>JAECWI010000238.1:0-2472500 GCA_018150345.1 Drosophila equinoxialis | reverse complement strand
TAAAAAAAAAAAAAAATATACAAAAAAAAAAAAACCAAAAAGGAAAAAACAAAGAAGAGAGATGGAACACAGCAAAAAACAGAGAAAGGAATGAGAAACAAAATCGAAACGAAACTTTCACTCGATTAATGTTAATTAATTTCAACTTTTCCACTCCACTCCTTCTCTCTGTCTTTCACTTTGTTTCTATCTCTCTTTTTTCTCTGTCGTGCTCTGTTTTGTTAAATAACTTATTTATCATTAATTTATTTAATTCGATTGCACAAGTTTTGCGTTGTCTTCCAGTAAATCGTTGGGGAAAATCGAATATTAGGGCAAACATTTTGCGAGCATTTGGGTTGAGTTATAAGTTATCGTTATCGATGATCAGTTATTAGATGTTAGTTATCGATTTTAGCCAGACTTAAAAGTAGTTCCTAAAATAAAACAAAAACAAACATATAAATAAATAAATAAGGCATCAAATTCTCTTGTTTTCAACTTTGGTAATTTAATTGGCATTTTTTTTTAAATTCATTTTTCATTTGCATGAATGAAAAACAAAAGAAACTGCCTTAAAGTGATTTTCAAATTAATTAAAAGCATATATACATTTGTCGATATATACATATATGTATATGAACTCAAACCTTGTACATATATATATATATATTTATATATACATACATATATGTATGTACATATATATATATATATATATATATATATATACATATACATATATATAGGAAAATTAATTAAAATAATTCCATTTGTTTTTTACTCAGCAAATTTAAATACGAAAATCGAATCGAATGATGATAACTTTTAACATTTAATAGAAAATTTGTACATAGAAAACCAATTTTAAATTATACAAAAACTATAATAAATTATATGAAAATTATAACAATTAAAACAAAAAACAGAACAATTAGTTGGTAGAGTAAAAAAAAAAAAAAAAAAACTTAATACGGATCTATAGGAAACAATTACATCTAAGTTTTTCAGAAATTCAGATGACTTTTTGAAGACAGAAAAACCGAAAACCAAAATAAAAGAACATAAAAACTTTTTTTGCAAAACAAACAATTAACTTGTTTTCCAAGAACAACTACAAAAAGAAAATAAAAATAATAATAATAAAAGACAAAAACAGTTCTTAGTTTAGTAACAACCAAAAAAAATGTAAAAGAAAAAAAGATTGTAAAATAATTGCATAAATAATTTCAAATATATTCGCCGATTGCCTTCAACTAGAGGAATTTTGATTAAAAACTAAATAATAATTAAATGAAACATTAATACAAATAATGATAAAAAAAAAAAACAAACAAACCTAAAAACTTAATAATACAACTATAAATTATAATTAATGCAAAAAATAAACTATTTATGGACAAGTAAAACAGAAAAGTTTCGAACCAAAAGAAAAAAAGAAAATAAATAAACATAAAAATCGAAACACAACCAAAAAAAAAAAAAAAAAAACAAAACCCAAGCATAAAACAAAAAGTAAACGAAAACAAGAACAAATCTACACAAAAATGAAATTCAAAAAGAACTGAAAAGTAAAAACAAAGATTTTAACAAAACGCAGCAACAAGACAACAAAACAAACAAACATCAAATACAAAACAAAAACCCAAAACAATTCGCAATTATACACGACGCATAATGTTAAAAAAACAACAACATAAAATTTATCAAACAAAAAAGAATTATGAAAAAACAATAAATGTTTGCACCTCTTTTAACACAAAAACAAAAAGAACAACCCAAAACCTACAAGAAGGGAAATCGATAAGTTAAATAAAGCTAAATTTCTGCCACTTCTCATCCTGGAGAAAGAGACGAAAGAGTCGAATTTTAAATGTTTTCCATGCCCCTTCCCCCCACTCTACCATAAATAAAGTAAAAGATATAAAATTAATATAAAAACACACACACACACACATATCCAACAAAAACCAAAAAAAAAAAAAAAAAAAAGAAAAAGAAACAAAATGAAATTTATTCGATTAATCTAAATAAAAAGTAATAAAAAAAAAACCAATTAAATATTCAAATTTTCTAAATCAATTTCAACAAGCAGTAGTTTTTTTCTTTAATGTATTCCCAGAGCAATTAAAGCGTATAACGGTCTATCGCTTTCCCAAGAACACATTTATCGATCGCTTGCGATAGAGATTGAGCGAGCACACACAGTTTCTGCTTCGAAAGTAATCGAAATAAACCGTTATATGGTCATTGATTGGTTTGTGTGTAAACAAACGAAAAGAAACGGTTAACAATATTCATTCTTTTTGTATATAAATATCGGTTAACTGTTTTGGTTTTCAAACCTTTTCGATTCTTCACAAAAACTTTGATTCTCTCTGCTTTAACCATTTTCTATCCCATCTCTCTTTCTCTCTCTCTCTCTCGCTCTCTCTCTTTCTCTCTCTCTGTCAGTGTCACAACGCCCCCTTTCTCACACAATAAGACCCAGAAAAATATAAATTGCAGCAAACCCAAACAATGAATTAACGATTTAACAAACGAGAATATTAAGCAGAAGAAATTATATAAACATTTAAGTACTAGGTAAATTTAAGAAACTAATTTGTATTAAAAGAAATTAAAAAAGGAAAAATCAACAAAAAAAAAAAAAACTAAACACGAAAAAACAGAAATAAAAAAGAAGTAAGAAGAAACCAAAGCAAGAATCTTATATAGCCTAATTATACATATACAAAAAACACAAAATTAATAAATAAAATTTAATTACATTTAACTTATATGTATATATATATATACATATATGTATATGTATATATATATGTATATGTATACATACATATATATTATATATATACAAAAAGCAAAGGCAAACTGGTTAAAACAAAATGATAATTAGGGAGAATGTTTTTTTTTTAAGTATTATTCATTTTTAACTAGTTATAAACAACAACAAAAAAAAATTCTTAAATTTTTCGATTATGAGTCGTTTAGTTTTTGTTTTTTAACAAAACGAAATGAAAAACGCGAGCATGGTTAATAAAGCTTTAATTTGAAGCTATATAAGTGTATACATATATATCTATACATATATATATATGTATACGTATAATAGTATATACAAACACACACACACACACACACATATATATATATATATACATATATACATATATATACATAGTTATATATATTAAATAAATCATGATGCAATGTAAGGAAATATGATAGAACAAAAACGTCCTCAGTTTATAAATTTTCAAATGAGTGACACGATGCGACATAGCAGTAAGATTCCTCCCTCTCCCTCTCATCATCACCCCCTTCCAACCATCATACTTGCAAGCAGACATACATATATAGCATATATACATACCTGAAGTAAAGAAGGATAGATCCAATACATATGTATGTATGCGTAGGCATGAGTATTTTTAGTCAAAATCGAATCAATCGAAATCCAAAGATATAGATCAAATATGCATAGAAAACTTGAATCGTTCGTTTATAGGTATCCAATCTGTGAGAGAGTAACCAACGATACGAGCTATTGAAACCTATCGATAAATCGATTCTTCGATTAATCCACAATTCATGCAGATTAGTTAATACTCTTCTTAAACCAAGCAACGATGATCAATCAGATATATCAGTTATCTAACTCGATTACTCGAACTGATAAGCATTATATGCTTAAAGATTGGCAATTAAACTGTTTCCATAATGTCAATATGGTTAGTCTTGAATAGTTTTGGGTGCTTCAATCATAATACATAAACCAGACAAACAACAATACATACATACATACATACATATACATACATATATGAATATTGAGGACATAAACGTGAATTTTTAGCAAACTAAGAGTACATATAAAATAGAAACTGATGTTCAGGATCATACGACATATGCAGTATAAAAGAAATCAATACATACAACACACACACATGCATACACAAACAAATACATACATATAAAGGGCAAAACAATTAATAATATAAATAAAATATTATACAAAATATACTTAAGTAAAGAAATGGAAAACAAAAAGGCAAATTCAACTATGGCAACAAACACGAAACGACACTTTACAAAACAAAGGTAAACAGATAAGCAACAACAACAACAACACTTGTAAATAACATTAACTTACACACATACACACACACACACACAGGCATACATATTTTACAATTAGTTAATTTTACATTTAATCTAAAAACGAACAGCAAACATAAAAAGAAAGTAATAAAAAGAAGTAAACGAAACATCGCATGCATTATATTAAAGAACAAAAGTACAGCCTATAATAATATATATACATATGTATATATATACATATATACATATATGTATATGTATATATATATATGTATATATATATTGATAAAGAAACACAACGCAAAACTCAAGAGACGAGAGTGAGGATGAATAAAAAGAAAACAGAAAAAAAAAAAACAAATCGATATTGCATACGGCGAATGGAATATTGAAAAATTAAGAATGGGAAAATGGAAAACTTATGTAGGTTCGAGTAGGGGAGGAGGAGGCTGGAGGCTAGTGTGTGTTGATGGGAAAACAAATTAATACAAAAAAAAAAAAACAAAAAAATTACCAAGTAATATTATAAAGAAACAAAAAACAACAACAAAACACATATTAATTATATAATTAATTATTATAATAATAAAAAAAAATTATTATTAAAGATAATGAAACGAAACACAACAACAACAACATTATTATTATAATGCGATACAATTGAGTAATCAACAAAGAAAAACAAAAACAAAAAAACAATTTGACAAAACGTTGTATGATTTTGATCAGAAAAAGTAAAAGTAATAATAATAATAAAAAAAAAACAAATAAAAAAAAAAAAAAAAAACACATTTTCGATTTGTTACGAAATATACATAAATATAATTATGTGAGTTTTCATTTTGGTTCTTTTGGGTTCATCCAAAATCAGGATTTTCCAGGGAAGTCAATCTTTATTCGAATATGTCCCGCAATGCTTAACCCAGGATCACAGGATCCCACACAAAACATAACTGGGCCTGTTCTCGTTTTCAATTCCGAATGAGTGTTTCAAACAAATATTTGGCTTTAAATCTTTTTGAAAATTGTCGAAAATTAATTGTCGGATAATTTAAACATCACTTTATCTTCAAAATTTATCCAAAATACAGTCAAAGACTATTTTGGTTTTGGCCTAAACTTGGGAATTGCAATTTCCATGGCTCTGATAAGTGCAATTAATACATCATCTTCGGCAAACTACCAATAGATGGAGCTATACAGAGAAATGACCGCCAGAGGGCTAGCAGTCGCTTTTCCATCTAAAAGTTGGCCTCATCTGGCAAAGTCGGGAAACTTGTCAACTTTCACTTAGTCAAGTTTCGAACCTCGTTCACAATGTTGTAGTTCCAATCGTTGAATTGAAATGGAAATTTGAATTTTCATTATTCCTTTTTCGTGCTTTCCAATTTCGATACATCCTGAGTATATTGCTTTATTATCTTTATTAAATAAATAAAAATATGGCTCAATAGTTGTTGTAAGCATTCGGCAAATATCCTCAATTCGATATCCTCAATTCTTCGATTTCCAAGATAGTTTTTTGTTTTCCAGCTTTCTATATATCTGAAAATGAAATAGAAAATATAGAGATGACTAAGCAAGTGTGAACTTGATAATGCAAAGGCATTCTTCTCTCGATGGGAAAGTTAATTTTGAATACTTGATTGTTGCGAAAAGTATGGAATGAAATTTTATAAGTACCCTACAAATTGTGATTTCATGTTTATGTGTGTAATTTGGCCTGTTTGTTTTTAATCTCCTTATGAATGAGAAGAATGTGTGTATAATCAATGTAGCATTTCATAAAGGAACAGGATCATTTCTTGTGTACCCGGTCAGGTCAGGTGTCCAATCCATTTAAAACAATTTCGCCCGACGATAGAAATCACTTGAAAAACTTCCGGTCCACATCATATTGAATAACGCCCAATAAATGAGTAAAGCAAGCAACAAACTACAAAAAAGAGTGTCTCTGATAAATATCTATTCAATAGTGTAAGCAATGGACATTTATACCTACAGATAAGTATATCCTTTATTTATAATAGGCAGCTAAATCCTTACTCCTTGCTAGGCAAGGGAGGACGAAAGGGAGATCTTGACGATATGATTTACATGCGACATAATTGCCGTTGATTGAATTGAAGGTTGTGTCACACACACACACACAAAGGTGAGATGCCACGCCCCGCTTTGGCCTTAGTATCGTATGTCAAAAAGCAACCGAAACAGATGCCAGTCAAGATAAGCCAAACGGAGAAAGGGAAGAGGGAGAAAGAGAGACTCTAATATATACACATATCGCTTTCTTTTTTCCTATGATTTTTTTAGCTAAACGGATATGCACACTGCAAGCGGAAAAAAACACTATGTGTGCCTGTTAGTGTGTGTGTGTGTGTGTGAATGATTGTTGATTTTCGCTCTCAACTGAATGTTTGCTGGTTGATTGCAAATTCGGCAAATGATAAAAATAAAATTTTGAAATAAAATAGGCTTTAAATTACGTGAGGACAGTAAATCAACCTCATCATAGAACCAAATAGCTTTCATACTGCAATTTTTAACCTTCCAACCACTTGAAATTAAAGTGCACACTTAGTTTAGTCGAATGAACTATAAGTTTAGCTTTTCAATATTTACCTTTTATTTAGATAATATAATATAATGTCAGTTCAGTTTAAAAATTTGACTTCTTAGCCAAGCTTCACTGTATGAAGAGTACTTTAGCTTTTTGTCATTAGTTGTTCGCTGTAATATTTACCAAACTGATGCCTATTTAGCCAAAAAATTAAAGTGTTGAATTACCACTTGAACAATGGCAACAGTTCGTTGAGTTCAGAGCATCGACGAACCCTACTAACCCCCTCACAACCCTCTGACGTGAATTTTACAATCACCGCCAACAAAAATTGTCGTTTGAGCTTATAGCAACAAAAAAAAAAAAAAAAACTAAATAAAAGTAACAAAATATTTGGAATATATATTTTTTAAGCCGACAGGCGTAGAGGTAACAGAAAAATAAAAAGAGTTGTAGAAAAAGCAAAGTGAATCACAATCAAATGTCTCCCTTTTTCCAGCTTTTAGCCATTTTCTAATCTGTCTTTCTCTCTCACTCGCACTCTCTCTCTCTCTCTCTTTCTTTTGGTCTTTTTGACACTGGCATTAACACCAAAAACAGATTTTTGATTTATTTATTTATATTTTATTACATTTGACTGATTGCCGAGTCCCTTTATATACATACATACATATATATGTAAGTATGTATGTATGTGTGTAGATTTGAGCCATCCCTGTCGCTGGCTAAACTCATGTATTATGAATAAGTTGATTGTCGTGTGCGTCTATTTAGGATCAAGTGTTGATTTTTGTTTTGTGTAACTGGCAAATCATATTATGATGCCATCTATTATGCAGTAAATTTGCCAGAGTGTAAAATATAATTCGAAATCCCATTTATCTGCCAGTAGCAGATAGCACGTGCTTTGAGTTAAAAACTCAACTCATGGACAGAACTGACTAATAGAAATCTTGCAGATGTGCTTTTTTAGCATGTCCTCATGCCCTAGAGGAAGACCATTCGATTTAGTTTAGTACCTATTGGAATACTTCAGAGCAGGATGATAGAACTAGACATTGCGAAGAGATATATTTAAATAGCTTACAGTTTGGAGAAATAGCAAAGGTAACTATTGCAGTGCTTCGAGAACCACGATTGATCCCCAAATGTATGCTATGATTCTTATCTTTGAAGATTTAGACACACTAAAACCAAACAAAGGACATTAATTTGGTCATCTTTGAAATGGTCTAGTTACTTTCACAAAGAGAAACAAAATCTATTTTTAGTTTTTGGTTGGGTATCTACATACACATACATACATACGTGTATATGTATACTTATTGTATCACACGGCCAATTTGATGACATTATTACGCCAAAATGCACACACTTACACACACAGAGTCGGGAAACATACAACTAGCGAGCAAGAGAGAGATGGAGAAAAGGAAAGAGGCAAGTTGAGTTCTTTGTCCTTACGCTTGACATGTGTTTTAAGCATGAAAATTTCAATTTTTCGCCTGATAATTTCAATTTGCAACAATGTTGCTCAAAAATGTTTCTCGTTCGACAATTGCAAAACTGATTCGTTGCGCCATCATCAACGTTCTTTTCATTTTTTTTTTTTTTTTTGTCTTGTACATTTTCGAGTCACTTTTGTTGCTGTCCATAGTTTCGTTTTTGTTTTGTGGGGTCGACCACAGTCGTTTGGCCACAGCGGGTAAGCCAGCCCGTGACGGTCCTTAAATCGGTCGGTTTGGTCGTTTGGTCGATCAGTCGATCGTCTCCTGCACTGCTCCATAATAATGATGTGATGAGCGTGCCTAAATGGCTATAGAAAATTGTATGCCCCATGTCCCATGTCCCATTTATATACATGTATTGAGATAGATATATGTATATATTTGTCACGGCACGTCCAGTTTATGGGGTAATTTTGCACATTTTGCCGCAATTTTGTTCGTTTCCCTGAGTTGGGCATGGGATTGATGTATTCATTTTGAAGTGTTAAGTGGTCGCGTGTGACCAATTTGCTTGTTGTTCAAGGCACACACAGCTGGGACACAGATAATGTGTGATGATATAAGGAAGTAAGGCAAAAGAACTATGCAGCTGGTTTGTCAATTGGCAAATGCCAAAGGCAAGTACATTATCCTTCAGTCACTTTAAGCAATTATTGGGGAATTCCTGAAATCAGATGAAGACAAAGTTTAACGCGAGCAAAAGACATGGTGGAGTCTACCCTACTCGCATGGATGAAGCCAATATTTAATTCCAGTGATAAAAAGGAACGAGGTCAAGACTAAAAAATTTCTATAGAATCAGACAAAATCAGAAAAAAAGAGTAATTCTGTTCTGATTTCTGATTACTCCAAAAAACGATTTGAATCGATGAAGAAATACATTCATTTTGATTTTGAAATTCAAGATGTATTTGAAATCGAAAATAGGAACTGACGTAATAGTCTAACAAATGAATGTGGCTTTAAATTAAAAACAAATTAAACAATTATATTTGTTTTTATGCAATTTATTTGGTTCAGTTGTACAGATATATAGATGAACTGATTAATTAGAGGGAGAGAGAGAGAAAGAGAGAGAGAGAGATGCGTCACTTTTTTGGGAACATTTCGAGTCCAAGTCCTCCAATTGAAGAGGATATCATTTAGTTTGAGGGTTAAATTGTGTTGATGCATGATAAATGAAATTTTCATCTCTTGTCTAAATAATAATTTGTTGGTAGTCTGTCAAAATTAACAAATAAAAAACACAAATGAAAGCCAAAAACAAAAATATGAAGAATTTTAAAAGGTTTTGCTTTATGCTGCCCTACTCAATGTCCATCTATCATCATGATCTACTTCTAGGGCTTCGCATGGATATATAAAACCCTTTTTTTTTGCACTTCTTTCCCTGTCCGCATGCTCCTTCACTCTTTCAATATTATTTTACATGGCCAAACAATGCGACGCCACTCGAAATGAACTCCTGAAACTCTGCAGAAAATTACACGCGTCACGAGAGCCAACCAGGTAAACAAGCAACACGGGGCAACAACAAGGGGCAATGCAAAGGTGTAAAAAGTCAAAACAATGACAAGAAAATTAGCTATAAATGTTGTCCCGCCCCCCACTACTCCACCACGGCAAAACCAGCTTCGCGTGCGGGGGTTTTGTGAGTTGTGCTAACGAAAAAATGGGGGAAAAGTGGGTGAAACAAAACAAAAACACAAAAAAAAAAATGGTTTGCAAGTCAATAAATAAAGGAAAGTTGGTGGAAAGAGCCGGGCGACAGATATACAGAAGGTTGATTAATGCAGGGCCAAAGGTCTGACAATAAACAATATTTAATTTTACATGTGTAGCTTTGATAATCAGGCAGCAATGTGTATGAGGGAGAGACAGGAAAAAAGGGAGCGATCAGGACTGGAAAAACGACATAGACATGAAAATGAAAGTGACGAGGTTGTAGAATTTAGCCATAGCAGACAAATTCAAGACTCTCGACTAAAGTGGAAACTAAATGTTCTTCATACCCTGGAGTAATTGAACTTTAGCTCTCTCTCTCTCTCTCTCTCTCTCTCTCTCTCTCTTTTGAAATGTTTTTTATTTTCTAACTAAATATATGAAATTTATATTCATATTCCTAGCTTGTTTTATATCTAAATGCTAAATAGATTGATAAAATCTGATCCTTACTGAAATAACATTAGAAACAAAATGATTTATTATCTGTTATGTCTTTTTCCCTACTTGAATTATACAAATATTTGTTAAGTTTTATCTATTAAAATTTTTTTTAATGTTTAGTAATAGTTTTATTAATGGTTAAACAAACTTTTCAATCCTTCAATTTTCTTAATGAATACTTTATATATTTTTTTGGGAACTAATCAATTGACTCGATTAGGTGTCGAAACGTTGTTGTTTCTGTTTTCCAATGATATTTGTGAGAAAGAGAGAAAAGAGAGAGAGAGAGAGAGAAAGAGAGATAAAGAGAAAGGGGAAGAGTTTCGCCGTAATGCTAACAAAGTTAATTAATGAGGAATGTCTTTTGTTTTAATTGTGAATGAACGTTGCGAGATTTGTCCTGGATCCGGAGTCAGAGTCGAACCCAACCCGAACATTAGTTGACGAGCTGCCGAGGTGAGAGATGAGCTTGATGATGAATTTGAATGAAACGTTTGCAATGTGGCAAGGGGTTGGGCTTTGTAGGGGGTTTGACCAAGTTAATTGCATTTCTTTGCAAAAGAATGCTTTTCGTTGAGCGAGTTAGCGCCCTGCGACGCCCCGCTGCGACCGTTGGCACAACACAAATCAAGCCAACGCGCACTAGGAAACAGCAAAAAAAAAAAAATAAAAGAGATGAATTGAAAACAAAATAAAAAACGGAAGAGGTGCGAGCACTAATAAGGTTAGCACTTTTGAATGGGAAACGCAAAAACTACGAGAGGTAAGCCAAAGGCAATAATATGTACATGTTGTTCGGCAATGGGCAAGGGGGTAGGGGCGAATGGAATGAATTCGATTAAAATTACATTTTTTACATTTCACTCACTCGACACATGGGCAAGGGGAGTAGAATAGAGTAGAGTACAGTGGAGTGGAGTGGAGTGGAGGTTCAGCGGAGCAGCAGCAGGACGCTGCGGGAATCCTTTTGCTTTTTCTTTTTCTTGCGCTCTACTGATTGTTGAACGCTCGCACAATTTGCAACTTGGTGTGTGTCTGATGGTGTGTGTGTGTGTGTGTGTATGTGTGTGCAACTCTCATTTAATTTTACTTTACGCTTTTTTAGAGTTTCATTTGCCAATTGTGGACAAAGGACAACCCTTGGGCACGCCACAGGATCCCGCTTTCTCACTCTCTCTGTCTCTCTCTCTCTCTATCACTCTCACTCTCTCTCGCCGTTTGTGTGCCCCTCCAGCCACGGAAGATCGACGGAAGCAAAGCCGGCCACGTTGTGGGCTCACGTACCCGGCCACAAGCGAGGTCTACCAAAAAGCAACCCCCGTAACGTCCGATGTTCACGTCATCGTCCTCATTCTCATCCACGTACTTGTTTTCGTTCTCGTCGTCGCCGTCCCCGTCGTCGTCATCACCATCATCATCAAAAGGACACTTGACGGGTACAACAAAAGCCGATGTTGCGCTGTATTTTATTCTCTATTTGCCTTCCCATTCTTTCATTCAGTCAGTCATTCATTCATTCATTGCGCGCAGCTTTTAGCACCGTTGGCTTCGACTTCAGCTTTTGTGTATCCTTTTTTTCTTTTTTTTGTTCCTTATGCGCACTGCTCCTGATTATCCTTTCAATTAAATTGTAGCGTAACATTTTCCACATCGTTGACAACACGGCAAGAGACATACTGAGTGAGTGAATGTAGCAACTCCTGCTGGCCGCTTTGTTAGAGACTTCTCCTCTATGTCCTGTAAGCGTTAATGTGTGTGTGTGCGTGCGAGTGAGTGTGTAAATAAGTGTGAATATACCACGGACTGTGCATTGTAAATTGTTGCATAGCAACTTAGTGTGAGTCGAAGAAGATGACTGTTGATTTTGCTAATGGTCTCTCCTTTAGCAACTCGTCTACATTTATGCAAATTTAACTATAGGTTAGTTTAGCATTAGTATCCAACTAGGAAGTTGCTCTTAGTTTAAAGTTTTGTGCTTGGTAATATGAAACGATCTTGTCAATTGGCTGTTTAAGCAATGAATCAATTTACAAAGAACAATCACATTACGGTAGGCACTTCCCCATCACCACCATCTACTTGGAACTGACAATAAACCGATTTGTTTATGGTTTTTAACAAATTGGTGACCCCGACGATGCTCATGATGCATAAGAGTCGTTTTAAGAGGAAAAACCCTTATCTATGGCGCCACTTGCGGACAGACGGATGTCTGTCTGGCTGCTCTCGTTCTTATTCTTATGCTGATTCGGATGCCAATGCTGCTGATTTATGTGTGATGTGCAGCAAAAAACAAAAAAAAAAAAAAAAACAGCAGTTGGCCTGACGTAACTAGACGAAGAAGTGATAGAAATTTGTTTGAAACACTTGTCCTTTGTCCTGTTTTGGGTAATTTGTAATACGAAGCCGAGTAAAGTAATGCCAGACTTATTACTTAATCAATATGCCCATTTTTTTTGTTTCTCTCGAGGTTTTTTCATTTAACTGGAAGTAGTGGAAGATGTTTTGACACTAGGATAACAACACAACACTCAATACCCCTTGAAAAAGGACACGCCGTAGATAGGCAGATAGGGCAACTAGGAGTGGCAATTGGAACTGGCGTTTCTTTTATTTTTGGTCCTATTTTTTTTTTTTGTTATTTTCATTTCTTTGGGTGCCATTTTTAACGCTCTCAATTTCGTAACGATACTTATCTACCTGGTTACAATGATGATCCTTCCGTCTGCTCGGTGAACTATTTTCAGGCAACAGCAGCAGCAGCAGCAGCAGATGTTGATTAAAAGATTTTGCAACTGTCGTCGTCATGTTGTTCTATTTATTTTTTTTTTTAGTTTCTCTTAATTTCTTAAGGCTAATTCACGGCCCTCGACATGAGGTCCTCGATAAGCAGCCAGCTCTTCTTCTGGCTTGACCATTGGGTGCTCAATTGGCTTGACCACGGAAGTGACCAAGAGGCAACCTCGAAACTAACATTCAATGGGCATTCATATCGAAAAGGGATTCACATAAAGGGGGGAGCCAGCATTGTCCACATCACGACCGCCTGGAATGAATGAAGCTGTTACGCATTGCGCACCCTAAAAACTTCATTCACAGTGCACCTCCTCTCTTTTGTTTGACGAACTTTGCTTTATAATATTACTTTCGATTGTGAATTTACCAGACGTCCCTTCTTTCCTACTTTGGTCTATCGCCCTTTTCTCGTCTCTAACTATATATTTCAGCCATATATAGAGCTGAGTCGGGGCATTAGTGCTGAGGCACGCATACATTCTTATGGGTTGGTTTCCTCACCTTCAACCTCAACTTCGACCATGCAAATCTACATATTTTGTATTGAAGAGTAAACTCAGCGGTATTTAAGACCCGGAAACACATTATTTGTGGACAGAACGGGTGAACAAAGTGAACTTACCTTTCCCTGCCCTATCGTTTGAGCTTAATTTAGATTTCTTTGGACGGTTGACTATCAATTTATTTGCAAAGTTTGCTACCAAGAGGTGATTTACTGTAAAAATTTTTAAACCACTACGAAATGTTACGAACACGTTACAAAAAATGTCATACGACTGCGGATGAAGCAAGAGAGGGAAATAATTTCTTGACTTTCAGCTGCATTTCTTCATCTCCGTTTATCCTGCCCGGGTTTATTTGCTCTTGTCAGCTGCAAGGGCAAACAGCACTCTGAGCGTAATTGAGCCAGTTAAAGTCAAGTGTCGGGGCAAGGAACGGGTGTTAAATATTTTCCAATTTTGAATTGGCGCCTTAATTTTTGGGAATCGTTCGATGCAGCCTATGGGCGGCTGTGGAACTCTGATCATATTCCATAGCACACGCTTCTCAATGTAAGTTTTTTAAGGGGAAGCAATTGTTTTGTTGGGCAGCGACTTTCTTTTTTTGGCTCCATAATGTTCAATCCCTCAGGACCTAAAATAATAAGGCAAATAAAAAAACTATTGAAGGAGACAAAGAGAGAGATAGAGAGAGAGTTTTATTATTTTACCCATGGCATAATCCCCTATCATTTTAAGCATCATCCAGTTTTTGCGTATTCTCCACCACATGGCTATTAAAATTTTTCACTAAAAAAGAATTAGGAACGTTTTTAAAGTCACCGAAAATAGTTTGAATCGAAAAAGGATGCACACTTTAAACTTTTGACGCAAAAAATAAGTAATAATAAAAAATGTTTTGTTTTTAGAAAAACTTGTTCATTAAAACAAACTTAAAATAAAATTCAGAGTTAGAAGTGTTCGACTCAACAACTGATCTAGAAATGAAATCCATAGAGCTCCAACATTGAATGTAGCCAAATCATGGCCTACTACAGAGAAGATAACCAAACAAAATTTTTGTGTTTAGAAACTATAGCTCGGTCAATGCCAATATGATAAATGTAAAGTGTATTTTTCGATTCATCATTTAAGTTGGGTGTGTGTTTTTTTATTTTTTTGTCGAGACGAAAGGAAATGAAATGACCGGAAGTTAAATCAAGCCAACTTCAAATTGATAAAGGAACAGAGAAAATAACATACACAAATAGAAGAACCAACAAAAATTTGCCAAAAATATTCCATCAAATTGGACAGGAGGACCACAGAAAGTCAAACCCTGGTCCAGTTCATGTCCATTCCAGTCACGTAACAAACTAAACTAAATACAAATATTTTGCTCTAGAGGGAAGGTGTTGACCCTTTGCGAATAATTCAAATAAAATTTACACCTAAGACCAACAAAAAGAAAAAAAACCTAAGACCTAGACCAAACCAAAGCGAACCAAACGGAAATCCTTTTTCAATTTTGAAAAGAGACAGCAAATGCATGTGGCAATAAGTATGAGTGCCAGAGGGAGAAGGACAAGTGGCTGGAAGAAATTTATATAAATTGAGTTGCTGGCCACTGAAGTTGATTATGGTCTCAACGCTTCAACGAATCTGAGCCAACAAATTTTCTCAATTCGTTTAAAAAATATATATGTATAGGAAAAAAAATCAACAAAATCAACACCAAAAGGCCAGCCAGTCAAGGATATGTGAATATATGTATGTATTCATGTGGGCATGTGTGTCGGACTAAGCCCTACGGCTCACATATCAGCAAGCATTAAAACAAAGTGGGCATCAATGTATAGAACCCGAATTTGGACCTCCACCTCACCCAAACAACCCCACTCCGATGTGGGGTCGAGGGGAGGAGGTAGTCGGCGTTGTGTTACTCAATTTGGTGAAAACAACGAAAAAAAAAATAAAAGGGGAGGGCCACAAGAAAAGCAAATAAAAGAATTGTCTACAAAATTTGGTCAGAATGTTTAATACTCTACAAAACAAAAAACCGAA
Source organism: Drosophila equinoxialis (assembly GCA_018150345.1). Taxonomy (NCBI): domain Eukaryota; kingdom Metazoa; phylum Arthropoda; class Insecta; order Diptera; family Drosophilidae; genus Drosophila; species Drosophila equinoxialis. The sequence goes on along the minus strand of JAECWI010000238.1, from coordinate 2,456,844 downwards.
ATCATAGTAACATTGTTTTTTTTTTTTTAGCACATTTTTAACTAGTCATCAAAAAAATATTGAAAAAGTGCAAGAAATAAAAAAAAAACGTGAATGAAAAACTATGCAAAACTGTGTCTTTTCATAGTCCAAGAGGACATTTTGGTTTTATTTCTAAGAATTTATTTAGTTTCATTCTAAGTTCTGCGAAATTGTATATCCTTTATCCTGGCGAGAGTATCAAAAACAATAGCAAAAAGGCTGAGAACAAAAAAAAGGGTCGTGTCTTCTTTCATTTCGTTACCGACTCGACTGACTACTTTGCGGATCACAACAATGGCCAATGGACTGAGGGATAATAGCGGATTGGGGGCATTCACTTATCTAACGGGTCCAAAATTATTTACGCCTAAAGCAGCAAAGCCGATTTGTGGACTCCACCCCAAAATCCAAACCCAATCACAATCCTTCCCCTCCCATTCACATACACATGCAAATGATGGCCAGCTGTTAGTCTCCGAGGTTTATCTCTTGGAACGGAAGTCGGAAAAACGAATTCGTGTGAAAAATTGACATTGTCCTGGTCCAGTGTCAACTTCCAACAAAAAACAGGACAAGTGCGAGAGCATCCTGTGTGTGTGTGTTTATTTGTATCGCTTGTCGCACTTATTAATTGCATTTCGATAATAATTTCATGCTCGTTAACAGGGCAAGTCCTGGATATGGTCTGTGTAATGTTTCCTCGGTCCTTCGTATTAGTTACACCAACCGTGTGTAGCCCTGTACCTCCTCCTCCTTCTGGTCCTGCTGCTCTGCTTGTTGTCGTTAAACAGTCGCTAATTGGAGACGCCGTCGCCGCCGCCGCTGCCGGTGACACACATGTGTAACACAAAACCGCATTTAAGACATGGGCCTCGGACCAACCACCAAAAAAACAAAAAAAAAATATCATACGTAATAAAAATAAAAGTCAACTCCTCACTTACTACCCATGCGTTCAGTTCCGGCGAAGCACTAAAACTGTGCTCAGTTGCCAAAGAGGAAAAAAGAATGTTTTACACTTGAACTTGACCTGTCGATTTGGTGGTGAGGGCCATGGGTATTGCGGGTATGAGGCTAGAGCAATTGGAAATGCTATGACTTCGACCCGGGTTGGGGTTAAGCACTTGCCAGGACCCAGGACCTTTCAATGTAGCAGAACTCATTGGTTATCGATTTCATGCCTATAATTTGGCATGAGATGATTTGCAAAAATTAGCTGCAGTAAGTAACTCACCTCCCCACCCCATCTTAAACGTTCAGATTAGGTTACTATACGTTTTATTTTTCAGGACATCACCACGAAATAGAAAGACCGAGTTGAGAAGCCATTTTACTATGTATATATTTTGACAACTTTCTTTAATTTTGATAGAGAATTCTATTCAAAGGTCTTTAAGAGATTTGGTCTTTAAACGAAATATGTTCGAACAGCTGCTGCCAATGGCCGAAAATCAAGTTGATGGCCATAATGTTGTAGAATGTTTCCCTATTTGGGTAGATATTTTGTAATTTCTTGTTGTTGTTTTCATATTTCTCTACTGTTCTTTTTTAATAAATTTCAATGCAGAGAGCAAGGGGCAAGGTCCTGGACACACACAGGACAGTGGAAGTCTGTTGAAGTCTGGTGTGTGAGGACATTTCGCTGCTGTTAGCGTCTGACGTCCCTTTAGCCAGTTTTCATCAGTCAGTGTTTTTTTTTTTTTGCTTTGCTTTGTTGTTGTTTTTGTTCTGTGTTTGCTGTTGCCTGACTGAAACTTTTGCATGGCTCATTTGAGTACAAGTTCCTCTTCATTTATTTATTTTATTGCGGCCTCATTCGCGTTATGAACTCAATGGTCTGTGGACATTATTTTAATAATTGCACAACAACAGCAGAAGCAGGAGGAGATGAAGCCATACTCTCATTCGTCCTTTGGTATGTACATGTATATATCCAGCCACCCTCAATTTGGTAGCCTTTTTTGATATGCTGCTGTTTGCTCTTTATTACTCGCATTCCATTGATTTTCATGGATGGTTCTTGTTGTTGTTTGCATTTTGTTAATAAAGTTCATATTGTTGCTGTTGCTGTTGTTGTTGTTGTCGTTGTTGTTATTGGTCAACCGGAAGACATGCCAAATCGTCTACCATTTAAGGCATCTACCTAAATGAGGCGGACTACTCTTCGGAATCTGTAGGCTAAGCTAAGCTTACACATATTTTGTGGCCTAATTTATAGTGAGTGGATCAATTGGGTGAAAAAACACAAAACACTGTAAAAGAAAACTCATAAAGAAACCCAAACCCAACTAGGATCAATGATCGATCCTATACACACACACACACACACAGGCACTTCGAGATAGAGAGCAAGAGATCTCTCAGTTATTTGGTTTTTTGTTTGGGCCATTGTTAAGGGGTGTGGCCTGAACAAGGGATTAAGACAAGTGGCCAGGCGTGGCGTTACACAATGGGAAAACAAAAGATCACCGATCATCCACCTGCGATAAAGGATTAACCAGCATTCAATGGGCAAGCGAAACGCAGCCGACAGTTAGTCTAGCGAGCATCCTTTCCGCATGCATTTTTGAGATTTCGAAATCTTTCCACATATCCTCTACATGAAAGGAACCTAAATGCGGCTTAGCCGAAATGCTAATGTGAAAGCCCATCGCTTTCTATTATATGCCATTATATGAGCTCAAAAGAGCCCACACACATGTATCCCGTGTGGGTTAAGGCTCTTTACTTAAGGCTTTTACCATTTTAGCCCATTCAGCTCATTGTTGGCCACAAATTGTTGAACAAAGCAAAGAATGGCAAAGAACATAGCGCCGGCGCTGCCATTTGATCGATCGGCAACAACATGTCTATCTATAAGTATATACTTATGCATATGTCTATTATTTGAAATCTTTCCACAAAGGCCGTCGCTAGCACCCACGCCCATAGTCCAGACTCCATGAACATTGCAACTGACTTTGAGTCAGAAGATGAACTTGTAAATCTTCCTTGGAGAAAATTCTAGTCTTAGCTTGATCAATCTTTTGGCTCTGTCTTTTATTACATTTCCCAACAGCTTTTTTAAAACTGATAATACGGAGACAGATAGATCCCAAATATCATTCCATTTAAGTGCAACTGGCTGAGTGAATTGATTTCAAATTCAGTTCGCTAAAAATGGAAAAAACAGAACCGTTTCAATGCAAATTTCTTGCATTTTACAGACAAGCTACTCCTGTGGGATTAGACACACTACTCTATACTACTATTCTACTCCACTTTAAGGTATTTTTTTTTTTTTTTTTTTGACCGGGAAAAAGGTTTGTTCGTTTGCATAGTTTTTTGTAGCTCTTGTTGTATTTGTGTTAGGTTTGAATCTCGCCAGAGACCGATGAGCTCTATGTTTTTAATCAGTGCAGCTTCCGTTTTTTCCTCTTGGCTGACTGTTTCTCTCTATTTTTTTTTTTCACTTTCGTCAATCCAACCATTTGGGTTCGTCTGCCGTTTTGTCACCGAGCTAGGCAGTCAGTCAGTCAGTCAACATCGTTGAAGCGTGTGTGTGTGTGTGATATTTGTCAACAAGCGGAACTATAAATATGCAAGCAATGCTCGGAAAATGGGAAAATTTGCCATCATCTGGGTATCCAAGCTTTACTGTGCTGTGCTGGTTGTAGCAGTATTTTTAGCAGACAGTGTGTGGAGAGTAGGCTTTGATATTTCACTCAAACCAATTGTCAAACTGACGTCAAACTACTCGCTCACATATTTCATTTCGATTTTTACTTTTTACGTTCTGGTACATCCATTTTTTACACTCTCGACAAAAGTGCAAAAAATATATTCAAAAGCATAGATAGATCCCCCATACACAAAACAACACACACGGCAAACCAAAAGGTTATCGTACACAGAAAGGCATCTGAACGGAACTGCTCTCTCTATATGAATATCTGTATATCGCGTATACTATCCGTTCGTCGAGTGTGCATGTGTGTTAATATCTGAAATCAAGCAAAACTTGCATTATCGTTTTCTCTACTTTGGTTTTTGTTTTTGAGTGGCAAAATTTAAAGCAATCGGCATTGAGCGAAAGATATCGCAGAGCCAGACCATTGGATCAATCACGGTGTCCGTGCTGTGACCGGATGAACGTGTGGCACTTGTAGATGAGAACACAAAATGATGCATAAAGCACAGTTCAACACACTGGGGAGGGTCCTTCGCTTGCCGCTGCGTTCTCAGGCTAAAGGTAAGCCAACCATTTTTCCAGTCGTCTGTATTCGAGGTCTTCAACTGACATCAAGTTGGTCGAAGTTAATTAGATACTCTTTATTGATAGAAGAATCCATAACATATTATATGTTTGTTTCCCTTTTGGTTTTTCATTTTATTTACAAGGCTTAGATCGCGTCCAGTCGTGTGCTGGATCGCGTTCCTTTGGTGATGTTGCCAAGAAGCCGCTAAAGATGCCCCAAAAGATGGTTTTGACTATGCCAATGTCAATGCCACAATCGAGCAATTTGGACAATTTGGACAATACATCGCCAATGACCTCCTCTTTGGTGGTCAAGTGCAAGCACTCGATTTTGATATTACCCGATTATACGAATCAGCAAAAACAAAAACCATTTGCCATCCATGGAGGAAATAATGGAGTGAACCAGCAACATTTTCATCAAGATCATAATCAGCCGGATAATCCTGCTGGCATATCAACGACAGCGGAGCAACTGGAGGAAAAGTCTCAGCAGCAGCAGCAGCAGCAGCAGCAGCAGCAGCCACAGCAGCAGCAGCCACAGCAGCAGCAGCAGCAGCCACAGCAGCAGCAACCAGAAGAATCGCAGCCAGTACCTAACAGTGGACCAATACAACGTGCTGTGCACAATCCATTGAGTCGCCGTCATACAGTGGATCGTGCACGTCTTCAGTATATCAATGATATGTTCAAGGAACTGGCCAATGATGTTGAAACCCGTAAGCCCAGGACTAAGAAATTCGTCTCCCGACAATCATTGCATTCGGGACGCATTGATAAAATTAACTAATGTCCCACTCCCCTATATAATTATGTATGTTATGTATAAACAAAGTGTTATTTAGTTTCTGTCAACCAAATCTCAAGAGCGGAGGAAGCCTTCTTTATTTAACGTTCTACTATTTATTTTTCCCTTTTTTGGACTTCGATGAATGAATGCAGTTTGAAAGAAGATCTTTTACAAACAATTCGGCTTAAATTATATATAAATAAATTGTGCCGCACCAAAATCTCACTTCTCACTTATTTCTCAATGTAAAGCTAAAGCTCTACTGTACCCCTATGGGTGAGTTGAGCGGGTGTTCCGTTGGTCGGTCGGTTGGTTGGTATATCAGGGTCGCCAGGGCAACAAAGACCAACAAAAAAAATCATAACGACAACCGGCAACACATAAGCCGCCATGTAACGGATGTGCGATGTGCAGCAACTGTAACAGGCAGCCAGCACACACACACACACACACACACACACCTCTCTACACACGGGGGGCACACTCACTGCATGCAACATGTAACAAGGAAGACGAAGAAAAAAATAAAGCGAGGCGGCATTTCGCTGAGAATCACAAAATGGGTTGCACACGAAATGCCTGGGATTGGGGAGGAGGAAAAGTAGCCCATCGAGGTGGTCCCTGTTGGAGAGTTGTTACTGTTCCTGTTGTTGCAACTCGAACTCAAAGCTGCCCAAGGGCCACTCGATAGCGAATGAGACTGCAAAAAACAACAAAAAAAGAACGAAAATATACCAAAAACGAGTTGGTGTGGCCAAGCTTCAGTTGATAGAGAAGAGAGAAAAAAAGGATGCAAAATGGTCAAGAGGAGTTGAAAGGGTGCCACTTGCTACATAATGCATAAGAAATCCATCTTGGTCATTCGTGAATGGTAAGGTACAGCTGTGTCCAAAACACAAGGATCATTGTATATTTCCTTTATAGTGTGAACTATGAACTGCATGCAATCTAAATGACTTGGCAATTTAAAAAATATTTAACATAGTTAATATACGTACAGATCAGAGTCGTTCCTAATGCATTACTTTTACAGTCATTTTTCTACTAACCCCCTCACAAAATTCGAGTAATATTTTATGGAAGGATATTGAAAATCCTTGGATGCAGATCGATAGCCCTGATCCTGGTGAATCCAAAAATGGTAGCTATGTTTTTGTTCAATGCTAATGAAAAAGTAATGGTAATGCTTAAAGCCACAACTCTGATGCAGATGTAATAATGCAAGTCGTTATATAACACTTTATCAAACAATTGTTTGAAATGAAATAAAATAAATACGATTTATATGTACATACATATATTTACAAATATACCTCATATACTATATATACCTGAACTGCAATTCAGGCAAATTACTCATACTATTTAGCAGTGTTGCCAACTGCTTAGTGAATATTTGTTATACCTCTTAAAGACTACGTCGCATTGGAGTATTCTAGTCACTTGTGCAATGGATGCAAATTAGCTTTTTCACTTACTTTTTGTCTTACCTGTTTCGTATGTACCGATTCCCCCATATCCATTCCTATTCTCATCTCGTGTGGCCTAGTGTGTGCCCCGACCGTTTCATTGTTTTGTCGAGCATCGTTTTCGCATCCATTGAATCGAACGCTTGGTTTAAGCGTTTCACTTTCAACTCCGTTTGATGTGCACACAAGTAGCTGACGTTTTTGGGCATACAAATCACACTAAACCGAAATGCGTCAAGGCGGCAGCAGTAGCTTAACTATGCACACACACAACACGCAGAGGAAAAGAGATACTAGATGGCTTTCCTTTGAGTGCTCGATATTGCACAAGCACCCATAGAAGAAACGAACAAAAAAAAAAACGGAAACGAAAGCATTAGGGGGGAGGAGAAAACTGCCCGCAAAAAATTGCAAGCGCCGGAGTCAAAGCTGGGAACCGGAGAAGAAGTATGAGTAAAAGGCGAAGACCTAAACAAAAAGCTGACTACAGAAACCAAGTCAGAACGGATGCCAGCATCGACAAGGATTGACTTTGCCTCCACATCCACTCAACCCCACTCCCCCACCTCATGTTCCCTACTCTTATTCGTGTTCGTTGTCCCTGTGCCTGGCCCAATCCCTCCTGATACACATATATCCTGTTTGTGCAGAGATTTAGCTTTGAGCTATGGATATCGTTAGAGATTGCCGTCTGTCGAGCTGCGACGAGCTCATCGATTCGGTTTATGAGGCGTATGAGCGGGAAGAGAACCGTGCCAGTTTACATGCTCCTGCACATCGCTATTTGCTTCCCATTTTTTTTTTTTTTTTTTTGTTTCACTCTACTCTTTTTCCTCTTTTCTTTTCTTTTTTTCTGCTTTTTTAATTACATCCTCTATTGGAAGGGATGCAACGTCAACCTAACCAAAGCCAGCCAAACCAAAAACTTGTGCAAATGCCATGGTTTGCCTTTGGCCTACCATCGCATAACACACGGGGGAATGCTCCCATCGTCATGGTCGTTGTTGCCTCGGCGCGTCCTCAGTGTCGTTAGTTTATTGCAAAATTCGAATAAAGACCTGGTCAGTGGGCGTGGCAGCAAAGGTGAAATGGAGAAAATAAAGAAAATGGTAACATCAGCGAAACAAAATAAAAAGGAACAACACAACAAACCAAAAGGAAGAAAAATCGCAGAAAATCGTAAAATTGGCCGCCTACTCACGAGAGTATGAAATGCAGATAAAAAATCCTTGCAAACTGGTTGAACCACATCGAAAGAAATAAATCTGGAAAAACCAATATACAAATAAACATTTATCTATAAGTCTAGCTAATTCTAGATTGAATAATATTACGGGCGATTATATTCATTATATTTCAAATCAAAGAGGATATAAAAATCAACTTGACATTCGGAACGATTCTTTTACACTCGAAAAGCAAACATTAATTCATGGTTCTTGACACAAAGTTTCAGATATGCAATTTTATTTTTAAAACTTAGGGATTCGTAATATGATTCACCATTTGTTTGAAGATTATTTCAAAAAACAACAGAATAAATATTTAATTATAGTATATGAAAAAATCGAATAAACAGAAGAAGACTCTGAAATAATTTCTTAGCTTATAAAATACTGTTGGAGTTGATTATCTATATGAAATTGATTGAAAATAATTTTGTTCGTTTATTGGGCATAAACTTTGCTTTTGTTTGGATAACATGGTTTCCATATGATATTTCTTCAAGTGTGACCAAATGTGAGAAAAGGGAGTGTGTCAGGTAAGTTCCATCGCGTGTGGCACTCAGTTCAATTGTGCAAGGGATTGCGATGCGCCGCCAGCAACAACATCATCATCATTACCATCAGCATCAGCATCAGCATCATCATCCTCATCTGGTCCCAGGTTCAGGACTCATTTTTTTCTCTCTTTTTTGCCACGACGTTGTCGTTAACGTTTCGGGGTACTTTGGGGATTTTGTGCAGATTTACATGCAAACAATCAAGATATGCTCGAGCTTTCAAGTGGCGCTGCTCGGGGACCCAGACCCGGACCCGGACACGGACACGGTAGCTGGAGTCGTGTGCCAATACGTCATGTAGTGTATGCCTCAACAGAAAACGAGAACGACAAAAAAATAAAAAAAAAAAAGAAGAGTTTGAAAAAGAGAGATAGAGAGTGAGATTGAGAGGGAGTATCGGCGACCCACCTTTTTCTTTCTTTTTTCTTCTTTTGGACCGATTGGGGATTGGTAAATGCCCCCAATGCACGTTTCGTTTGCTTTTCACATCTTTTCACCTTTGATTTGCCATCCTTGTTGCTGTTGTTGGTGTTGTTGCTCTCAATTGTTTCGCTCTTGTTATTTTTTTCTCCTTTGCCATGTTTGTTAAATAAACAACTCTTCACATATTTACCATACAATACTCAACCAGTTCCATCACCTTACCCCACCCTTAGCTCTTCTTCATTTTTTGCTTTTTCTTTATGCTGATATTATTGGTTTTTAATTCAATTGCTACTTAGATATGCTAAATTTGTATATACCACACTAAAAAGTATGTGTGTGTGTGTTTGTGTGTAACTGGATGTTTGTGTGTGTCATTGTTTGCCTTTATTTCTTTGGGGGATTACTTTGAAAATTTTCTCGCTTTCGTGTGATAAATGATAAATACGAGTTAATTATTTAATGCCTGTCGCCCAGTGGCTAACTTCTGACATCTCGATTTTAGGAGGAGTTATTTGGGGTGGGGGAAATGGTTTTAAATGCAAATTGCCATTGTCACTGGGATAAACAAGGACAACATGTGACATAGCAGCAGGACAAAGGGTTTCCAACTTACCCCCAAATAAAACGCCATTCTAACACCACAAGGCGGCTGGCAATACGATGATAGGATGATGGGAGCAGAATGGAGACGACAAGGACGATGGGGAGGTTAAATATGGCCGTCAGAATTTACCATACATTTTGGGCCAAACTTCGGTTTGTCTTTTTCGCTTCCCTTTTTTTTTGTGTTGGTCCTCGTGTTAGTGACTCGAGGGAGTTTTGACCAAAAGAAAAAAAGAAACCTGGCATATTAAAGCGCATGTCCTGTAGAACTTCACACACTCACACACACTCATGTATTCATCCTTGCAAGCATGTAAAGAAAAGTGGTCGTTTTGATCTGATTTTGACTAGACTATAAGGAATATACATTCCTTATCTTGTTTTGTGATACATAAAAGGACAAAGCAATTAAGGTAACAAAATAATCGATTAGAACTTTAAGTCAATCTTAGTAAGCAAAGGAAGATCAAAACTTTTCATATTTGTGTACTATCAATTAGAGATATGATTATGTTAAGTTATCTCTGCTCCACTTCTGATGACTCTTTTGTTTAATTTATCAAAACTCTTATGATATTTAATGAAATGAAATACATGTGTTAATTAACAGATAATTGGGTTAAGTTCTCGATGGGAGAGTAAAAGCTATAGAATTTCTACGAATTTCAAATTAGTTCTCTTTCTTTGCCAAACCAAAAAAAGGAAAAAGGTGGAAATAAACGAACCAAGCAATTGCTTGCCGCATGGCAAAATTATTACTGAGATTTGGTTCTCTTCTGCTTTCTAACGAGTGTTATGTTGTGCGCATTAACATTAATTTAAGAGATTAGAAAAGGCAAAAGAAAAAAAATACAAACAAAATACATGAAAAGAACAGCAACAACTACAAAAAAGCAGTGTACACAACAAGAGAAAAAAAATTGTGGTATAAAAACCACAGGGAAAAATGCTTCCAAGAATTTTAATTGAGTTGTTCTCCTCCATTGAAGGGGACGGGGCAGGGGAAGCTGACAGAGATAGGGACTGAGAGAAAGAGAGAGATGGAGGGAGAGATGTCCTGAAGTGCCGTGTGCGTGATTTAAAGCAAATCCCAAAAATTTTGTGATAATCGACTTTGACTTTTGTCATTGCCGCCGCCGCCGCCGCCGACGACGACACTGACAACGATGGCAAAGATGTCGTAGGGCATTGCGCATTCCAGTTTATATATGTCTATACATATCTACATTTGGTTTTTATTTTGTTTCTTTTTTGAAGTGACAATGTCTGGCCAGTGCCAAGACAATAGAAGTTATCCTCATATTGGTCCTAGTCGTAGCTCTGGTTGATATCCTGTTGTGTGACGACATTTGGGTGCAAACGAGTTCGATTATTGCCGCCTGATAATGTTCTAATTGCCCTGCAGAGTGCAAAGGACCTCTCTCTCTCCCCCCTCTCGTTCTCTCTCCTACTGTTTGGGTTATACAAAAAGTAAGTTCAGGTTGTAGGTGCCCTCTACTTAGACACCATACATACATATCTCTCTATATACGTATGCATTTGATTTCTTTTTAGTTTTTGCAGTTGCAGTTGGCATCTTGCAGTTGTTGCCCTTTGTCCCCAGAGACAACATGCTGGGCTGTCGCCTGCGTTTCGATAAGCAAGAGACGATGACAGAGGGAGAGAGAGGGAAAGGGATAGAGATATGGAAGCGAGCACTTCATTAGTCTCTGTTCGGCTTGACTACTATCGTTAACCGCAGTTGGTCACTTTCTTGGAATTGGGCGGCACTTTTGACATCAACAAACCAAAAACCAAAAAAATAACAAAAATGCACAACATTAATTTGTAAATTTCACTTTATTTTGAGAAAAACATACAAACAGAATGAGAGAAAGAGGTTAACGGAAAGTGCCAAGAGCTGGTGACATCTTGAGAGTCCTTTAGTAGAATTAGGATAAAATCTGAACTGGTGATATCAAAGAAAGGGAATAGAAGCCCCAACGAAATGCTGAAATTATCCTTCCCAAAGGATCCATGTAGTTTGTATATTTTATAGAGTTGGGGGAACGATAAAATGCTTAATATCTTTAAAAATACCCATCGATACTTTGATAATTGACAATATCGATTCATACCTTACAAATCATATGCTAGATAGGACTAACATTCTCTATCCTCCAAGAACACATACAGTTAACCTGCAACGATTGCACGCAAAACTAACTTATTTTGAAACTCTGCAAATGTCCCATTTCGTTCTTAAATGGTTTTGGCATTTGGCAAGAGGAAAAAAATGTACGAACAAAATACCTGCCAAACAGGCACTCGGGGAATTCATCGACCATAAGAGACATGGGGCCAGAACCAGAGAAGGAGTGAGGGGGACAAACAAGAGAAACAGATTTGATTTTTATCGCAAAGTATATTTGAATTTTATTGCGTACGAAATTTTTGATACAATCAGTGGGCCATTAAGGCGACTGGCGGCGGCCCTGCCAAATGACCAAACGAAAAAGAGAAAGAGAGGAAAGGAATGAGAGAAACATAAGGCTAAACAAGAAACAGGAGCTAGAGTCAGGCATTTCTTTTGGCCACGTTGGCGTCATTTTCCACGCAATAAAATAAACATTCAAAATGAAATCAACTTAAACGCTTCACGTTGCTAGTGACCCTTAACCCGGTCCGATACACACACACACACACACACACCAACACATACACACATTGAATTTTATGCTTATTTTTATTTCATTCGACATATTCCTTTTTGCGTTTCGCAATTTTCCTAGCTTCAAATTGGTACACTAAAAAAGAAGCAATAGCTTAAACCTCTTGCAAATTCTTGCTATAGCCGAAAACTGAACATGTTCTCTAGTTTGTTAAATTTTTCTCAGTGTAGTTGTGGGCTGGTCAAAATTTCAATAGCCAGTGGCCGCAAAATCCCTAAGCACGCATGACACCCTTCCTCCTCCTCTCCTTAGCTCAGCTAATAGTTTGGGTAAACAAAGAGAAAAAAAGGGTTCGACCTTTATGTGGATGCGTGTGGGACATGCCTGGTTGAGCTTTGATTTAATAAGTTGGCTTTTCTTTTCGTGTTTTTTTATTTTGGGGTCTTTCAATATCTATTATCTCAGTTTTAGGGGCGCTTCTTAGGGTCAAATCAAATGCGTATTTATCAGCGACTTAAATGCGATGCGATGCGACAGCGGAGAGAAAGAGAAGACCTCTGAAGTAGATGGAGGTGGAGAGATGGCAATGGGATGGCCACACGCTTACCAAGGGAAACCTCTAAAGTGCCTTTCTGGTCAAAGTCAAACAATCGTAAAACGGCTCAAAAGAAAAACAGGAACAGGAAACGACAACAACTACGATTACTGAGGCTGATGCTGCTGTTGGGTCTACCCTCTGCTTCATCTCCGTGTGTGGTGACATCATCGCCCATTATAATTTCTGGGGACAACAATTACCCAAAAGACAACAATGCTTCTGTTTCGCTCCATTCTCTGGCTCTGATGCTTCGTCTTGATTGCTTCATTTTCATGGTGGCTAACGTAACTATTTAGTTTGTCGAGTGAATTATGAGACTCCACTCTCTCACAATGGGGGGATCAAAACTGAATATTTCGGTCATGATTTATACTGCGGATATATACTGGGCCGGGCACATTATTTTGTGGTGCTCGGTTTGGTGCTTATAATTCGAGGATTTTTATTTTCCAGCTGTCTGGCTAGAACTAAAGAAAAAGACGTTGGCACGTCGGGGTCACCAATAAAAAAAAAGACAAATAAGAACGCAATGCTAAAGATGTGCCTGTGTTTGCGTGTTGGTCTGTTTTTGTATTGAAAGAATTGGAACAATGTCTCTTTACTTCGAATCTATAGAAAATGTATACATTCCGGTCTTTGATTTGGATTCTTGGTCTTGTTTTACTTTTTGAACTTGGTAGGTGCTTGTGGCTTATCGCTTGGCATCAGCTCTGACTTTTGTTTTCGTTCTGCTGCAAAATTGCCATCACCCGTGACATAGGCATCCTGTTCTTCATCATCCATCGGACGTGTATCCACTCGTTGACCATCGCCAGTAAAATAGACGCCTTCGTGTTGCTCGAGAATCGATTCTGCACGTGGTTTCTTGCTATGATCATCATCAGCAGCGTCATCATCATCGTCTTCCCCACCATCGGAGGATGAAGATGAGCCCTTGGGTAGCGAACCACCAGTCTTACCTGTTCCTGAGTTTAAGTTGTCATTACTTTTTGCGAAATTAGTCGTCTCCAGAGGAGTTCCAACAGCCGACTTGCTCTGCAGCCAATTATGATATTGGCAACTCTTATCTGAATCCAAAAGAGACGCCCGGCAAAAATTGCTCATCATCAGCATGATCATTTGAGGGGGCACTGGACTATTATCCAACCAATTGAATGGTTTACCATCCATGGGTTGTTGTTGTGGTGGTGGTGGTGGTGCTAAAGGGAACCACCGTGTTACCCACTGAACCAGAGCACAAGTAAAATTTATTATAGCTCAGGACCCGCGGAAGACCACAGCTAGTCTTGAATAAACTGCGTTGCATTGTCACAAAGTTTAAGGATAACGACTTTCAAAAAAAAAATATCCAAAATATAAAAACTGACTAAAACTTTTTAGAAACTTATTTCAAATAAATAATTTTGCACTGAATTTCACTGAATAATTTGGTGTTCCAATTCGACTTGCTGATGTGAGACTAAATCATAATCGACAATTCGTAGGGTCTAGCCCCTTGACAATTTGGCATGTCGGAGCCTAAGCCAACTTGGATTTCGACCTGTACTTGGGGGTTGACTCACTCTCTATCTCTCTCATACACACTTTCTATAATAAAACAATTGACTTTTGCTAATGTTGGGAAAAATTCGGCAATATTTTTCCGAGGAAAATGCACAAAAACCCGAAAAAAATAACGAAAAAAGAAACGTAAATTGAATGCGAAAAAAGGATTTTTTAGGGTTAGAATTCGCTGAAATTGCAGTTTTTATGACAGGGTTAAAGGTTAGTGTAGGGTTAGGGAAAAGGGAAAGGGAAAATGCCAAATGGCAAAAAGAAGGGCTGCGGCTACTACCTAACCTTAATTATGTCATTTGGCGTAAGTCAAGGCTGCAAAGTCAAATGCCAAAAAAAAAAAAAAAATAAAGAGGAAAATGCAATAAAATACATATAATACCTAAATATACTTTGGATTTTTTTTTCAGGAGGGTTAAGGATAAAAACAGGCAGCTGTTGATGGCAAGTCAAGTCACTTGATTTTATTGCAATCGGTCAATGTAATGTCTCGATATATTGATTCAGTTCAGTCGACAGGATCATTAATTTACTAAATTTAGTTTCAAATTGCTTTCACATATATTCAGCGAGAAGATTTAACCTTTAGCTAATTTGTTATTAATTTTTAGTGATGAGAGATTCTATTGAAATTGCTCTTTGCTAATTTATTTACTGTGTGCTTAAAAAGGTTGAAGCGCTGCTTTAATAAAAACAACTCTTACTTGAATTGTTAGCTGAGCTTCTTTTTCTGAAAGAAAGACAAAAGTAATTTTCAAATTGTTGACCATTTGTCATTTCAGTTTTTGAGTGATTTGTTTTTTACTATTTTATATTTTTAATATCAATGGATTTATCGATAAATTCTTGATAATATGATTGATATATGTTATTCAGATGTATGTATGTATGTAATGGGAAATATCTAGGGGGATATCAGCAATTCGATTTTAAGTACATTTAACCCTTGCTGGGCCATGCCATCCCCGCTATCACCTCCCCGCTCTAGGCGATAACAGCAGCAACAACAACAACTACAACAACACCAACAATTTGCCTGCAATATTGCGTTGACAGCCACGAGAAATAATAGCCCAACAATTTATACAATTTATGAGTTTTGTGTGCGACAGCAGCAGGCGGCAGGAGGCAGTGAAGGAGTCCATAGGATGAACGAAGGTGGCAAGAGGGGGGCCGATGGTGGTAGTGGTGGTGGTGGTGGTGGTGTCGCTGGGCAAGGGTTACTCACGCCCACACACAAACCCTCCCCCTCCACCGCCCAAAACCCTGGCCTGCCAGCATCAACAGCAAAAAAAATGTTATATGTAGCATACTTAAGCGGGCGTCCAAGCAGTGGGTAGCTAGAGGGAGAGGGGATTTTTGTGGGTGGTAGTAATAAAAAATAAAGAAAAAATCACAACAACAATCATAAATTCGGCATGTCTAATGACAATTTGCCTGCTCCACACACACACACTCATATGTGTGTGTGTGTGTGAGGGATGAAAGACGAGGATGGCTTTGGTTGGATATGGAGGCCACGTTGAGAGACGTTTTTCCACCGTTTTTATCGTTTTGATTTCTCTGATTTGCCCCTTTTTTATATGTGCACATAAAATTCTTTTGTTATCCCTTGGTTAAAGCATTTCCCAACAACTTGTGCAGCAACAACAACAACAAAGGCGAAGTAGCACCGCAAACCAATTTGAAAATGACGCACGCTATTCCCCATGCCAAGCCAAGAAAACACCTAATTTTACAAATTTGTTCAACCAAAACCCAGACAAAAACAATATACAAATCGAAAATATTCGACAGAAATTTTAAATATGACAATTATGACAACCCAAAACTTTTAAAAACTAACTTTAGTTAGATAAATTAAACATAACTGGGAATGAATCACTCCGTCCTCTTAGATCGTGATTATTCTAAACGATATACCACAATGACGATCTTATCAAACATATATTTATATTCTTTTAACTTATTTGAAAATTGGCTACATTTTGAGTTTACTAGCGAAAGGAGAGTGCTCCCCCATGAATTTCGCATGAAATTGTTGCAAAGAAATTTAATTTCCGGCTAGTCAAACATCGTATATCATTTCGGTTTTGAAATCGTACATTAAATTAAACATGGACAATTGAGCAAGCCGAAGAAAAAAAGAATCCAAAACGAAAAGACACCATCAAAGAGGATGCTTCTTCTTTTAGTTTTGCTTTTTCTTCTCGCTTTTTCTTTTTCTTTTTTCTTTTCTTGTTTCATTTACTTGGTTTTCTCTTTTTGTTTGTCCACATGATGGGGCGAAAAATTTATTAAACTATAATTGTTTGGTAAACGTTTTGGGCAAACGATGGCAAAATAAAAAAAGAAACAACCAAGAGGCGCAACACACATTTCCTACAAGGGTTTTCGAGGTAGGGTTTGTTACTTTTACCTGTGTGAATGTGTGTGTGTGTGTGTGTGTGTGTACCTGGCGCGTGTGGCCAGGTAAAGGTTGTAAATTGTAAACGGTGTAAATTGCATTCGCTGTGTCCTTGACTTTTGGAAAAGACAGTTGCATAAAAGTTTGCAATGCCTGATGCAATGTTGTGGGACTTTGTTCCAGGTAAAATGGTCAACCCGCAAAAACCTCACTAACCAACGGTCTCTCTCACAATCTCTCTCTCTCTCTCTCTCTCTCTCTCTATTTCGCTAAGGAGAGGAGTAAGGAACAAACACAACGGCTTTTACGATCTTTTACATGGAAAATGTTGGTTTTGACCAAGCGACAGAGTTAAAGTGGAAAACCAAAATAAAAGGCACAATTCACACAAATCAATAAAGTATTCTCTTGATCTTGGTTTGCTATATATTGATGATCGCCAAGTTCTCATACAAAATTGCACATAAGCCCGAACTAGTTGAATGGTTTAGTTCTGCATGAAGAGATATATCTCTGATGTTTCACTCGATCAGGCTTGGCGAAATGAAATCGAAACGTCAAATCAAGCCACTTGCCATAATTGACAATTATCCTTTCACCATAAACATTTTAATCCCCTGCTATTGGCCAAACGGACAAGTTAATTTTCGTTTTAACTCGGTTTCCTTTCCTTTGCTCTCCCTTTTTTTACACATCTTCTTTTGAATGTTTTCTATGTTTTTATTTCTGACAGTCACCCATGAAGGAAACCCTAATCCCAATTCAAAGCAGGCAGCCAACTAATTGACTTATTGATGGGCTCATTAAATGTGCCACAGCCGAGAGAATGTGAAATTGAGACCTGTATGAAACTATGAACAATGAGTTCCCAAATCCATGAATTTTGTTGAACTCAACTAAGTAGGGAGGTGCCCGTATTTTGATCAAGGGAAGACCAGAAGGCATTAATCAAGTCTCCATCAAATGTTTTACTTGCCATTGACGAGAATTCAACAGAACTCGAGTAAAAATGTTGTTCATAAACCAATTTCTAAACAAACAATGACTTCTCAATGAAATGAAAAGTGAACAGGTTTTTTTGGTTTTTTGATTTTACGTTTTCTTTTTTTTTGTTCGAACTGCGGCAAACAAAGCCAGGGAAATGAAATGCTCAGGATGTGTGTGCTTGTAAGTGTGTGTGTGTGTGTGTGTGTGTCAGGGTGAACAAGTGTTATGAATGATTTCGATGTTTATTTGTTTGTTTTGAATCGCCCCCTTCTAGGCCGTCTCATTGACATTTCCCCCTGTATATTATTTTTTTCCAAACCACACAAAAGGCGAGAAAAAATATCGAAGGATGGAGCAATGGACCCGACCGCAGCTTCTGACATGATTTATGGACACCAAGACAATAAAACAACAACAAAAATACGTTAACAAAACAAGAAAAATCCAAATGCATTCAATAAATATTTTATTTTTACTTTTTTTTTTTTTGTTAAACCCTAAAATTGTCCTTTTTGTATTCAGTCTTCTGGCCACGGATTTGTGTTACGAAAATTATGAAAAATGTTCAATAAACTAAACTCTCTCAATTCTCTCCTCTTTTATTCTGTATTCTCGATTCTCCACTCTTTATCATTCTCTTTTCCTATGCAGTGGGGGGTCGATACAATGAAATGAAAATGAATTGTTAACAGGGTTCCAGTCTCCACATATTAACAGCTTAATTGACCATCGTGGTAAGCAGCTCAGAGCAGGGGAACCCATAAAAACAAGAGGGCAAAATAAGTAAGCTTCTTCTATTAACCGTAGAGCCTTTCAAATTGTTGTTATATCTATCTTAGCTCACAAACTGCGAAAATTATTTGATAGGGCATATGGAGGAGAACTTTTGTAAAAGAAGTAGGTCTATGGATGAAATTTTAGAATTTAATAATTAAATAAAATTTTGTAATATTCGATCTGAAGAGGCAGAAATACACTCTTAATAATGAAAAGAGTTTCTATTTGGCTATCATTTATTTATTCTAAAATGTTGTTTAGTAGCTACTAACACAAAATCAATTTGCAACAAAATCAGCTAATAATTCAACCAATTGACCCCCCCTCCTCAGTAAACGCTTGACCCTCCTGGCCTGACCTGAGCTGGTCACCTTTGTGCCATCTGCCGCATTGGGAAATTCAATTTTCACGCCTTAGACCTACACGTAGATAATTTTGTATCTGATTGGATCAAGGCGCTATGACAACCTGAAATGGTCGAATGGTTGTTGCACTTGTTTTGAAACGCATTCGCTATGCTCGAGGATTTTTCCTACCCACCTTGCATACATCCCCCTTCTACCCATCTTGCCACCCTTAATGGCATCTCTCGTCCTTGTCAGTCTTTTTGGTGTTTTACCATTTTCATTTTTGCTTTTCCTTTTTTTTTCTGGTGATAACGTGAAATAATTGCGTGACAACCATGTTGCGATAATTTTCAATTAAACGGCGTTTTTTTTCTTTTCTCCTTTTTTTTTGTTTGTCCTTTTGTTGTTGTTGTCTGTTCGTTGTTTGTTGGTTGTTGCGGACAGGAAGGAAAAGGGGGGAGGGAAGAAAAGTCGGCAAAAGAATGAATGAATGAAACCTGGGAGAGCAGCGTGAAATTTCATATTAAAATCAACTGATTTTCTGCTTTCATTTATTCATGCTCATGTTGTTGTTGTTGTTATCGCACACACACACACACACACACACACACACACACACACATACTTACAGTTGATCAGAAAAAAAACGAAGCAATTGTAACAATTTGCTCTTGTTTCGTGTTTCAACTCCATAGACACAACCAGTAGCCAGGCTAGCTGCCTGGCACAGTGGAACAAGAAAAGACATAATAGTGAACTATTTTAATGTTTTTTTATCTCGATGAAAAATCCTTTTGTTATCCTTAAAGTTAAATAAATCCCTTGGATGTCGGTTTGGCGTTCCTATTTTGGTTCTTGCAATTAATTTGCTTACTTTATTCCACTGTAGATGAGCGTACCACTACGGTCTAGACCGACTGGATGGAGAGCGTTGAAGAGGGGGAAGGTGGTTGGCAGTAGCATAGCGAAAAAGTGTCACACTTGTGCGTCATTAACGCCGTCGGGTCACAGCTGGTGGGTGGGTTGAATATTTTTGTTGTGTTTGGTTTCTTCTCCACCTTATCCATTTGGTTGGCTGTTGTTGTTGTTGTTGTTGTTGCTGGGGTGCGCCATGTGGTTCCCTTACCATTCAGCGGCTGACGAGATTCCTTTATTTTTCTGGGGGTTGCTGGCGTTGCCGTTGCTGACGATGCTGCCGCTGTGGTTGCCAACGACATTGCCAACCATTTTTCTGCGGCCGAAAGACAACAACAACAACAACAACTACTAGTAGCAGCAACAACAACAAATGCGTGAAACTCAAACGCAAAACGGCAACAACATGAACAATGACAAGTGCCACTGTGCGTTGTTAATTTGATTTGCGCGCTTTGCAATTTAACAATAATATTGTCATCAGGTCGATGTCTCTCTCTCTCTCTAGCCAACTCTATGTGTATCTCTTTCGGTCTTACTCGTGCTGGTTTTCGGTGGTTGAGGATATAGCAGCGGGGGCGTAGCCAATGCCCATTTAATTATCTAGTTGGGGAGTTAACACAGCAGCAACATGGCCAACATGGCCAACATTGGCAACAATGGCGTCAGCATCCATTGCCCTTTACATTACCCAGACAAAGAATCCAATATGACCATTTGAATATAGATTTCGATTCAGCTGCATTCTAAAAATTCACATAATTTATCGATTTTCCTATTCCTATTGTAAAGCATTTTGTCCAAGTTTAAGCTCAATTTTGCTTACGGGACTTTTTCTTTGTTTTTTCTTGCCAACATCTTTTGCCCTATCATCTTTTCTTGCAGTTTCTTCTCATTGAGATTTTTTTCTATTTTGATTTTCTAATTGGGTTTTTTTCACTAGATCGTTAATGCTCAAGTCTTTTCTTTTTGTCCACTAAACTCTTTCTCAGTTTTGTCATCGGCTTTATTATTTACACTTTTTCTTTCTAATTTCGTTTTAGAAAATTTCGAACATTTTGAAGTAGATCTATGGCTTAATGCCTTAAGCCTCAGACCATCAATCCATCCACCACAATAACCACACACACACACACACACACATATGCTGGCCCAGTCGACTCGCATGGGTTATTGGGTTAATCAGCACGCAAAGCTTTTTGTCCTTGTTGTTGTTGTTGTTGCGGGAGGACACAATTATTGGTGCAAAAGGACATGATTTTGAACTTAAGAGTCGCAACACTTCATCGTCCTTGCGTGCGAATCGCGTCATATGGATGGATGATAGAATTTCGTAATGAAACTGGAATGGAGTCAAAATCTGAGAGCGATAGAGGGCAACAAGTTTTTAACATGGCATATTGGACACGTGTCCACGTGTTTGGCTTTCTTTCCTTTCCTTTCTGTTCTTTTTTTTTGCTCGATTTAAGTCAGGGCACGAGCCTCGTTTTATCCTCAATCCACCCTCACACACACACATTTGCAATTGCGTTCTGTTCGCCAATTTCAATTTGAAGTAGTTTCTACGTGCCTGTTTATTGTTTGATGTGGATTTTAATTGAACTCAAGTTGATGGTTTGAACTCTTGAGGATTTTTGTATGATGCAAGGACCAAGCGCCGACAACCGCAAATATTAAAAAACCAAAACAAAAAATATAAAGCAAACTGACAGCAAACAGAAAACAATATGCATATTTGTATGTACCTTCATTGGGTGCTCATTCTCGAAATATGCGAGCATGAATACACTGCACTCATTAAAAAACACACAAAAAGCTGAAAGAAAGAAGGAAATAAGCCCTTCACACACACATACACTCGAAGAAATTAAACACGAAATCAACAAAATGTCAATCCTTTCTTTAGTTTGAGTAGTTAAAGTAACCTAAAGACTCTTCTGCCTTTGGAAGTTTATTCTGGAGAAATTGATAACGAGACTTTATTATTGTAAGTTGTCTGCCATATAGCTAGAATATTTCTGTCAGTGTAGCATGGCAAAGGGCTCTGACTCGGGCTCGGGCATGAGCATGGCCATGGACATGGGCATACATATGTCATTCAAATGGGGCGCACTGTATATATGCACAATATTAAATAATAAAAAATGACATTAAAGGGGTTAACTGCGGCAGCTGGGTGGTGGTTAGGAGTTCGAACAAGTTCACTTGTCAGCACTATTAGTTCGTTCTCCTTTTCAGCGCTTTAATTTGAATTTGGTAAATGATTAAACCGAAATACACATCAACAAAGAAATCAAAAGGGGGAAATCAAAATGCCAGCGAAAAGTGTCATTGTAAGTGTCCTTCCGACTTCCGTTTTTGACACCGAACTCTGACGAGGAAAATAATCTATATGAGTATTATGGCAAACCGTCATCACGTCTGTCTTACATTGAATCGAATTATGTTCTGAGTAGTCTTTTTTGTTTTTTTTTTTTTTTTTTTGTTGCCACTTTTGCTTCTTCATCTTCTTCTTGGTCGCATATCCTGTGTGCAATTACTCCCAGCATCTTGGTCAAATTCAATTTGCACATTCCATTTTAGCTGGTCTCTTTGTGACCCAACAAAGTCGAGAGAAAGCGGATTTGCACTTATTATTTGTCTTATGATTTCGTTGACATATTCCTTTTTCATACAGATTTCCATTTCGTTTTCTTTTCCTTTTTTCTTTTGCTCCTTTCTGTTTCTTTTGGTCTTGTGAAGTCAATGTGGGAGAGTATTAGCCCTGGCCAGGACAATGACATATGTCATGAATTTGCTTATGCAAGCAAATTTTTAAAATACAAAATATTGGAATTTGGTTTGACAGCGGCAGCTAATCTCTTGCCCATTGTTTACCCAAAGAAAAAAATAAGAATAAGAGAGAATGTCCTCGCATTTCACACACGCTCGTCAAAAAAAAAGTTGTGCGAAATGGGATAAGTCTATTGACTTGAGCTGAGAAAATTTCACAATTTTATCTAACATAAAAACTGCTTTTTGTGATGATGAAACGATTTTGACTTGCATCTGATGACAAAATTTAAACTCTTTAGCTTTTGAAGTGTAGAAAGATAATCTAAGATATAGATATATAGATAATTGTTGAGTTCAAAAAAGAATCTTCTGATCTGTGGTTTTCAGCTTGTTTGTTGATAATTCCAGACGTCTTTTATGTACATTGCAATGTAAGTAATTGATGATTAAAATCTTTAACTCCAACATAGTCAATGTGCATGGCCATGCCGTCTGGATCTAGAGTCATGGGCAACGGCTCTGAGGTATGCAAAGAATGCCTGTGTAAGCCAATTAATGTGCCAACTTATTAGTTTTTCAGTTCAACCCCGGAGAAGCAGCAACAGCAGCAGAGGCCAGCCAGAGGCAGCTGTGCGATATCTAACTACCACCTATCCCAACACCAACCCCAACCCCAACTCTAACTCCAATTCCACTAACTCCACCACCATCGACATCCACAAACCGCCACGGCCACGGCCACCGCTACCGCCCCCAGACCTTTAGCCCTCTGCCCACTTACGTGCCATGCCATTCCGCGTGCTTTGAGCAAAAATTGAAAAATCTCGGTGAGAGGTGGGAGGCAGCTTCATTATTGAAATCCACACACACATCAAAGCCATGGAACCAGACCAGCAACCATTGTGGTGGCCACCCCGGACCAAGTACCAAGAGATGCAAAAAAAAAACAATTGTAATTCAAGTACAACGAATTTTCTATACACTAAAAATAGAGTATCTAAGTTACACCCAAACTAGGAGTCAAAAATCTACTTAAAGTTTTGAAATAAGATCTGTATAGGGAATAAGTGAAATTGTTCAATATATATGTTGGATCCATTATGATTTAGTTTATATATATTGGTAAGGTTAGGATATAAAGCATTCGACCCTTACGCCATTCAGTTAGGGTATCAAAAGCGAGACAGAGACGAAAGAGAATGCTGTGGGAGCAGCCGTTGGATTTCTCAGGATGAAGGATGTGCGGCCACACAAGAGGACATCGAGTGCAATTAATGTTAATGTTGAGATATTTATGATGCTTCTCCGTCTCATCGCCTCATCGCTTCTGTACATACCCTCTCAGAGGAGGATGCAACCCCATATAGAAAAAATTTTAGTGCCTTAGCCACCCTTTTATTTATTTTTTTTTTTTTTTTGCTCTCTAGCAAGGCGAATATATTTGCGTATAGGCTGAAATTTAAATAATACGCCAGGGCAGACAGAGGCAGGATCATTCACTGGGCCGCGCCACCCTCGATTTGACGTTGGCATGGCCACAAAACAACAGTTCAATTTCTGTCAAATAGTTTCGTATTAAGGACGACAACGACGAGCGGTCTAAGGATTTGTCAAATCAAAAACTTATGTTACAGCTGGATTAAAATTATACATGTCACTGGGTCTCGAAGGGCAGCTGAATTGCGCCCTGCCAACAGGACTTGTCGTTCTTGTGTCTCAATATATGTATGTGTGTGTGTGTGTGTATGTTGTGCCTGATTTAACGCATCAGCGCGCAAAATAAAACTTTGAAATGAACAGCTAAATGCGCCCTAATAGGGGTTCAGATTTCAGCAAACCTTCCTTCCGCCCTTCATCATATCCCTGTATTCTTGTATCCTTTTGTGCAACATTCTCTTTGCTTTTTTGTATTCCCTTTTTTTTTTTTGTTTATGCACACATATTGTTGTACGCCTCTAGCAGAACTTACTCCTTTTTTTTGTGTGTGGACCCGAGATTGATTGTGACATTAAGTAGGATTTATTTATTTATTTACTCTTTTCATTTTTCTTTGCTTTCTATTTGTTTTTGAGTTTTTTTTTTTTTAATTTTTAGCACGAGATGCAAATTATATTGTTTGATTTGCCACGCTAAGATTTTTAACAAATACAGAAACCAACAGAAAATTAAAACTAAGCTCCCTTTGTCCCTTATTTATGCGTAACACCTTCACAAATGAGCAAGAAGTTCTTTGCCAACGCTTTATGATCTGGCTTAAGCCAGACTTTGGAATTAATTTAATGCCAATTTTATAAGAAAGAGTAATCAGCAACGAGACGGCCAAATCAAATCCCGTGGATATCTTTAACTACCTAAATCAAACCCTTAAGGCATACAAAGAACTAACATTGACCATACAACAGCTTTAATATCCTACTAGAATGGGTCTAGGATGTCTCCACAGTCAGTCCCCGAATCTATACAATCTGCAACACATCAGTCAAAATAGTTCATATACTTATCGTTAGGCCCCTATTTCAAAAAGAGGGACAAGCTTTAATTTAAAGCATAAACTATTCCGTTCCTATAATCTATATTGACCAAGTTAATGGTAAACATGTACAAATCTAAATACTAGCATTAAGCTTAGCATAAGTACAAAAATAAAGACTGTAACTTAAACTTACAAACAATAAGCTTAGGTAATTACTTTTTAGAGAACTAGCAAAGAAGTAACTCTGTAAACCCTAGGGAAGAGCACAAAGAAGCCTATACGAAGGGCCAAAAGGTCGTTAGAGCTGACTTAAACTGTATATGAACTGGCATAAAGGTGAAACCTATTGGTTATTCCACTATTGGCCAATTTTCTTTTCTTTCTTCTCAATTATCTGAACCTTTCCTTTCTCAAAGATCTTCTTTATCGTCCAACACTTTATCTTCCTTTCTCTGTGATTTACTCCAGGTTATCAATTTGTTAGAAAACAATGACTGTGATTTCCAAAAGGACAAATCTAGTTATAGTCTTTTTTAACTCTCTCGTTTTTTTTTTTCAAATCTCTGCCTTTATCTGTCTCTTTGCCAGGCTACAGAAATTTAAATGAAAATATGCAATATATATTTTCGATTTTTGTATGCCATTTGTCCAAAGAGAATTGCAAAATATTCTAAATTGCAATTTCGATGTTCGTTATTGTTTTATTTTCGGGTGTTTTTTGCGTGGGTTTATTTTGGTTTTATATCACGTGCTAAGTGAAAGGATTTGAAACAACAACTAGAAAGCAAAAACAAAAAACCGAAAAAGAAAATAAAGCTTACAATAACAACAAAATGTAACTATGCTTTTCCTTTTTGGCCATGTTGCTGGTGACGATGATGATGTTGCTGCTGCTTTTATTTTGTTTTGTTTTGTCGAGCGGCGCAAGTTTATTTTTATGGTTTTAAAATGATTTTTAACCCTGCGGAAAAAATGGGCACGTTTCCTGTGCCCTGCCCCATCCCCCTGCCAGGAATGCCATCGACGAAGCTGCTGTCGCTGTTGTTGCCGCCTAAACTGTGCTTAACCGGAAACGGATGCAAATTGCATGCGTCACGTGACAGACGAACCGAACCGAACGCATGTCGAGCATTAAGCTGAAAGCTCTGCAATTGCAAATTCTACTCCTTTTTTTTTGCTGGTGTGTGTATGTGTGTGTAATTTTTGTTGTACTTTTTATTTACTCCATTCAGACTCACCCACACAGACACGAGGATTTTGCGTTTTTAGTATTGATTATGCAGTTTGTTTATTGTTGCTGTTCGATGTTGCTGATGTTGCAAATCCCCACTGCAATTTTTGCCACACTTCAAAGCCCCACCCCCTACACCCCGCACGGCTTTAAACTCAATAAATCTAAATTGCGCACAAAAATAATTGAATCACTAAACCCGTGAAAAACAGAAAAAGACAACAAACAAGTTGACAAAAAAAGAAAATCAAAGAGACAGAGAAAGAGAACAGAAATTTCAACAAAAAAAAAATGCATAGTGCATTTGCCTGTCCTGCTATTTTATACATATATGTATATCGCATATGTATATAGAATGTGTGTATATTTATTTTACAGATTTCGGGGCAGATTTCTCTCACATCGTTTGCGACTTGATCTGCGATGCCACGGAATGGGTTGGTTTTTGGATTGATAATTGAGAGTAGAATAATTCTCCATACAAGTTTCTTTATTTGAGGTCCTGTTTAACGAAGAAGGGCTAACTTTCTCTCTCACTAGCTCAACATGTGTTCATGTTAGTCTATCTGTTCCTGCCTTTTTGATAATTTGCCAATTTATGATTCAATATTGGCTCGATTGGTAATCAATCATCCGTTCATCGATCGGTTGGCGTTTGCAGCTCCAATTAGCGCACATTTAACCACCAGTTTAGCCCTTTGCCTCATCATCTCATCAAGTTATCAGCAGAGTAAGGCTCACAGCCCAATATTGTTGTCATCTTGTTAGGCATGCCTCAGCTCATTCCCCCCTTGTCGGCTGTTGCCTCTATTGTTGTCGGAGTTTCCCTTCGTTGTTGTTGTAAATTGTCGATTTCTTTATAATGCTTAATTTTTCATTACTAGGCGAACTTAAACACCCTGAATGGATTGTGAACTCTGGATTTCTGGGTGTTGAACAACTTGTGAACAACATGACAATGCAATTCAAAACGGATTCGGATTCGGATTTGGTATTGGTCTCGGATTCGGCAATGAGAATTCACCGGCCAAGGTTAGGGTTACAAGCCAACCCTTTCATTTGCTTCACTTCTGTGTTTCTCCCTCTCACACTCTCTCTCTTTCTCTTGTGTTTTTTGTCAAAGTTAATAATATTTCTGCACAAGCAGACAACCAACAAAAAACAAAATAGAAATAAAAACCCTATATCTATTAGGGTGGAAATATCTGTGAGGATATAAATCATGCAACATATTGCATAATCATCGTGACAGGATGCAGCAGACAGGACACAGGCAGGACAAGGAACTGGCAACTGGCAACTTGCAACTGGTGCAAAATTGCTCGATTTGTGGCCAAGGTCAGGCATAGAGAAACCTTTCTCAACTTTGCATCACCTACATTGTACATACTTACGCATTTGCATAAAGGATTTTTCTTGT
The DNA here is from genome assembly GCA_018150345.1 of Drosophila equinoxialis. Classification (NCBI taxonomy): domain Eukaryota; kingdom Metazoa; phylum Arthropoda; class Insecta; order Diptera; family Drosophilidae; genus Drosophila; species Drosophila equinoxialis. Next base: position 2,429,380 of record JAECWI010000238.1, on the reverse strand, counting down.
GAAGCATTTCCCTTTTTCTTCCTGTTTTGGTTTATGATGCAATCGACGGGAATTGAGAGCAACAGCAGCTAAGCGAGATTGTTCAATCGCTTTCACCCGCTGTGAAAGGGAATGCTAAATGTAGGGAAAGGTCTTTCATTGGAATTTTTGAACCATTATATAAAGTTACGCACCGATTTTTCGAGCGGGTTTCCTTTCATAGCGCGACTTTTAATGACAAATTTTCCAAAGAATTTCGCCGGGTTAAACGCTCTCATTCTTGTCTCTCTCTTTCTCTGTCTGCCTTTCTTTCCCTTTGCTTACTCACCTCCCTTTGTCTTAGTGCCTTTCCCAAATGTGTCTCTCGTCGATATGTAAATATTGCCTTTGACCTTCATATACTAGTTATCCCATATATCCTTTGGCTGCTCGCAATATTATACAAATATATTATATATATAGATCGCTTTCGTCCTCATCGCGGTTGTCCTTTTTATGATCGGCCTCATAAAATTCCTCTTCCTCTTCTTGTGGCCAAGCCGTAGAACCTTATTGTTGGTGGCATCGACAATGAAGATATTTGAGTTGCCTGTAGGCATATAACGTCTCCTAAAGGCATGTTAACCATATAAAAACGTTGTCCTTTTTCAGTGGAAAATCAGTTAGATATATTTCCAAGCAATCGATTTATCAAGCATTATAAGAAATTCCCCATTATATTTAAGGAATCTGAATAATCGATCAATTGTGTAAATGAAAATTAAATGCCAACTTCTTTGCCTTATAGCCCCTTTACCTTGTCTTTTACTTTGATGCTTGTGCTTAGATTACTTTCTGTTCTTTTTTTTATTATTTTAAACTAAAAGAAAAGGTGCCTCTCATCACAGGTGCTGCACCATCAGAGACATTTCAAAAATTCAATTTAGTTTCGCACAATACATATAAAAACTGTGTTTGCCACCCCAGTAGGTTGCCTTTTGTGTCATCTGCTTTCGGCTTTTTGTATTGTTTAATTAATTATGTAAACATAACTTTTGTCGAAACCCTTTCTGTTTTTTTTTTTTCTTTAATAGGCGAACCCGAACACATCCCCATGCCCATTTCCCCTTCTCTCTTCTCATCAAACAACACTTTTTTGCGGTGGCTTTTTTCATCATCATTGTCGTCCCAGAACCCTTTCACTTTCCCCTCTCCCCTTCAACAAGCCCTCGTCACCGGCATCGTCGTTCGTCGCGCATTTATGGAAATTAATTTGCAACTGAAACCGACAAATGGAAATGGAAATGGAAAAGCATCTATTGATAAATTAAGAGATTAACGCAATTTCGCCGTAACCAAAAAAAAAACTTAGAAGGAAGAAACCGGCATAGAGAGTGAAATAAATGGTCTCCGGGGATAGAAAGGGTTTAAGACAAAATGAAAACTCATTTACAAGCGAACCATAAAAATTGGGCGTTGCAAATTTGTGCGTGTCTGTGTCTGTGTGTGTGTGTGTGTGTGAGAGAGAGATGATATGCAAGATTGTTTAATGGGTGACAAGATATGGACATGGTTATATGTAAGCCACGGGGCGCCGTCTTAACATTGACCCACAAGGCTCTATCTTTTGAATTGCATTTGTTATTCTACTTCTTCATACACTATTTGATTAGCAAAATTTATAATATACAATGTAATTTTTAGTTAATCCACTATTTAAGTTGTCTATACTTAAAATTCAATGGTAATTCAAGTTTTAAATGGGTTGTCATAAGATTCGTCTTTGCAAGAGTATGCAAAAATTCGTTTCGAATATAAATGATATATATATACATATATATATATGTATCCTTCTGTGTGTATGTGTGCATCTCGTTTTGGTGAAACTCCTTTTAACAGATGCTCTGACAGAGTTTGTAACCCTTTTCCCATAATTTTCATTCTCGAAAAAGGTAATAAACTCATAAAGAGCCAACTAAAAAACATTAAAACAAAACTAAAAATGTCATCTCAGCACGCCCAATTGTCAAAAGGACGTTGGAAGATGGAGGATGGAGTGAGTTGGCTAAAAGTGTGGGGGAAGAAATAAAGGGGTAAGCATCAGTAGCACATCGGTGGGCGTGCCACTTGGCACATTTGTCATGAGGCAGGCGACAAACCGGACAAACTGGTCCCACAGAAAAATGACTTTTTGATTCACTTGCGTGCGACAACCGAGCAAAAGTCTACTGTGCGTGTGTGTGTGTGTGTATGTGCTGCTAAACAGGCGTAAATGCTTTCTGCCACCTCACCCCAAAAAGAAGGAGAAAGGTCCTTTACGAACCTTTTGTTGTCACCAGCTGGCTGGCACTTGGAAATTAAATCGCAGCCATTTGGTGTCGCCATTTTATGGCACTTTTGCGTTGCTTTTCCACTTGGCTAAACTCCAAGCCTCAAGCCATCCGCTCCTTCTACAATGCTTCCAGGTGTGAAATTAGCGCAATTTGTTTGTGTATGTGTGCGTGTGTTGGGTCCCTTTTCATATGTGAACCTGTGGCTAGGCCAATCTCTTGTTGTTGCTGATGTTTTAGTCGCATGTTGTCCTCGTTGTGTGTTCAAGTGTGGCCAAAAGACTGAGTTTACTGTGCTCATGTGGCCAGCCAAAAATGATGAAGGATCTGCCCTTCATTTCAAGTCATTTACTTACATACTTTTATTAAATTTCAACAGTTGTTTATCTTTCATTTTTCCCTTTTGACCAGATTTCCCAGTCTTCCAAATGCACATCACATTCCAATCTTATCTAAGGCCTTTAGGAATAACGATATGGTTAATATATTATTAATAAATAATTTTCAAAATATGAAAACATTTCTAACTATTTATGTTTATTTATCAAATTGGTATTTTCCTACCAAGTTCATGGGCCCATCCAGGTGTCTGAGTATCTGAGGTATCTGAGAGTACACCCCTTAAAATATCGATATATATTTCGTACAATTTCTACTTTTTCGTTTCTCTTTACGTCAAACTATTGAATCCTCGGTAATTTCTAGATCTGTCCCTGTCTAAGTTCTATGCTCTATTTGGTCTCTACTCGCATAAGCAAACACTTAACGTCTGTAGTAAAAGAGTTGCTAGTGAAGTTGTTGATCATATAGAAAGTTTCCTAATCGCTCAAACCAAACTGAAAAAGAAACGTATAAAAACTTGAACTAAATCGTTACCATTGAGACTTCCAATTAGTTTTAGTTAATATTCCTACAGCTAATAAATTGATTGATTTTATTCATTATCCTGATGTGTCACTATAGTTTTCTTTTTGGGAGGAGTTGGAGAAAGGGATCGTAAAGCGTTAATTAAATTTTCAAATATGTCTAATCCTCAACGACTGTTGCCACTTAAAATTTGTTTTTTGTTTTCAATTAACCGACGGGTTGGCAAAACTGGCAACAACCAATCAAGCCTCAACCAACCCAAGCCCCCCCACCGCTCCATTGTTAAGGTAAGGGTGAAATTGTGTCTCTTTACTATGTGAGTGTGTGTTTGTAAGTGGGGGAGGCCGACGTGTAGAAGAGGGGGGAGTTATTTTCATATTCATACAAAATTAAACAGCGCGTGCGACAACATAATCAAACAAGTCAGCAGATCACAGAGAAGCGGCAACAGCAGCAGCAGCCGAAAGTGCCTCAAATTACACGCGCTGAATGGGAAAACTATAAAAACATATGCGGGTGGTGCTGGTGGTGGTGGTGGTAGTGGTAGTGTTGGGTACACTCATCTTCTTCGGTTTTCCTCGAGAAAACTCTTGAAAGGTGTGGGGGTCGGGAAGTAGGCGGTGATGCGTTCACTTAAGACAAGTCACGAGCCAAAAGTCGCACTTAAGCGTTTTCTAATCTGTGAAAGGGGCTGACTGTCGTCTATCGTCTGTTGCCTGCCTATAAATATTTATACGCAGGGGTGATGGCAACGTGGAGATAGAGAGGGGTAGGGAAATGAGGGATTTTGAAAACTCCTTCAAAAATATGTGACAACAGAACTGAAATTAAGCCATGCGCATTACTAGATAGGTAGCTAAACAGGCTGGCATTTAGCTGTTCACTTATATATATAGGGTAGATCCCTCTGATAATGGAAGGGGTATGTGCATACATATATACGAGGTGAAGGGGGTCATGTGATTTACTATAGCGCCCCATTCTCCATCGATTTTTGGAGTCGACTCGACGTCGGTGCGCGCGTGTCATAAAAGCATCTCAAGAATGTTGTTAACAAAACAAATGGTGGCAGAAACAAGATGAAAAAAAAGTAGGGAATCAGCGGCCAGCAGAAGAAATAAATGAAGGCATCAACAACTAAGAGAAAGAGAACTTTTTCATCTTCATCTTCATCAGTGGCAATGGCAGTGGCACTCTCTGGCCGTGTGTTTGTTGTGTGTGGCATTAAGTGATTACCTCCCCCCGCGCCTTAAAAACAATGTTGATGTCGAAGGGGGTTAAGAGTTAGGCTCGTTGTCTATCAATTGATTAGTGGGCTTATTTTTAGGAAATTGAAAGACACAAACACACACACACACTTGAAATTGAATTCACTTAATTGTCTGAAATAGAGACAAAAGAAAACCCACCTAAAACAAAAGGCAAATGGCTCTTTTGACAGGGCTTATGAAATTATGAGTGAATTATTTCTAATACTTAACAATAAATTACACATTCTAAGTAAAATGCTTAAACATCTTTGAATTATTAATAATATAAATGATTTACCTAAGAGGTGTTGTATTACTTTATCTTCAATTATGCCTGAAGTGCATATATTTTTCAATTCCAAGTCAACTTTTTGTCAGGTTCCTAAGGAAACAACAGTACTAACAACTTGTTTTTTTCTTTTCTGCATTTTCTTATGGCAATTGAAAAATGAAAAAAAGTATTTAAACAAACTACTTAATTTTCAATATATTTGAAATATCAATCATAACAGATTCCATGATATTTGTCTCTTCAAATTTATTTTCTTTCAACATTCACCAAACTACCACACACACACACACCGCAACCCGTACCCACACTTACACACATGTGGCTGGCCAGGACATTCGGTTGATCCTTTTTTTTTTTTTTGCTCTGTTTTTGGTTTGCAATGGGCAAAGTGAAAATACTTTTTGGTAATTCATTAAGTTACGGAAGTTGAACTCAGAACTGCAATTTCCCCATAGAAGCAATTATAGAAAAATTTAAATTCGTTTTAAAAACCAAAAGCCGAGGTCCGAGAAGAGGTCCAGACACTGAACAGAAACAGGAGCCGGACTCATAGTCATTTCCCCTTCACCTGTCCTCGTCCACACACACACACACACACACACACACTCACTCACTCAGTTTGTTCTTCTCTTTTTCTCTGATGGATGACTGTAATGGCAAGTAGGGCAGGAGGAGCCAGGGGGTAGTTCAGTGGGTGACTGTGTGTGTTTGTTAGTGTGTGTGGACAGCGGCATGTTCATAAATTGAAATCACTTCCATATCCAAAGAGAAAAATTTCCGAAAAAAAGAATAAAACAAAAAAGAAAAAAGGCAGGCACAGAAGCAACAAAAAACAAGCAAACCATTGGCAGGCAAATAAAAAATTCCGTTTTTAAAATACTGGCGAAACGGAGACGGACCTGGTTCACATGTACGACAAGTGGGCAACACTTGACACAGTTGCCACTTTCAATTGCCAACATAACTTGAAAAAGCCCTGGAATGGGAAACGGGCAGAAAGGGGAAGCGAACGGGATAGAACTGGTCTCTGGCCGTGGAGGCTGGTCTCACATAGCTGCGCCTGCATATAAATACCGCCTGTGGCCATAAAAGTGGAGACGAACCATCCAACCGGCGTCTAACAAGCATCCACACCCATCCTCCCTCTATCAGTTACTCTTGGTCCTCGACTCACCTCACCTCACCTCACCTCATCGCCCCTTGCCAATCACAATCCTCACTAAAAAATGGCTAACCGAATGTGTGTGGGCGCGGCTGTGGGCTGTGGACTAAGGGCTGAGTAACTGAGTCGGAATCAAGTGCCAGAAAGAGAGGCTACTACAAAAAGAAAAAAGAAAAACCAACATATACACAGTGAGGAATAGTGAAAGAGAGAGAAAGAAGGGGAGATAGAAAAGGAGAAAGAGTATATGTTTGAAATGCTATAGTTGGGTAAATCTGAATAATCTGGCACCAAGTGGAAAACTAGTTTTTTGTTTTCTATATCATTTTATAATTTTTGTGTACTTTAGTTGCTAAAATGTTGACCCATGTGGCAGAGCATCAAGTAGTCGTGTAATCTAAAAAGGATTTTCGATTCCTTTTTTTAGAATTTTTGCATTTTTCGTTGGTATTCTCTATTTCGTTTTTATCAGGGAACTGGGAATGTTCAGTGTGCTTGTGATGGGTGGGTCGTTTTTTTTGTTTTCTCTCTTCCTGCTACCCATGGACAAGGACCGTGCTCCAATCTGTCCTGCTGCATGTCCGTTGTCCGTGTCCAGTTGTTTAGTTACTTTGGTAGTTTCGTTATATTTATTGGCCCACATCGGGTGAAAAATGTTCAACGCTTTGGCAATTTAGTTGAGTACCGTTATATGCTGGCTGGTCCGTCTCCCTCTCCCACTCGCTCTCTCTCTCTCTCTCTCTCTTTGGGAAGCGAGGGCAAGCCATAAGCAAGTAGTTGGAAGAGGAAGTGGAGCAGGACTAAAGAAGGACTAGTGGGAGCCTATAAAAAAGCGAACCAACGAACGAACGAATAAACGATGCGAACCAAAAAGCGAAACAATGGAAAACAGTAGCAGATTCACCTAGTCAAGGATTTACTTCTTTTTCGTTTCTTTTTTCGTGAAAAGGAATGGGTTTGGAGGTGAAATTGCCCCCACGGTTGTTTGACGATTTACGAGTTGGCATTTTGCTGCTCAACTGGACCATGAACTTTGTTTGTGTGTGTATGTGTGTGGGTCTGAGGTAGGGTGGCCAAGAGGAGGCCACTGGGAACTTTTGGTTTGGCTATATCTACCTTCCAGTGTCCTCGACTTTAGCTTTATTTTATATTACATAATTGGGCGTGTAACGAGTCTAATTGAGTTTTTATGTTGTTGCTTGAACCAGACACACACACACACAGACGACGATCCTGTTGTACATTTCTATAAATATATGTTAAATGCTGTTGTTGGTTTTTTTGGCGTTTTTTTTTTGGGTTTTCTGTTCTGCATCTTTTGGGGTTTTTGTGTGCAACCCTTGTGCTTTACAATTTTATAGCCGCTGGTCATTGCCACGCCCCCCAACTGGACTGCCCCCAATCCACCTTTACCCATCCATTTGCAATTTGACCTAAAGGCTAATGCGTCTAGCTCATTTTTGCGTTCATTCGTCGGGGTCACCAAATCAATTAACTTTACTTGGGCAACATGTGTTTAATATCCTTTTCAACTTCCTGCCGACTGGGTCGTATGTAGAATTCAAAAGGGAAATCAAAGTCCAGCATATGCATTCAGACACATGAAGAACACACACACACAGTTATTTGGATTGTAGATATATAAACTCCCAATCGATATCAAATGGAAAATTAAAAGCAATGCTTTGATTTGTTTTTGTTTTTATTGTAGCTCACAAGAAAGAGGGAGAGAGACTCCCTCTTTGAGATCGTGATAGATTTTGAATATTTCTAGATTAAATGGCTCCACTTTGAAGTCTGCTACAAGTTTCTAACTTTATCTGCGCATTGTGTGGCATTGCATTTTTCGCATATTGATGCGTGTGTGCGCCATTTAGCTTGATGGGCCACGCCCACCCGCTGCCATCAACGATGCTGATGTCCTTGGGCGTGGAATTTGCGATGCTAATGAGAGAGAAAGGGCAGGCAGTGTCGACGACCAACTGCTGGGCGAAATGTATGTCCAGGCTGTAAATTGTCAAGAGTCAAAGAAGAACGAAGGAGTGGGACCTCTTTTGCCGCATTGCGCGTGCACAGAAGCCCTCTTGCCCTCTATTGCCATCTTGCTCATGCACGTCTAGATGTATGTATGTGTCTCTTTTTGAATGCACAGCATGTTGGCAACGTTCTGCCATCGCCCGCTGAGACAGCGCACGCGATCTTTTGAGCCTCTGACGTTTTTCAACGAAACGGAGCTCGCGCCTGCGGCTTTTACGATATGCATTTTGCTTCATTGGAATGCCCAAAAAAAGGATCGGATATTGGGCTATTGGGCTGTCGGGTATCGAGAATTGGGATCTCTACGATCGGAAAGTTTGAGGTGTCTACCTCATGCCCACTTGCTGTGCTCCGTCGCGTGCATTTGAAAAGCGTTAAATGTGAAATGCGTGCTGAGCGCACGACCAGAATGACGACAGGACACAGCACACAGCAGAGCCGAGCACAGCACGGCTCAAGGCTGTGGGCTATAGGCTGAATGATGAAGGTAGTAGCACCCAGATTCCGCTAATGGCAAACAGAGACACCGACTCCATGCCGTGCAATTGATTTGCACCTTTTCGCTTGCCGGACTCTAAACTGTTCCAAAAAATTGATCAGCAACTGTGTTTCCCTCTCCTGGTTGGTTATCAATTACTATAAATATTTCAGTTTATTGTGGGATATATTCTTCCGATATCCTATCAGGTGTCCTTCGAGCATGAATGTTTGGAGAGGGGGCGAAACTCTGCACCCACAAGCAAATACACCCCCTCTTATGCCATTATATTCTTACTCCAATGGATTTTCCTCTTAGTTAACGGCTGCTGCATGCAACTTTTGTCCCTGCCCCCGTCCCAACCCCTTCCACCCGTCCATGTTCGTGTTCTTGCCCCACGGCCCTTTCCTTCTGTTGTTGCGCTTTGTCAGCCATTCAACTTCAACCCATTCCCCTGCTTTCTTTTTGCTTTATGGTGCAAAATTTTGTTCGTTCAGTTTGGTGTTATACACGTTTTTATCCCCATCGTTTTCTTCTACTTTTTTTGTGTTCAACCTCTGTCTTGTGCCGTGTACCCAGTGTTGCAAAAGTCTATCTAACGAGCAGAGCCCACAACAAATTGTCATCGGGTGGAACAATTTTGTAGGATAACCTTTTGGTCGGTCATTCTCGTTGATGCTGATGATGCCCGACTGAGTATTTTTTCCCTCTTTTGGTGCTCATGCAACGGCTTCTGTTTCTGCAACATGCTGCAATTGTCTTTCCCGATAGCCTCCCGCACACCCTCTTCTTGTCTGGCTGCTGCTACACACATTTTTTTTTTGCGGGTATCCGATATAGTTGGGTCAGCGCTTGTGGCCAGAACGGTTCTGGTTGCTCGTCATAGAGGAATGGTCCAAAAAAAAGGAGCAAAAACAAAAATGAAATGGCAACAAGGTTGCATGGTGCATGCACGGCCATAGCGTGAGAGAGTGAGAGAGAGATAGAGAGAGAGACTGAAGAATAGTATGGGCCAGGGAAGAGAGTTAACGTTATTGAGTGCAAATAGCAATTTCGCAACAATTCGGACCCTGTGTAACAAAAAATGAAAAAATAGCAAAAACCAAACGAAAGGTTCTGTGTTTTGTTCGTTTTTGCTTTCAGCACTTTAGGCCGAGATTCGCCAGGATCCCCCCTCGCGCCCTGCGTTCTCAAACTGGCCAAAGGATCCATCTATCCATCCATCCATTCTATCCAGCCTTCCTTGACATTCTTTGCGTCTATTGACTTGACTTGCTTGTTGTTGTTGTTGTTGTTGTTGTTTCTCCAATCCAATTCATTCGCCGCTTTTCACATCGCACAATGAACTGTCAAATCTTTTTTCTTCTTGTTTTGTTTTGCCTTTCGATTAGTTTTTTTTTACATTCCTGCAGTCGATTTTATTGGATTACGGTTTAGATTGCACTACGTGCAGAGTTGCTGCCCGAGTGGTGGTGCGCGATTGTGGTGCTGGGTGGGTGGGGTGGCTGGGCGTGTTGGGTGATGGAAAGTGCAGCATGTTGTTGTTTAGAAAACATGCAAAAAACTTAACGCTTGTCCTTGTCATCCGGTTTGGCTTCCAACTCCCTCCCAGGAGACGTCTCTTCTTAATTTTTGTTTGTTTTTGTTTTTTTTTTTTTTTGGCGACGCATTCCAACAATATCCTTTATGTAGGAGGCGGGGGCCCACCGGGTCAGCAGCAGCGGGTGTTAACGAATTGAAATTTGTTTGTTTGTTCGTCTGTTTGTTTGTTTGTTTGCTGTTTGATGTTCGATTCCGTGCGCTTCCGTTGCAAAAATGTACGTGCAACCAAATGCAATTGGGCAAAGGCACAAGACAACAGGTTGGTTGGGGCTAGGAGAGCGTGGGGAGAGGGGGCGGACAAGTTGTTGGTTGGGGAATCAATGGCCTCCCTGTCAATTTCAACCACTTTTTCAACGATGCTTTAAAAAAAACCCTCCAACTACTTTGACGACTCAAATTTAACCAAAAACCTTAGTCACTATCTTTTGAATCATTATGCGGGAAATTTTTTAATTCAAAGAGAAAGTAACAAAAAGGAATAAAGGAATTAAATGAGCATGGAAATCAAGGTCCATTAAATGTCACATAAATTTGCACTGACTAAATTTAAGTCTCACAACATTCAAACAAAACAAAATCTACATAATTGTAAAAACTAATCAACCATTCGCTTTGACAACCCTTTCTTTTATCCGATACTGGAGTATCTTGACACTCATCTAAATCAATTCAATTCAATTCAGATATACTCATTTCAAGGCTTTTTGATAAGTGAATTCATGCAGATGAATAGATAAACTAAACTACATTAACGAACTCATCAAAAATTCATACGAGCAACAAATTTTAATCTGCACTAAAAAATAAAATAGAGTGCAGAAATTATATTCAATTTTCTTTATGAGACGGTTAATTTTACTAAAATTCAAGTTATAAAGCATTAACTAGAAAACATTCATACTTATATGTACAGTAATGTACACGGAAAAACAATTATCCACTTTAACCAGCTTCAGCAAAGTACACCTGGTTCGACAGTTGAGCAATAGATGGCGCTGTACAGTTTTCAAGTCTTTTAGTTGTCCCGTACAAAATGTTGAATAGTTTTTGTCAATTAATTGGTAAATTAAAGTAATTAGTGCTTTTTCTCCTTAGAATCAATTTGATATGGAAATGTTTTTTTTTGATAATTAATTAGTAAAAGTAATTAATATGGATTGTTGTTTGTTTTTGTTATTTCTATATCTTTTTCGTTGGGCAAATCCGATTTGTTCGATTTTTTTCTGTTCATGTTTTTTATTGGGTCCTTCCAAGTTGATTTTGGGAATGTTGTTAATAATGCTGCATGTTTAGCTCCCATGCAGTGAACTCACTAGCTCGCATGTCAAAGAGCCTTGGCTAAGCTAATTAAAATTTGGCCACAAAGCACAGCAACATCAGCAGCAGCAGCACCAACAACAACAAAAAGGAGACACAAAAAACCAAAGGGAAAAACAACAGGCAAAGGTCCGGGTCAAAGAGCAGAGCGTACTTTAATTAAAAATTTCAACTAAGCATCAGCCATCAGCAGTGGAGTAAAAAAAAAAAAGGAAAGGGAAGGGATCAAAAGCTAAACGCTATCGCTGATGCGGCGACCACAAAAAGCTGCAGGACATGAATGTGTGTAGATGTGAGAGTGTGTGTGTGAGCAAGGATTTTCTTTCTTGCCAGCTAATGCCCAACATATGCGTCAGATTAGACTAATTAAATTGCCAGATATTTTCAACAAACAACAACGACGACAACAAATTTTCGTAACCAATTTTCAAGCCGGCCAACAGAGTTAATCGATAAAGAGTGAATCCTTAAAAATATCCTAAAACACCCCCACCACACACACACACAGACACGCATATCATCTACCAACGTCCCCTTTACCTCTCCTCAATTGATTGTTTAGTTTCGATGCATTGTATGCACTTTGCATTTGGTGTGTATTTCGAAACGGCGGCAACCCTTTGCATTTATATTTTCTTTTTTGTTTTTTGCTTTCTTCGTTTAGTGTTCTATTGTGCTGTTGTTGTTGTTTTTTTCATTGGAAATTTCACCGTCCTGTCCTGACGTCCTGACTGCTTTCCTTACCGCCTGCCTGCCTGTCGGCTTCTTACAACTTGTCAGTCATTTGAACAAAACTAATTTGCATGTCATTTCTTTAGCACTCTTGAAATTTTTGCTATGCACGAAATGTGCTGATGACTCTCCAACCACCCAACCACTCACCCACCCACACAATGCCCTGCAAATTTTCGGCACTCATCACTCTCGGCGAGGAAAGTTTAGTTAGTTCTTCATACATAAAGAAACTATTTCTATAACCTCTTAGTTTGACTAGCTTGTGCTCGCACCAAACCAAAAAAGATACAACGAGATATAGCAACTTCAATAATACTTTTGATTTAAAATTGTTAATACAATGTGTCTTTTTTTTTATCGGTATGATCGGTTGATCGAAATGCTTTTGAAAAGGGTGCACTAAACTGAACTGAATTTTGATTCTTACATTATCCAAATACTCCTTAGGCTGGGCTCGCCAAGTTTTGTTTGTTGAATTCGACTTCGAATAAATATGTTTTCCAATGGAGTAGGGAGAGCAACAACACAATTGGCTCAAGGTGGGTTTCCTAATTTCACATAAAGGTACTCGAATGCAATTTGTGGATTTCGGAATGAGGAGGATGTAGGGGGTGAAAATGGAGCTTGAAATGGGTAAAATGATTGGGCAGAGCTCAACTTGCAACTTGCAAACACATGCCAACAAATTAGAGACAATGCCTACGTCGTTTCCTCCTCCGACTCCTGCTCCTGTTTTCATTTGAAGTGTCCATTAAACGGTATCATGTGGTTGTATCATCTCCGGTAGCAACAATGCTGAGGCGTAGCATAATAACGCCAAAGATTCATAGTACTGATTGAGTCTTTTCTCATAGCTGCTAATCTGATCGCCAATTATAATCAATTGCTCCTGAATAAAATCGCAAAGTTCTAAAATTTCAATCACATTCCCCTCATGCACATCAATCTTGACGACACATTGAAGTAAACACTTTTCCATGAGGTTCAGCGCTGTAGCATGCCCAATATTTGAGGAGTCATCAATCGTTGACGTTGTATCAATCGTCGAAGTTGTATTAGTGTCACTGGCCAATTCCATTGGGTCCGGACCAGAATAATCTTCTACCATCTGGGATAACTGTTGACTCAATTCTTGTGCGGCCAATCGAGGATCGAACACAGCATCGCCACCGCCATTATGAACCATCTGATTCATTAGGAACTGGCCCACCATCACTTCGGGGACCTCACCCATGAAATCACCAACATGATTGGTATGCTCCATTCCCAGTTCCAAGCCACCATTATCCTCGTCGTCCAATTCATTGACAACCACTGCTTCTTCGTCTGTGTCGCCACCTTCTCCTCCTGCTCTGAGATCTTCTCGGTTAGTTAAGGCCAACATTACTTCTGTGAGATTCCCACCTTCAGCTCCGTGTCCCCTATAGCGCTCTGGATTATGATGCAGCACCTCCACGTTCTGCAACGGCAAACTCTGAATATTATCTAAGTTATCCAAAATTTGCCAAATGCTAGTATTCTCTTCATTAGAATTTTCATCAAGGTTGTTATTGTTAATGCTATTATTTGATTCCATTTTTATGTAGTCTAATTGAAATCCTTTCACTTTTAAAATTTTGTTGGCCGAAACAATGAAAAAAATTTGTTTTATTTTTTTGTTTTAGTATTGTTTGTTTTTACTTTTTGAGGGTCCTTAAATGCCCGCTACTACTAGCGTGTGTGTTTTGGAACGAGCCTATCTGGTATTTACTGTGTTTGCCAATGAAGTGAAACGAATACTGACAAACTAACTTACAAACCTTATAAGAAGCAAACCCATAGCCTTCTTGATTAGAGAAATAGATGAATCAGATGCCAAATCATTTGCTAAGTTTGCTTAGATTAAACACAAATTGGCCTATCTTTCTGCCCCAAAGTGGAAGGGATTATGTCAAAAATGTTTTACTGGGCTAGCGAGAGACAACTTGCTGAAGTTTTACTGGTACATTTTGATACAGTTCACCTATTTATTATTTTTCACGTAAGCTGAGATAATACAGAAACAAAATAAAGAATGATATTATTAAAATTAACATTTCTCACTTCAAGGACATTTGAACGAATGAACCAAAAGTAACTTTTTAAGGATCACAATTACCGAAAAAAGCGTTCCAAATATTTTGATCTAGGAATTATCAAAATCGTATTGCCTCTTTGAAGACTCCCTAATTAAAAGTATAAAGTGGTGAAAAAGTCAAAAATGATTCCAAATATTGACATTTCTCAGAAACCCATGGAATCCTCGCCTGGATACATCCATGACTTGTGCTTGATTCGTTTTCCTCTGTATTTCTTGCGGAACCCCAAAGGCTAATTAAAGTGTGCTATTTAGGTCCAGGTATTTAACAGGTCTAGCAAACTTTGACATTTTTGTATGGACATTTCATATAGAATTGCTCGGACGTCCAATATTATTAACAAAATTATATAGAAAATTAATTATTGCAATTATTGAAGTTCCTGTTATAAATAGATCAAATTATATATATAAATCTTATGCAGCACATGTTGTCTTTTTTGTGCAAAGGACATAAGAACAGCTTACACAAATCATATTACACAAAAAAAGGAAGTACACACACACACAGAGGAAAAAAATGGCAAAACTTTACACGCTTAAAAGCGCATGTAATTGGCTTTTGAAAGGTTAACACGTAGACATCGTCCTTTCGGCCATCATGGGGCATGGTCTATGGGGCATCTGGTTGAACGATGAAGCACGGTTGAGAGTTCTGAGTTCTGGCGACACTCCTGCTCCTGGGATGCTAATAACAATAAGTGTCGGTCGAACGTTTGAAATATGAGCGACGCAGGCGACCGACCCAAAGGAGACACCGTACAAAAAACCCTTTTGCAAAAAGAAAACAGCAACAACAAAATTTGTTCTCTTTGTTATTGTTGATGTTGTTGTTCTAGGTTTATATCTATCCTATCTCCGTCTGATTTTTATTCAGTTTTTTTGTCGGTTGATTTTGCCCTCTGCTAATTTTTCGTGCTACCAGCAACTTAACCTGTGACTGTGTGTGTGTGTGTGAGTGTGCGAGTGTGTGTGGCACTAGCGTTTGTTATATATCCTTGAAACTTTTTTATTTCCCTCATCCACTGCCACTTCCATTTCCGAACTCTTTTGCTTTCGTTTTGCTCTTTGCCATTTTTGTTTGTGCCTTTTGCCTTTGGTTCGTTGTTAGCTCTGACGTATATTTAACATGCCGCACCGCAACTCACCTACCCCCCTCCCGCAAAACAAAGCCAACATTTTTGGCTACCGATTTTTGAGTGTTGGCATGTTTGCTGTCAGACAAATTGTCAGAAATTGTATATAGCCAGGCAGCATATTTTCCTCAGCTCTCCCTCTCTCACCTCGGTTTTTTTCCTGAATCGCCTGAGCTAGATTTTTCATTAGGCCTGATGATTGGAAAAATTGACAGGCAGAAAGGTGAGTCAAAAGCGATAACTTTATGTGCATCAAATAAACAAAACAAATCAAAAGAAATCGAACCCGAAAAAAAAAATAAATAAATGCTGAAATGATAGCCAAGCACTAAAAAACGAAAACTTTAAAATTTATTTCCTAAAAGTCAAACAACAAATAAACACTGAAAATTATGGCAATTTATTGGAATGTTTTAACTCTCTATAATTAATTACGATTATATTTAAAAATAACCAAATTTAGGACAAATTAAATTAGAAGCTGATAAGAAATGATTCTTATTGTACATTCTTTGAAATTTAATTGTTGTTGCATTTAGAAGCAGCTACTAATATAGACATATATAAATGTATTTATGTTATTCAGCCATAAACCACCAAATGTTCGTTGTCTAAAGCCATTTCCATAAATAATTTGTACTTGTTCTTGCTTGGCTTGCCTCTGCCTTCTGTGGATTTTGCTGGAATGACTTTTCTTGCAAGTGTTTTTCGTTCTTCCTTCCTTTGTTGGTAAGACAATGTGCCATGTTTTCCACATTACCACAAAGTGTCATATGAAGGGCCCATTATGCATGTATGTGTGTAGATGGAACAAACATTAACATTAATTTTAAGAGGCTTAGCAAAAAAATTTTTAATTAGCCACAAAATATTAAAAAACCAGAGGGCCGTGGTTAACTTCGACCGCGTCGAAGTTTGTATACCCTTGCATAGCCATCAAAGTGTAAAAACGTTTTATCCAAAAAGTCTAATGTTTGCGAAAGAACGGCCTTCAATCTTAGCATAGGATATAACGAACTTTTTGATGAAAGTCACTGTTTTCCACCTATCGTTTCTATGGGAGCTATCGGAGGAGTTCGCGTTGATCCAGACGGACGGACGGACGGACGGACGGACATGGCTATTTGAACTCGTCTCGTTGTGCTGATCAAGAATATATATACTTTATATGGTCTGAGATGCTTCGTTCTATGCGTTGCACACTTCTAACCAAAATTAATATACCCTTTTTGCAAGGGTATAAAAATGAGGCAATTTCGTATGAAAGAACAACAACAGGATTAGAAATGAGCTTAAATTTAAAGTCTGGAATGGTTAAAGTTGATTTTGAAATTGATTCAAAACAACATCAGTATAAGTACATATTAATACAGAAACAAAATTATAAAGATATAGGCAAAAACGTTTGTCAT
The DNA here is from genome assembly GCA_018150345.1 of Drosophila equinoxialis. Classification (NCBI taxonomy): domain Eukaryota; kingdom Metazoa; phylum Arthropoda; class Insecta; order Diptera; family Drosophilidae; genus Drosophila; species Drosophila equinoxialis. Next base: position 2,412,688 of record JAECWI010000238.1, on the reverse strand, counting down.
ATGACGACAATAAAGAAGTGATTTTTGAACTTGAAACTTTTATAACTTATTGTTAGTATATTAATGAATTTTGGATCCAAACTAAGTAGAGAGAGAGAAGAAACTTGATGTCTTAGCTGAGTGAAGCCTTTAGGCCATAGATTTCAATCGGTTTTCTTCTTAAGATTAAAGGTTTTTGTTTTAGTTTTTGTCCTTGACACACATTATTCAAATATATACATATATACGAAATGGCCGCCGTATTTGGCTTTGTTGTTGTTATTGTTGTTGTGTGTTTGGCATATGTGTGTATTATATTAATGATGGCACTCTAGAGGACTCTCTTACACACATCACATACACACGGTTGGCGTGTGTATGCGTGTGTGTGTGTTTCAGCCCATTGTTTGGTTATCTAATGCCCGCTGGGTGGTGCTGGACTGCTGTGTGGTGGTTTGTTTGGTATAATGGGTAGAGTGAGAGCGGAGGAGGGGGGAAGGTTGTTAAAAACAAAAAACCAAAGATACAAGATACATTCATCATGTTTGTGTATGTCTCTTTATACGATTTGTGCCCTGCATATGGATGTTAATATTATAGAATACCCCAAAAAGAAATAAAAACCACCCCCACCACCCCATAGCCCTAAGCGCCGCGGCGTCTCATTCCCTTTTTGGTTGGCTTCAATAGCATTTGAAGTGGTTGGTTGTGCGATTTGGATTTTGATTTCAATACCACTCCAACAACAACTGCTGGCCGCTGGGAAAATCGCCTTAAAAAGTCCATTTGGTGTGGCCCAACCCTCTGATAGGATATACATATGTACATATCTTTATACACATATATATATATATATATATATGTGAATGTATTTATTTGAAACTCAGGAATGGGTGACGAACCATTGGCCATGCCATTACCCCATGGCCATGGGGTTGCTTTTTCATTATCATTTGCCTCTGCACATAAATTATTTATTGTTACGCGATTTTCCCAAAAAGATAACACACACACACAGAAAGACAGGGAGAGAGAGAGAGAGAGTTACAGTAGCAGGACGAACGAAAGTTTTATTTATTTTGGTCGCGAATCTCCATTCACTTTTCTTTCTTCATCATCTTCCTGTCCCTCTTTCTCTCACTCTGTCTCTCTTTCTCTCTCTCTCTCTTTGTATCTGCATTCACCCTAAATCGCATCCTGCCCTGCTTTCCGGATGTAAATAAATATTTATAAGTTTCTGTTGCCTTTGCCACATTATTGCAAAAGAGAATTCTCATTCTCATCCTTCAACCATATTCATGCTTCATCATACGCATACGCATCCGCATCCTCATCCGCATCATCCATAAACATCCATTATCCATTATATAATTTTATATGCATTTTGTTCTTTCAAGCAAATAGCCCATAGGCGGCAAATATCCCAAGTCCAAATATTATTTATATACATACAAATGTATATACATCCACATGGATTACATGCATTAATCCCATATAACATCATCTTATTAGCAGTTTAACAAATTTTCCAAAATAAATACTTCTACTTTGATTTGTTTTCGGTTAATTAAAGTTTTCCAATCTATACAATTCAATTTTTATGAATGAAGATTAGAAACTACACTGAAAGATTTGAAAGAAAGATCCCAAGACTGAGATCTTTAACTTCAGTAAACAATTCAAGATACTTTACTTTTAAAGGCTATAAAGTTTGTATTGGCTAACACTGGTCAACTAAATTCAGATCCAGAGACAAGACACACACTTTTCTAATAAACTATGAAGAATTGAAAAATTTCGTTATAATTATTTTATTCTTCTATCCAACTAAAGCCAGTTAAAGAGATAACAATCTTCGCATAAGGATAATCAAGGAATTTTTTAATTTTTTTCCAATTGTTGATTTGCCCATTTCAATCCATTTTCAGTTATGAACTAATTGAATTGTTAACTTAATGGAACATAGATTAGAAATGCGAAAGCCAAAAATTGATGCATCTCCAATTTATTCATTTATATGTCATGGCTTTATATCGATCCATGGGAATTGTGTGCCAATGTTTGGCAAAAATGTAAATTTTTCGTAAACCATTCAAATACAATTTAGTTTTATTTGCTTTTCGTTTATTTTTTTCGCAATGAAAAGAAACAAACTAGAGTAATAATAAAAAATTTGTTTTCCACAATTCAGTGGGGAGTCGAATTAACCCTTTAAGTGTAAAGTATTCATTGAAATACGAATAAATGAATACACTTGCATTTGGATTTATTTCAAATGTTTCCAGCAGACACATGACAAACTAGGGAAAAGGACATTCTAATATATGTAAATATAAATAGAATATAAATTATTAACATACGGGAAAGGTTAAATGATTGTCACCACTAACTAATGTGCCCGATTGGTAAGGGTATTAGAAAGAAAAAGAAAATAAAAACGGTAAACCGACTAAAACCACCAAACAATGCCACTACATTAGCAATGCCCCATGACCTCCTCCCTCCCGCCTACCCACCTTCGTCCCTTTTTGGGTCCCTCGTTGCATGGTGGATGATTGCCCTTCGATGCTTGCCCGTTAACTCCTTTACCAAATAATTGAACTTTTGCGCCGGGGCAGAAAATACGTAAAAAAAATCTGCAACGTGAGTTGGCTCCCCTTTTCTGCCTTTGTGTTCCTCTGATGCACTGGCCACAAGAGCGGAAGTTAACTTGCGTGTCCCCCCTCAGACACCCCCCCCCCCACACACACACATAAACAAACCTCATCCACACATTTTGGAGCTGTTGCTGGCGGCTCGTCTCATTCGGTTGCGGTTCAAATTTAATATTCACTCGCGCAAATAATCCAACACAGAAAACAAACCAACACAATGGCAAAATGGCGCTGCTAAGCTGTCATATGAATAAACGTGAACTCGACGAGTGAGGGGGAAGCTTGGAGGGGGCATTGTGGGCGGTCTGTGCAAACTGCAAACTGCAAGTGAAGTGTTGTCTGTGGCTAGCCAGACTCTGACTCTGAGAGCCAAAGCAACAGCCAGTAACAGGAACAGAAACAGAAGCCCGTCGAACAGCGGAGAGGCGGGTCAAAACGTTATGTTTATTATATGCCAAAAGGGACTTCATTTACATGTGTACATATAGACTCACACACACACACACTATCACCCACACACATCCTCTCATATACAGGTACATTCCTTAAACTTGAAATTTAACAATTACTATACTCCAAATTTGTATTAATTGTGATTGATTAGATAATTCAAAGTAGTGAAATTCAAGCGATTTCAACTTTGGAAAATTCTCATCCATGTTTATTTAGCGTTTATTTTGACTGTCAAATTCTTTTGGCAGCTGCTTTTGCGGCTAATTTAAAATTTCTGGCCTAACCTGGTCTAACACTGTGACAATGTCCGTGTTGTGTGTGAGAAATTTAGTAAGCTAGATGGAAAAGCGAGTGACAGAAATGTTGCAGTTTTTGCCTAATTAGCCACAAATTCGTGGCACAAAACGGTAAGCGATGTCTGCCGTGTGTCTCTTCCTTCTGCTCCTCCTCCTCCTCCTCATCCTGTCTGCCGGTTTCTGCCATGTCTGATGCAGGTTCAGGACGTTGGTCAAATCACTCCGTCACTTACCGGGCATTTTGTTTGTCCAACAAATTTTTCGGAGAACTTTTAAACCTAGCAATTAGCTAGAGCAATAATATGGCTTGATTTGGACCAGTTTTCCGCCCTCTCCTCTCTCAGTACTCTCTTGAATCTGAGTCTGTGACCTGACCTGGCCCGACCTGATGCATTTTTCACAGCTGAAACGTTGCGGATGACCGGTGCGGTGAGGTTGTCGGCGGTGAAGGGGGGTGTTAAGGATTAGGGGGAAAGTTGCAACTGAACTCCCTTCAGTCCGACTTCCGCTTCGCTCTCCGCTGGATATGTCACTGTCGCGACGCGTTGCTCTTGCTGCTGTTTGTTTTCTTTTTTTTTTTGTTTTTTTTTTTGCTCTCTCACTGATGCCTCCTCGTACAACTGTCCAAGTGACAGCTGCCAAGCCCTACCCCTCATACCACCCCCCATGCTCCATTCCAATGCGCAATCAGTTGCAACGCAATTTGATTTTGTCGCTTCATGGCTCATGCACTGCTACCAATGCTCTACCTCTACCACTCCCACTTTCATTGCCCGCCCAACACCCCCCTTTTGGGTCACCATAAAGTGCACATGTCGCTTCGTGTTCACAGTGACATTCATTCGCCGTCACCGAGCTGCTTTGTTTTACCCGTCTTTAACCTCCCCCTTTCCTATCCATTATGCCCCATCATCCCATCGACCATCCATTCGCATGACCATAAAAAGTTTGTTGCTTTTGTTTTTTGTTTTTTTTGCCTGTCTGGCCGTTGCAATTGTTTCACCTTCGATCACTAACCGACACACAAAACCCTTCCATCCACCCACCCCCTCTTACTGAAATTTCTACAACTTTTTTGTGGATTCTTCTTCACTGTTTTTTTGATTTCTGTTTTATTTTTTTTTGGCAATTTGTTTGACGGCTTCAAGTTGACTACAATGGATGCGGAGATGGTGACCCCGACGCCGACGGCGGCTGTGGCTGCGGTTGCAAGAGTGCATTAGTCGGACAGGCTCAACCTGTCCGTTTCTAAATTGAATGATGATGGCGCGTTTTCTACTTGGTAGAAAGCGGAAATAGATAAACTGTGTCTCAATTGCGGCATTTCATCATAATTGAGTTTGAATTAGGCAAACAAGTGCAAAAAATGCAAGTAAATTTTAAATTTTAAAAAAATTACAAGAAAAATTAGTGTTATACAGTGATTCTTTTCAAACCATGTTGAACAAATCAAGCTAACTTTCTTACGTGTTCCTTGTTTCTTTTAAATTGATATTAAATATTGGATGGTAATGGTACATAAGTTAACTTTGTTATGACTTATGGTGGATTCTATTCTATTATAGATTATTTTCATTTTGGCTTCATTTGATTGGAAAGTTAAAGCCCAGTCGGTACTCTGAGGTGTCCAAGTAAAGAGTGCATAAATGTTGAAAATTGTTTTGAGGAAATTAACAATTTAACCTCAACGATTTATAGTTAAGTGATCTTTGCCTTAATTTAAAAGCCACTCATGTGTATGCATTTTTTTGTTGGTTTTGCTTTTTGTTCACCCTTTGGCAAATGTTTGACCTCCACTTCATATTGCGCTGTGGCGGCGTTGGTCCTCAGCTGTTTTGATGATGACGATGACGATGACGTTGCATGGCGTTTGATTTTCTTTTTTTAATCCTCCTTCTGGTCAATATTCATTCCCGCTTTGTTGTGTTCCTCTCCCTCATGCCGACGATCCTCGGGCTGGGTGATTCGCGTCCATGGAGGGCCTTCACATGCGATTGGAGCCCATTAATCATGTCATGTAATGCCGCCATAAATCCAACAACAATTTTTGCCGACCAAGCGTTGCATTACGCCCCAATAACCGCCTGGAACAGCTCTCCCTAACCCCACCTTCCCCCTACGCACGGTGAAGGGCAGCAAACCTTTGGCAGGGACCCCCGAAATCCATTTTATTAAATGACCAAATGAAAAGTCGCGCCAGAAATAAAGAGCAAAAGAGGAAGGAAGGAAGGTGAATGGAGGCTGCTGAATGGATTGGCGGCGGTAAAGTGAGGTAAGATGCAAAGTAAGGGGTGAGACCTGGACAATGGACATGAATTTGTCCATGTATATGTGCTGTTTGTGTGTGTGTGTGTGTGTACGTGGATGATGAGGGGCGTGGCTGGCGTTGCATATTTGCGGCGCGCATTAAATTTTGGCTGACAACGAACGGCGCATGAAGCATGGCCCCATCAATACACGGTCACTCACATGTCAATGTCTCTCTCCATGTGTGTGTGTGTGTGTGTTTGGCATATGTGGGCGTGTATGCAAACGCAATATGGCGACCGCAATGCTTCGAGTATTCAGAAAACAGTGAAGACAAAAATCATGGGCGTAGCCCGATCGCATCTCTTATCTTCATTGCATATACATCCAAATGATGGCTACTTTCGGAGTGTTCAGCTTTCGAAATGTTAATTTAACGATTTTTTTATTATTTTGTTTTGGTGTCGTTTGGTTTTGATTCATTCCTTGGCTACGCCTGCGGTTCATAAACCGAACAAAAGCAGCAGCAAGAACAGAAATTTTACAATATCCGTTGAGGCTCTCTCTCTGACCAAGTCAAACAAACGTTGCCATAATGCAACAACTGCAGCAACAACAACAACAACAACTACAGCAACAAAATCAATTGAGTGCTAAAAACCAACAATAAAAACAACAACAACAGCAACAAAAACTGCCCATTGTCGTTAACGTTGGCTTCCTACCACCCACACCCACTGCATTTCTCTCTCTCTCTCTCTCTTTCTGTCTGTCTCTGTCTCTCTTTCTCCCCGTCTCTCCTTTTATCTTTCTCCCTGCCACTCTTTTCCATCCTAGACAGTTAAAAATAAACCAAATATATGTTTACATATATGTATATGTATATGTATATATGTAGGTGGGTACATACAACCGAAAAATAACACTCCAAATTAAAGTCCTCGTTGAAAATGTATTCAATTTAAGACTTTACTTTTATTACTGAACCTGTGATAACCTTTTTCCAAATCTTTAATGAATACAATGTGATAGGCTATAACTAGTAAGCTATAACAAGTCATTAGGATATTGGGTATTTGTAGTCCTTTTGGTCGTATCTTATATACATCTGAAATATATTTTTCAATTTGATCTGAATTGGAATGTTCCATATAATGTAGAGGCCGAGGTTTATCCAAGTTTTGTTCAATTTTAATGAAAAGTATCTCATTCATCGGGGACTTTGAATAACTTCTATTTGTATTTGATGAATTGTAGTAGATTAGAATTAAATAGTAATGTAAATTAAAGTCAAATCAAAGGACCTTAAGCATGCATTCAATCTCCAAATAAATAAAAACGAAGTTCGATTTAAATTGTGTCACATTGAAGCTAGAAGGATTATCTACAAAAGGAGTTAAGCTTGTATCATATAACTGAGCCACGACATTTCTAATATTAATGGCTTCAGTATAAACTTGACTGGATGTTAATTGGCTATCAATGACATATTTTCCTGCCGTTTGGTAAACATAAATAAATCAATAGTAAAATAAATGACTACCAAGTTAACTCCTGCATATTTAAAAATAGCTGCCCAATAGAAAAACGCGCATTTTGGTTAGTTTTTGATTATAAAACATATACAACAAACTACTAGTGTTAAATTCCAGCAACAAATACATAAGTAAGAAATAGCATGAGGATATCCATCCAGACAAATAAAGAGCTAGCATAAAGTCTACTTTAAGGTAAATACAGTCACATAACACCAAAGATATGATTTTACATATAAGTAAGTCCCGCAATCTTAGATTACTGTCAATAATACAGTCAAAAGTTGCTTGGTCATTTGTAGGTCAGTGGGATGGCATTTGAGAATGGAAGCTTTCAATATTCGGTTCAATCTTTAGAAGTGTTTAGCCCATGGAATGGAAACTAAAATAGGTTTATATCTAATTGTATGAATGTAATGATATATGCAATGAACCACCTAAAGTGTCACCTACCTGTCAAACACTCTCTCCTCCTGCTACTGCTCAACTGTCATCCACATCGTCATCGTCACCATCATCATCGTGGTGTTGGTCCTGTCTCCTGCCTGTTTCGAAATGCCAGACTCAATTCGCAAATTCCCAATTACCTCAAATGCTTCTCTGTGAGTTGTTGTCTCTCGTTGCCTCGCTTACGATTCGTTGATTCTGTTGATCCATCAAATGAAAAATGTAATGCTTCAACATTTAAACAGACACCCCCCTTACCCCAAGTTTGCCTAGCTTCTACTAATAAGTGCAATCAACTCCCATTGCAGTTCCCTTTTGTTTTTTGGGTTCATTTTGTTGTTTTTTTTTGTGCCTTTTTTGTATTCGTTCGTTTTCCTAATGAACTGAGCGAGTTGGTGAGAGAGAGCAGAGGGGAGTGGGAAAAAGACCTGGACAAACGGCAGACGTCCGACCATCAAGTGCCATCAACGTTGTCATGATTTCTGCTTGTTAACATGGCTACCGTAGGAGCAAAACCCTCCACCCCCCAATACCCGTCACCTTTTGGTTCCCTCTCTCAAACGACACACATATACTATATACTAGCTACAGTTTAACCCATTCCCCCCCCTGCCTGGTGGTTGTGCCATCTTTCGAATTGTGAATTCTGAAAATTTAACTCTTAACGTAGCTCGCTTTTTGGGTGCGGTGATGTTGACTGTGAATGGGGAACCGTTGCTTTCCTACTACTACCTACTACCCCACAAAAAGTTCACTCCACAACCATTCTGATTCTGATTCTGATTCTGATGACTGCCATAATTCCTCGTCGACATGTCAACAGAGAAAACTGTTTTCAGACAACGACAACGATGACGATGATGACGACGACGACTCTAGAAGTCTTCCGGACAGACACTCGACGTGTTAGTTCATTTTGATTGCTAATTGGTTTGTTAAACAATGGCTTCATGGGTTTTAACGAATTGGCCAAAATTTTATCAGCGAACCGACTGCCGAAAGCTGGGAATGATGTAGACAAAGAGCCAGAGAGAGAGAAGAAGAGATTTCAGCTGCCATTAGATTGAGGAATTCACATGATGGTCGGCAATGGATTCGGCATGGCCGTTAAAAATATAAACTGGTCGAGAATGTTAAGCAGCCTTTTTCCCTAACCTTACACAACTTAGCTCAATATTAAATTTTTGCCCATGATTAGCCAAGTTTACTGAACATGCCATGACGTTCACATTGTTAGTCTGAGTTTACTTAAACATATTTGGCTTAATTTTACTGGGCCTAAACTTCAATTTCGCGTAGGCCCATCTCACTTTGAGTGACAGATATATCAAGGCTTGCTTTATCATCAACTTACCAGACATTTCGGGTATATATGTAAATTCATAATGTTTTAGCTCTAGTCAAGGTCATTGCATGAAATGTTTTTAGGCTAGATGACCATGCCAGGTATCAGCAAAATGGCCAGTGAAAGGTAATAGCAGAAGAAGAAGAGATGGAGGGCGAAAGCAACAAGTGTGGTAACCGCATAATCCACAGTAACCACAAAGGCCACACACAGACACACACACACACACCACCCACTTTTTCACTCAGCGACACAAAAGTTGGCGCATTAATAAATTTTTGCTTGTTGCAAAATATTGAAAATCGGATCTCACACACACACACGCACACACACACACATGATTGTCAGTGTTTTTTTTTGTTTTTTTGCTGTTGGCGTGCAGCAACCACAGCACGGATTAAAGCCCTGTACGGACACAGTGCCACTCAGCCAGAGCGCAACAATATGGCTAACAAATGCAAACAACAAAACGCTGCCCGTTGGCAATCCAACTCAAACAATGACTCGTTGATATTGACAACTTTTTAATCACTTAATAAATTCAATAAAATTAAATGCGGTTATGCGTCAACAACGACCACAAGAAGAGGTTCAACACAAAATCCCCACCAACATCATCATCATCATCGTCATCGTCATCATCCCCAATACATATATCCCATTCATTCATGGAGTCAATCAAGCGTTTGACAAAAACTCAAAGCTTACAATAAACAAAGACCAATCTCCTTCCACAGGAAAAAAGGGTTCTATCTACTGACTACCCACACAATTTCTTAGTGAAGAGGAAAAACAACAAAAAATGTTTTTACCCCCTAAATTATGTCAAATATTTTTAGAGGGTTTATAAAAATAAAGAGAGATTTACGTATTGGTTCTTTTTGAACACTTTGTCATTGTTAGGACTTAACTAAAGAAAAGTTGGCAAATCAAGTCATTATATACTTACATATTCTTAATGAATTGCACATCAAACCCCAATGATCACAACTCAATCAGCTCTACAACCCCAAAACCATAGCAAAAATCAATCGGGTATCCCTTTCCTTTTGCCCAGTTGACAGTTGTGCAAAAAACAAAGAAAAAAAAATTAAATTGAATGACATTTAATTAGCGTGAATTATTTTTTGGCAAACAATTTTAATTTGACAAATTAAGTGGGAGACTTTAGCATTTTACAAGTCTGTTTCTGTCAGATACGCACACACACACACACACACAGACACACCATGCCTACACCTCAAGTCCCTAACTACCTATGTATAGGAAAAAATCTCGGCAGCTTTCAGGGATTATGTTGGCTACCTACCAACGGGCCAAGCCAATCCATCAAGCAAGCTACAAGCACCTAACACCAAAAGATACAAGATACTAATTGGCTAGAGCTTTAGAGTATTTTTCTCTGTTAAGCGCATTAGAAAGCAGATTGTCGAGGAGACAGGGAGAGCAAAAGACACTTGGGGAATGGGGAACATCTATGTACCTTTACCGGGGGTTAACCGCGAAACCATTGGAACCTCTCAGTTTGAACTTCATCTACTTCTTTGGCAATCGATAGGGTGACAATAAACAAATTGCCAACATTGGCATTTAAAGTGTAATTCTAGGGGAAAACCTCACATTTAAAGTTTGCTCAGGCAATTGACTTTGCTTGCGTGACAATGCCCGGTCAATGGATGCTATGGATACTATGGTCATAGACCATACATAGATACACATACATCGGGAGATGGAGAGAGCGAGAGGTAAAGAGGAAGGGAAAGGGACTTTGGGCCACATGCAATCAGCGTCGAAAAGCGCATTTCATTAGCAGCAAATTAAACAACCAAAAAAATTCACAAATATACACAAAACTTGAAAAAAACCTCGCCAAAAACATTAAGTACATACAAACGATGTTGATACCCAGTGAAATTAATTTTATTCCCTTCTAAAAAAGTCCCTGTAATGTTTAATATAGATATTCATTTTAGCCATCTACTAAACTCACATATTTACCTGTCCAAAGAAGAATAATTTGTGACACAATATAAAGTTTCCTTGATCCTTCATACAGACAGCAGATTCAATCTAGGCTAAAATGAGGCCACCTTCTCATTCAATCTCATACCATTTTAATATAAATTTAGCTTTGACTTTTGCCAACATCTTTAGTCCTGTTGGAAACGTTTGAGAAACTCTATTCTAGACTATTTAGCAATATTAGTTTTGTTAAATAGTTTAAGTTTCAATATTTTTTTTTTTTTTTTATACCATACACCCATAGGGTGAAATGGTATATTAAAGTCGCCAAAATGTATGTAACAGGCAGAAGGAAGCTTCTCCGACCCCATAAAGTATATATATTCTTGATCAGTATCAACAGCCGAGTCGATCTAGCCATGTCCGTCTGTCCGTCCGTCTGTCCGTCCGTCCGTCTGTCCGTCTGTCCGTATGAACACCTAGATCTCGGAGACTATAAAAGCTAGAGCCACCAAATTTGGAATGTAGGCTCGTGTAGTATGTAGAGTGATCAAGTTTGTTTCAAATTTTTGCCACGCCCCTTTCCGCCCACGCAATTCAAAAAAAACGTTTATCTCAAAAACTATTGCAGCTAGAGACACCAAATTTGGTATGTATATTTGCATAGTAAATGCGCACATTTTGTATGTATAAAGTTTTTGCCACGCCCCTTTCCGCCCCCGAAATTTGAAAAACTCGATTATCTCCCGTAATTTTTTACCTTGTGCAATCAAATTTGGCACACTTAAATTTGATACTAATACCGAGCAAAATACCAAATTTGATCAAAATCGGACAAAAAATAGCTGAGTTATGCATATAAACGTTTTTGCATAAGGCCTTTGATGGCCGTTGGCGGGTGGGGGCGCTAGGGTGCTTATATGCATAAGTGCGCGAGATACTGAGATATGCTTGTAACAAGCATGTGAACAGAATTGTGGAAAATAGGCAAATGCATTAGTTATTACAAATTTGAAATATTTGTTTTACTGGTGTATGGTATACCCAAGTCGGCGAGACGACTTACTTACTTCATTATTTTTGTTATCGTTTTGAACTAGTATTGCCACAACAAAGAGAATATCAATTGAATTATTTGTAATCTGAATTGAGTAAGATTTTTAAAATACTTTTACATAAATCTTATTTCTGTGAGAATGGAAGTTTTTCATGTTGATTTCATTCCATATCCAATTGGTTAGCCTCAACTTCCCCTTTTTTATTAACCGTTTTTATTTTTGCACCTTTTTGTACTTTTTGCGCGGTATTTCTTAGCGAGATGACAACAAAAAAGCGATTGCAATTCATTTGGGCATCAACAAAAGGGATAAGAATCAAAAAGACGTAAAAGCACTTGGCTAAACCGAACTTTCAACACTCTGAAAAAGGTTGTTGCTTAACATGCTTGGCTCTTTTTTCTGATTCATGAAAGATTTCATAGTGAACGAACTCTGTTGGCCAAAATGGTAGAGTATATAAAATCGACGAAAACAACGAAAAATTCAAATGGAACTCGCTCATTTCGTTTGTAATTTGTATTGAGGGCGTGCAATGCGGTAGGGGTATGTGGATACGTGTTACGTGGCATGAGATATGAGGTAAATGTGCCCCTTCCCCTACCCCTTCACTCATCTACATGTCCCACAAGCTCTTTGTAATTTCTGGCCAACCATTTCCCATTTTCCATGGTAGGGCCATTTTTATATTTTCAGCTCATTTCTCTTATTCGGTTCTGTTGTCTGTTTTCCTCTTCTCCAACTGAATCGGTGTGTGTGTATAGGCATTTTGTGCTTGTGTGTGTGTGTTTTTTTTTTTTTTGGCATTGCCACAGCCCCAACTTACACACTCTTTTATTCTTCATCATCCAACTCCTGCAATCACATAGTCAACCTCAGTCGCGGCGGTGGACGAACAACAACAACAAGAAGAGCAACCAATGCCAAATAGTCAAATAGTTTTCCACGCGCCGCATTTTACAAAAGAGACAGAGACAGAGGCGCCCAACGTGAATGCAACAACGGAAAAACATCATCAGCAGCAACAACAACAGCTACATGAACAAGGGAAAACAACTTGAACAACTTCGAAGAGCTGCAAAGCTGCAATAAAAAATCCTACACCCAACAACACAACAGAGAACGAAAACAATAACAAAAACAACAACAACACCATCGGAAAAGTGTAAAACACATTGCGAAAATGTAAATTTTCCATTGATTAAATGAAAAATTGCATAAAGTGGACAACTAGAAGGACAAGGAGGGGCAGAACACAAGTGGCAAGAGATTCTGGCGACATTTTTTTCTTTCGAGCCATAACAACAACCAAAACTGAATAGCGGTTACATTACGGTATTATCCCACGTACCTTCCATCATTTATCCCATCTGAAAGAAACAAGCTCCTTCTCGAAAATCAGCTCCAGTGTGCAAATCGATTAACACCTAGAATACAAAGATATTTTCTAAACATAAATCTTTGGTCAATCTTTCGTTTTCGTCACACCATTTTTTGGCCAAGAATTTTCCAAATTAACTAAATTAAATTTTCACGAAGGGTTTGTTACAATTATTTTCTTACCTTATATGGTTAATATGATTATATTACTTTTGAAACTCGATTCAAATTTGGCAAAGTTATACATTCGCAAAGTTAACAATTTTTTTAAATTTATGATGAATTAAACTTATAGTGCTTGAAATTTTTGCACAGCTTTTTACGTTCTTAAAGCGCGGAATAATCCCATGAAAATCATTTTACTCATCGAAACCGCCAACAAATTTAGAAGAACTTCTCTTTAACTTTTAAGCAAGTGTTCTGCTAATCTGTGATTAATTAATCTCTAGTTCACTTTTCTCATTTCATGTTAGAAAATCCCAAAGGAATCTATTGAAAGTATTTAGAAAATAGCTCTTTGATTTCTGTAATAATTGTTCAAGTCAAAATATTTCTGTGCCCGTCGGCATATAAAGCAACACAAATTAGCCTTAATAGTGAGATTTAGGGACATGGATTTTGGTTTTAGTATATCTTGAGATAGCGAGACCATGACTAATTGTCATGTGGTTAAAGTGCAAACGTCCTTGAAAGTTGGTCAACACCTTGCCCAGCATACTAAATGATTTTCATGTACGTTTTCTTTATCTTTAGCTGTTTCTTTTTTTGTTTTTTGTCAATTGCCAAATGTCCTGCGGTTGGGTAAGAAAATTGAGTTAGCCATGCCAATTAATGTAACAATTGTTCAAGTCAGACTCAAAGTCACAGATAGAGAGATGAAACTCTGCAGGAATTAACTCCTCATTAGGCGTATTAATTGATGGCAATTTGTAGGTTTTTGGTTGGTTGACCTTCAATTTGCAGACCACCACGAAGAGTGGAACCAAAAACCATATAACGATACAAAATGCGGAAAACGAAGGAGAACACAGCACTGTGGGCATTCTGTAATAGTTTAACAAGTTGAAACTCTCAAGGCGACAGTTTCTAAGATATATTTATTAAAAATTCACAAAATTATGTTGATTCAATCTGATGTGGTAGTCAAATAATATTAAGGACTAGAAATCTATTTGAAATATCTTTATTAAGAACAAAAGTTATATGTTGAGGGTTCTTACATTCAGTTTAGAAATTAGTCGTTTTAAGTAATTCTCGATTAACCCTCGTGCCAACACTTGAGGTTAATATTCATTTACCTATTTAGTTGAGACGTCAATCAAAATTTTTGATATATTTCAATTTACCCACTACATACATTACTTTAAATAGCCCGTTGTCCCCCCAGCTGCTGATATTGGGTTTTTCCTACCTCTCCACTCCACTCCTATCGAATTAACCGCAAATAGTCAAGTGAGCTAAAGAAATAGATAAGAATAAAACAAAAGGGGGAGAAGAATTGAATGGAAATGAACAACTGGCTGAGAAGTCCGAGACACTCGATAGATAATGCCAATGGGTGATCAATATTAGTAGAGTGAGGTTTATCTCACGATCAAGTACGACTGAATTTGTCACTTATTTGGCTAGTTTCAAGTTGATAATTAAATTGTGGGATTTCTCACATTTTATTGTGGGTAATTTTTTCCTTAATGAAAGAGCCGATAAGCACAAAAAATTGTTCAAGATAATATTAATACAAATTTCCCATAAAACAAAAAATCATTAAAAGTGATTCTTCAGCGGATCAGCATTCTATATCCTTTTTTAACTCCTATTATGTTTTTAGTTTATAAATTTTTTGAGACGTTTTGAATACTTTGGGGGTTTTTGAAACGTTTTGCATGATGATTCAAACTTTGAGTAAGCAATACAAAATGTTTTGAAATATTTTTAAAATGCAATTCCAATTCTTTTCTCTACAATTTTTTGATGAATTTTTTAAAAAATTTCCAAGATTTCAGAATGATATTTTTCCAATGAACATTTTCTAGTTGAATTAACAAATAAAGTCCTTCACAGCATATCCTGTCGAATAGTTGCTTCAAAAATGGAATAATATAAACTTTCAAAGTATTTGCCAGCTGTAGGAAAACAATTTTGAACATTCACCATCGGCCCAACCCAAAAAGAAGCACAAAGTTGACTTTTTTTCTATAAATTTTCTTTTGTGTGTATTTGTTGTTTTTTGGTTGTTTTTTTTTTCTTTTCTTTTTCTTTTTGTTTTGGTTTTGGAAATTCGTTTGTGTTATTATTTTCTTTCGCGCTAAAACTTAACTCTAGACAAAAAATGTATCTTCTTTTGCTTAGATCTAGACAAAAAATACTTAAATACTATCAATACCTAAATTCGATTTACAAAAAAAAAAAAAAAAAAAATTATAATAATAATAAAAATAATTGCAAATGGAAATGAATAATCGATGAAGTAAAATAATAAAAGGGTGAAGGATAAAAAAAAAATTAAAAGTCAAATGTGTGTGTTTTGTTTGATTTTTTTGTGTGTGTGGACATTGATGGTTTTCGCAAGGAACGATCGCAATGGCGATCAGGTGAAATCATCTGTGTGGCATTTGTGTGTTCGTGTGTATGTGTGTGTGTGTGTGGGTGAGGGACGAAACTCAGCGCAGGATTTTATGAATCGAGCATAAAACATCAAGGGAGCCCGTTTAGCACCTAGATAGAGATATCTCCTCCGTTTGCCGGCCGGAGGCATCGTTTCTAGTTAAACTTATATGACTATATCACAATATTACTTTTCGCTCTGCGCCCAAAAAAAAAAAAAAAAAAAAAAGAAGAGAGAAGAGGGGATATTTCCAAAAGAATGGATGGGTGTGTGGGGAAGGGTATCTAATAAGGCCTCCATACGGTCTTCTGCTGAACAGCGGCACTCTTGAGCTTGGTGGCCGCCGTCGTTAGGCTGGTGGTCTCTGGTGACGTTTGAAGGAGGCCAGCTGTGGGCGATGTCGATGTGGATTCATGGAGCAGGGGCTTCAGGGACGAAGGAGCCTTCAAATCGCAACGCATACGCAATGGCATGGAGATTTGCTGGGTGGGCGAACTGCGTGTCGAATCGATGGACTTGTCCAGATCGTATTCCGATTTGACCACATCGATTTGCTCATCATCCGAATCGGCATCCGAGGCGGATTGCTCGTGTATGGAGCTTGTCTCAATCGATGTATTCAACTTGAGCAGGACTTGTTGATGATGATGATGATGATGATGCGAATGCGAATGATGATGCGGATGATGCGAATGATGCTGATGGTGTGGCAGTTGCGTCGGCGATGAGGATGAGGGACGCGATGAGACTGGACTCGTCTGTTGCTGATGTTGCTGGTGGAGAGCAGCCGCGGCGGCATTTCGCGCCCGCAGACCGGCAGCGGCGGCAAAATTGTATGGATGGAAGGCATGAGGCGTCGATTTCTGTTGCTGGGCCGAGGCAGCAGCAGCTGCTGCAGCAGCGGCGGCCACATGATTGAAGGGAAACTGTGGCATGGCCATGGCAGCAGCAGCGGCAGCGGCGGCAGTGGCGGGCACAGGAACGGCAGCGGCACCAGGCGGTGGCGATGGCATCATGCCACTGGATGCCGCCGGATGGTGGTGCTGAGGTTGCTGAGGTGTGCTGGCCAAAGCCGTGGCCGAGCCAGTTGCTGGTTGGTTGGATGGTGCTCCGGCTGGCGGTGGCGTAAGTTGCGACACATGATGATAGTCTGGGGGTGTTGGTGCTGCACCACCGCCTCCACTTGGTGGCGGGGCACCACCGCCAGGCGATGTTTTCGCCAACGCTGGATGGTGGACTGCAGCAGCGGCTGCCTGATGGCGGAAGTAATCCGCATAGCCGTACGTCATGTAGGCTGCATCTAGCCAGGCGGGATTGAGCATGAAAGGATTGAAGGCTCCGGGATGTGGATAGCCATAGCCTAGAAAAGCAAAACAAAACGAAGAATACAAATTAGTTTAAATCAATTTTTATGTTAAATTTTCAATTTAAATGGGTGGGTGGTTGGTTGGTTGGATGGTTGAATGATTGGATGATTGGTGGGGGGAAAAACTAAAAACATAAATTGAAACTAAAAAACTCACTTTGCTTACTTCTTGGCTCCCGTGGCCCATCGACCGTGACCTTAATGGCCTTGCTGTAGCTGGCTATTTGCACCGGATATGTGGCAATTGTGATGGTCAGTGTAAAGGATTTGCCTCGCCCCGAACGTCCAACGAAGCGCAGATCATTGAATTTGGCCACTTGATTCTTCATTGTTGTCGTACAGTTCCTCAACTCGCCGCAATAGTTCTCATCGTTGCCGCATTTAATGGACACGAGCGTGCCATCGGGCACATCGTCCAATGCAATCACTTTGAAGGCACCCGGCAGGGATTTATTTGAACGCCAATGGTTAGGCAAGGCGCTGCACAAAATGGATGGTGAGCCTGTTTGGGCCAATTCTCCGTGATATTCTTGGAGCATCTCATGTAGGCTGGCAAACATATCGGTCATTGAGCTGGGCATTTTGGCTGATGACGATGATGCGGACGATGATGAGGCGGATGATGACGTGGAGGAGGAGTTTGTGTTGTTGTTACTACTACTGTTGTTGTTGTTGTTGCTATGACTGTTGTTGTTGTTGTTGTTGCTGTTGTTAATATTATCCGGTGTTGAGCTACCCGTACTGCTGGCCGTTGTGGAGGCGGATGATACATTGGCTGCTGCCACAGCCGCTGCAGCTGCTGCAGCAGCCTGTAGAACCTGCGTATTGGCAACCGCTGCTGCTGCTGCTGCGGCTGCTGCTGTTGCTTGTGTTGTTGTTGCTGTTGTGTTATTGGTAACCACCATAGTGGGTCCGGCAGGCAAATGCATTTTTGCAACCGCTTCGACTATCCAAAATTTCAATTGTTATCAGTGTAATCCTTCTTCGTCACTTATCACTTAATTTTTTGTTTGTTTTGGTTTTCTGGGTTTTGTTGTGCGAGCTGGCAATGCCGTGCAACGCTTTGCACACACTTGTGGCAACACTTGCAAAAAAATTCTATATTTTTGATAGATACATATATATATGTATTGGGTTTCTGTTACACGGATTTTTCACGTCGCGCAAAATCTCGTTTTAATCAATGTGTTGTAATTGTATCTCGTTCTCGTTACTCGATATATGATTCGATGTGCGTGTATATGTGTATGTATGAGTGTGTGTAAGTGTATAGATGTAAATATATATAGAGAGAGATGCGTTTCTGTACGCCGTTCTCGACACGTTAAAGTCGCTGAGTGAACTGATTCTCTGCTGCGATCGTTGCCAGTATTTAAAGTAGAATTGCCAACGTCGTCAACGTCAACGTCGTCGCTGTCGTCGCTAGGCCAGCGCGCGGTCGTCACAGGGGTCTTCTCTTCTCTCACTCACTTTGGCTTTCCCTCTCGCTCACTCGCATACTGGCTTGCCCGCTTGGTGCCCGCCCGCTCGTTCACTTACTCGCTCACTCGCACACATCCTGCCTTCGTTCGGTTGGCTCTTTTGGTTTTTATTTTATTATATGCCATGCTATGTGTTTTTTTTTTTTTTGCTTCTTTTCCTTTTTTTTGTTCTTCCTTCTTCAGCGTTGTTGCTGTTGTTGTTGCTTCCCTTGTTTTCGTACCTAAGGGTGCAGGTAGCAGGCAGCAACCACCATTGCCGCCACAACAACAACCACAGAGGCAGAGCCAGAGCCAGAACCCAGAGTTGGACGAAGGCAACGTCGGCGACGTCAGCAGCAGCAGCAGCCACCGCCGCCGCCGCAGCAGCAGCAGCAACAGCAGAAAAATTTTCCCATTTTTCCCATTGCGGTATGTGTGAGGGAAGTCGATTGTGGCCAAAAGGGGCGCGCGGCCGCATAAAAAAAATATACACTGAGCATAAAAAAACAAGGAAAAACTGAAAAAATTCAAACCAGAGAGCCAGCCGCTCTCTCTCTCTCTCTCTCTCTTTTTCTCTCCCCATCTCTCTTGCTCTTGGTTACATTTATGTTCTTTCTCGCTTTCTCTTTCTCTCTCTCACTGGGAGCGCGCATTGGAAAGGAGCGCAGCAAAAAAAAATGAAAATGAAGACAAAACAAACCACTAAGAAAAATTCACTCCGTCTAGCTATCTCTTTCTGACCCACTAACCCCCCACAACGGGAGGTCGCAGCTCTGGAAAATTTGCTTTCTTTACGCACATCCAAAATGTGCATGGGCATGGGCAACTTTTTTTGTTCCTTGTCTTGGGTTTTCAATGTGGCAAGCGCAACAGTTCCAATCGTGAGCGCGTGTTCCTAGGGGAGCGGAACAACGGGCGGGCGACCAACAACCAGGCATCCATCCATCCATCTGAACGCATCCTTAGCAAGGCAGGTAAGAATGTCCATCGAGTCCATATAAACTGTCCCCATGAACTGTCAGTGGGCAGTGGCGTCCAGCCGATAGGATATCATGAGGACTCAATTAGTAGCTAAGCACACAAGGATAACCAAAGATGATAAATTCTTGAGAATGACAAATTTATCTCTCCCTGAAAAAGAATCTTACGATCGAACGAATGATAATTTAAGACTTCAGTCCAATATCCTCCTGCCATGTTATCCTTGCGGAGAACCCCAAAAAAACCAGAAAAACACAAGTCAAAACGAGGCCAATCCGCACATAGACGATGGAGGCGAAAAATGCCTTGACAGGGCAACCACAATGAGGGGTAACAACTTGGCCACAGACATGAACTAAACGACAAGGACAACGACGACTACGAGAGACGATGACGACGACGACGACGACGATGGAGCCGACGACGATGAATTCGTCGTGTCAATTGCTTAGCAAGGGGTTAGGTGGGGGAGAGACAAAGGAAGGGAAGCCATGGTGATGGACAGAGCCAACCAGAAAAAAGGCCGTGCGCGAGAACGCGCCTCACAGCAAGGGGCAAAAGAGGAAATAAGGTAACAGTATCAGAGGCAGAAGCCGCCGCTATAGGATATCGTCAAGGAGCAGGGAGCTAAGATGGAAATATGGGAAAATACACGCACACTTTCCAATAAAACCAGCGAAAACGCGCGCGCCCTCTTGCTGTGAGGGTGCCTTGGATGGATGGATGGATGGACTTGGTCTTGGACTGGTACTGGGTCTGTTTGTTGTTATTCTTGTCGGTGTTGTCACAGGTTAGAGCGTTTTCCAATGAATCCCATACAAGAACGTCCAACAAATTGCTCTCCGGCGGCTCGTACGCGCGGCGTATCCTGTCGCGTTTCCCGGCAATTGCGCGGCTCGGTTCGTTTCAGCTCAGTTCAGTTCGGTTTGGTTCTCACTCAACGCCCGCTGATCCAGCCAGTACAGAAGCTATGCGTAGCACGCGAATACACACACACGCACAACATGCACAATTTACCTGTTTATCCTGAGGAATAAATTTGTAAATGCAGCTGTACCAAGGACATGGAGATCGGCAGGCAGTAGCTCATCTTCATCGCCGAATATTTCCTTTTTATGACCGTTTTTCGTTATTTTTTTGTGACATTTACATTCCCCCAAATCGTATCCAGCATTTTTATTGATTTCAGGTAGTCCCTGCGGCACTTTCACTTAATCCTTTACTTATAAAAGTCAATCTCGGGGATTAACCAATACGCCCCGCCAAATATTTTGGGCGATTAGCCGCCTCTGGCCCGCAAAACGATCATAAAAACAGGTAGAAAATTCCATTTTGTTTTACCCACAATATATATACGAGTATTTTTGTGTGCCCTAAATGTGGGTGAATACGCTTTTTGTCCACCAATCGCAAATCTAAACTTTTTGATTGCCCTTTAATTGCAGCTAATAAAAATTTGGAAAGTGCACAAATATTTTCTACCTACCTACTAAAATGCTACCGATCTTTCTGTCTCTCGATCTTCGATCATTGGACGGTAAAATCATTAAATGACTATGAATATATTCATGAATAAATGAGTTTAATAGCCTCTTCGAAATTCTGATCTCGAAATTTGCAAATGAAAAAGTTAATAATCAAAAAGATCCCAACTTTAAGAGTTCCTTATTAACTTGTTTTACCTTTTATCAATGGAGACTAAAGATCCACTCGATCACTTTTACATATGTATGTATGCGTATGTATGCGTGTGATGCCGAGGGGGGAAAGGGGCGGAGGAACAGATTAGCCAACCGCCGATCAGCAACCACATAAAACGCACGAACCAATGAACGAACAAGACCAACGAACGACAGATCGACCGAACGATCGATTGATCGGACACAAGGGCAATGATGGGGGATGAAATGTTGTTGTTGTATCTGTGGCACGTATACACACATATAAATAGAATTGTGGTTAGCCAAGCGTATACTGATCGTGTCTATGTGTCTCTCTCACTCTATCTGTGTGTAGCTCCGCCTTCTTCTTGAGGAAAGAAGCAGACAACTTTCTACAGTTTTCTCTTCGGCCTCATTGTGTGGGTGGGTGGCAGCGTTTCCAGTTTGAAAACGGCAAATAATAATGCGCTCAGGGGAAATGCAACCACAGGCAACTGCCACGAAGAAGACCTTTGAGTAAGTGAATTGTGGTTTGTCGTTTTGGTTGGCGCTGCCAACAGCCATCTACGTCGACGCTAACGCCAACGCCAGCGCCAACGCCAACGTTGACGCAACAGCAGGATCTCCACTTCCCCGTTTTCCTGGCTCTCACCCTCCCATTCGCTCTGTCTATCTCTCATCTCTCTCACTGAGTGAGTGAAAAAATATGCTCACCACTTCCAATGGAATATTGTTTGAGTTTTTTTTTTTGTTTGTATTTCTTTTCCTTGGTTTTATTATTGTTTGGGGGTTGGTGTGGTGAGTTTTCATTTTTCTGTTTTCACGCTGGTGACACTCCCACAATATTGTGTGCGTGTGTGTGTTGTTTGTGTGTTGCTTGGTGAGCCCAACCCTCTTTCTCTCACCCCCACACCACTTGAATCACTCCTCTTTAGCTAGCAGATGGACGGCCACGCTCTCCTATGTCTCTCCCCTACATTTGGATTTTTCGAGTATGTCAATTCTTTACATTTATGCTCGTGCCATTTTTTATCCTCTTCTTTCGTATGGTCGGTTTTGTTACTGGAAGTTGTTTATAGAGTGTTTCTCAGGTGTTTTACGATCGCATGGCAAGAGCCATTCCCATGGAGGGGAAAGGGCACATAGGCTATGGGTTGGGGATGGGGGAGGCAGCTGCTGAAATCCTTAATGATTGTTTCGAACCACTGAAACTAATGTATGCCTTTCTATGTTTGTTAAAAAAAAAACAACAAGAAGAGAAAATACAATATAGAAAAATCAACACAACAAAATAAAAGACACATTTTCCATCTTACAATTTTTGATTTATGGCAATGAAAATTCTACAAATTTGTTTGTTTATGTTATTGGTGTTTATTGACTTCCAAAATGATCGATCGCATCAAGAAAATATTGGGAAAATGTATTGAACAGTTCAAAAAACTCAAAGTTCTTAAGTTTAAATTTTATTAATAAGTAAGCTCAGTTAAATTATTGTCCTAAGAATATCTAAAAAAAAACTAAATATAAAATCTAAAGTGTGATGAATATTTCAAAAGAAGAAGAAAGACTAATTATAACATATAAAGTATGCTAAGAAACTATCGAAAATTTGTTTATTTTTAAATATTTAGATTGGTTTCTTTGTAGACAAAATAAATAACCTTTCAAAGATGACAAAATTTGATTTGTTATTTGAAATGTATTTCTTAAAAGGTTTTTACTCAAATATATATTAATTTTTAAGTGATCTTTTACACCAAATTTGACAATGTTCCGATTTTTAAATCCCTTTATAATATAAAATCGAAAAAGAATTTTAATTTTCTATCCAATTTTCCGATAATCTTAGTCAATGTAATTCGAAAGTGACTTTTTACAAAAATTCAGGAAACATAAAATTAAACAAATCTGTTCTAATCTATGGCTGAACTATGAACTACGACAACTTTTTTGTCACTATCTGCAAGATACAGATACAAAATGTATCTGAAACACAAAGAGTAGGAGATTCTTTCTCGAAAAAACAAGCTCTTGAAAAAAACATGCAAGAGATAATGTGAAAAAAGATTAAAGCTGAAAATCCGTTAAGCCCGCCCTAGCAATGCGCCCTTAATGCGATTGCCCTTCGACAAGAGCAACAAACAGTAAACAGAATCTAAGAATTGATAAACTGACAGAGACCAGGAAACAGGAACCAGTAACCAGTTTGATGATGCACACACACACACACACACACACACACACACACACACACACGCAACCGCTCAAATATCAAATTTCATATAATTTATGCGCCATTTTTGAACTACCGAAATAAAATGCATTACAAAATGGAAAATTTCTTTATGATATCAAAACTGATATGCCTCAATTTTGAAATCTGTTTGTGTGTAGGGGAGCTTGTAGGGGAAAATGAAAAGAAAAACGACTAGAATTTCAAATTTTCGGTGGGGCAAGCAATTGGGTGGCATATGGAATGCATTTTTGATGGAGAACCGATTTTTGCCATTTTTTTTTTGTTATTCCCGTTTAGCTTACCTTTTCTCTTCATTGCTGGTTTGCTCTTGCAGTAAGTCAACAATGAGCAGCGGCGTCCCAGGATCCAAAGGGGTTCCCCCAACTAAGGTTAATATGCGAAAAATCAATCAAATCATTCTGTTTTTCTTTAACTTATAAAGACATATTGAGTCTATATGTTAGTTTCGTAGTTTAGTAATTTTAAAAAATTAATGAAAAAAAAGAACAAAGTTCAACGTTTTTTCTGATTTTTGACGTTTTGAAAGTCTTTCATTATGATCATTTTTGTGGATTGTTTTCAAGATTCAATTTTATTGAAACAATTTTAAATAAGGTAAGGTTATTTATGATTTTAAGCCCTCTTTCTGAGCCACTGGGTGGTTCCTCTTATCCTTTCTTTTTTTTGTTTAACCAGCACCATGACAACTCTTTCGGGTTTTGTTGTTGCTCTGGTCTGAAAAAAAAAGAAATCACTTTTTTACGCTCACATTGCCTCACATGGCCTGGAAATCAAAGAGAAAGAGAGAGAGAGAGAGAGAGAGAGCGACTCTTGGAAATGGGAAAATGTGTAAATTTTTACATTTTGTTGCAAAATGGAACCACCCCGTTTTTAACTGTAGGTGAAGTGGCGAAAGAAACGGAGTGAAGGAAGGGGCAAAAGTCTAGAGAAATGGATGATAATGGGTTGGCGGCTTGGTGCGGCGGGGGGTGGTTAGGGAGGCTAACAACAGCATGTTGTTAGAGGGTTGCGGCAGCTGCGGCCACACGACGCTGCCACAAAACTAGTTTTGGCTTTGGTGTATGTGGATGGTTGGTCGTTCGGTCGGTTGGTTTGGTTTGGTTTGGAGGGTTACCAACATTCGAGAGCGACTCGAGAAGGGCTTTCTGGGAGGAGGGTTGGGTTGGGTTTAGCGGGGAAACAGACCAAAAATTTCCACCCACTTTTTGCTGGTTAAGTTTCTTAGAAGGTTGTTGTTGTACTTTTTTTTTTTTTTTTTTTTTTTTTTTTTTGTTAAGGGTTGCAAATCAAAACGCGGTTTGTCGGTTTGTATTTTTGGCCAAAGAAAGAGAACGAGCATATTGATGAATGAGTTAAAAAGAGAAAGCTAGTAAGTAGACAAAATGAGTGAGAGAGTTGAAGAGTGACAGGGTGAAAGAGAGAGCGAGAGATAGAGAGAAACTTGTGAGAAAGAGAGAGAGAGAGAAAACGAACACGTGAGAGAGAAAAAGAAGGGAGGAGCTGGGGCCTCCGTTCAAGAGTTTTTCAACGCCATTATTGACACTTGGCGTCTCTCGTTATTCCCCCCTTCCAACTCACCTCCTCCGCACCGCTCACCACAAACCACCTTACCACGAATTGCCTGCCTGGAAGTTGTCAACTTATATGCATAATTGCCCAGTAGTCTCCTCTCTCTCTCTCTGTCCCACTAGCTTTCTTTTTTTAACATTTTTGTTGCGGATTTTGTGTGGGTGGCAGATATTCTGGTAAGGGGGGAAGCAGTAAAGGGGTAGGGCATTCGGTCGGTCGGTTGTTTGTTCGTTTGTACTGTCGGTCGGTCCGTCGGTCTGTTAGTCTGTGTTGTTCTTGTTGTTGTTGTTTGTGTGCATTTTAGTTTGAGATTTTCGTGGCATTTTTGTGGCCTTTTGTCTGGTTAACCGTGGTTGGTTATTGGTCAACACGGAGGCCAACACACACATACATACACACACATACGCACATACGCTTGTTAAAGTTTGTCAACGTTGTCAACCGCTAAAAAAATATTGACTTGGCCCAAGCCAAAATGCTTAATTCTCTTTTACCCAATTTAAATGGCGGACAATTTAATCATCATATAATAATTGAAAAATTACTTTCTCTCGTTTTAAACAGTTCATTATAATTTAAGTAACTAAGTTTCTTAAAATTTTAGTTAATAATAAGAATTATAAGTAATTTCTAAGTTTGAATTTTGTGGTCTATATCAAAAATGATAAATCTATTCAGCAGGCAGTAAATTAGCTAAAGCCTAAAACATACATACATACGAAACACACGGCCAAAACTGTAAGGAGATGGCTCGAAAATCAAAATTTTCTGATGATGCAGTGGTCGGCTCGAAGCCCAGATCTAAATCCGAACGAAAACTTGTGGGTTCTGCTAAAGAAGCATCTGTCGCACTACGATACTCCAGCAAGGACAATGGACGAGCTTTGGAGTCGAGTCCAAGCGGAATGGAGCACTCTATTGCGCGGATTGATGGAAAAATTGATGGAGAGTATGCCCAGACCGTTGATAGCGTGATTTAAGCCAAATGCCTTTCGACTAAGTATTGAAAGTAATCATTTATCTATAAGTTATATTAAACGAGCAAAAGTGGATACTTGCTTAAGATTAAGAATCTAGTTCTCACTCTAGAACTAGAAATATATCCATAGAAATAATGTTTACCATAAACTGTGATCGTATCTCGTAATCTCTTATATATTTTTAGTAGTCACTCATTTGGTTGTTCGTAAAAGACTAAAAGAGGGAAACTCTGGACTAAATTAAATAACTAAATCTTAATGCTAAGAAAATTATAATTGACATGCAAAAAAATGCATTTTTTATGCAATTTTCCTTTAAATAAGAATTGTTTGTTCCTTTTGCTCTGTTCATCGTTCGTTGTTTGTTCTTTTCAAAACCGCAAAAAACAAAACCGAATAAACAATGAATATCTGGAACCCGCAAAGAACTACCCAAGGGACTAATAAAAATGTTGATCCAGTTTTTTGACCAATTTTTAGTGCAGTTTTTTTTCGTCTTCTTTTTTTGTTCTATTTTTTTTCTTTCTTTGCTTCTTTTTTAGACCAAAAAGCGTCGCAACAATGGCTAATTCCCTATAAATGGCTCAAGGAATCTATGGAAATTTGAAGAAAAAAAAAAATAACAGAAAAGTCTGTTGTAAAAAAAATCATAAAAATTATTTAGATCTAGATCAGAGGCTGTTGGTCATAAATCTTTTGACCTACAAATTGGTCTACATAGAAAAAAACAAGAACAAAAAAAAAACAACATTGCAAATGCACACAGTCGAAACGTAATAGAAAATTCCTGGAACACTGTAAACTGTGACAAGGACTTGCATAATAATTTGCATTTTTTTTTCGTTCTTTTTTCATTCAAGGCGCGAAACAAACAAAAAATTGCCCTAAAAATTACCTAAGAGATTGTAAAAATAGCACAAACAAATGAGGATGCTTATGTAATGCACACACACACACACACACACAAGAACGACCCATGGCATTTTAAGGAGACGAAGACTTTGAGGATTCTTTTTTTTGTGGCCTAATAAAAATACGAGGCAATTTGTCGAAATTCTCTAAAAAGAGAGCAAATTTGAAAATTTCAAACTAATTTAGGCGGGTGGTGGTTTATGATCTTACGATGGAGTACCTCTAGATCTTCGAAATTTCCCTGCCCTGTCCCTAGGCCGAACCTGAAACTGGGGCAAAATATTGTGGACTAGTCATAGATACATATTTTTTTTTGTTTTTGCTTATAAGGAGTCCTTGTTTTTTTGTTTGGTATTTACCCATAAGTTTTTAGCCACCTGCCGTTTATTTGCAATCTGTCGAAGTTTTTGATTTAATTTTCAACCCTTCTCCATGCTAATTTGTCGGGTGATTTCAGCCTTTGGTAACTCATTTGATTGTCTGATTGAATGTAGATGAATTGGCCAATCTCTGTTTTGCTTTTGAGTGTTCTCAATGCATTGTAATATATTTTTAGCTGCAAACAAAGAAGACAAATTAAGAGGAAATCAGTGGCAAAGGCAGATCAAGGAATCCTAAGAAATCCTAAATGTGTCAGTATATTGTGAGTAATTTTCATAAATTTATTAATTGTCAAAGGAACTTTTATCAATATCATCATTCTGGTGAATCAAATCGGGCTTTTGAGGGGGATAATTGGAGGATTTTACCTCAGTTCTGGGAGAGGTATTGTTGTACCATTCCATTAAGTATTCTCTTGCCTGTCTGTTGGTATCGATATAATATGAGAAAATTATATACATTTGTTTTATTTTTGGTAATAAATTTGATTAGGGCAAATTGAATGAGCCCCCTTCCGAAAATATTATGCCAACATATTAGTACAAGGAAATGGAAGGCATTTGGCCACTAACCCTTTTCCCATATGTCATGCCAGGAAAATAAATTGCAAATCATTTTTAACATTCGTGGGCAGTGTGAGGGGTAGGGACAAGAGCAGTGACAAGGGGGTATGGCCAGGTTAGAGGTTCAGAGTGCATTCGTCAAGCTCCAACTCCAACTCCAACGCCACAACGACTCGAACCTTTGACAATGGTTGAGGCAAATATTATGCCTCATGTCTAAGGATGATGTGAAAGGGGCTGGTGGGAATGGGGAAGGACTAAGGGCATGGAGAAGTGTTTTCATATTGTAAGGATGTGTTTCGTGTTGTTTATTTTACCACCCTTTGTGCTGGTTCTCCTGGTTTCCTTCATTCATTCGTTTTTTGGTTTTTGTTTAGTGGAAAAATAATCCTTTCCGGCTGCAAGTGCTCAACTTGAATGTTGTTTTTTCTCCGTGTGTTAGTGTGTGTGTGTTTGCTGACATTTTCGCGTTTGGCTTTGTCAGCAATGTCCTTGCTGCTGTCATTTGTTTGCATTTCCACAAAAGGTGATTGCGATTGCGATTGCGAATTCCGTTGACGTTTTTATGGCGCATTCAGTGTAAAACGTTAAAACACACAGACATAGAAAGAGAGAAAGAGTGGCGAGAGGAATAGGAAGCCCTTTTGGGGCTAAACAAGGGTTAACACACGCCGCCTCTGGCGCGCCCTTTTCCCATGCATTTCTCAAACTCAACTCAACTCAACTCAACTCGACACTCCAAGGCAGCAAAAAAGTAAGAAAAAAAAAGGACAGCGCACAACGGCCAGAAAGGAAGAAAGGATTCGCTCAAGCATGACAAGCTACAACACCCGCGTCTTCTTTTCTTTTCTTTCCTTTTTTTTTTTTGCAAATTTTTATGGTTTGTTTAACAAAACGCAACGTTATATAAGCAAACAAGGAGGAAACGCTTGACAGAAATACATATACAAAACAACAAGAAAAATAAAAGGCAAATAAAACGGCAAACACGTATAAAAATTTAAAAAATAAAAAGTAAAACCCCTGCAAAAAGTCAAATGATAGAAGAGTTGCATTTACTTACATACTTATATCCCTTTTCTTTTTTCTTTGCTTGTAGTTTTTATCCTTGTTTCCTTGGAAAATGACTTTTATATGCGACCTTGACTTGAGAGAAATGCGGCTTGATAGCCTTGACTTGACTTGTTCACTTTATTTTCCTTCAATGGAAAACTATGTGATTATAGAAAGAATCTGAGACTTGTGTATCTTGAAAATGAAGGAGTTTGAAAACTTCAATTTAAAATTTTGAATTTGATTGGGAAATTAGTATTGAAAGCGGGATTAAATCTTTTCCGTAAGCCAAATTGAGTAATTTAGCCAAGCTTCTTTTTATTCCCATCTAAGCCTCCAATATCTATCACCTTAGAGTCCTCCAAGAGTCGATCACAAAAATTGAAATATTTATCCATCTGATTTATAGAGATTTAAGTGGTTTATTAGGACTGCCAATAATGGGGCCAGGAAAATGCAGATTTAATCAATTTTGCTGGTCAATGTGATTTTGGTTTTTCTGGTTTTGGGTTCTCGGTTTTTTGTTCTGGTGTGTGTGTGTGTTTTTTTTTTTGGTTTTCTTTTTGCCATTTAATTTCGTGATTAAGTTTTATTAAATGTTGCCACTCTGTTTCTATGGCTCGCAAAATCCTCGTAATACCCAACGAAACCCAAAAACGTGCGGACGAGTGTCAAATTAATTAAAATGTCAGCAAAATATGTTCAATTGTTGCTGTTGTTGTTGTTGTTGTTTGGATGGTCATGGAGATGGATGGATGAGCGGATGAATGTGCCACCTCATCGCCTCAGAGCCTGTCAAACTTCATTGACATTATTGGCAGGCATGCAGACAGAAAGACAGAGAGACATACATATCGGACTGTACTGGACAGGACAGGCAAGGCCAGGCCTAGGCCAAGCCAGGACATGGACACGGACATGGACAGGAAGAGCGCCCTAAGCAGCACCAGTAGCAGCAGAAGCCGGACAAAGGACACATCAGATCGACCCCTGTTCGAAATGAGAGGAGACCCGTTTGATTTGTCATATTTTCAATTTTGCAATTCGCACGGTTGCCCCTGTCTGTCTGCCTCCTGCTCTCTCGTTCTCTATATATATCTATGTATGCCTGCTGGTAGTATCCTGCATCCTGTGTCATCCCCCGTCAATAGTTTCGACCTCTTTTCCCCCCCACCTCCGCCACTCCATCACCATCATTCCATCATCATGTTTGTGTTGCCCGTTAATGTGCATTTGACGTTTGCGAAATGAGAATCTGGGCAAATGATTTGGATTTATGGCAAATTTGTCGAGCGATTTGTACAGATTTACATGAAGTGCCAAAGCCAAGTGGCCACTTGAGATTGCCTACCAATCCTGGCGAGACGATAATGATGTCGATGATGACAATGACGGGATGACTTGAAGGCGTTAAGAAGTGTCTTGACAATCCACTGCAAAGCAAAAACTTGAACTTCAAGTTGGATTGTTGATAGAAACAAATAAAAGTTCTTTTGATTGAGACCTTTCTATAAAAGGGATCTAAAACTTCGTAAGAGGCTTGGCAACCTCAAAGAAAAACGAGTTAACCATAGATTGGTAATAACTGTAACTAATATAAAAAACATGATCGATAAATATGCTCGAATATGCAAAATTCTTAGGACGGGATGGGTGAGTAAGTGACTGAGTACCTGAGATCATTCGCTTGTTCGTTCTTCTTGCCCTTCTAATTTCGTTTTAATCCTTTCCTTAACCATGTACCACCAACACGAAACACGAACAATTTTCATGCCCACTAATCCGGCCGAGTTTTACGGGTGCGGCGGGCGGCTTTAGTTTCTGTGCTAAAAGCGGAGCGAGAAACAATGGCATCATCTATAAAATGACAATTGCAAACAACAATGACGACAATCGCGGCAAGGACAAACAGTAGTAGTGCAGCAATGCGCGGCATTTTATTTGCCTGAGGTTCAGTTCATTTAGGTTCGGTTCGGTTCGGTTCCTTTAACCGGTAAACGGCGGCAGCAGCCCTTTCACTCCTTTTATCCCAGTCACTGCGGTGCAGTGCACTCCTTTTGTCGGTCCTCTATTTATAATTAGTTGCAGGCAATTAAGGCAGCTCCCGCGGTTGCTCACAAGGACAACGGCACGCACGTCTTTTGGTCCTTCAGTCCTGGTCAGTTTAAACGCTCTGCCGTCCTGCCGTCCTACCGTCCTGCCGTCCTACCGTCCTGCCATCCTATCGTCTTCTCGTTGTGGACGTCAACGCCCTTTTTGCGCCTGCGCATCCGTGTGCATTTGCAATTTGTTTATTTTGAAAACAAGCGACACCCCTTTCACTTCGATCGTGTTAATCTGATCTAGTTGCATCTCTCTCTGTCTCATCTAAATGGGATTCAGGCCCTTAATCCTTTGACTTTTCGCCTGTGACTTCGCGAAAATTTTTTACTCCATGTTTCGTGTTTGTGTGTGTGTGTTTGTGACTTTCCGGAAAGTGTGGCTTACTTTGGTTCCGCTCACCAAAGTTGGTAATTAACATTTGCGCCTAAGCCCAGTTGCCTTGGACATGAGGAAGATCAGGCCCAGAATCCAGTTCCAACTTCAGGTCCAAGTCCAAAGACCACCGCCTGTGTGCTTATGTGGGCGTTGGCAATATCTTTCCCTTGAAACTCAGGGGCGAAATAGCTGAGTGGGCGCGACTAGGGCGAAAGGGTTTAGTTTTAATTAGCTGACTTTGGACGCGCCTTGATCCTTGATTTTCACTTTTCCAACCCAAATGATGCAAAACACACACACACACACACACACACACAAACATTGTTCAACTAACTTAACTTGTTAGTAAATATTAAATTGGAATGAAATGGTCCGTCCGACTAGTTTAACACATTAAAGGCATTTTCTACTTTAATTGCGTGAAATTTTCAACCACTGTGCATCACTCTCCACACACCCACACACACGCACAGATTCACCTTACTTCACACAGAAATCGTGAGTGTTGTCACAAATTGAAATTAATTATGCGGGGCGTTAAGTAAGAAAACTTGAAACTTTGTTAAATTATGCAAGACAGAAGGCTCAAGGACTCCCGCCTAGTTACATAGATCCTGCCTCAAAAGGGGATGCTGTGTGTGAAATTTTTGGCAATTTTTCTGGATTCTGGTGTAAAAGGCTTGGGCGACAAATTCTCATCATTAATGCAAGACAAAAAAAAAACAATAAAAGGAAATTAAAGCATTGGGTTTTGTTTTTTTCTGTATTGGATGTCTCGCCTCGTTGAAAGTTTTGTTCTGACGAAAGGATTCCAAGGACCAAGGCGCAACCACATTAAGAACCTAAATCGCTCATAAAACGCCCTTTTGCAATTGCGACGTGTTTTTTTTTTTTGGTCAATAATCAATTTTGAGCTAACCCGTTTCACTCGGCGTTTAATAACGCCAATTTATTTGCCCATATCCTGGACTTTAGGTTGGATCGAATAGAAGAAACAAAGGGTTGAACGTCATGTGAATCCTGGGACTTAGCCTTGGGTTACATGTGTCCCCTGCTAGCCAAAATGCCAGCAATTTATCTGTTTGATTTTTAGATAAACCCATACAAACACATACACACACACAGACATTAGTCAACTCTATATATGTATGTATATTCTGATATATATCAGAACTAAACTGATTTATTTATCATTTCATTTGATTTCAATTCAATTTCATGGGAACGACTAGCGCCTGCGACGCTTAGCGTTTAGATCACGCTTAAAATTCTGTATAATATTTATTTTTGGCAAATTGGAATTAACCCCAGATGATGAGGCTGAAGAAGGAATCTTCACTGCATCCGGATTGGCATCAGTCAACTTACTTGGAGTAGCCTTGCGTTTGGGTTTAGCTGGAGTCACCGGCGTGGATTTCTCCTTGAGTGCAGTTAAGCCAGTTTTCTTTGCTTCGTTAGGCTTATCATTCTTGGTTGATTTGGATTTCATTGATTTCTCATCGCCAGCGTTTGATCCTGACTCCTTGGACTTATTCTTCTTCGAGTTGGGTGACGGTGATGTCTTCGACTTGCCAGATTTGCTAGCATTTTGTTTGGCTTTCGGTTCATCATCTACTTTTATTTTGGCCCTTTTTCGTGTTGGAGCCAGGGCCATTTCTAGTGCCGAAGCTGTGGCTGCTGATAATCTTGTACGATTTGCGGCTGCTAGGGCTGCAGCCCTAGAACGTGGTGCTGTTGCTGGTGGGTGTGATGGTGCCGGTGCCGGTGCGGAAGCCGGGTCGAGGGTTGGAGCCGGCGGTGAGTCCATTGGTGGTGGTGAATTTACTTTGCCCTTATTGGGACTCTCCAATTTGGGTCTCTTTGGTGAAGTTGGCATATCACCGGATATCTTTTTCGCTTTATCTACTTGTGAGTCGCTGTTATTCCCGATGTCCAAAATCGCGTCTAATTCATCCGGTATGCCCATCAGTGAGGCTTTGTTTAAGCCAAACTCATCGTCATCGTCATCGTCACCCTCACCTTTATAACCTTCCGGAAATATTTTAAGCAACCCACTGGGATCTATTTCGTCATCGGATGCAGGTGTATCCATTGACATGAGCACTGGTTTTGGCCCAACTTGGCATTTTCGCCACGATGGTAAGAACAAATCATTCTCCATAAATGGCGTAACTATGGGCTTTCTATTTACAGCAGGTTTAGTCCGATTTATAAAAATGTTGGCATCACACTCAGCAGACGGCTTTCTACTCTTTCCTCTTTGAGACATGAAGAAATGCTGCATTTTGATTCGATTATCCTCACTGTAATCGGCCATCGACTTGGTATCCATTAACAAATCACGGGTCTTGGCTAAGCGATAATTTGTCAAAATTTAATGGCAAATACATTTTTTTTACAAAAAAAAAAAAATTGCTTTACTTACTATAACAAAAGTTTAACATTAGGCTGTAAACTTCTTCATCGACTGGCAGTCCATTCGATTCCTCTGAAATTATTTGTTTTATGAACTCTAAATCTTTCTCACCATCGACAACCAAGCTAAGTTTGTCCAACTTTTCTTGCAATTTTTCAGTCATATTCGAAAATTCTGGAAGGAAAGAAGTTCTGTCTTCTGCCGTTGTGACAACCTTGCAATGAAAAAAGGGTTGCTAGGTCACTAAATGAAGCACGAGCAGAAGTTGTCTTCTTAATTGAAATTATGGAATCGAAACGATAAATATAAAATTATTTTATCAAAATCTTTTTAATGGGCCAAAATGGAAAAAGAAATAATAAAATGAAATCTGGAAAGAATTCTTTTGAACATGGAATTCTTTATAAGAAATATTTAAGTAACCAATTCTTAAAGATATAATCTGTTCTACAATATAGTCGGTATAGTAAAGTATAGTCTTCAAATTTTGAGTCTTTAATAGAGTCTTTAGGGATCTAAGCTTGATCTGACTGACTTGCATACCGAATTATCCCTAAATTCCTTGAATTTTTCTTCCCTTGAATTTTTCTTCAATCGACAAATTTATTCTTGTGGTCCATTGAGACGTTTATTAGTGTTCAAACCGATAAATGACTTCATAAATTGGAATTGGAATTGTTCTCTTCCCTTATTTGTGGGTGTATTTTCTATGAGTGTGTGTGAGTGTTTGGTATGTTGTCATGACATCATTATTATTTGCAAGTCCTTTTTACCAAATGCCACCCAAATAGAATACATAGTTCAGTTGGTTAAAAAGGAACTCTTAGTTTAGAACAATATCAACCCAGGTGGCAGCCCTTCAGTTAAATCAGAAAGGAACAAAAACAAAATGAGCCAAAACACAAAAACCAAAAAATGGAAAATCATTTCTTTTGACTGGAAGGACCCACGCAGATTGCCGCCTGATGACAACAATTAGTGCAGAATTTTGCTTTTGCTTTATGAGTAATTGAGAGGGAGGAGAGTACAGTAGAGTAGAGTAGAGTAAAGAAGACCAAAAGAGGCAGAGCAAGTGCAAGTTGAGAACATAATCAGCAAAGGCCACGTGGGGTGCAGTGCATCCGCTGCGGGTTACTTACTTACTCACTGACTGACTTATTTACCCCCGGCAGGCGGTGAAGCGTGAAGACTCACTCAGTCAGTCAATGAAAACGCATTTTTGCTCACTCTATTGCAGACACTTCAGTTATGAATAAGGTAAATATTTTGGTAGAAACAAACGCAACAGGATATCAATTGAACAAAATCGAACAGAGGAGCGAAGAGGAGAGGAGAGCAAGTCCCAACAAAATATGCCCATGTGTGAGTGTTGCGAGAGCCAACTCCGTTTGACATTTGAATAACTCAATTTGACACAAAAAGTCAATGGATGAGAGGCAGCCCGGCAGCCCAGCAGCCGGCCACCCCGGAAGCCATTTGGAGTGCTAGAGAAAACAACACAAAAACCTGACGAGGAAGAGAAATCAATGCGAATATTTTTTCATCAAGCAGGCAGTCAGTCAGTCAGTCGGGACAGAAGGCAGCTGCCTGCATTTTTGCACTACGTCTCAAATTGCGTAAGCCATAAAATTGTGTTTGTTTTTTCTCCTGTTTCTCTCTCTTTTTTCTAGGTTCTTGTCAACCTTTCCACGAAGCAAACCAAACCATGTCAGACCAAAAACCAAATGAAGCTACTCACAAACCATTCGCGCACGCATCCTTCGCGTGTCGCGGTCGGTCTAAAAAACTAGCCAAAAAACTACTAAACTAAAAAAGAAAGGTAACAAACTCACCCACGCGTCATAAAAATCAAAAAAAAAAAAAAGAACACAGGCACATTGCATTAAAAAAATGTCTAAAAAATGACGCAAATTCGCAGAAGATTACGCAAAATGCAATCGGGCAAATCGTAAATCATTTCACATCGTAAACCCAACAAAAAACCAAAAAAAAAAAAATGCCATGGTTATGGTTAGCCTTGAAGTGCAGTTTTTTAGGTTTTTAGATTTTTAGGTTTTTAGGTTTGCAATTTTTGGTAAGAAAAGTTTTTTACAATCTCACCTCGCACCAGTTGACGTAACCGAGAGGGACAATCGTAAAAAAACAAACAAAAAAAATTACAAAAAACTGACATGAAGAAACAAAAAACATAAGAGTTCCAACTTCAAATATGTACATATATGTGACCAATAAAAAAGTAAAACAAAAATATATTCTTGCTCATTTTGCTTACTTGGAAAATGCTTAGAGTCCTGACTCTGAAGAAAATATCTAATATCACCTGCTGAAACAAAGAAAAACGCGAAAGAATATTACCAAAAAATTCCACAAATGATACATATATATCTTCATTATCTAGGTCCAAGTTAATATGTCAAATAATAAACTGAAAGTCATGTTTGACTTTAATTTGTAAGTTAATATCTATGAAATTTTTGAAACGGCCTTAACAAATAGAAGTTTGGAGTAAAACAATTAATTTGGTAATAAAAATATATTTTCTTCATATCAAAATGAAAGATAATTCAGATACATATATGCAGTTTCCTTTTAAGCGGCCAAAAACGAGAAACTCTGAGAAACTTAATGTCTTCGGTGAGTTCCTAGCCTCCGGTCCAAAGGATGAAAGGTTTGTACACATTTAGGTATTTTTTATGAAAATGAAGTAAGTAAGTCGTCTCGCCGACTTGGGTATACCATACACCAGTAAAACAAATATTTCAAATTTGTAATAACTAATGCATTTGCCTATTTTAAGAAATTCTGTTCACATGCTTTTTACAAGCATATTTCAGTATCTCGCGCACTTATGCATATAAGCACCCTAGCGCCCCCACCCGCCAACGGCCATCTCTGGCCTTATGCAAAAACGTTTATATGCATAACTCAGCTATTTTTTGTCCGATTTTGATCAAATTTGGTATTTTGC
Organism: Drosophila equinoxialis; assembly: GCA_018150345.1. NCBI lineage: Eukaryota > Metazoa > Arthropoda > Insecta > Diptera > Drosophilidae > Drosophila > Drosophila equinoxialis. The sequence goes on along the minus strand of JAECWI010000238.1, from coordinate 2,375,682 downwards.
TGGGTATTAGTATCAAATTTAAGTGTGCCAAATTTGATTGCACAAGGTAAAAAATTACGCAAGATATTCGAGTTTTTCAAATTTCGGGGGCGGAAAGGGGCGTGGCAAAATCTTTATACATGCAAAATGAGCGCATTTACTAAGCAAATATACATACCAAATATGGTGTATCTAGCTACAATAGTTTTTGAGATAAACGTTTTTTTGAATTGCGGGGGCGGAAAGGGGCGTGGCAAAAATTTGAAATAAACTTGATCACTCTACATACTACATGAGCCTACATACCAAATTTGGTGGCTCTATCTCTTATAGTCTCCGAGATCTACGCGTTCATACGGACGGACGGACGGACGGACGGACAGACGGACAGACGGACAGACGGACAGACGGACAGACGGACGGACAGACGGACATGGCTAGATCGACTCGGCTGTTGATGCTGATCAAGAATATATATACTTTATGGGGTCGGAAAAGCTTCCTTCTGCCTGTTACATACATTTTGGCGACTTTAATATACCATTTCACCCTATGGGTGTATGGTATAAAAATGAATCAAAACTGATGTGAAAATATACTCTATGATACAGGGTTTTGTTGGGCTTCTTACAATTTAATTCGGCTCTTACATTAGTTTTCATGTTTTGAAACTCTCAAAAACAATCTAAGTCACCGGAATTAAAAAAAGCAAAACAAGTGTGGGATCTAGATCATAGTTTTGTTGGGAGAAAGCGGTTTGGAGGAAATAATTGTCCTTGGATATCCCAATTTACTTTCAGAGGTGTTGTCTCCCTTTTACCATGTTCCCCTCCTCCCACAAAGTAAATACATAACCGAATAGGATGAACTCATAATATTATTGCATCTTTGATAAACTCTATTAACTTTTTTACAATTTGCGAATACTTTTGTCAGGACATTTGCGTTCCGTTAATAAGGATAATAGTTGAATAGATTATTTCCAACAATATTTACTGTTTAGATGAATGGTTTGTTTGGGCCTGTTTCCTTTTCATACCGTTTGCCTTTTGGTCATTAAGGAGCGTTAATTATTAGATTGAGTCGTCTCAATAGTTCTTTTTTCTTTGCCGTCAAACGGGAATTCCTTGTAAATGGCATGATATAGCAAAAAATAAGGTTGTGAAAGTGTAAGGGGAGGGAGGGAAAGCGAGGCTCCGTGTGGTCTGCCACTCTTAGCCGGAATGGTTAATTATGCGTTTTTTTTTGACTTATCATTGTCGTCTTGTCATAATTAGCACTGGGCGAAAGAGATGGCACGAGGACTAACGAATAAGGCTGAAAAGGAAGTGGAAGTGTATGGGCTGTTGTAATTTATAACGGTCCTGCAATTCTCCAATTTATCTCACTCACTCTGTCTCTATGGCTCTTCTCTATGTTCTCTGTCTGTATGTGTGTGCTGACACACAATGACAGCAACTGCAAAAGATTCAATTTACGAGAACAGAAGAGACGAAACGAGACGTGGTGAGGGAACAGAAGTTGGCACTGAAATTAAAACGAAAATTTTTCGCCATCCACCCTGTCATTAGATGCCCGATCCATTGATGCCGATTCAATTGTTTGCCAAAATAGTAGGAAAAAAATACCAAAACTGAAAATGAAAAGGGTCCTGGTGACCGGGAATTTCCCCTTGTGGATTGTTCGATTGTTCACACACACACACACACACACACATATATACATAGGGGATGGGGGAGGGATATAAATGTTGTGATTTCTTAATTTTTGTTTGCATTTTTCTCAAATTTAGTAGGCTGTTGAGGTAATTACACTAATTATATGGCTCCGACTTCGACGATCTCTCACTCTTGTACTCACGCTGCCTCTGTCCCCCCTCCCCTGGTCCGAGTCTCTGGGTTAAGGGTTGCTACTGCCACTCACATACATATTCCAATCGAATAGAAATTCAAGTTCTTAACAAGGTCAGATGGCGCGCATTTTCTGGATTATTTGACATGTCAAGAAGCGACAGTAGCTGGAGGTAGATCGCACATTGTTTGTGCCTTTCTGTGTGTGCCTGATTTAGCGGGTGTGATGATATACATACATACATATATATAAATATACTTGACATTGATACCAGTGATTTGGATCAAGATTGTGTCGATTATGATCGTAGAAAGGAAAAAAGAAAGGGAGTGAAACAGAGAAAGAGAGAGAGACAACATAATCGCTCACAAAATTGTCACTCGTTTAGTTACGAGAATTTCAAATATTCTCACTAAATTTTAGGATGTCAACCGTCAAATTTCAGTAAAATTTTTACTTTCATGATATAAAAACAAAAAATATCAAAGAAGCTAACTTCGGCTACGCCAAAGTTTATATACCCATGCAGTCCTTGGCAATAATATTTTTGCATTTTAAACAAAACACAAAACAAAACATTCAAAATATTACTTCATCATTCCCCTAGCAAAGCACGGCACGCATACACATACAGTTCATGTAGCGTTGCGTCTGTGTGTGTATGCATGTGCTCTGTTGATTTGATGATGTAGTAGGCAGAAAGCAACGCTGCCGGCAGCTCTTGAACTGATTTGTATTGACTGTAACTTACTTTATTTATCCGATCAGATTCAAATTTTGGGGTCTGAGATTTAATATTCAATACTATTATATTGGTAAACTTCATGGGAATACTCCAATTCTTGCAAAAATGTTTGTTCTAGAGCTATATGATATAGTAGTCCGATCCTGACAATTTTTCCTGGGTATAAAATAGCCCCCAAACAGAATTTCATCCCGATAGCTCTTAAGATGCCTGAGTAAAACGCACACCCACAAACGGACGGACAGAAGGACATGGGTATATCGACTTAGCTGATCAAGAATATATAAACTTAATGGGGTCGGAAACGTCTCCTTCTGTGCATTACAAACATCTGACCAATTTTATAATACCCTCTGCAAGGGTATAAAAACGGGCGAGTTTATTAAGTGTCAAAAGTTTGGTAAAGCGGAATTTAATGTGTTGCACGACAATTTCAAGTTCACAAACGGATCCTCCCCTCATCATTATCATGCAACGTCATTGGAAGTTGCAAAAGAATGTTTTTCATCTTACACAGCGAATGCAAAGAAGTTTGCAGTATCCTGAAAATTTGATTTTTCATCAGAGAAACAGCAGCATTCAGGGAAGGATCATGTGGCAAATGGCATGAACAATTGCAATGGCATAATGTCTAAGAATGGGGCACGTATACCAAACGCTGTTAGCTATTTGATCGACATGAATCAGAGCTCCAAGATGCCACGCAAATATCATTATAAATCATTCCAAATTTTGTGAAAGGAAACGAAATAGATAAATCATAAATTATGTGTATTTAAAGTTCCTCAAATCATTTATAAAGCCTCTCCAAGAGAGAGGAGCCGTCATAAGGTAACCAAACCTTAATCTCCAAAAGCTAAATCTAAAACGTATAAATTTCGTGGTCAGCCAAAAAGAGTTGTGCGGCTGGTAGTCTCTCCCCTCCAGTAGTCTTCTTCATAGTCAGTGCCTAAAAGGATTTCATTCTGCGGGTACCGTACTGCATTAGCTTCTGTTCGTGGCAAATCCGATTGACGGCAGATTCCTTAACTGATCCCAGCTGCATTTTCAAGTTATCCAACTCGGCGGCACGAGCACGATGAAAGGCCATGACTGAACTCTCAAGGGAAATCTGACGTTTAGGTTCGGTCCATTGTCTCTGAGCTTGCACATCAGCATTATCCGAATTCAAATTTGTCGGAGTATATGCCGGGTAATGAAATTTAGGTCGCCAGTGGGATAAGGGCCGCCTGCGCAGCTCGCAACTCCGGGGATTGTAACGTGAACCGGTTTGGAATTGATATCTACCCAATTCGGAAGGCAATACCCTAGCACTATAGTCAATGGGTTTGTCAGCAAATAGTTCTTTAAGATTCACGTCCTGCTGTTCTATCAAATTCTGCAGTTTCTCTTGGATGTTTCCACCACGTCCTTGTTCGTGGAAAGCAAACTCTTCTGTATTGCTAGGACGATGTATGTTCCTTTCACTGCGACGTAATTTGGTTTCAGACGTCAATTGCCTTACAGCCTTCGCCTGGGTTTGCTGGGGATACAAGTAACGTTCATCTTTCTTTGACGAGTGATCTCGGCGTTGCTGCAGGTGGTACAGGTGATGGTGGTGTTGGCGGTTCCGTCGCCTTCGATAGCCATAAAGCTGCTGCCGTTGCTTTTCTTTTTGCTCTTCTTCCCATTTTCTGGTTGCCTCTATTTTTTGTTTCCATTTTTCTGTGTTGGCCTCGGCAGTAGAACCAGTGAACACCTGATCATCTTTCTCTACATATCTTAGAATGGGCACGGTAAACTTCGACGTCGCATTTCCCATGTGGTTAGGCGGGTGTATATTATCGTCTTCGTCGTAGAAGTAGTTTCTTTCGATGCCGTTGTATGCGTTGTTCCTTGTAAAGACCGTCGATATACGCGGTTCAAATCTGGCAGAAATATTCGATATGGAGGCCCTCTGCATTAACTGCGGCAGCTGACCCTGCATCTGCAAACGCAGATTGCTTGAACTTGGGTATGGGTATACCGGAACAGACTTGAATTCCTTGCCATAGTTGTTACAGGTAACTGCAAAATAAGGATTTAGAGAAAAGCATCAGAAAACTGAATTCCTCGCCCCTCATACCGTTTTAGAAACCCACAGGTCTTATATATTACTTTCTGATCCACATCCTTGAGGATGTTTCCCCATATTACTTACATGTCCTTAGGCCCACCATTTGACGCATTAAGGACGTCGTTTTGCTTATGCACTTGAGGCTCGTTAGTGAAACTTTTTCCAGCATTTCATTAGCAAACTAATAAAACAAAAAATTTATAAAAAATAACTGTGGATATTGACTAATATTTTAATAATCCACTAATTTTTTTTCTTTTTGAAACTAAAATACAATAAATTTTGTTATTGAATCGGCTGATGATTCGAATGAACTGATGAAACATGGTTTGCGTTCCAGGTGCTTGACCAAAATCGAATCAACCAGGCCAACTAGATTAAAAATTTGAATTTGTATTGATATCAAAGCCAACTTTGATATCAAAATATATCGATGATTTGATGCCCTTCTCACCATTAGATTGGGCGGAATTATATGACTATTGACACTTTTGCTCAAATGAGGCAAAAGAATTATACAAGCTAAGCAGAGACAACTTCATCATCATCATCATACATAAATGGACAACCATGAAAATCAAGGAAAATCGCTGCATGTAAAATGAAATGAAAACTCCTGACTGACATATTTTATGCATTTGCCTGGCCTGGCGCTACTTCACTTCAAAGCCATCAGCACAAAGAACACAAAAAAAAAAACGAAAGCACAGAAAGAGAGAGAGAGAGAGAGCAAGATGGAAAACGAATATAAAAAAGCCGAACAAATAAATAAATAAATAATTTCAACTGCATAATTTATGCATTTAATGTAAACAGACAATTTGGCTCGCACAAAGTCATCAAGCTCCTGGAACTTGAAGTTCATCATGATGAGGATGACAATGAGGTTGGCAAGGGAAGAAGACAGCAACTTGCCCACTACAAAGGCAAAGCAAGAACTTACCTATAGAAGCCAGCGAGAGTCGCTCCATAAGTTGTTGTTAAATGTAGAGTCATTCTAAATTAGTTTTCGGTGGTCTTGTGAGATCAAAATATTTGAGGTCCAAATTCTGACGGCAATTTATTGTAGATGAGATCTATTTACTAGTATAGCGAATATCTACTATATATTTCTCTATTAACTCTACATATATTCAATTAAACCATTATATAAGCCAATTCTTGTGATTCTTTAGGATCTTCTTTACGTTTTAAGGATCTTATTTACGTTTAAAATCTCAATATATAAATGAAATTTCGAAAGCTTTGGTATCACCTCTCGCAGGCAGTGAAAGTACAGGAAAGTAAATGGAAAACATGATTTTTAGTTGTACAAAGAACTTGCTAGATTGAGGGTTGGACTCGGGCTCAATAGAGGCCAAAAAAAGAGGACCACTTGATGAGCAAATCAGGGCTCATGGATCATTGACATAGCAAATTGGAACTTCCTTTGGGAGTCCTCATTTGACGATGATGACGGTGAGTGGTGAGTGGTGATGTAACTCCCCGAACGCACACTAAGGACACGGATACACACACAGGGCACAGACTGGAGGCAGGTAACCGATTCCTTACAACGTAACACGAAACACACACAAAATGAAACGGAACAAAACTGACAAGAAAAGAGAGACGAGCAGGAAGTGCAATGCATATTAATGCCACTGATTGTGCCGCACAGATAACTAAGATGCGATAAAAACCTAAATGCAGATACTGAGAGATGTAAGCGAAGTCGGCTACTTGAATTACATTTACATGGACCTCCCCCCGCACACCCAACAACCAAGAGTGAGAGAGAAACAAAAACCGTCCTAAGTACATTAACAGAAGATGCGAATCAAACGAGATCTTTGTTGCAGTTTTTACTTATTATGTCAGAGGCTCGGATGGATGCATCAATAAATATATGTTTGGATGAATGGATGGATCCATTGATGCTTCTACAGTCTGTTTACCTTACCTTATGTATATATATATATAGATATCTGAGATGAAGGATGAGCAGTAAAGAGAATGTATATACATAGATGAACAGCCAAAGATATGCATAATGTGCGAAATTGTCTCATCGTTCCTCAGTCTCGGTGTCTCTCTGTCTGTCTGTCAGTCGTAAAATCTTCCAGAACAGAGATCAAAGTGTGTGGCGGCGCCCACATGAAAAGCAAACATAGCAAAGGCAAAACTTAACAAAAAAAAAATGCTAATTATTTTTACTTTGTTGCAAATTAAAAATATGTAGGCAATTGATTTTGTTCTCCAATTTGGGGCCAAATTTTGATTTCGATTACTTTTAATTTCTTTCTTTCACAAAACGAATTTTTGAAGGTTTTCAAGTCTCATTTCGAAATACTCTTGAATTTTTATATTTTGTTTTATTTTGAAATGTTAAAAGAATGATTTCCTGCGTTTTTCTACGTCGCAAAGTATGCAACGAAATCGTGCGCTAACCTTTTTATATGATACATTAATTATTATAATTGCTTTAGATTTTTGTAAAAGGTTTCTGAGATTTTACTGAATCACCTAAAATATAAACAATCCCCCAATATTTCATTTTCATTAATTTGAAGTGTCTCATTTTAATAGTTTGTGGATATTGATTTCAGTTGAGAATTCCATTACTATTAACTTATTGCCTACTACCTAATCGAATACTGCCTCAAGTAGGCCAGGAATAATCTGGGTTACCATCAAAAAAAACAACAAAAAAATACCAGTTATAATCAATTTATTGAAGTTAACAAAATATTTCGCGACAGTTACATTTTTATGGTATCCTCGAGAGCCCGTTCACATACGAAATATGTCTTGGAACAACTGTTAACAAAAAATGACTATAGGCCATGGTTCATTAGCCAAAAAATGACGTCTTCTTACTGTTTTGTCGATGTGAACGAGCATTAACATTCATAATCTTTTATGGCAATTGAAATATTTCATTTGACAACCTTAATTAGTTTGTAACGTGGAATGGGATGGGATGGGATAGGATACCAACTGGCTACTTCCGCTTAACCATTTGACATGTGCATTGTGGATGGTGGATGGATGATTGAACTTGGTGCAACAGCAATTTGGGCTCATTAAAATGAATGCGCACCGCGTGAAGCTGAAGGAAGAAACGTTTATGTGTCCAAGCTGTGGATGAGAAGGAGACCCAAGAGGAGATGGAGATGGCAAAGAAGTAGTTGTAGTTGTAGTAGTAGTAATAGTAGGTAGTAGTAGAAGTAGGAGTGTCATTGCAACGTCGTCGCCGGCGTCGACAACATGTGGGAAATGAGCAATAAAAACACAAAATAAAAAAAAATAAAAACAAAAACCCAAAAAAGAAGGGGCCCAGGAAATCGACGACGAACGAAGACAATAGAATTGCGGCGGTCGGTTTGGTTCGTTTCGGGCCTATACTTAGTAATTGTTGGCGTTGGTCATGGTGAACCGTAACAACAGCAACTGACGGACACAAAGTTGCAGATGGAGTTAAAGGCAAAGCCGGAGGAGAAGAAGGAGGGGGGTAAAATTGAAGAACAAGTGCAACCTACAACACGTGCGTCGCGTGGGAGCATTCACATGCAAACCGGCCCATAACACTGAGCGCAATTTATTATGGTACAAGACGATCATAGGATCGCAACATCGCCAACCAATTCCGCTTAACCATTATTGGTATTAATCGAAATAACATGTGGCTTCAGTTTCGTTATCGTAGCTTAAGATTGAAATAGTCAAATGAATGTTCACCTCACAAAATGATTGCAACTCTTTGTAGGTATACTTTATTGATATACTGTATCTATGTCCACATACATTATGTACATATACGTGCATGTGATTCTTGGCCTGACCAGGGTCTAATTAGGTGCCCTAATGCCATGTGGACGACGACAACAGCAACAACAACAACAACAACAGCTGCTCTTCGCTCTCTCTCTCTCTCTCTTTCTTTTACCGCTCATCCTTTTATTTAATTTTCTGGTGTTTGCGTAGGTTTATGTAAATTAGCCCCAGGGCCAGCAAGTGATTCCTAGAAGGTTAACAAGCCCAACTCTTTCGTTCTTTCCATTCACATGAATAAGACAAATTTTTATTTTGTGTGTGCCCATATATACACACACCCACACACACACACGCACACGCACACGCACAAAAATTTATTTCCATTTACATATAGCACATAGGCAACGGTTTTTCCTTTTTATGACATTGCGCACCCCGTTGTAAACCCTTTTTGGGAGGCGGCGGCAACCGGCATAAGCGGCATAAGGTCCTAGCTCGATCCTGCAGACCACCGTGATGGCCGTTGGCCGTTAGCCGTTGGCCACTAGCCGCTAGCCACTGGCCACTGTTGATTTTTCGCGGTCTAATAAAACAGAGAAACAGTAAATAGAGAAAATAATAAAAGGAAAAAGTAAAAACTAACGAATGATCCCGAGAAAGAGTTGGATTGCATTTGTGTGTGTTTCCCTTTTCTAGGAAATCACAACCAGGAAAACAGCAGCAGCAATAACAACAACAACAACAACAGCAACAAAATCAGCGGCCTTCTTTGTGCCTTGGGTGTGAGCATTTGCATAACCCGCGTGTCGACCCCGAAAATTCCACTCAAAAGTGGCCACATTTCAAAATCCTAAAGTGAGAGACGCAGACCTGCTAATACCTTGGATTGATTATGTAAAGTTTTTTGGTTAAAAGTCTAAAAATTGATACCATTTGGTTTCGATAGTTCGTTTAATGTAACCATGTCTTTAAGAAACAATTTGTAATATACATATGTAAAAGGACGACCCATATGATATCACAAAGAGAGATCCTTTAAATGCCATACGGCAAAACAGGTTCATCGAATTCATCGTAACTATTTGAGATCTTTAAGAATTAACCAACTTGTAACTATTAAAGCCTTTCATCTCATTCGCATATGTATGTATGTAATGGGAGATTATTTTTCAATAAAAGGAATTTTAAGACCTTCCTGAGAAAGTTGATTGATTCTTTTGATGGTTAAAACTCACATCTTACTATTAATTTGTTTTAAGTATTAAGTCAAGACTGATATAAAGACCTTGCTCCACTTTATACGGCTAATTCTGTCGCTCCTTAAAAACCCCGAGAAAATGTTCATTGTTGAGCTTTGATTCTTAGCAATAATGCGAAGACTTATAGTACGTATATTGTTTAAATATAATACCTAAGTATATAAAGTTTTAAAAACAATACACTATAGTGTTAATAAGTAACTGCATAAAACGTTTGCAATTTCTAATGATTGTTTTGTTTTTTTTTTTTTCCGGTTTCCCAAGTTGGCATCAGTGACTGAATAGTTAGTCTCGACTGTTGTGAGTTAAACTTTGATATTTGCTAATAACTAATGAATGGGTGAGTGACGGGCCCATTAACAGCCACGCGGATGGATGACGTAGATTTGGTAGTATGTTTTATATTGCGCCCGATCAGGCCACTGGGCAAAGGCCTTGCCTTTAGACTGATAAGAGCTATCAACAATTGCTTTCAATTTTCTGGTTTTTGGGTCACTTATAAATACGATAAAAATACAGTGAAACCTCGATATAACGAATCTGAGGGGGGATCGCAAAATTATTCGTTATATCTATTGATTCGCTATAGGTACTGAAATGTAAAACCTTAGTATAACAAGGGACTTAACAAAAAATTCGTTATATTGGGTTTTTCGTTATAACGAAGTTCGTTATATCGAGGTTTCACTGTATATGTTAACTATAAGGAAAAACAAAAAAAAAAAACAGTATACCTATATATCTTCAAAAAAATTGATGTGTATGTCAACTGCATTTCATATGTTTAAAAAGAACATAGCAAAATTTATTTATTTTTTTCTTTTGTTTTCTCTTTTCATTATGTCTGTGTGTTTGTGTATGTTTGTGTTGATAGCGTGCCAAAAGTATTTACAATTAATGTATGTATGTATGTATATGCTGAATCCAGATGATGTATATAACAAAGATGATTTGATTTGGATAAGCTATGTATGTATGTATGTATATAGTATATGCTATAGATCGTAACAGTCAACAATTTTGAGGTAAATGCTATGCTCGCTGGCAAGTAAAGCGAACTTTGGATCGAAGCTAATTTGCTCCACTGTCTGATCGCACAATTCGACTTGATGCTGTCGTAGAAAGTATATAAGTCCCAATTTGATCTGCAATTGTCCGATCTGCATTCCAATACAATTATGCGGTCCCGCTCCGTATGGCAGATATGACATTGGCACTTGATGAGACTTATTCAATGCACTGAAACGTTCTGGATCAAAACGCTCCGGATCGGGCCAATACTGAAATGAAATGAAATGAAATGGAATGAGTGGAAAGAACTAATAGGGCAGTGGAGTGGAAAGAACTTAATTTACCTTGGGATCGTGATGTATGGCCAAATTGGATATGTAAATGGGCATACCTCGCCTGGCATAGCATTCGGCATGCGGACGCAGAGAGTAAAATCGTTTCTTACTTGTCGGTGTACATTCTCGCTCTAGCAACGGGACAATGGGATACTTTCTCAATGTCTCCTCGACAACCATGCGTAGATATTCCATGTTGGCAATACGCTCATAGCTTAAGGATTCGCTGCCATCGTCGTTTTGGAGGCGAAATGCTTCGCGTATCTCACGTCGCAGGCGTGCCTGCATCAAGGGTTGTTTGGCCAACTCGAATAGGGCAAAGGACATGCTGGATGAGCATGTCTCAATGCCAGCCACCTCAAAGCTGGCCGCTTGGGCGGCTAGAAAATCCTGATGATGGGTGAAATGCGATTTATCCTGCTGCAGATCAGCCTCCTTTTTCAATGTTAAAAGCATTTCGATGAGATCATTGCGTAAGATGCCGCCACGTTCACGCTCCTCAATAACCAATTGGATCACCCGGCGCAGGAACTCTGAATGCGATTCGGTGAAGAGTTTCGAGCGCAACAGTGGCACCAATTTTGGCAAATAGAATATCATAAAAAAGTCAATAATTCGTCGCATATTGGGACGGAAGATATCCTGGCAATGTGAACCGATTTCCGATTGTGTATTCCGCAGGCTGTACGATCTCAAGCCGAAGGCAATGCTAGCTATCATGTCAGTGTTGTAAAGATCACAGATATCCTTGATGCTAACAATAGCTCCACTACGATCAGAGGTTGAGTCGTCACGACGTAAGCTGCGCATTAAACGTTTTAAATACCATTCCAGATCGCAGCCAATCTACAGGAGAGACCCAGAAAGAGAGAGAGTAGGAAAAAGAGAGTGAGTGGGAGTGGGAGTTAGAGTTATAAATGAGAGCAAATCGCACTTTGAGATCAAAAGAGAATTGTAGATAAGAATGCCAAAGCACACCCACATGGGCCACAAGTGTTGGCTCGTTTCTCATTTTGTGTTGACTAGTGTCAATACAATTTTTGTACGTATGAATATTTTTTTGTTGCATTCGAGTGTGTGCGGGGGGCTTGACTTTTGCGCTTCTCTGAACGATTGTCTGACTGACTGGCAGACAGACTCACTCACTCACCCACTGACTGACTCACTCACCTCCTCCATTAGCGAAAACATTTGCTTGATCTTGGCCTCCGTGAATGCGGGCGAGAGTCTGGTGCGTATCTCACGCCATTCCGCCTGTTTGGCGAAAAATAAATTCAATGCACCCATTTTATCGTGCCTCAAATCGCATTTGGCAAATCGATTCGAGAAGCTGACAAAATCCTCAATCAAAACGGTTCGCACCAATTCCAAATCGCGTATTAATAATGCCGGCTGATGAAACAAATATATCCCAATAACTGGCTCTCTCTGAAATCGCCGATCAAAATAAAAGCGACGAAGCTGCAGAGCGAACGACTCCTCCAACTTGAGTACCTTCTTCAGATTACCCAGCAACGGAATGGGCTGAACGAATTTTACCCGGCGACGTTGCCAATAAACGTAGGTGCGACGCGACCAAATGAACACAGCCGTCAATATGGTGACGATACCCAGCAATATGTTCGTGGAGTAAGCCATGTCTGTGCGCGTGTGTGTGTGTGTGTGGGTGTGTGTGATGAGACCTCGCGGTTAAATGTATATTAGAGCCACATCAGAATAAAATCTACTTAAATTATATCACAATTAGAGGGATTAATTAAAATGTTTTTCTTTTTTTTTTTGTTTGTTGTTTTAAAATTTGTGTTTTTTGTTGATTTCTTTTATAGTTTTGTGCGGCAACGCACATCCAAAACAAAACGCGAAACAGATGATGATGACGACAAGAAAAGAAGGGAAAAGGAGAGAGACGGAGATAGAGAGTGAGAAAGAGAGGCGAGCGTGGTAATAGTAGCAGTAACAGCAGCAGCAGCAGCAGAACCGTATGAAAAACGCACGCCAACTGGCTTCAACCACAGAGCTCCACAACAGACCGAAGCAATGTACCCACCGACAACGACGTCGACGTCGGCTGCAGCTGCTGTTGTTTGCGTTGGCGAGAACGTTGGCAAAGCTCTCTGCCGGTGATTATCAACAAAAAACAAAGTAGAAAAACAAAAACTCATATAAACCACATACATACACACACACACATGTATGAATATGATGTATAAATGTATAAAAATATTACAAGTCATGAAGTCGAAATGTTAATACTCTACCAATCAAAATGATATAATGCCACACAAATGTGAATACTCTGCCGAATTATCAAAACAGAAAGGACAAGCCACTTTTACTTGGCATTGAACTCGTGGGATGACAAGAGAATGGGGAGACCTTTCTTTTAGTAAGGGTAAAAGTTTTTGCAGGGCTGCAACACAAGCAGAACCAACGATATTGACAGGCCGCAGCAACCGCAGGTTTTGCAGTACCGTTTCTTCTGCTCCCCCTCCCCCGCATTTCTTCGATTGCGGCACAAGACGCGACGCGCCGATGCTTCGTCTGTCTTCTCCTTCGTCGTCGCCGCCACCGCCGCCGCCACCACTGCTGACGCCTTCGTCATTGTGATTAACCGCAAAAGTGTTTTGCGGGGTCCATTTTGGGGGCAGCGACGCAACGTCAGCGCTAAAAGATCTGCCAAGACCCGGTTTCAGACAGCGCAAGAAGCAAACAAAGAAAGAGCAAAAGAGAAAAGCAAAGAATTGAAAAATCATTGACGGCACAGTGGAACACAAACGAAAAGAAGAGAGCAGCAAGTGATCCCGAAGAGAATTTTGATGATTATTTAAAATAATATCCTTGAATTAATTAATGGCCAAATGAAACAAATTTGCTATCTATAAAGTGTCCACTTGTCGTATACGTAATGTCATATGTGAACTTATTTTTTTGACAACAGAAAATGAATATAATTTTTATTGCTTTGCCCCACTGTGGCCCCCATCGAAGGGGCACACAAAGTAGACCGCAAAATAAATGTGATTATTAAAAGCGAAGCACCGATAGGCGACAAAAAGCGGCGAAGAATGCCGCACGCTCCACGTGACAAACATACGAAGCTGTTAACGAAAACAGAAGAGAGTCTAAGACCCTCGAGAGAGGGAGCAAGTGAGAGAGCGGTTCGTTCTATAAATAAACGTGCCCCCGTATGCTTTTATTTCGTTTCTTGCTTATCATCGACCAGGGACGACAGTTTTTACCTACCTACTGGGGGGGCACCAGTTGACTAGGGCTGCACACTCACACTCACTTGCAAGTTGCGCGCCAAATAATATTGAATTGAAATCTTCAAGTGAAATGTGTTATTGTCTGTCTCTCTAGCTGTCCGTGTGTATGTGTGTGTCTTGTGTCCGTAACTCAATTGTTGCAACAAATTGCTGTAGACAGACTAAGAGACACATTGTTGTTGGGAACCTTTTGTCAAGTGCAGGAAATCGGAAACTCCGTTTACAATAAATTGACAGAAATTAGCACTTTTCTTTGTATGTGTGTGTGTGTGTGCGGGAAAAACTTTCACGTTTCTTCCATACACACATGGCACAGAGCATCTTAGCTTTGGCATAGACTAGGAGGTCAAAGGAATTGCCATAATCGGAAAATCGAAGAAATGTCATAACTCTCCTAACAAATTTAGCCCCCTGCTTGGGTCTCCAACATAGCTATTCCAAAGAGAATAAGACAGAGCGAGGGTATTTGTTAGTCAGTGTTTAGTGGTAAAAGACCTTTCTTTAATCTTGCATCTCCAACTCCTGCTTCAGAGTTTTGTAAAAAGATGGACTGACTACAGTTACAGTTACAAATGTGCAACATTTCCGGGACCCTGAGACACCAAAAACTATTGGCCACATTGATGGCACACACACACACACACACACTTACATACATTGTTGAATGATAAGATGGTGGGTGGAGGTTTGGAGTCAGAGAGACTTGCTTTGATTAAATTTCACGCACGACCGCATAGCAAGGGTTGCTTGAATTGGATTGGGATGGGTTTGAGTTTGGGTTTGGGTTTGGGTTCGGGTTGTTGGGTTTTAGTTTTGGTCTGGGATTCCGAAGACACACGTTGACATGCGACGATTTGCATTTGTCTTGCGCAAGTGTTTGGTTTTGGGATTTGGATTGCTTAGTGTGACTGTGAATGTGTGTGTGTGTGTGTGTGTGTGTGTGAGGGCGGGATTGGTGATGTGTCAATAATCGGCGTTGCTTATGCATACAATGACTCTGTAAATATGCACATACAATACGTACGCGCGGCACTTGTCGCTACATTCCCTTCCCGTCCTACCCCTCTTTCACATCTTCATCATCCACATCTCTATCTCTCTGATGAAGGCATCAAAATCAGCTCAGTGCAAATCAAAGCCGTCTCAATAAACAAATAAACAAACAAACGCACACACACAACAATTGCACATTTCATGCCGCGTAGAAGGGACAACAATGAGACAAGAGATTCTGGGGAACGAGAAAGAGGAACAAGTCACGGTGGTGCAGTGGGAGGAGGAGGAGAATGAGGAGGCTTTCCATCTCGTGGATTTACTGTTGCTATTTAGTTTTCGGCTACGACGACTTTGTTTTGATTCCATTTATGCTGTTGACATTGGAAATCTTTTAATTATTGTCACGCATCTCCCTCGGATCTGAATGGATGGAGCATATGGTTTTCATCCCACTCCCTGCAACCCATGTTGACAATTTGGTTTCTCTCTTTGGTCAGGTCTGGGAATTTGAGCAGGTGGTTTGGCAAGCTTAAGAAGGATAAAAGACACAATTGTGTTACCATTCATTAAGTTGGTTATTTGTATTAATATTTAAAAATAAACTAAAAATAACTAATAAGCAAATTGTTCGGTTTGGTTATGAGAGAAAGAGTTTAAAGAGTATTTTGTTGAATTAAACATAGTTAGTCCATTAGAGTTATGTAAATTCATAATTTTCATTTTTAAATTTCAATAGAGAAGAATTCAAATGTTGGTCCATGTCTGCTTCAAATGTTTGCCAGAGGTTTCTCTATTCCAAGTATTTTAGAAGAATATTTCATAATCACACTATGTGAATCCATTCCATTGCCTCTACTCCTCTCGCCACCCATAGAAAACGCAGTGGAAAAACCAAGTGCATGCTGAAAATAATTATGCGTGTGCATTCCGTGGCCACACCAAAATGAGCTGCGATTTATGAATGCCAAAAACCTCCGAATGCCGAAACTCCCCCGTACTCGCACAACTGTGACCCGTAGCCCGGAGCCCGGTAGCCTGTTGGCCCAAACGAAAACTCTGTTCCGTTCTCCTCCTCTCGCTGGCGTCTGCAGCATGGCGACCGTGGCACGACAAGCGCAGACATTATAATTATTAATAAATGCAGCCCAAGAGCAGCAGGCGAAAGCAAGGTGGACAGCGGGCATCGGGGGGGTAGAGAATGTGCAACGACGTCCTGCAGCAACTATTTACGGTATGTCCTGGGTCTGGCTCCAGCTTTCATTTCACCCGTGTGTACCCTCCATCTCCGAAACAGAGTGCGAAACTGGAATTAATATGTGGCACCCGACCAGAAAGCGCTGCTCCTGACATAACCACCAAGTGGACGAGTGGGAGAGTGTGTGAGTGGGCGTAAGGTGGACGTACGCATTTATACACTCACCCACTGAACTGCCTGACTGGCTGGCTGGCTGGCTAGCTGTCTGATTGGGTGGTTGGGTGGTTGGCATTTTAAAATTTATGATATGAAATTGATTTTATTAAATAAAGTCGCCACCGTCAACGAGGTGCTGAGGTCGAGAGACAGCTGCATTAACGTGCCGGCTTAATTAAGCAAACGTCAACAAATTATTTACCATGGACATTTAATTTTCCAAAAAACAAAAAGGCTCATCAGTATAACAGAATCAACAATCAAGGTATGAGACAAGAAGCAAAACATTTTGAATCTCAAGGTCATCATTATCTTAAAATCTTTTCAAGTTACTCGGCCCAAAATGTGGACAATCAATTATCTAGAAATGGAATTAAGGCATTAAAATAACTGTTTAACTAAATTCCATGCAAAAACGTTTGAAACTGTGCAAATACTTGAAATGGATTGGTGTAATTTGGTCCCTCCCAGATCCAACTACTGTAGATTTTGGTCCTTGTTCTGTCGCCCTGTGTGTGTTTACATTTCGTTCTGTGTGGTATGACGTGCCAGGATATACCCAAGAGATGGGTGGAAGTCCATCTATTCAAGTTGCCATCATCTGCTACTTCTTCATGGACAATGGTTGCACTTTTCGACTGTTGCAACTGCATTATTATGGGCTTGTGTGGGCTTGTGGCCAAATGTTGGTCAGCATGGGGCTTTAGCTTCAGCTTTGGCTTAGACATGACCAACACGACAACAAGCTGATTGAGTGCCCCCCATCCATCCGCCCTTCCACATCCTACCGCATCTGCATCCGTTTTGTAGACCTAGGAAGTGTATATAGAAAAACCATTTAACACTTGTGGCAGCGCAACGTTTCATCCTTCTGCTTAATGTTTCCGCCACAAGAGACCAACGATGAAAATGATTCCTTGAAGAATTGTTAATTTGGGATGCATGGATATTAATTGAAAGATTTTCTTCTCATGGTAATAACTTAATTAGAGCATAGCCAGTTCGCCTCAGTCTCTGAGCCAGGGCCCAAATTAGATGTGTAAACTCTGGCCAAAACATATGGTGTGAGAATGCCAAAGAGGGAGAGGGTTGGAAAGAAGCTGGCCAACTCGACCACCGACAAATACCACAGCAATTTGTACAAATTTGTTAGGCCTCATAAAAATGTCGCTCCCTCTTTCGATCTTCCCTTCCCTTCCTTTGGCATGAGAAAAAAATTAATTGAGAAATTAAAGCAACACCAAACATGGAAGATAAGATGAGATAGTCAACAGCAATAGCAGGTTGAAGAAAAAAGAAAAAAACAAATTATTATTAATATGTAAAAAAATGAAAATGTGGAAAAAGAAAAGAGGAAAAGAAAATAACAAATACAAACTGAAATTTGTTCCATTGTTCCAATTTTTGATGGGCGAAACCGAACCGGTGGTTGACTTATGCGACAGTTTTATTGGGCCTTGTCGGCATCATCTCTTGGAAGAAGAAGGTCTCCGTCACAAAAGGGTTAATGTTAATTGCGCCTTTATGTTAAAAAGTCGCGTCGTCATCGGCTCGATTTTTAGGCCGCAGCAGTCAAAACTCGAAACAAAACAAAAACTAGAAAAAATGAAGAAACTACAAAACTTCAAAAAACAAACCCACACACCAAAAATTTGTTCAGTTTTTCTCAAAAAACCATTCAGTTTCCTTTGAATATTTTTTGTGCCAAAAAAAAAAAAAACAAATGAAAAAAAAATATCATGGGTGAAAATTAACCCATTCGCTGACCAGAAAAACATAAAAACAAAAAGAACAAGTCATAAATGAAATTACAAAGATTGACCTAAAAAAATGCTTAGATTTTGCTATATCCTTTTTTTAACCCTTAAATAGTGTGTGTGTGTGTGTATGTCTGTGTGTGTGTTCTCGTTTCAAATTTTTAGTGTTTAGAGTTCGAATCGATTTTTATTGTTTTATGGATTTATGGTTTTATGATATGCCGATTTTCATTTTTTTCCGCTTCTCCTTTCATTTCTCTATTTTTTAACCCCTTCAGCAAAAAGAGAAGAAAAAAATGCATACTACCTACCCAAAGGACTCTCTGGACTTTGGTCCTCTACCGAGAAATGTGTTTTATGCCATGCTTTTTTTTTTTTTTTGCCTTTGTCTCTTTGTTTCTCAGCTCGTTTCGTTTTTATTTTCTTCTTATTTTTTTGCCCTTTACTTGGCGATCTATTTCTAGTTCTATTTAGGTTTGTAGGTTTCTAGTGCAGACTAGAAAAATGTTATCCTTTTTTATGGTGTTGTTTCCTTTTTTTTGTTAGGCTTCTTGGAAGTTTTCACATTGGCTTGACTAAGTTCTTTTTAATGTCTCATCGGGGTTTTTACATGCCACTCACCAGGTTTTGACTTCATATTTGTAGGGGTTTGACTTTATGACCAACTAAAAAAAAGTAGTCAAGGACATAGTCGAATAGTGAAAGAATTCAAATGACCCTCGAGTATTTGTTAGTCATACAATTACTTAGCTGGTTCGTGAGAGGGGGAAAGAAATTGTAATTAGTTGATAAAAAAATTTCCATTTAGATAATACAACAAAGTAAAGCAAATCGGCCTCATATGCTTCATTTGCCAATGATGATAATTTCACATATCTTCTACTCCAAAAACACATATCTAAATCTAAACAAGATTCCCGCTCATGTGAGGCCTGACCCTTGCCTCACCTGATGCAATAACAAAAGATTATCCAGCGTCCGGCAAAGAAAACTAAACGAAAAATGAAAATCTTTCACATAAATCCCCTGACCCAATCTAAGGCCTTGTCGGAGGCGAAGGTGTAGGCACACACATGTGCCTATCTCTTCGCTGATTTCTGTTCCTTTATGTTTTATTTTTGAAGTGTTGCCGCCGAAAAAATGCCTTGGAAGGGGGAGAGGGGAGAGGAAACAGGGAAGAGAGATAAAGTGCGCAAAATAGATGCGTAATTTGACGTTAATGTTACGCTAATAATAATCTGTCAGATCACATAAAGTAGATCCATGAGATCTATACCCAGCAGCTGATCTCTATCTAATGGGCACATATGAGAGACCCAGGGTGTGTGTGTGTATATGTGTACGTGTGTGTTGAAGGTCCTTCCTTTGGGTATTTTTTGGCATTGTTTCGCTTGCCATTTTGACGGGTTTCGATTACGCTTAAGAATTTTCTTCGTGTCTGTGTGTACTCCGAGTTTTCGTCTTCTTTTGCTTCATCATGTGTGTAATCCACTCTCCTCGTTACTCAATGTTAAATGATGCGAATCTAAGTTGACTAAAATTTTCTTTTCGGCTGTGATGAAAGACAAAAATGTTGCAAAACAGAAAAAAAAAAACAAATTTCGGAGAGCTTCTTACCACGAATGAGTATGAAATTTCTCAACCGATCGAATTGAACAAGTTTTATCTCTTTAGCTAGAAAGTAGACAAATACTTTCACCATACAAATTAATGCATCTAAAGGCAGTTTGTGTTGTTATTTTTCCCCTCCTGGGCATCATTTAATGAGGGATTTTAGAGTAATTTTAAGCAATTTTGCAATTGCAATTTTCTCTTTATTGTCCCTGGCCAACAACTTTCATTACTTAGCTAGTCGTTCTAGCCTGTTCTAGGGGTTTTTTTTGTTCGGTTAACCAGATTTCTCATTTGAATGCAAATGCAAACGATAAAAGTTAAACCAAGTGAGAAGGATGCGTAGCAGCTGCCTAGAATAGAAGTCGTTAAGAGTATCTCAATGTTTTGGGATGGGCCAGGATGGGCTCATTTCTTCACTCCTTAGAGTCCTGTTGTTGTAGTATTTTTGCCAATTACCGATACCGTTACACACACACACACACACACACAGACAAAAACTGTAACCAATTCTCCATGGTTGCGCAATAACTGCAAATTTAATTTCGCAATTTCGCGCTTTGGCCTCAGGACCGTCGGGCAGAAGGACCGAAAAGGGGCTCTACTTTTTATCCACACCTCGCTACTTTTCCCAAATGCTCATAAAAATCTCTCTCTACACACACACATACGCACTAGGGAACTAATCTCAACTTCTGCGTGTGTGTGTGTGTGTCTGTCTGTGCCATAAATTCACAAATAAATTGGCAGTGCTTTAAGGTTTCGCAGGATTTTTTGGGACTCCGGCTCGCTCTACCATTAAGACGGTAGCGGAGAATTTTTTTGGGGATTCCGTTTTCCAGAGTTCTCATTTTGGTGCTGTGCGTGTGTGTGTGTGTGTTTGTTTTGGGTCTACTTACAAATTGATTTTCCTGTTAACATTTGTTGTTTGCAAATTGATTAGGTGATGAAACAGCCAACAATTTTTGGGAATGGGAACTTAATTAAAGTTATGTTTACTTCAAAATTACTTTTAGAACTTGTTTAGCTTAAGACTCAATAATAACAAATTGAAGTTGAAAAATTAATTGGCTATAAACTAATGAAATTAATCATTTTTCTCAAAAAACCAAAAACGGAGTTCAAAAGTCCTTCAAACTCTGTTAAAAAGAGGAGAAAAGACCAGAGTTGATCGATAAGCGGAAAGAACCTTTAAGACGTAGTTGATAACATTTGAGCAAAGTTGAATTAAGTAGACAGTTGAATTAGTAGTTGAATTAGTAGACATCGTTCAACATAGATAGATAGACAGATACCTAGCGGGTCCTTGAACACACAATTTTCATTGGAAAATCTCTTGCCAGCTGAAATTGTAAATAAAAAACGATCTCGAAATCAGTCCAGTGTTAATTTATTAAAAGTTTAATAAATCAAAAAACAGTTCAACTACTTGCAGGAAATTTTTCTTAAGGATATTTTAGTAAACCATATTAGAAGTAGCTTTAGATTTTTGCTTGTGCAGTGAAAAAGAGATTCCAACTGTTTAGATAAGCTATAAAATAAACCACCACGAAGCCGCTCAATCTTATACTTTTTATATCCTTGCTTATATCCTTGCTTCCTTGGCTCACTCGCACACACACACACGCACACAAAGTGAATGACTAAAATTGCCACCAAAAAGCAATTGTGGAGAGGAAAAATCCATTTCAGGTTATCCGCGAATTTCAATCAGACGTTGCCGCCAACAACAAAGTGAGACATGGTTAGTAGGAGGATAAGGAGGGGCAAAAGGGAGATGCTTGGCACTGAGGTAAATATAAATGGCTGCCTGTGCTTTTCGACTGTAAAAATAAATAAACACAAAGGGCATACGTGATATAGAGAGATGTATTCTCTGTTGGTGTATATGTATATAAACCAGCAAACGAAACGAAGTGCGGTAAGAGCAGTGGAACATAAGGAGTATATGTATATATACATATATATGCCACGCGTTCTCAATTTAAAGACATCTTTCCGGATGAAAATGATTTCTCTTTTACTCACTTTCGATTTTCTTTTTGCATGCGTGTGTGTGAGTTTTGTTTCTTTATTTTTTTTGCCAAAGGGAAAAATCCTCCACTTAAGCAGTTTGACAAAACTACTGCAACTGCTGATATCTATAGATATATATATACGTATTTGTGTATAATCTACATGTATGGGAAATAGCTTGGTTAAAAGACTGAGAGCGGGGTAAATGTTTCGTGGGCGCTTCACACAGCTGGTAAAGATTTATGGCATCTTTTACGTGGGCAAAAGTCTTCTTCTCCAAAAACTCTTGAGAAGAAAATCTCATCAAATTTGTTTAAATGCTCATAAATCTTAGCTCCCTTGTAGCCAGGCAGCTGCAGCAGCAGCATCATCATCCCCCTTACCATCCCCCAAATCATCATTATCGTCATCATCATCATTATTCTCATTAGCATCTGGATTATGATCTAAGTTATTCTATTCAATTGTAAACAACAAGTACAACAAGTGTGGGAGAGAGAACGAGACAGAACGCAAAACTAAACTAAACGACCGCCAAAACATAAAACTTACAAAGAAAATATACATAGGAAACTTGTTTAACCCATTGGCGCCACTTTTCTGATAATAAACTGCAGTTTTGTTGCGTTTTGCGTGAGAAATTGAATACAAAGATGCGCCCTTATCCTCTACTATATCTATCATCCTCCTCTTGCTCCTCCTCCATCTCACTGTGGGATCATAAAATTCCCTCATAGGCTGATAAACAACCATATTGGAATTTGTTCAAAATCTTAATGAAATCGCCGGGCGAAAAATATTTGTTTGGTTTTGTTTTTCCTCTTCTCTTTGTATTCTGGTCATGTCCGAAGAGGCGCACAAGGGCGCCAATGGATCTACAATCCGATCTGTTTATCCATATATGTACGCATATATATGTATACTTATATATACATATATATGATATGATTCTAGCCAATAGCCAGGAATATGCGTTTTTATTTTTTCTCTTTTTTTATGGTAGACATTTTTATGACCCGCCTGTTTTTATGGTCTCTCTCCCGTTACCCCCCCCTTTGAACCACCGCCTGACTCAATCACCCTCTCACTTTCTCTCATCTGGTCAGGCAAAACGGAAAATGGGAAAATGAAAAAACCGTAAATGCAAATTCAACAAACATTCAAGAATAACAACAACAAAAACAACTATGGCATAATTAAACAACAAATTGCTTAAAGCAAATAAACAAATTCAATTGAGCGAGTCAAGAAACACACAAAACAGAAAAACAAAAAATTCAAATAAAAGAATTTCAACAAATCGTCAGCTACTTAAAAGTTTCTCAAGAAGATCGAGAAAAGTCTTGACTAATTCTAACAAACAAAAGACTTTCATTCAATTTTTATAATTGAAGCTTGTTCTTTTTTGTGAATGTCCAAAGGGCATGCAAAAATATTGTAATTATTATTGAAAAGAAGTTCAACAAATTAAATTTTCAAACTTTTGTGAAATATAGCAATATTTTCAAAAAACTGTTTCCATAAGTTCAACTAATGCAAATTAGACAATCACAGACTTCTAGTACAGAATTTTCAAACCTTTTCCTCAGACCGTAGAAACTCTTTTTACAGCTCCATAAAAGAGAGAAGCTTTGATTTGATTTGTTTGGTAATGATTTGATTTAAGTCAACATTATTTCAAGCCTAGCTCCTTCAAATGTTTAAAAAAAAATACAGTATTTGTTGTTAAAGTTCATTAGAACTTTCAATGCCCAGAGACTTATATCGTTCTTAAAGGAGAAAAAGGATATGGAATAATTAACTACGACAAGAACGATCATCTGACCTGAATGGAACAAAATCTCGTTGTAAATTGAACAGTTTTTAAATTCTACTTGTGATAGATTACTTTTATGTTGCTCCTCGAAAAGTATTCCTTTTGGTTTCCCTTTACAGACGAACACTCGAAATGGTTAGACAAATTAAAGTTTCTCAATTTTTGCAATTCCTTTGAGATTTCGTTTAAATCTCCCATACCAATTCTCTTGGTCTGTCTCTGTCTCTGGCAAACTCTTACCAAATGAATGTGGCTCAATTCTAATAACCCTCGTTTTGCCCTTTGTACATACAAGTCCCTTACAGCAGACACCCTTTGATAAAAAGCATAAGGGAACCAAAAACTGCAATGGTGGTAATGGAAAGGACAGAGGAGAGGAGAGGATGGAAGCAAGAAAGGGCAGGATCAAAAAGTATCCTTGGCTGTGCCTTTGTATGGCCTAAAAAGTTTGCGAATTGAATACGCCACACGACTTGCCACACGCGGCTCACCAAATTTCGCACAATTTTGCGTGCGACGTGGCCATGTAATGATGCCATGTGCCATGGAGAAGGACCCAAAAAGCAGAGAAAGAGAGGGCCATACAGCAGGGTACAACAGGGGGGCGGGGCAGTGTCAAAGCATGTCATTCAGTGGCAAGAGACATGTGGAACGGTGTGGGAAGGAAGAGGAGGGGGAGAGAGAAATCTCCCAATGTATGCGTGTGTTCATCGCCTTTTGCAATGAGGCCAATAAAGTCAACATGGGATGGAGAACTTGGTAGTGGTAGCAAAGGACAAGAGCAGGAGCAGGAGCAGGAGCAGGAGGTGAGCTACACACCCCCCTCATTTTGCCGTCAGTGTTAGGGGGAGGGGCTGGTGCTTTCTCTATGGCAATTCAATTCAACTATTACATGAATCCATTCTGTTGTGTGTCTGTGTGCCTGATTTTTGATTATCGTCAGGCGCACCCAGACACCAAAAGCCCAACAGAAAGTCACGTCATGGCCTCAAGGCACTCGCCCTTACCCTTACCCATACCCCATGATGATGAGGTGGTGGAGCTGAGTGTGGGCGTGTATCGAAGTGGGTCTGGGGGGAGATTATTGGGTGGTATAGTACGACATGTGGCATCATCAAACTCAATTGCTTGGAAAAATGGCTCAAACTCTAAAGCAGAGCTGAAAGAAAAGGCGCGTAAAACATATTACGCAGATTGTATTGATTTCTGATTATTTTGTCTCGCGTTGCCGTTTGACGCTTCGATTTATCGTTAACCAGAAAAGAAGCAAAATGAAACCAAGACACCCTTCCTTTCCCCCTCTCCCAAGCATTCGTTTCCATTCCCTTCCTTATAAGCGGATGGAGAAAATTGCCTGAGTGGATATGGCGGTTGCGGCGGCTTGTTGTTTATTGAGATACTTGTAAGTAGCTTTTAAGCTTAAAACTCTTTTTGTTCTCGTTTTTTTTCCAAAGGTATCCACGAAATCTAACAGTTTAAGCCCTTGCATTTTTAAATATTTTGCGTTAAATGTTTACTTTTCTTACACTTTTTCCCCAAACCCAAATATTCATTCATTACCATATGTTATTTCTATGTAAATATCTGTGAAGAAAGTACCTAAAATCAGTCTATGGTCTTACCTCTAATTGAATGTTCAAACATTACATCTTATATTATTTAAATAAAATAAATCAAATGAATTTAATCGAATTGAATTTAACTTTGTTTTACCTATAGAATAAAGTTAATTATATGTAAATTGGTTACTTATTTTGAATGCATTTCAAGGATTTTCTATTCATAATTTAAGAGAAATAAAGATTGTTTTTACAAAGATAGTTGGAAATAAAAAAAAAAAATTGTTTTTTGACAAGATTCTTTAAAAACGAAAGTTTCCGTTTGTGAATTTTATAAAAAGAAACTTATTTAGGTGAATGTATTGGGAAAATATTTCAAGTTCTTTTTTGAATAACTAATTAATATAACACAGTATTTGATTAGCCCTTTATCTATTTACTAATTAAGTCATAATGGATATACATAAGAAACTATTTGTGAGCGAATTATATCAGTATTGCTTCTTTTGAACGCCACCTAGGTCTGGGCTTGAACTCGAGACCAATAGTTGTTGTAGTTTGAGTAGGTCTCCACTAAGTCACCGACCAAGGACAATAGATAAGAGGTTGAATATGCATTATATGTGTTTAATAATGATAAAGGTAAATTTTAGCCAAAGTAACCGTTATATTCAACCATGTGAAAGCTTCTCTCACCCACCCCTTAGGGTAAGTACCACCTCTCTAGCACACACACACACACACAGACACAGCCACTCCACTGAGTAACACTCGCCGCAGATAACGACAACAATGAAATAGGATAAATCAAAAGTTGAAAAGGAATGCAACCCGCAGATTGTTGCCGTTCCCATTCTCCGTTGCCGTTGCGCTTACCCCTCCCCTTTCCCAACCTACCATAATGCTCTTGTATTTTCGTAACAGCCCACAGACGGCGACGCCATTTTGATCTGCGCGCACCCCAACCCCAAAAATACAAAAGAAGGGGAAAAAAATACATAAATAATTTAAGGAATATGCGCTCTTTCTCCCTTGTTGTTGTTGTTATTGTTGCCGGGGCACTTGAGTCGAACCACGACGACCCCCGACCCTCTCTCTCTCTCACACTCTCTCTCGCACACAAACACACACACCATAATACTCGTTGCTAACAAGCATAAACCACCGTTCCTCTCACCGTGCCCTCTTCTCATGCTGCGTTTTTACATGGACTTATCGTTCGGTTCGTTTCCGTATCCGTGTCCGTGTCCGTGTGTTTGTGTGCATGCCGCGCGTTTTTGGTTGGGCCTGCCGCAGATGATGACGATGATGATGATCAGTAACAACAACAACAACAACAGCAGCAGCCAGCCAGCCAAATATCACAAGCCGCCTCATGCCTCATGGTGGTGCATGCCTTTTTTCTGTGTCTTCTGCTTCTCCCTCTCCACCTATGGTGGTTGGGCTCTTGTGCTGCTGTATGTCATCATGTTCCAGCGGACGAATGGAACGACTGTGGCCGAGCGAGAGCACGCGTGTGTCTGTCTGTCTGTCTGCGTGTGTGTGTGTCGATAATAATAGGCAGGAAGGCGAAGGCAGTCGACAACTGTCCATTAATAATGAGCACCAAATGGAATATGGCTTAGTCCGCAAGAGAAGTACATTGGAAAAGAAGGGGGAGGCAGATCGCCATCAAAAACTAACTTAAACTTTAAATTCAATTTGCAGGAGATTATATAGCTATAAGTCTAATCTCTACTAGAAAACCCCAAATTATTATTTGATGATGAATGACTTACAAATTTTTGAAAAAGAATATCGCCTCAAGGAGATTGAAATGTATTAGAAAGCCAAAAGCTTAAATAAACTTTTTATTTTTGAATCATTGAGCTCGAAAGGCTTCAAGCAAAAGGTTTAACTAAATGAGTCCAGTTCTAAATGTCATACTTTAATCTATTTAGGGTTTTGTTCAGTTTATCTATAGAACTTTTCTCCATAAGTATCTTATAGTCTCCAACGAAATTTACATCAAATTTAACAGTCCCTACAAATATTCTTTATACTAAGATAAACTTACCATTTAAACGATTGTTTAGCCAGTTAATTTCACTCTTTCCCGTTTTTCCAACAAAAGAACAACATTTTAATTAGTAAAAAATTTGGTAAAAGATAACGATATTATTTTAAGAGGTAGAAATCGTTGAACTATAAAATAACTAAAGCATCTTTTGGCTTAAAGGGATTCATTAATATCAAAAATGATATTGCATTAGTAAAGTTTATGGTAAGTAAATTAGAAATAATCTATTATGGTAAACATTTCTATCATTTGACCGACGGCAAAACAACATTTTGAGGGGACTTAGTCAGGACCCTCTGATTTTTGCTTAACAACTTCCAATTCAAGGTTGAACTTGACGGCCCCCTCCCCCTATTCACACGCAAAGAAAAACTATCCTGTCCATCAATTGAACAAGGACATTCAATTGATAAATACTGACAACATTTTATCGACTCGTTTCAGTGTTTTTTTTATTCTATTTTTTACGAGCTAGTTGAGTGATCTGTCTCGACTCAATAAAATTACAAAATAAAAAAAACACACAAAAAAATGAGAAGGAGAGGGAGAAGAAAACAACAGAACACAAAACCCTACGTAAATTAAAACATCAGCCTGGAGGCTGATGACGTCGTAAATAAATAAAAATAACAAATCAAAATAAAAAAAAAGGAATCAAGAAGAAACAGCAAACAGCAGCGGGGAAAATGCAACTGTAAGCGATTTATATAGAAATATCCATTGACTTTGAGAAGGGCGAGGATTACACAAAGCACCGGTAAATGTGACAAAAGCAATAAGGACAATGAAACGATGCGCAAGACGAGCGGACAGAAGGGCTGGAAGAAGATGTCTTGGTCTGCGCCTTGGTCTCCGCATTGTCTGACAACTCAACTCAACTCAACTGGGCGCTGCTGATGATGACAACAACGAGACAAACAAAAGGGGGCTGATCGTGTACAAAATAGTGTGTGAGTGTGTTTGTGTGTGTGTGTGTGTGTGGAATCCCTCTCCACGAAAATAGGACACATTCGCCATCTATCTCTCTCTATCTCTCCCTTTAGCCACTCTCGGCGCATTTAGCTCTCACTCTTTGACTTCTGATCCTTACTGTCGCTATAAAATATCCTAAAAATGCCAAATATTGTAGAGCATTTGGTGAAAAATCGTTCTCGTTCGCCTTGTCAACATTTTCCTTCCATTCGAATGCATCCATTGTCCTTGCTCGGGATCAATGAAAAACAAAAACGAAAAAAAAAAAAAATGAAATGAAATGAATGAAAATGCCGTGCCGATCCTTTCTCGGCTGTGACAGTTTTTGGCCTGACAAACAAATGCAATGTTATCCTTTTGTCAGCATGCTACTGAGAATTATGTTATAAAATACACACACACACACAGACACACTGGAAATTAATGTCCTTTTATTTATTATTTTTTTTGGCTGCTGATGCCAACGGATGCAACGACAAATATTTGTAAACGCGCCCTTCTCTACCTTTTTTTGTTGCTTCTCGCTTTTTTTTTTTTACCACTGAACTTAGGCGGCAACTAGAGGGGAGAGAGCCGCCAGCCGCCATTCTAGGGCCAAAGTGAGCCCAACACGCCCAAAACACTTCAAAACTACGATCCATGCCAATAGGCTCGTTCGTGATTAGTCGATTACTTTTACTACTCAGAGTTAAATCGCATGTTTCTGGGGTTTTAAGAGCGGATTTGGCATGTTCCAAAAAGAAAATCGCTGAGTGCTTCAATATTGGCCAATCTTAGAACGGGATATGAGTGAAATTTCCTCGCAAAAATCAACTTTTGATATTTCCGTCACAAATGTTTAATGCTATTTTTGGATCAGATTTCATTTCTGGGCCAGAAACATAAGAAACCAAATTTTTGGTGTTCGCCAATTAGAAATTTACTCTCTTTGGGGCCAAAATACATCATGACAGCTTGTTCTTAGTATAAACAATATAATATCAACTGAGTTCAGATTCTGTTTTCCACAATTTCGAAAAAGGGACAGGATAACAGAAGACTTTTCCCATAACAATTTTTGTTAAACTTTTATTCATTTTCGCATAGATTATTTTTCAATTCAGAAACTCCATCTCTTTGTAAGTCAAATTGGCAATATAAACTAATCAATATAATTAAGATAATACGCTAAAAATGTATATACTTACATTTCTAAGTCAGTTCTGTTTGTTTTCAAAGAATATGATCAGTAACAGGAGAATTTCCAAATAAAATGCTGACCATTTATGAACTGAAATAAGTTTGTTTTTTTGTTTCTTTATTGGGCCGTCGGTAGTTTGTTTTAGTTTTTCATTATTATTTTGTGTTTTTTCTTTTTTTTGTAGTCATTTATTTTCAATTCAATTGTTGTATGTCAATTTGTTGCACGCCCGATATGGATGAAGGGAAAGTAAAAGGTTCTGAGGGAGTTGCCGCCACACAATAAATTAGTAGTTGTTACCGCTTTCTTTCCACCGCTCTCCACCAACTGTCAACCTGCTGCTGACCTCCAATGAAAAAGGTGTGATTCCCGAGAAAAAAAGAAGGTAGTAACAACAATTCAACTGCAGACTCTTTGACACCAAAACAAAAAATTGTAACAAGTCAATTTTCAAACGATATGGCAGTCAGGGAGAAAGAGATAGAGACATTGGAAAAACTCCTGCAGCCAGACAATGCGGCAACGGCAACGGCAACGGCAACTATTTCTTAAATTTTTGTTTTGTTTTCATTTCTCTGGTCTTGGTCAATTGTTAACAATTGATTCGGTTTTTAGTTGTGTGGGTCAAGCCCATTGACATGTTTTTGGAAAAATGTTTACAAAACATTTAACCAAAAGTCAAACTCAATTTAAAGTAAATCAGAAAATCCAAAATCACAAAAAAAAGAACAAACGCAGAAAAAAATGACCAAGGCATCAGGAACTTGGGCGTGGGAATTGGCAAAACACATTCCCAAAATAAATTTATTCATTATTATAATCAATTCCCATTCAATTTTGTATATTTGCGGCTGACCCCAAAAAAGCGGCCACCAATTATAAATCATTTCGCAAAAGCAACTAAATAAATATCAAATATATAATATAAATACGAAAACGAGAATACCCAGGAGCGAACTGACTTTTAGAGGAGATGAGTGTTGCTCGTGGCTCATATAGTTTTCTCACTTCAGTTAATTGTAATTCTCAGGCGATTTTAGATTGTCGAGATCCCTGGAGAATATGGGTAAAAGTTTTTACTTTATTTGGATTCTGGCCAACAAGCGAATTCTATATACTTTTTTGTGGTCTTCTGCTCCAAATTCGAGTTGATTTATATCCCATATAAAAATATTACCAACAGATAAGCCCATAAACTAAAACTTCTGATACTGTATATAACTAACATTTCAGAGTCTTCTTTTATCAATCCTTTTAATTTGATGACTTTTGCCCGATTCTGTTAACTTTTCGTAGACCGTCCCTGTGCACATCAATATATATATACATACATATATAATCACAATCTGTCTAACGCATAAATCTTGAGTAAATAATTTCGGTCTCGCAAAATGACAAAGTTTATTTGGTGGTTTTGGCTCAGCGCTTTATGTTCGGTTTTTATTCGGTTGTATTCGTTATTGTTCATTTTTGTTTTGCTTTTCTCCTATACCCTGCATGTCTAGAGTGAAATTGTATATTTTGTAGACACTCAACATGGGCAAAGTATCAGTTACTGAGCCGAAAAATTAAGAAATTGACTTAAACTCATTCTCGAAAATTTGTGAAATTTAAGTTCTTTCAAAGCAAATGTTGGTTTTCGCTAAAGGGTATAGCATAATCGGCATAATTCTTTATTAATTTTTTGTTTTGTTTTATTCTGTTGCTGTTGGTTTTCGTTTTTGCTCTTTATTTTCATTTTAATATTGTATTTTATTTTGCGGACTCACACAGATGGGCGGTTTTGTGTGGTCATGCCAAAATACTTTACGTATAGTTTATATAGGTATATCAATGGCTATATATGTATATAGACATATACATATTAATATTTAGTATAAAAATCATTCTCTGTGTGTGCATGGAGAAGGTGGCGGATCCAAAGGTTAAGCGTTTCAATTTATCAATTGAGTAATTATGATTTTATCAGAATATGTTTTTAGGTCTTTGCAATAGATAGTTTACTGTTTGTTTATCAAGTTCTGATAAGTTCAATTCTTATGGATGACAAATGGATGACGTTGTATAAACTCGAGTATCAACCCGAATCAGTTTTTCAGTGAATAGTTTGGAGCAAAACGTTTTCAAACATATTTGACATTTCAAGTTTTACATATCTATGGAAAAGGGTTACACTTTACTTTAGACATATCTAGCAGACTGTATAAATCCCCGTTCGGTTAAGTCATCTAATTTGTCTCTCAATCTCTCTGGTTTTACTTCGCTTCTGATAAATGGGCCAAGTCATCATCATGTTATCCAAGAGAGGAACAAAAACACAAAAAAAGGCTTTAAGCAGCTGCTGATTTATGCAATGAGACGGCATTGAGGGCGTTCAGCCAGGTACATACTGAAGTTTTATTAATGAGGCCTAACGCCCTCTACACAGTGCCAACCCCCCAATCCACACACCAATTTCCATCTGCCACTCGTCATGTCCCCCTCTCCCTTCCGTCGACTTCTGTCAGCCTTCCTCAGTCCGCCTCAAAATGTGTCACTTAGCATAAAGAAACAATTAAAAAATTGCCCAAGAAAACTGAAAACTGTATAGAGAGAGCAGCAAGAGGAGAAATTCACTTTCTGGTCTATGAAAGCGTTTTGTATTTTTAATTTTTTCTCTCTTCCTTTTCTGAGGGTTAGCCGCACAGGCCCCAAGGAGTGGGAGAGGGGGAGAGACATAAACTGCGCCCAATAGAGCGCTTTGGGAGAGAAACTCATTAACTTGTGTCAAGAGCAGGAACAGAAAGTGCGAAAATTATCATTATCACCCGCCATCCCCTTCCCCACCCACACAGAAGCAGCCAACCAGCCAACCCCCAAAAACCTCCATCCCATTGGCATCTTCGGTTTGAAAAGAAAGCCGCCCACTATTGTTAGGCTTAATTAACACAGCCCTGTTAAAAGAAAGAAAGGGGAGTAGATGCGGTGTGGCAGTGGGTGGTGGGGGTTCGGATGCAAAAGTACTAATCAGGAAAATTAAAAATAATTAAAACTTTTCTTTCAATTTGCCGAGGCGGCGCGGCTATAAAATGCTTCACGCCGGAAATGTTGATAAAGTGCTTCGGCGGCCTAAGAAACATATACAGCAAAAGGGACCAGGCTTTTGGGCATTGGGGATTGTGTGTGGACCGGCGGATGGGAGGAGCAGGAGCAAGAAGGTTGCTTAATGGCCGCCGCGGTTAAATGGCGCTTCAGCGATTTTCATCACAATTTACGCCTTGTAAAGGGTTGAGTGAAGCTCCTTAAAGACGGGTGGACTACCATGGAGAGGGGGGAAGTAAGGATTGGAGTGTGGGGTCGACAGTTTACTTTATATTGTTGGTTTTTGTTTTGCGAGTCCTGCTGCTCCTGGGGGCTTGTTATTCCTGACTGTGGCAGGATTAGTATCCCTTAAGCAGTTTAAGCGGCCTAAATGAAATGCCTCTCAGATCTTTTGCCGGCACCTGTGCGAAAAAGATATTAAACGAGCAAGAATAAATGTCCTTTGGACCTGCCCATCTTGGTTCATTCATTCATGCAGTCATTGATGGGAAAGAACGCCAAGTGAATGGGAACTAATCGCCCCGCAGCTAACGCAACGGCTAATCGGCTAAGTAATCAATCTTTTGAGGACACAGATTGCCACAGGTTCCCATCAGTGTTCGGCGTGTCCTTTTTTGCCGCCGTTATCTCATCATTTGAGGCAGGACATTGATCCGCTTGCGCACGGTTAGCTGCATTGTCCTTTTTGTTTGCTTTTGATTCCTTCAGCTATGCAAGATGATGCATTATGCACTTCCGAGTCGCCTTTAAGCCGCTTACACGATCCCGATGCAGCCAAAGGAGAATGGGAGAGAGAATAGAAGCCGGCCAAAGAAGAAAAGTGTCCCCAAGAGATTTCTATGCCATGCTATAGACTGAATAATGTTCACAGGATCAGGTTTTTGTTTGCTCCATCTCTTTCGCTGCCTTTGTAGCTTGCTGGCTTCGCCGTTGAAGAGAAATAAAAGAGTCGGTGTCATCTGTTCATGCCAATGACCAAGTGCCTAATTATGTAATTATGTTGTCGCTCAACAAATGTACAATAAAAAGGGTTTCCCCGTCTGTGATCCCCTCTCCAATCTACTGCTCCCCACCACCAAGGGAGAGAGAGGCGTCAAGCTGCTAAACGTGCAACTGCAACAAGAATAAGCAATAAGATAATTTCACTCACCTCGCCTAATCAATTTCTCCTTCTTCCCTGTTTCCCGCTGCCGCCTCCCTGCATCCTCAATTCCCTCGTTGCGGTTGACCAAACTTGCTGGTGGTCATTGACTTGGAACAATGCCAAGAGACGCCAACTCAACGATCGACTCAGGTTTTGGCTTCTTAAGTAGAAGGCGGCCTAACCAAGCGTATCATAGCGCACCCCACCCTTTTCGAGTACCCCTATATAGGCGCGTAGAAGGGCGTGGCCAACCCACAATTAGCTGCTTACAGACCAAACAATAATCATAATAATCAAGCAAAATGGCGTTCCAATCCAATCGCCAATGATAGGGGGTTACTCTGGAAGCAATAAATATTGAGTTTTTTCTTAGCAAATTTCATAAATAACTAAAATAATAGACGACGAGCTAAAAAGTATCAGAAATATATGGTATATCAATTTCGTTGAAGATCTATACAATCGTTAATTTTATTTATTATTCTATTCTAAAATTCTATTTCCCTATTCAAACAATAGATTTATGTAAACTTATCATCTTGCGTTTACTCTACAAAGTATACCTAGTGCCTGTACTCGTAAACCGGTTGGGGATTATATGAACTAGAAGAAAAGCAAGGCCCCCGCTTCTTTTTCATTGCTTGGTCTAAACGAACAACAGATTTCGCAAATCATAATGCCATTAATACATTAACCAATGCATTAAGCTAATAATCGTACAGAATTGCTTTACCAAGTTAGTATTCGAAAATCATGTTTATTTAATTATATTTTACAAATTTTACCTTATTGTTTCGTAATTGAGAGTTTGTTTTCAATGGTTTTTCAATCCATTAAGTTTGCCGCCTTGTTGACTCATTAAAACAAGCCAGGGAACGCTTTTAGTAGTAGTTGTAGTTGGTGTTGTTGTTATTGCATTTACTGGCCCTTCATTATTTGTTTGCTTTTGCCTTGCCATGTCGCGCGGGGCGCTCGTTCGCGCACATTTTGACATTTTGACGAAGAGGAAATGTCACGTCACGTCGTGTTTTGCCGCACACCTCCAATTTCCGGTTCAGTAAGCCGGCTGGCTGGCTGTTTGGTGGGCTCGTTGGCTGGCCGACTAACCGGCCCGCTTTACCGGCCGTCAAGCCAGACGAACACGACGAGAAGCACAACGGAAAAGTGCGTGGGTGAGTGGGTGAAGTAGTAGTACTTCCCAATAACGTTTATGCCCCTCAACTTTATACGTTTTGCAATCCACAAAATTTTGCACGCATCCCCTTCCCACTACATATGTACATATGTATATGTATTTGTTTCTTTCACCCAACCAACGCACCCATACACACTCCAGCACACACACACACACACCTCCATTTTGGTTCATTTTGGGGCCACATACTTTGTGGTGCGGTTCATTGTCTGATTAAGTTGGATTTGTGTGGCTTTCGGTTATAAACATTACAATTGTTGTTGCTATTCTTGTTGTATTTGCCCCCTCACTCTTACCCACTAACTTGGTCACTCTATTTACTTGTGATATGTAGTTTTGGTCACATTCGAAATAGGTTTTTCATTATGAAGTAACTAAGAACGTATCGATTTAGATTGTACCTTAACTACTCAAGTGCTTGAATATTTTTCGGAATCCTTATTATCCAACCTCAGAGCCAAGCCGATCTTCAAGCACAAGCAGACGAAATGCTATTGATTGAATAACCCAAATATTATCTCTCTTATCATTAAATGGTCTGTTGATTTGTTTACAAACACTTAAATCTTACAATTAGTAGAAGACAACACTTGATCAATTTTCATATAAAATTTCCTTCAAGTGTTGTCTCTGTTTACTTCTTTGGCCGAGCCAGAGCCTCTCGTGCAACCCGTTCCTTATGACCCCCATGGGAGCTTTGTGGCGCCATCTGGCATGCAAATGTTGAAGCACTAAACGGTTTTAAAAAAATAATCAATTCAATTCAATTCAATTCAATTCAACCATCCAAAGATTTTCATTTAATCCCAAGTCTCCTATTGTTTAAATTTGTATTGATTGTTTAACATTTGGTTTATTGTATTTGTTTGTCCTTGGGTTGGGGAGGAACCACCCAATGTAGCCGCTTTTCATCTGGGGGGCCAGGGACTTTTAAGTGAGTGTGTGTGTGTGTGTCTTTGTGCATGTCTGTTTATTTCGAGTCACCCAATTGGCTTACAAAACTTTTTGGCCAGCGCCATCTGGTGGACAATATTTTAAAAATGGCGAAAAGCTTTGGCGCCATGACGCTTAAAAAGCGAAAGGGTTGCTTGTTTCACTGTTTCGGCACACTTCAGCTCACTTCAGCCCCCATTTTTAATTTTCCCTTCATTCTGTCTAAGAGATTTCTTGGCATTGGCTTTGACGCCGGTGGCAAGTGGGAGGGGCAGGGGAGACGTATTTGGGACGCTTTTAGAAAACTTACATTCCGGTTCGGTTTATATTTTTGATTTAACCAATCGTATAATTAATCAGATCAGATCGGATTAATCAGATTTTTATTTTGAATCTAAAGGATTGAAACTTTTTATGAAATATGTTCCCGAACATTTGCAGAATTTTATAAAAAGAAAAACGGTTCTTTTTAAAAGTTTTATTAGTTGAAGATTAAACAAAAACCACTTAAAGATCCACTCAGATCTATTTCCCTATGCCAAAATTTACTCAGATTCGAAATGAATTGATCTAAGCATTGATTTAACTTTAATAACATGCAAAAAACTAAGAAACTAAATTGCTTTTCGACTAAAGATAAATTTAATTTTACTTGTAAGTATAAATTTCCATTGTCGAAGGAATCAAGCGTCAAGGATATTCTTTATCTTTACTCTTTCTTTTTTGTGCAATAAAGTAAAGGATATGTTCATGTTGTTATTGCTGGTTGAATTTACAATCGATTTATTTACAACAACATAAAGAGCACATACTTTAGCAACTTTTAAAATGAGATGTGTGTGTGTGTGTTTGAGAGTGAGTGTGCTTAAGTGTGTGTGTTCGATGGCTGAATGGCTGGCTGGCTGGCTCATTAAATAAACGTAGAGACCCTTGCAACACGGTGAAAAACCAAAAGAAGCAAAACGAAGCAACAGCAGGGATTGGCTTTTTAATGCCACTCGCGCTGCCTTCCATCCATCCATTAAGGCAGTCCAACTTCAACCTCAACCCCATTATCAATCCCCGATCTCCCAATCCCTCAAAACCCCATTCTCGTCCAGACACCAAGGATGGGTTACCGTTGTTGCTGCTACTGATTTTTTGTTGCCTTTCTTCTTTTATTTTTTGCACATTTGCGAAAAGCACGCATTAATTTTCTT
This sequence comes from Drosophila equinoxialis, assembly GCA_018150345.1. Lineage (NCBI taxonomy): Eukaryota > Metazoa > Arthropoda > Insecta > Diptera > Drosophilidae > Drosophila > Drosophila equinoxialis. The sequence continues at coordinate 2,338,456 of JAECWI010000238.1, read as the reverse complement.
TTGTGAACCCTTCTTTGTATTTAGCATATACACATATACCTATACACACACACACATATATGTATCTGTCTGTGGTAAAACAATTTAATGAATTGTTACACATGTTTCGAACAGCAATAATAGCAACAAAGTGCGCTGCTTTGTCTGCTCATTATTCCGATGTTGTTGAGCAAAAGACGGCAACCAAAGAGAAAAGATGCACTCTCAGTTTTTGATACCCTGCAACGCCAAGTAGCAACAAAAAGAAAGCGAAAGGCTTTATAAATATATGGAATATATGGAAAAGGATGCAAGTTTATTTCTCAAGTGGAACCAGATTTGGAAATTGAATATTTTTAACTTTACTCTCATTCGGTAGCCATTATTTATGGTTGAAAAAAAAAAGATCATTCGACTGTCCTGAAAATGTTTCTCTCACTTTGATTACTCTCCATATCCATATCCATCAGCAGTCTTGAAAATAAACAAAAATAAAAAAGAAAGAAGAAAAAATAAAACTAAACTAAAACTAAACCAACAGATCATTAATAATTTTTCATGTCCTGACATTTAACATTTGTTTTTTTATGGACACATTGTGTTTGTTATTCGATATGCAAAGTTCCGTTGATGCTGCCGCCTAGAAAGAGAATATATTTTGGTCAAGTGGGTGGTGCGGTATGTGTTGTCCTGGTTGACCGCCGATGGTCCGGAAGCAAAATACCCATGAATGTGTGTGTGGGGAGAACCCGGAGACAAATTTCTCAGCTGCTGCCCAGACAGCTTGGCGGCGATCCGAACCAATTCAATTCAAACCTCCTGTCAAGTGGCCACTTGAACGCAACAACAAACAGATCAAACGTAGTGAAAACTTTCCGCCGACCAACCGACCACACACACACACACACACATACCCAGACGTGGATAAAGAGTATGCCCACTTGAATTTCATTTGTCAAAAGATGTTTCGGAAACGGATCTACGTTTTATATTCACTGCCCTTCTTCATTGTCAACTTGACAATTACAATTTCACATTGCATTTAAGCATTCTTCCGTCTTGAGCTCCTGTATTGCTTACACTTGGACATGAATTCTCCTTTACTTTTGTCAGTTTTTTACACTTTACATTGACCTAAAGTATTAATTTTGAACCTCGAAAGTGTCCTTCCATCATTGCCAAATTTTTGAATTTTCTTTTCTCCTTTCATGTCATTCAGAAATGTATCCAAGGCAACTGAGACCAAACTGTTTCTAAACTATTACAAGAAACGTGAAATTTTTCAATCTTACAAAACCCATTACTATCAAAAGTATTCTAAACTCATCTAAAAACATTTTAAGCCTCTCCTTAGAACCTATATCATGACTTTGAACTTCAGATTCTTACAAACTCTTTGGCAGTTTAATCAAACGAAATTCAAAAAAAATAATATCCTCCCAAGCTTAAATCACTTAAAACGGCTTTAATTGTACTTAAGTTTATAGCAAGTATTTGAGTACAAGGTAAGTATTGTAAATAAGTATTCTAAGTATTTTAAGCCAACAGTTTAAACTTAAGTTAAAACGTTGCCAACTTGCTTAAAATAGAATGCCATGAGACACGCGCTGCACTTGGTTGTAAGGACACGTTCCCTATTGGCCTCACTTCGTGTGTGGGTGCCAAATGCTGGATATGCGCCAGTTGCTGCTTGAAGGAAGGAAGGGGGAAGAGAAGAATCCCCTAAAATAATATTTAGTATATTGTAGCAAAGAAAAAAGGAGTAAGCCGATGCCGATGCCAAAGATGCGTTAATTGTGAGTAAGACATGTGCCGCGTGCCATTTCCTGTGCCCCCGGGGCCAATACATTTTTATCAACATGTTTTATATATCCAATATAGTTTTATATTCAATGTTCCTTTTGTACTTTGCTTGTGTGTGTGTGTGTGTGCGGGGGAGATGGGGAAAGGGAGAGGTCACGGCTCATTCGCGAGTCGGCATATCCTTTGCACGCGCTCGTCCAGCCGGAACTGTAAACAATAAATATGAGACGAGCCAAGCCGAGATGAGATGATCGTTTTGCTCCCCTCATAATCCTGCTGCAGCAGTTGCCTTTGCCCGTTTGCCGTATTTGTTGTTCTTGTTGCCCATTGATCGACTGTTAATTGATTTATTATACGCCTGCGCCTCGACATTCTCGACGACCTACGACCCGTGCTGATCCTGCTGCTGCTGATGCTTCTTCTTTTGCTTTCTTTATAACTTTATTACTGTTATTAAATTTGATGCCCTTAGGAGGGTTGAATGTTTGGACAGGATCCACAAAAAAAAAAAAACGAAGAAACAAAAAAGGATCTGCTGAGCAGTTGTTACAATTGCAATTGGTGCCCAATACTAGAAGAATTACTTGGAAAAGAACACCGAATGAGGATTATTTCAACAGGATGTGCCTAGTCTTGGGTTTTTTTGGGCCATGCCAATGAAATGGATTTCTTTATTTACCCTCTGTCATTTCGTTTTGTATCTTGCGAAACAACTTTTGCGTTTAATTAATTTTCAGCCGCAAGCTGAAGAGAGGCTTTTTGGGCGAAACTATCGCATTAATCAGTTGGATAAACTTGTGTACAACATACAACGCCGCCATCTCCCCCTCCCGTTCAACCGCGCCCCCTTTCCAATGCCTTTTCCTTGCCTAAAAAACGAAACGAAAGCAAACCAAACGAAGCCAAGCCAACCAACCAACACATCAAAGTCGCTGGCAATGACGTTTATAATTTGTCAAAAGTGACAGCGATGCGCGCGATGCGTCCTGTCCTGTCACTCATTGTCCCCCACCCCCCTACATACAACCCACTATCCACATAAGATCCCTTTCCCATCCCCATCCCCATCACCATTCCGTTTCACACTGTTTCTTGGAGCTAAACTATGCTCTTGGTTTTAATCTATGCAATTTAAAATAAGGTTTTTGTTGTCGCTTTTTTGCTGATTTTGACCGACATATGAGGGTGAAAGTTGCCAGGATACTGCCAAAGTGTATGCACGTGTGCATGTGTGTGTGTTTTTTAGCTCATTAATTATGTTTTTGTTCGCTTTTTGGTGGGTGTGAAGTGGGTAAAATTCTTCATCTTGAGAAACATCAGATTGATATGTGTCTGCATGTAGAAAGGATGATGCGAGGGCCAAAAACTTTTTAAGCCAACTAATAGATGAAAAACTATTCTTAGGGAGATAATGGTCTTAAGATTGAAGTAGTAGACACAAAGGACAAATAATTGAGATTATACAGACTGTCAGATATGTATGTATATAGTTATAACACATAGTAACAAAATGAAAGTGGCAGTGCGTATACTAAAAGAAGAATTTTATCTAAGGAAGTTTCTAGAATGCTTCAGTCGGAATTCTTAAAGTCTTATCAAGTTCAATAATATTGCAGAAAGGATTTAGTTATAATTCAAGCTACAAATGCAGAAAAAGAACAAGCTTGTTAGGATAATAGCCAAATGCCATAATGCATAACAGATAAGTAGAAATATTGTTCAACTTTACAGATGTCATGAACTCTATTGTAATTAGGTTAGAAATTTGTTTAAAGCAAGTAATTAGCCACTAGCAATTAGTGTTTGCTGCTATTTCCATTCTATTTACTTTTTTGTAATGCAAGAAGACTTCTCATAACCTTTTCAACAGATTTTACATTTACAACGGGGGAAGACTTACAGAATATCGCCCAATTACAATAAATTTTGTTGAGTACTAGAATTAAAATAGTTTTTGAAGTTCAGGGAACCGGAATCGGAACCGTAAACGGAACCAGAGAACATTAGACAAAAAATGGTAGCCTAACTTGTAGGCACTTACCGCTAGCTCAGAGATCTAAAATATTCATTGCATAATTTTAGGCTGAGTTCAATTTATTGTAAATGAAATCAAAGTAAAAATGTAGTATGCTAAATATCTTGGGAATCTTTTTTTGAAAAGGATGAGAAAGTAAATATGATGGCATTTCAGGGTGAACATCAGCGTCACCTTTCGACCAACCCCCATGTCCCCTTCGCACATCTCTCTCTCTTTATTGAGTTGGCCAGCCACTAATACAACTAACGAAGTGGACATTGGGACAAAGGATATAAGGCCGGGACTCGCCGGGACTCGGCGCTCTGTTGACTGCACTTGCTGACCCTTTAGTTGCTGTAAGTCTCCCCCATATGCAAAGTGTGCCCAAAAAGGCGTATTGCCGAAATGTGGATGGCCAAGGCAAGGCGAGCCGAGGCGAGAGGAGCTCAAACGAAAACAAAAGTGAAACTATGTGGGTAGTAACTGGACTCGAGAAATGGATGTGGAAGTGAATGTGTATGTGGCAGTTTTGGGTGGGAGGGGGTTCAAATGAATGAACGGATGAATGAATAAAGGCCACCGCATGTTACACAAGAGTCTGCGTGGACCTTCATCTCCCTCACACGCATACCCAGTCTCATTCTTTCTCTTTCTTTTGCTTGCCTCCCTGTCTGAGTCCATGAGTTTTTCGTGCCGTGCCGTCGTTTGGGTTTACTCTTAGTTTACTTTGGGATTTATGAATGCTTTATGGCGGCATGTCTGGACAAGGTCTTCTCTCAGTCTTTTACTCATATCGTGGAACAGAAAATGTGTGGATGGTCAATGCGTCGGGGAGGGTGGCAAAGGGGGGTAACCCAACTAATTTATTGCCAACTTCCGGCAAAGGCGAATAATTTTGTTTAGTTTTTGGTGTTGATAATGAACGGAATGGTCAAGTAAAACAGGGGCAGACGCACCCACTCTACATCCCTCTCCCCCTCGCCCACGCCCATCTCCAACACAAACACACACATTCTGTTTAGTCCAGCTCATCTTCTTTAGCTCTTTTGACTGCGGTTCGTGGTCCTTTTTTAAAGGGTTGAAAGCTAGCTCGACTTTCATTTTGAGCTCTATAGCTTTTCATCATTTGACTTTAACTCCCTCAAAAGGTGCGGCATCAAGTGTGCCCCAGTGTGTGTGTGTGTGTAGTTTTAGTAGTAGATGGTTAGGGTATTAATGGTGGCAAAGGTTTCTCTGACCAGCTGGACCAAAGGCAATGCTCATTTAATTTTCAGATATTTCCGCATAAAACTTGCCCTGAATTTATTGCCTTTTAAATAAATAAACGAGCAAATAAAGTGCAGAAATTAGACAGAAGATAAAGAGAAAAGACTGAGAACTAAGTGGATGGATGGGTGATGGGGTAGCGGGGTGTAGCATTTCATTGCTGCGGCTCAACTAATTGAAAGTCGTTCAAGTGTGAGTGACCCAAACCCCCCGCCTCCCTCTTAACCCTTTACCCATACTTACTCATCTTTACCTCTTACCCCCATTTTTAGCTCGACCATTTTGATGCTAGTTTAGGTCTAAAGATATTTCAAATAAATATTTAATTAAAAAATATTTTTCTTAACATTTTAATAATAACAAATTCTTTGGCAAAAAAAAAACACTCACACACACACAAGAAATGCTAAACAAGAAACGAATATGCATAGCAAAATACCTAAAAACTATTGAAATTAGATTTAAATATTTGCTTGGACAATCAAAATTTGAAACATTTGCACTACATTTTCAGATAAAGTCAACTGATTTATATTGAAAGGCAATTGTTATACCAAGAGAAAGAGAGAGAGAGAGACAGAGAGAGAGAGAGAGAGAGAGAGAGAAACCGAATCCACACAAAAGCTTATATATTAATCAAAAGCAAAACTTTTAAACACATTCTTTTGGTTCTTCTTGCTTCTGAGGTAAAACTTTCTCATCCTGCATGAAGGATTGTCAAAGTAGACCAGAAATTCTAAGTAAATAGATATTTCAAATTTAGCGTAAAATTTGCCATACTTTCATAAGTAACCAAGATATAATACAGCGCCTGATCTGGGCTTTGTCCCCTAAAGTATGCAATGGGATTCAATTCTTCAAGAATATGCCTTTTGAGGTATATAAAAGCTCGAAATTTATGGAAAACAACAAAATTTATGCACACTTTAAGGGGTTAAATCCCCATAGCCCTAGATCCGCCCTGGATATTTGTTAGTAATTCAAAATCCTTACCCTTAGAACTAATATACTTACTATTAGATATGTGTGTAGATATGTGCATATATTTTTAATTATCTTTCAGTGAGCAAATACTGTTAAAAATTGTTGCCGCTCTTTTTGTGCTTTGTTTTTCCATTTGCTTTTGCATTTGGTCATAAATAAATAAGAGATGGATCGAAAAAACTTTCACCAGCAAAAAGAGATTTCTCATTTGGCATCTTTTGTTTACACACTTGTATTCCCAGCCAGCCCCAAAACCCCATCCAAGAACAGCCCCCACTCTGCCTCCCTGTGCCCCATCTAACCGACCACCAACAGTAAAAAGCTTTCAGCGCCAAGACGCAGGAAAGGTGGGGGAAGACGCAACCTCAAATCGTCTGCCATAACTAATTAATGCCATACTAAATACACACAGGGTCCAGGGCCCCACTGGCACGCCCCCTTTCTATACATTTTTGTCGGTTCCATATTTGTTGCTCTCTCTTTCTCTTTCTCTCACTCTCTTGTTCTTACAGTCTCTGGGTTCTATTTTGGTTTTTTTTATTCTTTTTCTTTGCTCTTTTGGTTTATTTCGCTTTTTCTTTTGCTTCTGCTAGATGCTCATCTTTGCATCCCCCGCCACTATCGTCTGTCTCGGAAAAGAGTCGAGACAGCCAACCACAGCCACGCAGAGGCACCCCGCATCTCTGAGGAGCGAGGTTAGGGGCATGGCATGGGGGTCACCACTTAGAGCCAACAGCAAATGGGAAGCACGCAAAACTTTCGTTTTTCTATTTTTCGCAATTTTCATTGCATTGCATTTATTTTCTTGTCTCTGCTGCTCCTCTCAACGATGACGATGTTCAACGGCGTCGCTGCTCCTGCTGTTTTTTTTTGTTTTTGTTTTTTTGTTTTTTGCAATTTTGTTGTAGTTGTCGTTGTTGTTGGGTGCCAGAGGTAGGAGGCAAAAAATTGTGCGCATGTTCCCTACCAGAAAATATATGGCAATGGCAAAAAAAACAACAAAAAATTGAAGTAAACAACTAGAAAAGGCGAAAATGCATTGGTTAGCTTGTGGGCACAATGCTCGAGAGCGATGAGGCGGGGGCGACAATGAGGTTAGGGGCCATTGGCAGTTGACGGGGTTGGTAGAAGGTTAGTAGAGCACACAGAAAATGGCGGAAGGTGACGACCCAAAAAATTGCATTAACATGGCAACGACTTTAAGATATCCTATATGAAACTTAAATGGATGTCGAGCTCCATAAATATCAATATGGGAATTTGCAAATTGAAAAGGTGACCACGATTAGTTTTGATTTAATTATTGATAACTGATAACCAATGTCAATATTGGCTCCAGAATATCTGTAGAAATTATATAAGCAATTTCTAAGCTAAGCAATTAATTAAGACACAATTTCATTGCCAAATTCTCCTTGTGATTCTCAAGTTGATACGTTCCAAAAAAAAGGTGACCCCGATGAGTTTCATTGGCTGATTTGTGCAGGAATAACTTTAACATATTCGATTGGACTTGGTAGGGCTGAAAAGATCTGTAGGATTTGTGAAAACAATTCCCAAGCTTAAGGATTATTTAAGGATCTGTGATAGCAGCCTTCTGTTCGCTTGATCTAAATATATAATCTATTACATGGAATACTTACTTACTTGGCAATACTATAATACCCGCGATGCCTGTTAATGCAAATTTTGTCACCCACAAGTATGCCCAGCGGGTGACAAAGGAGTCGGGTAGGCGGGCGGCCGTGCGGGTGGTTGGGATATAGGCGAAGCATCACCGCCGCCACCACCAAAGTCAGCCAGTGGCACACGGCCACAAAGTGCAGCATGATGACGATGAGAAGAGGAGATGTAGATGGGCCTTGCACATTTCGTGTGTGTGTGTGTGTGTGGGGAGTTCGACTCATCCTAGAAAAAAAGAAAAACTATAAAAGGAAGAGGTCTCCAACCAAGGGGGTGGACGCCATCGTCGTAGCCTCCAATCAGCGGATTCGGTTGGGTGCTGCGCATTTTTCTCTGCCATTAAAATCCAAAAAAAAAAAAAAAACAAAAAGCAAACCAACAAAATCCCGGACACACAGAAATAAACTAGAAAAGCAACGGCTCCGCCTGCTGCTCTTCCTTTTTTGCGACTGCACATTGAGTGAGTGAGAACGAAACGAACGAACTACTATCAGAGGTTGTAATGCTGAGCAAAGTTGAGTGCACAAAATGTGATGGCCAGGGTTGTCAAGCTGCAAACATTTTGGAGACATGCTTATTGCAGTTTCCACTTGAATAGCAGCTGCCAAATATAAATCCATACAACTAACACCTAAAGTAGAAACTTTTCTTAGTACATTTTTTCATCACTACTTTTATTGATCTAATTCAGAGTTAGTTAGTTCTGTTTTTTACCCTGACTACTCTATTCGTTGCAAAAACAAAGCAAAGCTATTTCTGAGTGCAAATATTTTATTTGTTTTCTTTTCTCAATCTGAGTGCACGGAAGGAGTGAAGATGGAGTCGAGTGCAGTGGAGTGCTTTGCCGAGGCTGCCGCCGCCGTTTTAGTTCTGTTCTGATTCGGATTCGGTTTTTGGTTTCTTTTGTTGTTGTTGTTGTTGCTACGGTTGGGTTTTTTATTGCCTTTTTGTCGTCGGTGGCACGTGGCACACAAGATGTAAACAAGCTGCATAAAGTGAGGCATTTAACGCGTTGGGAGGTCGCACACACACATATGTTTCATCGTATCAGATGTATGCGGAAAAATGCCCAAGATTGGAAGATCTTTGATGCTAAAATAATGCACAAGCAAATATTTCATATAGGAAAAGAAATTTATTATCAAGTTAACAGCTCTGAATAAGTAAGTCTTAGAGATAAACTACTCGATTAACTAATCTATGGTCATTCAGTTTATGAAAATTTGTTGGCTTAGTTTTCATGTTTGAAACGGAAATATGAAGTTTCAATGCAATTGATGGAATTTGGACCCTTTCTCTCTCTCTTTGGCAGGTGCGGGCGTCATTCAGGTCAGACTAGATCACCTACTAATATCTGCTGCTGCCACCTCCACCTAGACCTCCTCCTCCTTTTTGCAATGTTCCTTGGACATGGCCTAGGCAAAATGCGCGTTGCATGTGCATTGGTTTACTTTTTGTTTAGCAAAATGCTTCATGCAAAATCTGCACGCTGCATTTTCATTTGCATAAGCGGCCCCGGGACGAAAACAGGTCCCCCTCCCCATCCCTACCACTCTGTTCAAACCGTGCTTACTCTTTGGTTCGTCATTAACCTGGACCCGCACTCGTACCCTTGCTACATGGCATGCATGCACCACCTGAAACTCGTTGGGGCATGGGCTATGGCTACGGCTACGGCTATGGTTGTATGGTTCTATGGTTCTTTCAGCTTCAACTTTCAACTTTCCACGCATTTTCGCGCACGCACAACGCAAAAACTCAAACTCTCGACAATTCCACACAACGTTTGGCCAGTTCATGCAACAACCTTTTGGAACTTGCCAAACTGGTTGGTTTAGTTTTCCTTCTTCGGGCCTGGGACCAAACCCAGTTCATCGTGTGTGTGTGTGTGTGTGTGTGTGTCTGGAAAACCATTTAAAATTACGGCAAAAAAAGCAACAAAAAGTTTTAAGGAAAATGAACGGGTAGAAGAAAAGAATTGGGAAAGGGGTAATGAAAGAGAAAGGTTGAGAGGGATGCACAGGACTCGCGTTGCGTTAAATTAAAACGCGCATGTTGCACACGCATTAATTGCCAGGAAGTAGATACACACACACACACGCACACACGTATAAAATGGGACTAGACTGAGAGGATGAGTTCCAATCCGAGTTCTGGTGTATGTGAAAGGGATTCTTTTTTCTAATCATTAACACAGTTGCAAATAAGAAATTACACACGCACACACTAACGTCCACAAACCACCACATACACACACACACACACACACACACACATATATATATATATATATATATATACACATATGGAAAACATATACAATTGCAAATGAGAAATGTCCATGCCGTCACAAATGGCCCTTTAGAACCCAGTACTCCCCACGCCCCACTATCCTTTTTTAACCCGTATCAGAGTTGAAAAAGTGGCAAAGTCGGTTTTTTGTTGTAAGGATAATGCTGATGATTTTGTCCTCCTGGTCGCCTGGTCTTCAAGTTATCTATACACAGACACACATCCATATGTGAAGATAAAAACCCCCAAGAAAAAGAGAAAGTGAGATCTGCCGCATACATATAGATAATATGGCATAGTGGTTACAATTGAACAATTTCAAATGGCTTTGGAATTTCTCAACTTTGATTAATTTGTATCCATAATATCCTGTTGATATGTCTCTATGATATATGAGAAATTTGAGATGGAGCAATCGTTATAGATTACTCAATAGCCGTTTTGAAGGAAACACAGAGAAGAGAGTATCCTGGAGCAGTGGAGATGGCAAGAAATGGAATACAAGTTCTGGAAGTGAAGATTGTTTCTTTACATCAAGATTGAAAACTTTATGAAAAGTCAGGTATACATATTACCAATTCAATCGACTTCTTAAGCCAAAACTAAGTAGAACAAAACTATGCAAGTTGAGATGGAAAATATACTTGTGTATATGATCATGATTCATAAGATAACTAAGTAAGTTCTATATAGAGGAGGTGGATAGATCATGATAGTGGCTGAGCAAGAGTTGAATATTTGGAAACAGTTCAAAAGAATAAATTGAAAGAGATGTTTAGATCAAGAAAGAGAGTTTAGACCTAAACGATCGATAATTGATAATTGTGAAAATGCGAATTTATGTTCAATAAGTTTCGTACCACTGTTGGCTGTATGTATTTTTGCTGTATCTTATCTTAAGAAATAAGTAAATCAATTTAAATAGAAATCAACTCGTTGGCTTGTTCAATATGCTCTGCCCGCTGGCAGCAAGTACAGTCTCTTGTTTTCTTTCTCACTCACTCTATGGCTCTTCAAGCATTATGTCTCTCTCTCTCTCTAACTCTCATTCGGTGTCTCTGTCTCTCTTATGCTTATTCGCTACTAATTTACAGTTAGACACTAATGCGTAAGCTTCTACGCGTTCGCCCCCCGCCGCAAAAACTATCGAGCAATGAGTGAACCTTTTGGGATATTGGGGTGGGAGGGAGGTGAATGAGAGGAGGATTGAGCTGGGGTTGGGGTTGGTGGGGGGTGGTAAACTTTTGTGCTATCCGCAAATGGTAGAGCAAAATGGCGGCGACTCTGACTGCGATAGTTTCTGCCGACCCCACACTCCCCCACCAAATAGTTTAAAATCCCATTTTATATATGTATGAACATTTTGCAGGAAAACTACACTCAACACCCCTACACACACACACACACACACACACACACACACAAGTTGAGTTATATATATATATATATGTTAATGTACATAAGTTTGTTGTATATTGTATCTATATATGTGTTCGCATGCATGTAGTAAAGAGAAATCTTGGTATATTATGTAAAATGTTGCATTTGTTGTTTATGATAATGAGCAGGCGGCAGAATCAGAAGCAGAAGCAGAACATTTCGCTCATGTGCTCAGAGAGAGCAACCAAAAAGCCCGCACATAAATATAGCCATCTCGCTTCATTTACCGTTCACCAGCAGCAGCAGCATGGCAGGCAGCAGGCAGCAGCAGCAGCAACAGAAACCCCACAAACTCCATCACACCATCTCCCCACACACAACACACACACACACCCCTTGCTCTACCCACCGCTCTTTAACTCGGTTCTTAACTAGGGTTGTTGCTTTTCTATGCCGCAGATAATGATGCAAAATTTATGTATTTTGTGTAGGAAAATAAAACCTGATTTTTGTGGATGAGTGAAAATTTTCAGAAAAACCAAAAAACAGAGAGTGAGCAAATGAGACGGAGAGGGGTTGTTGCTCCTCTATATCTCTCGTTCTGTGTGTGTGTGTGTGTGTGTGTGTGCTGGTCAAGCGGGGGAGTTAACCCACTCAAAACTGACCCAAAAGGGGTAATAAATGACTAGGGAATGGGGTGGGAGATGGGATGGGGGATTGGTTTAGTCAAGTTTTAATTGTTGCCTAAAAAATGTTTGTGCTCAAAAATCCTTTTTTGCACTCAATTTGTGAGGCTTTTGAGTTATTTACAAAACAGAGAAACAGACATATGAGCCTCTCCTCTATATATATATATATATATGTGTGTGTGTGTGTGAGTGTTAATGTGTGTGTGTGTTGCGTACACATATGAGAGACGAACGAGACGACGCGTCGTCATTGAGCGACGTCGACCTGACTCGCTGCCTCAACGATGCCTTTACTTTGAAATTTGAAAACGTTTTTTGTGTGAAAATTTCGAAAAAATTTTTCAGTTGCCGTTGCCGCTGTTGGCTGGCGTTGGCGTTGGCGTTCATGTGTGTGTGTGTGTGAGTGTGTGTGTTGCGTGCTTGCGTGGTTGCTAGTGTTGTTATCATTTGCAATTGTGCCGTTAACCGGTTCATAAGGCCAGGCAACAGTATAACGGAACAACGGAACAACAGAGCCCAACTACTACAACTACTACGACTACGACTACGACTACTGCTACAACTACTTGTATAAGCTGTAACTGTAATTGTAAATCAGTGTATTTTGTCCCGTCGTGATTCGTTCGTCGTATGAATTCGTAAAGTTTCGTTAACATTTCGTACTTGTACGTGCCTTCGTCTTTACGTAGTCGTCGTTGCTTTTGATTTGCTCGGCATTCCCCCACACACACACACACACACGCACATATACACACCCACACACATTTAAAGTGCAAGTGCATAAAGCGCGCGCTCAAATACGAAATACGAACTCCGGCTATAGTCCATGGACAGCCGCTTCGTGCCCCAAAACACGAATGCATTTTGGGCAGCATCCTCCAACAACAGAACAACAACAACAGCAACGACAACAACAGGCAGCAAGCAGCAGGCAGCAGCATCCAAACATCAGCCATCTGGTGTTCATAGCCTATAACGAAATGTTGTTGTGTCACTCTGCATTCTGACCACTAACTCGCCGGCCGTGTTTCCGTTTACGTAACGAGATTTGTTTATTATTCCCATATCCTCTTCTCGTAAATTTAAATACATATAAATCGCAAATAAAGCAAATCGTGTGACATCGCGCTTATAAAACATATGCAAATTATTTATGCATATATATATTTTTAATTTTTTTTCTATTCTCAAAACGTGTTAAAAATGGTGTTTAGCTCATACTTGGAGATAAGAATCAATTATCTATAAAGAAAATCAACAAAAAAAAATCAACATCAAAAATAAAATAAAAATAAAATATATATACATATAGATCGATCTATAAGCCATTAGAGAGCTTTCTCTAACAGTTTTGTTGTTGTGTGTAATATGAAAATCAAGTTACCAAATCAAACTACATCAAAAATCAAAGAAGAGAAACAAATTCAAGTGTCTCAAGACAAAGCACACGCTTAGAGTATTTGAGAAAGGTAAGTGAAACTCAAATGATTCCATTGACAAGTTTCTCCAATGAAACTCAAATGAAAGGGCCACCAACTACTTGTGATTTGTTATTTGTCTTACCAATAAAAGATGAAAATTTGATGGCATAAATCTTTATTAGATCACCAAAAATTAACCTGTAAGGCAGCTTAATTTTATTTTAATTTCTGGAGTAGATTATTTTATAGAAATTACTCATTGGGAGTTCTGAAATTTAGGTCTTGGCTACGATTTTTTGGCTAATGGATTGATGAAGAAAGTGAATCCATTACGCTTTTATAATCCAATAGACTTAAAATTGCAATCAGATCAGTGGATACTTACATATGTAATTAGGCACTTGTATCTGAAATTCAAACCCCGACGTAGTGAGAGCAATACTGAAGAGAAGTATTTCCAATTCGAATAGTAGAAAAGAAAATGGTTCAAAAAAGTCGACTTGACTGACATTGATTTGCCTACTTGAAATGTTTACTTTTATAAGGATGGCAGTCGAAATTTGTTTTTAAATAAAAATACATGAGATATATAGTTTAGAGTGTCTCTTAACAATCAAATCGGTTTTATACTCATACTTTAATATATATAATTAGAAATTGGATTATTTGGGACCGATTGCTAGTTTGTGGAATATTGGATTCGTCTTTTGGTTTCCTGGCTCAATTTGAAAGTCTTTGATGCCTCAGAAATACAACAAATATGGCTTATAATTTCTACTCTGACTTAAGAACGAAACTTCCAGTCTCTCTCTCTCTCATTTTCCTCTCCTTCTTTGTCCCTCTTTTTATACAAGAACTATTTGTTTTATAAAAAATATATTTGGTATAATAAATGCTGCGGTCGTTTGGTTTTAATTTAATTGGTAATGAGTTTTCTGCCATATGGTGACCAAATGTCTCCATGTTAGCACATAGACGTCATCAAATGGCCAAAAAGATGAATAACAACACCAAATTGGCCTTGCTATGCAGATGAATTTAGATTGATAACCTATCAAATGTGAAACATCCGGATTAAAAAATGGAAATTACTCACACAGACACAACAAAAACTGAACTGTAACCATAATATTTAAATGGGCCACTTGAAATGAAAATCAGTCATTGAACATGTTGATATTTTATTGTTTCTTAATGCAATTAATCAAAAATTTAACATATTTATTTCGTGCGGACAAATACCAGCAAAAACAACAACAATAATCACTGTCTATGTATGTGCGTGCGTGTGTGTGTGTGTGTGTGTGCTGTGTCATATATGTTTATATGATACCTTGGAAAAACTCAGCTCAACTCGACTCAATTCAACTCGGTGAACCGCACTTATGTGTGCCGCAAGTTCTACCACGAAATTGATAATTCAACGGTTAACCGAACGGGACAACAACTAAAAAAAAGAAACAAAAAAACAAGAAATATATATGCATGGAGAAAAAATTAAAACCAACAAATACAAAAAAAAAAAAAAAAAAATCAGCACACAAATAAAATAAATATGCAAAAAAAAAAAGAAGAAAGAACAAAAAAAAAATATATCAATAAATATCGCTCAGGTCTGGCGAGTGTTAAATGCTTTAAATGAGCAACAAAAAGCAGTAACAAATACAAAAAAGTAGACGTCAACTCAAGCATTTTGTGTGTGTGTGTGTGTGTGTGTGTGTGTGGATGTGTAAGTGTGTTGAGGTGCGTAGGTGTGGCAAAAGAGAAGGCTGTGTATTTGAAAGTGGTCAACCAACTCGTTGACCACAAAAGAGAGCAAAAAAAAAACTCATACATATATATACAAAATGAAATAAACACACAAATACACACACAAACACACACACACTTATAAAATATAAATACACTCGTGTATATGTGTGTGTGTGTATGTATAAGTGCAGTCAAATCAAAATACAAAACAAATTGCAGCCGGCGCTCAAATGTAGGCAACACTTTTTTTTCATACAAATTCTTTGCCTTTTTCACCTTTTACATATATGTACATACTTACAAATGCATATATCTAAAGCCACAGAGTCATTTTATATCAAGAAATCGGGCATGCAGTTTTTTCTTATTCTGTAAATAGGCGTCGCAATATTTTTAAAATTTATTTTCAGTAGATTTCGTAAGGAAGGCAAATAACACATTTTCTACGGCAAACTCAATTTCAGTTAGTTCAGTTAGAGTACTTTAGGTGGTTCGATATGCCATTAAATTCAATTTCAACTCATTTCGTTTTCATAAGAAACCGAATTAATTCATTTGCCGCTTCTTTTTTTTTGAAGTCTACTAATATACAACTAGAATGCTATTAGTTTGGCCAACTACTTAATGGGTATATCAAATTCGTACTGTTTGAATTTGATATTTGCTTTTGTTGCTATTGATTTTGCAGCGACTAATGTCAGGCGACAGTTGACGGTCGCATTATATAATATTAAAATTAATTTAATTTAATTTATATATGTATGTATATTGCAAACAGTATTTAGCATTTGTTGTTTTTGCTGCCATTTATGTTATAGTTAACAACGTTGCCTCTAGTTCTTTTGCAGCTAATTGCCCAATTGAGGCAAAAAGATAACTAAAGGAGTCTTAGAAATCAATTTTCAAGTATAAAACGTTTTAGTTGTTATATTATCAGAAATGAGTCCACGAGAAACGAGTCTTTCTTGAGATTTTTGAATTTTTCTTTTTGTTCTTGGATATATATTTTTAACTTTTTGAGTTGCCAATTTCCTTTTTTTTTGCTATTTTATTTTACTTCTAAAGGAGTGAAAGGAAATGGGTGGAGAGGGAAGGCAAGCGACTTGTCCCATGGGTGGGCGTTTGTACATACGGACGAACAAGGGAATGGTGGAGGCGAAGGAGGTGGAGGAGGAGCAGAGAAGGGCATATAGGGGGACGGCAATGAGAAATGCGTGTGAAAAATAAACGAGATTTTCGCAACGCGCTTTTGATATTTTTGCATGACAGAAGCCAAATGAGAAAATGCGATTTTCCGCATTGCTCCGGCCAATGACATGGACATGGACATGGCGGCGTCCCGGCCACAGGACCACCATAACCATCACCAGTGGCATGGCTACTAGCAGCAGCAGCAGCAGCCTACAAACTTAATGTGCTGGCGTTTCCTGGCACACAAACACACACACACAGAAAGGGATGGAGCAAGATAGAGAGAGGGAGAGAGAGAGAGAGAGAGAGACACAGACAGACGCACAATAATTTTTACAATTTGCAGCAATGCGTTTTTAATTTAAATCGATAAAAGTTGCATTTGCACACAAAAACAAACCAGACGAAGACAACAACAACAGAAACAGCAACAACATCAGCAACAGCAACACAATGCAACAATAATTGCCAGGAACAACCCCTTTAGCAACTCAATTCTTCACAATACCGCCTCTCCACGCCTCCTCCTGACATCTCTTATACTTCCCTCCTCTGCTGCATTATCTCTCATTTTGTTTGCATTAAATAGGCAACCAATTTTAATTATGACAAAAGAAGAGAAAAAGAGAAACTTTAAAAACACAGAAACTCAAAAATTTTGCATTAAATACAATTTATTAATCAACTACAAAAAAAGCATTAAGTAAACATATTTCTATGGCAAAAAAAAAACTTTAATTTTGGCTAAAAATTGTTAAAAAAGAATTAAATCATACTGATTAGGACTAAACATCGTCTTTATCTGAAATGACTTGACCAAATCAGATGCACTAAAGAAACAAAAACACAAAATAAAATTGAGTCATAAAGAATCATAAGTATTGCTTAAAACCAAACAAAAATGCATTCACACTCGGTGGAACACACTAAAAAAGACCAACAATGAATTGGGCTATTTTTCTTTTACCAGGAATCCCTATTCAATACTTTGAAATAATTTTAAAACCAGATTCAAAACTTTAAGATATGATATAAAACGGAATTGTTGAAAAAAAATCATTTATACAAATAGGAAAACTATGAGAAAAGTGCTAACGATTCAATCCAAAAAAGAAGAAACTGTAACTTGAAAGTGAAGAGGGAACTCAGCCTAACTGATCCTTGGAATAGATATCAAAACGTTGGATGATCAAAACGTCCAATGATTCGTTTCACCGATCTATATACTTTATGTATATGATATACCAATCGAAAAGGTTTGCCTGGGAAAACCTATGTAGATGCAATTAAAATTATGTTATCAAAACAATTTCATTAGATTATTGCTGAGTTAAAATTTTTGAAAGTTTTGGTGCAAACATTTTTGATTGAAAGAAAAAATGATTTTTACAAAGTGTAGAAGAAAACTATAACTTATTAAACCTTTGCTTAATCTAGAACAAAGTTTTAACATAAATATTAATTCAAAACAATTCAAAATAACTTTTTAACTCACTGCCAAACCGAATTCTTAATAGACACTGCAGCAGAAAGGAGCAGAAAGTCCTTTAAACTTCTACACTTCTCAATCTTGGTTCGTACACACATTTTCTGTCTTTTTCTAGCCTCTTTTCTCTGTCTGTGTCTCTGTGCAGATATGTCATAGTATGTCATTTTTATTCTCATCGAAATCTGGTTCGATTGTTTTGAAATTAACATTTTACAGTGTTAGTAGAAATAATAGAAACAGACACTAACTCAAAAATCAAATCAGTTTTAGATCAGTTTTGCTTGGTATATGGACTTTAGTTTGTATTTGAATCGATACAATCCTCTTTTTTAGTGCACGATACAAATGTCGTGTAAAAGAAAGTGTAAAATATTTGTCAAAATGAATCACCAAATCTTTCTTAAGATACTGTAGAAACAGCTTTTTTTCAGCAATTGTAAAGTAAAACTTTTTAAGTGAAAACCTGAGAAGGTTTTTTTTTTTCCTTGCGACATCAACTATATGATGGTCGGAAATTTTTCGAAAGTATATTCAGAATAGACGTCGAGTCTGCGAGAAAATTGATAAAAGATACTGTAATAATATGTATCAGTCTTTAGTATATCTTGTAAAATGAATAAAACGAAAACGAGCGGCTTAGTTTTGATGAAGAGCTCAACACAATCAGCCGCGTACAATCGTTTTCTTGACTATAGATATGGTTCTTAGGCTTAGAATCCTTTTATTTTCACAATACATTCAACATTCAATTTGTCTTAGACGGGTGATCTGTAAGCTTTTGCTGCTGCCAATTTCGGGATCAACTTTAATGAAGCTTGCCTTTTAAAATTGCCCACAACATCTGTATAGAGAATATTTTCGTTGTCCTGCAACAGCAACACAATTAATAAGAATTACAAGTTGTATGTGCAACCAAAAGAGAGCGAGAGGGAGTGATAGTCAGGGGGAAGGGGATGGCTGAAACGATGCTGCATATACACATCCTGTGTACATACATGTCCTACGTGGGTCGTGAGCCGCACAAGTGCTAATGACTTAATAAATCATCGCCGGGCGACAAAGAAATATTCGAACAACGAGTTGCCAACGGATCCAGTAGATCCTGCACAATCAGACCGCAACCGAGTCGCGACATGTGTGTGTGTGTGTGTGTGTGTGTGTGAGGGGCAACAAATGACGGGTGGGGGTGGTGGTGGGGGGCATAATTCAATGAAAATCCGCAAAATGCCTTTAATCCTCAATATTCATTAAAAAATATTCCTACTGCTGCCTGCTGGTGGCTGGCTGCGATTCGTTCTTTTTTTCCTGTTTTTTTTTTTTTTTTATCTGTGTTGTTTTTGTTTCAATTAAAAGCATTTAAAAAGGGAGAGCCAGGTTTCAGACCACGCCCACTACCAGCACAACCTAGCCGCAAAACGCCTCACTGTTTGTAGTTTATTAAGCTGCCGCTGTTGCCGATGTGTTGCAGGTGTGCAGCCAAGCACAGTACTCTGTATTCGGGTCATTACATCTTTATGTTCCTTTAACTACATAATGTATAATAATGCCAACGAAATACATAGGCGGGTCTATACATATGTATGTATATATGTGCGTACCATCATCATGATCAGCATCATCATAATAGGAGAAGAGCAACGCAAAGGACATACGCTTAATCAGCAACTTAAATGTGTCCTGCGGCAAAAAGGATTTAATGTGCTTGAATCCCAGCTCCAGCCCCAGCCCCAGAGAAGCAGTAAAAAACTTTCTGCCATTTTGCACGTTACAAAAATTAATTCGATTTGCTGCTCGGCGGTCATTTTAATCGCTTGCCCAACAACAGCGACGCGTTTAATGAAACGACACAAACGTTAGCCATGCCTCTCTCATGCTCTGACGCTCTCTCAGGACACACCAAATGCAATTAAAAATTAAAAAACGTGAGCAAAATGCATAATGAGCTCTCAAGCAACACTTCATTAACGCATTGCCCAGTTGAACACCCAGCTTCACTCCCATCCATTCCCACCCACTCCCATCCACTCATTGCACCACGCTAAGAAGGCTTACCTGAAGTTAAACTCACCCTCATGCGCTTCTCCTTCACATGCAATCAGATTGGTTGCAGCGCATTCGCAAACGCATTCCCATTCACTTTGCATTGATAGGCGACAAAATGTTAACAAGCTGTTGAAAAATTGCCAAACAGAGGCGTAACCATAAAATGGCCCCAAAATCAACCGAAACCGAAGTCGAGAAAAAAACCAGACACACACACACACACACACACAAAATAATAAAAACCAGAAAATGTGCACCCAGTGATTGAGTGAGTGTGGCGTAAAGTGTGTAAGCGAGTGAGTGTGATTGTGCAATTCAAGTGAAGAAGATGTTATCGACCAGGCCCATAGCCTGTAAAGAGAAACTGGCAAGCCTTAATTGTAAGACTGTCAATAAAGAAGAAAGGTTTTACGCATACGACGCACTGGCCCCTGGAATGTATATCAGACTCTTAAATGGTGAATTTTTGAAATGATTCCTAGTTAGATTACTGTTTAAGATAATTATTTGTGCGATGTATGGTATGAGTAATATTTCAAAAGCTTCTTTGAGGTAAAGAATGTTTAAGTTTTAGTTAGGGCAAGCTAAGCACATTCGTTTCTTTAAAAGAGAGCAGCTTATCTTTATCCTAAGATCTGTGAATTGCAAAGTCAATTGGAAAAAAATTGCAGAAATTGGTCTTGGCTGTTGCTTTAATAACTTGGAGAATGTTAGTTTGAAATGTAATTAACATGCAAGTCATTACCAACGAAATGTAGTTAAATATAATATCAAAACTGGTGTGTAAACCTTTTGGAATTTTCTCGAAAATAAATGCTTACTTGAAGAATTAGATGAAGATCAATACAAACTGCTTAACAAATGTTTTCAATCTCTTGAAGATGGACAGGCAAAGCGTTGAATTCAATGAGAAAAAGTGATTTTGGGATTACAAATTGAAGTTTTATTCCATTTCATCATTCCATCAGTTTTGGCTTTTGGAAAATTGAGGGGAAACTTAACCAGCGTCATAAATTCACACGCATACCGAAAACGTCAGTTCAGTTCAGAGCAGGCCAAACAAATAAAGGCCGAAAACAAAAAAATCAGCAGTAACATCAACAACACCAACAACAACAATAATAAGAGTAACAACGGCCACCCCCAATCATCAAGGTTTTCCCATCATGCAGCAATTGTCTCACCCTTGGCATTAACGTCACGTTGCCATCCTCTCTCCCACCTCAGTTCGTGGCCTCAATGTTGGCCTCAAAATGCAAAACCCCAAAAAGGAGCAAGAAGCCGGCCTGATGGCAGCAGGCAGCAAACTGAAGGCAAAAAAGGTAGGCCGGGGGTGGCAACGAAACGAAACGAAACAAGGAAGGAAGCCAGGAAGGAAGGAAAGAGACGGCCCTCCGGTCCGAGGCACAGTCACAGCTCCATGTTGGCCAAGTTGGAGTCCACATGGTAAATTGTCAACAAGTTTGTTGCCGCTGCCGCCGATGCAGCATTTTCCTGTTGTTTTTTTTTCCCCTTTAGTTTTTTGCTGCTTTTTCTTGCGTTTTTATCTGACCATTTCTTTTTCGCTTTTCATTTGCATGTGTTTGCTGTATATTTGTTGCTGTTGCTGTTGTTGCTGGAATGCTGATGATGATGATGATGATGCGTTTTATTCTTTTGGTTGTTGCTGTTGCTTTTATTGATTTTTCATGTTCTTTTTGGTCGACAATCAGGAAACCATCCGACTGACCAAACGCGTCCTGCTTCATCTCCAGCTCCTGCTGTTGCTGCTGCTCCTTTGGTTTGTTGTCCATTGCCGTTTGTACAGCTGCTGCCCCCAATGTCAGCCTTGTTGCACCGTCATCGCCATTATCATCATGCCCATCCCCATACCCATCCCCATCCCCATCATCATCATCAGCTTCAGCTTCGTTTATTGTTCAGGAGAACAAAACAAAAAAAGAATTGCGAAAATTTGTTCATTCCTGGGGACACGCGTTTCCTCGCATGTTTATTATTGCAGAGTTGCATTCTGCCCAGTTCGACAACAAAAAGTAACCGCCAAACAACTCACCTGCCCACCCAGAAGTACGCCCGACCAACCGCCCGCCCGCTCGCCAAACCCCCAGAGCACCGAACCCCAAAAGCCACTCAAACCCAAAGGGGCTGCTGTTGTTGTCTGTTTGGGCCTTTTGTTGGCTGCAACCACATATTTGGTTGCTGATTTTTGGTTTCGTAATTTTTTTTTTTTTTTTTTTTTTTCCACATGCATATCCACATACAAAATGCAGGCCGGTTGAGTTTTTTCTGTTTGTTTTGTTGTTGTTGTTTTCCTGCTTTCTTGTTGTTGCATTTGTTTGCGTGTGTGTTTGGTGGTTTTCACCATTTTCATTTCATTACTTGTTGTTGTTCTTGTTGTTGTTATAATTTTCCCATACCCCTTGTTATTTTGCCGCAACGAGAAGAAATGGAAAGATAAGCACTTTGATTAACTTCAATTTGTTTAAATAAATCGTATTGAAAAATAACTTTTAATAAGATAATTGTGGAAAAATAATCAAAGTTACCTGATTCTTGTTACATTTAGAACTGAATCCCGTTTAATTAATAACTCTTTTAGTGGAATATAAAACGAAAACTTTGTAAGTCTCAATGAGCTTTGCACTAATTAATTAATCAATCTCTAATCATAAGTTTAAGTTTAGCACTTAACTTGATGATTCTTAAAATAGCCAAACAGACAACCTGTTCACCTTTTTTGGTTGTCTTTGAAATATTCTTCCCCTCCAGCTGGCTTAAATGCATGTTTTGAACCAAATTTCAAAGAGGTCACAATCTGAACAGAAAAACAATTAAGTTTTCCAGAATTTTTTACACCATTTGTAAAATAAAGAGTCCTGTTTCTCATTCTAATCTCTATGAATAAATGTTATGCTTTCTTCTTTCTATCTTTCCAGTGTTGAAAATTCAGTTTTGTTTATTGCTTCTCATAAAAACCTTTTTGTCTTTTCAAAATGTACATTTAAGCCTTTGATTTTTCAAAAATTAAATATTATTGAGAATGAGAATTCATTGGAAATCGTCTTCAAAGAATTATGAACTACTTTTTGTCTGTTTTATTTAACGTTAAATTGTTAAAGAAAATCGACAAAGACACAAAAGAAAATAATCATTAATCTACTTGCTTAACTTAAAGAAACTTTCTGCAAATATAATTTGAAATAGTTTTTAAGTATATAGTTTAATCTAGAAATTACTTAGTTTAATTGGTAAAGTTTTCATATTCTGCATCCAAATTTGGGGAAATAAAAATTGCTTGCTTTGATGTAAAACTGCCTTAAAGATATAAATAATTTTCGGCGCAGAAAGCATTGCAAATCTTAAACCTTCCACGGTCTGGTTATGAGCACCCTTATCTAACTTTTCACCGACATTATATCTTACTGATCTGAGTATTCCTTAACGATTTATCAAAGAAAATCGAATAATTTAATCGAATAATTAAAAGGAATGTAGATGTTAAAAAAATATACAAATTAAGAATATAAATAACGGGCAAGTCTCCATAATTTTCGCCGTAAAGCCATTTAAAGTGTTTAACTTGGAACTTCAAATAATTTGTTTTTGTATTCAAAGTTAAAGTTACCAGGTTATGCATCGGTTGAGATTTCAGCCATGCAGTCACACTATTTTCTTTCTTTGTATTCCTCCAATCGTCAAGTAGACATTGACTCCAATTGGTATAAATAGATGCATTTTGTGGCATTTAAGTCGTTCATTTGGGCGGGCCAGCAGAGTCAGCATCTACTATTTTTCCTATTTTTTCAAATCAAATTCAAATTTTTTGTAAAATACTCTCACTGCCAATTCCCAATGGCAAACCATATAAATTGACTCAAATTAACACTTGAGCAAATGCAGGAAACATTTCATTTTAGAGTCCATCCCGTCTGAATGAACCACGTATTAGCTAGCCAGCAATATCTTATTTTTTCATATAATCTAAGTGTGGAATTTGCGGAGTTCTATTTGCCTGAGCAAATTCTAAATAAAATGTATTCGAGTCAACGTATTTCTACTTTGTGTTACCTATTTCAGATTTTTGCATGGTATTTTTTATTCTAATTAAATAATTTTCGGCGCAGAAAGCATTGCAAATCTTAAACCTACCTCGGTCTGGTTATGGGCACCCTTATATCTTACTGATCTAAGTATCCCAAGTTGTGTTTATTGACAGTACGAAGATTTTGAGACGATAGCGAAAGGAATGCACACATTTTTATAGTAGCTGTGAGCATTATAAAGAAATTCGTAATGCATTCAGACGTAAAGTAATTTATGTATATTTTTATTTGAATTGTGTTTATTGAATCGTGTTTAATCAACATTTATTTACTTCAGAAGTTTTTGTTCTTTTGAAAAAATGTTTGTCATTCCCGGTTGTGGGCATTTTTACTGTTTTATTTAGTGCGCGTATTTGGTTTAGAAAGTGCGTATGTTCCCTCTAAGTGTCATTTGCTATATCCTATTACATCTCCCCAAAAGAAGCATGGATGGAAAGCAACACAAGCCAAACCGTCAGCTAAGCGAACCAAGGCAATATCAGGAAACCATCGGCTAAGCGCATTGATTGGTAATCTGAAAACTTTCAACTTTTTTTGTTCCTTATGCCACTGAAGACTTTTGAAATAAATAAATTCCGATTTTCCCTTTATTTGTAGAGGTTATGCTTTGTATTTTTTAATTTTTAACTGATTTTTTAAGGGTGCCCACAACCGGATACAATTTTTTTCCCCCCAAAAAATGGTCACTTCACTAAATTCTTCATTAAATGGTTTTAATTGAAGAAAACAATGAAATTCCTTTACTGGCAGTTATAAAAGCCTTTTACCTTTTAAGTATCTATCCTCTAAGTATCTAACTATATGATGACCAATGTGTTAGTAGTTGAACTAGGCAGTCCTAAAAGAAAAAAAATGTTAATATATCGACTAAATTGCATTTTCAATTGATTGATTACCTATTAAGATGGGCAAATGCTTTTCATACGGAACAACAATTTACAATTTCTTACCATTGTTTTTGATTTCAATTAACAGAAATATTTAAATTTTTTACCGTATATTTCTCAGGTGAGATATGAATAGACAGAGACAGAGGGGAGAGGGAAAAAAATGCACACACGCACACGTGGAATACATGAGCATAACAACAAGTGCAACATAGCCAAAGGCTTTTCAGGTCTACCAATATTATTCCACACAACTTCAAACCCACAAAATGTTGGTTAGTTTTTCGTAATAACTTCAAATCTGCACTTGCCACTTTGTTGCAGCAACACGCACACCCACGCACACCCACACACATCGGCACACTCGTAGGCATGAAAAATACATGAACATATTCTTTCTCTCCTGGGCCTGAAATTTTCAAATGGCAACAAATTTTACCTAGTATTTTTTTTTTGCCGTTTTTGTTTTTATGCGGGGTGTGTAAAAATAATTGAACTAAAAATTGCACACAAAAATGCAACAACAACAAATCTGTGCAACAAGCAGCCAAAACCACCAACAAACACACACCTTTCCCCCTCTCAACTAACCTCCACAATTCGATTCTCCCAAAAATAAAAACACAACACAGAAGAAAATTACAATAATAATAGCAAAAATAAAACTGACCATAGAAGTGGCAATGCGTCTGAATTTTGTGGGAGGGGGCGGAGCTCAAAATATATATATATAAATATATACATATGTATGTGCGTGTGTGTTGGGGGGGGAGCGGGGGACAGAGAGAATCATATTGGAGACTATGTTTCGGGCTCCAAACGGGGCAATCAACCAACCCTTGCTACGTGCTGCTAATTGAGAGCCTGCAACGGCGCATTGCCGTTAACATTTTGAGTGGAACTCGAAAACGCACACACTCACACTCGCACTCACACTCTCTCACTAGCCGAACACATTTAACTCGACTCGAGTGTTCCGAGTGTAAATTTAATTTTCGACAAAAACAAAAAAAAAAAAATATACAAAAATAATTCACACATAGAAAAAAAAGGAAAACAAAAATTTGGAAAAGTAAAAGACAAGACTCACATATGTACATATATGTATGTATGTCTGTGTGACTGTGGGGCATCTGTGTGTGGATCTTTCTCTCAATTGGCATCCAATGAAATGTTTGCTTCCCCTTTAAACACTCGTGTGCCAAATGAAAATAGTTCTCCGCGACTTTTTTAACCAGCTAAAGCTTATTATTTGTGCCCGCAAGTGTCAAGTGCATTCAAAAACCTAAAACAAAACACGAAAAATAAAAAAAAAAAGGATAAAAAACAAAACCAATTCAATAATAATTAATATGTATTTGAATACAATTTCAAATTGTCATAAGAAACAAGAGATTTAACAATAAAGTTGAATTTTAATTTAAAATAGTTTTTAAGTGATGGAAAGTAAACAAATGAAATTTCAATCTTCAAAAAAGTCAAAATGATGAAGTTTTAAGAAATGAAGTTAATCTTGTGAATCGGTTTTTTAATTCAATTGTGTAAAACTCATGAGTTGTTGTGAAATCAGATAATCTGACTTTTAAAAGCTTTTCCATTGATTGTTTTCTTCAAATAGTTGTAATTCTCAACTTGTTTTGGAACGGCTAATGCATTTCGAGGATTCGCAGCAAAGTCTGCTGATGTTGGAACTTGTGCTCGGCTTTTGAGTTGCCTTACTAGTAAGATTGACCAGAAGCCGGCTTATTTGCAAGACTTCAGTTTAGCTTTCTTTGAGCCAAACTAAAAAACGAAGGTTGTGAAAAATATTTATTGGTTTGTCTCTCGGTTAATATTAAACATTAAATCTTTGTAAATTAATCTAATAATGATCAGTTTTCTTCGGTTTTTTAGTTTTGCTGTCCCTTTATATATCAGTGTTGGAACTATTGCCCCATAAAGTATGCAATTACCATATAAGAAATTGAAAAATGATTCTCAAGGCTAATAGACAATTTGTAAATTGGAAGGCATATGAAAAGTTATAAGTTTGTTGTAAATAATGAGCACTTTTTTAGCCTATTGCATACTTTGAGGGGCAAACTTCTAGCCCTAGATTCGTGAAAGAGATAGTTATACTACATTTTTAAAGGTCTGTAGAAATCATGTATTTTAAAACGCTTTAACCATGAATCAACTTTATTAAATGAATTATATAGAGATTTCTTTTGCATTATTGTAATTAGTCTATTAGTTATATATTTTTCTATAAATATTTCTTAGTCTTGACTTCATTAAGTCATAAAAAGAAGTCTTTTCAAACAAAGTTCCTTCGATTCAATTGGGTTTTACTATTTATATCACAATTCAATTATATTCTCCCATATTTCTACATTTTTCAAGTGCAGTGCTGCTTAAGCTATGCAAACTGAGGACTCCTTAGGAAAATTTAACCACAATCCCATTTATCTTTTACTCTGGTAGTGCCGCAGTCTGATACGGTGATTGGTGGTCGAAAGCTCAAGAGAAAATTAACAGCATTTGCTCCCGCATCTAACAGCAA
Organism: Drosophila equinoxialis; assembly: GCA_018150345.1. Classification (NCBI taxonomy): domain Eukaryota; kingdom Metazoa; phylum Arthropoda; class Insecta; order Diptera; family Drosophilidae; genus Drosophila; species Drosophila equinoxialis. The sequence goes on along the minus strand of JAECWI010000238.1, from coordinate 2,310,935 downwards.
ATTGAGCCATACATTGTTTAGATGAAGCCTACCCAAACCAAGATCCACACTGAATGGGTCAGGCTTTAATGCCTAAATCAACTAACTTTGCGGACAGCAAACTTATTTCCGGCATGCCGAGAACATTTCCCAGGAGCACTAGACCAGCAGAGCAGTGGATAGTCAGGAATCAACAGACCAGAGAAGCAAAACGAAAGGTGGAGGACAAAGAGATACCCGAAATCAACCATAAATTGATGCAGTAACACGTAGCAGTAAAAAAAAATCCACACGTACGCACACACACTCAACAAAAAACCAACAAAAGCAACATTTGCAAACTGCAATCAAAGATAGTGAGTAAGGGAAAGGAGACAGAGACAGAGAGAGAGAGAGGGAGAAAGTAGAGAAGGATGCATCCTCATGATGCATTTTCGGCGCGTGTGCCTTGGCCTCTGCACTCTGTGCGTGTCTGACTATGTATGTGTGTGTCTTTGGGTGTGTGTGTGCTGGTCAGAAAAACCAAAAAGCGAGCAACCAACAATGCCAAGTTTTCGGTCAACTTTCGGCCAAAACAATGGCAATCTCCTTCATCCCCAAACCCCCGCCCGTTTCGTTTCTGTTACCCATATAACCGGTGTTGGGTCACGCATCTTGTGCTCATTCTCATCCTTGTTGCATGTCGTCCTCTAGCCAGTAGACTGTTGCAACTGCAACGGCAACAGCAATGGTAAATGGCAAATGGAGTCGGTGCTGCTGTTGCCTGCTGTAGTTGGAGTTGGACTTTCTCTGGTCAATTCGCGGTTTTGCTTGTCACTTAGCCGACGTTGACCAACGGCAAGCCAACGCGTTGGCCATTTGATAAACGGACAAAGAAACGACAAACGACAATGGACACGACGAAGTGCGTGTCCGTTTGTATCATTCCTCCATCTACTACATCTCGTGCATCTCCTCCATCACCTACCATCTTGATACCATATACTCCATGCCATACTGTTGCCTTCGAGGCGACAATGTGACGACATTTAAGGCCCCAATGAGGTTCACTGGAACGCAGCATTGAATTATCTTGCCAGAAATGGACATGCGTGTGTTCTCAGTTTGGTTTAGTGATTTGCTTTCGCTTTCACAAGGCACACCACGTCCCTCGAATGTTAAAATATGCAATTCAATCCGTTTAACAGCAGATTGATTGTCGTTTAAGAATTGAGTTTTCTTGTTAAAGATCTTGTTAGTTATTTGAAATAAATCGTTACTTATCGATCATTATGTATTAGAGATTTCAAAATTTTTTCAGAAATGTTTTCTATAGGTGATCTAAGGCTTTCAATTTCATTAAAGGAAAATCGTTTCGAACAATCTTGAAATTATAATAATCTTCAATACATCGATAGCAGTTCCAGTTAATATAAGCCATTCTAGTTGACGATAACTATTAATCGGTGATACTAATTGCTCAGACCGACTATATCAATTAATAGGAAGCGCTCTATGAGAACCGCACAAAGAGTTAACTTTGACTTGGCTTCACTCTCTTATACATAGGTTTCCTAAGGCTTGCTGTCAACATTGATAGTGTAGGGTATTTGTCAATTTGTGGTAATCCGAACTCTGTTGCAATTTCTTCATAGTGTTGGTAAATTGCATTTAACTCATATCTGGTAGCTTGTTGTTATTTTTAGGCTTTAAGTGGCGTAATAAGTCCAGATTGCAGCCTGTTTGCTTCTACCAAATGTCCTTCTCTATTCTAAACTAGAGTGCTATATCTGTATCTTAGTGTGTGTGTGTGTGTGTGTGTGTTTGTGTCCTTGTTTGTTTGCTTTGCCTCTCTGCCCGCAGTTGGCTTTGGCTTTTGCTTTTAAGCAACAGGAACAGGAGCAGGCGTTCAACATTTTTGAGGCTTGATTGGATTTTACACAGGACTTTGCCCAAACTCTTGTCCACACCGCCCCTCCCTACTCTACATAAAGTGAAAAATTGCATTTTGAGCAGCTGCAGCTGCAAGTGCTGGAAGTGCAAATGCAACTATAGCCTAAAAATGTTCTGCCTTTCTGTCTCTCCCCCTCTCTCACTATCTCTGTCTTTCTCTTGATGTTGTTGATGAAGTCGGCTTTCGGTTTGGTTTCATTTGGTTTTACTGGTTAGCCATTTGGGGTTTTTGGTGTTCTGGTTTTTTTGGTTACTACTTTTATGTCTTTTGCCTTTTTACTTATTGTTGTTAATTTTTTTTCTTTTCTGTTTGGCTTGTGTGTATTTTTTGGGTAAATTTGTTATTCGGTTTATTAGCCATCGATTGGAAACGACAAGTGAATTCGGGATTGGGATTGGAGTGCAATGAATTTGTATTGTAAGGGGGAATTTTAAGCGGCAATTAAAATGCATTTTCCGGTTACTTGACACATAACATAATTTGCATTTCCGGGCTTGGAATGGCATCTCAATTGTCAACCCCTCGATGGGTGGTCGTTGTTTCAGATTGCTTCAATGTTTGAATGTTGCAAAGCCTCTGCAACCATGCAACCGGCAACTGCAATATACCCTCCATACCTTACCCAAACATTTTCCCCCCATCAACATCATCATCATCATCGTCATCATCATCATTATCATCATTGAACACAACCGCAGACACATGCAACCCTTGAAGACGTCGTCCAGTGTTGTTGTCCAGAGTTTTCTCTGCTATCTTCGCCCCCATTTTCCTAATCATCTGTCTGTCTGCATATCTGTCACCTTCACATTAAAACACTGTTCAGCAAAATACAATTCAATAAATCGAATGGCTTCAAATTTAAGACTCAATTTTACCTTTGATTTTCTTTGACTTTACTTGTTTTTGCAATTTCTTATGAGTAATAATCGATCTACAAATCTTTTCGAAGCTTGAGTTGAGTATGGTCTATGCAAATATTGTTTTTGTGCATTGTGAAAACGCAGAGTTTTCCAATTTATTTACTCTCGTTTTTGTTGATTAGTGTTGTTGTGTTATCACCAATGTCTGCATAACTTGAATATCATCCTCCCATTCAGCCACTCCCATTTCCAATTCTCATTTCCTGATACTTGCAGGATATGTCTGTCTGTTTGGATGTGTCTGTGTGCCAAGGAGTTTGTCGGAATCACCGAGTTTAACAAATTAAATGACTTCTAGTGCGTACATTGTTTTGACACGGTTGTCCCCTTAAGTCTCCGCCACCACCACCGCCTAATCCCCATGCCCTCCTGCCACCCATCTCATAGATTTGGCCCCATTTGGCTATGCCAAATTGCTGTTGATTGCTCAACACTCTCTTTCCATTTCAAAATCGCATTCTCTGCCTCTGTCTCTGTGTTGCACCCACCTGCAACATGTGAAACATTTGACGGACGGAATGGTGTATTTATACATAGGGCTCCTTCCGTTTATTCCTAGATGTCTGACACATTGTCAATTGCAGTCAAAGGGTTAAAGACTCAGGTCTGAACTATATTTATGCAATTTATGCTCGACCAAGCTAAAGGCGGAGCTCCAGGCAGTTGAAATTGATTTGGGGGGCGACCACCCAATGTGTTTTTAGCCGCCTTTGATATGCTGCTGGCCCCTCCTCCCACATCACCATCATGGATCATATTTTTTTATGACCTTATTGCCTTGCGTCTGTCCTCGGTTTTATGTCTTTATAAATAAGAATGCAGCAAAATGTTCTTTGGCTTTGCCTTTAGATACGGCTACGGCTACGGCTTCTGCTTTTGTTTTTGTTTATGGCAATTAAATTTCATAAAACAACAAAATGCACTTGATAATACACACGCACTCACACACACACACACACACACACACACACACACACACACACACACACACACACACACACACACTCGCCCACACACATGCGTCAGTTAGTCAATTTATGCATCTGCCTCTGTTTTGTTTACATATTTTTATTTTGTCATAAAACCAAAAACAAAAACAGAAAAAAAACAGAAGGAAAACCAAAAATAAATACAATTTCACAATGTGTGTGGTGGGGTTAAGATAAATAGATTGATAAATGGTTAGATGGATTGAAAGGGCAAAAGGGGAAGCGAGCTTAAAGAAAATAAGAAACAATGAAAAATCATTTTCAGTCTTCTTGGTTCGCTTTCCAATTGTAATTAGTATCCCAGGCGTATTTCAGTTTGAATAAAGATGACAATTTTTATATACTCAGTGTGTTTACTGCTTGGAAACTGCTTCAAAAAAAGTATTGAAAGCTCTTACATCTTTGACAAGAAAAAAAACTCCTAGATTACCGCGTTTAGTTCAACGATGAGTTGAATTTTTGTTTTTAAATTTTAGAAATTTCTTTAAAAATTTGTTGTTTAAAATATTTTGTTTTACACGACAAAGGGTGAACTTGTTTAACCCGAAATCGGTTCATTTAATATATGAAATGCCTTAATAACAACTCGCACACACACCCACACACTTCTTCTTACATGTGTGTGACTTGACATCGTTGTTGTTGTTGTTGTTTCATGGGCATAAATGAAATACCACAGACTGGGAACAAAAACCCAAAGTCCAATTAAAATTTAACTACATCAAAGTAGCGGCAGTCCAGTAGCCAGTTTTACACAGTTGAACCAACGGAGACGACAGCAGCGACACCCACACACACACAAAGATTTACATATATATATAAGCATTTAACAAGTTTAGTATTTTATATACATATGTACATACATACGGACATATGGCATTTCACGGGTTTTTATCCCTTTTTGGCTGGGAGCGCCAACAGCTGGACATGGCCCAACTAACTATGAGAAAGAAAGAACGATAAAAACGAGAGAAGCTACAAAAAAAAAATGCAAAAAGGGACGGACAAGGTCAGGGAGAGTGGTAGAAGTTGATCTGAGCTGAGCTGTTTGTGTGAGTGAGTGTCCATCTGTGTGTGTGTGTGTGTGTGTGTGTGTGTGGGTATCCATGGCATGTCGAAAATTGCGCAGCTTTACGGCAAATGCCGCAAATTGAAACAATTTACATGTTGTACATGTGTGCGGTGGGTGTATAAACGAATCCTCGAAATTGGAGGGGATGTGGGGCATTGGGAAAGGGAACGAATGGTTGGGTCATCAAAGGGTTAAACTTGCGTGTAACCCAGCACCTCGGCTATTGATACCGTCGTCACCGTCAACCATGAATTTTGATTTAGCCTCCAGCCAGCAGTCTGGCAAAACGCAAAAAAAAAAAAAAAAAAAAAACAGAAAGAAAGGAAAAAGGCAGCAACAAAAAAAACAAAAATGAATAAACTGTTAGTCAGTTCCAGCAGGCATCAAGGAACGAGATGGAACGAGGTGACAAACCGCGCGTGACGTTGCTTCAAATGACACATCCTCGTTGTCCTCCTGATGCTCCTCCTTCTCGATATTCTAACAATGGGTGCTGGGCGATGGCAAGCGCGGATTATGGCGCCCTTTTCGGCCAAAGAAGTATTTAAGACCTTTTCTTTGCTCAAAGTGACAAAATGACAGCAATTTCTTAATTTGTGCTAAATGCGAGATCAAAAACAAAAGAGAATGCAGTTTTACTTCAGTCAAACATGACTAATAGACATTAAATACAAGTTAACAAGTAAATAAGTAGTTGAAAGTTTAGCTTAGAGGTTAACCATAAACAACACAAAATAGTTAAAGATGTTAACTAAAGGTCAAGTGTCAGCTGACATATTTTGGTTAGCAAATCGAAGAGCAAAGCAAAGCTATCCATTTAAGCCAGCGACCCCTACCAATTTGACACATTTCGTTAGTCTCTTCCCCATGTCTTTGGGATCCGTTAATAACCTTTATAAAGTAAATTTACAATAAAAGGTTGGCCGCCAAACACAACGCAAAATGAAAGGCAAATGGCGACGTACGACAACGACATCCTGCAGGGTCTCTTTTTCCCATCACTCGCTCTTTCTCTCTTTCCCTACCACTCCCTTTGTCTGGTCTTTTGCGAGACTTTCCTACTTGCCTGTTTTTTTTTTATATCTGTTTTTTGTGTGCCCTCGCGGCGACACGTTTGGCTTCCGTTGGATTTTTTCCGCGATTTCCTTGTAGTCCATTTTCAGTTGTTCTTTTTTTTTTGTCGTTTTTTGTGTTCCATTTTGTTCGTGGGCCCCCCGCGTTGTGTTGGCCAAAAGTCAACCCATGAGCTGTGGCATTTTTAAGTAATTTTTATCGGTCAACTGCGGGCAGAAGTTGGAGTAAGTCCTGGAAAGAGAGAGAGAGAGACAGCTGGATGTTGGCTATGCTGAAGGGGTGGGCAGGGGGCAGTTACAAAAGGTTTTTCTACGAAATTTTTTAAAGTTGTTACATGACAATCAAAACCAAAACCTAAACCCCGCACAAGGTCAACGGATGCGGTCAATCTATGTGCTCTCTGTATCTCTCTGTCTCTTTTTCTCACACTCTCTCTGCCTGCGTGTGTGCTTTGCTCTGTATGTATGCTCGCTCGTCCCGTTGAACAAGTGACAAAATATGCAAGTATCAAACCACAAATTCTCACCCGTGAGTCCACAATCATTTTGACACTGGTTTTTCGGGTACGAGATGCGGCGCGGATGCGTATGCAGATGCAGATACGAATGTCGAGTAGATGCGTTTCGTTACGTTTATGGATAGTGTTGCCTGGCAATCAGCCAGGCAGCCAGCCAACCAGCCAGCCACCCAGCCAGCCGGCCAGTCAGGCCAGAACATTCAATGAAGTCCTTTGCAGGAAATTGAAAAGTGCAACGCAAATTGCGTTCCGTTTTGCACCCGAGTCGAAGAGGACCAGAGGGAGGCCTAACACAGAGACTTTACTGAGGCCAAATGGTTGACAATTGATTTGTGTTTATGGTGGGTGTCGTTCTGCCAGCAGATGCCATACACACACACACACACAAACACACCTGCACGTAATATGCCTTCCCTTTTTTTGGGTGCTGTGATTTAAAGACACTAAAACTGGGCGTATGACATGTTGCAAGGGTTTTTTCAAGCTAGACATACCATAAACTTACCAAAATCCATCACTTAGTTCTAAATACTTCTTAATTATAAAAGAGAAAGAAAATAAATTGAAATCGCTCCTGGCCCTTTCAGAATCAATGTTGACAATGTTGTTTATGTGGATCTCTTTTGATTCGATCCCATAATTTCTAACTCTTCAGAACTCCATACATAAATAAAGCCAAAAACAAAACAAAGTATAATATATTTTAGCTTGATCTTTTGATTTTAAAATTCCCTTTTTAACGAAATGTTTCAGATTGCTAAAATCAAGTAGCAATGGACTTCATTAAAGTCTATTAGAGTCCTTTCGGGTCAAATTTTGCTTCCATCATAGAAAATATAAACCATCAATAAACGTTAAAAGATTCCTAGAAAAACCTCATAACTTATATGTAGGATAAATTTTCTATAAAAATTGATTACTCTTTAAACAACTTATCGAATACTCTTTCTTTTATAGGCTCTGGAACGAGACGGATTGACATTAAATAAATATTGAAACTGTTTTTTTGTTTTGGAAATTGTTTAAATACAAAGACAAAATTGTGCGTTTAAAAAAAGTCAACGCTCACGCTCAAGGGCAACTGGAGCAGTTTGAGCAACAACAAGAACAACAACAACACCAGCAGCAACAACAACAACAGCAACACCATCAGCACCAGCAACATCATCAACATCAACATCAGCAACAACAACACATACAGCATCAGCAACATCTGCAACAGCAGCATCAACCACAACAACATCATAATATCTACAGCGGCAATAGCAATTACTACGACAACAGCAGCAGCAACAACAACAACAACAACAACAACAACAGCCACAAAATGCATTTAACAACAACAACAAGCAACACGACGTCATCGACGGTCAACAATAATACAAATAACAACAACAATACAAGCAGCAACAATAGCAACAACAATAACACAAGCAACACAAATGGCTCCAACAACAACAACAACAGCAGCTCCAGCAACAACAACAACAACAACAACAACAATAATAATAATAACAATACAGAACAAAACACACCACCCACACCCGCCCAACTCCTGAACGAAGCCTACACAAAAATGACATCAGACATTTTGGCCGAAAGGACACTTGGTGATTTCCTTACCGAACATCCCGGCGAACTGATACGGACCAGTAGTCCCCTATTCGTTTGCACAGTCCTGCCACCGCATTGGCGCTCAAATAAAACACTGCCGGTGGCCTTTAAAGTTGTCTCACTCGGCGACATAATGGATGGCACCATGGTCACCGTGCGAGCGGGCAACGATGAAAACTATTGCGCCGAATTGCGCAACTGTACCGCCGTTATGAAGAATCAAGTGGCCAAATTCAATGATCTGCGATTTGTCGGACGAAGTGGTCGAGGTAAGTCCAAAGTTCTAGCTCAAAGTTCATGTCTCAGCGGCAATTTACGATCTTGATGGAATGACGATCAAAAAGACTTTAACGCGATTACCCTAAGCAACACTATCGATAAATTGATAAATGATAGCGATAATCGTCTCGATGTATTACTTCGTTTCGATATGAGTCTTTATCTTGAGTTTTGTGTTATATAAATGGCCAATGAATGGTTATTTGATTGTTAGCCCAAGTAACTTTGAATCGATAAACGATAACGAAAATCGCCTAGAATTCAATGAATTGTATCGAGATCTGTTGTGTTACTTGAATAGCCCATTTTGGTTGGTTTCTAGTTTAATGAATTTATTTAATTTTTTTGTTCACTTTTTTATTTATTTTCTGAAGTCTGAAGGTCAAAAAGTTTTCACTTGAAGTGCTTGGTCGGTCACCTCTTATTGGCTCTTGTCAGGCAGCACTTGAAGAGTTCTTTGTCCGCCCCGAACCCGGGCCATGGGCCATGGGGTAGATTTTAGCTCGTGTTTTGGCTGTACACTTGAAACAATTTGTTCAATTATCGCCAGTTCCGTTCGTCATTCCGCTGAGTGGCAAAAGTTTTGTTACTCTTTCCCCGATGCTTCTTTTTTGTTTCCGGGCCTCTGCCCTGCTCTCTTTTGTATTCGTGCACTTTTCGCATGGCTGTCATCTTTTCAACGTTTTCGTTTTTCCTTTTTTTTTTACAAAAATCCTTTGTATTTCATTTAACCGCTTGTTAAGCACTGCACAAATTGTCAGGCAGTTCATCAGGACAGACTTCCAGGCATCCTTGGGCTAAAAGCATCATTCAAATGAAACAAAGTTAAGCGATCACTTCTTTGCATTCACAGTTTTTCATCTGCGCCATCTTTCAGGCAAAAATCACAAACAATAACCATGAGAAATATTTCCACAAAAAAAAAAAAAAAAAACAAGAAATCAAACATCAATCCAATTTCGCCCTTTGCCACCTACAAACCCTAATGGAGTATGTACTCCAATTTTACTCTATACCTCTTCCTTTTAGCGCTGGACCGGTCTGAGTGGGGGGGCGCATCCGCTGCGGTAGAACCGCAAAAACCAAAGCCTCAACAGGCCAGCCAAGGGGGCCACGAAGGCAGAAAGACAAAAAGGTCTGCTCTGGTCTGCCATGGTCAGAGGCTCGAGGCTTGAACCGACCCGCACACACGATATACATCCATTGTCATCATTTGGCATGCCAAAGTGGAAGTGTTCGTGTCCTCATCTATCTCTTTCATTCGCATTCGAGGCGTTTAATTGTAAATTTCTCCATTCATTTAGTCCGAGACGGGACGTCAAACAAAACCAACATGTTCTCCATGTCTCTTTAGCATGTTTTTCTTTTTGTTTATTCTGTATTGTGTTTTCTATTGTTTTCGTTACAAGTTTTATTTTGCATTGTTTGTACTGGTGCCTTTGACGGATATGGATTTTAAATCAAGCTTCGTGCAAAAGTCCGCAAGTCCAAAAAAAAAAAAAAACAAGAAAAGAACCTTAATTCTTTCATGTAGTTTGTCATGTTAATTTAAAAGTTTCAAACGTTGATGGAGTTCAAGTGATGGCGTTTTATAGTATTGCATAATAATGGCAGACAGGATGAGAGTCTCTAGGGTGGCTGGTGCTGCTGTGGCTTGATGCAGATCATATGCAGCACCCGCACACATTGCATGTTGCATACCACGTTGCGTATGTGCGATACACACACACACACACACACAGAGGCAGAGTCATGACGATGACGATGGCAGCCGCCATTTTGTTTGCTAATTACAATAACAAAATGCATGAGGGCATTCAGGGCCTGCATTTAACAGGGCGTCGGTGCTCTGTCGGGCAATTTAATTACCCAGGGCATCGATTTATTTGGGCCCCGGCGCCCTGTGTTAGGCTACACTTTTAATTAGCAAAGTGCCATGCACATGCACGCACATTTTAGAGGGATGTGGGAGGGGTTGTAGTGCTGTCGAGGGGACACAAAAGCAGTGCCAGTTGCTGCCTGTTACGACAGCTTGTCGCGGTGTCAATATATCTCCTCCCCACAATCCACAAACCATCTAACCCACTAACCTTTCCTCTTCCCTTAAATCGAACGCACACACAGACACACACACACACTTACACACATAGCCATAATCGAGAACAGGCGGGAGCTTACAAGTTAACCGCCTTCTTTGCCTTAACTCCAGTTAGAGGTTTATATTTCTCCCCCCATTTGTACACACTCACACAGAAAAAAGGGCAGCCACAAAATGAACTCCAAGACAAACAGCCAATTCCTTTGCTCCCCTCTTTTTTCGAAAGACACAAAATAAACGTCGAAACGGAAAAAAAAAGACGCCAAGTAAGACAAACGACAAAGACAGCCAGCGACAAAAGGCAAGCAAGCAAGTGTCAAAAAGGAGGCGTTAAAAAGGCAACAAAGAAAAGAAAAAAATACTACAAATATATGTATGTACATATATTTATACGAAAAGGAAAAAGTTTCCCCAGTCAACTGACACCTCTTTTTTTGTTGGTGAGGGAGCTGGGAAAAGGACACAAATGGATAAAAAGAGTCGGCACTCAAAGTGAATTGACGGTACGAGTTAACCACTCCTCCTGCTAGTTGAAATGCCAAAATTCTGCACAATTTGCTATTTTGGCCTTTTTTTTTGTTCTGTTTCCTGATTTCCAAAGGGGCTAAAAAGCAACAGGCCAACTCCATTCAGGCCAATATTTATTACAGATAAAATATAAGAAGTGAGACATGGCGGAGGATCATTATTATTTCCATCTGGTTATAAGTATATTTCTCTATCAAGAATGTTTAAATTAAGACTAAAACAAATTATTAATCATTGTCCAACACTGTGCTAAATTCAAGAGCAGGTGTCGTTGCCCAACACTATTCTCCACTCAAATTGGCAAGGCTTTTTAAATATTGAAAACTCATTCACGCTCATTAATAGTTTTTACTAGCGATCCATGTCGGAGTTCTACGTTTTAGAGACAAGTTACTCGTAATGAAGCATGCAATTTAATTAACCAACACTGTCAAATCTGATAACCAGCTGAGAAGAAAATAGATTGTAATATGAAGTTGTTAAGTATTAAGTGAACTTAAGTTGAATATCAAAATTGTTTGAGTTTGAATTCTGCGAAATTTACTTGAGAGATAAATGCAGGTTGAGCGAGTCTTAAGGCAATGTTTTCAGGCTTAGCCTTGATTTTTCCTCTTAACAGATTGTTAAGTATGTATATTTAATTTCCCTTAGCTTTTCTTTGTGATTAATTTTCCATAAACTTTTACACCAGTCACATTTGCTCAAATATTGGTTTGAATCGAAAAGTGGAAATCGTCTGGGATTACTTATGTACATAGAATTTAATTGCAAAGCATTTTGAATTTTTGAAGCCACGAAAAACAATTAAATGGTTAGATTAAGAAAGTGAAAGCGAGGCCAGCCACAAAAATTGACAGGCATAAGAAGGAGAAGAAGAACTTAATCATGCCACCTCTCCCCCACCCCACCCTCACTCCACACCCATTCATTCCCATGGCAGATGGGGCAAAAACATTTGACACGTGTTTGCCATGTTTTGCTTTGCATTAGCCGCCATTGTCCCGCTCCCCACATTTCACACATACAACAAATTGATTTATGATGCCTGCTTTCTGGGCGTAAATTGACACGGATTTGCCATGAGGATTTGCCAGTTGTTTGTCGACAGGCTTTTCATTTAAAATGTCTTCCGACACATGTTAATTTTCATTCTGTATAAATTTTCATTCTTTAAGTTTTGTGTACATTTAATTGAATTTATATTCTAGTTTTATGCCTTGCCATTAAATAAAGGGAATTAATTATAATTTAAACTTAATTCATCTGCTGTTGGCATGCCTAGTCGTTCAAGACTTTGCCGAACCCTTAACACCAACACCTAAACACACACACAGACTCCCAGACACACACTCACACTAACACTCACACACATATGGTTTTTGCTTAAGTGAAGATTTATTTCATTTGTGCCGCAGTTTTCTTTTAATTAACTTGTTACGCCTTACGGTTTCAGTCACGCCCCGTTTTTTCCTTTTTGTCATTGTCAAGTGTTGCCAGGACAAAGTGGGGGAGAGAGAGAGATGGATTAATAGAATGGGAGACAACTTTTCTTTCGATTCAATTAAAAAGCATTTTGCTGCCTTGCGTCCCTTTTTCCGTCCGGTTTGCCATTTTTTGTCTATGACAACGCGTCGTATGTGTAATATATGTGTGTCTTAAGGAGTTTTTTTCCCCTGACCACCCGCACACGATGCCAACTCGCACAATCGTTTCCACGTGTCCTTTCATCCACTTCAGTTTCAGTTTGCTTTTTAAGTTGACAAACAAAGCGTAAATCATTTCGGCACATACAAAATAAACCGCCGACAGCGAGCGGGCGGATCTGACAAGGGGGCGGCTTTCATTCAGTTGGAGTTGCTAAACGTTAGAAGGTTACCAAAGACTTACATATGTTCCTGTGCACACTCCACTGAATTGGGATACGCCTCCCTCCACTCCACCCCCCACAGCTTGTTTAAAAGAAACAAAACCCAACAGAGACAAAAAAAAAAGCCAAGAAAAAACTTGAGCTATGTTTGCAGTTGAGACTTATTTTCAAGTGGCATTTGCCAGCTTCTTTTTCCTTCGAATCTCTAGATATGAGAAGGGTGTTTGCGGAAAGTGGGAAAAACACTTTTAGTGTTCATTTTCCTCAAGTAAAGTTCATTGTTACGCAATTCCTTGCCATCTTACTCCCCCTAATATTCCGCTGATTTGGTGGGGAGACAAATAAATAGATAAGTTTGTGGCAAAAAGCAAAATATTCATGATCTCACAGATCTTTTGAGTCTATAGATTGGCCTTTTTCTTCCTAGTTTCTGATTATTGATTTCCTTTCGATATGTAGCAGCTGCAATTTTACACAGACACTAACTCTATTAGTCACATCTATTACTTTCATTTCGTTTTATGATTAGTTTTATGTTGTTTGTTTTATGATGTGACAATTCCTTCCTCCTTGCGTGACTGCTAGCCATTTATAGTAATAATTGTCATAAAATTGTTTAACATTTATTATTATTGTTGTTGTTGTTGTTGTCATGTTTGCAGGGAAAAGCTTTACCTTAACCATCACCGTATCAACGAATCCACCGCATATAGCCACCTACAATAAGGCGATCAAAGTGACTGTCGATGGGCCACGGGAGCCACGCTCCAAGACCAGTAAGTTGCCACTTAACCCTAAGCAAATTCCACACAATAACGAAAATCACAAGAACACAAAAAAAAGTATTCAATTCACCAGTTTTGAGGTTGTGTGAGTAGCAGAATCAAGCAAAGTGCTATAGAATGAGTTTTTGGCATTGTATTTCATTTGCAGGACAATGCAAAGCAATTTATTAGTTGCCAAATAGATGAATTGTCCTTTACACACACATACACATACGTTTATGTATAACTGTACATAGAGAGAAAGGACTTCTGTGTAATAGAACATCAGACAGAAAAACTATTAAAGCTTAGCTTCTCGTATATTAATAGACGACTAGAGATGGCAAATCGCAAGTCCAAGTTAGTTTAACTATGGAAAATAATATCTATTTTTTAATTTTTGTTTTTGTTCAGATTTAAATCCTAAATATCAAAGAAGCTAACTTCGGCTATGACGAAGTTTATATACCCTTGCAGTCCTTGGCAATAATTTTTTTACATTTTGAAATTTCTTTCCTTGCAACTCAATTCATCAACACACAAACAAAACATTCAAATTATTTCTCTCTTTACTACAAATTTTTAAGCAAAGCACAACACGCATACACATACATACATACGTGTAGCGCTACGTCTGTGTGTGCGTATGCATGTGCTCTGTTTGATTTGCTGATGACGTAGAACCGATTTGAATTGACTGTAACTTGTGTTCTATTTATCCGATCAAACTCCAATTTTGGGATCTGAGATTTTATATCAAATTCTATTATATTGGTAAATTTCATGGGGATATTCCAATTTTTGCAAAAATTTTTGTTCTAGAGCTATATGATATAGTAGTCCGATCCTGACAATTTTCATACTCTATTATCTCCCGGCTAAAAGTAGCTCAAATATGAAATTTCATTCCGATAGCTCTTAAGATGCCAGCGTGAAGTTGATTTGCACAGACGGACGGACGGACGGACGGACGGACGGACGGACGGACGGACGGACGGACGGACGGACGGACGGACGGACGGACAGACGGACATGGCTATATCGACTCAGCTTCTCATGCTGATCAAGAATATATATACTTTATGTGGTCGGAAACGTCTCCTTCTGTGCGTTACAAACATCTGACCAATTTTATAATACCCTCTGCAAGGGTATAAAAATGTGTATAGGTGGAAGTTTCCAGGAGCAAGTTTAAATTAGTAGTCGAACTCATTAAATTATTCGGTTTCGTTTTTTGAATTTATTCATTGAAATAAGTATTCATTCAAGTAACTTAATGAGTAGTCGAAGTGAATTCACATATATTTTTAAAAACAAATTTCAAAAATTCTTTAAGTTTTTGAAGCAAATATTTCATCAAGTTTTAAAGTCTCTGGTGATATTTTCCATGCGTAATTGAATGAAAAGTTTTTTGTCAATTGTCTTTGGGCCATCTCTAGCTAATCTCTAGTCGAAATCTTGAGCAGGAATATTCATTAGTCAGGCCTCTTCCTACATTGAAATACATATTTGTATGTGTGTGTGTGTGTGCACATACATATTTATAAGCATGCAAATATATTTTACTTTGCATATGTTTAAGACTGTAAAACAGTGGCAAAACTGGTGGCAATAGAAGGACAATGAACAAGAACAAGAGGACAACAGTAAAAGTAAACGATTTCAGTTTTTGCCAAGTTTGAGCAAGTTGTTGTCTGTGTGTAATCTGGTTTTTCAATCCATGAAATGATTTATAACCCAAAATGCCAGACAGAAAGAGATAGAGGGAGGGATAAATACACACATACACAGAGTGAAAGTAAGAGAGAGAAAGAGAGAGAGTGAGAGAAGGGGAACGCACACACATGCATATTGCATAAATAGAAATTTCAGACGTGGGGTTCGACAACAACAGACAAAAGGTTATTATTTTATAATGAATACAATCCAAGCCGTAAAACTGTAACTGCAAGAGGGGTTTATACATATAGATACATGTATAGGTACATAGATTAAAACTTGTATATTGAAAACGAGAAGGGGGCATTTAGTTTTTGTGCGTGTGTGTGTGTGTATAAGTTGGCAAAACTTTTGCCCATTGTCATTTCACTTTCAATACTTAAGCGAGGGTTAATGTTTCCCAAGATTTGAATAGTTCAGCACTTTTGGATGTTCATATACAAAAATCTAAAAAGACACACACAAACACACTAACACACTGTGAAAATAAAAACCTTTTTAAGCTAAGAACAGATAATTAAAACTGAAAAAAACTTAGTGTTATCCCTTTTAGGACAGCAACAACAATTCCATTTCGCCTTTGGCCAGCGACCATTTCACTTCTCGACGGATCCATTATCTGGTTTTCGTATGCCACCAATTGGCAATTGTCAGAGTAAGTATTTATTCCACAGTATGAACTTGCATATTATATATACGTTTTTTTTTTTTCTGTTTAAGTTTGTTCATTTGTGCAAAACGTTTAATTAAAGATTTGCTGTGGGCTTTAAAGCCCAAAAAAAGTAGGCAACACTTTTTTTCGATTTAGCCATTTCATGTGCCTGTGTGTGTATGTCCATATATTGGTTAATGAGCATAAACAATACAAAAACAACTTTCAAATTTTCTACCCATTTGCCACCGACTCCTTCCCTGGCCCTTCCTTTTCAACCACTGCCATTTATACGTGGTTTTATGCTTTTTTTTTTTTTTTGTTGGTCGATTTTTTAGTTTGTCGCTTGTTCTTGTTGTTGTTGTTGTTGGTGTTGACCATTTGAATGCGGTAAAATTGCGGGTCACCTTGCCATAAAGGATTTTCATGCTAAGTGGCTTTGTTGTTGCTTTTGTTGTTGGCTGTTAAACTATTGGCCACTTTATTTAACCGAAAGTTTACTACACAAACAAATAAACGTCGGTCAAAGTTCAACAAAAACAACACAATAATAATAATAAAAAAAAAACACACACACTCGCGCCATGCTATTAAATAAAAAACACACACACACACTCACATACACATCCACATACTTAAATAAAATAAAATACTATCAAAAAACAAAGATTGCATGAATTTAATATATAGATGTCAATTGGAAACCCATCAAAAATTGGCAATATTAATTAAAACTAAGTCCAACGAATTTGTGATAAGCGATATCAATCTTACGAAAAAGAAACTCAAGGGTTACGTTTCTAGTAATCCACAGAGAAAGGAAACAGTGGCGAGTCCTTAGAACAGGGAAGTGACTTTACCCATGAAACTATGGCCCAATAATACTGAGTTAAATCCACGACTAAACGAAAGGACTTTCACTCAGCTCTTCTTCCTTTGCCACTAAATTGAACGGAATAAGCCCACCCACTACGATTCCTTAAATGAATTATTAAAAACAAAACTTCATCTTAAGTTGAATGAATCCTTTAATAAATTTCCCCATTATAGCAGAATTCAAAATAAAGTTGTAAGAATAACTTTCAAATGATTTAATATCATTCGATGGTTTAAAGAGTCCAATTTTTGGTTCTGAGGAAGCAAAGTCAAATTTCGCAAAAGTTGTACAAGAAACTTTTTCAAACTCATTCACATTTGATTCTTGTCTTCTGATTATTCCCAATTTCGAATGAACTTCTGTGTCATAAATTTCAATGCTGCATTGAGGGGTATATTCTAGTCGTTTGAAAAAATTCTTCTTGCGGCCTGACTTTTCTTTTTTTCACCTTACGAGTGCCAATTTTGCTATTTAAAATCAATAATTAATTGTGTGGCCAAGTGTGCAAATGCTTTTTCCTCTTTTTTTTTATTGTTTTTATCTCTCTCTCATATTTGTTGTCTAGTTGAAATAAATTTAATTGTACATTTTAAAATGCATTTATATTAAATTTGATGTTTCAATTTAAATTGACAATTAATTGCATTACAAGAACAAAAACAAAAGCCTCGGGCAATATAAAAAAGTTGCCCCAGGCAAAAATAAAATGCAATAACAAAATGCAACATAAAAAACAAAAATCAAGAAAAAAATAAACGACAATTGAAAATCTATAGATATATAAATCTACATATAAATTGTACATACATATATATATATATATAGTGGATATGCATAAATAAAATTGAGTTATTGTTATTATGAGAAGGGTGAAATAAAAAAAAAAGTCAAACAAACGGCAAACATTCAAATGAAGCGAACGTCTGCAATTAAATTAAGTAAAATTTGCAGAATTGCAAAAATTAAATGAATAATAATACAAAATATTTGTTGCAATTAAAGAGTTCTTCAATTACATACTTGGCTCAACAATCTTCAATATCTCAATCAAATTGATATAGAGATTTAAAATGATTTAAAATATCCATCATTCAATGCTTTCCATTTAGTTTAGCCTACTAAAATAATAGGGCTTGTTATTTCATTTTCAGTGATAAGCATATCCTTTCCAATGTATCCTCGTAGAGTCCCATTACTTTGTTTCTTTTTCTACACTTCCAAAGGGTTTCTTTCTTGGTTTTTAGTGTGAACAACTCGCTCACCTTTATCTACGCATTCTCGAAATTGAGGACATGAAACATTCATGGTAAAAACTATATCACCACTAAATCTTATATAGATACTCCATTGGCTTCACTATTTTTTTGAATGACTTTTTATCTGAGATAGTGGTCTGATCTATCAGAATTTCATATTCACCTCATATATAAAGTGCAATAACTACTTCAAAATAACTCCACTAAATGATCAATGGCTATGATCAGCTCATTAGCTCGTTGATGATTATTTCAAACGTAAAGAGAATTTCTAAAAGATGAAACCACATCTCGATAACACACAAAGTCCATCGATAATGATCGATAAAGATCCTCTACAGTAGTTTTTTTTATCGAAGTTTGCTTACCTTTAGCGCTCTATAGAAGTTTTATGAAGAAAATATTACAAATTTGATAAACAAAGAGAGTAATAGTTAGCAATTAACCCACTTGGCAATGAAAATGAAACGTCATATTGATAAGAGAAATTTTGCGACTGGTTTAAAATTGGGGCTTTTAATCCTTCCTGATGTCTCTCCCCTACAAATCAAAGGAATTAAATTTCAATAGATATTGGAAAACATGAGAAATTTCTTTAAGAGATAGTTTCAAATACTTAGTATAGTAGGTAAATGCATTACCAAATGCATCAATATTGTCATATATTTTGGATCCATTAAGGCGCTCAACCGCACACATTGATACATTTTATATAAGTATGTATGTATGTATATGTATGTAGGTATCTATGTACATATAAAATAGCTGGTCACAAGTAAATAATGATTACTGAAAGCGTCTGTTGATACTGATTACCCCATAAATTAATTGTAAATATGCAAAAAGGCAAAATAACCTGAATTATTTATTAACAAAATTTTATTGACAGTCGCTGCTTGACTTAATTACTGGCATATATTTTATTAAAATTTCGAAAATGTAAAATCAAATATATGTAAATGTCCATAGAGAGAGTAAGAGAGGGAGAGAGAGAGAGCAGGACATTGAGTAAATGAAACAAAAATATAAAATGGCAAACAGAAAAAAAGATTGTGTGTATATATTTTAGTGGCAAAATGTTGGATACATATTTCAATTTAATTTTCAAAACGTAAACTTTCAAATGTTCAGAATTGTTTTTGCAATCCCTTTGGCCACTCTAATACTATGTTCCATTACTCTTGTTTTGCGGCACAATTTGGTTGTTAATAATTCAGATATACCAAAAAATATGTGAGCAAATAAAGTCAATCAGTGTGACAACAAACAAGCAGACCAGACCCAGACCCAGAGCCAGAGCCAGACCCAAACCCAGACCCAAACTCCAGACTCATGCCAGTTCAGTCCAGTTTGCTAGTAACCAGAATTCATCCCAAAACCCACAACAGCAGCAACAGCCAACATTCACAACAACAACAACAACAACAACATAAAATTGTACACAAAAAGCCACGTAATTAATGGAGGTAGAAACATTTAAGCCAATAGCATTAATAAAGCCACCACAAAATCAATATCCGGCTACGAAAATGCGCCGCCGTCGCCTATAAAAACTAATTAATAATTTCCGAATGGGCTATTAATTAAGCCTAATTATCTGTGCATGGGTCCGGGTCGAGATTTCTGGTCCTGATTCTGATCCTAGTCCCTCTTAGCCTCCCCCCTTACCAACCCAACACATAGACACAGATGAGCCGCAATCTCTCTCTGGTTTTGGTTGATGTTTTGTTTTTCTGTTCACTTTGTCTACCAAAACTTAATGAAATAAACTATGATCTCCATTTCAGGTGCCAGCAATACACATTGGGGCTATGGTTCAGCGGCATCGGCCTATTCACCCTATTTGGCCAGCAGTGGATTATCATCGTGTACTACCCCAACATCGGCACAATTTAATAATCCGGCATTGGGTTTTACCTGCTCATCAAATGATCAGAGTAATAATCAAGATTTTGGCGGTGCCACCAATCGTGATTGTGTGCCAAGTAAGTAAACATTTTTGCCCTCTCTAGCATTTGGAGTAACTTAGTGGCAAAGTCCAAGTCTTGGTGGATGTCTAACACATTTCTATCTGGTCGTTCTGGTTTCGATTCATTCTCCTTACAGTGCTACCCGATTCAACAGCCAGTGATTTGGATCAGCATCTGAGCAGTTTGGTGGGCTCAACCAGTGGTCAGATGACCCATCATAGTCTCTTGGGTGCCACTGGGCAGACATCCATCTCGTCGACGGTGAATGGAGCAAGTGCTGGCGGCGCCACAGCGGGCAGTGTGACTGGCGGGGGCACTGCGGGTACTGGTGGCAGTGGCGGTGGTGGTGGGGCCACCAATTCAATTCTGGTGCCACGATATCACACAAATGCTAGCAACAATGATTACAATGTGCATTCCAGTCAAAATGGTCCACGAAGCTTGAGCGATTCATCGCAGGCCGAGTCACCGGTGCAGGAGGATCTCCTATCGACAAACACACCAAATTTGGGTGGCAGTGGCAGTGGGGCGGCTAATGGCGGCAGTGGGGCAACTGGCGGCGGCGCTGCTGGCACTGGCAGTGGGATCTCATCACCCGGCTCGGGGGCAGTTGGAGCTGGCGGTGTGGCCTCCATGCTCGTGGGAACCAATCAAAATTTCCAAGCCCATGTCTCTCAGCATGTTTCCGCTTCTTCGGCCTATGTGAGTGGTGGTGGCGGCATTGGTGGTGGTGGTGGAGGCGGCGGTGGTGGTGGTGGAGGTGGAGGCAGTGGTGCTGGCGGTGGCAATGTTCAACATGGCAGCACCAATGGTGGTGGCTCCCTCTATCCCGTTCTACCTGCCAGTCTCCTCTATTCGCAACTTTACACGGCTGCCAATCAATCGGCTCACGGTTTCCACTCGCACACTCTGGCCCCGGCCCATGCTGCGGCCCATTCGCCGAACTCCTCGGTGCATGGGGCCGAACTGCAGAGTGTCATGGATCACATTAGCAATGTGGGCGTGGGGGTGGTGCGCCATCAGCAGCATCATCACAACATCATGTCAGCAGCCGGCGGTGGCGGACTCACCCATCCGGGGGATCTCACACTCATTGGCAATTGTGGGGCATCGGTGCGCAATATCGAAGATGGCAATGTGACAAATCGACAGGTGGCCGCCTTAGCTGCCCATCGCGGCCACCACAATCCCACTGATAATGGGGGCAGCGTTTGGAGGCCATATTGAGGTCAGGTTTTGTGGTGCGGCTCTGCGGTTCTATAGTGTGAGGAGGTGGAGGGGCATCACCAAATTTTCGGCGACTATTAACACAAAAACCCCAAAGTCATTCTCCATTTTGGGATGACTTTTTGTATATAATCATAGACAAGCAAACGAAAGTGTTGTGGGGGGGAGGGCAAAGGAATCCATGATTGATTCATTGTGACATCGGGAATGTACATATAATATAGATATATATATATATCTTCATTTTTTTAGTAGAATTTGTTGCCAGTTCGTGTAATAGAAGTTAGCTAAATAAGAAAAACTAAATACTTAGCAAATTGTAAAACAAACCAAAAACCAAACTAACAAAAACAACAAAACGTTGGGCAAATGCTCTATATATATATATATATATAGATATACATACATAAAGTAAGATCATTTACTTACAAAAACTCTTTAACTAATTTCAGGAAATCGTAGATTTAATCTGAATATATAACAAATTTCCTTGTACATTATTTTAAATATTTCCACCAAGAACATTTGCCCAAACGAAAAACTCAAACACACATTTTTAAAAAAAATAAAGTTAAAAGAGAGAAAAAAATGAAAACTTAATATTAAAAGGCATTGGGTCTGCTTTTCCTCCAATCGCTCTCTCTCTCTCTCTCTCTCTGTCTCTCTTTCTAACTCCTTCAATCTGTCTTATATGTAGAAATAGCAGACCCAGGCAGGCCCATGGTATGCCCGATCCATAAGACATAGTAACCAAAAAAGAAATCGAAAATAAAATAAAAGTTTTTAAATTAGAGCTAAAAAAAAATACGAAAATGAAAACGAAAAACAAAAACAATGAACATATAAGAAAATACTCAAATTTGATTTATTCTATTGATTTTTCATTATTCGGTTTCCTTCCTTTAGTTTGTATGATAACAGTTGCTAGGGGGTCAATTTGGGGGGAGGGGCAGGTGTAGGGGGGTAAATATCTGGGGATGAGCCGATGTATATGAGTTCCTAAACCCGTAATCCATGTTCGTGAATTTGTTTACTGTTCATTTCATGTGCTTCGATATGCGTGTACGTGTATTTTAAATGTGTATAAAAACATAAAAAAAAAACAACAAAAAAATTGAAAATAAAGATCATCAGCCTAAAAACTATGCAAACAAAGGAAAAAACAAAAAACAATGTGCAATGTAAGCTAAACTAAAACTAAATCTAAACTAAAGCCACAAATTAATAAAAAGAAAATACAATTTATATATATATATATAATACAATATACATATATACATACATACCTATTATATCAGTCAGTTTATAATAACTATCCAAAAAGCGATAATTGTATGTGTCTGTGTGTTATTTTTTTTTTTTTAACTAGCCACTAAGTGAGAAATGAAATATAATAAATTTTCTCAGCAAATTTAGCACTCGAAAAACAAAAACGTGAGACGAAAAATTAATCAGAAAAGAGAAGAAAACAAGCTGGTCATAGTTTTTAGAAAGCAATTAAAAAACAAAAACAAATACACTAAAAAAATATTAATAAAAACAAAAAAATGTCCAAATGTAGCACATTCTTTAAACTAAAACAAGAAGAGAAACAGCAAATAAATATGCATAAAAAAATAAAATTGATGTATACCAACAAATGGCAAAGGTCGATGTATAATTAGCAAAAAGATCCAACAACAAAAATTTACATATATATATATATATATATATATATATATATATGTATATGTATGTTTAAACATAATCTCAAATCCACACAAAGTTTTCTTTGTACTCAAATTGAAATATTTGCAAGCAAAACTTTTTGTTTTCATTTCATCACACAAACAAGAAGAATAGAAAACATTACAAAACAAAAAATTCTCTATATACATAGATATAAAAATGCAACACGAAGAGAAAAAATGATAAAAGATTTAAACAAAACATTAAAATTCAATAACATATTAAATAAAACTATAATAAAAAAAAACAAAAAAAACAATTTAATGAATACCAAACTGTAGTTATTATTTCTTGGAATTGCAATAAATTTGTAGGTGGAATAAAATGAATTTTTTGCTTTGGATCTGAATGACTGTGAAATAGTTTAGGAAATCGTCTCAGATCAGATCCCTTCTTGCCCAAGTCTCATCGTGTTGGCAGTTATGACTTGGTTTACAAGAAAGAGCCAAAAAGGAGCAGTTCGCATTGGTATCTGAACAACAAGGATTTGGTAAAGTTGTTTAGCTAATTGCATCTGCCACCCGAGATTGTGCCCTCCCGCTTCCGGTCTCAATATCTTTGCATATACCAAATATGCCATATCTAATAATGATTTAAGCCAAACTGAGTTCTATAAGGGAGAAATTCTATAGTTTTTTTTTAGTAATTTAGAGTAGAAAATAATCTTAGAAGCCAAACGAAATGTAATAATGAAGAAGCAGAAGCAGAGCGATATGTTTACACTTTTAACGACACAATCGGGGACAATCAGGAATCGTGAATGTTGGCAAAAAGGTAAAATTATAGCCCCGACTAGCTTCTAGACGTATATAACTTGACTGCGGTTTAGATTGGTGGTGGTGAGGCTGAGGGTGAGGGTGGCATATTGGGATATTGGGTAGCATCGACGGGCTACGTGTAATTTTCTGCTCAATTTATTTCACATTGTGGCATCCAATTAAGCTGCAAACCGGCAGCGAGAGCGGCAGCAGCAGCCAGACAAAAAGGGGATGGAGATAAAGTCCATAAAAATACATATATTCACATTGAATGGACTAGCAACCAGGACGGCGACGATGACAACGAGGATGCCAAACGCAAGAAGCTCCATCGGCGAAGCGTAACAAATTTGCCAGAGAATGAGAGAGAAAGCAAAGATGGAGAATGGAGAATTGGAATTGACACGGCGGAGCACACACACAATAGATGGACGCCACAGGATATATACAATTATATACACAAATAAATGGAGGAGCGATAACCGCAAACCAGGTAGCCAAGCCAAATAAGGTGAGCACGAGAGAGAGAGAGAGCGAAAAAGTATTCGAATCTATAGACTCGATGGTGGAGAATCTAAATTAGAAATTCCCAACTCCCAAACATACACTCACCATTATTGACGGGGCAGACTTTTAATTATTGCGTCCTGAAGATGTTTCGCATTGCAAATTAACAGAGTCTTCCTCCTACTTTCTTTCCTCCATCCCACTTTCAGTCCCCCTCTCTCTCACCCTCTCTCTCTCTCTCTCTCTCTCTAAAGTAGGTATGCAAATAATTAAAAATTCTACTCATTACTAAAATTTCAAACCCCGGGCACATATGAGATACTCGAAAATGTAGCTAAGCGAATTAAACGGAATGGGTGGAAAGGGAGAGCCAGAGAGGAAACCACTTGAGACGCTGATTTAGTCCTTCTTTAAAACATTCTTTCCGTTTCCTTCTTCGTGCCTGGCATATTAACACGTTCTATAGATGAATGTGAGGATGTAAACCAAAGCCCAAAATCCCTTGGCAACACCAATGAATGAATGACTCTGCGTATGTGTTTGTGTGTGTGTGGGTGGGTAGGTAGATAAGTATATGGATGGGGGTTAGAATGAGTGTAAAAGTGGAGCCCTTTGAGTGAGTGAGTGAGTACTCTTGTTTGTTGCATATTCATCACTGAGATCCTGTTGCTTGTTTGTCTTACAATAAAATTCATTTTTCTTATTAGCTGTTTGCCCTTTTTGAGGGCCTTAATTAAGGTGATAAAGCAAACAAGCCGCTTCTCGACCTCTTCAACGTCGTCGTCTTCGCCTTTGTCGTCATCATCATCAGCAAAGCAACATGGGAAATCGTCATAAAAGTTTAAAGTGCCTCCTTATGTTCCAAAAAGGGTTACTCGAGTCGTTATATGATATTAGTGAGTATAAGTTAAGATAAATTTTAGTTTCATTGCCAAACAATGCCAACTTCAAACTAGAATCTGTATAAAGTCAATCTTGTATCTACATATATCTAGCGATTTGGATAAATGGGCGCGGATTATCCTTTGTAGAGTATGCAATTTTTAGTGACACTTTCAATTAATCCTTATGCAGATTGGCATTGATGATCAGAGAAAATAAAAAAAAAGATCATTGAAAGATCATCACTCTCTGACTTCTGATTCTTAAAGTAATTAATACTTCTGAGACAACCCTCGCTTAGCGTACTCCTTTCGTATTTTTATGCTCCCACACACCTATACACACACACACACATGGGTATATCCACACATATTTGTCTCACTCATAACGGCAATAATCTTTTTAGCTCGCTTCATTTGCTTCTGCCCCCATTAAAACTTTCGTCATGTCTCAATTATGCATGAATGTGTGTGAAGTGGAGTGAAGTGGAGTAAAGAGAGTGTATATTTGATTACAATACCAATTAGAACAGTGAGTCCTCCGCCCCCGCATCATACTTTGTCCCCCCGCCACTCAATCACTCACCGGAAGGACAGGGCCAGAATACATTTAATTAGCAGAGTCCTCACTCCAAATTTTCTTTCTTTATTTTTGGCTGTTAACACAAAGAAAACAAAAATTTGTGAAATAACAAAAACTTTTCAATTATATGTATGTATGTACATAATACCGCAAGAACATAAAAAAAAAAAAAAAAGGAGAAAAAAGAAAAAACCATTAAAAAAGGCAAACTGAAATGAGAACTTGGTATTACCATTAAAACAATGCAGTGATTTTTATGTTATGCACTCCGACGACCTCCGCTTTCTGCCCTCCGACCACCAATCTCTATCTTTCACGTTGGTGTTCAGCTCTTGCTTTTTGCTTTTTGGAATAAATGAATGTAAATCTGCAAAATATTTAACGGCTGTTAAATTTTTGCACCTTTTCAAACACACACACACACACATACACAGAAAACATGCAAGCACATGCAAATAAAGGTGGAGTATGGAAAACATTCTTCTTTGCGGTTTTACATTGTTTTTCTACACTTCCTTTTTGGGCTGGCGTTGCATTTTTGGCATTCGCGCTTTGACAGAGATGCCAGTCCCCTCTCTCTCTCTCTCTCTCTCTCTCTTTTGCTGCATTGGCTTTTGGGTTTAAAAAGCCAAACGAAAAGAAATACAAGGTATGCCAAAAAGAAAAAAAATCGGCCGTTCAATGAATAAATTAAACAAAAAACAAACTCTGCAAAACTATTGCCTACTTTGCAGCTGAAAAGTTCGACAAATAGTAAAAAACAATGGTTAAATCTACAAAGATTAAGCGACAATATATTGAATTTTCATTTACCTATAAGTTCATTTTCATTCTCATTGATCTGATTTTTTTCACAGACATTTTGCTGCATATTTAAGCATTGACAACTTAAACCTGCCTCCTACTAGCTAAAGTTGTATCTATGCATGTATTCTTGTATGTATGCACACATATAGGACTGAAAAATGTCCTGTAAAAGGAAGAACAAACAAATCCATGTATTTGCAGTCCAGATTATGTCGCAGCTGGTCATCCGTTCAACAATTGTCAAACGTTTGTCATCTACAATAGCGGAACATTTTCACATGATAGATGAAAATCTGAAAATCATAATAGTTCAAAGGCGAAACCTATGTGACATCGATATCTAATAGTGTTGGGTTCCCTTGTGACTCACTCAATCACTTCTTGACTCAGTGACTCTCTTGTTCACTGACTCAGTGACTCAATGGCTCACCAACTCACTTATTCATTGACTTAGTAGTTCAGTTCTGATCTGATTAATTGATTTCTTAATTTTATAATAATGGAATTGACAAGGAAATTACATAATCTCTGCAAGCTTTCTCAAGAGTCTAAGAACTTATCAGGACATCGGAAAACAATAAAGTCGGTATAGAATGAACAGAAGTATCAGCGAACATGTGAGTAAAGTGATTTGCCTTTGACAAAGATCTATCAAGCATACCTAAATAGTAAAAAATGTTAATTTTCATGTAGTTTATGCTCCAAGTTCTATAATATCCTTTCTTGTTTGCTAAATTGTTGTATAAAATTTTGATTTAAAGTTTCAAAAGAACCCAAAATCGATAAAAACTCATATTTGGTCTCAAAATTGTTGTGTGTGTTATTTTTTTACCACATGAAATTTGCTTTTGAGGATTGCCACAAAATCTTTGCATTGAATGATGCTTGGTTTTTTTTTTTTTTTGAATAAACTATTTATTTATACATATGTTTTTATTTTTAAAAGGCAACTTTAAACAGGTTCGAACACTTGTGTCTAGGCTGTTTCTACCTCCGCATCTCTCTCTCTTTCTTTTGCTCTCTCCTCATCTGCCTCTGTCTATTTCCCTTATGGACTTTGTGTGTGTGTTTGTGTATGTATATGTTTAGTATATCGCTCTAGTCAGGCAGCTGTGCAAATGCAATCAATTTAGTAGCAAATTGCATAATTCGACTTCAATAGAAATTTTCGTGCATTGCAGCAGCCATGGCCTAAAATGTTGCCCAAAGTGTCGCCTCCTGTTTGTGTTTGTGTCTCTGAGTTTGTGTGTGTGTGTGTGTGCGTGTGTGTATGTGTCTGTGTGTCTATGTGTGTGTGTAGTCGTGCATTAAAATTAATTAGATTCGAGGGAGTAATTCCAGCGACAACCGCACGAATTAATTGATTCAAATCAATATTCGGGCATTTTCGGGCCATGGCGGCGACGGCGGCCTCTCAAAACGGAAAACCAACCAAAAATTTCCCCTGCCTACCAATCACTTCATCTCTATCCTGACCCGACAACGATGGGCGTCAATGCCGCTTCGCAGTGGCCACACTAACAAACCATATTGAAAACGTGCTCCAATCGTTAAGAGTTGAGTTTGATTTGCGCCTGACAGTTCTCTGCTATGTATATGCCCATGTCCACGTCAGGGTCCTTACCATTCTCCCCCCATTTCCACCAAATGATGCGACACTTTTCCAACCAGTCTCCCACCACTATCTCCTCCACCTACTCCACCTCCTTCGTCTGCTGCTGCACGCGATACTCATGTTTTAGAGGAAAAACTGCAAACTGATTGCCTGCTGGGGTAGAATTTGTGGCCAACATATCCATCTATACAAATACATATATATGCGAAAATCCGATTTCAAATGCGTTCAGATTTAAATATTATGGTGGAAAAGACTGAAGAAAAAAAAAACAACGAACGAAACAAAATCACATTGCAAAAGTGGCAATGGTTGGTTTTAAATTTACAATCTTTACTCTCTTCATTTGTCAATCGATTTGATCTTCTTTGAATTTTGTCTACATGTTACTTAATTTGACTTATTTTAATGTGGATTCGAAAACTCCTCGTTTTGGCTTGCAAAGTTAAGTAAAAGAGAATACAATTTTTTGTTTTGTAAGTAGAAACTCCAATGCTCATCTCGAATGTAGTTAGATTGCTCTGATTGATGTTAAGTAGATTTGATTTGAACAAATTTCACTAAATTTTTGGTTGCCTTTTTTGTTGTTGTTGTTGTTGTTGTTTGCTTGTTCAAAATGTTTGCAAAATGATTATTCATATTGAATTGGCTTTTATTATAATTGTTGTTGTTGTTGTCTCTGTCATTCAATTGGCAACAAAAATAAAATCATATTTCATATTTAATAAAATGCATTTCGCATCATGCAAATAATAATTATATTCATTAAAAGCCCAGCTAAAAATTTTAAATGATATATAGGCTATTTGATACTCTGTAAAATGATCCATGTTTTAGATTCGTAAACGAACAGAAAGATGCAAAATTCACATTCTAAATCAAAGTCTGCAAGAGTTCTAAATAGTCAAATAGAAATCGAACAAATAAAAGAGATTATTCAGATGACTATTTGAGGAGTAAAACCCTCAAGTAGTTAGGGATCAATTTGCTGTCTAAATAGTTGTTTTAAGTATTAACTATCGATCCTAGATATGCCAATTTAAGCTATGACTATGAAGGGTATAAACAAAAAACGAAAAACTAAAAAGAGAATGAAAATGAAAACCAAAATTCAAAATCAAAATAAATAAATTCAAACATTCAACTATTTATTTACCCATGGAAAAAAATCACACAGAGAAAGGAAGTGCTAGAGTGGCGGAGGAAAGAAAAGGGGGCGTAGAAGAACTATGGAGACAATATGCAGAAGGATAGAGGAGGCTAGAGGAAGTGTGGACATAAAAGCAGCCTAAAAGTGCCAATGCCAATGGCTAAAGCCACACAAAGGGAGACCAAAAACAAATATTGTTTTGGCCATGTTTTGTTTTTATTTTTGTTCAAACTTTTTTCTGTTTTTTTTTTTTTTTGTTTGGCATAAAACTAAATGCGATCATTTCCCCAAAATTGTTGGTGTGTGTGTGTGTGTGTATATATATATATAAATGTAGATATGTATATTTAATGTATGATATGATTTGAATAACATTTTTGGCGGCCACGTCGTGTCCGAAATGATTTGAAAACGTTTTGCGGTTTTTCGCGAGTTGCAAATCATTTTAATTAAAATATCAAAATTAGAAAATGGAAAATGATTACATTATTCATTAGTTTTCATTAGCCATTTGTTGGCTCTTTGGCTATTGCTGGAGTTCCTGTTGTTGTTGTTATTATTGTTATTTATATTGTTATTGTTATTGCTGCATTATTGCATTTTAATACATGTGGCGCCATCTAGTGTCGTCCATGGAATATCCAAAACGAAACAGGTAAGAGGCCAATAAGACGCTAAATTCAATTTTTTGAATTTTTTTCTATCTCCCCGCTAAATGGAAAAAAAAGCTTTCCATTTCGGGAAAAAAAATTCTAAATGTAAACGTCTCAAGACATGGCCAAGAAACTTCAGGGTAAGTTCTTACTTTCAACAAGTCCTTGCTCAAGACGTGTGCGTGTGTTTGTGTGTGCGTCTGCGCATTAGACTTCTACGCCGTTAACCCCTCGTCAAGGACAGAGACGAAGGGCAATGCGTTCGCGCTTCCAAGTCCAAGTCGAAGACGTTAAACTTTTTTCTGTTGCTTATTTCTTTTTCGTCCCCTTTTTTTTTGCTTACTTGTTAGCTTTATGCAATAATTCTGACTCTTTTTTTTTTTGCTACTTGACTGTTTTCCGCTTACAGCAATAGATGGCGCCACAAGCAAAGCTTTTATAGTACTTGAGTTTTCTTTTATTTTTAATAATTTCAATAAGTTTAATTTGATAATCATTTTTGATTGACTGAACCAATCAATCTAGTCAGGCATAATTCTTTCTAATGTGTATGTGTGTGTGTGTGTGTGTGTCTGTGTGAGAGAGAAAGAGACACACACACTAATACTTATGTTAAGGGTAAGTGCGTAGACTTCAGCCAAGCGTAAGGCATTTCGACCAATTATAAGTTGCGGTTAACCGCAACATTTATTCAAGAAAATGTTCGGCATCGATGCTACGGATAATGCTGAGTGTAAACGAGATGGCTATATGTATGTGTGGACTTGCTAGGTGTGTGTGTGTGTGTTTTGTGTGTGGGGTGGGTTCCATAATGCTAACTGGGCTGCTTGGTGGTTGAGGGGCAAATAAGATATGCCCAAAAACTCTTCTAGAAGTGGTGAAATTTGTGAAATTTATCTATATATACATATATATATATGCACATCTGTATGTGTGTATTTTCCTCTCTCAAAATTTTTGGGGAGTTTTTCATTAAGATTTTTGGTTTTTTGGCCAACTTGGTTTAATTATTTAACGGTTAGCCTCAAAATACATAGAAAAGGTAAGTTTATGCCACACAAAAGTTCCAGATTTACCTCAAACCAACTAGATGCGTATTAACTATACTTGATCTTAATGAATCAGCCAAAAAATTAAAGCACTTAGCCTTCAGTTTAGTCATTCTTTTCGTTTTCTAGTTGACCCACATCTGAAAACTAAGATTATTACATAACTTTCATCATTCTAAATTCGCTGTTTTGGAAATTTTTAAAAAAATATTATTCAAATATCATACAAATTTCCCCCTTTCTCTCTCTCTATGCCTTTGTTAGTTACATGTTTCGATTTGTAATTTACTTTCGACTGGTAAATGTGGTTTACTTTGTATGTATATTAATTCATCATCAAAGTTTTATGCAAATTTTCTGTTTTGCTTTCGGCTGTATTGTACTTATGTTTGATTGATTGACCATCCAACTGTCAACAGATTTCTCTCAAGCGAACTATTTTAATAAATCCATTTGCAATATTTGGCAAGACAATCAAAAGAGAAAGACAGGGAGAGAGAAGCAGAGAGACAGAGAGAGAAACACACAAAAAATAACGATGGAAAGCGTATCCTTTGTTAGCCAAAATGTCAAATTTATACACGGGGCACACACAGAGAGAAATTGTTGTTTCTTTTCTTAATTTGTGTGAAATGAAATCTTTCTTTAGTTTTCCTGAAATGACCTTAAGAAAAGCTGTAAGGAATCCCACAATTAACGCAGACACAGGACAAATACATATATGTTTGTTAAGTCAAATTTCTTCCATAAACAAAAGGCGGATTTTAGGAACTTATTTTTTAGGCTTGATATCTGGAAGTTGAAAAAAACAGCGAGAAAGATCCTTATAACTCAAATGGTAAATATCCCAATTTGTGAAAAACTTAAATAATACAAACAATAAGTCAAAAAATATATATATTTTATGAGGAGTATAACTACAGCTTAGTTATTAAGTTTTGCAGATGTTCAAAATTTGATTTAGTGTTATTTTTATTAGTTTTTGGCAGATTTCAGTTCATTAGTCATTGGATTTTCACAATTTCAATTGAACTCTATGTTTTTTTCCACAGTGTATTTCTGTCATCATCGAACCTTATAGATTTTTGATTGTTAATGTACAAAAGTCTTGGCCACAATCTGTTGCTGGCTGCCTGCTTTTGGCTCTTGGCAGTTGCTTGATAACTGGGATATGTTGTCATGACAGCGTTTAGTTTATTAATATTATTTTCAACAAAATTTTCTACAGTTTTCGTTAGATTTATTATGCACGAAGTTTTAGTTTCCTTTTTAATTTACAATTTTTGTTTTTGGTTTTTTGTTATTTTCTTGCTTTAGTTGCTTGCCACAAATTGGACTATGCACTAATTGGGTTAGAGTGAGAAAGAGAGCGAGAAAGAGAGAGAGAGAGAGAGAGCCACAAATATGAAACAGTCAAGACGAGACGAATTCTGGTCCGGCATATTTTTCATTAACTTCATTGCAAGATTTTTTTTTTTTTTTCTTTTTTTGGCTTATGGCTTATGGAATTCACGATAAAGTTTCCATCCACACACACACTTTTGCTAGATCATCTTTAGCTAGGCTTGCAAAATAGTAAAAAGTTTTCATCCCCCCACCGCCAACCCCCCTCACACACAGGGCATTACAAGTTAACCCCTCGGCCTGTTTACCACAACCTCAGCTCAGTTTTTGCTAATTTTGAGTATTGCCATCGTAAATCATTTCATTAAGAAAACTTTTGCATAAGTTTTTCCAGGGATCTCTCTTTCTCTCTCTCTCTCTCTCGCTCTATCTGTCTGTTTAACGTTGTTGCTATGATTTTTCCCTTCGGCCATTTCTTGTTCTTGATTTTTTGCTCTTCTCTGGAAATAATATTTTTTTTTTTGCCTTTTTGCGTTTTGTTGTCTATTAGGAATGGGGGAAACTCCTTTTCGTTGTTGGCGGCGTGTTTTCGTTATTAGTCTGATTAATTTGGCTCTTTTCATAAATTGCCAACAGCTTCCCAGTTTACAGGTCCCTTTCGCCCAGGACTTTCCCTATCCATTTAGTGTTTTGCAGCCACTTGAAAAGCTCCATTACAAAACAAGACAGATTGGAGAATCAGTTGAATACTAGCCATAAGGAATTGCTAATACCCTAACCAACGCACAATGTTAGCCACTTAAATAGGACCACTTGCAACTGTAACTGAGAAACTTTGACACGCATTTTGTGTTCCTTTACAAATAAATTCATATTTTTTGAACATTCCATTAGGAAACAAAAAATTTTGCCTTTGGCATAATTTTGTTGATATATAAGAGATATCTTATCCAAGTGGCTAGCGATGTGCTCCAAATAATCAAGAATATTTAGTCTTAGTATCACAATTATCAAAATAAGTCACTCGATATGAAATATTTATAAATTTTCCATGTCATTTCTGTTCCCTCTGCCGTGTTGAGATGAATGAATAAGTACATATACCCTTTATAGCATTGGCATGTGGCTAGAAATTGTTTACAAAAGTCTGCGAACCTTTTTCGACTTTTTGACTCCTGCTCGCCGTTTCCCCATCCCCCCATCTATCTGATTCTTGTTCTCACTGTAACTAGAATCTTGGTGGTTGTTAAGAGGCGAAAACTCTTCAGAGAACCACATCATACATTATCCTAATAAAGGATAATTCATTAGTATTTTGAACTTTTTGGGATTTTTTAAAGTCTTTTTTGGTGTGAGAAATGGCCACCATTTTAATTGCTCTCGACTGCTCTTTTAGCTTTGGTTTCATTTCGTTTCGTTTTGAATTTTTTTCCATTCGCGTTTCTTTTAACTGGAGGGCATTTAATTTCGCTGATTTCCACCGACTGACTGACTTTTCACTGACTGAAATCTATTAAAAAATTCCATCAACTGGGCGAATATGCCACGAATGTTTATTAAAATCATAAAATCAATAAGAAAAAAAAAACGGCAAAAAGCAAAAACAGCAAAATCGCTGAAAGTAAAAAGTGTATATTCCTAGAGAAATTTCAAGTTTAAAGGGCTTCGTTAACATTTCAGTGTATTAAGTACATAGTTTCTAGTGAACAACTTTGAAAAATGACACTTTTAAGCCAAAAGGTAAATTGGGAAAACTGCAAAGAAAGCTCTTAGCTCTCAGCATATGTGTGTGTGTGTGTGTGTGTGTAGTATCTTATTTTAAGCTGTCAGTTGATGTCTGACATGGTGCTCCACCCTCTCCAACCAGGCAAAAGGAGACAACCGCCTTAACCACTTCGTCATCGTCACTCATTATGCGCTGTGGCAGGAGCTGTGTTCCCTGTATTTTGCCCCCTGACATATATTAGTATGGATTTTTAATGGATTTTGGCGTTAAACTAATGTCACAGCTCGAAAGTAAAGCCGAGACAGCGTCATCGTCGCCTCATGCGGTCCCAGCAAAGTTTTCTTCATCCTCTTTTTTAGCCATCTGCTGTTATCCATCTTCACTCGAGGCAACATCATTCCAGTCGGAACACATTGTCGGCGGTTAGCGACTTGAAAGGCGATTCGTTTTAGCTACCCAAACTATTAATTTTTTTCTTTTTTTTTTTTTTTTGCACATGGAAAAGCTCTTTTTCTCGTGTGTGTGTGTGTGTGTGTGTGTGTGTGTGTGGTATATGTGTGTGTGTTGCCTGGTTTTCCTTTCTTTCTTATTTTTTATGTTAACTTGTTTTTCAATGGAAATAGTGTACTTGAGTTGGAATGCTTTAAGTAGACTAGTCGACAATAAAACTCATCTCTTCTAAAGTGAACTTGACTGCAAATTTTAGACATCCCTAGAAGAAACTTCAATATATTCCTTCAATTTATCAGCAAGATTGTTTAAAACTGTATAAGTTAATCATTGATGAGATACATTGTTCTATGAAAAACCATTTTCTATAGATATTTTCATTCCTTCAGTTTCTTAGCTATGCCTCACTCAACTTAATTTTTCCAAGTTTGATGAAATGTTCTTAGATAATACTCCTATCTGGAGTGGACCTTAACGGGAAAGTTTTATTTAGATTTCCATTTGTATTCTGTGGCTCAGAAATTTTGAGTTTGATGTTTATCGTCATTAAATGTCACATCGATTATCGATTCGGCAATGCCACACAATCTTGAGATACATATCTCTGTCGACATAACTAGAAGAAGAAGTAAGCCCTAATGTATTCATAATGTATTTGAAACGCATATGAAATTTGGGACTTCTGTATCAATTTAAGCATTTCGAGTATAAGAAAGAGAAAGGAATGTATTCCAATCAATATTTTAGTCATTCAGTTTCATAATGAAAACTATAACGAATGGAATATAAGTCAAACTTATTCATTCTCGTTCAATGGCCAACTGAATCGAATAGATGCATTTTGATTTTGTAGACTATATTTACATTAACTTGACCACGATTAGTTTTGGTCAATTAGTGATCAGTTAATATAATAGAGCCCAAAATGTTTGTTCTAGACTATGACACTTTTTTAAGCTTTCCTTGAGCTAAGCTCCTTTGCTTAATACCATTAAATAGGACAATAGCCAAAGTGAACCAACAGGCAAACAAGCGCACAAAAACCGACCGAGCAAAAAGGAAATGGAGTTTGAAAAACGTGAATATCAAAAGAACAACCGCGAGGACATTTAAAACGTGATGAGACGACAATGGTCCCAAGGACCAGGAAGGAGACCAGCAACCGGGGAGAATCGCTTCTTTGCCTGCAGCTATGCAAATATTTGACATCGCCTTTCTCCTATTATATTTTTGGCCCAGAGCCCAGAGGCGCTTCGCTTTTTTATTTATTCTGCTTCTTGTTTTTTTTGTTTTTTATTTCGGCTATTTTCTACTTTTTGTTTTTTTTTTTTTTTTCTTGTTTTTGTGTGTTGTTGGTTATTCTTGTTGCTGCTGCTTCTGTGCTTCTTTGTTTCGGCTTGGAGGTTTTTACCGCCAACACAAGATTTAATTAAACCAAGGACTTGATTTATGAACGAAAGGATTCAATGTTCCTCCTACCCGCTGACATTGCCACTGTGTCGTCGCTTTGCCTGTTTGCCGTCTTCTGGGTTGAAAAATGTCGAGCAAATGGGGCGGCAAGGCATGGCAAAGGCGGTGTGGCAGAAGGACTAAGGACTCTAAAATGCCCAGCAAGTGTGCTTAGTGCTCATTGTTGTTGTTGCTGCTGCTGCTGCTGCTGCTGTTTGTTGTTGTAATAATGATTTGGTGAACAACATGGCAGCGGATGGCGGAGCAACAACAGCTGAATGGGCCGTTAAAAGCGTTGCAAGCATATAATACCATACAACATATAAAGAATTGTGTTTTTTTGTTTTCCACTTCTCCCTCTCCCCATCTTTCTCTCTCACTTTAACTTCCTCTTTCTTCTTCCTTTACCTTCTGTCGCTTTCTGGTTACATTTTGCTATTGTTTTAACCCTTTTTTCCTACAAAATATACATATATATATGAAGGTATATATGTATATATACGTAGCATATGTATGTATTGATGGCGTCGCCGCTGCTGCTCGTGCGGAAGTGGAAGTGGGATTGTGGCCATTGCATGGCATCGATTTAAACAAAAAACAATAAAAAAAAACCCAAATTGAATTCACGCTAGAGGAAATTGTGACACCAAAAAAATAAAATCACATATTTTTGATATTAAAGCCATTGAAGTTACCAAAATTAAACGTCTCAGAAGAAAATAATGCCCTATTATGGCACTCTAAAGTAGTTATGGCAATCGAATGGCTTACATTCTTTTAATATAGTTTCGAAGTTCCGAACTCTATGCCCAAACTAAAACTAGTTGTAAATTACAAGTAAATAAAGCGAACAAAGGAGATCAAGAACGTTGATTAAGAATCGTCACTATCATATAGAAGTTTATTGAGTAGTACATCTAATCGCAGTAGTTTTTTCATAAACCATAAAGGTTACTTGGATTTTTAATGAAATTATCTCATTTTAACAATATTGCCAGCAATATTTAGTAAACATTTAAATTTTGAGACAAGTTGAAGTTTACTCATAACTTTCGGCAATCGCCTTCAGTTTGCCTTAACACGTTGAGTATTTACTTTATATAGTCGGAAAACATGTTGAAAAACATCCAAAATGGAAATACCTAAAATGTAGAATATAGAAGCCGCGGCGTGAGTTGTACGTTGTACGTGAGTTAATGCCCAAACAACAAGGAAAATAAGGGGGAGGGTCACATTGGGGTTGAGCCTTTCGGGCATTTAGTGGAAATAGTAGACCTGATTTAGCCGTGCGGCAGAGAAGTGAGTAAAATGAAAGCAAATGAAATAGAAAAGACAAAATGAAATGAAATGAAATCCTTTACCGTAAGAATTTCATGCACGTCAACACGTCCTAGGAGCGACAATGCCGTTGACAGCAGAACCCGACATAACCCCTCCCCCCACCCAATCATCCGATTGAATCTCTAGCCCATGGTGAAGACTTGTAACAATTTCTAATTCATATGTTGCTGGGTGCGCTTGCCTTCTCTTGAGGTCTAGAGGTCGAGAAACTGACACCGAGGACGACACGGAGGCCGAGACCGAGACATTGATGATTTATGATGTACGTTCGCGAATACAAAATGAAAGCCAAGGCAAGTCAAAGACAAAAGACCAAAGCCAATGTCGAAAGGCCGAACAGACAGAGATGTGAGACCATAGAGAAGGTACACACACACACACAGAGTCCTTTAATTGTGACTTTAACAGTTCTTAGTTCTAGGTTGAAAGATTTTACACGATTGCTCACGAGCCCATCTCTATTTTGCTTTGTTGTAGGTTGTCCTTGTTGTTTTGAGCCTTTAATCATTCAATAGACAATTTGTTGGTGCCTCTTGTCCATGGCCATGAAATGAAATGTTTTTCACACCCATCAGCATGGGGCTATGTTTAGTTTTTTGTATGCTGGACTAGGCTAGGCTTGGCTAGGCCTATCCTCTGCTACGACTACTATTTCTTTTATTTAATATCATTTATCTTTCTTACGGTCCAATGTGCGGTTGTGCCCCGCATCTTCTGTTTGTTGGTTGTGATTTATGATTATCAAAGTATTTGTTACCTTTATGTCCAAATTATTTGCTCGCACATAAATCAAATTTCCTCCACCCCGTTCACGTCGCTTGTCTTCTTTTGCCCCCCCTCATGCTTTGCGTTTCTTGGGGATTTTGATTAATTTTACTTCAATTGGTCACTGGCCGCGATTGCAATTGGATTTCTATAGGGGGATGGATGGCCGAGAATTCGTTGATATGCCAAACAAGCACAACTTGGCACATAATTCACACAATTGGCCAACAACAAAAATACGTCAACGTCACTTGGCTGGCCAAGTTCTAATCTTAAGAGCAAACATCGTGCGGCTCCATGAATTATGTATTTATTTATCTATTTTCCATACTCTTTCTCTTTTAGGTATAACCAAAATACAAACCATGTGCTCTATCTTCAATGTGCAAAAAGAATTTCAAAAACTTTAATTTATTGTTATCATTTCAAAAGTTAATTTCATTATCAATTTAATAAGTTGTCTACTCATTTTTCCACTAAATAAATGCTTAAATAAATAGTTTTAGTTTATGTCAACCTCCGCAGTATTTTAACCCCTTGATCATGTAAAGCCGAGCAACACTTAAAACAGATTTTATATTCGAAACAGACAATCGATTAAAGGGTATAACGGGTGACTTTTTGATGAGCAATAATCCTCAACTCCTTGTGTGTAAATTTATGTCAAGATTAAAAACATAAAGAAAATGTGAACTCGACCATTTTCTAAATGCAAAAGGTTAGTGACAAAGGTTTTGGACATAACAAAAACTAAAGAACTGTCTGTCACAAAGCTGCCCCTCTTGGAGAGCATAATGACCACCTGTCATTGGAGTTGATTAAAAATTAAGGACACTGGACATACCTATAAGAATAAGAAAGGACTCAGACGACAAACGCATACCTATTTCTTTTCTTATTTTTTATTTTCGCTCGACAAGTAAAGGACACTTTGTGGCCCTTCATTCGCTCGTAAGCATCATCAGCATTTTAGTGGGTATAACTTGAGTTTCACAATAAATTACCCGCAGTGGGAATATGCTAAGGATAATAACAACAAGGACGAGGCGGCGGGGATGATATAACCCAAATCAAACTCAACTTAACTAAACACGCCTTAAATGGGGTATTATCTGCTATGCTGGCCAGACACATTTAATTTCAATAAGCCCCACATTGGTCAATTTTCTCTAAAAAAAAAAGATGCAGGAAAAAGACCATGGCCACCTGTGACCAATTTCGATTATGAGACTTGGCAAGTTCAGTTGTCCTGTACTAAAGTTGCTTGTTGTTGTCGTCGTCTCAAGATGACCCCGCCCCAGTCAAAGGCGTTGTAAATTTTCGTGCCTCATAAAATTCGGGCCAAGTGAACCAACCCTGTGGACCAAAGCGACCCGGATCTGGGATTGAAACAGACATTGACTCTGAGTATAGACTGCCGGGGTAGAGAGTTCATTTTTTCTCTCATTTTTTGCGCCTTTGGGGGGCACTGGCAATCTGATGGGTGGTTGGAGCTAAAGAGGATAAGTGCGGGCGGGGGCTGAAAGGTGTGGGTGTGGGTTAGCGGCTAATCAGCTTCCGCATTTTTATAGCCAAGACTTGCCTTCCGGACGTGTAACGGAAATAGCAAGTAGCTTAGCCTAATATGCTTTGTGTTTGAGCTGTTTATTTATTAATGCCACTTTTCCTCTTTGTTCTCTCTCACTCTCTTGATTTGGCTCGACCTTTTCTTGGTTTTTTTTTTTCGTTCGTTCTTGTGTGTGTGCGTGTGTGTGTGTGTGTGTCTGTGTTGTTTTTTCTACTTTTTCTTGTTGTTGGGTCATTTGTTTTACTTGGCCTCAAATAAATCCAAATAAATAATTTATTTTGGCGCTGAGTTTGTTCTTAAGATTTCCTCACATTGATAGAAAAGATTTTCAGTGACTAGCTAAAAAAAACAATACAAAAACAAATGGGAAGTAGACTTAATCAAATGCAGGACCAAGGACTTATGTTAAACGCTTACATCACCGATACAGATAAAGGGAATATCTGATAAGTGCAGAAAAAGGAACATTTTAATGTTTATGACCAATATTTAACATACGTAGATTGCCAAGAATAAGCTAAAATATTTTATGTTTCTTAAGGAAGTGAAACTCCTCTTTGCCAAAGTTCATAACATTATAGTTCCCAACTGGTTGACGCTAGACAAGTGGATTAAGAAAACTTTGCCAAAGGATTGTTGAGATTGTCTTCAGAATTTTTGGCAATAAGTTTCCAATTCGATTATTTCTCTGACTGTGTTTTGAAGAATTTTCAACAGTTTTTACCGAGTAATCTATTATAGATCTATTATAGATTTTGGTAGGGAAACATTCTAAATTTAAATCCCAATGTATTAAAGAAGATCACATGGTTAAAAAAGTGTAAGGAAGTGATTCAAATAAAATTCGTTAACATCTTTAAGAAAATCTAATAATTTTCTATATATATATATCAAAAGTGAATGGTATTTGTATAGAAGATTTAGCTTCTTTGATGTTCAAGAAATAGTAGAAGGAAACATATGGCAGTGACACAGCCAAGCGAGGGCTAGTTAAAACCGGCAATAGATGGATGACGATGAACGGACATTGATAAATCACATATGGGAAGGGGTTACGGGGGAGAACGTTGCCAAAATAAACCAAAGAAC
This sequence comes from Drosophila equinoxialis, assembly GCA_018150345.1. Classification (NCBI taxonomy): domain Eukaryota; kingdom Metazoa; phylum Arthropoda; class Insecta; order Diptera; family Drosophilidae; genus Drosophila; species Drosophila equinoxialis. The sequence continues at coordinate 2,270,135 of JAECWI010000238.1, read as the reverse complement.
CATGCAACTGACCCCTTTTCGACTTTTTCTCTCTCCGCGGTGGGTGTTTGTTTCTCTCTTTTGGTATTTTTGCCTGGCCGGCAAACACTTTTCTGCAGCAGCATCAAATTACGAACTCATTATTGTTGGCAACGACGATGACTACGGCGACAATTGAAGGCCATGTGGGTTAAATGGGAGTGGGAAGGGGCTGGGGGGCTTTGTTGGACCGTCCGACGAAATAATGTGAATCGAGTAGAGAGAAAACAGCGGTATTTGTTGGCGTTGATAGCGAACTATGCGCTAGAGAACTTTGAATTTTCCCCATTTTTTTTCTTTTCCTCTTTTGCTTTTTGTATTTTCTGATTTTTGTATTTCTTTTTCGTTTTTTTTTTTTTTTGTTTTGGCCTCCTGTAAACAGGGTAACGACATTCAGAAATGAAAACCCACATCAAACTGACCAAAATGCATGGAATGCCTATGAAAATTGTAAAGCGTTGAGTTGCATTGTTGGCACCAGGGGCAACGTGAATTGTTGCCCACCCACCGTTTGCAGCCCCCATTCCCGGTCCGGGCCCTATCCCAATCCCATTCTCTCTAAACTCCCACACTTGTTTTCGCGTTCATTAAATGACACACACACACAGGCACACAGAGAGATCAAGTGGAAAGGGAAAAGCGAAAAAATTGCATGCTATAATGCACAACCGTAGCAGGGAATAGGAATAGGAATCGGAACCCAGCTAACAGATGGAGAGCCAGTCCATTGACATGGGGGAATGGGCGTGGCATTGCATAATTTTAGTTGAGAATTGGAGGCGCTAAAAAGCCAGAACTAACACACCAGTCACCCCCTATACACGCACACACCAATACCCCACACCACTCGGCGACTTGTTTAGGCCATCGTTTTGTCCTTAACAGCATTTGCTGCATCATTTGGTTGCCTTGTCACATGCAGAAATCGTAGGCAGCCTTTGTTTTAAATTAGACCCCCATCGGCAAAGTATCAAATTATGGATTTCAATCACATGAGTTGAACTTTCTAGTTAAGTAATTTGATCTTAGCTTAGTGATAGTTTTCTAAGACTATTTTAGCTTAGCTTAAGATCTAACCTAAACTTCAGAGATATTCAGGCCTTCCCTTTTCCCCACTTCTTCAGCAGATCATTTCCCCCATTAAATAAATTAGTGTGGCTGCATATCTAATTGAATTAAATGCCAACAAAAGGTAAAAGTTAAAGATAGTTGGACTTTTTATAGAATGAGACATTCAATGGATAGGATATTATGACCGTTTAGTTTGTCTTTTTTTTTCATTTTCTCCTTCGAAGGTAATTTCAAAGTCTAGATTAAAATGATTGCCCATGCCTATACGATGGGAAAGTGTATTATCTGCTTCGTTATAGTTAGAACACAATCTAATGCTATTTCACATCACCCTCAGCAATTGCTTGTTTAGTTTTCGTCCCATTTTGTCGTATTTGGCGAAAAACCCGTGAAAATTACATGCCACTAACGCAGAATCAGCGGGAGAGTCGCTTGTCACTTGTCCAGCAAGGACCTTTCGGCGTTTTTATTTTGTTGTTATTGTTCTTTCGTGCATTTTATTCGCCAAACCTCACCCCACCAACAGGGATCGACTTTCCACTCTGCCCTCACGCTCTCCCTCGTGCTCTTTCTCTCTCTATCTAGCCATTTCTGGGCTCAACACGAAGTTGTCGCCTGACCGCAACATCGCATGTTGTAGGTGCGCCAATGACGCTGATTTTGTTCCTGTTCCTGTGCCTCTGGCTGTGGCAATGCCTGTGCCTGGGCAAAGCTCTACACATTATTAACAGTTCCTGTGACAAAGCGCGACTCGCGATAGAGGCAAGGATGGTGATGATGATGGGTGAGAGACAAGAGGAAACAGGCTGAAACAATACTGGGGAAGAGTTGGCGGCACCTGTCATGTTACGGGCAACGATAGAGTTTCTTTTTTTTTCATTTTTCTTGTTGTTGTTGTTGTTAGTATCCTTTGCCGTTGGCCGTTGGCTGTCCAACAAAATGTTTTGTGGTTCCCGTCGACCGTTTGCACAGTTTGCTTGTTTATTTTTGGCTTCTAGAAAATGCCGAAACGCTGACTAGACCTAGAAATAGAAAACATGAACGGGAGAAATAATACTAGAGCCCAAGAGTCAGTCATACAATTGAATTGTTGAGTTGATATGCATTTAAAATTTAACCACATCATAGCCAAGAAATTCTCAGTTCTCCCAGGAACTGATAATGACAGCCATTAAGGTTAAGACACTAATTATTGAGACTGAAACTAGCTCTTAATAAGTATAAACTGTCCTTATAAAGACCAAGGCCAAGTTAAAGTCTGATATAAAAATCGAAGGATCTTCATCGTGCAAAAAAGTAAAACGTATGTTAAAGTTAACAAACTTGAAGTTTACTCACTCAATGTCTAATCAGAGCAATCCAGAAATCTGTAGAAATCTGTAAGTATTTCAATAGACACGCCATTCCATTCGCCTAGAGCCTTTCGCCAGGCATGTCAACGACAAACCAAGAGCAATTTATTAATAATAAGCAAAGCAATTAGCACGCCAAATGATTTGATATTGCAGAAGCTTTGAAAGGGGTCGAAGGATGGCAAAGGATGTGAGAAGTGTTGAGATGTCACACGCCTCTTGCCGACTGCATAACAATTTGCAATACCAAGTAGGGAAGAGGATTTTCCCCTACTCACATCAGGACATAACACTTCGAAGTCAACTCAAGTCAAGTCAAATTTATTGCTTTTGTCTGCGTGTGTGTGGTTGTGTTGGAGTGTGTGTGCGTCTCTCTATCCATTTTCCTAATGATGGCATAATTAGCAGCGCAAACGTATGGTAAATGCGAGCCCCAAAAGTTTCTCGGCGTTGATAATGACATAAAGTCAAATTGCATACGGAACTTGCGAACATGGAGATGAGAAAATGTTAATTGAAAGCCCACTTACTGAAATGAAAACGCGTCATTGAGAAACACGTGTAGAAAGAGAACTAAGCATAACGAGAGAAGAAGAGAGTCAGAGGCCAAGAATCAATAGAAGCGAGAAAGTCTCAAGAAACACTCACACACACATACATACATACATATATACATACATACATACATACTATATAAGCACTGAGAAAAGTTAATAAGCTGGTTGCCAGGAGACACAGGACACATGCAGGACTATAAAATTTTCTATTTAACGCTTGAGCAACGCTTTCTCTTCCACTTGGCTTTCATTTCGTTCATCAACCTGTTCAACCTCAAAACTGTATAGGAAAGTTTTTAGCTAGGCTTTCCATTTGCTCCTTGATCCTTTGCTCTCGTACTGTTGTCGTGGGCAACAGTCTATTTGGTTGTGTCGCCTTTTCTTAAGTTTGTGAATGCCTGTAATCATTTCAGGCAGAAATCTGTTGTCCTGGACAACATCTTCGGCGTCTGCAATCAAATTTTAGATGGGACATTGCCGTCATGCCATTGACCACCAGCAGCAGCAGCATCAGCCACTGGTGTCACACAAAAGGTGGCACGATACGAAGGACAAGGGGCAAGAAGGCACAGGACAATTCAACCCCAATAGTGTATGTGCTCTCCACTTTTGATGTTATACATTTTAAACCTTCTCCAGGTCACAATTCACATTTTACTATGTTAATTTTGTATTTTAATGACGGCATTTCCATCCACCCACCGCCATCTCCCTTTCTCTGCCAAGTCACATATTTGTATGTGCATATAGCAAATGGCATGAGTATGTGTAAAGGATACGTGTCTAATGACCATGATTTGTCAGTTCCATCTCATAAAGGCCAAATGCTGTTAACTCCGTTGCTACGCTAGATTAATTTATGCCCACTTTTCATTGTCATTTCAATATTTCTTATCCAAAAAGTAATATGTGAAAGGTGACTTAAGTTCTCTAAACAAAAGTATGCCAACTTACTTGGGATTGACTTTAAAATCATATTCAAATAAAAGAAAATTGTACACCTTAAACATTTAAATAGAATCTTTTCGTTAACTTCATTAGATTTGAATTCGATTTCGGCTTGTGTCTCACTACACTTGCACAACGCTACAACCAGTTGGGAATTATAAGTACATCAGCTAAAGAAAGTATCCAAAATGTATCAATATTTTTACATGGAGCCATTAGTTATCTAATTAATTTGTTTAGATATCGTAACGAATTGGAAAATAAATTTTAATAAGTAGTTTAATTATAGATATAGAAGATAATAGTAAATATATTGCAATGGATTCTTTGCTCCATCGTATAACAAGATGCCATAGAGCTCACCCCACTCAATCGTCAAATAACTAATATCATTATCACTTACAGCAGTCGTACCTAATCAACAACTAATAGTTTGGTTAATCATCAAAGATCATTTTTCAGTGATCAGTTCACCTAGTTGATTACCCTGTCATTCCCTTACTAGTCATCTCCTATAAACTCTCTGAACGGGAAAATCTTAAACAAAAAATGAGTCCCAAAATTAATTTACTAATTATCCATCATCATGCAACATTAGTAGTAACTCAAGGAATCTTATTTTTCTTGCTTAATTCTTGTTCAACCTTATTTAATATGAGCTTAAACATTCATTCGTTATTCTTCTTCGACTTAAATAAGCTGCTAAAGTGCTTGGCAAAATTCCCAGAAACAAGGAATAAAAAATGGATAAAGAAAACCAGTCAGAAAGAGAAACTTGGTTTGGTTAGCATCTGTTTTTTTTTTCTCGCATTTTCTGTTTTTGTACATTTTGCCATCTCTCTTATCCGCTTTCAAGTTTTGACCATTTATTTAAACTTTGCTGCTTTTTTTTGTGTTTTGTTTCTCTCTCGAGCAATAAATTTAACCCCTTTAAAAGATAAAGAAAGAATAAATGAGCGGGGGAGCTGCTGGTGCTAAAACGGTAGAATGGGGGGGGCAAAAGAAAATGCGAATTAATTTTCTTAAAAGCTTTTCTTGGCGGCGCTGATTATCCAAATCCCTTACCCTCACCTCTTCTTCTTCTTTCTATCACTCTCTCTTTCTCTCTTACACTCTGTCTCTCACTCTCTCTATTTCTCTATCTTGGCTCTCTATCTTTTAAAAACTTTATGCGGGACAAACTTGTATGTAGGAATGAATCTACATACATTATATACTTATATACTTCTGATCATTATCCTTTACAGCAGTATGTAATAAAGACTTCTTAATGATCCTTTGGAATTTGAAAAGTCCTACAAACAAATTCAAAATTGTTCTTATTCAATGTTACCGATTTATGTAAACTAATATAAACTTTTCCAAAAAAACACTTCAAACAAATTATTTACAGATCTTTCATATGATTTCTTTGCCAAAGGTTTTCTATATCATTAACATAAATCTGCTAAGATCTTTACAAGGAATCACCATAGGTTATAGCACATAAAATCAACAAAATCTTTGTTAGTGTATTGGTGTGTGTGTGTGTGGGAGTGGGAGTGGATTTTAGTTAACTTTACAATTGGAGACAATTTTCATTTGTTTTTTAGTTGCGAAATTTTTATTAACGAAACTTTCTGGCACTCTACTCTATACATATATGTATGCATTCAGATATTGTGTTTTTTTTTTTTGTTGTTCTTTTTACTTATTTACACATCGGTTTACTTTGAACTTACAATTAGTTTCCATAAATTTTAAAATATTATTACCAAAAACAAAAAAAAAAAATTTGTTGTTTTTTGTATTTACTTTTTCTCTTACGAGTAGATAATCTAATTTTAAATTTTTTGTCGGAATAGGATCAAAATATGTTCAATTTACACAGATATTGATATCTTTTTATATATATTCGTTAATGGAATATAACTCTATATAGATCTCGTTACTATATACTATAACTCTTATATATTAAAGATTCTGTTAAGTTTTTGTTGTTGTTGATGTGGGCCTTGCTAATTGATTTAAATTCGATATGTGAGCCACTTTGGACTAGAGTTATTAATTAAAAAAAAAAAAGTTTATTAATATTAGATATATGTCAATGTAAGTTTATTATATTAAATTGAGGGTTTTGTTTGACTAATTTTTTTTATTTTGAATGTTCTTCAATTTGTTGTGGCAAAGCAAAAATGGAGACTGAATAGATTTTACTCTTATAGAAAATTATCTTTAAAAGATCCAAATAGGATTTGAATTTCAAAATCATGAAATATTGGAATATTTATTGACATTAGCCAGAAGAAGAGGCAATAAATTGTAGTTCATATGTTGGGTGATCCTAGAAATTTGCATCAGAGTGTATAAAGCATAACGTTTTTATATTCCAGCAGATCCCTCACGAACTTCAGTCAACTTGGATTAAGGGAATGGATGAGAAAATTCCTCTGTTTGCCACAACATTCGTACACCAAAATTTGAAATATTATATATTATTCAAATGTCTCCCGCTACTACCCAAACCCTCCAGCGATATGGCACAGCCCATCATCGTTACTGCCCACCAGCTACATCCTCCGGCTGTTTGGCCAGACAAGTGCCCAACAGGGCGGCGGCCAGCCGCTAGTAGGGACGCCAAACATCAGCTGTGGGCTTGGGTGTGCGCGTCCTAATGGGTCCACCGCCACTGCCTGGACCGCCGCCACTTGAACCCGACACTGAAGCGGATCGTGAGGTGGTGCTAACATCATCCAGATCGATGGTCTCCACAGGTGAGGGAGATCGTCGCGTGGAGCTCACCGGTGGCGAGGCAGCCGCATTCGGATTCGAGTTCTCAACATCTGGGGGATTGTGTGTGATGAGGGTGACACAACGTTTAATGAGATCGGATGCAACAGCAACGGCACCACCAGAAGCACCAGAGGGTGTCGATGTCACTGGAACTGTGGTCAGAGTGGTTGTTAATGGCTGCTGCTGACTCGAGGACGCCGAAGAGGAGGAAGAAGCAGCCGCTGCAGCGGCTGCACTTCTTAGCCATGGCAAATGATCAGTGTAGGATCCATAAAGTTGGCTATATAACCATTGACTCGACTGGGGTAGCAGGGCAGGACTCTGGAGAAACAATTGAGCTGCCAATGCGGGGTTAAAGGTGGGCGTATGCGGTGTATTCGATGGAAATGGATTGCCTGCACCACCACCACCACCGCCAGCCGCACCACTTGCAGATCCATTGGCTGAGAAACCACCGAATAGATCTGTGTGGTTTTTACTACGCTGTATAAGCGCTGTAAACGCACCACCCGAACCGCTTGAGAACTCTGTCTGATGGCCAAGTAATGTCGATTCGGCCTCCGTTCCATCTCCATCTGCATCGGCCTCTTCGTCCTCTTGGGTCAGCGAGCTAAGACTCTTTCTTGGCGACCCAGTGACCGAAATCGAATCACTTTCGAAGCCGGCATCATCGATATTATGATTATTATTATCATCTTGGCTGCTTAAGCTGGTTAAAACTGTCGGCGAGCCAGCTCCCAAGCCGACAACACCCGCACCCAAACCCAAGCCTAAACTAGATCCAGAATTTGGTTGAACAAAAGCGCTGGTCGTGGTTGTGGTGGTGGTTGGCGTGGCAGTGGGTGAACCCTCTGGACTGGTGGTGCTGTGTGCCGGACCCACTGTGGCCAAATGTTGATGCTGCTGTTGTTGTTGCTCCTGCGAAACATCTGCGGACAAGGAATGACATTTAGATATGTATATTTTCAAGTGATTTTATCTGGTTGATCACCTGTCAAAGTTCTGAGACTGCTGGCTGAGGGAAATGCTGATGCCGCCGCTGTGCCCGGATGATGGGTGAAAAAGTGTCCAGTGGGAAAGCCGCCGGGGCGGCCCCCTAATGCCATATGGGCACGCCAATCGGGTGCATGTAAATGGCTATGCATGCCCACCAAATGATGTGCAAAACCTGCCAAGAGAGAGAGTAATCCAAAAACATATCGAGCTTTAGTTTAGGTTTCACAACAATTGTATTTATTCAAGGTTAACCGCCGGTCCAAGTCCAATGCCAGGCCTAAACAAAAAACCAAAACACCTACCACAAACCTCCACATCCCTCTAAACCCCACCTCCTGTGTCTTTAGTTGTATCTCATATTTGGCTTTTTGTTTGCAAAAAGGCATCGCCCCAAAATTCTACTGCAGCCGACGGCTAAAGCCCAGCGTCGCCGTCGCCGTTGCTGTCGACGTCGTCGTCGTCATTCGACCACATATAGCCCACTGTGCGAGACCAAAAACGTTGCCGCACATTTTGGTTGCTGCAAAACAACTTTGGCCGCCACCTAATACCCCCCACCCGCAACCCAAAAAGATACTTGCTCCCTTATGTATGAATGGGCTGCTGCTCCTCCCTTTAGGTTTGGTTTATCTCCGTTGGTTTGGCTCCACCTTCAGGAGGTAGCAACACAGCTTCTTCGAAACTCCTCTAAATAAATTCATTAAAATTATATCCTCTCTTTGCCAGGACCCTATATAGCATAGCGGCCCTCCGACCGCCCCGCCTCCGCCCTCTTCATGACCACTTGTTCTTGCTTTCTTGCTCACTCTCTCTGCAGTTGCTGTCTCTGTTTGGTTGCTGCTGCTGCTGCTCGGTGACCATGTTTGGCCGCCATCAAGTGGCAGCCCACATCTTGTGGTGCACTCACTGGGAGGGATTGCAGCAGCAGGACTCGAGGATTTCAGGCCGCAGTCGCACATACTACGCGGTTGCTGCTAACGGCGACGCTGACGCTGCGTTACGAAGGAGGAGCGCAGTTGTTAGAAGACAGGGTGTAGGGGTAGGGGGCAAGTAGGTAGGTAGAATGGTAACCTGGCCGCTAAGACTGAGTCTAAGAAAATGCCAAGGCAAAAGGCAAACTTCCAGACATTATACTCACAGAATTCGCTCACATGCATTTGCTTGCTCGCTCGCTCGCTCGTTCACTCCCTATACATATATATATATATATATATATATATATATATATCTGGCCTCTAAGTCTCACTCGCTCGGTCTCTGTCTCTCACTCAGTCTCTGTTCAGACCTCTTCGTTTCTCTCTAAGTCTCTTACACTCTCTCACTCTATCTTCTTCTCTCTTTCTCGCTCGCTTTCTCTTTCTCATATAAATACTCTCTGGCAGTGACTTACTCACACCGCCAACAGCCATCTCGTTCGCACACACACTTGAGGCCAAAATACTTGGCCAAGTTTTGGTTCACAAAGTTTGTTAACCAAAATTTTACCGAAAATGTGACACCAACCCAACCAACGAACCCAACCAACCAACCAAGAAGAAGGAGCTAAAGCCATCGTCATCTTCATCGTCATTTTCATCGACATCTTATTGTGCCCTCTATTTCATATGATTGGCATGGCTGCATTACACATACGCACACACACAAACACCCACTATATATACACATATATCGGTATCGCTACAGTATAAACTGGGTCAAAGACACAAGCGAAATTGCTGCAATAGTTAATGCAAACTTAACAATTATCAATTGCTAAAATGAACATAATAAATTCTGCTTTCAGGTTGATTTCAATCAACATCATATCATTTACAGAGCGACTTTCATTTACAAAGTATTTGATTTTCACTACATTTATGGTCTAATGTATTAATAAAGGGGGAAATAGATCTCTGTGGGTCTTGTCTAACAGTGGCAGATCTAAGACTGTGATTTGGGAAAACTTTGCCCCCTAAAGTATGCAATAAGTAGTCCAAGAATTAGCTTTATGAGACAGAAAAAAGTTGAATATCCTGTGCATAAAACAATAATTACCGCGGCAAACATTCATAGTAGGCAGTTTTTAAGTTTAAGTCATTTGACAAGTTGTAAACTAGTTGAAAATCATAAACACGTGCTTAGTATATTGCATACGTTTAGGGGCAAAGTAATCCCTGATTCGCTGCTCTTAAACATGAAATTCATAAATTTATATTATTTTTCTTTTATTCTAGTACTGAAATAATACAAAACTTTAAATGATAGATTATGTGTTTAGGTCATGACAGAATTATAAACTGGAATAGCTAGGAAAATGTACTTACAGCCTCCTGATACTTCAAAAGACGTTCGTTAATATTAATAGTTTTAAATTTGTCAAAGATAATGTTTTTTCTTTTAAGAAATGTTTCCCTTTTCATTAAAGTGGCTAAGTATAAGTTTGAGAACAAAATCTTTCTTCTATGTATATCGACTTTTACTTAATGCCATTGAATTCCCTTTTTGGATTGCTTTGGTTTGCTTCTTTCTAGCGACCACGAAAAACTATACGATGACCATTTTGTTTTCCATTCCCATTCTGAAACCAATATATATAAGTATTTTACATACTTCTATGTACATGATAATACGGTACGGAATCCTCCCGATACCCTCCCGACATACACACACACACACACACACACAAAATGGCAGCTATAACAGGCCACAGAAACTATGGACACACACAGACTCACATGACACATCGAGGGAGCTCAGCGAAATGGCTGGAGAGCACGCCCACGATGTTCGAGTGCTACTTAAAGCCTGCCAAAATGATTCCTTCCTCCCTTCGCCTTGGAATGCCATTGAGCGACAGTGCGACAACATTGAGCAAAATTTTGTGTGTTTCCATATATAATATAACATCACGTCGATTTTGGCTAACCTAAACGAAACTATATATATATATATCTATATATATATACATAGCTTGTTGTATATACCCAAAAATATATGCATATGTATGTGGCCATTGTAACTGTATCTGTAACTCCCTCTTTCTCTCTACGTGTGTGTGTGTGTGTGTGTGTGTGTGTGTGGGCAATGGGCAAACCTTAATATGCGGTCCTGTAAGGGAAACCCTATGTGCGATAAAGGGTTAGCCACGTTTGGTGTCACTTTTTGCGGGGAGCAGGAGGTGTGGAATGGTTAAGGACGTCTCGTCTCGTACCGTTTCGGGTTTGGGGTTTGGTTTCTTTAACGGCATTCGTCGTCGTTCTCGACGCTTTTCCTTACACATACACATATATATATGTACGAATGTATATGAAAATTCCCATTTGGGCCAGGTGCCACCCCTATCCCCCCTCCCTCTCTATTCCACAGCGAAAGCGAGTGTTCTCTAGGTCTGTGTGTGTATGAGTGTGGCGGAGCATAACGCGGTGCCATTGGTGCGCCACAAAAAGCTTTCATGAGAGTCTAACAACAACATTTTGTTGCTCTTGTGTTTTTTTTTTTCTTTTTTTGGTTTTGCTATGTTTGTTTTTTTTTTTTGGTCCGTTTTGGATGGGAGGAGAAAGCCATGTGCAGTTTGTATTGGAAACATATTTTTTAACCCACGACAAACTAAACGAAATCAATGCAATAAAAATGTATATATAAAAATTATAAATAAAACTAAATTTTTTTAGGGTTTTCTTGGACCTAGGCGCATTTTTTTCAGCGAGTTTAGGACTTGCTTAAGCCGCCGACGGCAAATTGCAAATGCGTCATGCTAACGTTTCACCGACGGCAATTCAATTTCAGCCTGGAACGCCCCCGCATTTTGGGATGGCATCAGCCCTCCCCACACAAAACCCGATCCAAGTCACAGCAAGTCTCTCGACCAAGCCTCACTCAATTGCCCCACCTCTCTCTCTCACTCTCTTACACTCTCTCTCTCTCTCTCTCTCTCTGGGCAATGGGCAATGAAAACGAAAGGCGCACGGGCGCCACCAAATAAAAAGAAAGAAAAACTCAACAACGCGCAACAATTTCTCACCACAAGACGTTGCCTTGGAAAAATAATACGAAAGAAAAAAAAAACACGCACACAAGAACGAAAAAAAAAACCAGAGGCAAAGTCATTGCCCAAGTGGGCTTCTAATTCACCACAAGGCACAAGTAGGTGTGGGGCGGCGGGGGCGGCATAGTGAACTCGGCCAGCGAATCAGGGGAAATCAAGCGACAAGAAAAACTCACTCAATTTCCAAGCTCAAACTCAACAAAAGTGAAAGAGAGACACCAAGTGGCAAGAGCCAGAGAAAGCGAGAGAGCGATTGACGCAGGCGCTGCTTACAACACGATACGACGACACACACAAAACACATCCGACGAGCTGGCAGAAGCAGCAGCAGAAACATCAGCGGCAGCAGCGACTGAAGTTCATTTTTGTTGCCTACATTTGAGCGCGGATGCTCAACGGATGTTTTCTCGAATAGAATGAAAATTTGGTTGTTTTTCGCTTTATCGGGTTCTTTTTTTTTTTTGGTTATTTGTTAACTTTGATCTTAATTGACATTTTTTTTTTTTTTTTTTTCATTTTTTATGTGTATACATAATTGTTAAAAAATTTTTAAATTTTATTCAAATTTCTAATGTTTCTCCTTTTCTGTTTGCTTTCTTGAGTCCCTGCAAAATTATTATTAGAAATTCACAAATGTACTAAAAAGCAGAGTTTCAATCTCTTTATATGTTTATAGGTTTAATTTTAGTTTAAAATTAATTTTACTTGATATATTATGCAACTAATGAAAGGTAGTTGGTTCAATTAACAAGTTTTTTATCATATACGATCAGTTGAGATTATTAAAGTTAATTATTTGAAATGTTTCTTAATCAATTTTAGTATTGGCTGTTAAGTTATTTGTAAGGCATTTTACTGCTATCGCCTAGCAACCCCTGAAAAAAATGTCTTAATGGAAAAGTTATACAGCCCAAATGGCAGTTAATAGAGACTTCAAGCCAGATGTTATTTTGCCAGCCAATCGTTTAGCAGACAGCCGGTAACAGGTGAAACAAATCCATACAATCAACCAAACCAAACCAATCCAACCCACCCACCCACTTCCCATTCCTCTGTGTGCGTGTGTGTGTGCCATATCAGTATTTACATGTATTTGTTGTAGATTTGCAAATTGTTTTGGCAAATTTGTTATAGCCTTACCGCCGCCTCCACCCCCATGGGAGGGAGGCTGACAGGAGTTTGCTTTGCCTGTGCTTCCCTCTCCCTTCTATCCACACAGCAGCACGCATAATACGCACAAATTTACCGTTACACAAGTGTTGTCAACACATGCCAGCAAGTGGAAAGAGAGTGTGGGAAGTGGTATGACGACGGTGGCAGGATTCACACACACATGCCAAAAGGCCAAGGCATAACAGGCCGCAAGTTATTACAGAAAGAAGGAAGGAAGAAGACGAAAAGAAAACGAGAAAAAAGAAATGACAGAATGCATGAGGGGTGGTGCGGGGATGAAGTGGAGTGGAGTGGGGGCCGAACCCAGACAGCATTCTTGTGTTGTTGGCAAACATATTTTCGCAAATGTTATAAATAATTTTAAATGCACACCTTTTGCCCTACACTCCCTCTGAAAATAAAAATATTAAAGAAGAAAAAAAAATTGTTGTTGCTCCCTGCGTGACCTGGACATGAACTCATACCCAGACCCAGACACAGACCCTTACCCGGATCCTTCCCCTTCGGGTGTATTAGTGTCGCATTGACACGTAAATTGACATGAAATTGAATCAATGCTGTAATATGTCCTTGGGGGGCGACCAAACCAACCGACAACCGACAACTGAAAACGAGAAACTTTTCAACAGCAGCATCCTGAAGGCAAGTGGCGTAGGCAGAGGAGAAGCGAGGAGAGAGAGGTAGGTTAAATGCTGGGGACTTTTGATGAGATGGAAGGACTTGAGTCAACTCGCCCCGCCTTGCCACGCCTCAAAGGCGCACACGCACTTCAGGGCTGACTTTAAAATACATTTTCGTTCTTACTTTCGCACAAAATTGAGCTGTTGGCCTACAAGTTCCCCCTCTCCACACCCCCTCCTAACCGACGGCATACGTTTCTTTTCGGCCCGCCCTCAGGGGCAACTGTCTGTGACTGTGCAAATTTGTCTGTCTGTCTGCATGTTTGATTATATGTACTAAATCATCTCTTTCGCTACAAGAAGAAAAAAAAGGATAAAAAAAAATAAATAAACTGCAAAAAGGGAGTAAAAGCGAGTTTATTAACTTGTTTAAAATGCGCCACACTTTAACCCTTTTTTCCCCCTTTCTCTCTCCCCTGTTTCGCCTTCTTGTCAAAGTGAAAACGATGACTTGAAAGAATGCTAACGATATGCAAATGCAATTGAACTTGAACTAACTTAATAATAATATTAACGATAAGATTATCATCAGTGCCAAACTAAATCAATTAAGAACAGAACTTATGAACCTTCAATATGGAAATAAATTATTATCTCTGGAAATTTCAAGTCATGTAGAAAGAGAGAGAGAGAGATAATTACCGTTGGGTAAGCCTTTTGTTTGCCTGCTGCATACATTTTGGCGTCTTTAATTTACCATTTACCCCAGAAGATACATGGAATAGAAAGTACACTACATACTTAAAAACGCATTATTAAAGAGTTTTGGTTTATATGTGGAAGCACAAATACCCTTCTAATGCGTGCCATTCAAAAATCTTTGATTTCTCAAAAAGTCTCGTTTTCCAAAGATTTTATAAGATCTTTCAAATGTGATAAATATGCACAGACTGTCAGATGGACATAACTTTATACATAGCCTTGGCTTCTCACGCTGATCAAAAAAATATATATACATATAGCTTGTCGGGTCGAAAAGTCTTTTATAATAGCATCTATTGGGTTATACTAACTAAAAGTAACTAACTAACTTTAAAAGTAACTTTTTAATTCAGGCAAAAATGTGCCAAAGTAGAGGTTAATTTATAAACTTTACTGAAGTTTGACTAACAAAATAATCAGTTTGGAATTTAAATCTATCAAATAGTTGGATTATCTTCTAGAAATCCTTATTCAAAACTGAATAATTCTGAGTTTAAGACTAGAAATTGTGTTACTATTCTGATTGGCCATGATTTCTATAAGAATTCCCTTGAATAGAGTGTCATCATGGGCGATATTATGACTTGAAATCGGTCAACTTTTTTCGCCAAAGAGGCAAGAATGATACAAAAATCGAAAATGTTTAAGTAAAAATTGCATTAAAAAACTACAAGAACTTTGCTACTCAATATATGTATGTGTGTGTGCTGGAGAAAGTTTTTGCCAAATGATTAAAAAGGACAAAAAAAAAGGACAAAAAGAAAGGCTAGTCTAGTTGGTATGTGTGTACGCGGCACTACAACTAGCTCAGGACGAGAATAAGAACAAGAACGAGAAAGATGTAACGAAATAAATATAATATGGCAGAGAGAGCAGAGCACATTAGTGACACGCCTTTCCACAGGACTCCATGGACGACTCCACAGACTTTAGCAAAAGGTGCCTTGCCGCCTACCCTTGCCTGCCTGCCAGCTTGCCAGCTTGCCAGCTCGCCTGCCTTGGCTATGAGTGAAAAGTGGAAAATTTGTAGCTTCCGCAGCGGATATCCTGTTTCACACACACATACACACACACACACGACCGCCCCGACCCCCCACTCAGCACTCTCATTTCGAAGTGCCTTTAGCAGGGAAAGGAGTCAACTAACTACAAAACGAAAAAAAAAAAAAAAGAAGAAAGTTTCGCGTTGCGTTTTTAGTGAAAATTATATTAAAATTTTGCGCTTGATGTAATTTATGTCATAAAACCCATATAAAGGAAAGCGAACACACTCCCACACACACACACACACACACACACACACACACACGTGTGTAATTACGCTCCTATGTATGTGTGGGTGTCTGTGTGAGTGTTTTAATGTTGTAAATGAATTTTCTGCTTGAATTAATTTTTCAGCAGCATTTGTCTTGGGTCTTCCTGCTGAGCTCTAGTATTTTTTTATTTAAGATTATTTATTTAAAACCCTTTTTTCCCCCACATGTAACTTTCTCTCACTCTCTCTCTCTCTCTCTCTGTCTCCCTCGCTGACATGTCAAAGGCAAAGATCAAAGTAAGCACCCAACACACACACACACACTGATTGCACCACATTTTGTTAAATTCGGAAATTTTTCGTTAGCTCATTTAGCTAAGGGTTCCAAACAACTTTCATATACTATGCACAAGATTTCTCTTGTGAATGAAAGAAATTACATTTAGATATAATGACGGATATATGTACATACATAGTAGAGAGTTTCATGATTCTATTCAAAACTTCGGTTACTCCAAATGAGTATTCATATTCAAACAGAACAAGTTTAGTTATCCGCAATTTTTAGAAATCAAACCCACAGAATGAATCTATCGAACGAAATGAATGAACTACCGAATCATTCGAAAACTTAGAGTATTCACTAATTTTTTGAAAACTAAGCTTGTTTCAGTCTTCACTTGTATTCAGTTTAGCCTTCTATCTATTCTATCACTTAAAGGAACAAAGAAAATAAATAAAACAATATTTGCGAAGACTCGAAAGATTTTTATATTTCTTGAATGATTAAAGATCCAGAGAAAAAGCTTTGAATTCTTGCAATTCTTAGTAATCCTTTTTGTGGACTAAAGTCTGTGTACCTGCTACGATCTAAAGTCCAAGAGTGATATATAAAATACTTTCACTTTATGTAACTATAAAGCAAATTTAAATGAATTGTTTGGTGGAAATCTTTCGCAGCCGTTTAAGACATTTAACATTGGCATGGCAAGAGCAAAAAGTATTTGGGCTTTATTTTCGTTTTTTTGGTGTCTGTATGACAGCATTTTCCAAATGCTCCTTCGACTCCTCATCGCTGAATCCATACCACAGCCACCCCCAACCTTACCCCGTTTTTTGGCTGTTTCAGTTGCCTGCTTCATTAACACCTCAAGCCATTAGCATAAAGATGATGACAAATGAGCAGGCAGACAAGCGATTCTCTATCCCTCATACTTCCTCCTTTTCTCAAAAGTTTCCATCTCGCTTGCTGGCTCTCTCTCTATCTCTCTCTCTCTCTCTCTCTCTTTCTCTCTCTTTGTATCTCTGCATTTGTGTCTGTGCCCTATTTATGAAAAGACAGCGCCCTGCTTCTGTTGGGCAGGACTGAAGATAGAGAGGCAACAATTATACAACAAAACAACAGCTTGAAAAATCCATTAAAATGATTTTAATCCTTTAACGAGTCACACACAAAAACGTCGTCAACGTCGACGTCGTCGCTGTTGTCGTTTCCGAGAAATGCGCATCGAGTGAATCGACGGCGAGAAGTTTTCATTTTTAACCAACCCCTCTGAATTTCATCACATCTTCTACTCATCTCATGCCATGTGCCACCCCCTTTTTTGCCCATAACCATCTCCTCATCCATATGTAGCAAAAGCAGCGGCAGCAGCAGCAGCAGGCGTTGCCTTAAATTATTTTAAAGAGCCGTCGCCGCCGCCGTCGTCGCCGCCACTGTTGCAACAATAAACACGCGATATAACCAGACTGCGAACAAGGATAACGATGCCAAAAAAAAAAAAAAGGATATGTCTGTAGAGAAAGGACAAAAACAACAACAACAACAGCAACGGGGAGAAACGGACGAAACGTCGCCTGGTGAACAAATCGCGTTTGATACGCTTTGATTTTATTAAAATTTAACAATTTCTCTATGAAATTTATGAGCCCCGGGGCCCTTATTTGCCCTCCATTGAGAAGGGCGCTCGATATTGACGTCAAAGTAACAGTAAATTCTTTAACATGTAATACAAAAGAAAATTTAATATGAAATTATTAACCAAAATTATTTGGTAGCAATAATCAATAATAGTACAAACAAGAAATTCGACGGCCTAAACAATAACTTAAAATCGTTCAAGTTGACTTAACTAGTTTATTAAACTAAGCGCAGTTGAAAATGTAACTTTAGATTTTAAATAAATAAGAAAATGTTGCTTAAATATTGGATGTTGGTAGTCATTGGTAAGGATAAAGATAGGTTCATATAGGGCATAGTAAGTAAAGAAGTTCGAAACTGAAAGAAATGTATAATTGCTGGTTCTTCTAGTTGGAACAGGTTCAACAGCTCGGAGAAGTTAATCTCATCATTCAAAAGCTAATATAGAAAAGTTTCACCCATAAGTTGGGCGGAGCTTCATTAGTTCAAGTTAACTAAAATGACATCGCAGACTTATGCACATTTTGATTCTAGGTGCAAGTCACAAAGGGCAAAAAGTCAAAACTATTTTTGGGGGGGGACTTAAGAAGTATATACCAACGCCCTCTAAAGCCAAGAACAAGAACTAGACCTACTAAGCGTGGTCGATGAGTTGAGTTTTGAGAGCTGAGAAATTGTATTAATTCTGTTTAAGTATTAAGTAAATGATGCACTAAATTTTTTATTCATAATCTCAGAAAGATGAAAACATTTGCATGTTGCATTTTCCAACTATCTTTTACATTTGTTGTTAAGTATTAGTTCTTAGTCCCATTCACTCTAAAACAAATTGAATTCACATGAGAAATGTGTTAAATAGATAAGCATAGAACAAGCCATTAAAAACCGAAACCCGAAAGTTTAATTTATATTAATCTCAGCCAATTGGCATAAAAGGTTTAATCAGCAATTTGTATGTCAGAAAGGCAAATGAATGTTTTCCCTAATTTCGTTGTTTCAGCTACTTTTCAAGCTTATCTGCAGATTATTTGGGTATATTGATACCCTAAAGCCCTTGCAATTGGTATCAAGTTCTATGTTAAACTCTTTCATTGTTGTTGTTGTTGCTGTTGGTTTTTTGTGTTTTTGCGTAACCCCATTAATAGGTATATTTATTTACAGCTAATTTCGCGTTACCGCCCCGCGGACAAAATAGACAACATTAAGCTCACCTGCCATGTCCCTTTTCACCCTTCTCGTCCTCTCTCTCTCACATACACTTTTTCTCTCTCTTTTCCTAAATTTAGGTCTGACATTGATATGATTTGGTCCTAACGAGCACAAAACAAGAAACAAGCCCTTGAGGCCATTTAGCTAAAAGCCGCTTAGTTTCGCTTCTCCTTCCATCAGTTATCCCCACGGCACTGAATTGAGATGCGTTGAATTGAGCTGAGCTGAGCTGAGTTCTTGCTAATGTTTAAAGGTTTTTCCTTTAACATATATGTATGTGTGTATGTGTGTGTACATTAGTTAAATACCTGGCAACTTAAAGGGTAATCCAGCCATAAGTGGATCCGGTCCAAAGCGTTGTGGCCCAAATGCGAACGGATGAAAACCCTGATGACGAACCTTTGAGCGCGGCTCACGTGGACCATCGACAGTTACCTTAATGGCCTTCGTATAGGTGGCTATTTGTATGGGATTCGTTGAGATCACAATGGTGAGGGTAAAACTTTTACCTGCAAAAAAATATAAATCAAAAAAAGGAGATTTAATTATGATTATGATGGAAAACGAATTTTCAACATTAGAAGTATTTCAATCGTCCATAAGTTATTATTGATAGTACTTAAAATAGTATAAACTATTTTTTAATTATCCACACTTAATATTAAATTTAGTTTTCAGTTATCTTCATATAAAAATTTGAAACTTTCGATATTGAGATGGGCTAGGATAAGTCCACAGAAATTGTCACTGTGAAAGACCCTTGTAGAAGTAGTTAAAGATCGTCTACATGTCTCTCTTTTTCTCTCAGTTTTCTCTCCACATTTATCTCTTTCAATGTTTCTTCAAAACCTACTTCTACTCCTAACTAAATTCTCTCCTTCTCTCTTTCTCTTGTCTCGTTATGTGACCCACCCATTAACTCCTTCAATATGCATATCTTTTATATTATCTTTCTGGCCATAAATATTCAAATGTTTATTTAATGTTTTTACTCTTTCTCTTGCCTTAAACTTCTTCTCTGTCGCTCCTTCCTTTTTTTTTTTTTTTTTCGCGAATCTTTCTCAGTCATCGTTGGTTTAATAAACATAAATTGTAACTTTCTCACATGCCTTGGGACAAAAGAGAAGCCCAGCCAAAACATTGGAGAGAGTGTAACGAAAAAAAAAAGAAGAACAAGGAAATTAAATTTTCCCAGCAAAGTCAAAAATTATATTGCCAATAAATGAAGACACAGACGCCGACAACATCGAAGACGACCCGCCCTGCAATTACCAGTGGGGCGCTGGCAGGGGGGAGACCGAGTGGGGGGTGGATGAATGGGCAGAGAAAACATCCACAGTGGATGGGGGAGGTGGGCGGTACCAGGGCGTTGCGTTAAGGCAACGGAATGAGCTGCCAAACAGGAAGCCGGAATCGACGTTTATTAAAACGGAAACTCGAGACAACTGTGCGGCGGCAGGCGAAAGCGGAAAAAAAATACAAAATACACCCAAAAAAAGGAAAACTGAAAAAAATAGCTGAGCTCTGAAAAAGATGGCGACAAGGACATAATTCTCGACATCGTCGTCTTTCACTTGGCAAACAATGTCCTTGGAGCTTAGAGCCCCAGGCTGATAAGGACTCGCCGCCCCCTTGGATCAAAATGTGATTCACACAAAACAATCTCCCCCCTTTTTGCTTCAGTCTCATCCTCATTCCCCCTCTCTCACACTCTCTCTCTCTCTCTCTCACTCTCTCTCCATTACTTGCTCATTCTCTATTTCTCGCCTAGCCTGTAAATTGCAATTTTCAAGATTTAAGCGTGAACAATAAATGTCACATAATCTGTAAGTAGCTAAATAAAAGTAAGAGAACAAAACAAAACCAAAAAAGAGAAAAAAAAAAGAAAAGCAAAAAGAACGTAGCTATTTAATTTAATTTATCGCATTTTAAACATCCAGACAAAACAAAACAATAAAGCAAGGAGCCATTCTATAGGACAATATAACAAATTTATTTGTTGATTGCGGTCTGTAGGAGGCAGAGAGTCAGTCCGAATGGTGGAGCCCCATTGGAGCATATAAATCGTTTGAATCGCCAGTCATCCCCCCGCCCCTCCTTCCACCATCCCTTTACTCCTGTCTGTGGCCCCGCAGCAATTTGTAGGGACTTCAAAAGTGATAAGACAACTTTTCTATTCATTCTAAAGAAAGGATAAATTATGCTCGACTTTAAAGAATGTTCATATATAATAAGCATAATATGTCTATTCTACACCAAAGTCAGCTTCAAATTTAGACTTTAGAGATTCTAATGACACTTTTCATTTATTTTTATAGATTGTAGAGTAAGAATCCTTTGAAAAGTAGAGTCCTTTTACCGAATGTTTAACGTTCAGTAAGCTTATATATACGTTCAACCAAGCTTATATAAAGACCAAGGATATAGATTCAAGAGACAAAGGTATTGCATTTAATTTATAAGTCTATCCACTTGAATAACATTTACCTATAAAAATGTCCCGCATTGTTTAAATAATCATATTGATCTTGAATTTAGTGAACTTTTGTTTATAATAGCATTGAGCTAGGCGATAAGTATTTTCGCTGACTCACTCTTTACCAAGTGAATAAGTTCATTTACTCCAGGTCCTTTCTTCAGTCTATACTGACTTTATTTTCTGAGGTATCTAACATTTTTCATTAACAAAAGTCGAAAGTTTGCTTTGATTACAGGACTGAACAATTGAGTCTCTGAGTCGGGGATTTAAAGAAGTGAGTGATTCAAAAAAGAACATGTTCAGTGAATCTGTTTACTCACTCACTGAAAGGAATCGTTCAATTTTGTGCACCACTCAATATAATTAAGTTGGATATATATATATATCTATCAAGTATATATACTCATATCTAATTGAATAAATTATTCTTTATTTAAACACTAGATGGCGACAGCATGAAAATGTTGTGCATGTTGTTGTTATTGCTGTGAACTGTTTTGTTACCCCAGCAGGTGTTAAGCCTCTTCCCCGTTCATAGAAATTGTTGATTGTTGTGTCTGTCTATCTGTCTGTGACATGAATTTCCCTTAGCATTAAGTGAATTTCTTTGGCATTAAGGCAAAGTGTTAAAATTATGATCTGTTAAGTGTCTAAATACACCCACATCCTAGTAGAGTAGCAAAGGATGGAGCCGGAAATTCACTAATGGTGGTATGGGTAGTGAAAATTTTGTTACCTTATGGGGGTTGCTTTCGGTCTTTCGTGACCAATTCATTGTCACACTTGCTGCTTTTGCCCCTTTGCTTCTCTCTCTCCCTGTATATGTGTGTGTGTGTGTATTTAAAATGTCATTTTGTTGTCAACCTCAGACTTCTTGTCTTATGTCAAATTATAATTATGGCGCCATGCCTGCCTACTAACGACATTAACAGCAACAGCAACAGTTCCCAGTTACCAGCTCCAGTTTCCAGGACAGGCCAGGCCAGGCAAGGCCAGGAGGCATTTTGGGCCAAACTCTACCCCCAAATTATGTGAAGCCATTAAATTGCCTAAGCAAAAATGAACCCTTGTCCTGTTTTGTTTCTGTTTCTGTTCCTGTTCTGTACTGTGTTCGGGCTCTTCTCCTTCATTATCAGCGATGTCGAAAGTTAAAATGCTGGCAAAAATTTTGCCAGCCTCCACAAATGAAACAAATTTTTGCTTTTCTTGTTATTGTTCTTGTTGTTGTATGTGTATTTGCGTAAGGTTAAACGTTTGAAAAACTTTGTTTTAAAATCACTTAGCGCCTGTTGGGTGGAAAACACACACACACACACCCAAAATATATGCATATGCATAGAGGCAATATATAAACATTTTTATGTATATACAGTGAAACCTGAGATAAACGTAGGACAATATTAAATAGTTTAAAATATTTGCATACAAATCTTAGATTTAGTATACATTTACTCTTCAAAAAGTCAAGTAACTGAACCGTAAATGGTTTAAGTTAAGGTTCCAAACTTACAAACAGTTGCAATTGATTTCAGATTGAAACTAAATTTAGTCTATTTATATAAGTTTACTTTTTGTTTTATTAAAATAATATGAAATGGCTCTCAATTCTCTCTCTCAACTTCTTAAAAAACTATATTTTATCGATTATTGTTATCGATTGCTAATTCAAAATGTATCAATATTCTGCCACACACAAATTACAGTTAGTTAACAGCACTGGTAATGGGATCTTTAGAGCTTTTAAAAGCAATTTGGCTCAAAAAACTGTAAAACGCACTTAAGGATTTTACTGTACAAATGCACACGCTCACACGCACACACACACACACCAAGAGAGTGAGAGAGAGGGGGAGAATGAGTGTACGCACACATACACACACTTACATCTATTGGGAGGTACCAAGTTGGTCCTTTTTACAAAAAGGGTGCAGGACTTTGTCGTCGTCGTCGTTGTCGTCCTTGTCGACGTCCCCTTTTGCAAAGTGGTGATAATTTCTGCTTTGTTGCGAAAATGACAACATTTTAACCCGACTTGACTCCACGGCCACCTCCAATCTCTCCTCTCACACTTGCCTTTCTCATCGGTTTGTTGTTGTTGTTGTTGGGCTTCTCCACTTGCAATGGACGCGCAAGACTTGTGTCGACTTTTAATGGTTTTTCATCTTATTAGCAAGCAAAGTTCTTTGTCGCCGCTTTGTTGCCACGCCCTCGACTATTTAGCGGGTGGGCGGAGTGGATGAAGTGAAATGGCGAAAACGGCATGTAGAAGAAGTGGCAGGAATGGTGGAGGGGGATGGTGTTGCTAGTTCCTGGTCCTCAGATTTATTTTGCAATTTTTGCTCATTTGCCAAACCCGTGAAAGGAGGACGAAAAATGACGGCAAGGACTTTGCCTTTGTCTTAGCCACTTTGTGAGCAATCTCTTCTTCTTTCACACTTTCCGTTCCAAAAGTCGGCACCACACCGCCTCCCTCCCCCTCAGACATTCACCCACCGCTACTGCTGCTGCTTCTGAGGGCGCATAATTAAAAAAGTTTCATTTCATTTTGTTGGTTTTCTTGGTTCGTTTCGCCTGTTTATGTTCATTTGTTTTCTTGTGTAGGTTTTTGGGGTTTTTCTCTCCCCCCGCCAACCATCTCACCGCCTTCCCACCATCGCCATGATCATCTTCGTCTTGTGGATGCTGCAGCCGTTACAATATTTTTCATTGCGAGGCCAAAGCAAAATGGGGCGAATGGTTAACTTTGGAATGGAGTGCTGATTGTTGCTGCCTTTTGTCCTAATGATTACCGACTTTTTGCCCCCAAAACATTTTTTTTTTTTTTGTTTTGCATGCTTCGTTTAATTTAATATTAATCCAAGAACTATGTTTGTTTGTCTTGTTATGTATTGCTCTTTTTCCCTTCTTATTTTCATTATTAATTTATATAGGAAAAATTTGTTTGAGGCCTTGACAAAACTATCTAAATAATATTTGATCTATTTGAATGCTCTGTGAAATGGTCTTTAAGTCTATTGTTTGGTTTTGCCAGACATCCCCCATGCCAGATCACCCCATTGGCAAGAGGGTGCAAAAAGGGAAAGTTCCTTATCTTGCATGCCACCTTTTTAGGTCGGTTTTGTTTTTTTGGGGGGCAGCTGATTAACTTAAAAGTTACTCAAGTATTTTGGCATTCAAAATGTTTGGCTTATGAATTTTGTATTCACACCCCCAAATAAATGCCAGATATATGGTATATTCCATATGTATGACTAAGCAGAAAAAGGTGGAAGGAAGAAGTGAAAAAGCAATGACGGCTGGGGGTCTGGGAAGGAAAGAATGTTGGCCGCATCCAACTCAATATTGCATTTTGGAGCCAAACAATATGCACTGTAGTAGTCCCAATCCCAATGCCAATCTAGTTCCGAGGTTCCGTATTTCGCAATGCCTTTCATTTATTCATTCATTCCATTCATTGTGGCAATCTCTGCTTTTTTGGGTGTCGGCATTTCGGCTCGACTAGTCCAGTCGACTGACTGGTCCAATTCAGTTTCACTAGCAGTAAACACTGAGAGAGAACAAACGGCAGGGCAGTTGGCATAGATTGGGGGGGAGATGGGAGGTTAATTCTCACGAATTTCTGAACATTCCGCTCCTTTGCTATAGTCACACAGCCAGCCAGTCAGTCACGGTCGTTTGGTTCTGGCCATGGCAACAGCCCATAGAACGACGGGGGATTCGTTTTGGGCCATGGGTCATAGAAAATCTATAAATTCTGATCATAATTTTTATGAAGCAAAGCATCATGAAAGTAGCAAGTAAATTTAAATATAAAGTACATTACATTTTAAAGAGCAAATCTAAAATTATGTTGGAATTTGTTTTTGATATATGTACATAAAAAATCATTTAAATACACTTATAGTATATACAACTAAAGATGGATTAATAACAATTAGACAAAGAGATTTTGGCATTGTTAACAAGAAGAGTTTTTGCATTAACTTTCCTATAAAAACATCAATTATGTATTTTCAATTTTAATTTAATGACATAAAGAAAAAGCAAGAGAGTCTGATATGTTAAGAAAAATACTTTTTGCAAAGACTGTAAACCATTCCTTTCCTGTACAACATGAAAAAAAAAACTTAAATACAAAAGTTTTCCTAAATTTTTAGCTTATTTATGGTTGGATATATAGAAATATATAGAAATCTAATCCAAAGTCCTTAAGTTCTTTAGGAAATCTTTTCATTATCCCGCCTGCAGGCTATTCGACTGGGTTACTGGACCTGCATTTCTAGGACTTTTATTGGACAATCAAGTGATGCAACAAGCTAAAGACTTTAAGCTATTCCTTTTACCCATTGGTGATGATGATCATGATGAGGATAATGCGGGAAACAAAAAGGCTATGACATTTCATTATACAAATAACAATT
The DNA here is from genome assembly GCA_018150345.1 of Drosophila equinoxialis. NCBI lineage: Eukaryota > Metazoa > Arthropoda > Insecta > Diptera > Drosophilidae > Drosophila > Drosophila equinoxialis. The sequence goes on along the minus strand of JAECWI010000238.1, from coordinate 2,244,557 downwards.
AGGCACACAGCAAATACTAATTTTGAGTTTGTGTGTGTGTGCGTGTGTGTGTGGGAGTGTGGATTTGTGTGAAGGACATTAACAACCCTCACTCATATCCACCACATCTCCACCCACACACACACACACACATACACACATAGATTTAGTTGCCTTTGTGAAGGCTGCAAATGTTAATGAAAATTAAAAATTCAACATCAAAAGAAGCGAAATGAAGAAAGGAATTGACTTGGATGATAAAATGCAAAAAGGAGAAAGAAGAAGATGGAAGAAGTGTTAATGTGTTATCTGATTTATTTATGTATAATCTCATGAGTGTGTGTGTGTGTGTGTGTTCCATCTCACTTTCTCTCTGTCTCTCTCTTTTTCTCTGTCGATGTGAATTGCTTGAATTTGTGAAAATCGTGACTTCAATTAAATTCCATTCAATACTCAAGGAATTTTCAGCTGATGATGCGCAAGTAATTTCTGAAATTGGATACTTGTATGCCAACTGTAAACACACACAAAATGCACAGACAAACATATGTATTCCGTATATGTGTGTGTTTGTGTGTGGGTGTGTGTGTTTGTACTTTTGTATTAAATCAAATTTTAATTGCGCATACTTGTCCTTCGGTAAATATTTGCAGCGCTTTAGCCGCCTTTGACTCAATCTCTTTTGCTCTCCCCTCCTCTCTCTCTCTCTCTCTCTCTCTATCTGTCACTGTCACTCCTGTCTCTTTGGCGACAAGGAATTTAAAGGGCAACAAACCATGAGCCAGAAGCTTGGCAAACAAGCATTATGAGCAAACAGACAAACAAATAAATAAGCTGCAAATAAATAAATTGGTTGAATTTGGCTAAGCAGCTAAAAAACGAAAAAAAAAAAAAAACACATCAGGTACAACTGTACATAAATGCTGGTGACCCCGACGTCATGGAAAACCAAGTTATTCAATAAATATTCCATCTTGTTTGGCAAATAACATTTATTTCATAACAAATATAACTAAAATTATTAATTTTTGATATTAACTTGACTGAAAATGACTTGACATTTCAAATGTTCGATTACCAGAAGAATTTTTATATTTGGATTGGGTTTGGCATTTTCCCTTAGCTAGCCAAACTGAAGAATCCATTAAAAGATCTGCGATTAATTGTTACTTTACTTACTAAACCTAATAAAAAAAATGATCGCACCTGGTTGTATAATTGAGGTAAACGCGCTAACACTGCAGTCGGAATAGATGCCGCTTTAGACAGACGATATTTATATCAAAGTATTCATATCCAGCAGAGTATTAAAGTCTATAGAACTCGCCACATTGTCAATTGTGTTGAATGTCTGCCCTGTTTTCATCATATCGTTTAAATTGAATTGAACATATTTGGCTTTTGACATCCTGTGGAGGGGAGGATGCTTTGTGCTCGGCACTCATCCGTATGGCCAAAGGCAATGTGAAAGAAGTGGGGAAGAAAGGGAATTGTGGAGCAGAAGGACACGTCAGGTCTTTACATTGCATTCCCAAGGCATTGTTTTAGTTACTTTTTTCCAATGTGTATTTGTAAGTTATTGTTTGTGTGCAACAACTTTAGTCGTTTCTTATATGTTTCTTGAAAACCATTTCAATTCCATAAAAATTGTTATTATGAGTTTCATCTTAAAGCTTCCGGCTTACATTAAATATCATTAAATATTTAAATATGCGCTACGGCGCGGCAAGTCAAGTTTTTTGGCCTCTCCCGTTGAGATCTCCAGGAAAAGCTAAAGTCAATGCCAGTGCCACCCAATAGAAACCCAACCCAACCCAATCCTTTCCTTTGCTTGCTTTTCCTATCCAACATTCCTTCAATATACTCCACGGGCAACAACAAAAATAAGAGAGAAAAAAAATTATACCTAAGACTTTTAATGAGATGAAGGCGAAATTTCATTATGAAGTTTTCCGACTTGCCTGGGGATTTGGTTGAGGCCTAAGATGGTATGGTTGTTGTTGTTGTTTGGCTCTTTTAGCTGCTGCCAGTCACCAGTTCCCGGGTTCCCAGGTTGCCAGTTGCCAGTTGCTAGTTGGGTGTGGTTGCGAACGGTAACCTCGTTAAGCTTAATTAATAGCAGCAATGTGATAAACACCAAGGCTAAGAGAGGCCCAGCTTGGCCGCCATTTTGTTGTCACCCGCTTCAACTCAACTGAACTCAACTCATACACACACACACACACCCACCCACACCCATGCCCAGAAACTTTTTCTCCCAGGTGTCAACTACAGCCAAGAATGGCACCATGAATGGCTGGTAACCCGGGGGGATGGGGAGAATAAACATTGTTGGGTAGAGAAGTTCGTTTTTTAATGAGCCCAAATGTCAGGTTGGCTAATGCTGCTGCTACTGCTGCTGCTGGCACTGACATTTGACAGATTTCCAAGCCCATTTTCTACTTATTTAAGCATTATCCAAGACAGGGTGGATAATCCAACCCTCCTCTCCCTGCCGATTGTGTGCCAACATGATGAAAATGGCTACAACTTACAAAAACTTGCCTTGAGAAAGACAAATCAACATTTTATAGTTTCATTTTTGCATTTACTAATCATTTTTCATTAAATATTAGAGTAGTTTCTTTACATTTCTGCTTATCTTAGTTATAAATACCTTAACAATATAAAATTCCTTTTGTTAACTATTCAATATTGATGGAAATTTTGAGCTATATATATATGTATATTCTCGATGGATTTCTAGGAGTAGCTTGCCCCCGAGTTATATACACTACGATTTCGTATTTTATTCAATATTGGACATCCCATGAAGATAACCAAAAGAAGAGAGAGTATTATTTGGGATGTTTGGTGGAGGGAGGTGAGGGGCCATTGAAAATTGTTTGGTGGCTATTCAAAAAGTCATAGACATCTCAATGATTCAATTAAAATGAACTTTTAATAAATAATCGTACGCATTCAGTCTGAGAGCATTCCTAAAACTCAACTGGTTCTCTCTCCCTCAACTTACTTATAGTACTTCTCGAATTGTGCGACGATAATCACGAGCAGTTAATTAACATATTATCGTAAATTCAGCAGGCACAACAACAATAACAACAGAAGATGAAGAAGGCTTAGAACCTTCCGTCCGGCAGCAATGGCAGCAGCAGCAGCAGCATCAGAATCAGCATCAGCTTTGGTAATGCACTTCAAAGTGCTTACACATCAATGCAATGCAAAGAGCATGAGAAGGAGGTGAAGGAGGTGGTGTAAGAGGGCTGAGGTGGGGTGTCCAACTCATTTACATTCTGTACAATATAAAGCCAAGAGTGGGTGTGTGGATGTGTGGGTGTGGGGGTGTGGGGGTGTGGGGGGTGAGGAGGTGAGTGTGGTGTGGTGGCAATAATTACATGTGCTGGGCAGATATTCCTTTCCCTCCTTGAATGCCTCACATCCAAGTGATTGTAATTCATTAGTAGACAACGACCAAATGCATTTCCCATTTGGATATATGAGTGTGTGGGTATGTGTATGTGAGTGTGTCAGTGTGTAGATGAGTGTGTGGATTATGCAGTTTCCGCTTCAATGCAAACTGCAGTTCCAGATTCCAGGTTGCAGTTGCATCTATTGCAGCTGCTGATGCCGCCATTTTATCTAATTGCGTTCGCATTACGCATACGAGGCGAGGACCCCCATATCATTAAAATTACAAGTTTTCAAATACAACAACAAAAAAAATTAACAACAACCTAAAATATCTACGAGGATTGCCTTTAACTTTATGTAAATAGAAAGTCCAATCTATAAAATATCTAATATCATTTAGTTGCCAATTATTTCATCTTATTGTTGATCTATCTGACTCTATTAGCTCCATGTCAACTCAATCAAAGTTTGCTTTTGAGTCCTGAATGTGATCTGTGTTAAATTCTTAAGATAAACTAAAATATTTTTAAATTTTTCAATGAAATTTAAAAAGGAAAAGTTTCTTAGATTTCAATGAAATTAATAGAAAACAAACTACTTCAAAAGTCGCAAGTATTAACCCTCGGATTCTGTGAATTGCACATTGCAGCTTATTGAGAGGAGTTGGGAATGGCGAATATTCTGATGGGTATGAGGTGGTGAAGGAGGAGAAGGAGGAGGAGTCTGCAGCCTTGACAACTGCAAGTAGCATTAGTTGTAAATAGCAAAAAACAACAAATTACAATTTTTTCTGTTTTTCTGTGCTTTTTTTTTTTTACAATGGATTTGGAATTTGTTTACTAATTGAAATCAAGCAAATATAAGAGAAAAACAAAAATGGGTTGAGGCACTTGACCCATGTAATCCTTTTTAAAACAAAATGGGCAAAAAGAAAAAAAAAGACCCGTAACCGGATAGAAAATTGTTGTTCAAGGGGGTTGGTAGGAGATAGGTGAGGAGAGGAATAACAAATTTGTCGAATAGAAAATTTGGTTCTTGTTGGATAACGCCTTTTTCAAACGGTAATTAGTAGGGAGAAAATGAAAGGAAATTTCACAGGAAAAAGGTCCCTTTTGTTGTTGTTGTTGTTGTTGTTGTTGTCGTTGTCCCATAATCAAATGTTTAAAAAAAGATTTGCAAGTAAATCCCAAGGAATTATTTGCCACTTGAAACGTTTAAAAATGCCAACAAGAATGAATGACGAAAGCAAGTTGAGATGCGTAGCAAAGGAGAGCGATGGTGAGAAAGAGGGTAGAGAGGTCGCTGGTCGATGTGGGGAGTGCGGGGAAGGGTGAACGGTCTCGCTTGAACCCCAAAAAAGAAAAACAGAAAGAAAAAAATCAGAGGCAGGTCTGGGTCCAGACAAACTTAATGAGCAAATTGTCAAATGCCGCGGCAAAGCGCGCACTTAAACATGGATAGACCATGCCCACCACCCACCCACTCACCCCCTCCACTGCTCTTCGCCATCCCCGACGCCATTTGAACCTTTGACCAGAAATGCAAAGGAAACAAGAAAAAAAAAAACAAAAATTGACGAAAGAAAATGAAAAAGAAAAATATCTTGACGAGAGAGACAAAAAAAAAAAAAAAGTTGCCTCTTGTCGTCGTCGTTCGCTCCCTTGTTGTAAGCCATGTTTGGGGATTTGAATAAACAGTTACGCTGATTTAATTTGGATCCCAGTGCCCCCTCCCCGCCAAGTGCCCTTGCACTCATAGTAGCAATCATGGGTGAGGAAAAAAATTCTATCACAGTATGTTGTCTGTCACCCTCGATTTGATTTTTAAATTGCGTTCGTGATAAATTGACGAAATGAACAGCAATAACGCCATGACGCCATGACGAGAAGAAGGGGGAGGGGTGGAGGCCCAAGTGGCGAAGGCCAAGCCAAAAAGAAGTACAAACTGCCAACGCGAAATTGACAACTGTCAAGACGCCGCCAACGGTCACCCTCCCCCTTCAGTATAGACATATAAAAATTAACTACAGACTACTTATCTTATTTCTTGCTTGAGCAGAACCAAAAGGAAAAAACACAGCTACAAAAAATTGAGAAGAAAAACGAAGTCTATGTCTGGGCAATATGCTAAGATAACGTTGACGATGTCATCGCTTGGCACCGCTTGGAATCTTCAGACCATTCAAGGGGAACAATAAAGATGATGACGATGATGATGGTAGTTGGAGAGTTCGTCTCGACCTGCAACTGTAGCAATGACAGGCCAAACGCAAAGCAATCAATTGAAAATTATATGTCCGGTGACAGAGACAGACGCATTGACCACTTAAAGTTGCATATTCGTTTGAGGTAAGTTCGGAAAACCAAACCAGATAGCTCGAGGTAGTTACCTTACTTACCTCACCCAATCAAAAATGTGGCCAAAAAACTACAAGAGATATAACTTTTTTCTTTTATTATGTTGTCTATCAAAGGACCTCTCAGAACTTAATCGATCATGAACATTATGGGGTATGTAAGGAAGGGTATGGTGTAAGGGAATCGTACTCTGTCTACTAATTAATATCAAAGAATGGAGCGTTATTAATGTCTGACAAGGTAATTCATCTCATCAGAGAATAGAGAGCTTGTAGTTCTTTAAAGAAGTTGTAGACCCAAGAAAATAAAGATAAACTACAATTGAAATTGAAATTTTGATTTTTGTATATAGTTGTTGGGTCTTTTGAGAATTTGAGAGATCTACAGACAAAATATGTCCATGTCATATTCACTTCGAGATCTTCTGTAGAAAACTGTTGCTGCCACTTACCTCTGCCACTTCGGCCCACAAAACGCAAATCATTGAACTTGGCCACCTGATTCTTCATCACGGCCGTGCAATTGCGTAGTTCCCCGCAAAAGTTCTCATCATTGCCCGCTCGTATGGTCACAATGGTCCCGTCCATGACCTCACCCAGGGCAAGCACTTTAAAGGCAATCGGCAGGGTCTTGTTCGAGCGCCAATGTGTGGGCAATGTCGTGCAGACCTATGAAATGGAAATGGAAGTCAGAATAAAGTCAGTTACAAAATAGTTCATCGAAATTTGCGTTTACCACATGAGGTGATCCTGTTTTCACTAGCTCGCCGGGATGTTCGGCTAAAAGGACATCGACAGTGCGCTCTATTAGATTTTCGGGTGTTAAATATGGACTAGTGTCCACGGCTTTTGTTTTTGCACTCGAGTTATTGTTGTTATTATTATTATTGTTATTGTTGTTATTATTGTTGTTGTTATTTGTCTCTGCATTGCGTCGCTTTGTATTGCTGCCCGTCGTTGTGCCTGTTGTTGTTGTCGCTGCTGTTGATGTTGCTGATGGATTGTGCTGTTGTTGCTGCTGCTGCTGCTGCTGTTGATTCGAGGTGGTCGAACTGACCTCAGCAGATATGTGCATTATTGCAACACTCTGTCTATGCAAATGAAATCTTTCGACGACTCCTATTCACAATGTTTTGCATCAAGTTTTACACTTTTTCCGATACCATCATCTTTAATTGGAATTAAAAAGATCGTAAAATAGGTTTATAAATACTTTTACATAATTTTAAATTTAAAGTTTTTAGTCAGTTTAAATTCTTATATGATAAGCTTAAATGGATTGCCTCAAAAACTATAAAACAAAAATTGTTTTTCTTCACTAATGAAACTTGTTCTAAAATAATTCAATACTAAAATTTGCAAACAACAATTTGAAATCATATGACTATATCCGATATATGTCGATGTATTCCATGGGTAACCTTTTGAGTTTAATAACTTAAAAGGATGCAGAAAATGATCTATCCCTTAAAGTATGCAATGCAGAGTTGAATTAATATATAGATTACAAATAGACACTTGAATTTGATTAACTAAATTACATAGAACTACAAAATTGTAGTTTTTCCAATGTTGTTTACTAAATTGAAAGTTCTGATCCCGTTAGTTTCAAATTTGCTTCATTTTTAAGTTAGTTAATAACCTAAAAACCTTTGCCGAGTTGCAATCTTTTTTTTGACATGCCACTTTATGTGACATTTTACAACTTTAATTTATACTGACAACCTAATTTATTCTTACAACATAAGAAAGTATTGATGATTATCCATCGAAAGAGATATTTGAAGTAGTCTTATCATACTTCTTTGTAGTATCTTTGTATATCTGAGGCTTACTCGGAGGCTTTTGGCTTATGAGTGCAGATTCAGGATCAGCACACTAAAATCAGTTAGCAAGGCTAAAATTTATGGAGTAGATAATCTTCATCATATAATTATCATATATTATCATATAATGTAATTATCACCTTTTTACCTAAGGAGTAGTTCAGTTGATGCACATGAAACGTTGTATATAATAACTTACAGGAACAGGAATACAAACAAAGTTAACTTGGCTCACATAATACACAAAGAAGTCGATCAGTTAACAACAATTGGACAATTATGACATTTGCACTTTCACGATTAACTAATTCAATTATCTAAGAGTTTTCACTAGGCTTATTTTCATTATTACTATTATTATTGCACTTTAACTCGACCAACTGATGATGGGTTGATAGGAATTTTGAATTCTGAACCGCACACCTTTGCGTACAAATTGCATTTAAGTTGGACTCGGTGAGAGCAGCTCAATTAAATATTAAAAAATCATAACCATAATGATTGTTTCGTTGGCTATAGAGGGGGGGTGAAGGGTTAACGATGGATTACAGCTGATTAACTAAGATGCGAAATGCAAAAAACAAAACGAGTGAAAGAGTAAAAAACGTATTTAAATAAAAAATATCATCGAATCGGCCAGCTGTTGCCATCTGTTTGTTTGTATGTGTTGGCCACCCAAAAAAAATTCTCAGAAATATGTACACACACACACACGCACGCACACACACACATTCATTTCCATCATCCATACACACCTGAAATATAAATAAAAATCATTTATTCAGTCAACTATTTGTGCATATTCATATACATATATATGTATATATGTATATGAGCAAACTGCCTGCTATATGTACTCGTTTTTCTACAACTTCCGTTTGTTTGTTTGTTGTTTTCTTTTTTTTTTATTTAAATTCTCTTTTTATATTATTTTTTGTTGTTGTTTCGACTATGTGGCGACATATGTGGCCACAGACAGGAGACACAACAATTGGGGCAAAATTCGGATGCAAAATGATTCTATATATATGTACATATATATTTTGGTTTGAGCTGAGGGACAAGTGTGCAGCCTGAGCACACACGTGCTACATCCTATTGACACACACACACACACACACACACACACATAAAGATTGCAAGAGCATGATCTGTGGCACGATCAAGATAACACTTCATTATCAAAGATCACATAGATTGTTGACATCTATAGAGTTGCAATCATTTGATGCTCCAAAAACCTAGAACTAAGAATAATGCAATTTTTAAGGATTCTTATGGCCTTCGGAATATGCATAACGTATGTACGTTATGTAACGTATGTTTGAGCTTTGATTAAAGATAACTTCACGATTTTGTTAAACATAGTAACGACCAAGGTTTGAATTTGGACAATTTCCCATAAAAAAGTTTCAAAATTTAAATATTGGCAAAATGCGAAAGTAAAAATATATAAGACAATGAATTAAGATCGGATTTCTGGGCTTGATTTCTTCCCAAGACATGTAGCTTATGCAATGCCAAGAAAGTTTCCAAAAAAAAAATAGAATATCTTAGAAGTTAGAAACCAAAGAAAAATTAGCCTTCTTTGAACACATGAAAACTTTGATAAAAAACTGTCATAAAAAACCATCGTGTTAATTCAAAAAACTAGTAGTTCAGTTTTGAACTAAAGATGCATGTGAAACGGAGGAAACGTTTCCCCCTTAAATAGGCAATCGGTTGGAAAAGCATTCATTTAATTTAAGAAATTTATAACTTTTCGCATTTTTTGCAACCATTAAATGGTTTATAAACAATTTTTGCTTTGGGAATTACTTTTTAACTACAAGGGATATCAAAAGCTAATTCTCAGACTGCTTACATACTTTGGAGGGCAAAGTTCTCCCATTTTAGAACTGCTCATCTTAACAATGTTTTAACGCAAAAAAACGACCAACAGTTTATTATTCCCTAATAACTGACCTACATATATAGAAAAATTGTTCATCTTCTTTAGTTATGTTGCGATTTCTTGAGGTCCTTTTTCGTTTTCGAAATGTTTTTAGTCAGAAATAAAAATTACAAGATTTATGAATTGATACATTCGGAAACCCCCTAAAAGTTTCAATTTCTGGCTTTGGTCCAAGATTCTTTCCTTGGGACTTTTGGATGAGTTTTAACTTTCTTTCCATAGCCTCTTTCTTATTCATTTCCCATCTCTTAAGATGAGCGATCTGCAAACTTTTGATGCAGCTGATAAGTATGCTACGTTTATTGATCTCTTTCGCTGAGGTTTAAAATTTGCTTTAAACTTAAAACTTAAACGAAATCCAATTACATTCCATTGATTAGCGACGTTCGAGTGATAGATCATCGATCAGACTTACATTTCAATGATTGATTAATTGATGGCAGATAACAGCAAAAAACACTTTAGCACTTGAATCTTTAGATTTTTCTCTTTTTTTTTTTTAGTATCACACAATTAAAGTAGAGGGCACTTTCAAAAAAACATTATTTATAATTATTTGGATATTTTATTTGAAATATTTTGCACACACACACATGCACTCACACTCAAAAACACACACATATACACTCTGATAGACGCGGATCGGCATACGCACTTGAATTAGAGGAATAAACTTTCTTGATTTGTGTTTTAGTCGAAAGGGTGTGAGTGGGGTCGGTCTGGAGGCCTGGACCCTGGCGATCGAATCAAACGACACGGAGATATTAAACTATTTTTTTGCGGTAACCATGAACGCGACCACTACGAGCGGTTGGCAACGATGGCAATGTCGACGCCGGCAGCGACGACGACGACGACGACGACGGCAATGGTAACGGCAACGACAACGACGAAGCATTCTGCCGTCTGCCGCCTGCCACCTCATCATAATCAGAGGGAAAACCGAAGAAGAAGAAGAGGTTGTTGGAGATGGGTAAGAAGGACGAGCATAAGATGCTGGCTGAATGGCGAAGCTTTTCCCCGCCTTCGTGTTGTTATTTGGCTGGCTATATAATTCTTTTTTCCTTGGCTTAACATTTACCGCGAGAACCAGTAGCAGTGGTTTCTTCGGTTTTTCTTTTTTTGCCCAACTTTACTCCAACAGCAGCAGAGGCAGCGCCAGCAGCAGCAGCAGCGTCAACGCTGGCAGAGCCCAAAACCGAAACCGAAACCAGAAAACGTCAACTACACCACAAGCGGCCCAGAAACGACGGCCGCAACGATGTCTTCAAGTTGGTCTGGTCTTGGTCTGGTCTGGTCTGGTCTGGTCTGGTCTGGTCTGGTCTGGTCTGGTATGGTTTTGGTTTTGGCCCGTCCTAACCCCAAACTCAAACCAAAGGCAATCCAACTTCCAGCTTCTTCAAGGCAGAGACCAGACAGAGAGCGTTCGCGAAAGAGAGAAAGAGAAAAAGCGAGAGGGAGGCCAAGATGGGAAAAAAAATCGCTCAATTTTTTGAGGGTGCTCGCACCTTATGCTCATTCTTGGATGGATGGAAGACGACGACGACGACGACAGAAGCAGCGTCGGCGGTGGCGGTGGCAACTGATGGAAATGGAAGAAAAATAAAAACGTGTCTAAGGCAAACTTTTTGAGTTGAATTTGGCGCAACCCCCAAAACAGCTTCCATCTTGGAATTGACTCAAGGAAAAAATCTCAAAAAAAGTAAACCCAAGAGAAGGAAGAAGGAAAAAAAAAGGCAACGAAGACATGGAAAAACGGAAAAAATGAAACCAACGCGGCTTTTGCGGCTAGACCTCTAGCTAACCAGAGAGCAAGAGAGATAGACTTAGACCAGCAGCAGCGAGAGCAGAGTTAGAGTAGGATAGCTAGACGCGAGAGAGTGACAGAGCTAAAGAAAGAAGGAGATAGAGAGCGAGAGAGAGAGGGAGAGAGATGAAATCTTGCGGCTGCCATTTGCGGCCAAAAAAATATATACATATACCTATATACACATGTATGTACATATTATAGTCTACAGGAGAACCTAAACCACCCAAGCACCCACCGAACGTCTTGCCTTATCGCCTTGTCTCTTGAATGAGTGGAAGGAGCCAAAAAATTGCGAAAGAATATAGAAGAATATACTTCTTGGTGCAGGCGGAGTTTTCTCGAGTTTCTTTATTGACGTTAGAGTGGGCAAGGATTAGGATTCAACCCTCCTTTCCAATTACACACACACCCCTCACACCCCACCCCCCACAAATGCCACATCTAGTCCCTTTACTCCTACTCCATTTTGCGGTTTCCACTAGCTAAAACACAACAAGCAAGTCGAGGTGAGATGATATCGCTTTTGGTGGTGGTTCTCAATTCTCCCCTCTGTCTAAATTTGTTTTGGCGGTTGCGCATACCTCGAACATTGAACGGGTGTGCGCCTATGCCTATGCCCTTGCTGTGCGTGTGTGTGTGTGTGTGGTTTGAATTATGAAACCACAAGAATTATTATACGCCTGTGGTCGATTACTATATCAACCCGAGCAAAAAAAAAAAGGATGGCAAAAAACGAAAGAGAGAAAAAGAAAACAAATACAGGACACATTCTGGCCAACCAAAAGTGTTCTCTGCCCCCTTCTAAGGGCAACCAATGAGCAACGTATAAGCAATTTCTGATAAGTTCTTGAATCGAAATAAAAACTACTTACAATAGCAGGCAAAAACTCCAATCAAAATCATTAGTAATTCAATTAGAAATCACTTCACTAATACCCATTACAAAGGTACCAATATTGTTCTGTCTAGAATCTAATCTATAATAAATATAATATAATTGTCATAATTTTAGTAACCCATTTTTCGAGTTACAGTCTATATAGAAATATGTAGGTCCTTATTTTATTAATACCCATCAAAATCTGTAAATAAAACACTACAAAAACTTTCATAGGATTGCATTCTCCTGAATAGATTTTTTAGTCTATCCATCTGTCCTTTTTATATCTAACTAAATTTGTTCATTTAGTAATTACTAAACTAACTAGTTGTCAAATAAGCTGCAACCGTTAGAGGTTTAGACTTCATAACTTTTAGCAAAGCAAAAAGAAGTGAAAATTAGTCCTTTACTTTGGGTTTCCCTGCCTTGCGAACTGGTTGAGACTTTGTTAAATTGTAAAATTTATAGTCTAAAACCTATAACAAAACCATGAAAATTGTGTCAAAGGTCGCTAGGCTGACAAGGATCCATCTCGATCCATCTTGCATTCCCATTGGCCATCAACCCGCTGGATAACAGGAAATCAATCCAGTGCCCTAGATCTACCTCCTACCCTAGATCTATCTGTTCACTTTTGTTGTTCTACTGATCGTCCGCTCTCGGCCAGATTGCAGAAGGATATGATTGAAATAAATAGAAAGAAATTAATTCAATTAATTGTCTAAAAAGTCCTTTTTATACCATACACCCATAGGGTGAAAAGGTATATTAAAGTCGTAAAGTGTAAGTAACAGGCAGAAGGAAGCTTTTCCGACCCTTATAAAGTATATATATTCTTGTTCATCCTGAACAGCCAAGTCGATCTAGCCATGTCCGTCGGTATGAACACCTAGATCACGGAGACTATCAAAAATACAGCCACCAAATATATACACTTGTGAAGTATGTAAAGTGATCAAGTTTATTTCAAATTTTTGCCACGCCCATTTCCGCTCCCGCAATTTGAAAAAACTCGATTATCTCCCGTAATTTTCCACCTTGTGCAATCAAATTTGGAACACTTAACACTGTGATAATAATATCCAGCAAAATGCCAAACTTGATCCAAATCGGACTAAAAGTAGCCGAGCTATGCATATAAACATGGCCACAAGGCCGGAGTTGGCCGTTGACAGGCGGGGGCGCTAAGGTGCTCAATGCTTAAGTGAGCGAGATACTGAGATATGCTTGTAAAAAGCATATCAATTACTGGTGTACAGTCTTACTTCATTTCAAATGAGATCATATTACAGCTTAAGCATCTCAACGTCGAGAGCTCCTGCTAAGTAGTTAGCGCTTAAATCAGTTGTGAATTATAAAGGTGAATGCAAGTAAATTGTCAAATTCATATAAATCAACATTTTCCATTGAGCACCAAAAGTGATTTAGTGAATTCTAGAAAAAACTTTTTGAACTCGAATGCAGAAAGTGATGATTGCTTTGTATGCTTATCATTAGGGCAAATCGATGGCAGGACCACAGTTTCCTTCCAAATGTGGTCATTACGCAATGCTAAGAAAGTGCCAATTAAGCGAAAGAGAGTGAGTGAGTGAGTGCCAGAGGCGCGAGAAGAGTAAATAAATGAACGATTTTCTGTTGCTCAAGTGCAAGAAGTAGTTAGAAACAAAAGGCGTTCAAGTGTCCATTCGTTTTACCTACCCAGAATGGAACACCGCGAAGCGCAACCCATGTGAAGCCACCCCGAAAAAAAATGAAAATAAAAACAAATGTTGAATGGTGACAATTATGAAGCTTTTTCTCTACTGGCAGAAACTGGACTCAAGCAACAATGGGAATATATCCCTTTGCTGGCAAAAGATTTTGTGCAAATATAAACGCCAAGTGGGTAAAACGACAAGCGAAGAAATCCAACAAGCAGCAAATGAAGGTGATGCTAGATGACGGCGAAGGGTGGTGGGAGAAGGCAGGAGGGAGAGGGTGACAGGTAGAGAGGAAGTGGAAAGGCTGATGCTGAAGTTGAAGCTGTCGCTGTTGCTGCCGCTTTTTCCTCTGCTTCGGTTCGCTGTCAGCTTTTGTGTTGATTTTTCTTTTAATTGTTGCGGATTTGCATTCTGACACATTTGTCAACCTCAACCTCAGACTCAGAGAGCGGCACGATGGAACACAACAGAAAAAAACAAAAAACACACAATGAATAAAAGAAAAAAACAACAACAACCGGGAGGACACAACAACAAGGATCCAACAAGGCTAAGGAAAGTGGATGGGTCCTACCCCAGGACAGGTAGGCCGAAAGGATTGTTTATTATTTATTAGCTTGAGGCATATGTGTCTATGTGTGTGTGTGTGTGTGTGTGTGTGTCTGGGTTGGACATTTTGCTTAAGCTCCGCTGAGGATAAAAATAAACACCAGAGGCCAAGTCATTTGTCACGCGTATGGGTCCAAGTACCCAAGAGAGGGAAGGAGAGAGATCCGTTTTGGAGTGACATGTGTCAAAACTGAGCAAAAACTACGCGAATTTATGTCAAATACCCTTGTCACTAGCACTTCAAGTGTGTGAAAGTACACACGCACACACACACACTTCAAACAAAGACAAATATATGTGATGTTATGTGGAAGCTTCATTCATTTAGTCAGTCAGTAAGTCAACCATTCAGCCAGTTAGTCATAAATGTCAAGATATTCCTATATCAAGTGCTGGCATTAACTTTTTCCCTCTTGAGGTTAAGTATTTCCCATTGTAGGTTGATATTTCCTACTCTCTACCCGTCTCCCCAGAAAGGTAGTGGAGTTTCAATTTTTTGCCTATTTCAGTGTCATCTCACTCAGTATTAGTCTCACAATCAGTCTGAGAAAGAGACATTTTTACTTATAGCTAGGCCATGCTAAATCGAGTTCCCGTATAAGGTCCTAGCTCTGATCGGTATTACAGTAAGAATCCAAATTTTTCAATTTCTAAATATAGAGTATGTCTATTTATGTGGCAAGAAACGTACTTGACCTTGACAGACATGGAGTGGTTGTTTTTTTTTTTGGTACTTTTTCAAATTTGAAAACCCAAAAGTATGCTTTAATTTTCAAAAATCACAAAACAACATCTCAATTTGTTCAACATTTTTTATTCCTTCACCCTGTAAAGCATTTTCACATATCCCGATGTTGTTGTTGTTGTTGTTTTTATATCAACCCCTCACGTTTTGGTCATAAGGTCCAAGTGCTAAACGACAGGCGGGACTACACACATGGGAGCTGTAATCCGCGTTTTATGATTTGTTTAGATCAGATATGAATTTGCTATTTTTTTTTATAGAGTTGTGCAAAAAAATAAAGAGAAAAAAAAAACATTTATCTACCCTCACTTCAAGTAGTCTAAGTTCTTTGTGTTCCAAGTAGGAGAACTGAATGAGCTCCAATTGCCTAGTGAGGATTATTATTAGTCTAAAATTTCAAAAGTTATTTTATAAAATATCTCAAATCGAAGTTTTTAAAGTTGTTTTTGGTAGTTTCCAGTCCAATAAATATCAATGGGTAGTGTACCAACACTTCGTTGTGACTTTCTGTATTCGTTTTTAGTTTATCTCTTCTATTATTTTATGATATTTCACTTTGAAGGGTGACTAAAATAGAGAACTACCAATTGGGTGCTAAATATTTTTAATAGACAGAAAAGAAAACGTGATAAATAAAATATACCCTACAATCGAATCATCTCAGTTCTTTGAACAAATCATAAGCAAATGTTGTAAACGATGTGAAATTTGCCTTTATACTAATTAATAAAACCTCATGATTATCTGAGTAGGCGGGTTTATGGGGAAACTTGGCCTCAAAAGGCTTCAAAAGTATTCAAATTCATAATTTTTCATATGCTCGTTAATGTGAATCTTATATAATAACAAGGACCCGTTATACCCACAGGATCTTTCAAAATTTCATTATCCTTTTGCATATTTTATGGCAGTAAATGTTGCACAAACTAAAACCTTTATATCGGCTCATGGTTTACTTCATTTAGTTGCAATTCTCAACTGGTATAAGTCGATAATGATATAAGTCGAAGAATCTCTTTGATAAAATCTAAACTAGACTCTGTTATAGCTTGTTAAAGCTATAAAATATTTAAAAGTAATTGCAATTGTCCGTAAAACCCATAAAAATGAGTAAGTCTATAGTCATATTTATATGCATAGCTATGAGAATGTCAAAATAAATAATATCACCTACTACAAATATCCATAAATAATTTCTGTTGCTTGCTTTTGACTTAAAAAAAAAAAAGGGAAAGAAATGAACAGTAATTTGTCGTTTTCCCCCCTTAATCGAACCAAATCGAACATAAAAAGGAAAGAAAATGAAACCCATAAAAAAAGAGGAAGTCAATCGCCAGAAAAGAAGAAGAAGAAGAGACATTGAAAGTGTCAAGTTCCGTGATGCGTGCAGGGCATAGTTAAGATCCATATTTGTTTTAATGGTCACAGGACACACAGGACAGGATGTGAGTTGGAATGGTAACGGCAATAACCGTAAGGATAAGCATAATAATAAGTGAGACTAAGTGAGTGAGTAAGTGAGTGAGACAGATAACGTTAATAATGACTTCTTCTTCTCAAAAAAACAACAAAAAAAAAAATAGCAAAAAAATGTGTAAAAAAGACTACAAAGAACAGACAAAAAAAAAAACACATAGGAAAAGGTCCAAAACGTGCTCAATATTCAATAACCACATTGGCAAATTCCAAAAGGGGGCAGAAGGAAGAGACAAAAAATTGTATTGAACATTTCCTCCTGACCCATTCAATTAAGCATGAAAAAAATGGCCAGAACCCATAAAAAAAGGGACATCACTTAAGAAGGACACAGGCCGCAACAAAACACGCATCACTTGTCACACACACACACATAGAGTGAGAGAGAGAAAGAGAGAGAGAGAGAGAGGGGGGAGATGGAGTGGTGTCACTGTCGGTTGTGCTTGGCTACCAATAAGGACTCGCTTAATGTTCATGTCCTTGCTGTTCCCTGGGTTATTTGGAGGTGTAATACAATTTTGTGTTTTTTTTTTGTCTCTTCGCCATGATATCCTGCCCCCCACCCCCTTGCCATCTTTTTGGTAACAATGGGCACACATGGTCATTGGAAACGGAATCGACATCGACAAGTCGAGAGACGAGTGGAAAGTCAAGTGAAGTTGGGGCGATATAACGAGCCTGGTCACATATGGCGGCATTAGTTTTAACAACCCGGGTGGTAGGTGGCGCATAAACTTGCAATTGAGCCAATTTGTAAAAGTGCGGCAAGCCCATTAATGTAACTCGGACTCGACTCCCACTCTCTCTCTCTCTCTCCCTCCCTCTCACACTCTCTAGCAGCATCTGCACCTGCTCTTGCCTCCATCTTCACTTTATGGAGATGGACCCAAAAAAAACAAAAAAACAAACCCAAAATGAAACTTTTCCCCTTTTTTTGTCAAGGCGTATGTAGATGAAGATGAAGGCGGAGGTAGAGGCGGGCCATTGCGCCCACATTAAAATTAAAATAAAAGTTCCTTCTTTCATTTTACCCCTACCATCATCATCATCGTCATCCCCCTCCCGTCTCTATACCCCTTTACTGGATGCTTAACTACAAATAAATCTAAAACTCGCACATTTCTCTCACACAGAACACAAAAAAAGATGAAAAAGAAGGATGTGGAAGAGGTCCTGGCCGGCATACGGGTTATTTTGCATTTACATGCCCACATGCATTATGCATACACGTTTGTATGTGTGTGTTTGTGTGTGTGTCGAATCCTTTTTGGCCATTCTGCATACACTGTGCAAACGGGCTCAAGAACTTTGCCAGGAGATAGACTTACAGTACCCATTCCTATAGAAGGGAAAGTTCAACCAAAGCGCAGATATGTATTTGATATATACATATATATTGTTATGTATATTCTAGTTCATAATCAATATATTACGTTTGTAAAACACTTATTGGAATGAAACAAAAGCAACATGTGGAAACAGGGAATTATGGTTATAAAAATGAATGAAATGAAAACAAGATGAAAATAAAGCACATTATGATATATGAAGACAAAAGAGAAGGTTGACTATTTTTAATAAATGTCTTTATTAAGACACTACAAATTGGCGACGAGGACTAAAAATAAAAGTTCAGTTTACATATAATATATGTACAACTACAAACATATCGTAATACGATCAAATTAAAATGTCAGGAGATGAACAATCAACGAGTGAGAAGGCTGGTACAAATCCAACACCAACATATTACGGACACGTGACCAACATAGCGGAATTCATCCCTAACCAAGAAACTTTTGATATATGGAAAGAAAAATTGGAAATCCATTTTTGTGAGATTGGCTGCACTAGGGAGAACATAAAGAAAGCAACACTGCTAAAATCAATTGGAGCTGCAGCCTACAATGTACTACATAGTTTGTGCAGTCCAGAGACACCGGCTTCTAAAGCGTACAAGGAGCTGTGTATGATTCTGATGACACATTATACCCCGCCCGTCATCATATTTTCTGAACGAAAAAAGTTTCATTCTTCTACAAAATCTGAAAACGAATCAGTGGCTGAATGGTTTGCCAGAGTAAAACAACTAGCATTGCAATGTAAGTTTGGAATACATTTGGATGCATTTGTTCTTGATCAATTTGTCATTGGATTACCAACTCACATATTTGAGAGAATGTGTGAAGAAAACGAAAATTTACAATTGGATATGGCGTTAAGAAAAGCTATGATCATTGAAACAAAAACAGCGGCAAAAGGAGACGATAACACAGTTAATTATTTGGATCGCTCGTCTTCACACAGTCATAGGAGAAACCAACAAAATTATGGAAGGAAAGAAAATTGGAAAGACAAAGAAGCGGAGAACAAAGGCAAAAGAGATGTTGAAGAGCACCACAAGAAAGGCAAAGTTTACCAGAGAGGTGCGTGTACACATTGTGGATGGAGAAATCATGATTCTAATGATTGCAAGTACAAGCACTGCAAGTGTCATTCGTGTGGAAAAACGGGACACTTATCATCAGTTTGCCAGACCAAGTTAACAAGAAGAGTAAATTATGTATCTAAGTCTGATATTAATTCTGATAAGTCTGATATTAATTCAATTAGTGAAATTGTTAATAACAATAATTTTGACTTTTCTTTCTTTAATGTGAACTCAAACTCATCTTTTAGTGACGTGTATTTTGTGACGGTCAAGATTGATGACCACCAGATGAGGATTGCTTGCGACACGGGTGCACCATGTTCATTAATTCCGGCTTCAATGTACTGTAATCTACAACGAAAGAATATACTACGGAAATGCCATGATCCGTTTGTCTGTTACAATGGTGATGCACTTAAAATTCTTGGTGAGTACGATGCTTCAATATCGTATCGTGGTACTAGGAAGGATTTAGTTATTGTAGTTACAGACTCTAGTAATCCACCGTTGCTAGGTAGAAATTTCTTGAGAAAATTTAATTTTGAACTTACACAAGTTAATAGCATTAGTGAACAACAACATTCGTCAATCATAAAAGAAATTCAGACGGAATTTTCTGAAGTCTTCAAAACTGAGATTGGAACGTATAACCTCAACAAAGTTCGATTGAAAATAACAAATGATGTTAGACCACAATTTTTAAGCCAAGACCGGTACCTTTAGCATGGAAAAAGAAAATAGAAAGCCAACTACGGAAATATTTACAAGACGGACTCCTTGAGCAGGTAGATAGTTCAGATTGGGGAACACCATTGGTGCCCATTTTAAAACCAAACGGAGAGATACGTATATGCGGTGATTACAAAGTAACTATAAACAAACATTTAGTGGATGTAAAATACCCATTGCCTAGGATTGAAGAGATATTTGCTGCACTTCAAGGAGGTGAATTGTACTCTAAAATGGATTTGTCCAACGCGTATAATCAGTTGTTACTAGATGAAGAGTCTCAGAAGTTGTGCACTTGGAGCACGCATATAGGTTTATTAAAAGTTAAACGATTACCTTTTGGTGTAAAGACAGCAGCAGCGATTTTTCAGAAAACGATGGAAAGTTTACTTCAAGGTCTCACAGGTGTAGTAGTCTACCAGGATGACATAACGGTTACTGGTAAAAACTTACAGGAACATGTTGCAAATTTAAAGGCAACACTAAATAAGCTAAAAGCTGCTGGGTTAAGGTTAAATGCAAACAAATGCGAATTCTTCAAGACAAAAATCAGTTATTTAGGATTTACGATCGATAAAACAGGTTTGACCAAAAATAATGAGCATATTGTAAGTGTGACGTCAGCACCAGTACCTAAAAATGTATCGGAGCTCCGAGCGTTTATAGGTATGGTAAATTATTATTCGAAATTTATAAAGAATTATGCTGAGAAAATGAGTCCATTGTATGCATTGCTTCGTAAAGATACCGTATTCAAATGGTCATATAAATGTCAAAACGCCTATGAATTGATAAAAGGAGATATAACTTCTGAACAGGTCTTAGTTCACTTTAACCCTAGTTTACCAGTCATATTGACTACTGATGCGAGTAATAATGCAGTATCCGGTGTACTAGCACACAAATTTGAAGATAATTCGATACGACCTATAGCATTTATATCAAGAGCGTTGAATAAAAGCGAAAATAATTATAGTACCTTGGAAAAGGAATCATTGGCAATTGTTTATTGCGTCACAAAGTTAAGACAATACTTGCTTGGAAAGGATTTTACACTACGCACGGATCATAAACCACTATTAGGAGTTTTTGGAGAATATAAGGGATTGCCTATGATGGCATCAGCGCGAATTCAACGCTGGGCAGTGATATTATCTGGTTTCCAGTATAATCTTGAATATATTAAAGGCAACTTGAACATAGCAGATGGGTTGTCAAGAATGCCACAAAATCCTTCAGTTGGATGGCAAGAAGAAAGTACGTACATTAATCTTATTCAATCTGAAAATGCATTTAGAATTAGTTTCAAAGAGATAGCTAGAGAAACTAGGCGTGATCCGATTTTATCAAAACTTTGCGATAGTATTAAAAGCGGTACAGTTTCAAAATTAAAAGATGAAGATTTCACAGCATTTAAAACAAAGGCTCATGAATTGACAGTTGAATATGATTGTATTTTATGGGGTTACAGAGTAATAGTTCCCTTCAAGTTAAGAAAGAAAGTGTTAAATGAATTTCATTCATCTCACCTAGGAATAGTCAAAACAAAGATGTTAGCAAGGTCATACATTTGGTGGCCTGGATTACAAGCCAGCCCAGAAAAAAGTTTGCTGATTCCATGGGAACCAACAGATACTGCATGGAGTAGAATTCATGTAGACTACGCAGGTCCTATTAATAACCAGTATTTACTTGTTGTTGTTGATTCATTCTCAAAATGGGTGGAAGTATTTTTAACTAAAAATATCACATCGTCGTTCACCATAGAAAAATTAAGAGAAGTGTTTGCGAGATTTGGATTAGTTGACGTTCTTGTCAGTGATAATGGAAGACAATTTACGTCCGAAGAATTTAAAGTGTTCATGAAAAATAATGGCATCAAACATGTCTTGACTGCTCCTGGCCAACCATCTACGAATGGTCAAGCAGAAAATTTTGTAAAAACAGTTAAGAAATCGATAAATGCAAATTTAAAGGCCGACGACTCGTGTGATCTTAGGACAATTTTAAACAGATTCTTATTAGACTATCGCATAACAACGCATTGTACAACTGGAGAATCTCCAGCAAGGTTGTTGTTAGGAAGAACTTTAAAAAAAAGATATAGTTTATTAAAACCACCGGCAATAGGTAGTGTGATTTCAAGAAGTCAGCAGAAAAGTGTTCAAAACCACAGAGGCAAGAGGAATGTTCAATTTTCGATGGGAGATAAGGTCATGGTAAGAGATTTTCGAAATCCCAACAAGCCAAGTTGGACTCAAGCCACGATAAGAAACAGATTAGGGCCACGCTCGTATTGTTGCATCTTAACTCATAATAATCGAGAATTAAAAAGACATCTGGATCAAATTAGAAAACAAAATTCCGTCTCGATTGAACAATACAAGAATGACATGTGTGAAACTAATTTGAAAAGCGATACCTCAACTGGTGAGTATGAATGTATTAATGAAAATCATTCCAGCATGGCTGAAGTGGAACCGCCAAGGCCTATACCAACAGAAACTGGAAGATGTTTGAGACCGCGTAAAAATGGAAAAGTAGTTAAAGAATAGAATAAAATTTTAGCAAGTTTCTCTCTTTTAGTATTTATGATCAACTTTAAGTAGGGGCGTGTTATGTATATTCTAGTTCATAATCAATATATTACGTTTGTAAAACACTTATTGGAATGAAACAAAAGCAACATGTGGAAACAGGGAGTTATGATTATAAAAATGAATGAAATGAAAACAAGATGAAAATAAAGCACATTATGATACATGAAGACAAAAGACAAGGTTGACTATTTTAATTAATGTCTTTATTAAGAACACAAAAAAAAAAATAAGAACTGATTATCACGGATCATACGCAGATCTATGTAGAAGCATGAAATGTGGAAAATTTGTCCCTTAAAGTATGCCCCCTTTTAGAATCGAAAAAAAGTGACTTGACTTTAGTGGGCAAAGCTCACACATTTCAAAGCCCTAGATCATATAGCCAGAAGTTTTGATTAATTTCTTTTTTTTGTCTAATTTTTTTACTTTATTTCTTTTTTTTTCCTCTTTTCTTTTTTTTTTCTTGTCTCTTTTATTTTAATTTTTCATTTTTGTTACATTATGTCGGATAGCAAAGAACTAATTATTTATATTTAAACTACTTACTACTTAATTGCTTATTTGAATATTTTCGACTTATTGGATACAATTTTCAAGAAATATATATATATATTATCGTATCATTTGTTCTCAAAATGTTTCAAAAAGATGTTTCAAATGATATTTTCATTAATGAGATCAATTCACCCCAAAAGTATGCAAAAGGCTAAAGAAAAAGAGATTTTTTAATAAATATATGGAACTTTCTGTAAATAGTTTATTGATTTCAGTTAATAGTTTCAATTTGCCATGTGGAATAATAGTTTTTTGGAAAGGATTTTCCGAAAATTCCGTATTTGTATCTTTAATTGACTATTGCATAGTTCTGGGGGCAAACATGGGAACATTTCACATTCTTAGATCCGCCTCTATGGTGATCGCATTAAGCTTTCTTGTCATATCACTTCCTCTTGTTTTATTGTAGTTTCGATTCATTTTCAAATGATTCTGAAATAGTTGCATGTGGAATTTTTGTAGTCGCTTCTGGACAGACAGTCCCCACATACAAAGAGCATCGGGCAACATTGCTTTGATCCTAACATTCATACAATTCTTCTTAGTTTTTTTTTCTTTTTTTGCTGTTGTGAGAGATTTTCTTTTACTCTTGGTTTTCTTCTCATTTCCTTTTTAAAAACAAAGCATTGTGGTGGGAGGTGGTAGGAGAGCAAAGGAGTGGGTGGTAGGTGGTGGGTGGTGACTTGAATGCGAAATAAAAGTATGCAAAAAGTTGAAACAAAAAGCATCGAGCACAAAGGATGCTACAATAATATCCTTAAGCTACAAATGCAACATGAATTTGTCTTTGCCTTCGGCTTTGGCCACGGACGACCCAAAGTCCGAATCCTTAGCCCCTCATCCGGTCACCACTCTCACAGACACACACACACACACACACACACACACATCGACTCACAACTATTTTGTTTTGCTGTTTGGCTCTTTTTCTTCGAGTTGAAGTAGAAAAAACAAGAAGCAAAAAATAAAATAAAAGGCAAAGGATACTCGAACTTTACAAATGCATGTACATTAGAGCGTCGACCCAAGCGATTTACGTACACACACACACATGTGAGTGTGTGTGGGAAGTAATCTTATGCGTCGCATATGTCTCCTTCGACTGCTGTCCTTCTCTTTCTCTCCCTTGCCTTTGTGGCAACCTTTTTAGTCCTTTTTTTGCTTTTGCCTTTGCTTCGACACTTATTTTAATTTATTTCATTTTCATTTATATACGCTTCAAATGCCCTTTCTAAGTGTGTGTGAGAGATTGGAGTAAGAGTTTGTGTGAGTGTGTGTGTGTGTGTGTGTGTAATTAAATAAAAACGAACTCAAGCTACCTTTAAGAAACAACTGCTCTGCGTATTTATGCTTTTATTTTAATTGCACTACCGAAAAATCATCTATGGAAAACTTTTACACCACTCCAAGGATTGTATGCCATACGAAAAATCGATAAAGGATGGGGCATCTTTATGACATTCACTAATAAGATAGTTTTTCCAATTTTCAATAAGATCGAAAAAAACAAGGAGCACAAGAAATGATCAATATAAATTGTTATATGAGAAATATTGTGCTCAAGTCGTTAGAAACTTTGCTTTAATTTTGTTTTATACTTGTATGCAGTATATACAGTTTGTGTATCTCGGATTCAGCCGAATCGGACCACTATATCATATAGGTCCCATACCAAAACAGTAGCAGGGGTATACAAACTTCGACGCGGTTAAAGTTAGCTCCGGCTAACTTACTAATTTACTTTTCAGCCTAGCCAAAACCATGAATTTTACCATACCACCTAACATCAAATACCGGGATGAGGCAATCAATATGGAAAGTCAATTTCCTTCTCCTTGTTTTCACCCTTTGGTGGTATCCTATGATCTTTTTAGCTGCTGCATCACGATGCTGATCTCAGTTTGGGCGGTTTTCGCCCAATGCCATAATCCCCTCTTATCTCCAGTTTCTCAATCAAAATGTGAATCAAGTGAATTTCCTTTAGATTTTTGTTTTACAAATTTCAGGTAGTCTCTAGATTGGTTTAATCTAAGCCCTGTTAGTTCAACTGGTCCTTAAGAAGCAATAAACAAAACGATTGAATAGAATTATAGCTTTAATGTAAAAATATATTCTAAAATGCTTTTGATCATACACATATATATAGAGAATGATTTCATGCTATATATATACATATATATAGATATATATATATACGTACAGATAACAAAAGCATTTGTGACATTTGTTTTGAAAACACCTAATAAAAATGAAGAAACAAATTAAAGAAAAACTCTGAACTAAACCTTGATGGGTATCCAAAATATGGTAAATATATATATATATATATATATATATATATATTTAATTACGACCGATTGCCATTGAGGAATCGGTGCAATCATTTGGATCTTGATCTGGTTTTAGAGTATCGTCCTGATCCTTGCCCCATTTCAGTAGTTCCCAACAGATCTCAGATTCATTATAGACGCGCTTGTCATCGAGAGTGATCTGTGAGTGCAGACCAATATCGCCAGAATTTGGCCCACCAACCGGGCCAACCGGACCACCGGCATTAACCATCATCATTTCGTGGTGTCCAGTTAGTTGCAATAGTCCAGCCATCAAGGCAATGGGCTCTCCAGTCAAACTCTGCTGTATCTGAGCAGATCCATTGTTCAAAAGGAAGCTTTGATTTTTCATCATCTCGTTCTGTTGTGCCATCAGCATGGCTGCTGTCTGCTCGTTCTGTTGTCTCAGATAATTGATGCGCTCCAAGAGTTGCCAATAGGTAAGATTTGTTTGGGGTACCATTTCATTCTTTCCTTCCAATTCGTTATCCATAGGCCCATTTGGGGGCTGAGGAGCTTCCAGCGATTTCTGCAATATTTGATGTTCCTTCTCCATGTTTTGTTTTTTAATTGTGTCCAATAGATTCCAGTAGGCAATGTTCTCTTCTGATATGGTATCCATCTTTGTATCCTCTTGAGTCTGCTCTTGCAGCTGGCTAGATATAAATGGCATTATAATTGATGGCACCTCCTCCCCTCCTGCTACACCTTGTCCCTTTTCTTCTTCCTCCTTTTTATCACATTTCAAATTAAATGATACATTTTTTTTGGATCCAATACTATGATGTTTTGGCTTCTTGCTGCGTTTCAAAAGTTCTTCATATGAATAAGTGGGCTCCAATTCAGGTTCATCTATTGAATCCATCAATTTGGGCAACAAAGTCATGCCAACGGGGCCAACATAATAACCATCCCCAGTTGATCCATTTGTCACAGTCAATTCAGCCAATTGGCAAGTCAAATGTGTGTCATATGAGGCTATAAAACGAGAAGGGAGTATACAAACTGATCACTTGTTCTATTGAATAAGGTAATCTGATATAGATTTTACTTTTTATAGAATAAAGAAAGCCTCTAGGAAGCGTCTTTGCTCAAAATACTTCGGAAAAAGTGAGAAAATGTTGTCTTACTAGGTCCGAAATATTATGAATTCGTATTAATCTATCAACGACTTGTAAAGACTCACCTATAAAATGCTGCTGCTCTCGTAGATCGCGTTTTGGTGAATTCATTGGCAACGGAGTCGGATAATCGCTATGGGGCACCTCTGCCACCTGTTCACCCATCAAATTGCGAGATCGTGTGGACAATGACTGTTTACCGCCGAAAAAGGAGGCATGAGGCGTTTGGCGAATGCGATCAAATGATGGCTTACAGTGCTCAAATCCCGGCGGTGGGGGAGCTATTAAATAAGAACCTGAATCTGTACCAAGTGACTAAAGGAGAGAGTAACTACACACTTACGGATACAATTGCTGGGATCAGAGGCACGACGATTTGGACCCAAAGGATCCCACAATTGACGGGATTTAGCCAATGGTGGATATTGTATGGGTTGCTCATAGTCTGACCAATAGGTCTTGGTATTATTGCTATAAGTGGAATAATCATCATCAAGTACGCTAGACGAGATGCGACAAAAACGTTCGCATTCCTCACGGGCATCATCTTTCGCTCCACAGTTTATTGTGGAACACCCTTTTCTATGGGTGTTCTTATCTCCAGTTCCGATTCATCGAATTCTTGGTTCAAGGAGTCGAAGTTTAGTTCGTCAGTAACATCGGTAGTTTGAAATAAATCATAGAATTCATTATCCGTTTGATTCCCCATGCCACTATTCTCAGCTGAGGAGCTAATAGTGCCGTTCGACGAGTAAATTGTCGAGCCAAATGATTGATCATTCATTCCCATAATTGGTTGAGTTGCCTGGGGTTTAGGAGACGAGTGTTGCAAGGGCACTGGCATTGCCTTAGGCATCTGCATTGGCACATATGGCGTTGTCGGATAATAAATTGGCATGATATTGCTATCGATATTGCCCTCATGTGGCTGAGCATTAGGTTTCGGATGGGCAAGTCCGGTGGTACTTCCGGAATTGGAAATTGGACTCATATTCGATTTAAAGAGATTCGATTGGTTGTAAATTCGATTCTGATTCTTCTCCTTCACGTCCACTCCAAACTCCGTGGGCGGTCCAAGAAATTGTAATTGTCTTACCGATTCCGGCAATTCATCGTTGCCCAATTGTAATATCTTTTCGGGATCTCCATCCAAATTGACTGTCACCCCACGGCTGCGTTTGGGGATCCACTGTTTCTGTTGTTTCGACTGATAAGTTCGAACGGGTCGATTGAGATGGGTGGGTCCCACATTGGTCTGATAATTCTGTAAGATTCATTTAATGGAAGAATAAGAAAACGAACTTTCCTTCTCTAAAAGTCTACATACCCCATTATTTGGCTGCTCAGTTGGCTTAGTCAAATTGTTGTTGTTGTTATAATTGCGATTGTTGGTCGGTTTGCTAGCGCTGTGGTTCTTCCTGGCACTGTGATCTTTGGTGGTGGCGTTGCCATTGCCATTGGTAATATAAGTGGTTGGTGAAATAACTTCAGGTGATCCACCATCATTGGTCTTTCCAATTATACCATGGGCCACTACAGAAGCCCATGACGGCGGTGATTGCATGGTAAATGATACTCAAAATTTAATTCCCTATTGGTTTATGTTATGTTTTGCTCGATAATCGGATTAGTCTCGAGGATTACTTCATCTAAATACCAAATCGGAGGGCAATGAATAAATGGCCATGTTCTTATGTATTTTCTTTTTTTGACCACTCACCAGTAATAGAAGGCGACCAATACCCTTTGGATGATCTCCTAATGTCTCTGTTATACTGGGCTACCAGGACTTGCCTCGAATTCAATCCAAAAAATAATAAAATATTATATTCACTTTTTCAGGTTAGCAGTGAATCAAAATCTGCTACGAAATATTTCAGGACGACGTTTCGGAGTCAACTAAACTAGGAAGTCAATACGAATATGTATTTAATAGAAACATGGCCAACATAGATCAAAATTATTTAGAATATTGATTCGATATCAAGTGATGGAAGTTTCAGAGAGTAGCATAGTGAGTAAACAAATCGGGTAAGGCACAAAAATTGGAGCACTTTGTTGTCCTGGCCAACTATGAAAAACCCACGACCAAGCTGAGGAGGAAATCCCTTTAAAAATTGATATCTAATCGGCATGTGGGATAGTTGAAAACGATATAGGAACACCTATGACAAAACCGGCCCTGAATGAATACAAAAAATCAAAAGCATTTAATTTAAGTTACTTTTTTAGTTTTTGTCACAGTTTCTTTATTGTTTTGCCGTTTCCCTTATACACATACATACATTTTTGTGCGTACTCTATATTATTCCAATTTATTTATATAATGTATCAATTTCAAAACGGCAATTGGCGACCAAAGGCTCCAAGTGGTAGCCAATATTCAGGCGAAGCCGTCAAACATAGGCCATATGAGATGAGGAGGACCTCGCAGTCGAATTCAATGGGAGCCACAGTCGAGTCGAGATATGGCTCGAAATCATTGAAAATTGTTGAATTCATGAGCAGAGATAACGTTGGAGAAGCACTGCCACCTGAACTAGAGGCGGCATTAGCATTACCGCCCTTCCATAGAGATGCAAGGTTAGGAATAGGACGTGAACCGCCAGGATTCACGCCAAGACTACCACCACTATTACCATCGCCGCCGGCTAAGTCCATATGCACGCCCATGTTCGTCGAGGCACCCGAAGTGAGGGCTCCGCCGCCGACGCCAAGGTACAGATCTCTTGCCTGTTCTCGCCTCGGCTATGCCAATGTCTTTGATGCGGCCATAGCAACCGCCGAACAGCGCATGCAGAACGGCAATTTAAATACGGCCCGAAGGTCCATGGAGCAGCGGGCCAATGCACCAGCAAATCCATTCCAATTCGAACGAACCAGAGACCCACAGCACTTATCCAATGGTGCCCAGGCATTAAAATCCAGCATTACCAGCTTGGCAAGACAACGTTGGAGTCAACAAATGCCTTTGACCGATAGAAACTTAGCGAGAAGTCGAAATTGCCTCAATTCGGCAATTACAGCGCGAGGCAATTCAAATAGCACTTATCGACCGCGCATGCCAGTGGCGCCCGTGCAGTTTCCATTAGCCACCGCCAGAGGCAGGTAAAACAAAAAATACGCTGCGACCATATGACACAACATTTAAAAATTAACATACATGAAATTGAAGTCACAAGGCTAAACAAAAATACAAAATGCCAACCTAACGAGGAGCTGCAGATAGTTTTTTGATGTTTCAATTATGGCGCCTTTAAGTGCAGTGTCAAACGGGCATAAGACTTTCGGAAATCATTTTCTCCAACCGTTTGGATTTTTAGCTGTCTGCTCAGTTTTAATAAAAATAACTAATAAAAATCAAATCAGTGTCTATCTATTTATTAATGCATATTAATTAATGCATAACAATTACTTAATCGATTTTTCGCAAAAATAATCGATTATCTGGAGTGCCAGTGCTGCCACAGTTATAGATAAAAGAGAATATTCTGTTGTGTGGCAACACTGAAATTGATACTGAAATTGAGGATGTGCGTACTGGCGTCGTTCCGAGAAGGGGAATAATAATCAAAATTGAACCGAACGCCAGTGTCTGCGTCCCCAGCTGCGGTCACCTGTCATCCTCCCGATCGATTGCGCTCAGTCTGATAATAAACAGAAACGCAATCGAGGAGTGGGCACACTCAGCACTTTAACATGGCCGCCGCCGCCTCCTCCTCCTCCTCCGCCGCCTTATCATCATCCTCCACGTCCTCCTTGGACGCCTTGCACCAGGCTACATATGTGGACTTTGAAGAGATAACACTGGCCGAGGTGAAGTCCAATTGATTTAACAATCCCCGTGCAAATACTCTAACCAATTCTCTTGGGGTTTTTTCCAGAAAGTCGGCCATGGATCCTATGGTGTTGTCTGCAAGGCCGTTTGGCGTAATCAGCTGGTTGCCGTCAAGGAATTCTTTGCCAGCGCCGAGCAGAAGGATATCGAAAAGGAGGTCAAACAGCTGTCGCGCGTCAAACATCCGAATATTATTGCTCTCCACGGCATCTCATCGTGGCATCAATCCACCTATCTAATTATGGAATACGCCGAGGGTGGATCTCTACACAATTTTCTGCATGGCAAGGTCCAGCCAGCCTACTCCTTGGCCCATGCCATGAGCTGGGCCCGTCAGTGTGCCGAGGTAATGTCGGCTCTCTTGCCATAAAACTTCATCAGATTCATATGCACCACTTTATTATAGGGCCTAGCCTATTTGCATGCCCTGACCCCCAAACCATTGATTCATCGTGATGTCAAACCCTTAAATCTGCTACTCACCAACAAGGGACGCAATCTGAAAATTTGTGATTTTGGCACTGTGGCCGATAAGAACACCATGATGACCAACAATCGTGGCAGCGCCGCCTGGATGGCACCCGAGGTAACTCTCCTCCTCCCCTCTGTCGCTCTCTCGTTCTATATCTTTCCATTTTTTCATCCTCAAAAGGTCTTCGCTGGCTCCAAATATACAGAAAAGTGCGATATATTCAGTTGGGCCATTGTCCTCTGGGAAGTTTTGTCGCGTAAGCAGCCATTCAAGGACATTGACAATGCTTACACCATACAATGGAAAATCTATAAAGGTAAACACAGAAATCTACGGATTAAGTTTGTTTATTTATTTCCATAGACAAATGATAGAAAAATTTCAATTATTTACTGTAAACAAATGTGAAATAGAGTGGCATACCTGTTGTTAACAGTTTACTGAAACTCTCTCCATTTCTATTGAAGTAGGTTTACAGTCAAAGTCAAAGGTAAAAGTTACCACTAATACAATGGAGCTTATCTCCCAAAGGAGCTTCAAAGAAAGAGAATAAGTTTAAATCAAATTGTGTTCAAAGGGAAATTTCCACATTTACATATATACCCTTGCAGACCTGTTGCAAACAAATTATTCGCAAATATTATTCGATTTAACACTCTCTTCTTTATATAAATAAAGAAATTGTAATAAAAGACAGAAAAACAAGAAATATGAATAAACAAGACTGCAAGACTGATTCTTATTCTTTTGTTTAGGTTTTAAATTGATGGATTATCTTTCACAATAAAGAATTTAACTTAATAACTTTTTGTTTAACATAACCTTTGCATTCATAATTGTTAGTAAATGCCAATAAATAGATAAATGTTAACAAAATTGAATATCAAGTTAGAATTATTTAAAGTTTCTTATCAAAAATATTCGAAATTCTAATATCCTAACTAACTCCAAGTTTATTGTCTAAGACTGACTAGAGAAATGGTTCGGTAAAGTGCTGACTAGTTAGTTTAGTTTTAAGTGTAGTTTACTTTTTAATTGCATTGTTTATATAATTTGATTTCGGTTTCTTTTACTTTTATAGGCGAACGGCCACCCTTATTAACCACATGCCCCAAACACATTGAAAACCTGATGATAGATGGCTGGAAAACAGCTCCAGAGGAGCGTCCATCCATGAAATACATTGTGGGCGTCATGAATGAGATTGTGAAAGATTATCAAGGGGCCGATAAGGCATTGGAATATACATTTGTGAATCAACAGGTTTGACCAGAGATATATATCTATGATCTGATCAATCGATTATGCCAATCCTCATGTAAATTGTTCTTCCAGATTGTAACCAAAGAGAGCGATGGCACTGTCGGTGCTCAAAATGATAGTTTGAGTTCTAGTGATCTGAGTTTGGTGGCCTCAGCCACTCAGTTGACCCCAACAAATCTATCCCATATAAATGCAAATTTAACAGCAACAACAACGACAACAACTAGCTCAACAACCGCAAATACCTCAACATCCATAACAGATCGTACACCAACCAATTCAGGACAATTTGATGCTGCCGCTGCTAATGGTGGAGCGCTCTTTCATATGAGTAGCAATCGCTGGGATGCCATACCCGAGGAGGATAGCCAATCGGAAAGAAGCCCCAATGACAGTTTCAATCTAACCGCATCCGTAGAAGCCACACAACGCTTAGAAACAATACGAAATGGCATGATACAAATGGCCTCAATACCCATGGAGCAATTAACATTGGATGTGACAGCGGTGGGTTTAAATCACAAAATTTTGAGTAAACTTATTTAAGTTTTCTCTTTTCTTTCTCTCTGTACAGAATGGCTTCGATTTGAGTCGCAGTGAAAGCAGCAGCAGCGCTCATGGTAAGAAAAAACAAGAGAAGATCCTTCAGTTCGACACAGCGCATCATTTAGTTGGTGTATTAACTTGTTGATATCTGAATTATCTTTAAGATAGATTGGGGTTAGGGAATATTTTTCATTTATTTCAAAGAGCAACAACTATTTTGCATACGTTTACAGCTCTCTTCTTCTCATCCTCTCTCTATCTCTCTCTCTTTAGTTAAGACTAGAATGCAAATTGTGTATACAATTATTATTTATTTGTTAATGCAATGGCCTCCTAGTTAAAATAGTCGAAATTTTAATGCTCTCTCTCTCTCTGTTTCCCTCTAGAAGGTATAGACCTTCAAATCGTATGATCCTTTTTCTATATGTTTATCTTTCCTTGTGAAATTTAAATGGAATTTTACTCACCTTAGCAATTACATGATTTTAGTTTGAATTAATCATTCTTTGGCCTCAGCTTAAATTGGCTAAATGCAATTGCATTTTAGTGTCTCATGCCATGCGATGATGTTCAAATAGTTGCACATTTTGCTGCACAATTAAATAATTTGTAAATTTCGCATTTTTGTGTTGTTTCTTGTTTGTTGGCTATAGTTAGCCAGCTAGCCATCCTCTCCTCTTGGCAATTTCGGTTCAGATTTATGGCCGCAAGGCATGCTCCGACGCTGACGCTGCCTGCCGCCTGCCGCCTTACAGCATAAACAACAGACGCACACATGACGACGATGAACGATCCGATCCGATTCAATACCATACTCTACTCCTTCCCCTCCCTCTTTCTCGCGCCATCATCATCATCATCAACAACAACATCAACTGCCCGCCAAATGTGACTCATTCGGCAATAATCTCACTTTTATTTTGATTTCGTCTATATGCATCAACTTATATATAGATCAAAAAAAAAAAAATATATAGAGAAACAGAGAGAGAGAGAGAGAGCGAGAGAAATCGTGAATAAGTGTATGAAATGCTTCTTCCTTTTCTAAAGACTCTACACATTCGTGATTCTTTCCAAACGAGGCGCCTTGAATGAGTTTACTAATATATGGTAAAGATTTACTAAATCTATATCTTTGATAGTATATAGAACCAGAAATATAACTCCTGAATCAAGTATATATGGTAATTACAATGAAATTTAGACTAGACTACGAACACATCACTTATTTCTGCGCCAATTTGGATTCTTAGATGGATGTGAATCGAGGTCAGAGAGCAAATACAGGGAAATTTTAATAGAAGAACCAATGAAAGTCATCCACTTTTACCTTTCCACCTAATTCTGGGCCCATTTGCATTCATGGAAGCAGGTCGGAGAGTAGATCCAGTGAAATTTTAATATAAGAAAAACAATCAACTTAAGAATCGACAAAAAGGCTAGAAAAATGTTCTTCAAAACTCATGTAAAGACCCTCGAGTAATTACCAAGACCAGAGAACGTCAAATGAGAGAGAGAGAGAGACAGAGAGCGTTTATAGGGAGCACTTTGCGGCCCATGTTCCGTGGCAGTGCCCCGTGCCTCGTGCCCCGTGTTGACTTAAAGAACCAAAAAGAAGAAGCCGCCAAGCATCGAGATTTCCCAATCACAAAACGTTCCGATTGTATTAATCATGCCGATTTTTCATTTTGTGTAATGTGAAATGAAAAAGCAAATAGGAAAAATTGAAAAATGATGCATTCCATGTGTGTGTGTGTGTGTGTGTGTGTGTGTGTGTGTGTGTGTGTGTGGCAATAATAAATGATGAATCAATTACTTTTATGACTGAATATGAGTAAATACATATATTGCAAAGTAATTACTTTTACCATCGGCTTTCTTGGCCAACTGAGGCGATCTAACTTGCTTCTTCTTCTTCTCTACGAACACACACCAACACACAGTACACAGAGGAGCGATCTTCGCATCATCTCAACATCATCATCATTGAAATTCGCTCAGTCTGCGTTCGAGTGCCGTCGTTGTGGTGCCTCCGCCGTATTTTGTGTATTTTCGTTTTCCACTTTTTTGTTGTTTTCTGTTGGCCATTGTACGTACGTACGTGGAGAGTGCCGTGCCGTGCTCTGCCTTGCCTCGTTTCTCGATATGTTGTTATTGAAACGCCGAGTCACCACCAA
This sequence comes from Drosophila equinoxialis, assembly GCA_018150345.1. Taxonomy (NCBI): domain Eukaryota; kingdom Metazoa; phylum Arthropoda; class Insecta; order Diptera; family Drosophilidae; genus Drosophila; species Drosophila equinoxialis. The sequence continues at coordinate 2,209,749 of JAECWI010000238.1, read as the reverse complement.
AATCAAAACCAAACCCAAAACCACGCAACGTGCCAAAGTTCGTCAAGTCATCTTGTCCAGAGCGTTATTAATCAATCTTTGGATATGAAGAAACAACTATGAGATATCAAAAAAGAAATCTACATATGTGGAACATATATATGCATATATCCTGATAATACAGTTTTAACAATTACAAATTGAACACATTAAAAAACAAGAAAAGAAAGAGAAGTAGGAAAAGAACGGGGGGAAAAACGCGTTTTGTTTGTATTTTGTTTTCATTTTTCCTTCATTCCTAACACACACACACACACACACACCGCCCACCACCCAACCCATGTTTGGATTTTCGTGGAAAATCAACAAGCGAAACACGTCATTGCCTTAGGGAAAAACTGAGAGAGAAAGAGAGAGAGAGAGCTAGTAATCCAAAATATATATTTCAAATGAATATTAACGATCAATAAAAAAAAGAACAAAAAAATGTGCGACACTCGGACCATGATTACCACGACCAATCAAACAAGCGATCTTCAAAGTTGCTGGATAATATATAGTAGGTTATTCTCTGCAATGATCCTTCGAGCGAACCCTTTTGCCTATTGTTTGACTATTGCTTTATATCCTTTTTCGTTCTCTCCTTTCTAGCTAAAAGCGATGGCCGCGAACAACTCACTGTGACGGATGCGAAACCCGTGATAATGACGGCCACCGATTTGGCCAATAATAATAATAGTAATAATGGATCTACCTCTAACCATCATCATCATCATCCTCCACCTTCTCATCATCATCAGCAGCATACAAACGGATTGCTAATTAGTCAGTTGCCTGTTACCAGCAACAATGTGGATGATAATGAGGGCAATGGTCGACGATCTGCTGACATGGACTGTGCCGATGTCGATACGGATGAGAACGATGGCACTGAGCAATCATTGGCCGAGATTTTGGATCCCGAATTGCAGCCCGAACCGCCCATACCAAATAATCCAGAATCACAAGCCATTTATAGGGCCCATCGGCATATGGCCAAAGAGTATTTAAGTGTCGATACGAATCTGTATTATGCTCAGGACTTCAAAGAGAAACTTATCCTGCAAATGGATCGTACCGAAAGGGAACAGAAACAGGATCTTTTACGTAAAATCAAAGATAAGGTAAATAAATTGCAGTATATGCAATGAATCTTTGTGAAATCTAAATCTTTAGTCAGCTACAATTATATTAGCCTGCCCTATACAAGGGTCTATATATATATAAATTGCAGATGCTTTTGATTTTGATTGTGATTGAAATGCAATTTGAAGCCTTTTGAAGTGAAATGCCAGACAACATTGTAAAATACTATTATAACTAAATATTAATCCAATACTTTCCATCATCCCACATAGGAGGGCCTGCAAAGTTTGTACAATAATCTTCAGCAGCAATGGGAGAAGCTGCCACCAGCCTCACGTCAGCTATTAAACCAAGCGCCGTCCATGCGTCCCCCGGCGGTAGACGGTGTTGGCGGAGTGGCAGCAGCAGCAGCACCACCACCACCACCACCTGGTGGTGCTGTGGACTCTGTGGAGAATGATGGTTGGGTCTTTATAGCCCCACATACCAACACGTAGTTTCGAAGCGACGATTTTGGCTCCTCTATAAACTGTATTTGTGTAATTATATTATATATATAAACTGTATCTATAAAAAAAAAATCAGTGCTTAGTTTAGTTTCTAAGACAATTTGTTGTTCCGTTCATTCTATTTACTTGTCCACGTTTGCCTTTTGTTTGTTTCAATTGTTTTCTCTTTCTCTTTTTTTTTGTTTTTGTTTAGTGTGATTTAAGTTGCAGACATTATATATATTATATATTTTAAGTTTTAATAATTGTGGACGTACTTTAAATAGGTTTATACATATATTAAAACCTTAGACGATTAAAGCAAAAGAAAACTAAATTACCAAAAAATATATATGAAAACTGTAAGAAAATGTAGAAAAGATTCAATCAAAGGGCAGCAGAGGCTGCCTAAGGCCTTTTATTATTATTTGCAAGGACAGTTTACAACATTCATCTTAACAGATATCTCTCTATGTATGTACATAATGAATGTATGTGTGTGTATATGTATATAGTATATAAATAGTTTTGCGTCTGGGATGAAATTTAAGCTAAACGTTTTACAAACTAAAATTCGGATACTAAATTCGTTGAGGACCAAGTAGCAAATGACGAGGACCGATCATCCTGGTCCTCGTCATCGAGATGAAGCAGTTGTGGGAGATTCATAATCTACTTTTTGATGCCTCTCTCTCGAGTCATGAGTCAACAGTGGGCACATAAATGGCAGCACATGTCGATTCCCATACATCGTTGGGCGTATCCCATGAATCCTTGCGATGCCACCAATTCTTGCTATCCAAGTCATAGGCCATTGTCTCGGAGCTGGCACGATCGATCGATTCGGTTGAATCGAGACCACCCACAAAGAATATAGTGCGACGCATCACAGTGACACCGGAATAGAATTTAGGAGCTGGTATCTTAGTTTCCACACTCCATGTATTGGCCTTCACGTCATAGGCATAGATATGCTGGACAAGGCAGCGGGATTCGGTGAGATTCTCATGCCAACCACCGCAGGCATATATACGATTATCGATGGCCACCAATACATGATCACAGCACGGTGTTGGCATCGGAGCCAGCTCCTGCCACAGTTCCGTTTTAGTATCGAAGCACCAGGTGCTTGATAGAATGGTTGCCATATAGATGCCGCCTGCAGAATTCAGATGCCGGAAGATCCAGTAAGAACAATAAATTCATTATAGATATGTATATGTAGATCTCTCACCTGATATATACAATTTATCGCCAATAACAACTCCAGCATGCTGACTACGATTCTCCTGAAGACTTGGCATATATGTCCAGACATTTGTGTCTATATCATAGCGTTCCACATTAGAGATACGACGCAGTGCCTCTTCCGAATTGTCATCGTGCTCGACAATGCCGCCGACAGCATAAAGATGCTTATTGCCCACCGCATTCAATGAGAAACGGCAGCGATCCAATTGAATGGGTGCTATGGTTACCCAAGAGTCCCTCAATGGGCAATAACGAAACCCAAATGGATGGATGTACTCCTTGAGGCAGACATCATAGGCACCGCCCACAATGAAAAGCTCGTTATTAAGGACGGCGGTGCCAAAGTTACCTATAATCAATAAAAAAAAAAATATATTCTTTATCAATCAATCTTCAAGAGAAATCCAGTTGTATGAGAACTTACATTGATCTATGTGAGGTATGGAGGTCAATTCATACCACTTCATTTTACTTGGCGAGAAGCACATTATCTCATTGGTCAAACCCTTCCATTCGAATCCACCGATCTTCAGGAGACTCAACTCCATGCCCCGCATATTCAATGGGCCTTGCAATGGCTTCTCTGTCTGCTCACGCCGCATCTTTTGACGCATTTGCTGGCGCTTGAGCAAACCATTGATTAACTGATAATAATCCGCTGGCAATGGCAATTGTTTGTCCTCCTCCAGGGCGAAATTCATTTGCTGCAGCTCATCCAGCCATGTGTTATAGCTTATATGTGGCCATTTTATCAAATGGAAGAGCTCCTGCAGCACTGATTTCTCCAGCTGCTGTTCCATGCCATAGCTACAGACCAAACGCATTAGCTCCTGCTCGGTGACATCGATGGGATAATTACTCGAGAGTATAAAACGCAATTGCTCCACCTTGAGATCACGGAAATCCGTTGTGGCTGCAAACTCCTTGAAATGGGCACACATAAAACGATAGGCACGCTCCGTTAATGCCATCTGGCCATAGATATCAGCCATGCCGGCAATGGCCAAGCAATTATCCATACAAATCTTATGCTCCAGGAAGAAGGTGCAACGCTCGATAACCTCCTTCACCTGGACATGTGTGGCTGCTGCCAGAATCTCTTCAATATTATCGACATTTAGATTCAACATCGATGTGTATATATAATCAATAATGGCAGACATTGCACGGGCCGTAATCCCATAGAGGGTAATCTCATCTTTACGTGATTCGATCATGGCACTGTCCGCAAACATGGCGCAAAAGTAATCACTACTAGCCGCCAATACAACGCGATGGGCCTGGACACAAGAGTATGAGCGAGAGGATGTAGCAAACAGAATGGTGAAATCGTCGATGATAACTTACCTTAAAGCGATGATCCTCCACGAGAAGAGTGACATCGGTTAGCTTATCCTCTGTCCTCAACTTATTGAGGCCACGCAACAGGTTCACCTCCTCCGCATTGGTTTGCGTCTGTGTTGTGGCTGCTGTCGAAGACGATGACGATGAAGACATCATGATCCAATCGAATCCAAGCCAATCCAATCCTCTACTCTCCGACCTTACTCAATGCAGCATGCTCTCAAGGTCCGGGGAAGCCCTCCCAATACAGATAAGCCTCGTCTAGATCTTGTGTATATATTTCTCTATATATGTATATATATTCAATTACTGATAGCAAATGACTTGGGTCTGGAAGCGCAGAGTTGTCGTCGTTGTCGATGGGTGAGGGATGGGAGAATGGTTGATAGATAATTTTTGATTTTGCTGCTTTTTTTTTTCTTTTAATTTAGTGAAAGAAACTTTTATGTGTTTGTCAGTCTCTATGTGTTTGTGTGTATGTGTGTGCTCTTTTATTTTGTTGTTATTATTTGCCCTGGATATCTGTTATTGGCTGGGAATGGGGAATTGCCACAATCTTTTCGATTTTCTCTCTCTCTATGTCTCTCCCTCTTTATCTATCTTTCTGCGATTCGTATTTCTTGCGTTTCGTTTCGTTTCTTTTTTTTTTTTTGTTGATTTGTGTTTCGCTTTTGTGGGTTTCTTTTCCTTTGCGCAAACACACATTGAAAATATTTGGGAGACCTGCACACGTCACGGCAACCGTTCACAACCATATGATACGATATTGGAGATCACATTATTTGGCGCATTAATTGACACATATTATTGACATACTGAATTGATACTGAAACTAGCGTTAAATTAAACAAATAACTGACAATGTTTATATGTATGAAGAATCGATGAAGAAGTCAATTCTAAGTTATTTAAAAAGGAGCAAATTATATATTTTTAGGCACATTACGAATCTACTTTTAAAATAAAACACATTTCTGTGCCAAGATGTATTTTATAAAATTAACTTTTATTCCTTTAAAAAATTTTCAATTTTCCGAAAAAACGGCTTTAATTGTAATTTTACTAGATCTACTTCATGAGATATCTCGCACCCAATATACGCCGTGTCATAAGAACAGGCACATTTGTATTTCAAACAAACAAAAGTTCATTTATTGATAAGAAATAAAATAAACTGTAAGGAGCGTTAACCTTTTCTACATTTTTTTTATAATGATTCCTAGATGCTTAATAAATCTAGCATTAACTTATATTCAATTTGTGTTTGAAATATTTGCCATTTTGTTCACTGTGACTGCTATTTATTGTTATCTACAATGTAGATAACTGTTTTTACATTTCAATGTGACCTATTCCTAACGCTTACCACGAGCTGCCCCCTATTTATGGATGGCCAACCCCATATTATAAATGCAGTAGTGTGACCGCAACGGCATAAGACAAATACCCTGCACACGACTTCAACGATAACTAAGCGACGACTACGACGACGAGAAAAAAAAAGAGTCGAAAAGTGAAACATAAAATAGAAATAGAATATTTATCAATTAATTGCAATTCTATTGATAAAGTCGTTTCGAATGAAATTGAATCAAATTGTAGCATGTGCGTGATCGGTGTCGCTATATATAATTGTTGTATTTTTTATTCGTGATTTTTTACTGTGAAACACAAAAACAACACACAAAAAAAAAAGAAAAGAAAAAGGAAAAAATCGTGCTGCAGGAGAAAGGAGAGTGAACGGATAGAGGAAACTAAATGCGAATGGTGGATATAAAGTGCGTCCAAAACACACACGAAAAAAAAAAAAAAGTGAAAAGCAACACCAAAAAAAAGTAACTCGGAATTATAAGAAGTATTGAATTAAAACCATAAAAAGCGAAAGCAAATTCTTTTTTTTTTTTTTGTATTTATTTTTTTTCTTTAATGACATTCATTGTTGCTGCTATTGTTGGTGTGTTTGTTCTTACTTCTTATACGTGATGTTGTTGTTGCTGTTGGTTTTTGCATTTTTTTACTCAACGCTGCTACCGCCGCCGCCAATTAAATGCCGACAACAACAACAACATCAACAACAATAAAGGCAGCAACAACACAAATACCAAAACACCAACATCAATAACAAGAACAACAATTTAATTGACACACATTAAGTTAAATAATAGTTCATATTTCCATTACTTTTTTCAATTTTTGTCAATGACACCGTATTTTAAACAAAACCCGAAACAGTTGTAGTAAATAATAACTGTAGTAACAGGAGCGAATTTAATGAGTTTTGATGACCTCCAAGTAATAGAAAGGATCTTTGGTTTCCTCAAGTTTCAACAGAACGGAATTTGAGCGCACAATTTACTCGCTCTCTTTCTCTGTCTCGTTCTGTCCCTTTCTAACTTACTTTATCAAGAAATCTGACTTCAATTCATCAATTACAACAATTTGCCACTTGCCGTTTCCTTTTGGGTAAGTTCTCTCTCTCTCTCTCTCTCTCTTTCTCTGTCGCGTGCTCTCTAATTTATATTACTCTCGCTCTCCAAGCTCTGTATGGCTGTATGTGTGTGTGTGTGTGCAATAAACAGCGAAAGTTTTCGTTGCTGGAGTTTTGGTGATGGAAGGAGTGGGAGGTGGTGCACAGATCAGGTGGTGGTGGTGTGTGTGTGTGTAGTAATTAATCATGCGGCACAGTTTTAGCTGCATACAAGGTTTGACAAGCACTGCACTCCAAAAGAGATAAAAAGAAAGGGCATTCAACGAGCCCTTTGATGACTCAAAGGAGTTGTGTAATATTTTCTCCCTCTCTCTCTCTCTCTCTATCTATCGTGTTCAAGGTCGCTCTGAATAATAATTTGTTGTATAGTGTTTGGTGACGTTAACACTAATTAAACTATAATTAAAGTAATTAATGCTAAGTAGTGAAAACGATTGTTTGTTATTTCATTCATCCGTCCCATTGTATAGAATTTACTATGACGAAATATCACGACATTCGAGGGAGAATATTAATGAATAGTAACTCAGGTGACAAAACGTGCAGTGGGAGGGAGTGGGAAGAAGACAACAAATATCAGTGTATTTCTGACTTGGGCTTTACACTGTCCAACATCAAAATGCGAGTAAAAAACAGAAAGAGAGAGAGGGAACCAGTGAGAGCGAGAAGCTAGGATTATACAGTTTATGCAAGAAGTTTTACCTCAACAAATGTTAATTCTGTTCTGTTTGTTCATTAACTTTCGTCGGTGACTGTATCCATGGAAATTTGCCGATTGATAAGATTGATCATGGAAAACATTGATTCCCTTCTTCTTGTTTGCTATCCATTTATTTTGTGATCTTGAAAAAAAAAGAGGTCGCCCCACCTCCCCCATCCACCGCATCATCATCATAATCAACATCATCTGCATCTTCTCCTCTCTTCGTCGTGCTTCTCCTTGACTTCTTCATTAGCAGCCGTTTCACGTTTTTCTTCTTCTTTTCATTTTGGGTGCAGTAATTGTAATTCATTTAATTTCCAAGCAAAACCAAAAACAAAAACAAAACAACAAGAAAAAAATATTGTAATAAAAAAGAAGGTTAATCCAACAACTAGGCAAAGTTCGTTGCCTTAACTAAAAAAAAAAACCAAACCAGAGTCTCTCCTTCTCTCTCTCTCTCTCTCTCTCTCTCTCTCTCTCTCTCTCTCGCTCTCTCTCTCTCTTGTGTAGAGTGGTTTTTTGATACTCTTAGGCTAATTTGAGTTTTCTTCGATCTCTTTTCATTTGTAGAGTCCTTTCTCGACCCAATTACAAGAGGAGGCAATCGCGTACCCCCCCCGGCCCCCGCCCCCACCCGCAATCATTATAAATCCATTGGTTGAGGTGTTTATGTAATTTTCTCCCTCTCTCTCTCTCTCACTCTCTCTATTTCTCTATTTTACCCTCTGCTTGCGTGTTTGACGAAAACAAAAAATAGAAGAAAATCGTGATTTCGATTACGATATACATATATATATCTATGTATATATATATTGTGGTTGGTAATTGTCGATATCAAATTAAATTGACCAATTGTAATTCTCTGCGAAATTATCTAAATGTAAGAAAAGGATGAAAACTAATTGGTTTCAATTTGATTTTACCTCTCCCTCTCACCACCTGCGCCCCCTGCTTTTTGTGCTCTCTGATTGAATATGCCAAATGATCGAAACTGGAATCCTATCAAGGGGGGAGGGATCAACCCGTCAATTGGGGGGACATTTGGTTCCTCCCCCTCTCTTTCTCTCTCTCTCTACCTTGTCCTAATCTCCTGTAGTTATGTATCCTTTAGGTCGTCGCGGTCGATGCTCTTGAACCAAGAGGGGAAAACTTTTCCAACGACTCTCGGTAGATAGAAATAGTACAGAAATATTTTACACATTTTTGCCGCATCTTACTCTGTCTCTACGTGTGTGTGTGTGGTACGTATGCCAAGTGCAAGTGTTTGATTGTTATTGTTGCCACATTTCCGGCCCTCAAGCAAAGTTCTGAGTTGTTGTCATTTGCACACACACATGTGTGTGTGTGTGTGTGTACAAACACAATGAAAATACTCGAGAATCGCAATGTTACCTACCCCTACCCTACCCTCTACCTTAAGTTATCGCAAAAAAACAACAGAATACTAAAAAATGTTCAAGAAATTTAATTCAAGTAGAAAAAGTAATTAGCAAAAAATGAAAATGGGTACTTCAAATCTAAAAAGTGGGGAAGAAGAGACAAAAGTATTGAGTTAATATATCAATTATCGATTTCAAACGTATCGTTAACAAGAAGATCATACATTTACTTGTTGACTGTTCGAACGTTCCGATTAATCGAAATAACAATCGATATCGATAATAATTGATAATCGGGTAATTACTTTTCCAAATAGTTGAGTAAATTTACAGTTTACGTGTAAATCCAGTCCTGGCTCTGACTCCGCCCTTTCACTTATCGCGTCTGCTGCTTCTGTTGTCCTTTAAGTGGGCAAAGCGGTGAAAATTCTCACTCACCTCTTGACGGTGATGATGATGATGCATGTCTTGAGCTTCTTTAGGAGCTTTGGTAATGAATGCACTTACACGCCATGTCCCCTCATCCTCCTCATTGTCGCCCTCACATTGAACTGAACTCGCGTCTCTTTTCAACTGACAGCTACTTGACAATCTGGCCGATCGATATTCCAAGTTATTCTGTGGGGAGGGGAGACCGGGGGCGGGGCCATACACGTGTGCTCTCTCTCACAATCATCCTAGATAATCACAACATTCTGTCAAGTTGATAACCCAAAGCGAAAGGTATGTAGGTAGAATCTCTAGTTTCAGTTTCCTGTTGCTGTTTCTGTTTTTTCTTCCGGTCAGCAGGTAACATTTGGCACCCACTGTACAGTGAGGTGTCAGATGTGACCAACCAAGCAAAGGGGACTGGGAACTTAACTTTGTTTTGGCTCGGAAATAGATTTATTCATTGCCAGCTAGAGCTCCTCCTCCTACTCCTACCCCCCTTCCGTTAAGTCCTTATGGACTCATCAATGTTGGTTTTAGATGCTGCAGCTGCATCTGAAGGGGTACAGGAAATTGTTTGAAAATGAATCAATAGATAAGAGAAGAAAAAAAAAAAACAACTTTTGCCAATTGCACTTGGAGTCGGCGTTGAGTCTCTCTCTTTCTCTCTCTCTCTCTGCGTCTCCAAGACCAAATGGGAATGGAGTCAAGTCTCTGATTTGGCGCAATTTCCGTCTCTCTGACACAATGTAACGACTTGGCCTAACTTCTGCGGAGGATGCGAGACAACAACAAAAGTTACAGCTTCTCTTTATGCATCTTCTCTCCCTGTGTCTGTGTGTGTGTGTGTGTGTGTGTGTGTGCGCCTGCGTCCTCGTTGAATGCAATTCTTTACTTTACTTACTTTTTTTTTTGTTTATTTTGCTCAAAGTCAAAGCCGGAGCCGGTTTGTGGCCTGTTTTCGAGGCCTGGTCTCTGGTCGGCTCTGGTCTGGTCCTTGAACTGTTTGTTTGAATGTGCAAAGTAAAAGAAAGAGGAAAAAACACACACACACACACACACAACAGGGGACCAAGATCTGGCTAGCTTCTCCTTATGCCATGTCACACTTTCTATACCCTTTCGTAGTGAAATTTCATGATTCTCCTAACGTAACAGTTTCATTTATCTGCCTCATCATCATGAAGGGTATCTCAAGAAGCATCTTGTGATCTTTAGACAAATCTCTTTTGGAACAAGTTTCTCGTACATAAAGACCCATTTTACTGATGGAATAGGAATCGGAAATGGCAACTGGCCAAGGCAGAGGAAGTTCTGTAAAAAGATAACAACAACAAGCTCTGATAAAAGGAATGGAGAGGAACGAATACCTTTGAATGAATAATGAATAAATGAGTAAATCATTGGCAACCTTTTCAAAGAACTTTGGCTATTCGTAGAATTCGGTCAATTCACATTAATGTGAACCATCTTTGGGTGTATTTAGTCTGTTACTAGCACATACTAAGCCAAAGTTCCTTTGCAGCTTCTTGGCTAATTGTGTTTAGAGAGCTTGATTTCGACTACTAAGTCTTAATCTTTTGATTTATAGGACAATAGACTAAAGTGTGCTAGATCTGCAAGAAGGGTGTAGAAATTTTCAACTAGCTGCAACAGTCTCATTCGTTTTTAGTGTGCATGTGTGTGTGTGTGTGTGTGTGTGTGTGTGCGCCCTTTCTGAGCTTTGCTTGGCCAAATTGAATGGGACAACGTGGAAAGGAAAAGCATATTGCTCCTTGCTGACTGTACTACCCGATTAAATGTAGGGAGGGGGGGTGTCTTCTCATTATGTGTATAACAACCCCTCCCCCCACCACATTTCAGTCTGTTGCATATTAACAGTCAATATGAAAAAAGCTTCAACTTGCCTCCCTTTCAAAATGAGGCAAGAAATGAACACCCACCCCACGTCGCGCACCCCATATGCATATCTACACATGTCTAGCAACCCTGTGACGAAACTGAAACAAAAGAAAGGAAATTTACCCCCTCTTCGCCACACCCCCACTTGAACGTCACACCCCCGGCTGAGGTTCATTCATAAATGGATTTTAAAGTGCAAGAAGGGAAAAATAAGTCAGCGATAGAGAGAGACAAAGACAGAAAAAGAGGGGGATGGTTGGTGCTTGGCTCCAAACACGCCCCCATCCCTTGTTAACATAATTATAACAGTAACTGTACCTCTGTCTAAGGGCATAAACGACCAACCACCCACTTTGACAGACTGAACACCACCATCAAACCAGAGACCGAGTCCTTAGACTGTGCAAATCCTGTTAATGATATTCTAAAACCGTTCCAAGTTATTGATAATCCTGTTTATTATTTAATTGAATTGAAAAAGATATAAAGATAGGCAGAAAGGAAGAGAGAAGGAGAAGGAATTAGCTAAGAGTTGGTAGAAAAATGAAAAAACTCAAGTCGTTTTCTTTAATGACAACTAGGCTAGATCAATCGATGATGCGTTATGTCTACGCTGACATTGGGTGGAATGAATATATATATATATATATTTCTGATTACTTCTAGGTAGAAAGAGTGGGACAGAGGGAGAGGGAGATGTACGTGAAAAAACCACATATTGATGTTGATGTGCGCAAAAAACGACCTCTAAGTGGTTGCTGTCTGTCTCTCGATCGTGAAATGTTCAGGGTAGCCCTCGTATACACGTATATGTATACCTTGTGATGTCTATGTATATGTATATTGTATATACGATTAATAATATCTGCTTAATAATTATAAAAAAACAAAAACAAAACAAAAACCAACTATATCTACTTGAAGCCAGACACATGTGTCTTAACTAAAGAACGACAGTGAGCGAAAGAGAGCAAATATGAAAGCAGAAATATGAAAAACAACATCAAAACACACACACACACACACTCACTCAAATAAGATTGTCCAAAATACTAATAAAACTTCTATAATTACGCTAGGGATCACATAGTCATTAAAAATTGTCTGAGCTAAACTGCGGCAACGACTTGGGAATACCGTTTATATCTTAGTAGACGTAGCATTTCATTTACCAGTGTTGCAAAATGTCATTGAAGTCAAGAGACTGGGACTTGATGTTGGTCTATTGTATGATTATGTCTTGAGTTCATCAATTTGCTTCCATTTTGTGAACAAATCTTACACTGAGATGACGCTATGAAGGAGATTTGAAAGCCAGTGTTGGGAAACCGAACAAAATTTCGTACCATTAGCTCTGCCTGTTCGCCTAATCATCTGGAAAACGTCGACTTCATTTTGTTTTCCACTTAATTATCGTTAACTTTTTCTTACACAAAGTCGTAGTGAGAAAATCGGGAATTAAAAGACACAATCGTCATTTAGAGGCGAAGAATTCTCCGAAACCAAAACTCAAATACAATCATTTGTCAGAATATAAGTATATAGATATAGATCCATGTGTATGTATTTGTGATCATTTAGATTTCCATAGAGTCAAACGATCAAAAGTGATTATTAATCCCCTCGTTGTAATTGTAAACTGAGAGAAAGAAATCTAAATAAACAGATCATTTCCAACATGAATGGAAAAGGTAATGAAACATGATCGAATCGAATCGAATCAGTTGGCAAGGTTTATTGACTGTCGTATACTTAATATTTTGTTGTTTCTTCTTTGTGTTATTAATGCACGATAACAACTTAATTGATTGAACGAAACAAAGTCATTTATGAACAAAGTAAAACTATATTTGTCAGGGTACCAACTCAACTTTATATACCCTTTATACATGTTTTAAACTCTTCTTCTGTAACTCTACTCGACACTGGACAGACATAAACCTTCAATATCCTTTCCATTTCTTGTTCTTCCCCATGCTCTTTAACATGCTTGCCGCGATGGCACGCATACACACACCGTTTATGTAGTGTTGTGTCTGTGTGTGCTCTGATGAATTCGAGCAATGACGTAGTAGGTTGCTGGCAGCGCTGCCGGCAGCGTTTGAGTAAAGCCGATGTATATTGACTGTAACTTGTGTTCTATTTATCCGATCTGATTGAAATTTCGGGATCTGATGTTTTATATCCAAAGCTATCATAGAGATACTCCAAATTCTTCATCTATGTTTCTCTATAATATATATGATAGCTTTCAAGATGGCTGCGTGAAGTCGATTTGCACAGACGCACATGTCCATATCGACTCAGCTTCTTATGCTGATCAAAAATATATATACTTTATGGGGTCGAAAACGTCTCCTTCTATGCGTTACAAGCAGCTGATTAATTCTATAATACTCTCTGCAAGGGTATACAAAAAAAACTTACACAAAGTTGGAAAAAAAGTAACGAACCCATTTCTGTTGACCATCCGCAACAACATATAGATGTCTTTATATAGTACATATGTACATACATATATAAGTATGAGAGAGATAAGATTAGGGATCTTAATACCAGGAATGTCTCCTCCCCCCAAGATAACATGTGCCCACACACTCGTATATTGCTCTACATCAAGTTTCAAATGTCTGAATGACCCTTTCCACCAGTTTTCTGATTCGCAAGAGAATCTTAATTGGCCTGGAATCTCCTATAGCTTAAAATCTGTAGGATCTGCATTTAAAGTCTCATAACTCGTCTTGTTCATTTATGTGTATTTCCATTGACCTTCTAAATTCTAATTCTAAATTGTTCCAAACGCTTTATTTGTTATTGAAACAATGACATGATCGAAAATACTTAACCTGAGGTAATTGTTGTTGTTGTTTCTCTTTCATTTGTAACTTATTGTTTTGTCATTGTTATCTTTTATCGACTTTTAACTTTCTGGGCAATCGGTAGATAAAAAAAAAGTGACAGAATTAAGTAATTATATTCATGAGTAAATAAGTTCAGGCATATGAAAAAGAAAAGAAAAAAAACATTGCATTGGAGTGTGTGAAAAGATATCAAGGATTAAATATCACTATATGAATATGTCATACAAATGATAAAGATTCTATATGTACATACATATACATATATGAGGCACAGGAGCCTCGACTGAGAATCCAACGATTTCTCTTTTGTAATATTCGTTCCATTGAATCTTTAGAAACTTTACATAACGTAACTAATCTATTTGCGAGGCGGGTAAGAAGTTTTGAGCTATCCACAAGAAGGTTTCCTTACCCAATCGGAAAATAAGAACATTAAAAACGATATACAAAAAATAAATATCAAAGAAGCTAACTTCGGCAATGCCGAAGTTTATATACCCTTGCAGTCTTTCGCAATAATTTTTTTTACATTTTGAAATTTCTTTCCCTGCAACTGAATTCATCAATACACAAACAAAACATTCAAATTATTTCTCTTTTTATAATAAATTTTCTTTCTTCTTGCATCATTCCCTAAGCAAAGCACAACACGCATACACATACAGTTCTTGTAGCGCTGCGTCTGTGTGTGTGTATGCATGTGCTCTGTTTGAGCAGCAAGCAGCGCTGTTTGCTGCCGGCAGCGCTGCTTGCTGTCTACTAGGTCATCATTTGAACCGATTTGTGTTGACTGTAACTTCTGTTCTATTTATCCGATCAGATTCAAATTTTGGGATCTGTCAATTTATGCCAAATACTATCATATTGGTAAATTTCATGGGGATACTCCAATTTTTGCAAAAATGTTTGTTCTAGAACTATATGATATAGTAGTCCGATCCTCACAATTTTCATACTTTATCATCTCCCGGCTAAAAGTAGCTCAAATATGAAATTTCATTCCGATAGCTCTTAAGATGCCGGCGTGAAGTTGATTTGCACAGACGGACGGACGGACGGACGGACAGACGGACATGGCTATATCGACTCAGCTTCTCATGCTGATCAAGAATATATATACTTTATGGGGTCGGAAACGTCCCCTTCTGTGCGTTACAAACATCTGACCAATTTTATAATACCCTCTGCAAGGGTATAAAAATGATGTCCAAACAAACAAATGGATGGGGACATCAAAGAATTGGGCCCCAATTAGCCGACCAATCGACAACTCAAACAATCTCTCTCTCTCTGTCACTCTCTTGAACGATGGCAAGAGAATAAGATTGAGGGAAAGATCTTCTCGTGTCTCTCTGAAGGAGCCTGCCAGGCGTTGGGTGCCATTCAACTTGTTGCCAAGTGTATTGACGACGACGACGACGACGGAAAGTCAGGCAAATGTACTCCATTTTCGTTTATTTTGGAATTGTTTATTTCATGTTCGAGCGAAGAAAATGATGATGAGGGTGAAGAGGGGGCACAAAATGCAGCAGCATCAGCAACAGCATAGAGTATGGAAAACAGAAAGAAATATTTTCGCCAAATTAATCTAATTCTTAACGCCAAATCGATAAATGAAGTAGAAAACTTCTTTTTGACTAAATACAAACATACATAAATACTAAAGCACACAAATTGTACGTACGTTTGTATGTATGTGTGTGTGTATATGTTAACACAATGAGTCAAGAGAGCGAGAGCGAGAGAGAGACTACCTTGACCTCATTTAGCGAACCTTTTTTTCTGTTTTGCTGTTTCGTTTTCTTAATTTTTTTCTTTTCTTTCTGGAGGTGGGGCATGCGTGTTGACGCTACTCTTCCCTCCCCTTTTCGCCCAATTCTCTTGGGGTTTTTTTTCTTGGGTACCTCCTGAAGGAATGGTCAAAACCAGTGCCGGATTAGCCACGTAAACAGGAGTAGGAAATAAGGAACCGCGCAACATTTCCCGTTATTACCAAATAAAAATTGTCAAAACATTTAGAAAAATCTGAAAATCTGAATACAATCTTCAAATTTGTTAAAATTAACTAACTTTCTAACTTTTTAAGTCTGTAATTCTGTAAATTTTTTTTATCAATTTTATTCCGGACCCCCCGTGCTGACTTAATCCCGCACTGGGATTAAACCAAGTCCTTCTCCTTCTCTTTGCTTGCCTATTCGGTCATTCTGAGCTTATTTCTTACGCTCCTCCGAGAAATACAGGTTATTAAATAAACTTATCGATAAAGTTAATAAATTCATCGAAAATGAACTGAATAACCGATTTGTATTTATTGTAATATAAACAATTAAAGATTTCGTTAGTAGACCTCACCACCAGCACCACCCACTGCCCCGCAATGCGACCATCAAGTAACTGTTTAAAGCCATGGCCGCATACAGACAGAATGAAACATGTACAGTACAGATACAGGGTGTAGATACACATACAAACATGTTTAAATGGTATAGATATGTATGTACAAACATATGTTGATCGAAAGGGATGGCGGGGGGCAGGAAAAGTGAATGCAAAGACAGACGCATGACAACCAAGAGAATAAACATTGAATTTTATAAGTAAACAAAACCAAAACAAAACTGAACAAGAAAAAACGAAAATGATATTGTACGCGCGCGTAGCTGATATAAAAATTGAGCAAGGGGGGCGGCAAGGGTTAAAGAGAGAGAGAGAGATGGAGAGGAGGTGGGTGGCAGCAGCATATGAAACGCGAGCATAACCAAGGCCTCTCCCGTACATTTGATCACAGCACAGCGGGCGAAGAGTGTGTAAGAGAGAGAGAGAGAGAGAAAGAGAGAGTGTGAAAGGGACGAAACAACTAGAGCTGTTGGATGCGGATTTTTTAAGGGGGAGGAGACGATAGGATTGACCTGCCCCAAAAGTAGAGGAAATTGAAAATTATTTTTGCATCAGCTTGCTTATACCCTTTATTCAATCTATGATAATATTTTATGGAACAAAGAAAGGTGCATGACAAATATGCAAAACTAATTTTCTAATATTTTATGCACATAAAACGTGGAATAATTCTGACCCTTCCATTTACATTAATTAAGTTTTTCCACAAAAAGAAAACTGCAGGGTATACAAGCAAAATAATAATAAGAAACGAAAATCTTAATTTCAGACTCTCTCACTCTCTGTCTCTCTTCCTCTGGTGGTTCGTCTTCTCTTCTTATAGCATTTACATAACTTGCAATTATAGCAAAAGAGGCCTTTGACTTATTTATTATAAAGGGGGAGGGGGCATGTGAGTGGAATGGAGTGAGGGAGGAGAAGAGAAGGAGGAGGCAAGTGCAAAACAATTGGAAAAACAGAAAACTTAACGGTATAAGTTCAATTGGCAGACTGTGTGAACTTTATAGAGAATCCACAGAAAGGCCAATTGAAACTAAGACCAATTTGGACTAGATAATGAATTATTCAGAAAGCATCAGCCAACTCATTAAGAGAGAGAGAGAGAGATGAGAGTGCATTTAGTTTAAGTTGTCTATCTTTAAGTTGGTTTATTGTAGAGCTGATTAATAGATCGATATCTTTATTTTGTTTTTTGACTTGACAAAATTATGAAAATTTTAGCAGTTCTTGGGGTAGAAAATTTCCCTCTTTTCCTTTGTGAAACTAATATTTTAGATGCTCGATCGTAAATTGTCCTTGCTCGGCGACTATTCGAAGGATCATTTGAAGATCAATATTAAACGGTACTTGCAGACTGATAATATTCAGACTGAAAGGCTATAATTAATGATTGAAAGTCAGCCCATCACCTGAGAGATTTCTTATCAGTTATAAATCCCAAAGCCCATAATTTTTGGGATTTTTTTAGTTTACAGTTGTTTTCAACTGTGGTTAACTGTTATTGGGAGGTGGGATAGGAGGTGTAACCCATCCAAATACTAAATACAACGAGGCTTATTACACGTTTCGGCCAACAAACATACATATACATATGTATGTATATGTATATCTTTTGACGGTCAATGTCCCACACACTTACACACATTGTGTTTTTTTTTTTTGTTTTTTTTTTTTAGTGTGAGTTTCTTTCTCTTTTATGGTCATTTGTATTGTTGTAATTAAAGCTGTAAAAAAGGTTTTTGTCTTTAAGCTTTCTTTACCCTGTATGCCATTTCATTTGGGTGGCAAAAGGTTACACCCAAGACCCACCGAATAGAGACCCATCAAATTTATATATACTCACCCACCCTTTGATGATATAGCAGAAAAAAGGTATGATTTAATAGATGATCATTGTTTCAAATTGGTCAAAAGGAAGTTGTTTCTAGGGTAACTCCAAGTCGTTGAACTCACAAATGTTAACGAATTTGTAGGTTTTTGTGGTCTTTTGTTAGTTTGGTTAGTTAAAAGCACTTAACTGTACATGGAACTGAAGTTACATACATCCCAAACGGATGGATGATATAATGTGGCAGGGACGGCGGCTTCCCAACGTTTATGACCCCCCAAAAAGTAACAGAGAGAGAGAGAAACAACACAAACATTAAATTGTCTAGTAATAAAAAATAATATAAAAGAGGGAAAAAGTTGAAATAGGAGGGAAGGGTTAATATACTTCTTTGCTTTCAGCCTAGTGTCAATGACAGGAAACAATGAAGGTCAACCAATATGATGAGATGAGAACAAAGAATCATCAAGGTCATCCATACACTTGTTCAAATTCGCTCACAGCTCCAAAAAGTCAGAGAATTGTCAGCACTTTTTTTTTTTTTCTCTCTAACGTGAAATTACATTCCAAAGTCCAATAAAAAGGTTTGTGGCAATGAAAATCCCGATTAACTGGCTTAACCGAGTTGGATAATTAAAATGTCATCAAAATTATTACACATATTTTTGAGCAATAAGGAACATAATACACTTTAGTCTCTTTTATTGGAAATAAAGAATGACAAGAAATCTTTATGATCAACATTTTTGAATAATTCTAAATGTTGTTGCGATTGCCTGTTTTTATTTAGTAACTCTTTATAAACAATTCGATTTGTTGTTGGTTATTTGCAGATATTG
This sequence comes from Drosophila equinoxialis, assembly GCA_018150345.1. Taxonomy (NCBI): domain Eukaryota; kingdom Metazoa; phylum Arthropoda; class Insecta; order Diptera; family Drosophilidae; genus Drosophila; species Drosophila equinoxialis. The sequence goes on along the minus strand of JAECWI010000238.1, from coordinate 2,190,736 downwards.
GCGCACAATTTAATACATCATTCCGACCATGATGAAACGTACTTTGGGATGGGCCTCCTGGCGCCGCCCCGTTCTTGTGGCAGGCAACATCAACAACATTGATGGAGACTTTAATTAAATAACATTTACCACTAAAAACCAAAAACAACAAGAGCGAGACAGATAGAAAGAGACGGAGATAGTAATGCCGCATTGAAACGCGCAATTCCTTTAAGGATTACAAATGAGGGTGCCAACAAAACGAAAGAAAAAAAATCTATTACATAGCCAACAACAACAACAACAACAGTAACGACAACAACAGCAACAACTACCAACAGGTTCACCGCCTAAGCATCAAAAGCAATTCAAAGAAAAAAACCCACCCACCCCCCTCGCCCCACCAGCGCCAGGCACTCCGCTTCCCGCCCTACAAAAAGAAGATAAAAAAAACATCCACTGCAACTGCAACGGCAACGGCAACTGGCAAGTGCAACAGCAGAAAAAGTTTGCCCCAAACCGATCGACCGACCAAACGAACGACCCGGGCATCAACCGAAACAACAACCAAACAACAACAACAACAGAAGAAGAAGAAGAAGAAGCAAACAGGAGAAACAGCAAAATGTTACAAAACTCAAATTCAGCAACAACAGCAGCAGTAGCAGCAGCAGCAGTGGCAACAGCAACGGCAACAGCAACAGCAGCGACGCCAAGCACAGCAGCTGCAGCAGCAGCGGCTGCCAATAATGCGGCAATTGCCGCCTCATCCATACAACCAAAGTTGGTTGTAATACGAAGGCGTCCGAATCAGGGTTTCGGTTTTACGCTACGTCATTTTATTGCCTATCCACCGGAAGATGATGCAGCCGCTGCTGCCGCTGTCGCTGTTAATGCTGCTGCTTGGACACAGGTGAGTGAAGTATAAAACACGAGAAACGAGGAGGAGGCGGAGTCGAAAGGGAGTTGAAGAGAAGATGGCAGGGCATAGCATGAGGAAAAAGCAGAGCGTGCGCCTGCGCAGCGGTCAATCCACAATTAGTCATCAGACAGCAGGCGGCTCTGTCTCAGTCGCTGCCCCTGCCTCTGGCTCTGCCTCAGTTGGCAGCGCTGTTTCGTAACAGCAGCAGAGGGGGGCACGCGCTGTTTATTCAGATTGTTGTTGGATTAGGTGCTTTCTTTTTATACCCTTTTTTTGTTGCCGTCAGACTAATCACGGACAATTGCTGAAACATAAACTAATTATTCAAAAGTATTTCCAATATTCGAAATTTAAATTAGTCGCGAATATTTCAGTGGCAAAAATCTTTGCCTTTTGTTTTATCTTATTAAAAATATTCAAGAGTATTGAAATTTTGGCCTGTTGCCTGCTTTTACAAAGTTTTTTTCCTATTTATATTCAAGTTACTTCGATGAGTATATTCACATCTGGATAGATCATTTTTCTCATATGCCTCACACCAATATGATTGTGGAGAGAAGAGTATGCAAATTGTGGTTTATGCCAACAACAACAACAACAACAACCACTTCTGTCTTTTTTTTTTTGCACTCATTTGCGTTTTATTCATTTCACTTTTATTAAAAGCTCTCTCCCTCTCGCTTGCACTCTTTCTCTCCAAGTCTCTTGTATACGTATCCCTCTCTCCATCCCTCTCACTCTCTCTCTGTCTCTGGAAGCTTAAAGTTGTCTCTCCTTGGCTTAAGATTGTTTCACGTTTTTACACGTTTTGTTGTTGTCTTTTATTTTTTATTTTTATTTTTGCTGTTGTTGTGTAGGAAGCGGCATCAGGCGGCGGCGGCAGCAACAGCAACGGCAGCGTCAGCGGCGGAGGCATGGATCCAACGTCACCAACATCGCCGCAGCAGCAGCCATCATACCAAGTGAAAGCGATGGAGACCATTTTCATCAAAGAGGTGCAAGCGAACGGACCGGCACACTATGCCAATCTCCAGACAGGCGATCGTGTGCTGATGGTGAATAGTACGCCCATAGCTGGCATTGCCTATAGCACAATTGTATCGATGATTAAACAGACGCCAGCGGTGCTTACGCTGCACGTTGTGCCCAAGGAATGCGATATACTTCAAATGGTAAGACCGGACAGGACAATGCTCACAAGGCTTTCAAAAACTAATCAATTATTCTTTCTTTCTCTCTCTCTTTCGCTATGATAGCACTATACAAGCATTGCCCATACACCAGAATCAAATCGGCATTCACATTCACCATCCCTTATGGTCAATGGTTCGGTAGCCGCCAGTCACATAATCTCCTCAACATTTCCACAGCAGCAACAGTTGATCTCATATCCCACTGCTGTTGTTGCTGCCTCGCCCCATGATCATGCCCCAACTGCTGCTATCGTTCATGGTGTAGGTGGAGGTGGAGGTGGAGGCAGTCGGTCTGGCAGCATAACAAGTAATGCCAGTGGAGGATCAATCAGTCAACAGCAACGTCATCCATCCCTTGCCGGTTCGGGTGGCAGCAGTAGCATTGATTTTGGTGACATGGCCCATGCTGGTCTGCGGCAGCATCACCATCATTTGCATCAGCAGCATTTGCACCATCAGCAGCTCGTCTCCACCGGCTTTATGCGGTAAGTCCAATCACCTGGTCGGGTCTGGTCTGGCCATTGACGTCAGAGATGAGAGTCAGGGCTAAGTTTATTAGCTGAATAGCAGTCAGACAGGCTGGCAGGCTGTCTAGCCAGACAAAGCAGCAGGTTGTGCTGCCCACTCTAGCTCTGTCTCGCTCTCGCTCTCTCCCTCTCTCTCTCTCTCTCTAAACATCTATCTATCTGTCCACCTCCTTACATTCACATAGACTCAGTCAACACTGTGCGATCAAAATGCATTTTCCCTGACTTTATCTAAAATAAATCAAATCTTATGCCACCTAAGGACAATCGTCCAGTGTTGGGAAACACATTGTAAAGTAAATTGGACATTGTTGGTTGAATAAGTATGTTTAACTACTTGCATTTATTAATATTAGTTCATATAGCCAGCCGATTCACCAATCCCGATTCATGGAGCTTTGTGTTTAGAATCCAGTGCGAGGGTTCGGTAATAGCTGAAGGCCTTGAAACGATTTAGCTAATCCCACAGCCGCGATAAATATGCCATAGCTTTTGACAAAAGTCCAGCAAAAACGATCATTATATACCACCATAAACACTGCTCTCATCATTCGTAAGGTTCGTTTTTTATCCATGTTAAGCAATGTCCAAAACACTAAAGAAATTTTATATCCAAAAAAAAAAAGAATTAGAACAAAATTTTGATTCAGAAATGTTTTCAAGAGCTGTTAAACTGTTTGACTAAACTTTCCCAGTTGCCTATTTTGTGACACTGTGCACACTAAACATTAACATATTTACACTGGCCCTCTTTTCTCTACCCTACAACAAAATTCATAATTGTTTAGTGCGAAAAGTTTTAAGATTCGTCAGACATATTTTCCGATGATGATGATGACTTGTCGTACATCCTATAAATCTAAAGAACAAATTGCAAGGCAACGACAATCAAATACTCTATATAAAAAACATTTGCATGACCATTAATAAAGATTTAGTTGAACATTTTGGCAAACAAATCACAGAAATGATCCTTTCAGTCATTCATTTGTAAAGGGTATATAAAATGACGTAAATTTGCCATTTAAATTGAATTCATTTCCATATTCCACACATTATTGTCTTTAAAAAAACATTCTTTTAATGTAAATTTTTTCATTGGAAATTTGTTTATCTAGGAAATATTTAATTCTCAAAAGGTATTATTATTCTTAACAATTTGTGTGCACATTTCAATTTCAATTTGTGATTCATATACAAGCAAACATATTGGACAGGGCCAAGCCGATAATTTCTTTTGTTTTTTGTCACGTTCGTCATGTTATCAATTCAAATTACGTGGAAGAACTACTTACAAGAACAATTATTACACAACCATGGGACAGAGGAAGTAAGAGATTTTCTCTTTCTATTGTAAATGAACAAAAAAATTTGCAATCTAAAGTGCCAAAGTGATTCGGACTGTTCTTATCAGAGTTTCTTGTAAACTTAATCAACTCATTCTTAAGTTTAATTGGTCTTAGGAAATCCTAGATCAACCGATTGAACCATTGACCGCAATCAATTGATTAATTTAATTCGCAAGGGCTTTATAACTGACTCTTCCAATACACAAAACTATATCTCTCTGGGGTATAGTTTCTATATACATCTATCCTATATAGTAGATACAATTTGTATGTAAAGTCAAATTGATTGTTGAACTATTTAAAAAGTAGTTATATATATGTATATATACATATATATATATTCAGCTACTGGGTGAATACACACAATGTCTATAGAGTCTCCATTTACACTGTTAACGCTCGAGTTCCATTGTTGAATGATTAAGACAGATTTAATTGAATTTTTCTATAGCAAAAAAGAAAAAAAAAAATTCAAATAATCAAAATAAATAAATAAAAACGAAATAATAAATAAAAAATCTCATAAAGGAAATAAGCAAAATACTTGAACAATTAGCCACGACTTTTAAATACACTTTACCTAGTAATAGTAACTAAATTTTAATAACATAGAGAAAGGTGTTTTGTGTTATACTAAACGACATAAAACTTTCAATGAGTCAAACCCATTTGCCACTTTAATTTTTGTTAGAGTATACAAAAATAGAGCACTTGATGTGAAAACTGAACTCACATTTAGTGGATGAGTAAGTGAATGAATGAAGGAATGGCAATTCATTCCCTCTGATGGAAGAGACACACACACACACACACACTCTCATATTGAAGAGGAAAATATCTATAGAATAAAATATATTAACTCTCAGACATGGCGTCGCCCCATGACGTTGAGAATATACCATAAATGATCTTTATCTTCTTCTCATTCATCTCGCTTACTTTTTCATTTATTGGCTACTTGAGCCTAAATGCAAAATTTACCATCTCATAGAATATAGAAATCCTGATGCAGCGAGGTATGTGACATTAATATCCTTGTTGCTAGCTGAAATTTTGACTGATTTGATTGATGAGGGGCGAAACCTGAACCAATTCATAAAGCAAAACAAAGAAAAACAGCCAACGTCAACATTGTTGTGCACATTGGGCAGGAATATTCTGCTATAAAGTCTTCTAGTTCAAATTAGAATTCTTCTTTGATCTTTTGAAGCAACTCAAAACCAATTTCGGATTAAGTAATCTCTTTGACAGGCCTTTTAACCCCTTTAAGTCACTTCAATTCGATATTGAAAGGATTAATGTTGTGGCAAAGGGACTTTTTATTTTGGTTTTCCATTATCCCAATCCTTTTGGAACTAGTTCAACCAGTTTATATCAAATTATTTAACTACTCACTTATATCTCTGAGGTATTGGCAATTGACGTGGGGTGGCACTCTCCGTGTGTATGTGTTTGTGTGTGGGTGGTTGGTTGGTTGGTTAGACTGGGTGGAAAAAGCAGAGGGCTGACTGAAGAAGGTGGGGGGGAATTATTTGGTCAGTCGTTGGTGACTGATAGTAAATCGTTGCCACATCGTGTTGCTGCCCATATTGAAGTATGTGTGGGCCAAAACTCAAGCTTCTTCTTCTATTTCGCTATGTATTTAGATGTATATATGTATGTACATATATTTTATTATATCATTTTCCAAACCTTCCCACCTCCCCCCCTTCCCCCCGCCACACACACACATACACACACACACACTCTCTCTTTATGTCTTTCTTTTGCCTCCTTAGTGTCTTTTATTTTGTAAAAAGTAAAAAAAGAAGAAGAGCGAACATTGTTCGATGATTTGCTCCTCGCCATGGTCTTTTTCCCTCCTCCCTCCGCCCTCCGCCCTCCTCTGCCCACAATCATCATCTCCCACCTTCTGCTTCTCTCACCCTGTTTCAATGGAGGCTCTTTCAATTGCCTGGGCTCTGGGTTGTCTGTCTGTCGGTCTGTCTGTCTGTCGGTTGTGTTGTCAGTTCAGTTGCGCGAGCTTAATATGAATTTCATACATGGCATACAAAGCCAATTTTTCTCTTTTTTCGTATTTTGTTTTTTTTTTTCCCCCTAACCTCTTCTCTTGCCCTACTCTACCCCCCAACCGCTTCTTCTTCTTTTTTATTTATTTATTTATTTTGTTGTTGTTGTTGTTGCTGGATTTTAGTTTAGTCGCCCGGACTTTGGGTTGTACTTTAGTTTAGTTGCCATTGGCGAGCGAAGCGCGCAGATTTCGCGGAATATATGCTCGTAAAAAACAACCGAAAAACCGAAAAGCGAAGAAACCAGCAAACAACAATAACAAAATTGTTTGTTGTTGTTTATATAAATATGTATATACATACATATATTTTGTTATTTAATTTTTGTTATTTTGGTTTTGTGTGTTGTGACCCGTTATAAGTGTTAAAACTTGTTATTCCCTTTGTGGCCTATTGTTGTTGTTGTTGGTCCCAAAAATCAACGTTATCAAGAGTGTCGGCACCCCCAGCCCCTCGTCCATCCCCTTCAGTTATCGATAAATATTATGATTTATGAATATGAACATCTCGTTTTCCATTTTCATACGTTTCAATGATAATAGCACCACAGAATAGGTAAGTGAGATAAAAACGTAAAAACAAATTGGCAAAAAAAAAGCAGCAACAAAAAACACTTGCTAAGACACACACACAGACAGAGAAAGAGAGAGACAGACCTTGAACACTTAGCACACAAAAACATTTGATAAGAAAAGGGTAAAAAAAAAAGAAGTTGAAATGCCGCTAAAGATGAAAGTATTGAAAAAAACTCACCCAACCACCCAAATGCCATCGATCAACAAGAATTTCTAACAGACAGCAATTAGCCTAACTTATAACTGGTTTCCTTATGCCAAAGCCTTAACTAATTTTTCGTGTCCTTTATTAGTTAGTTGTCCTTTTAAACTATCCCAAAGAAATCTCTTAATACTTGTAGTTCAATAAGCTTTGATGCTAAGGAGGCTAACACTGCGTATACGCAATGAAGGAACACTTTTACCTTAACCCTTTTAGACACATCTTCTAACAAGGATACAATATTCGCTCTACTCATATTTCCTCATCCCTTAGAACAAAAAAAAGTAGCCAGGAGGAGGAAGGGAATGGAAACCAAAAAAGAAAACCTGAACCATACGAATTCAATTATTCTATTGAATTGCAATTTAAATTTAATTTGGCTTTCATCAAAGTGTTTTACTATAGAAAACAAAATCAATATACATATATATATATATATATGTAGGTATCAGTATATGTATCATTGATTTTGAAATGGCAAGTGTTAAAAGGGGGAGGGGCCGTGATTAAACAAAACCCCACAGAAAAATGTGTCAAACCGTTTTGGATTTCTATATGATACATAAAAGAGTTGAAAGATTTTGGCACAACGCAAAATAGACAATGATAAACATTAACAAATAACAACAAGTGCCAGAAAGAAAAAGATAGAGCATGAAAAGCAGAGAGAGAGTGAGAGAGAGAGAGAGAGAGAGAGAGGGGTAAAAGAAATATAGATTCACATACAGTAACAACAATTATAGGCAGACAATAAAAGCGCGAAATTCCACACAATCCAGCCAACAGAGAAATCATCTACATACATGCCAATACACACACACACACACACTCTCACACACATTATATAGATAGCTAGAGATAGGTATGTATGTGATAGGACCCATAGATAGATAGATAGATAGATAGAGCTCATTCAGTTGCCGCTTTTATCGATAAGCAACAAATCAGCGCAAATCGAATCGAAACGAATTGAAGCCCCTGCAGAGTTCAATCTATTCACTTGTGCTCACGTCAATGAATCGAAAGATATAGTATATATGTATGTATATAATATTTGTCCCTTTTATGCCATACAAAAAGCTAAAGCATTGTTCGATTATCTATTAGATAATGTTGGAGCCAAAAGCCTTTGCTGTTATCGTTAACATGAATAATTTATTTACTACACTACTGTGCCCCCAAAATTAGGCAAGGGATATAGTAATAATGCAGACGAACGTGTAAATAATAAACATATAACACATGTTTGTATGTATATAGAAACAGGTTGGCAATTAATACATTTTTAGCATTGCCGATTTTGAATATTTTGGGCGAAAAAGAATTTCCGAGCTTAAACCTTTTGAGAATTATAACCCAATAAAGAAAAAAGGTAAATCGTGCAACATTTACTTTGGCCTTTTATATACATTTAATGCTATTATTTGATTATACATATTCCATCGACTACTATTTGTCTTTGTCTTTCGATAGTTTTAAACCAATTTTATTGGTTACTTACACACACACACACACACACAAAAAATGTTTGTCCTTTTCGCAATGCAAAACTTTTTTTTTGAGTATTGCCACATGCATTCCATTTTGTTGCATAGCTAAATTAATTTACTATCTCTGGATTTGACCTTACCGCAGTTCGCACTCTCTGTTAATGCCTTTTACCTTCTCCATTTGCTTAATATTCATGTGTGTGTGTGTGTGTGTGAGAGTGTAAAGGCATCCTTTGACATCTTTGTGTTACATCAAATTGAATTACTTTGTCTGCCTTTTGCTGTGTGCAAAATCTAATTTGTTGCTCGCTCACTCGCTCGCTTTTTGATGGAAAATTGTTGAGTGCTAACCCTCCGAATAGATGTGGCCACCTCTCACCACCTTCAGTATATACATAGATATGTGTGTGTGTGTGTGCCTGTGTGGGTATGGTCATGTCATGGTCATTAGGTATGACAAGTGGAAGTGGAAGGGCTGCCACTGAGTGGTTTTGGTCTTGCTGCGGTTGTTGTGTGAAAACTCTATTCATATGCAAGTAAATTTCAATCGCAGGAGCCAACATTTAACTGTAAAAACAAAGAAGGTACGTCATTCACTACTGCACAGTGGTTTCAAAAGTAATAAAACTCATTTATAAAATAACTTCCGGTACATTATTCCGTACAACCCACTTCTAAAAAGAAACCTAAGGATTCTTAAGTCATGGATTGAGAGTATGAGAGTATGAGAGTTTCTTGCACATTGAATTGAAGTTAAAGTAAATCTTAAATTGAAGATCTCGTCGTTTCAAGCTCTCAGCTCCAAAGATCTGTCTCGATAAATTTGTATCGATAAAGTGGCTATCGAAATGATGAGGAAATATCATTTCATTTTCTCTTTGTAGGCGAATTTTGTTCTTTAGGCTCTTTTAAGACGATGGTAATAGAATCTAAAATCTATGATAGATTACTATATCTCTCTTGAAAAACACTCAAGTGACCCATTAATCTAGTAGGACTCTCTCTAGAGAGAGAGAGACCGATTTCTCTCAATTGCTCTCTAAACATAAACGCATTGGGGATTACTGTAGACCATTTGAATTGTAATTATTTCATGTTTATAAAACATATTGCATTACTTGCAAACGTTCTTAATGGATTCGTGTGTGTGTGTGTGTGTGTTTACTTAACACATGCACAATGAATTCATTTGAGAACAATTTTCACTTGAATTTTGTGTCACTGTGCGTGCAGCGGGCAGAATGGCGACAAAAAGGTTTATTTCATTTTGCACGAAACTGTTCTTCTACAGTAAGTACAAACAAAAATTAAGCGTAAACAAAGTTTAACTTTGATTTCTATTTATGGAACTCACACACACACACACACACACAGAAATCTATGTGGAGAAAGTAAAGCACAGTAGAACAAAACAGAACAGAACCAAACTGAATAGCATAGAATCAATCCAATCCAATGCAATCCATCTGTGTGTTCGTGTCGTGCGTGTGTGTATCTTGGCCTAGAAACACCTGTGTATAATCCTCCCTTCAATCTCCTCCCCCTCAATCGAAAGCCAGCTGTAGGGCTGCGTCGAGACTGACTGGGGGCGGGCGGGCGGTCCGTCATCGTCGCCACTCGGCACATTTTAGACGACGAATATATTTTTTTGTCAACATTCCTGCTAAAGTCCATAAAGGCTTAAACAAGCTCGCTTTGCCTGCCCAGTTAGTTGCATTTTGTCTGGATAGTCGCACGGAAGGAAAAATCAAAAATCACAAAATAATAATCCATTTGACTTAAAGTCAAAAATTTCACATTTTTTCAACGAAATGTTATATATATAATTTTGACCAGTGAGCCAAAGAAAATAAGGGGGAGGAGTGAAGAAGGATAGAAGTGGGTGTACGAGTGAATCAGTGGGGCGGGGAAGAGGAGCCATAGATATGGATATCATTATCATACAAATTGTAGTTGAAGAATTTCATCAAATTACGTAGCCCCCGCCATAACATCGGAGTGTGATTGGGAAGGGAGAGGAAGAGGGAGGGAAAGAGTGATCGTGACAAAAATTTGCAAAATATGGGCACACATTGCGCATGCGTAACAAGATGTCAGACACACCGACACCGACACAGACACAGACGATGGATGACGTTGATTGGATTGCTGCTGATGGCACGCGCCAAAATGTCACACTCACATTGCTGGGACTGGGACTGGGACCGAGACCGAGACCTCCAAGTCAAGTCAACGCAAGCCAAGCCAAGCCAAACCGAGTGAAGCCAAGCCATTCATCCAATCCAATCAAATTGAATCGAATCGAATCCAATCCGGTCAGCCATTGAGTTTCTTTATTTGGTTGAATTCCAATTGTGTGATCATGGCTAATGTTTGTCATCGTCGACGTCGTCGTTGGCGTTGGCGTTGTCAATGATAATGACGATGATAATAACAATCGTGATTTACTATATATATATGTATATATGTATATATATTGCCGATGAATATATATTGTTTCATATTAAGTACATCAAGAAAGAAAGTAAAAGTCAAAATTCTAGAGGGAAACACAAGGGAAACAGTAAAGTAAAGCAAAAAGTGTATGATATTAAGAAAATCTCAAACAAAGAGAAATGCAGGAAAAGGAAATACATAGAAAGGAAACAAAGAAAATGAAAAAAAAGGTGGAAAATGAAAAGGAAATGAAGAAAGAAAGAAAAAAGGGACGTACAAAGCAGGAGGCAGAGAAAGATCATCATTTTTTTGCAAGAATTTCCCTCTACCCCCTTCCCACCATCACATGATATACCTTTCCCCACTTTCCCCTATCCCGCCTTTCTTTTAAAACAAAAAACTCCCAAATTGAAATGGCAAAAAACAAAACGAAAAACAAAAATTGTTGCTTGTGTTTTTAGTGGCCACACAATTGTTGAATGCTTTGCTACACTGCTTCGGGCACAGTGGAAGCTACAAAATATCCGATTTTAGGCAGAGGTAACCCCTACTAACTAAACTAATAAACTTAGTCGACAAACTGCTGCCGATGAGCTAAATTAGATATTCATTTTCTTAATTTTCTTGTCAATTGCAGTGCCAATCAGCCGCCGAACTTAACAGTATTAGCTGGTTCTACAACGCCGAGCACAACGACGCCAACGCCAACCACCACGCCCACAATACGCCAACCAAAGTCGCAACTGCAGCAACAGCAACCGCAACAACCACAACAACAACAACAACAGCAGTTGAATCACCAGGCCTTGTATGTGGCAAATGCTGGGGGATTAAGTGGAGGTGAAAATAGTGATCTAATGATTCGTTTACGCGAATCCATTAAACAGAAAGAGGAGTTCCTCAAATCGCCAGTACCCAGTAACGGATCACCGGGCAATCAACAGCAGCAGCAGCAACAACAGCAACAACAACACCAACACCAGCAGCAACAACATTTCTTTCCCACAACTTCAACAGTCCATAATCAATTTCCAGCACAGTCGGCGCCACCGCCACCGCCACGTGGACGCCAACAACAACAACTGCAACAACAGCAGAAAGCAGCAATTCTTAAGCATCAGCAGCAGCAGCAGCAACAACAACAGGTTGTTCTTGCCGGTTACGATATGTACTATGCTGGAGGTAAACTTGTTCAAAGATCCTCGGCTCCTGTACAGGGCTCATCCACATTGGCAACACCATCACAACATCGTCAGACAGTTGGCCAAAACTATGCCAAAGATTTGGATTATTTTGAGACCACATTGCAAGAGACGGGCGTAACCAATAAAGTGTAAGTACAGAGAGCGATTTCTCCCCTCCACTCTCCCCTAATCGATCTTGCTCAATAACTTTTACTTTTAGATTTGAACGTAAATTGGTTTCACATATGTCCAAGGGTTTTGATCCCTTTAAGCCATTGTCCATCAATACAAATAGTGCATTAGATGCATCAACAACAACAGGAGGAGGAGGAACAGCAGCAGGGGCAACAGGTGCCTCAACAATGTCATCGACTGTAAAGAAACAAAGTGTTCTCTATGAATCACTGCAACAGCATCCATTGCATCAAGTCCATTCAAGATATCAGCATCAGCATCAAATGCAACAACAATCCAATACGGTCACAGATGGGCAAGCCAGCAGCCGTATGGAGTTACATAAGGCGACATTGGCTAAAGCCACCATTGAACCAGCATCCTTGGCAAGCAGTAAGTTACCAATAACAACAACAACAAAATGTTTATTAAACATTTCTTTGCTCATTTTCTTTTAGAGTTTAGCTCTTTGCCTGAACAAAGTGAAGATTTGGGAGGTGAACTGCTGCAATCACGAACTGCTGCGTTGGTGGATACAACAATCACAACATCATCGGCCACCGGCAATGTGGTGCGTCGCTATAAACCTCTGACATCCAGCTCCTTTGATGAGAGTAAACCTATGCGTAGGATTTCGTATTTACGAGCCACCAATAATGAAGCAGACTTTAATGCTGACACAACAACAACAGCAACAAGCACCAGCACAACAACAACAAATCCAGAGGCATTAACAGCAGCAGCATCAGCATCTGTTCCCTCTGTTACTGCTCCTGCTCCAGTTCCTTCTACCGCAGCGGCTGTCATTGAGCCAGCAAAGACAAAGGCATTGGTTGAAGAGCATCCAGATCCACCAATTTATGATGTAATTCCTGGTTGTGGCACCACTGGCGGTGGTCACGAATTCATTGAGACGCCCAATGGTCTGGAGGATGTGCGTCTCTCGGCCCATGGGAATAGTCGACGTGCCTCCATGAGCAGTGATTTACGCAGCAGGTAAGATCAAGTCTCCTCTAATCCAATACACAATTCATATATGTATGCTTTCTTGTCTAGCATTCATATTGATGCTGAACTAAATGGCAGCAAGTATATACCAAACGAATTGGAGGCCTTTGAAACGGAAATCGAGATCAAATCGTCATGTATCAATGGCAAGGTAAGCCAACGAATCGCATTGTGCTATGAGATGGAGTAACCTATTCTCTTCTCTTCCTTTTTCCAGCGCATGTCTGAATATCGTTCGTGGCGTCAGGTCAAACTCGAGATTAAGGGTGATTTGTTACGCATCTATTCTGGACGTCACACCAAATCGGAGCATAATGTAAGTGATGCATTATTGATGCGAGAAATGATTAATTATTATGTCTCTTTTGTGATTTGCCTAGGTCGTCGAGCTTGACATAAGAAATTTCAAGTTCTTTGATGAGTCATTGGATAAAAAGAAATTTCTTATTCGCATGCAATCCAAACCCAGTTCAGGCAATGCCCATTTGGCCACCCTGGGCAATGAGCTCAATTTGGATGATGGGCCAGATAAAATGGCCAATTATGGTGGTGGTGGTCCTGCTGAGTCAATTGCAAGCAATACGGCAACTACTGGAAGTAATAGCAGCTGCAGCACCACCAACACAACCACTTGTGGTCCTTATACAGAGATTCTGTTTAAGACAAAAAGCAGCACCGAAATGAAACGTCTGTTTGGCTTACTCCAGTGGAAGGACAGCCTCAATTTTGAGCAAGAGACACCGCCGGCTGGCAAACAGTTGGCCGAACCGCAAAAGACAGCAGCCACCTCAAGCTATTTGGATGAGTCGGCAGCTGGAGTTGGTGGAGCTGGTGCAGACAGCTCTCCCTTGAGCTCACATTCGGGTGGCATGGAAGTTCTGCCAGCTGCTGCAGCTTTGGTGGCAGCGACCAGTGATTCCATATCACCCATAATGAAGGCACGTAAGTCCTCATCCCACAAGCATCTACCCGACAAAGATTTGGGTTCCCCCAAATCAAAGAACTGGAAGGATTTACTCTTTCGACGTGGTGGCGGAGGCGGCGGGGTAGCTCATGGCAGCAGCGGCGGCGAACTAACTTCACCGTGTACGGTAAAGGCAGGCAGTAGTTGTGGTTCCATTGGACTGCCATTGCGTAGTTGTCCCATGTCCAAATTGAATCCATATTTACCCCATCTCGTGGAGGTGTGCACCAATATTGTGGAGACAAAGGGACTGGGCGTTGTTGGTATTTATCGCATTCCCGGAAATAAGGCAGCGATATCCGAACTCTCGGAATTGGTCAACACAAAGGATTTCCAATTCGAGAGCTGTGCCAACGATCTGCGATGGGAGGATGTGAATGTGGTTAGCAGTTTGCTTAAACTTTTCATACGCAGCCTGCCAGATGCTCTGATGCCAGCCAGTTTCTACATCAATTTCATTGAGGCGGACAAAAAGTTCGGTCTGGAGAGGATTGTCCTATTGCGTGAGATTGTCGAGTCATTGCCGCGTCATCCGTATGAGACAATGAAACATTTGATACGCCATCTGTGTCGGGTCAGTGACAATTGTGAGGTGAATCGCATGGAGCCCAAAAATTTGGCCATCATCTTTGGCCCGTCGATCATAAGGACACCGAACGATACCTTGGAAACGGCTGTCAAGGATATGAAGCATCAGTGTCGTATTGTTGAGCTTCTGGTAACACAGGTACGTACAATGGCAACGGATTCGGATTGGAGATATCAATAATTTTGCTTCCCCAATCTCTAGTATGAATACTTCTTTGAGGGCGGCTCCCTGCCAGATGTGTCAGAGGTGGCTGGTGCTGCAGCTAGTGCCAGTCCCGCACAGCCAGCACAATTGCAAGAGGATCAGACAAATATGCTCTTGCATAATCTCTCCAAGATCGAGAGGATAACGGAAAGGGAGACACGCGCCTCGCGCTTCATACCCCAGTTGAGGAGACGGACACATGGCAAACGTAGCGCAGTCAACTCGGACACATATTCCGGCGAAAGTGTATTGGTAAGTGATAAGTGATTCCCTTGAGGTCCATTGGCCTTTCAATGAATGGTATTTCCCTTTGCAGTCCTTGGACTATACCAAGGTTTCGGCCAGCAGCACAACAAGCAGTAGCTCCAGCAAGACCACTACCAAATTTAGCTCATCAGCCTCATCGTCATCGTCCACCAATAATACGACTAGCACATCGACCACCTTAAAGACGAGCACACGCAGTGGCCTGGGGGTGGCAGGATCGAGTAAGAAGCAACCCATGCGCAAGGCCAGTCTAGATGAAAAGGATTCGGCCAGTGTAGATTCTGTGGAACAACAGCCACAGCAAAGAACCAGTGTAGATATCTCCATCCTTCTAACCGATGATGACTCAAGCAGTCGGCTAAGTGATACGGGTAAATCCGCCAAAGAAACTCCAATTGGACTTCAATTCAACTTCAATTAATACTGGCTTTGTTTTTCAGGCTCAATGTCATTGACCACGATTACTGACACCCTGGACAGTAAGCTGAGGAATTTACGAAGCGGCTCCGAATCAAATGATGAAAATGGCTCACCAGAATATCCAAAGAATCGTCGGCATACACTTGGCCAACCTCTACACTTGCACTCTGAGAACATTCCCTATGCGGATGAATCGCCCGAGCGTCTATTCCATCAATTCCATCCCTTGGATGCACCGCACTCCATGCTCTTGAGTCGCTCTTGCACAGCCACCAATATGCTGGATGAGAAGACATCTGGAGGAGCATTGGCAGGAAGTGTGGTAGGAGCGCAAGGCTGTGTGGTGAAACCAATTGTGGCGCCACTTCAATTGCCTGCTAGCCTTATTAAGGCGGCACACAAACTTCAGCATTCGGCTACTGTGCCCATACACCAGGGCAGCTCCACAGCGCCGGCAAGTGGAGCGGCTACACCCACCGCTAGCGCCTCCAATCAGCAACGTACTTCGACCTCCGCTTCTGCATCCATTTCAGCTTCCACAGTAACCATTTCCAATTCATACAGCAGCAAGAATCTACATTTCAGATTTTCCAGCAGAGGGAGTGCTGGAGGTGGCAATGGAGGCGGAGGCGGAGGAGGAGGAGGAGGAGGCAGTGGTGCCGCCGCTTCGGATGATGATTCTGAGGGATCCACGACAAGCGATCCCAAAGAGAAATTATTGCTGGTCGCCGAACGTCCATCGCCGTCGCCGTTTTTTCTCGAGCGCTACAATAAAAAGCGTCGGGATCGGGATCATCATCGACTCTTTCGAAGTGCCAGCTTCAATTGTCGCAACTACTCCTCATCCAGCCACAACAGGCATATGTCCGCCACATCAGCAGCGGGCCCAACATCAGCAGCAGCAGCCACAACTTGCTGCTCGCCATCAAATTCCGCCTGCACTTCCACTTCCCTGCCTACCAGCGGCCTGACAAAGGACGAAAAGACTGACATGAATCTGACCAAGAAACGTCAGATTCAAAACAAGCAGAATCGATCCATCAAGCGAAGGCATACTGTAGGCGGACCCCATGATTATTCGGCCAACAATTGTCAGAGATTAGCTTCCGGTCGTGATCATCACCTGGCTGCTGCCATTAACTACAATCACCACAATCGCCACCATCAGCAACAATTGCTGAAGCAAGGTGGTGCCAGTGGTCCGGCGGCGGCGGAAACAACAACCACCACCACAACGACAACCACTGTAATGCGGCGTCTCAATGGATCGGGCAGTGTGTCGGGAGCTGGTGGCGGCTCTAGTGATGGCAATGTGGGCTCACCTTCCGCCTGCAGTTCCTCCAATGTCAGCAATAATAATAATTCACCCCAAAGCGATGGCAGCAATGGCAATGGCACCTCCAATGGATCGGCCGGTGGCTCATCATCTGTTGGCAGCGGTGGCACCACCAGTGGCAGTAGCAGCAGCAGCAGCAGCAATGTAGTAACCACTACCACAGCCAATGACCAGGTCTTGGAGGTGGGCATACGTATTAAGAATATCAATCGAGGGCGCTATTAAAAAACAAATCTAGACAAATCTATGAGAACTATAAAAGAAAAACTTAGGATACTATATAGTATTACAGAGTAAGAGGGAAGGATACAAACAAAGAGAGATAGAGAAAGAGAGAGAGAGAGAGAGAAACTGTATTGATATATCTATCAATCATCAGCATGCATCGAGTATATCTACATTATTTGTGCCCCCTTTCCTTGTGATTCCCCAAAAAACTAAATTGGCGTTTATTCGACTCAAGTGATTGGAACGCATAATTAGACAACAGAAAAGTATTTCATAACTGATCAATTTGATGTATGTATATTGTTGTTGGTTTGTCCATGAATTTTGGAATCTAATGTATTGCAAAATAGATACTAAGATCGGCACCAGCTGCCCCCTCCCCTTCCATCATTTCTTCATTTTGATGAGAAGTGTATAGAAACCGTAAAAGAAAGATCTCCTTCACATTGAGAAAAGTTCTAGCAAGGTGAATGAATTTGGATATATCCATTTATCCGAAATGGCTCTCATTCATTTCGATTCATTTCAATATGTACAACAACAAAGTAGCACAAAATCTGTTAAAGACACAACTTTCAAATGAGTTTATAGCGAGCAAACATACATACAAACATAATATATATACCGATATATATATATATATATATATATATATACACACATATATTTATTTATATACAAAGTAATTATATTCAGGAAAAAGTATTTATTTTTATTAACTTCCATCGCAAAACTAAAGAAAATGAAAAAAGGAAAATCTATGCATGCCAGGGGAAGAAAGTGAGAATCAAAGGGAGACATAGAGAGAGACACAGAGAGTAAAAAATGAAATAAGTGTATAAGAAAAAGAACTATTTTGTGAAGCGTATACACTTGATACAAAGAAAGATATAATATCCCTTTATATATTTGTAAATTAAATGCAACAGATATATATATATATATATATATATATATATATATATATAAGTATATAACATACAAAAGATATGCAAAATGCAACCCCTCAATGTATATGTAAACCAAAATCTGATCTGATTGTTTGTCTGTCGCCTTTTAGTGTTTAGTTATTGGGTCTACATAGATTGTTTTGTTTTGTTTCTGTTCCACGATATATTCAATTATATTATTGTATGTTTGTAGGTATGTGTATATATGTATGTGTACCTGCATTTTTGTAAACGAAACGAAATTATGAATTGTATGCAACAGTTTTGGTGCCTTAATTGCTTGCTTTAAAAAAAGGAAAGGAAAAACTGATATATATTTATATATATATTTAATTTCTTTTTATTTAAATTATATCTAAAATTGATTACTTTGTGTCTCTTCTGTTTATATAATAACACTGATTAACAAACAAAATCGGTGCTAGGGATTGGGTGCTTCTCCTCCTCCCAATTGTCATTTAGAATGTAAATTTGGCAAACAATTTTGTTGCGACAAACAAGATGAACCATTACAAAAATTGGACAATACGTTCAAACATATAATCATTGACAAACTATATAATAATACACACACACACATACATGTGTACCCTATACAGTTGTAATATGTATATTTTTGTGTAGAATTGTGTTTGTATTCCTTTTTTTTTTTTTTTGATTTCTTTTTGTTCAACAAACAAAGAAAGAAGAAACAGAATAATCGATATTTAAGCAAAACTTGTAGCTTGTAGTTGTAAGTATATAGAATTAAAAACACACACAGACACGCCTTCCCGCCCCTAATTGTATAGAAATCTTCTTTGTATATACATATATATTAAAATAATAATTATTATTTTTTCAAATTATATTTCATGATTATTATTATTATTATTATTTCAAGAATTGTATCAGCCCAGCTCAGACCCGCCCTTTCCACTTAATACTATTATTATTATAAACTATTTCCCCTGCCCATATACAGTGGCGGCAGAGAATTTGAGACATTTTTTTTTACCCTAAATTCTGATTTCATTCGATTTTAGTTAGTGAAAAGTTTTGATGTGTGAATTCATAGCGTTCAATTGGTAATTCTATTGAGATGATGTTCTGTAAATTTCGGGGTCCGATTTGGAGCAAGTTGAAAAACGCAATTTTGTATGTATATTTATGGTCTCTCTGCTTGGCGTCAATTTTCGCCACTAATTCATACTAAAGTATAACTACACTTGAACTATGATCGATAGTGAATTAAATATTCTGCCGAATGAGATATTGATCATCAAAATCGGTTAAAAAGTAGATAGACTTCGTTGCCTCGCCAAAAACTTTTCACTAACATTAAATAAAAATCGAATGAAATCAGAATTTACGGTCAAAAAACAAAAATGTCTCAAATTCTGCCGCCGCTGTATAACTTGATTCTTTCATGATTCTTTAATGCTGATCCATTATACTGGTAATCCGAAAAAAAACTTTATAATAATCAAAATGGAATTTTGCATCCGATGAAATTTTTCCCCTTCATATTATAAAACGTATTTGATCGATTTTCAAAAATGGATGCTGATCCTGATTGGCAAAACCAAAACCAACAACATTTGCTTACGTCGGTCCATCCTGCTCGTTTCGTAAAGTGATCTCCAAACGAACAACGAAACCATCCATTAGGCTTATACATTGATCTCCCTTTTGACATTTCCTTAGAGCCTTAAGATAATCATGATACGCCACCAGTTTTCTGGTTGTCTTTATAACTTGACCATCGACTAGCTCCTTTACATCCACGGTGACAACCTTTCGCAAATTTGTCAAAGAACGAGATTTAGCCCATTGATTGTGGTGATTGTAATGGTGGTGATTTGAGAGACTGTGAGCGCTCGAGCCTTACTCTTTGACATTATATCATACAATAGGGATTCCATTGCCCCCATAGCGCCTTTGGCGAGTGTCTGTAGAGCCCATGGCGAATGCTTCAGTCTCAATTTACTTAACACTTTTTGATTAGAAACCTCCCAGCTTTATGCAGATAATTATCCCAATCGATTAGTTTTGTGTGGATATTCTTAATCAATCCAGCCACCACAAAGACATTTGTGAACTCTCGACGAGTGGACGCATTCAGTTCGTAGTTCTGCTCCTTCAGACAGTCCTTTAGTTCCTTCAGCTCATGGGAATTCAATGGACGCAGATGCAAAATACTCATTTTTATTTGGTTTAGTTTTTTTTAACAATAAATTATATTTGTATTTCTTTTCTTGGCGCCACAAAATAATAATAATAGTAATAATAATGATAATAAAATTAAACAGACAACAAAAACACATGCAACATGATAATGTAATGAGACGATACAATAAAAGAAAAACAAAAACATAAATGGAAATGTACAAACAAAAACAAAAAAACAATCAACATTCAACCCAATCAATGTTATTGGCGTTAATCTATATGTATATCTAGAGAGTAAATTATATATATATATATAAAGGAAAGTTTGTTATTAACTAAACAATTAGAGTTTGGCTTGTGGTCCCGTTCCCGAGATCTTGTAGACAAACTCATGGGCAACATCATAATGCGGATTGCACGTTTGGCGTACACGTTTCAGCCAGGCTCGTATCTTGGGATACTTGATGCGGACATCATAGTCGGCCATGCCTGGAAAAAGGGAATCGTATGACATCAGATGGATCAATCAATTGGAGCAGGAAGGATACTTACGTGTCTGTTCAATTTCACAAGCAGCAAATATATCGGCCGCTGTTAGGGTGGATCCGGACACGAAGTCACTATTCTTTAGCCACACATCTTCGATGACATCGAGATTGAGTTCCATTTGCATGCGCAGTTTCTCAATTTTATCCTCTTTTGGGGTGCGACCCGTCAGTAAGGGATCCAGCCATACTGTGCGAAAGTACAAGGCACAGGTTATTCTCAGGGTCATGTGCTGCCATTCGAGAAACTCATCGACCCGAGCCTGATCCACAAAGTATTTGGGATACAGATGTTCGGGTATCTTGCCCTTGGCACTCAAATATCTTAGAATGGCCACACTCTCGGCCAGCTTGTAGCCATTGTCATTGATGCAGGGTACACGCTGGAAGCGATTTATGTTCGTTTTGTACTCATCGGTCAAATGTTCACCTGGTACGAAAGTCAACATTGATCGATCGATAAGATTAGCATAATGCTTTAAGATTATAGGGATGGAGTTTCATACCGTTTCTAAGGGCGACCACACAATCCTCGAATGGCATGCCACTTAGGCGGAAGATGATAAACAAAGCCCTCGAGGGCTGTGACATTAAGTCATAGTAGTAATGCACAGGACTTGGAGCCGGAGCTGGTCCTGGACCTGGTGCTGCTGTCGACATGCTTAACGTGCTGGTTGTGCTGGTTGTTTTCTGCCTCTGTGGAACTGGCAACAATTGGAACATAAACAACAAATTCAGATTCAGTCCAAAGATCACGCTAAACTTTAAGCTCTTTCTCTCTCTCTCTATCTCTCTCTGTAAGTGTGAGAGGTTTACAGCAAGACGGACAGACAGAGGGAGAGAGAGTGAGAGAGCTTTGACTTATCAAAGAGCTTTAAAAAGCTTCAATTTGATATTAATTGTATACACAGTAGACACTCGCAAATTGTCAACACTCATCAAGTAAGTCCTAACTTCAATTAATTAAAATGAGAAAGAAGTCTACTTTGTCTGCACCGAAGTTCATATACCCTTAACAACTGTCCTTAATTAAGCTTCGTTTTCTAAATCTTTTTGCATTTCATTAAGATTTTTCTATATTTTATAAGAAATTTCTAACATTAAAAAGATTGTTCTATCCTTCTGCTAAGATATATATCGATTAAGTAAACTTTTCGATCGCTGGTTTTTATGGCAGCTATATGTTCCCTTCAAATCGACTCGGTTTCTTACGCTGATCAATAATATACAACTACATATATGTAGTTTGTGGGATCGGAAACGTTTCCTACTCTGCGTTATAAACATCCGAGCAATTTTATAATGCTCTCTTTAAGGATATAGCTAATTATAGTTATCAAGTAAATTTACTTAAATTTGAAGGGTGTATAAAAATAATTAATAAGAATTTCACTTTGTGAGGATCTACTGTATGTATAAGAAGTGATGCTTAGGAAAAAGCTATGGAACTATAATTCTCAATTTGGGGGAAATTGGTTTCCCCTGTTAGTATTAACTAAACCATTAAAGTCGTTCGACAATCGCAACATTATTTCTAATATATTATCTTATTAAGTAATCTTTTAGGAATTTATTAACAATTGTTAAGAAATTCAATTGATTTATTATATTTCAATTGATTAGAGTGCTAAGATGCAGTAGCGGATCGAGGGACAATTGTTGTTGGACATTGAAATTAGATCAGTTTCTCTCACTGGATCTGGGCGGACCGGACCCAAGGGTTTAGACAAGGGCTTAATAAACCTTCTTTCTTTAAATGAATTGAAAAGGCTGTCCTCTCTCTTTTGTCTGATACTGAACTAATGTTGAAATGATTTTTTGGTACTCAACTAGATATTGACTTTAGTTTGATAAGTTTTCTAGAGATAAGAGAGATGGAAACGACTATGAGTGGATTATCTCTTGCTCCACTTCCGCAACGGAAATATGGCCTGATTTCACATGGGAATAAAAACAAATATGACGTTATTTGTTTATGACCAAAAAATAAACACAATGACTTAATAATACTACTAGTTTTTTCACTTGGTTGCACATTAACAGAAATAGCTTCAAAGTTGTTTTCTTTTACTCACATCCTCTCCGCCTATTTGTGGCAATGGCCTGTTCTAGCCAATTTCTGTCATCGTTGTCATCGCTGTTGGTAAGACCCAAAATGCTGGCTAAACGTGATGGCGACATCTTGGCAAATGACTTGGGCGATGCAACAGCTGACAGTGTCTTATATAGAAGTCGTAGGGAATTCCAATTTATCTCACCTGACATTGAAAAAGTGAAAACAAAACGCAGCGATAAGCGGCCTAATCTCTCTCTCTCTCTCCATTGAATTGTGGCGTTGTTTTCGTCCTTCCCTCGTTCCACTCAGTTCGAATCGATTGATAACAAATGCAGCAATTGCTTGGCAACCTCCAGCAACCAAATAAATATATAATTTTTTGCACTATATATAGATCAATAGGAAGGTCAGGCTTATCGTACGATAATGCGTATGCATATAATATATACATACATATACATAGTAGAAAGATAAGTATGGATCAGCAGATCCACCGAGGGTAGCAATTGGAATTATTTCATTTATTTTGATTTTATATTGTATATGGTATGTATTTTTGTATATATGTATATATATATATATATAGATATATATATATTATAATCATATTTATTTTGGATTGATTTTCGGTACTCGTTAACACTTCGCTTCTCTTCCCTGTGATCGATCGAAAATTCTTGTAATTGGGATTCACTATACATAATTTAGATATTGATTGACCACTTAGTATTAAGTTAATTATTACAATTTGATTTTCAAAATTAAAAGCAGACATTCTCCATCTTCCTCTTTTAGTTTCAACTTGATCATTTTTAGGTACATTTACAAAGTCATAGTATATAGGTGTATGTATATAGTAAGTAGTAGTAATAGATAATATGTGGATTTCCACAACATTTATACTCGGTGTGAAGAGAGAGATCAGATCACAATATATATGCATATAAAAATAAAATACATTTAAATGAAAATTGAACATTTACTTTTGTTTCTCTTGTAATATATATATATATATATATATATATATATATATTCATGTATAGTACGGGTACACTTGACTTATTGTTGATTTTGCTGATTGTATACTCAATGCAAGATTAGGTTCTTGAGCTTTCATATTTAGGTATAGATACTTATTTACATATATATGTGTATAGAGATATATATATCATGATATTTGATAAACAAATTTTCTATATAATATTGCACAAAAAATCTTAGCACACATTATTATTATTATAGAATACAGTAAAATAGTTTTGTCTTTTAGGGGATATTATAGAATTTAATAGATAAATACATTTTTCGTGTAGAGTCTTTGGCATGGTCGGGCCCTGTTTCGGTTTCAAATGGCGGATATGCCTGGTTCACATTTTTGATTTCAGTAAATAATAATAAAAATGGGAAATGTGTTGAAACATTAATAGAACACACTTGCATACATACATAAACATATATGTAGGTATATACATACATTAATATATTATATAGATAGATATATATTTAACGAAGATATTGAATAAATGTAACTATTTTGCTATTTATTGTATGCTTTGTGTTTTTTAACTATTCCTCATTGTCATCCTTATCATCCTTCTGCTTCATTTGGCAAGACAAAATTGTCCATTGTCTATTTATTTTCTATGATCATTTGCAATTGCAGCACCAAACTCCTTGCCAATTGTAACACGGCCTGGGCATTATGACGTTCGGCCATTTCTGAAATGAATCAAAGAAAATTATGTATTATATACAGTTAGTTTATCAATAGGCACTCACCATTGAAAAACTTAATGACATCGGTAAAGTCCATGCTATTCGATAGAATTATATCGCGATAGGTTTCCAATAGAGCCAATGCCAGGAATAGAACAAAATTGGCCGAGGCTATGTGCTTGGCTGCCCAAATTACCTCCCAGGTGGCAAAGACATCATCGTAGACCAATTCGCGCTTAAAGTCCAATAGGAACCAGCGATAGCAGAAATAGAAATGCGTATAGTCGCCATTCGAGTCCATTAGATCATACATTTCCGAATCGAGAATTTGTATTAGAGAGCTGAAAACAAAATTATTACTCATACGACCCGTGCGCCGTGAGGAGAGGGAAGGGGACTCACCGCATATTGGCAAAATGCATATCCATGGCACCGCCACTGGGAAAATTCTCAATCATACGCTCCATGAGCTTACAGAAGCAACTGTAGCTCATTGCCTCATCATCGAAGATGACCAGCAGGGGGCAACGAGATCACACATGCCCTGCATGTAACCCACATCGAGATGCTCCCACACATAGGTGGAGATGACGTTTCGCAGCTTGTCGAGATTCTCGTTGGCAAAATACCAATAATTGCGATCACAACGCTGCACATCCTTTTCGATGCGATGCAAATTGAGGCCAAATTGTTCCAACAGTTCGCTCTACGAGTGACAGAGAGAGAAATAGAGAAAGAGAGACATAGAGGTCAAATGTCGAATGAGAATGAGTTCTCCATGTACTTACACTATAGACACCACCATTGGAGCTAGCTGGTGAGGCGCAAGCTGACTTCGGTGCATCCAAATTGCCTCCCTCGACTGGAGGTTGTTCGGCAAGAGCAGGCAATATTTGGTCACTTGTAGTTGGCCTTTTGGGACTACGATCAACCCAATTGGTGGCTAAATCCACAGAGGCATTGGTTATGATGACGACTTTGGCTTCAGTTTCGGCCTCGTTGTCGTCTTCGGCCAACTGAGATGGCAAATCATCTGCACTTAGATATTCGGGACTCAAGACACTGCCAACTGGAGGTGCACCCGGTAATCCTCCGCCCACTGTCTCATAGGATGAGGATGTTGAGCAACTGGGTGGCTGCTCCTTGTCCTGTTGCCTGGCTAGGGGAGGTGGTTGAGTCTCCTCATCCAGATCCAAATCATCCAAACCTTCACCCTCGTCTACATGGCCCGAATCTGTGCTGGTCTTCATGGCTCTGGGGATGGGCTTCACACTCAAATGCATTGAGCTGATTGGACTCTCCTGTTGTTGCTGCTGCTGCGTTAGCTGTTCCTTTTGTTGTTTCTGCTGTTGCTGCTCATCGTCGAACTCAAGATCTCCGGGATCTGATATATCCGATATATCCTCAAATACTTCATTCTCCAGTTCACCACCTGGACCACTGCCAATGCCATCGACATCCGCTGCTCGTACAGTTCTCTCATTGCCACTATTACTGCCCGAACTGAGTTTAGCCACTGCCCTGGCAGTTTTCTCCTTTTCCCTTTGCTGGACAATTGCATCCACTGCTAGCCATTCGCTCATGGTTGTCTCATAGTAGTGCTTGCAGGTCTCATCCTGCTTCTGCCGCTCCTCGGCGGTCGAACCGAAAGCATAGTGGCCCAACAGATAGGGCCACACCTCCTGACGCAACTCCGGCTGGACACCGCCGAAGTAAACCAGGCGATAGAATTCGGTAGCATTTTCCAAAATACCATTCGCATTCAATTGGAGCCAACGCTCTTTGGTCAGGCCCTCCTCATCGGCTTTCACTGCAAACAAGAGGAAAAAGGTTTATGACTATGTCAGAAGGGGACTCTTCCACTCACTTTCTGGTGTAATACGGCCGTGTACCAAGCCCGACAAGTGCGTTCGCACTGTGGATAGATGACGACAATAGGCCAACCAGCCGTAAAAGGCTCGCGATATTATCTGGCGACGCATGGTAGAGCATACCATCTCAATGCTAGTGTTCTGGGCATGCTGCTGTTGCAACAAATGCGGCGACTCCAAGGGATATTGATCGATCGATAGGCTCTTGTTTGAACAGTCGCTGCTGCCAGTTGTCGAACAGCTGCTCAGTTGAGCGCGACGCGGAGTGCTTCGCACAAAATCGAGTATGGAATGGGTGGCAGCTGCAAATGGAAGTGGAACCTCAGTATTTAGAATAGAGTCAAATTAACTATTTACCCGTTTGTTAACTTTTAATCATAGATCATTTACTGGCATAGACACTCACTTGTTCAGTTTTGATTACACACTTGCCCACTCAAATACTTCTTCATTCCCTTACTCACTTTTAATCATTCACGTATGTTACTCACTTGTTCATTTACTCAGTTGTTCAAACTCACCAAATTCCTCATGACGACTCTTGCTCACAATGCGAAAAACATAATCGATGGGTGTCTCGTCCACGGATTCCATAACCGATGGCAATATGCGTCGACGCATACTCTTTGGCCATAGGAACATCTTGCCAATGCCACGCTGCGACCACAGCGGTGGGTCCAGTTGACCATGTGGCAATAGACCCGTCTCCAGGCAACTCAAGAACTGCTGCATGTGGCCACCTTCTGGAAAATGTATGGGTGGCCTTTGGACACCATCCTGACCCACCAAGATGACCGTTCCGCCGCTATCCTCGCCCCGACTTTGATGGCAATGCACATAGACAATGTCGTCTACATTGATATTCAGAGCATATGCCCAGTATGCATCCTTATCGATGTCATCCAGCTCCTCCTGGGATTGCTGGGATTGCTGCTGGTGCTGCTGCTGCTGTTGGGATTCGTTGTAACCGTTCATCAATTGATTCGGGGTCCATTTGATTGTCAAGGTTTGAATATGCTGATGCAGACTCAAATAACCCGGCATTGGCTCGGCCACATCTTTGGGCAGAACATGTACATTATTCTTGCCGTAGAGCAAAGTGGCCTTGGCATTCTGATGCAGTGACTCGACATAGTCCTTGGCCACCGATACCGAGGCCATTGATTTGAAGGAACAGCTGCTGGCCTCATCGGAGCTGGTGTTGAGACTGCGCTTAAAATTGATTATCGGCGGTCGGGAGCAGGTCGAAGAGGAGCGGCGACAGGAGCTAATGCGATGACGTTGCACCAATTCATCCGCATGCGGATCTGTCCAATAATGATCGGCCGTCTTGGCACGTGTGAATTCCAGAGCACAAGGACCCACCAGCAGGGAGCTCAATATGGAACCATAATCGGGATCGGCCACCAATGAGTCACGATCATAATAGCTGCTGGCATTGCTCACCAGATACTCAATGATCTTGGTCAGGCGCTTCTCATAAAGAGCCAGACGTATCCACAGATATCTATGGGACAAATGGTTTAAGATTGAGTTAGGGATATAAAAAATGGATGGGCACAAGATTGTTCGCTTACTTCATGCCAGCCAAGGATAAACTCGAATTGCTGGCACTAATTGAGACCGATGTAGTGGATGTGGTTACAGTCGCCCCCGTTCCCATTCCCGTTGTGGCCGAGGTAGTGGACATGGAATTGCTACTGCTCTTCTTTAGCATGGGTGGCCTATTGAAACTTTCGCTGCTCGATGAGGAACGCTTATTCGGATCGTTTGCCTCGATTTGTTGTACCATTTTGCTTATGTGCTCCGCTTCAGGGCACATTTTAGCTATCTTGTGCAATAATGCCGTAGTCGATGAGGTCTTAAATAGACCCAATGCCCGGCGTCGTAATCCTTGACTGAGACATGCCTCAACAGCACCGCATAGCGAGGTCACCGAGCTGCTCTCCTCGTGTACATATTTCTTGGTCACCGCCTCCTCCATAAGCTGTTTAACCTCCTTCTTAACGCTCGCTATCAGTCGCTCCTTGTAGTCCATGCTGCCATCTGTAATAGCCAAAAGAATGCCATCATTTCAAGCAACAGCTGTGAATCTCCATAAATGTCAGATGACCCGCGGGGCACCAAAAGGCACGAAGCAAATGAAATCACACAATTTACAATCTCCCGCACTCTCCTCACCCCATACACACACACACACACACACACACACACAACCACAATTCGCAATCTACTATCCCATTCCCAGTACAGTTCACCTTCTTAATACTGGAAATTCAATATGGCCAACATGTGTTGACAGTCGCCGCCACACCCCAGAAACATAGACCCAAAATCCAACTCTGACCACACCTCGCCATCATCAATGCGCCATGAAATTACATTTTCTTTCTTTAGGTCACCCCAAAAAGAAAGATGCACTGCACAAAAATGAAATTGTTGGCAAATTGTTAACCTGGGAATGCTTTAATCTTTAAGAGATTAAGAGTTTCTTGGCAAGATTCTCATGGAAAGTTTCATCAAATCTAGTCTACTGTGAAAGTCCATTGAGGAGGGAGAATCGGAGGGGGCAAATGCTAATGGCATTTGCACTCAAAATTCATGATGGCTTCCGGCCAAGTATAATTTAATTTTCATTAATTGTTTTCCATTTTCTTCAGGATCCTGGGGGGCAACTTGCACAGGCAACGATAACGTTCGCGTGGACAAGGACATCAGATGGTGACAAATGGCATAGAGAGATATGAGTCTTACCCTTGCCAATGCACAAGCCCAGACAGAATAAAAATGGAAATGGCTTTCACCATTGACAAATTGATCACGGACTCAACCAAGTAAGATGAAATGTTGGCCATTTTCTATCTTAAAGTTATTTTGTCCTTTGTGTGTTGCAACATCAACATGTTGGAACTTGCAACTACTAGAATGTTGTAGGAGAAGTTCTTGGTGGTTCACTCTAGACCCCTTGGGGTCTTCACATGTGGCCAAATGAACGGCATTTTCAACTATGTAACAATGGCAAACAATAATGTGCGGATGTCTGGGACGCTGACGACGACGACGATATTGTTGGCGACAACGATGACGACGACCATTAATGGTCGCCACATGCATTCCCCACACACACACACACAGAGACATTTGCGTCCTTGCAGCCAGTTGGCTAGTTGAGAAGGGCTTGGAGTGGTGTGAAGAATTTAATTGCTGCTATTGCAGTAATTATCATATAAATGGATGTGGAGAAGCCTGTGAAATTGCTTACAACAGGAAGCCCCAAAGTGCAAAATACAACAAAAAAAGGAAAACACCCGAGCACCCAACGCCCCCTGAAGAAAATGAGAAAATGAGGAAAAAAGTTTTTATATTTTAATTTCACTCATACAGGTGCCAGAGAGATAGAGACAGAAAGAGAGAGAGAGAGAGAGAGGGCAAAGTTTGTCTGTCTGTTTGTTTGTCTTGTTAGTCTATTTGTTTGTTCTTTGCCCTTTGTTGATGCTGCAAATGAAAGTAAACAACACACACACACACAGAGATAATTGTTGTCTCGCACTTCTTAAACTTTCGTTCTTTCCTCTTATTCTCTGTATATCACTTTGTCATTATAATGACATTGGCACTGGCACTGGAAAATTAACTTGGCCCATTGGGAACCAGAATAAGGAGCTCGTTGCTCAAAGCCAGGCATGTTGGCTCTTAATGTTGCCCAACAATGCCTTCGACCTTGGAGGCTAACGTTAGTTCAATCCCAAAAGGGCATTGTAAGAAAGAGGGACAGAGAGAGAGAGAGAGATCGTAGGTCAACGAAAGTCGCCAATAGTGAAAGGGTATAAGGTATATTTTCAAGGTTAGCCATGCAGCAACGAGAAGGTAATGAAATTTGTAAGAAATTCATCTACCATTTATATAAAAATCTCGCCTGGAAGGCTTTAAGGAAGCCTTTTTCAGTGGCAACCGCCAAAAGTTCATTTACAACGATCGAATGAAATAGTTTATTAATTAAACATTTAGCTTTAGCTCTGATTGAGCTCCAAATGAGAGCCCAGGATTAGTCCAAGAGTTATGGAAGCTTTTTCAAGAATTTAAACCATACCACCGAGTCCCTTTTTCTCTTTACCGCGCAGCAGGTACAAATGAAGGGGAAGAAAAAGAAGCCAAATTCGCCTAACCAAAATCAATTTCAATTCTATTTCAGTTAACGTTTTAAGCGAGCTCCCCTGTTGAGGTAAGAACCCGTAAATTCATTAGGCAACCCAAATGGAAAATTGATGATTGCCCCGCCGGAGACTTTAATTAAAAATAAACCCACACACACACACACACACGTGCGAAAGAGAGAGAGAGCAAAAGAAATGGACCAAGTTTTTATACCCTTTTTGGAAGCTAGCCTTTTTTCCAGCGATCGTTTCTATGGGCAACCACAAATGAATGAAAATGAATAAATCAATTCATTAAGCAATTCAATTTCATGGCCATATCAAGTTATAAACTGAAACCTAAGCTAAGATATAATCCAAAAGGCATTATTCTCGTCATATATCCTTAATGGCAAGAGTATAAAATGACACACACACACACACACACACAGTAAAGGGGAGCAGGGGTGTAAAATATGTAGAAGAAGGTTTTAAAATATACCACAAAAATGTCTATTTTTTTGCTTGAGCATAAAAAAAGAGAAAAGAATATACACAAAATCTGTGTGGACAATGCCTTTCATTGCTTGGCATTTTCGAAATTGTGTCCTGACCCTTGAATGTCAGGACGTTTGGCTTTGTGTGTGTGTGTGTGTGTTTGGAGCAACTACAGAGAAAGAGAGAGAGAGGAGATGCAAGGGTAGAAACTTTATTGCAATCTCAAGTTTAGCAATGCGAATGATCCCACCATCTGGAATGAAAAATCTGCCACCGATATGAAGCTATTCATGGTAGAATAGATAGAAAATGTCCCCTTTTCTCTTTTTTTTTAGGTCCATTTTGTTATTGGCTTTTGTTTGAGGTTTTCCGTTTTTGCGTTTTTGCTATCAGCGAATAGGGAAAAAACCCGCATTGAGATAACAACCATATGTATACGAGGTTTATATCGCTCTAGCTCTGCTGCCGCCTTTTTTGTTTCTGTTTGTTTGGTTTCCCCTACATTAATTACAGCGCTAATGTTTTATGTATTGTGTACTGTGTTTAGCCGCAGACAAAGTTTGCGACCCCCCTCGACCCACTTCACTGCCTGCCGCCCCTTTCCCCGTCACCACACAACCCTCCAGAAAGAAAAATGTTTCAACAAAAACAAACTTCATACACGTACATAAAGTATACATTAGATATATTTGTTTTCTTCTGTCCTTGGAATCTCATTAGCTGTGTATAAAATAACTTTTGATAATTTACATGAAAATGTTATCAAAATGTTATAAGCATTATTGTCATGTGATATGAAAGTTTTTCCAGCAACAGGTCAAACTCAAAATTGATAACTGAAGCCTACTTACTTGGGCCTACATCCATTGATATATATTTATCATATTCATTTTAGCATTGCCGAAAGTAATTTAGACGAGAAGCTATTGTCATTTAAAGCTTCTTCATCTGTAGCGTAGCCTACTTTTTTGGGCTTATATTCGTAGACCATTTCATGTTGATTTTCCATATTTTTCACATTCACTTTAGCTTTGTTGAATACTTCAAACTACATATAGATAAACTTATGATCTTATAAAATTTTAAAGCTTTTTCTGTTTTAGTCAAAGCAGAGTTGACTTGAATATTTTTGTGTAGCCTATTTGTCTGGGCTATACTAATTTAAACTAGTATTTACAATCATAAACAAGTCTAGCACCTATAATGCGTGTGAGCCGAACGGTAACCGAAGTTATGAAGTTTTGCCATACAATGAAAGAAATGTGCCCCTTAAAGTATGCAGGCTGCAAAAGTATTCACTGTTTTCAATGTACAAAAACTTTTGGTAAAGAATTGTGTATAAGCTTGAAGGACCATTTTTTTTGTCAATATTACTATCTTTGTTCAAAAAAGCAAATTCTTTGACAGCCTATTGCATACCTTAGAGGGCAAATGTTATCATGGATTAACCCTTTCTAATATCTTTAAAAATTCTTGGGTCAAGCTTCTTTTCTAGACCAGAGAGTTTCTTTTTAAAAGTTCCTCTTGGTGGCCTTCATATAATGGCTGAGATAAATGTCAACTAAAGCCAACTTATACTGAGAGAAACTTCTAAGCATTGGCTTAACATGAAAGTGCTTTGGCATTTGGAAAATGTTAATAATGTTTCTCCATCGTGGCCCGAGGCAGTAAAAAAGTTCTAGGCAAATTGTGGGGCACTAGTGATGCAACCGTTTAACCATTTGCCTATTCAATGGTCCAGCATTGCCCCAAAAACTGCCACATAAATTAAATGTCTGATTGCCGAAGACTGCTGCAATTGAAGAGCACCGCAAGTCAGGCATATGTATATTTAGACATTTAAAACTGGACATCATCTTAGGTCTGTGGGAGAGATCTGCTGGCATTCGATGAATTACAATATTACTAGGTTTACTGTGTTCCTTGAAGAATCCTTACTGGACAAACAAAAATTATTCTGTATTTTCTTTAGATAGATGAACAACTCTTAAGATTGTTTTTTTAAGGCACTCATAAGTATGCTACAACTACACAGAACAGATCGATTCCAACATCAATAAGTCCATATTGAGGATAATCAGGTTAAACATAACGAAAATCAGCGTTCAAAAAAGAGTATAGCCCCAATAAGTAGACTATGAATTAATTACAAATGGATATCGTTGGCTAAGAGCAAAACTGTCCAACTGATTTTTTATCGTTAGCGGGCAATTTCGCCAAGGTGATAAATCAGAAAGCAGAAATCATTTTGAAAAGGTCAGAGATGAATGAATAGCAATCAATATGCAGCAGCATGGACGACGACTGATGGAATGATTACCAATTCGTATAATCGCCCACATTGCACCATGCCCACTCAGTCACTCAATCAACCCATCAACCACCCCCAACCATTTCTCAAACTATTTACCATTTGGTGTATATATGTATGAAGTTGCACTCTGACATTTTAGCCTTTAATGCAATTCAAATTAAATTGTTTGTGTTTGCTCAGCTTAATTAAAAATTCTTTTCGTTTCGTTCGTTTTGCCAACTAGAAATCAAAGTCACAGTTGTGCAACGGAAATGCAATTGTGTTTGTGTGTGTGTTTACAGTAAAGCCTCTTAATGCACGCATTCAAACACTTTGAGTTCTGTGCCTTTAATAAGCTAAATTTGTGTCTTACGAGGTCCTACTGTGGCTTCAGTCTACCCACAAGTAGTGCAAGGCAAAAGATTTTATGCAAACATTTGCAGCATTCCTTTAATCCTCAACTCAACTTAACTCAGCGCTCTGGCAAAAGTTCAAATGTTTCTTTTGCCATTTGCTATGCGAACTGCAAGGATTCCAATTGCAATTGCACAATAAAAATGTATGAAGCGATGGTAGATGAATGGTAAGTGGTAAATGGTGGCCAGGACTTAGCATGGGGAACCATAGCAATGGTGATTAAGAAAGTTCATAAGAACTGTTACAAAGGTGGGGCGGGGAGGGGTAGAGAGATTTTAATTGCAGCAGCAACAGGATTCAGGATTAAAGCAACCAAAGTTGGATTTGTAGTCAGTTCAGTGTCAAATGCTTATTCCCCATTTCTTTTGATGGTATTCAATTGTGGCCAGACAGATACAGATACATACATACATACATAGACATAAAGTTTTCTTCAAGGATAATCAAATCAGCCTCATCAAAGACTTTGGCTTTTTGGCTAGTGATTATGTTTTGTCCTACAACTGCTTTAACCGGCTCATTAACGTTTGGGAAACTGTTTGCTGTCTTTCCCTTCTTTGTGTGTCTTTGATGAACAAACTTTGAAAAAGTTAAGTTAAGAAGAAAAAATATATATGTATAGGCCTATATGTCCAAATACATATATGTATTTAAGGGTCAGTTGGGATAGAATTCGTGGGCGTCATGTTTCGGCCAGAGATTGCCATTGACAGAACAAAAGCCTAGGACAGACTGACACGGGAAAAGATAGGGAAAGAACCGAGGGTACGTAAAATTAATGATGGCCAGACAGTGGATTTTTAATTTTGAAAGCATCTCTCTGACTAACTGACTGACTGACTCCCTGGGTTGCTTAGTGTGTCTGTGTGTTAATGTTGATGTTAATGGTGTTGACAGGACACGCTCACATATGGCAGGATATGGGCTATGTTGCTGACACTAAGACCACATTTTCACTCACAATTTTTATGAAATGCTGCAGAGAGAAAGAAAACAACAACAACAAGAAACAACAAAACACGTGTTAAAAGGCAAAAATGATTGTCAAACAAAAAATGAAACAAAGTCATATGTCAACGTCCAAAATGTCCAGAATGCACACACCCACACACACGCACGCATCCTTATGGTTTTCGAGAGCAA
This sequence comes from Drosophila equinoxialis, assembly GCA_018150345.1. Taxonomy (NCBI): domain Eukaryota; kingdom Metazoa; phylum Arthropoda; class Insecta; order Diptera; family Drosophilidae; genus Drosophila; species Drosophila equinoxialis. Next base: position 2,155,847 of record JAECWI010000238.1, on the reverse strand, counting down.
AAATGTCATATAAATTGATATACTCTTTGGCTTCTTATTGTTTGATTTTCATAATTTGTTTGTTCGTATTACTGGGGATTCGATTCTTTCTTTGATGAAAGAGATTTGAAGATTCTTAACACTTCGTTAACTCTTCGGTAATCGTTCGGCTCTTGTTCATGAGATCGGAGAGCAAAATTTGTGGTTATTTCGGCAATCCTTCGGCTTAAGCTGTGTGCACGAGCGATGCTGTTCGTGCCCGGCTTTTGAGGTAGACAAGACCAAGGAGAGATCTCTCTCTCTCTTTAGTTTGCTCGGCTACCCAGCTTTTTCTCTCTTACTACCATTACCTGAGCACAAGACTTGACTTGAGGATGGCTGCTCGTCGTCTTATCGGCTTATTCTTTCGCGCATTTAAGCAGAGAAAACTTCTTCTTCTACCCTTAACCAGCTTCAAACTGAACAATTCGACTTTGGTTTCGGATTCAATGCAGAAGTCTACTCTTATTTCTTTGGGTCTAAATTTTGTCGGCCTGTGTTAAAAGTCGAATGACACTGTTTGAAAGGGTATTTCTTCATTGTCATTTGACTTTTAAAGTGCCTGCAAGTCGTAAGAAATGTTTTATGCGCTATCATAAAATATATGTATCACTGTGTGTGCGTGTGTGTGTGTAGATGTTTACTTTTGTATTCTGTGGTTTGAGTTTAACTGTCAACATGGGATGGCAAGTCGTTAAGTCGGTGGGTCATTGCAGACATACACATGTACATATGTACATACATCACATGTGTATGAATATGTGTTTGTCTACTAACTTGCAACAATCAATTTGTCTTCTAGTAAGTAAGTTAATGCAACTAACTCCGTCACGAGACTCTCTCATCTTTCTCATTATTCTCATTATGATAGATTTTGTATGTGGGTGTCTGATGTAAGCCCACGGAGCCAAGGAAAAATATAAACAAACGCCCACAATCGTATCGTATCCAGCATTTATGCTGTCAATTTCATTCATAAAACTTCTTACGTTTTTAGCCGGTCTTTTTTAGAAGCCATTGCCATTGGACATTAGCTCGCTGGTCAGGATTGAGCCATCAACTTTTGGCCATAATCAAGAACTCGAAAGATATGAGGTAGTTATTTTGGTGGGGAAAATAAATCTCAATGATTATTGAAATAATGATGATGATGCTTTTTATACTCCATGCTTCAGTGTGTGTGTGTGTGTCCTGCTCATTATTGCTGTCCTTGACTGTCAGTGTAATTATATACATACATATATGGGATGTATATAAAGGACAATCAGAAGAGTAAAGGATAAAGTTTAAAGCTGATTAAGCTCTAGGATTCCCTTAGTTTTCCTGTGCGTTTCTTTTTGTTCCTTTTCATCCTTGAATAGAGATGACAGAAATTGCTAAGAGATTACCCGGAAAGTGTTTTTGTTTTACTTTTTTTTTAGGCACGTCTATGACTAGGATGAACACGAAGTGCAACATGAATGTTTTCAGCTGTCGAAAACAAGCACACACACATAGATAGGCACACTCTGTCATACATAAATAATATTTCCATAAAGCTTTTGTTGAAGCAAATTCCCACAGTGTGTGTGTGTGTGTGTGTGTGTGTGTAAAATCCCGAAATACGCAGAAAAGTTGCGAGCCTTTGGCCATGCCTGAATGCGTTCTACAGAATTGCTGACGTACGGGCATTAGTACCGAAAGTTAGAGTAAGAGAGGTGGGGTGGGGTGGTGTGGGGATGGGTGGGTAAGTGGGAGGGGGGATGCTGTGTGTCCAACTTACCTGCAGTGGTTTGCACCATTTTCATTTCAACTTTTACTTTTCTGCCTTTTCTCTTTCCCTCCCGTTTTTGTTCTTTTCCTTTTTCTTCTTTTTTTGTTCGTTTTGGTACTTCTTCTTTTTACACACACACACTCACACACACACGCGCGTTTTGTTTCGTTCTCTTTGCTATTTGCTTTCACTTTCGCGTGTCCTGTAGCTGCTCCTTCTCACTAGTTGCTTTTGGCGTTCTTTATGAATAATTTGGCATCATTGGGGAGCAGAGAGCAGAGACCAAAGCATCATTGGCGGTTGCCTCGTTTTGTGTTCCAAAGACTTCAAAATGAAAGAAATGTTTTAGTTTTGAATGCTTTTTTAATTCTTTTTCTCTCAAATACTCGTTTTACTTCAAATTTGTTTCTCTTTCTGTCGTTTTTATTTGATTTCTACACTACACAACACACAAGTAAGTTCAAATGAATGAATTAACCGAAAAAAAAATGCGGGAAAGCGGGCGATCTGCTCGCAACAAGCTCCCAAATATAACTAAAAGCATACGATGGATGTGTCGACACCAACGACAACAAAGACTCTGCACGAGGCACGTTACGCACCCCCCTCGCCCCCTCGCTCTTCTTTTAACACCCCCCCTTGCAGTCAGTCCCTTATACGTCCATCCTGAAGCACATTTCGGAAGCTTTTCGCGTTTGGCCCTTTGGATATTGCCATCTCGTTCTGGCATAAACCGTTATCATCTATGCTGACGTCGTTGCCACAAGCAACAGGACTTGCCGACTGCCCTCCCCCCGCTCTGTCACCTCCCGCCTTATCCACAGAGTGCCCCAATTTGGTAGCCACATTTGTAGTGTGTAAATATGCTTCTTTTTTTATTGTTGTTGTTATTGTTGTTGCTTCAGTATCATATCGGAGTTTGCGCACGGCAAATGACACGGAACTTGGTACGCCAAAAACCCCCCTCCCCACCCACATACTTCCCTGCCATGCTTAACGTCTCGCCAATTCCTTTTTTCGTTGCCTAACCTGCACACTTTGCTTTCGTGTATACCAAATATCTGATTCAGGTTTTTCGCTCTGCTTCGTAATCTTTGGGAGTTCCTCCCACCTCCTCCCCACAGTGCCTACGATATGTAAGTGTACCTTTGTAATGCTTCAGTGTTGGTTAATGGGAGTTTTATCATCATTTTGGAAGCTCGACCAAAATACATTTAATTATATTTTTATAATAATTTAGAAATTGAAACTCTTATTGATGTTGTGGATCGTTTTCATTGGAAAATTACATCGTTTCATCTATTAATTACCTATGTATATCTCCAAATCCAAAAATAAAAAAGAATTTTCAGAAACCCCTGTGAATTTTGATTTGTAATTCTCGATGTAATCATTGTTTATAGACTCAGACATATTAAAAGTTATACATTTCCAACAAAAAGTGTAGTTTTCCCAGTCTATTGCATACTTTAAGGGTCAAAGTGTCCCATTTTACAAGCCTGGCAACCAAAAAACAAGAAACTATTCGTAAAGTCCAACATAGGCCTAAAAAGTGTTAAAGGTTCAAAATAATTTCAATATATTGAAGTTTGCTTCGTTGATGATAAATATTTGAAGCTCAAAATTTAATCATTTAAAATTAAAAAAAAAAATCAACTGTTTAAAGTCAAAATGTGTTTGGTTTCATTTAAGCTAAGTTTTTGAAGTTAATAATTTAAAAAGAAGGAGATTATCTTCTTGTTACCTTCTCTTATTAAAAACAAAATTCAAGCTGAAATATGAAAGTTGTTCTTAGCCAGCCAATAGACTAAAGGTCTAAATAGATTCATATATATTTTGGTATTTGGTTGTAAGGCCCACAAAAATGAAAAAGAAGCGAGAGTTGTTGTTATTTTTCTTGTAAACATTTTGCATAATACACATTTTGTGTTTTTATTTTTGGTTTTTTCTTTTAATGCTTTTTCGTATTTAGTTTTTTGCTTGTCTGCCATTTTTCCCATAAATATGTATGTATGTATGCATGTAGATATATAACTATATGTATATATGTATATATATATGTATGTATGTGTGTATGTATGTATATATATATACGTTTGTGTACGCAACAAGTAATCACATTAAGGTTTCTATACACAAAAAGCGTGCTACTTGCATATAACTTAGGATTACAATCTCCTTTTTTTTTTTGAGGGAGTTATTTTCCAAATGCCAAAATCAAACAAAACAAGAAAGCAAAATATATTTTGCCTGATACTATATATGTATGTATATATCTATATATATATATGCGTGTGTGTTTGTATGTGTATTTACTCCATTTTGGATATCGGCGGAAATAATTGTTTGTTTGTTGTTTTCGTTTTTGATGCAGTTTTTTGCTTCTTGATTATAACAATACATAAATAACACATTTCATTTGTTATAAATCTATATATATGTATGTATGTATATGGGTATAAATTTCGTTATAAATATCAGGATGAACCTGAATTCAATGTATATTTATATATATGTGTGTGTGTGAGTGTTGTTTGTCTGTGTGTGTATATATATATTCAACTTTTAATATCGTTTATCGCCATAACGTAACATTTAACAACATTTGTTTCGTTTTTATTTTTATTTTTTTTTTTTTTTGTGAAAACAGTTTTCAGAGTTTCAAATTCAAATTGAATTTATATGTGAAACCCGCACAGCATGCATTGCCATATCAATATCAATATATATATATATTTGTATATATGTATGTATACATACTTTATCTAATACAAAAAGTATAAATATTTTAATGACTTTTACATTGTTTGTTTTGTGTTTCATTGTTTCTTGTTCATTTCTTAACTTTTCAGGTCACTACATTTCATTATGCGAAAGAATTTTATCCCAGCCGATTTATACGAAATGAAAGATAATTAATAAACAGCAAATAAAAGGAACAAAAACAACCATGGATGATAGTTCCTACCAAAATGTTCTATCCAATACAATTCATAACTCAATTTGTTGTTGTTAATTTGTGTTTTTTGTTTTGCTTTGTTTCTTAGATATCTCTATATAATTCGGCTATAACTATATTTGCAAGTATCTGTTTTTCTTTTCTTGTTGTAGTGTGTATATCGACATGAACCGATCTAATATGTTGTATATACCCTTCTACCCTAGGGGTAACAAAATAGATATATATCTTGTATATATATATATATTTAGTAACTAATTTCATCGTTCGTGTTTGCATCAAACATAAAACAAAAAGGAAAAGTAAAAACAAACTGCAGTGCTCAACTACTTTTTGGTTTCTGTTTTAAATACTGATAAGGAAGTCCTTTATCTTCTACAAAACTCTACGACAGGAATCTAATATTTTTTGTTCTCTTATTTATTTTCAATTATTGTCTGCAACTGCAGAACCAAACTACGTGACAATTGCAAAATCGATTGGGCATTATGACGTTCGGCCATTTCTGAAATGAATCAAAGAAAATTATGTATATATATATATAGTTAGTTTATCAATCGACACTCACCATTGAAAAACTTAATGACATCGGTAAAGTCCATGCTATTCGATAGAATTATATCGCGATAGGTTTCCAATAGAGCCAATGCCAGGAATAGAACAAAATTGGCCGAGGCTATGTGCTTGGCTGCCCAAATTACCTCCCAGGTGGCAAAGACATCATCGTAGACCAATTCGCGCTTAAAGTCCAATAGGAACCAGCGATAGCAGAAATAGAAATGCGTATAGTCGCCATTCGAGTCCATTAGATCATACATTTCCGAATCGAGAATTTGTATTAGAGAGCTGAAAACAAAATTATTACTCATACGACCCGTGCGCCGTGAGGAGAGGGAAGGGGACTCACCGCATATTGGCAAAATGCATATCCATGGCACCGCCACTGGGAAAATTCTCAATCATACGCTCCATGAGCTTACAGAAGCAACTGTAGCTCATTGCCTCATCATCGAAGATGACCAGCAGGGGGGCAACGAGATCACACATGCCCTGCATGTAACCCACATCGAGATGCTCCCACACATAGGTGGAGATGACATTTCGCAGCTTGTCGAGATTCTCGTTGGCAAAATACCAATAATTGCGATCACAACGCTGCACATCCTTCTCGATGCGATGCAAATTGAGGCCAAATTGTTCCAGCAATTCGACGCTGTAGACACCGCCATTGGAGCTGGCCGGTGAGACGCAAGAGGATTTTGGCTCTTGGAGTGCATCGAGGGAGGCGGCAACTACCGTTATGTCCTCATTCAGTGGCGACATTAGACTAGTCTTACGCGAGGTGAACTCCTCGGTGGGATCATCATCATTGTTACACTGCATGTCCAGTGCATCGAGGGAGGCAGCCTCAGTGATAATCACAGATGTGGATGCTAGATGTTCTTCTAGTTCCTCCTCCTCCTCCTCTTCTTCCTCTTCCTCCTCTGTCTGTTGCGCCCTGACATCGTCGGCACTGTGAAATTTATTCAGTTCCGCCTCCTTGCCCTCCACCATGTCGACAAATTCATTACCCACAGTCTCATAGCTGCTAGTTGAGGGTGAACTTTTGATGCTCAGCATTAAGATATTGCCGCTGCCGTCTAGCGTGAGTCCAAGATCGGTCTCAGCTTCAGTCTCGGAATCGGCAAAACAATTCTCCTGCAAACGCAATGGTTCCATATCATCAATATTTTGAAATTCAAGAACCACTTGCTCGCACAGTTCATGTGAAGATTGTTGCTTCTGTTCCCCCTCCTGATCCTTCTGTTCTTCCTCCTCCGTTTCCGTTACTTTCTCTTCTTCAAAGTCCTCATCACCCGGATCGGATATATCAGAGAAATCGTTGTCATCGAATACATCATCATTGATATCAGCCTCCTCGCCAATATGCTCTGGATCGAGTCGTTGCTCTTGGCCAGCAGAATCTCCTTTTCCTCCTGCTCCATCGTTTCGTCCATTGCCCATGGGTTTTTCCGTTTTCCCATTCGAATTGGCCAGAGTCAAACGAGATTGCTCAGCACTTAGTTTGGCCACAGCTAGAGCCGTCTTCTCTTTCTCCCTCTGCCGTACAATTGCCTCTACCGCCAGCCATTCACTCATGGTTGTCTCATAGTAATGTTTGCAGGTCTCATCCTGCTTTTGCCGCTCCTCCGGTGTGGACCCGAAGGCATAGTGGCCCAACAGATAGGGCCACACCTCTTTACGCAATTCAGCCTGAACGCCGCCAAAGTAAACGAGTCGATAGATTTCCACTTCACCAGAGACAACACCATCCTGATGCATGTCCAGCCATTTCTGTTGGGTGAGACCCTCCTCATCGGCGGCCACTGCAAAAACAGAATGAACGATGATCAATGAATCAACTTTTTCTTTTCCCTCATTTCACTCACAATCGGGCATAATGCGTCCATGGACCAAACCGGACAAATGGGTCCTAACTGTCGACAAATGACGGCAATAGGCTAACCAGCCATAGAAAGCTCTCGAGATTATCTGACGTCGCATAGTGGAGCAGACAAGCTCAATGCTGGCCGTTTGACTGGCCTGTATCAATGGCGTCTCATTGTTGGAGCTCTGATCGATGGACAGACTCTTGCTGGAGCAATCGCTGCTGCCAGTTGTGGAACAACTACCCAAATGCTTACGTCTAGGACTTGATCGGCCCAGCTCTAAGATGGGATGAGTGGCCACTGCAAAAAAACAAAAGAGAGTTTACATTTGATGGGAGAAGATGGGTGGGGGATCAGTCAATCACTCACGGAATTCCTCGTGTTGGCTCTTGCTGACCACACGGAAGACATAATCGATGGGCGTCTCTGTTGTTTCGTTGCTCATCATCGATGACGATTCCATGACCGAGGGCAGAATGTGTCGACGCACACTCTTCGGCCAGGGAAACATCTTGCCAATGCCACGCTGTGACCACAGCGGTGGATCCTAGTTGGCCATGTGGCAATAAACCCGTTTCCAGGCAACTTAAAAATGCCTGCAAATGACCACCCTCGGGAAAATGTATGGGTGGCCGTTGGACACCATCTTGACCCACTAAAATGATTATGCCACCCGTATCCCCGCCACGATTCTGATGGCAATGCACATAGACTATCTCATCGACATTTATATTCAGGGCATAGCCCCAATAGAAACTTTTATCGGTGCTTCCGTTGCTGCCACTGCCGCATCCATTGCTATCACCACTTGCAGCTCCGATTCCAGTGGATGCTCCTCCTGTAGCACCACCGGCACCTCCATTACTGGTGGCTGGTCCATCATTGTAGCCATTCATTAGCTGATTCGGTGTCCATTTAATTGTCAACGATTGTATACTCTGATGTAGACTCAAATAACCCGGCATTGGCTCAGCCACATCCTTGGGCAAAACGAGAACATTATTCTTGCCATATAGGAGAGTTGTACGGGAATTCTGATGCAAGGATTCCACATAATCCTTGGCCACGCTCGCCGGCGAGCAGACCTTGAAGCTGCCACCGCTGCTCGTATCCTCGGAGCTGGTGTGCAGGCTTCTCTTGAAATTAATAATGGGCCGATGGCAGGTGGGCGGTGTACGATTCCCGGAACTAATGCGATGACGTTGAACCTGCACAATGAACGAATCGAATGGCCACAAATTAGGGTGAAATTATTTAGAAGCAAGCTACAGCTACTTACCAGTTCATCGGCACACGGATCAGACCAATAGTGGTCGGCAGTCTTGGCACGCGTAAATTCCAGAGCACATGGACCCACCAGCAAGGAGCTCAATATGGAACCATAATCCGCATCGGCGACCAGCGCCTCGCGATCATAATAATTGCTCGCATTGTTAACCAAATGTTCGATTATTTTGGCCAAACGTTTCTCGTAGAGGGCCAAGCGTATCCACAAGTATTTACCCAATGCGGCGGCATTCGTTGTTGGCGAACCGCCACCTCCAACACCGACTCCACCAGCACCACCGCCAAATCCACTGGCCGTATTGATGTGACTAACCGAATTGCTGCTACAGCTTCCAGCTTTGCTCAATAGTTTGGGCTTTATGATGCTATCACTGCTAGACGATGAACGCTTACCACTGACCGCATGACTCTCCTGGGCCAATTCCAGTTCGAGGAGACGTCGACTCACATAGTCGGCCTCGGGGCATATCTTGGCTATCTTTTGTATCAGAGCCGTCGTCGATGAGGTCTTGAATAGGCCAAGAGCACGGCGTCGCAAGCCATGGCTAAGGCAAGCCTCGACAGCGCCGCATAGCGAGGTCACCGAGCTACTCTCCTCGTGCACATATTTCTTGGTCACCGCCTCCTCCATTAGTTGTTTGACCTCCTTCTTTACGCTCGCAATCAGCCGCTCCTTAAGCTCCGTCTCTGCGCAACAACAAGAAGGAAAGAGATATGGAAATGAAAATGTGGGCATCATTTTGATTAATAATAAAAACCAGATACAAAATAGGGCTACAAGCTGCCCCCCTCCCCATAACCTATATAGTTAGGTAGCTTTGATTGATTGCATTGCTAAATGTCGGATCCGGATGCGGGTGCGGATACGGGTGCGGATGCCAGTAGAGAATAACCTTCAGTACCTTTATTTTTTCGTTTGCTGCTTGTTCTTTTCTCTTAGCTGGGATTCCGTTTCTACAGACCGATGTCAATCATTTTGTCATCGCTGTCAATTTTGCACCGACCTGCCTTATCTACCTCCCTCCCTCCCCCATCACCATCCCCCTCTCGTTCTACCCACCAAAAAGTGTCGGACTTTGGCATTGTTATACATACATAATGTACGTGTGTTTGTGTGTGTGTGTATACATTTACAAATATGTTAATGGGATATGACATCGATGGATGGAGACATGGCTAGAGCCAACGAGGAGCAAAACGAAGGGAACTCGATGCGCTCGTCTAATTAGAATGGAAATAAAGGATTTACGCCGCTACGTGACATGACCCAACAATACTTATGGCCCCCCATTTGGCCTCTTAGTTTTGAACCGATGCCACAGACATTTAAAATGCTTCCACCCCCTCCGACCAAACCAAAAAAACAAGAGAAACCCACAAAATTAAGAAGAAATAACATGAAATTGCGTTTAAATTTGGTTCTTCTTGAATCTATCGCTAGGAAAATGGCATCCTCTATATAGCTCTATACTTTCTATCTAGCAAAATGATGTCCTTCATCCCCAGAAGTATGCAACAAAATGTCACAAAATGCACTTTCCACTTGCTTTAGGATATATATATATTGTCCTCATTCCTTAAATGTCATCTGATTTATCTCATCCACAAGTTAACATCGAATTGACCTTATCGAATTATTATTCAGAACAACAAGTTTCATTTTCGAAATCAGGGTCATCAAGAAACCAAGAAATACATATGAATAAATGTATGTATATATGTATAGCCCATTAGTTTATGGACCATGGGGAATAAAGCAATTCGAATGACATCAAGAGTCGAAATCGGTGCAAATAAGTCGATATTACAGCAATTTGCAGGAGCGATAACTTTTTAGTATGGGATGTAAAAACGAAAATAATATAATCGGGAAAGAATAAAAGAGAGAAACAAAAGAAGAAAAAGAATACATACGTAAATCAATTTTAATTCCCAGACGCGCAAAAAAATGAAAACCTGAAAGAAAAAACTTAAGTTTTGCAAGTCTTAACAATGTGTATCCATCCATCCATCCATCTATCCATCCATCTATCCATCCATCCATTCGTCCATTCGTTAACCAACAAAAAGTGACCAACAGTGTGGATTGGATTCCAGTGGAGTGGAGGAGTAAAAAGTGCCCTCAACTGCCTTGGCAAAGCGCTCTAACACTCTTGACCCTGAATAACATAAAACAGCTGATGACAGGGCCTGAAACCAAGGAGCTCCAGCAGAGAAAGAGCCGGCGAGCCAGTGAGTTTGAGTAATCGAAAGTAGAGTGAGTGCAAGTGAAAAGGAAGCAGCGAGAAACAGCTATAATGATGGCTCTCTTCCCTTCCCCACAAAACCAAAGTGATGGAATGAGATAGCATGAAGAGCAACAAAAGTTGCTGCGTGTTCCTTTAATTTGCTGTCAGTTAACTCTCTGCCACCCAGCCAAACGAACCAAACCCAAGTGAACCCAACCCAACCCAAACCCAATTGCCGACCATATTGTAAATGGAAGCGAGGCTCAAACATATGTTTGCTACCCAACACACAAAAGAACACATACAATATAAATATATGTATGTATGTATATATGTATAGTATACATACAACAGAACGTTGCGAGCATATATACATATATACATATGTATAGGTATACACACACTCTCTCCGCTGTGGGTGTGTGTGATATAGGGGAAGTTATAGCGTATGCAACATTTCTTATTCTAACACATACAATTTGGTTAGATAGTAAAACGATTCTCTAAATATAAGATGTTGTAGAAATAAATCCTTTAATTTTTGATCAAATAAAAGGATTTTATTATTATAATTATTAATATTATTAAAATTATAAGATATACGATATGGCCTTTGGCCTTTATTCGACAACTATATCCATACATCAGCCTGGGATTCAAACCCGGATCCTCGTTGTTCAGTTGCCCAACTGCCTGGGCCGCTTAGACAACTCATCTTTACTATCCTCAGTTAACAGAGTTCGATTGGAAGACCCTTAGTCCAGCCTCTTATAAGTAGCCCTAAAATGGCATGAGTTAAACTAACCATTCCTGTTTATGGCAAATCTCTTTCCTGGTGAAAAACTCCCCCTCACTGGTAATTATTTGGGAAAAGAACTTAACTCATTTACTTCAAACGACAAAAGAGTTGACATTAAATTTCAAACCTAATGCATGATCAACTGAAAAACAAATCTATATTGCCATCAAATCGCATAAAATTCCATTAAATAATATATATCTTAGGGGTGCAATAAGTGCAATTTATTGGGCCCAACCGATATGGGGTTAATTTACAACTACTACTACGACTACGCCACCTCACTTCAAATGTCTTAGGTGGGGGGCCACAAACCAGGTAATAAGCTTAAGCTGCGTGAACTTTTGCATTTCATATACATATATTGTATGTACGCGTATATGTAATTTAATTGGCTGCATCATTTTGTGCCGTGGAGGAGCCAAGGCCAACTGATGGCCAGTGTTCTTTGTACCTTCTCCTGTATGCACAAAGAATCGATGGCAATTAGTGGACACTCAGTTACCATGGCTCACTTGGCTAGCTAACCTTGACCATTGAGCTGCAGAGGGACCCACCTGCCAATGTTGGTGCACTTAGACACCAGTCCTGGATCCCGGGACCAAGCTGTCTTAGTCTCACAGTTTGTCAAGTTCAAGGGTCTTATTAATAATGTGCGCGGCATTGCAATGGACAGCAGGAAGTGGAAGGGAAAATCGAATAAACCTCATGAACCATGAACCGGATGTCTGTTTTTAATTGCTTTTCGACCTGTCTAACACACAAATAAAGGCCAATTAAAATAAAGTCTCATATAAATGATCTATGAAATGCACTCTGACTGTTCATTTTGTATAATTGGAAGGCTACCATCAAGGCTAAGTCGATGCAACTGAACCTAAGAACAAGAAAGATGCACTGACTCATTTACAAGTCCATCCTAAAGCCCATATGGACATACGGCATCCAGCTGTGGGGAACAGCGTGCTTCCAAAACAAGCTGCTACGTAGTTTCGTCGGTGCCCCCTTCTACATATGTCCGGAAATCTGTTCTACACAGGGACTTACATTTGTCCCCTCAACCCACAAGGAGATCCTGAGATTCGGAGTTCGCCACCTCGGTAGACTCACGAATCACCCAAACCGGCTGCCAGCAGACCTGCCAAATGAAAACTATCGCCTCCTTGACTAGTATCCTTGGTCTCAGCAGATGACGATTGAAGACCCACCCGATGAACCGATATTTTTGTTAATGCCATGTTTTATATGTTCTTCATCGAATTTAATCATTGTCCAAGTCTGGACAGATTATAAATAAGTATATAAACAAAAATTGTTTTCTATAAGCACATCACATTTGTATAGCATACTTCTTAGGGCTTTAGATGTTTTAATTGTTAACTAAGAACAACAAGAAATGTCTCAAAGTTTGTTTTGAATATCTCCATGACTAGTTTATGTTTAAATATATTAAAAAGTCTGTTTTATTGTATATTCACTGTATTAAGTTAAGTTTTTGTTTCGTCTGTTTCTTTATTTGCACAAAAGCGAGTCTAAATCATTTCACTTTCGCACCTTCTACGCATCAACACCAACACGCACACAAACACATGGACAGTTATAACTGCACACACACACATCTAACATATGTACATATGTGTAATTGTTGTTGTTGTTGTTGCCAAAAAGAGAGAAGATTGAAGGAAATGTTGGAATTTGGCGGTCCCGAAGAACAAGGGTGTGAGGGTTAAGGGGGTGGTTGGCTGGGTTTGGGTTGATAACAAAAGTTTTTTTTGCTTTTGCCCACTTACCACTGTTGGTATCTTGGCCCGTTGTGTTGCCAGCTCCTCCGCCACCGCTGAAACTGTGTAGCATGTTCATGTTGAGGGCGCCGAATGCTGATGGTGGTGGCGATGATGATGCTGGTAGTGGGGGAGTGAAGATGGATGGCGATGGAGAGCCTAGACGGACGGAGGGAGGGATGAGAGAGGGTGACTACGCACCCAAACCAGTGCCTGGCCGCCAGCTGCTGCTTGTTGTTGTTTTTTGCGTTTGCGTTTCTTCTTTACGATTTGCTTCTGTTATTGGCTTTTCTTTACCTTCTTCTTTTGCTTTCTAGTAAAAATAATTACGTTTCTTTTTTCGACTTTGTTTCGTCTTTGCTTTTTATTTATGACATTTTATCGAACTTTCTTCTATCTCTTGCGTTTTCTATCCACACTCTTCTTTCTTTCGATCTCTCTCTCTCTCTCTTTGGTATTAAATAGTAAGAAATTTTTTATTGGTATCAAAAATGTTGTATTTTTGGTTGTTGTAGTTGTTTTTTGTTATATTCGTTGTATTGTTTGGGGCCTTTTTCCTTATGTGTTTCAGATCGGTATTTTGCTTTTGTGGGTTTTTCTTTTTTTTTTTGGTTTTTGTGTAAAAAAATAACAATTTTTTTCGTCCTAAATGTTGTAGGCCTCACATTTTCGCTGCGAATTCTTGTGGTTTTGTTTATTATTGCCAAAAGGTTGCCTCAGCTCTCGTGCTTTGTTGTTGCATACTTTTATGGGCTGTATGTGGCGCTCGCTCTCTATCGCACACAAACACACTCTCTTTCTCTCTCTCTCTCTCTTTCGCTCCCTTTGTGTGCCTGTGTGAGATGTTATCTTTTGGTTCCTTTTTGTTTCTCCGATTTCACGCAAAGACACGACCGTACTCAAGCGCGAATCGCGAGCGAATGACTACGTTTTGTTGTTGCCACAGTGTACATACTCAGGATATATTAGATGTCACTGCCTCTGTCACAGTCACAGTCGCAGTCATAGGTCAAAAGCTTTACAGATGGCGCATTGCCTTAGCGTGACGTCATTGATGATACTAAAGCGAATGTTTGGCGATTTCTTTCGAAAATGAAATGCAATATTCGAATTATCGAAATCGCATGGAATTTCGCCCTATTGGCATATCATGCGTATACGTAATATTCATTCTTTGGTGCTATCTTCTGTGATTCACGTCACGACCGCCGTTAGCAATCATTATTTTGCAACCAGTTGGCAGCACTGTAACTTAAATTCGAAAACAAGGCGCTAATTGTAATTAACAGAGTTTTTGCTTTTTAGGAACCAGAACCAGAATTGAGATAAAAAACAAAATGCTAATGCGAACAACAACAACATACAATCGAATGGCAACAGCATGTGCCATTCGACAATGTACCTATTTACATATGAAATCTTATCTAGTTATCTAGTCTAGGCTTTAGAAATAGTTAAATGCATGTAATAAACGTAAAGCAACAGCTGGAAGCGTACGGCTATGGTTACGGCCGCGGCCACGGCTAACCGGGAAGCAATCCATTGTCAATGTGACGTTGAAGGTCAGTCGGCTATTAAATTTCAGTGCGCGCGCAGTCAGCATCCACCCGCCTCGCACCACACAATACGGTTGGGTTTTTCTTGGCTTTCTGATAGCGAAATCCGTGCTCCGACTTGCCTGTCATTTGCTTGATAGCTTTAGCCATGGCTCCACCGCGTCACATCTTGGAGTTGTCCCGCAAGGAGCAGCGTGAATTCATTGATTCCTTCGATTTAATAATCAGCGATTGCGATGGTGTGGTCTGGCTGCTAGTTGGTTGGATACCCGGAACCGGCGAAGCTATTAATGCCTTGAAGAAAGCCGGCAAAGGCATCAAATTTGTATCGAACAATAGTTTTCGCACCGATGAGCAGTATATGGAGAAATTCGAGCATATAGGAGCTAAGGGTATAAACATTGATGATGATGTAGTGCATCCAGTTAAAACGATGGTACGTTATCTCAATAAGCATAAGCCGGGAGAGCGGGTTTATTCGCTAATGTCGCTTGAGGCTAATGAAACGTTGCGTAAGCGTGGCATAGACTACGAATCGCTGGTAGGTGGAAAATTCCGAAACAAATCCGTTTTGTCAGTGTCTCATTTCTATTTGTTTTTTATAGCAAATCAAGGATCATTTGACTGCTGCATCTCTGGTGGATAATCTCAGCATTGAGAAGCCAGTGGGCGCTGTTCTCTTCGATATTCACCTGGATCTCAGCTATGTGGAGCTAGCCAAGGCCATTCGTCATTTGCAAAATAACGATGACTGTCAATTAATTGCTGGAGGCAGTGATGTGATAATGCCACTCGCCGAGAATCTTAATGTGGCCGGTTTCTTTGATTTTCTTGAGCATGTGAAACGTTATACCCAAAGGGAGGCCACTTTCCTGGGCAAACCATCGCCCATTCTGGGTGATATGTTCCGGGAAATGTTTGACATCCAAAAGCCCGAGCGTTGCATCTTTGTGGGTGACATGTTGGTGCAGGATATACAATTCGGCAAATCGTGTGGTTTCCAATCTCTTTTGGTCCTTAGTGGTTGTCTAACCAAAGAGGATATGTGGAAGGCTCCGAAAGAGTCACAGCCTGACTATTATGCCGATAGTTTGGCCGATTTTGTTCAACTCCTAGAGAATATAAAATAAGCGAGAGCATTTAGCAACAAAATCAAGTCACAGCACTTTTAAACAAAAAAGAATTTTACAATAACCAATAAATCGCCGTACCTTTTTCACAAATGAAATAAAATACAAATTGAGATAATCCTAAATGTAAAGTGATAAAGCTAAATCTTTTGCTGGTGGTTAGCATTCACTACAAATATTTGTCTGAATGAGAAATAGTATACAAATCCGTTTAAAATTCTAGACAAGGCAGCACATTTAAGAATTTTGTTTAGCCAATTGATTTCAACTTTTTATTTGTTACAAACAAAAGCAGAAGAAACCAAGAAAAAAATAAAGACAAAAGCATTGTTACACTAGATTTCCAAATCCTCTGGATGATACAATTCGGTGAGCAGGCGATACACATAAGATGGGGCATGACCACCGCTGAAAGGGTAAAATAAATTTGAATGAAATTATTATATGATATCCATAATCTTGTTCATTTTTTTGTTTCGTTTTGTGTCTATCTGTTCTAATCTGTACTCACTTATTCGATATGAACAGGGTGACCAATTCGGGAGGCACATAATCAAACATGGGACTGTAGACTTTTGCCTCACGGGCAGCTAATGAATCGTAATCTATGACATCCTCGGCACAGCCAACCATATTGAAGGCATCCTGTTCGCATAGATGGAGCGGACTCAGTTTATACATGGGGGCCAAGACAATGACGGGCACGGAATAGTGTTTGGCCGCCAGACCAACTGTATATGCTCCACAGGCTGCTCGAAGACCTCCATTGGCTAGGACACTGTGTGTACCGATTATCACCTTGTTTACACGGGACATCATGGCGAAAATCGCCGCATCGGGTATAACAATGATTTCCACTTTCTTTTCATTGGCCAAACTGGCGGCAAGATTGTGACCCTGCGGAATCCAAAAGGGGAGAAATATAGTTACGATTTATCGGCTATATGTATCTAATCCATCTAGATTACTTACCCTGCATGCCGGAGCACATTCAGCCACAATAATGGTTAGGAACTGGCGCTTTTTGATGGCTCTTTTCAGAAAATTTTCCACACTTCGTGAATGGCCCAATGTGAGTATTATCTCTGAGGAGTGTATATGCTCTTCGGCCTGGACACAGACATTTTCCGAACTTGTTTCCAGCTCCGTTTCCACCTCCTGCAGATGATCTAGCAGTGCTTCACGCAGTCCTTTCTGTGGCTGAGAATAGTCCACACAAATATTAGTCTCACTGGTCTGGGTGACGAGCTTGTGCAGCGATAGCGACGCCTGCGAATCATCTGCAAAATGCTGGACCTTTGCATGTAGCAGGTCGAATTCCTCGCGGATCAATTTCAAGATGCGTCGGGCAATGTTGGCGGTGACTGTCTCCTGGGGCAGGGCAGCTTGTAATATTCGGCATTGGACACGTACTATCTGCATAAGGGCACTGGGATTGGGAATTTATAGGATTAAGTTGGCTCGGTTGATGTCCCAACAGTTGAAATTGAACTCACTCCGCATTTTCCCAACTCTTGCTCATTATAATATACTTGAATATGTCCAAAGTCTTGTTGGTTATGCTATAGGAACCCTCCACCATTCTGGAAAGGATTGGGATACGATTGGTTAAATAATAATTGGATTCACTTTTGGCTTGCCTAATCTGATCTTACCCCACTTTGATGGCATGGATTAATTGGGTAACTTCTTTAAGCGGCTGTTCTTTCATCTTTTATGCTTTCACAATTTTCACAAAATCTTAATAATATTAGACGAGGCCTGCAATTCGAGTAGACGTTATCGATAGTTTAGTAACACATTTCTTGGTCATCGATTGTAATGTTTTTTACATGGCCCATGTAAATAAGTTTATTCCATAATTGATGATGTTTTCTGCCCATGAAAGCTTCGATTTGTTTAATAAGCAAATACATTTGCAATAACTGAAACTACATTGCATTATACATAATTTATTTATTTTTGTAAATTTTCTATACATAAGTTTGTTCAGCTGTTTTGTATTTGCCTCATCGCCGAATTTTGCCGGCTATCGATAACAATGTCACCACCACCAGCAAACAACAACAACAATAGTATGCAGACTTTCCGACCCCACTCTCATTGGGAGAGAGAGTCATGAAGCTTCAGATTGTTGTTTACGTGTCTTCTTCACGGAACTTAAGTCGGCCGCCAACGCATATAAATTGCCAACAAGAACCAAATCACACGGCGGACGGCTGAGAACTAGCTGTTACAGTTGAAGTAAACTTAGTAGTAAGCCTCATCCATATCGACTTTGACTCGGTATTTATTTATTTATCTAATAACAGATGTTTTTTCTATCATTTCTCTCAATTTCTTTGACAACAAAACTCATTTGTTTACCCACTCAAAACCACACACATACGCACGCACGCATACAGGTGCAATCAACTCTAACTCCCTCCCCCAAAGAGACATAACAAATAAGAAAAGTACAATGAATATACATAGTAAGTATAAAACACAACTTTAGATGATCTTTAACTCTCAATTGGCATTGACATGCCACTACTGCCTGCTCCCGTTTATTATCGTTACCGGTTTCGAAATCGTTCAGTGAACGCCAATACGCTTAAGTACATTAGTCTGCTAACGCTAACACTACAGAATGCGATCTTGGGCCTTAGCATGCGTTATGCCCGGACCAGGCCGGGTGACATCTTTCTCAGTTCAACGGGTAAGTTAAATGCCAAGGCCATAAAATATACATTTGGCAAAAATACGTGCTTATATCTACATACCACTGCATACATCTATCTTTCTATATCATATATACATATATACAGTATATATATATATGCGTATTGTTGGCACAATTTACGACAATGCGCAAGCAGTATGACTTTAAGAGGTTGAGGAAATTGATAAGAAACCCACTTCCTAGGCACTAAATTTTCCCTCTCCATTCCATCATCATCAGCGACAGACCCAACCATATCAGCACACTCAAGTGGAGAAACGCTAAAATTTAAATTTAGAATTCTTTAACAGTTTTATTTTACCTCTTTGCAATTATCAATAATTGCATTTCTCGAAAAATGAATAGCGAGATATTCATTATATATACACATATCTTTTTAATGAGCAAAACAGGTTTAAACTGAAGTTAATCTCCATTTGAGGTATAAAATTACTAGAGACATTCTCTAATATCACATAGAACTAAAAACTAGAGATTTGTTTGGGTTTGGATAAGAATCCAGAAAACTCAATGTTATTCAATCCTAAAAACTAATCTAATACTTGATAATTTATGGTAAAAATTAATCATACAGATGGCCTAATTTGATTATGATTGATTGGTTTCTTTTCAATTTCATTTCAGCTGTATTGATGGCCGAATTTGCCAAACTAATCACTTGCCTGTTCCTGGTCTTTAATGAAGAGGGTAAAGATGCACAAAAGTTTGTTAGATCGCTGCACAAGTCGATCATTGCGAATCCTTTGGACACGCTGAAAGTGTGTGTGCCATCGCTGGTCTATATAGTACAGAACAATTTGCTATATGTGTCGGCCTCGCATTTGGATGCGGCAACGTACCAGGTGACATATCAATTGAAGATTCTAACCACGGCCATGTTCGCGGTGGTTATCCTGCGTCGCAGACTACTCCAAACGCAATGGGGAGCTTTGGTCCTGCTGGTTATGGGCATTGTGCTGGTTCAACTGGCCCAAACCGATGGCAGTGGGGCAGCAACTGCGGCGACAACGAGTGCCTCGTCGGCGGCAAAAGGGGCAGCGGATGCGGCAGCCTTAACTGGACCTGTACAGAATCGTATGCTTGGTCTGTGGGCTGCATTGGGTGCTTGCTTTTTATCTGGATTTGCTGGGATTTATTTCGAAAAGATTTTAAAATCAGCCGATGAGATCTCAGTGTGGATTCGTAATGTGCAATTGAGTTTGCTTAGCATTCCATTTGGCTTAATCACATGTTTCCTGAACGACGGCAGTCGCATCTACGACCAGGGGTTTTTCCATGGCTACGATCTATTTGTGATATATCTTGTCCTGCTCCAAGCTGGCGGTGGACTCATTGTGGCCGTTGTGGTTAAATATGCGGATAATATACTTAAAGGCTTTGCCACATCCCTTGCCATTATCATCTCGTGTGTGGCCTCCATTTACATCTTCGATTTCAATCTCACTCTGCAATTTAGTGCCGGAGCAGCCTTAGTCATTGCGTCCATATTCCTTTATGGCTATGATCCAGCCCGTTCGGGATCGAAACCAATGTCTGCATCCCTTTCGAATAGTTCGGCTGAGGAGAAGTTACTGCCGCGTGTCTAAAAGAAGCAAACAAAAACTAAAACTCGCCCAAGTGCCGAAAATAATTTTTCAACAGTATTCGATTGTCGCTGCACCCCTCACCCCCTCCCTCCACCAACTTTCCTCCATCATCGACCCCAACAACAACAACAACACCAACACAAATGTTTATAATTAATTGTAATTATATATATATATATATATATATGTAGAAATTATATATTGATCGGTTTTTTTCGGGAATTTGGCCGCATTCCTAGTTATTATGTTGTAACTATATAATCAGATTGCCCGTCAAAAAGAAATCTCAAATCTGTGGGCTCTTGTTTCTCTTTCCTTTTTGTGTCATTGTTTGTGAATAAAAAGAAAATGTCAACAAAAACCTAATTGATATCTTAAATGATTGGTGGGTAAAGCTAATCAAAGTTGACCTACCAACTTTTTTTTTTTACTCCTTTTCCTTGTCTTAACCAGAGAATCCAAAGATCAACGACCTGAAAAATGAGCGCAATGAACCAACCAATTAACCTTGTAAAGAGTTAAACTTAAACATTTATTATATTCCATGAGAGTCGACAGACAGAACGAGATTTAAAATTAAGAAAAAAAAAAAAAAATAATAGTAATGATAATTCTGCATGAAAGTAAAGATTAGAACACTTCAAATAAAACTTTGGGGGAGCATATATATGTAGTGCTTATATGTATGTATATATGTGTATATATAAAAGTTAAAATCTAAAAAAAATGCTTATAGACTAGTCCATCCACCCTAGAGTCACATCGTCGGCGCTATTCTGTAATCCAGCGATTATCTCATAGAGACGTAACGATGGACCCAATTTAAGCCCAAAACTCCTTATGACATCCCTGCGAGTGAGTAGAAGCAATGAAGCACCATCGATATCCTGATAGCGGAACACACGCGCCTCCTCGGGATAGTGTTTGGCCACATAGTCAACAACCTGATCCACAGACCAAGTGGAAACGTGTTGATGTTGAAATTCAGCTACTGGAGACACAGAAGAGGAGGAAGTAGTGATCTCCTGGACTTTGTTTGTTTGTGTACAAGTAGGTGGCAATTTACCAGGCGAAGAACATGAAGGCGGCGGAGTTAGTTGAGGAGGTGTGCATATGGCAGCATCGTCGTCGTCGGCGGCGGCCGCGGCGGCGATGTTGTTGACGGGCTGTTCCTCCTTTTCGTCCTCCGCCTGCTGCTGCTGTTGTTCACTTATTATCTCTTCATCGTCTGGCACAACAACAGGTGACTCTGACAAAATCTTGATTGGATCGGAATTATGACTCGGGATGCGCTCTTCGCTCTTGGCCCGTACAATTTTCGATGGCTGCCTCTCTTGCGGCAATTGAGATTGTATACGTTTCCTGCGACCAGCATAGGATTTGCGTACCTCATGGTGCTGCGGCAGCTGGTGCTGATCTACCATGGCATATGCATTGGTATCGCATTTATGGCATTTCCATTCGGGATCTTCCAAAATGGAGTCATTAAGCGGCGGATTATGGCACTCAAAGTGGTAGCCATCGACACAGCTGGAACATAGAATGATTAGTTCCTTCGCCTTATGGTTGCAGAATGAACAGTAGCGACATTTCTCGCACTTGTATTTCTTCCGTGCCATGGTCAAATTCTCAAAATTTATCGACAGACAGGCAAAATGACCTGAAAAATATGGTTAATTTGTCATTTATGGGTCCATATAAAAATAAATCAAATAATGACCAGCAGGTCAAAAGATTGGAAGCACTCACATTTTTGCATGCAGGATTTGCAGGTAATAAAATTGCTTTTGTGGCCCGAGCCACGCTTGGGTTCACTTTTGGTACACTTCACACAGGTATCCATATTACGTTGCTGTTGTTGCTGGTCTTCGGCCAGAGCTGGCGATACTTCCCCGCCACTGGACGAGAGAGCTTCACGACTTCCACTACCGCCGCCTGGACCACGGCCAATAGCCACTGGGGTTGTGGGAGTCGAAGCTAATGTGCTGCCAACTAACGATCCAAGGCCAGTAATTGCCGTTCCTATTCCTTGTCCAGCAATAGAACTTGTTACTGGAGCCGGCAAGGAGTTACGTGCTACACGTGATATATAATTGTCCGACGGATCGTACACTTGCTTGGGTTTCTGTCAACAACAAAATTTGAAACCGATTTGTTGAGTTTAATAGATTGGACTACTTTGTTTTCATTTTTAATTTTACCTTAACGCGTCCTGTTGTTCGAACTGTCGATGTGACCAAGCCCACGTCGTTTCCATTGCCACTCATGCTCATGGTTATGGAATTAAGATTCATTGTGGTATCATCCTTGTCATCATCCTTTGGCCGTTTCATCTTGCACCCGAAAATACTGAAGTTCTTTGAAACCAAAAACTGCAATTTTTGTCTTCCTGCAATGCGCGCATTAGAGATGGGACGACATAACGATAGACTTTGATAAATTGTTTTTGCATATTTAACGAGAATCGATCGAGGCGGCAGTTAAAAACGGACAAATTACACTTTCTTATTCTTAAAACATTACTAAAATATTGAAATAGTACATGTGGGTTGTTCATGCAACAAGTAAAAAGGTTGATGCAATGCTACAGGTAAAGAGAACGTTACCCGTTTCCCCGCTGGGAAAACAACGCTATCAATTAGGAATATTTCTGACATTTAACTTTTCAACAAAATTAACTGGAACTTACAATATTATTTTATAATTTCAACGTTTTTATCCGGAATGATAAATAAACAGCAATACACAAAATGATTACATACAAATTTGGCTTTGGTTTGGCTAAAAAGCGCGGGATAAGTAAAAACCTTAACAAATTGGAACAATTTCTAGTGAAAACTAAACGGAAACAGCTATACAAAGAATTAAAATGGCTGTCTGCCTCATGAAAGCACGTTGCAAGTTCACAGTAACAAAGTAAACCAACTAATGAAATTCACTTTTCTATTGTATACAACTTTCTACATATGTATGTACATACATATATATAAAATGGTTTGGTTTGGTTTTGGTTTTGGTTTTTCTAAAACACTTATTCACTTACCGAAGTCTTGATTGAAATGGCTTCTCCTTCGAGGGAATAACTTGAAAAGACTGTTTAAAAAGAACTGCAATGAACTTTACAACAGTTATCGATAACAATACATGTGGTGGAGTGTGTACACATCTTTTAAAATATATCGACTATTCCCACCACTAGTGCAAAAAGCGGTTATTTTTTTGAATTGTTTGAAAAAGAAACAAAAATAAATTGGTAGCTACGTGCTTAAATTGTTTATATTTTCAAGGTTGGAAATTAAAAACAAAATAAATTCTATCTTTATTAGTAATTTTGCTACCCATTTAGTATAATTATTAGAACAATGCGATATATCCAACAAAAATTATGAGATGCATTTCAGTTTCATCGTTCCACCTACAGTTACAAAAGCGGGCATATGTACATATGTATTTTGTGCTTGTTTTTTCAAAATTGAAAATATTATGTACATTGTACATATGTATGTATTTATGTATATAAGTACGTACCTACTAAGCAACGGCAAATACATTTATTAATTTAATAATTTTGCTTAAATTCCTTTCGAAATGATTATGTCTTACAGAGAAAAAGTTCACACATATAGACCTGACTAAAGTAATTAATATCACCGACAATTTAAAAATTCACTCTTTGCTTTGGCAACAGAAAAACAGGAAATTCCAGAACAGAGTGGTCAGACCGTACAAGGCGCCAGCTAAACCCACGGTGGCCTGAAAGGAATATCGAACCACCACCCAATGGGCAAGAGCGCCCCAAACCAATACCAGAAGACCGTTGGTAAAGTGTACGGGCCGACGGATAGCTGTCCAATTGGCTCGTGTCATTCCCATTTGAAGGACAAGCTCCTGCAGGAATAAAGTGACAACCTGGCCAAAGCCAAGGAGCACAGCTGAGACGCTCAATAGCAGTTTAGAGGTGGAGAAGCTTATAACTGGAATGAAATATGATCAATTTTGTGTTTGGCATCCAATTAATCGCCTTTCACACTTACAGATCAGCGCTAGGCATTTGCATAGACTGCCCATTGTGTGCCACTGGAGCTTATGCTTGTAGAGGCTAGTCCCGAAACGTGGCGTCATCAGGGAGAAACACATCCAGGGAAAGGCCAGCAGCGAGAACAGAAACGGAATTTCGGCATTCTTCAGGGCATGATGGCTTACAGCGAGACCAGGCAACACGGTTAAGCACATCACATAGCTGAAGATGTCGGCGGAGAGGACAAGCGTCGTCGGATATAGCTGTGGCACAAACAGTGCCTGCTGCAGCGGCATAGCGATCTTGTCCAGCATATTCCACCACAGATGAGATGTCACGGCGCGTGACATTCGACGTATGCGCAACTACGGGGGAACATTTTAGCAACATGTTAGAGTTCGATGACGATGGCGACGATGACGTTGACGATGGCTCACCAAATTGGGATAATCTTCGGGCAATGGCGACGAATTCCCCGTGCCGGTCGGGTTGACAGGACTGAGCGGATACAAACGGCCATTGGAGAGAGATTTGTGGGACTGTGACATCTGTGATTGTGATATAGAAATGCCATAGTTGTCAATGGTGGCACTGCTGGAACGCATCATGGACACCGTTTCGTCCTCCTCGGGAATAATCTCCATGATTTCCACACCATTTGGATTAACGTATGTCACATAGGCCTCATCCGTGGCTAGCATGTAATTGCTGTGGGTGTCGACGACAGCAGCGGCAACGACAGCAGCAGAGCTATTGGCGGCCTCCGTTGATGGATTCCGCCAGGTGAGGCTATCCAACCCATCCAATTGATCGGCCACAAAGTTTGCAGCTAATGTTGTGCGCAGGGGCAGATTACCAAAGCCCAGTCCCGTCTCTGCCTTAATCACCGATATTCGCTTGGTGGTGAATGCATCCTCGCGATGCTTTGTTATGATCAGGCTTAAAGGTATGAGATTCACGAGCAATGCCGACATCAACACAATGGATTGAGCCGTGCCATAAAGGGTACGCAGACTGGTAAATACAAATGATAGAAATAATTGGCAAAATGCCTCCCCGCACAAATGGATTGTCTTGCGGACGTATTTGTCTTCACGTGGACGAACAGCTTCGAGGATGACATGAGTTTTCCATAGATACAGGCTGGAACCGATGCCTACCAAAACGACAAATCAGTTTTACAACATTGTTCCTTATCGATTAAGACTATAGACGCATTACCCGCAAAGCATCCATAAAAGACAATGGCCACCACTTGGGTGGTTGTGGTGACTATCACCCAGGCGGATGAGAAGAGTATACCGCTTATCATTAGGCACAGGCAGGCGATCAGTGTGGCCATTAGAAAGACTTTTCTATACTGCGTCGTCTCTCTGTCTCGTCCTCTATACTCTGTATCCAGATGCTCCATTATGGAACGGCATAGTTCACCTGTGGCCTGATAGACAATTGCTGGCCAAATTCTCAGCACCAGCTCTTTATCGGAGTCCACAATGTTGCCATACAGATAAGCGGGAGTGGCGAGGAAAGCCTGTTGCAAGCAGAAAGAGAGAGTAAGAGAGAGAGAGAGAGAGAGAGCAGAGAGTGGTGAGAGAGAAGGGAGAATTCGAGAGATAATATATATGCATATTACGTGTATGGCAAACCCGCAGAGCATGTACTTTTGTTGTATGTGCTTCTTGACCACTCGCCGTCGTTGTACGCCTGCTGTTGCACGGGCTGTGGCTCGACGTACAGGACCAGGAGGTGGACCTAGAGCTGGAGCAAGATTCGGAGTTGCTGTTGTCATTATCTCGTAATCTGCTCTGTTCCTCTGTTGCTTGCTACGTCACAGGGTCTTTGTCTTGCCTTGATGATCCGTATTAGCTTGCTTTACGTTTGGATTTTGTATGCGGTCCGTCTGGTCTGGCTGGCATTCATCATTCAGCCAAACCCAAAACCAAACCAAAGCCTGTTTAGATAATGGCGAAAAAACATTCTGACTCTGATAATAATCAGCGCTTATCACATTGTTGATATCTAACACACACACACAGACACCCACACACACACACGCACACAAGTTGCATTTATCTGTATCTGAATCCCTATATATGTATGTGTGCTTGCTGCCGGCAGAGACCACAACCACAACAATCCGACGAAGATGGAGCAGAATGAGAGTCGTCAACAGAGGATTATTTTTATAGTAACTTTGAAGCAGGAGGAGCACCTTGTAGCCAGGTGCCAGAGCTAAATGATTAGACATATGTATGTATGACAATCATCTGTGGGGATTATTCGTAGTTTATCTCTTAAGCATGAACTCTAGAATGCACTAGACAACAAAATCTGTTTTTAGATAGAGATCTTGTTTTGTTTCCCC
The DNA here is from genome assembly GCA_018150345.1 of Drosophila equinoxialis. NCBI lineage: Eukaryota > Metazoa > Arthropoda > Insecta > Diptera > Drosophilidae > Drosophila > Drosophila equinoxialis. The sequence goes on along the minus strand of JAECWI010000238.1, from coordinate 2,129,213 downwards.
TACACCCTAGCAATGTATATGTATTTGTCCTATATCCAACTTATTGCTTGCCATCATAGCTCTCTGGCACTTAAGCTTAGTTTTTGAAATTCCCTTCAAAGAGTTGCTATATGGTTTTTTAACTCTCTATAATTAATGATAATGAACAACAAACTGTTGATTGTACCTTATGGAAGTTCCTACTGCCCTTCGAGTTTGTAGAGATCTACAGATTTATGTGTTTTTAACCTTACTATAATCTATACTCATCTCTGATGGTACTTCTGATACTTTCTTCTAGAAAGCTATGCTGACTATTTGAAATGTTGACACTATTGTCATAAATGATGCTCAAAATGAACATTCCTAACTGGAATTGTGTGTTTATATTCTTCTAAATTCTAGAATTCCACTTAACTTTTTTCCATATTCAAATGTGGGTGCTATGTACATATGTTATCATAAAGCACCTGCTTTGAGAACGTTTTATCTCACCTAATGCGTCATAGTTATTTTCTTTAGGGGGGAGAAACTAGAAAAAAGATAAAAATAAAATAAGTTTGGTAATAAATGTGCGGATTTTTGGTTAACACCTAATTAAAAAAGCTGTCCCGTAACTCTTCCCACCCCAAAACGGTGTCCTTGTCTATTGCGTCTGCTTGAACTCATCAAATTTAGCATGTTATCTCTGGTGAGGAATAGAACATTGTCTCTCTCTCTCTCTAACACTTTCTTATCTTTACAGACTTCCGTTTCACATCCGCGGATAGTAAGTCATAGGTGACTTTATTGGTTTACAACTTTATTTTGCAATATGGCCAAGACATGAAGAAAACACATTTTTATTTGCACTATATACAGCTGTGACGGGGATATCAACGGAGATATAGAAGTGGAGAGCAGTAGCAATCTGATAACAAGGCAGCATCCGGCGATGAGATTTGGTTTTTTTTGCTATATAACCAAGCATTGGCGGTGTCAACAGCTCATACAACGATCGACCGACAACGTTAGCCACAGGCAACGATGACAACGACAACCACAACCACAACAAGGAGAACAACAAATAGAAGAACAGGAGCAATGGCAACAACAACAAGCAGACGTGGAAAGGTATCAACGGCCACATCGATCTTGCTGCTATGTGCAGCATTGGTGAGTATTCAAGATGGAGGAAATTGTGGAAATTGTGATTGTGATACCGGATTAATAATTTGCAGTTGCTGACCCAGTCGTGGGGTGCAATGGCGTTCAGTGCTATTGTAAGGCCCGAGGCAGAGGTGGCCCAAGTAGATGCCTTGATTGATACAACAACAGTTACTGAGGGTAGCGGATGGGATACGACCATATTGACAACTAGTGCGGATCAAGAGCAAACCACTGAAGGTCAAACCGATGTGGAGGCAGAAACAACAACAACGGAGGCACCATTGTCACCGGAAATTTCCACCGAAGGAACCGATGCACCCGCCGAGGAACAAACGACAACCGAAGAGTCAGAAATCACTACCTCAAACAACAACCAGGAGGAAGATTCGACTTCAGTTCCGGCCGAGAGCTCAACCACCACAACAGCTGACTCGGAAACCACTCCAGCGGCAACCGAAGAGTCTACGGATATAACCACAACGGTCGACAGTAGCAGCAGCGGCAGCAGCACCAGCGACAGCCCAACAACCGAGCAAGTGGAAACCACAACCATTCCGGTGCCAACATTCGAATGCCAATCGGCTGGCCACTTTGCTCACATCAGCGGAGATTGCAGCCGTTATCATAATTGTCTATTGAATGCCCAGCTTGGTCAATTAGAGTTAGTGGAATCCGCTTGCCCCGACTTGACCGTCTTTTCGCCAGTCTATGGACGTTGCGTGCGAGATTTATCCTCTTGCCAGAGTGAAGCATTCGAGTGTCTGGCTGTGGGACGTTTTGCTGGCAGCGATGATACCTTTTACTACAATTGTCAGGCCAGTCTGTTGGGCGGATTCCACAAATTCATTGTGCGCTGCTCAACGGGACAACGCTTCGAGCCTTTGATTGGCGGTTGCTGGCGCTATGATTGGACCCAACTTGTACCCGGACAGGAGGCATTGGAGGCAAGTGATTTGGCTGCTATTAAGCAGGAATTGAAGCTATACAAAGCGGAGGAAAAACTGCGTAAGAAGGCTCTAAAGAATCAAGAGAAACTAGCACGCAAGCAACAGAAGCTCCTGGAAAAAGCAGCCAAAAAGGCGGCCAAGGAAGAGGCCAAGAAGAAGGCCAAGGCCGAGAAAGAGGTGCCATCTGTGGAGAGTGCCGAGGAATCCAAGGAAGCCTAAGCAGGCCTAAGCAGGGCGATAACTCTATAGCAATGTCATCAAATATCGCCCAGAGCTATCTTTTAGAGTAATTGCAATCTATGTTGGTGTTTTTGGCCTACTTTAATTAAGCTATAAATGTGTTTTTTCCTTCTTCTTTTTTGTTGGTTTGCATAAATAAAGACAAGATAAGAGGTCTTAACAGAATAGTGCTCTAAAACGAATGGAATACTACCGACAACAAAACACGATTCAGGGTATTTCAGTTCCTAGTTAGTCACACCGTACAAGTTGTATATATATATTGTCTCTTTATCATCGTCGTGATCATCATCATTGTCTGCGATTGGTTAGAACCCAATCACTTGACTGGCTATAAAAGAACCCCTCAAAGGGTGCGATCAGTTAGTTTATCGCTACAATTTCTGAAGCCGAAGCATAACGCAACGAATCGAAACGGAATAGAACCGAAACCAAAACTAAATATGATCAATTTCCTGAAATTACCACTTGGCATCGCCATATGCCTTCTTGTCGTCCATATTGAGGGGATTCATGGGAATACGTTTAATCCTTGCACCGGCACTGGATTCTTTGCTCTTGTGGACAATACATCCGAGTTTTATGCCTGCGATGAGACACCAACTGGTGGCTATTCTGTAAGATATTTGCAATGCCAGACGGGATTGGTTTTTAGTGCTCACCATGGCAAGTGTGTGGAGCAATTGCCATTGCCAGCGGAAGAGATTATTTCTCCGGAGGCACGTGACGATGGCAACATTGAGAATCCCACAATACCGCCCAACAATCTGGATGAAAGCACTTCGACAGTGCAATCAACTGAAGAATCCACCACTAAAGCCGCTGAGAGTTCCACAACAACAGAGGATAAAGAAAGTAGCTCCACATCGGCAGTAACAGATGATGGAGAGAACACCAGTTCCACAAAGGATGACGAGAGTAGTTCCACTTCTGCTGTGACCGAGAATGGCGAGACTAGTTCCACCGCCGCTGGAGAGAGTTCCACCTCGGCTGTAACCCAGGATGGGGAGAGTACCTCAACCACCTCTGCTGTAACGGAGGATGGAGAAAGTACCTCCACCTCTGCTGTAACCCAGGATGGGGAGAGTACCTCCACCTCCGCTGGAGAGAGTTCCACCACTGCTGTAACCCAGGATGGGGAGAGTAGCTCGACCACTGCTGTAACCAAAGATGATGATAGCTCCTCCTCTTCCTCTGTTGTTACCGAATCACCTGTCTCATCCACCACTGAACAATCAGATGATAATATATGCGCCACCAACGGCTTCCTGCCCAAGAGTGGCAATTGCTCTCAGTATGTCTACTGCCAGGATAAGGGTGATTACTTGAAACCCTATAACTTCGATTGCCCCCAGGACATGCAGTTTAATCCCACATGCAACTATTGTATCAAGGGTTATGATTGCACCAAGGCTTAAGAACTTTAAGTGGGCCAACAATTTAGCAGCAGCCAAGAGAGGAGAAGCTAACTTCAGCTTCAGCAAATAACCACTTAAAGATAGTTTTTTTTTGTTTTTTTTTTTGTTTTTGTTCAAGTGACTAAAAGCTTAATTTAATTGATATGCATCTAGACGAAAAGACACACACAAATATACTTATATTAATATTTATACTTATATTTTTTGTTGCTTAACAATAAATGGGAAAATTTGGTCAATTACAAAAAGCAATTTGGATGATATCGGTTAATCAAAGTGGGAAATCTTATCTGGAAGAAGACAATTCTGAAAAGCCTATTGATATTGACGCCATCTTTATCTATGGCCATTGATTGGAAACGAAACAATTCTTTAATGAGGTTTTAATAAATATACGAAATAACTAAATTTCCCTCTTATCTGCACTTTGGCCACCTGCAGCTCCTCCTTCGCCTCCTCCAGTTAATGTGTTGGTAATGGTCTTCCGCATGGTTACGGCAAAAAGCATTAACTAAGCGAAAATTATGCGATCAATTGTGGTGCGATGTGGTGGCTGGTGGGGCGGATGGCGTTGCTATTTGGGGATAAATATGCAAGTAAATCACATTGGCACGGTGGCCACAATTCAATGAATTCTCAAATGAGTGAAAGTCACTTTTGCAAATAAGTTGCATAAAAAATAAAGTCCAAGTAAAATGCTCGACACTTGAAAAAGTTGAGTTGATAGAGATAGAGATAGAGAGAGCATGCTCCTCCAGTTGGCTCTAGTGTGGCTCTGGTTTGGGGCAGTTGGAGGAGTGAAATGGGAACATCGCTTGGTTGGACAATTGCGCATGCGCGTAACTCGTTAAAATCGTTTCAACTGCTGCGACAATTAAACCCAACCAGCCAACGAGCCAAACCAGCCAACAAACGAATAGATTGTGCTCGGAGCAAATTCATTTTGGCTAGCTGGCAGTCCAGACACGTCCAAAACCCCTCGTCAGACGATGAAACAAAACCTCTGCCCTGGATCCATTCCATTCCGGGCATATGTTTTGGGACGTGCGAGCATTATTTTGCCTCCCCCCCACCAACTCGCCCTATTGTGACCATACGTAATGCTTGTATATAAATATCATTTATCTCGATTTGCATCTCATTTCAACAGTTAGTCTATGTTTGCGCTGTTTGTGTTTCCGTTTCCCCACCACTCCCCACTCCCACCACCCACCTCCCACCATTTGCCTCTCTGGGGTGCCCCCATGCCAAGATATAACAATTCGACAAGAAATCTTCCAAGAGATTAATGGCCAGATACAATTGTATCTCCATTTGAATGTTACCAGATTTATGCTTCTTATATAATTGGCAAGTTAACACGTCTGTATTTTTAATAACTGCTGTCTAGAGAGGAGGGGATCGGGGTTTGGGGGAGATGTCAACCAAGATCAACATTTGTTGTACAATTATTATGGCCAAGATGAATGAGATGGAATGGGTAAGGGAAAAGGGTAAGGGCGAACATCTCGCCGCTAATGAGATAATATGGATAACAGACGATGAAGGAATGGAGCAATGAAAACAGAGGAAACGAAACGATGCGACCATCGTGGCCATTAAGATTACATAGGAATGGGCATAACTAATTATAATAATAACTATTAAAAACTGCCAGGTTTGTATTTAAAAACGTTGCGTAACATCTTAAGTTGACACAAATATACATATATACAAATAGATTGGACGATCTAGGGCCAATGGGGGAATGGGGGAACTTTGCCCTTTAAGGTATGCAATAGGCTTCGTGTGTCTCGTAACTTTGAGGATTAAAGTTTATCCACAGCACATTTCAATTGTTACTAACTGCTAATTGCATACTTTAGGGTCCCTCCATTTTACAGATTTGAATTAATAGATCTTTTTAAAGGCATATGGATTAAATAATTCAAAAGTCAGGACCTTATTCAAATAGGGAGTAGATAAAAATTATATGATATGAGGGATCCTATTTTTTACAATTGATCATGAGGGCCATTCCATTTAGTCCTTTTTGAAGCACATTAACTGCCAAGGTAAGCAAACGCCAAGAAAAGGATATATTGTGGTTTTATTGATACTCTTTGTGTGATCCTTGTGTTGCTTCCCTTACCAAAGCTCACACTGCATTAAACTCCGTCAAAGCTGCTTCAAAAATGAAATAGTAATAGAATTCTGATAAATATTAGAATGATTTTTGGAACACTAACTTTCCTTATTACACTTTTAAATTTCGAAAATATGCGACTTGTTAGCATGTTCTCTATATTTCTATTTCAAGAACCACCAAGTTCTAACATCAGCCGACTTTGGTAAAGAATCCAGAGTTGTAATGACCATGCCACATATAACTTCAACGCTAAAACTAGTTGGGAATTCGAAAAAACGACAAAAAAATTAAGTAAGAAGCAGCTTGTACACAAATGGGGTCGCATTTCAGGCAACTTCCATATGAAATTGAAAGCATAATTCAATATTTTGAGTCACATTGGCATTTGCCCCCTAAAGTATGCTTTGAATTTTAACATTTGACTGCTAATTAGTTGCCCTAAGAGTAACTCTAGAAAATATTGACTTCCGAATCGGAATTTTTCGCCACATCTTTAGCTATAGTTTTTAGATAGTGTGCCGACGATTCCCAGCTTGTTTGATTGGCTTGTTGTTGTTGTTGTTTTTCTTGGTGGGGATATTTGCCAGAAATTTGCATGTTTGCCTTTTGAGCAGATGCCGCCAGCAAGCATTCACGTAGCAAGGCAAAGTCGAAGTTGAAGTCAACACGAGATCACGATCGTCTAACTAAAACGACTAAAACAACAACAGCAACTACTACTAACTACTCTCAATTTCTCTCTGTCTCTCATTCACTCACTCACTCTCTCTCTCTCTGTCTCTCTCTGTGCTGTGTGGGTTTTTGCCGCTGCTGCTGCTGTTGGTGGTGCTGCCTACCTGCCGCATTTTCGCCTGCCCAGCAACTCAGTTTGTGTGCGCCTTTGCGCATGTGCAGTTTGTTTTTCGAGCGGTTGTTAGAGTCGAGTTATCGAAGATCGGAATCGAGTTGATATAAAGTGCATCATCTAATGCCGCAAAAGCAAAAAAAAAATTACCAATTTTTTTCCGTTTATTTTTTGCCAAATGCAAAGTGAAGAAGCATTCAACAGATTTTGTGTATAATTTATTTTCATTTTTGTTCGAGTGCAACAAGTTTTCGTCTTTCTATTGCATTCAGTTCTATTTACTTGGTGTTTGTTTTGTTTTCTGAAATTCATTGGAATCACAACAGCTGTGCATCCCGTTTACCTGCACTCCAGGATTAAGAGTCCTCAGCATTAAAACATCATCATCATCTTCAGCATCCTCATCATCATCTTCTGTATCGTCAACGCATTTGAGTTTTTCCAGTTCTAGGGAATTCTTTTATGCGTCTATTGCACAGAGAGTGAAAATGGTAAGTGAAGAAAGAGGAAAAAACCTATAAAACAAATATAAAATTTATATACCTACATACATATGTACAAATGATCCTGTTTACCAACAAAGGATTGAAAGGAATTGATGTCTACTCTTGTTTTTCTTTCATTTTCGTTCAATTTGAACACCGCCCTGTACAGTGTTCACAAAAGATTTTTGAACAAGATTTTTTTGTTCTTTGATTCCACAAAATTAGCCAAAAATTTAAAAAATTGGCAATACACACTTGAGCCCTTAGACAAATATTTTAGGTCTAGTAATCTAAAACATTTTGAATACCATAATTTTCCAATTTAGCCTTAAAATGCAATTTGAGGTCAATAATTTTTTAGGGTCCTTCAACTTGGCGTCATTTTACGTCACTAATATTATTATAAGTATTATTTTTCGGAAACAACGATTCGAATATGGCAATTTTTGATTGAAATCCACTTAAGATAAGCTAAAATTGGTATTTTTTGGCAAGAACGCACAACGATATGCCGTCTCTTTCTTTTTCATGTTAAGATTGACTATATCTATATCGAAAGATATTTTTGTTATTTACTTATCTAACGATCTCTTAGCTGTAAGTATCAAGAAATAAGTAACCAACTTCAATTTGTAATTCTTAGGCAGTTCGTTAAACTAAATGTTCGTTAGCCGAGACTTCACTGTATTTAAAAACGTTGATAATAAGAAAAATGTTTATATACCCATCTAGAGCGTCCCATTTTAAAATTGCTTTCATTTTATACCTTCAACAAGTTTCGTTTTTATGGTAAAATTTCAAACTAAGCCTGTTTTAATAATATTTTTCTATATGATCATTCGGTCGAGGGTTTTTATGAGAGCTAAGTATATGTTAAAATGATTCGATCCAATCAATTGTCAAACTTGATCTCAATTGGGCAATAAATACCAAATTTCAATTCAGTAGTAATTGAGGGCGTGAAGTTAATACGCACAGACCGACATGATCAAGAATATATATAGTTTTTGGAGTGGGAAAAGTTTCCTTTTTTTTGCCTTACAAACATCTGACTGAAATTACAACAATAGAATAGTATAAAAATGGCTATTTAAGTGTCTATTAATAAGTTTCCCTTTCTGCGAATTGGTCCATATTTGAATGGAATTATTGCAATTTATGTATGTATATAGAATCCGTAACTCCAAAAGATGATCTCCCCTATCTTGTATAGAAAATAATCTAAATTGATGTTTCTCTTAACTTTTGTAATCAGATTTTGCCAAAACTTTATACCCTCTCCCAATTCGGCTGACTCAACTCGAAAGGATTACAATTCATTGTCTAAATGGAATCAATAAATCAGATTATTAACTCTTTTACGCCTGCTAATCACAGTCTTATTTTTGTTGACTGGTTAACAATTATCAAAAGACTCATTACCATCCACCTTTCAATTGAAATCAGTTTGGAATTCATTTTGGAAGATCGATGCCATTGTAACTTACATAACATATGAAGTTTGAGGGAAAAAAACAGAAAATACCAAAATAAAACTAAAAATTATGTTTAAATGTATTGCACTACATTTGTATTTTGGTTGGTTTGTTTCGGTTTTTCAGTTTCTTTGTATGGCATTTGTTATTACCTTTTGTTTTCGAATTGGGCGGCTTAACATGCGTAACAGGTGCGTTGAGTGCATTTCAATTTCAATTTCAATTGTATGGGTTATGCATACCAATATACACAAAAACACACACACACACACACACACACACATACTCGTAAATGTATCATAAAAACCAAACCCCACAACCAAAACCCAAAAAATGACCAAAATACAAAAGTGGAAATTGTGCAGAAATTGTATTGTCTTTAGTATCCGATGGCCTAGGCATTATTATTGTTATTATTATTATTGTTTTTGTATGATTGTGTAATTGTGAAAACTCATATTCATTCACCTTCGAATTGCTTACGTTTTATTCATTCATTCATTCGGCTAGCCACCCAAGCATTTAGCTTAACCCCTTTCTGAATCTATCCATTTCTAGCTTTGAATCTAATTGTGAGAGTTACCAATTACTGGGCCATAGGTGGGCATTAACCTCAAGGTGTCATCGACTGTTTAATGCTCATCCCGGCAGATGCACACACACACACACGCATACTCACACACAATTATATAATCTCTTTTGATGACGGCACTTTAATTGACTGACGCCTAAAAAGCGAGTCAGGTGCAACGACAGAGACAGACACAGAGATAAAGAAAGAGAGAGAGAGAGAGAGAGAGAGCGAGAGGGGAAGTGTGGGGTGGTGGAATAAACGTGGTGTTGATGCGATAATTCATGTAATTGCTAAAGACTATGTGCATTGAAAAGGAAAGCAGCCAACTCTGTCAGCTGTCTAGTAACAAAACAAAATCCATCCGATTTAAAAGTTAATCCCCTTTTGAGAACCATTTTAACTTAATCGATTCTCTTTTCTCTAAACTAGTCTCATCTACTTAACAATTAGAGAGATATGATGACTTCATTTGAATGGTTCCTTCGTGGTACTTTCAATTAGAATCTAAAAACTTGCTCGATTCGTATAGATTTCTCTGGAAACAATTTCAAACAAACTTACAACAAACTTGGCACAAGGCAAAGTTTTCCTCAGACTTCTATTGAAAATTTGTTGCCCTATATTTTACATTTGACTTAACTGAGTCTTTATAGTCGTTTGGATTCGATACAACTTTTATAAGGTATAAGGTAAAACTAATTTGTAACCAAGAATTAAATTTATAGATGGCTTTAGTATAGGAATGGGCATAGTAATATCTAAAAATCTCTCTCTCTCTCTTACCTTATGGAAAACCTATTTTGTCCTTTTTAGTTAGTGTATGGAAAATACACCTACTAACTTAGATGGTAATGATACGATAAGGAAACTTGATAGACTTAACTTGATTTGAATGTGATTTTTAGTTGCAACATTTCTTACAATTCTTTGAGAGATTACGTATACGCCCGGTGTGTGGCATGTGGCAAGACCAATTAAGGCAAATATTTGATATTATTAATGACAAAAGAGAAAGATGAAAAAGATATTCAAACATAACAATAATACACTAACTGCCTTTATGTGGCTCTAATCGCTTCTCAGTCACGTTGAATTATATTTAATTAAAATATTACGCAGCTCGCCAGCTCTCAGATTGGCGGCTCTCTGTCTTTGTCTTTCCCATCCTATTATGCCTTGTTTTATGGACCAACGATATAAATGAAACTGTGGCAAACACACACATACAGAGGCACACTTGGACACAATGAATAATCAGTTGCAATTTCACTTAAATTTTAACAACTTGCGAAGAGTGTCAGGCATTTATATATGTGACTCTCGATGTTGGACTGGAAGAGACATTTGGATTTGGCTTTCATAATTGAGGCCTCAGTTGTTGTCTCAGTTGTCCGACAAAAGTTTTCCCACCACTGACGACCTCAAAGGTAAGAAGAAAGAAAAGCAAATAAAATGCGGATTGTTTCTTTCCGTCTGACTGTTTCCTTCGCTGTGTGTTTCTTTTTCTTTTCTTTTCTTTCGTTTGGTCTAAAGCAGAACTTGCATAACTTTCAGTTTCAACTTAAACTTTAGCTAGTGGAAAAACGCATTCAGCAAAGAGAGATAATACATAAATAAATAAATAAACGACTGCCGTTAAAAGTCCCAAAAAAAAGTTTTAGTTTCAGTTTCAGTTTGAGCCTACTACCACTTAGTAGTAGTTGCTCCATGCCCCATGCGCTTCTGGCCCAAAAGAAACAAAAAAAAAAAAAACGTAACTTAATTGGCCTCACTTAGAGCAACGCGCACAGTCTTAATTACCGCATAGGAGAGGGCATGCGTGATGGTTGGGGAGGGGTTGCTTCAGTTAGGTGTTAGTGGGAAAGACGGGTTAAAAAGCGTTAGCCGGCAGAGAGAATGAGATAGGGAGAGTGTGCCTTCTCACTCTTAACCAAAAGAAGCGACGCTGTTTGCTTTTGTTGTTTTTGTTTTCTATTGCCATTTTCGCTTTGACCCTCAAAAGAAAATACCCCATGAAGGCAGCAGCAAGAAAAACTACAACTCCAACAGCTCGAACAACAACAACAACAACAATGGCAATGAAAAACAGCAACCACTTTTACTTTTGATCCACCCTTTCCTAACAAAAAGCTATCACGCTTCCCACATGTGCCCTTAAAGTCTGGTAATTGGCCCAGTGCATTTCCATATTCGGTGTGATTGGAAAATATGGAGAATTATTTGACATATCAATTAGAAATAAATATGTATAAATCAACATTGAAATACATGGAATGTGCATACTAGTAAGTTTAAGTGATTCTAGTAGAGCAAAAGAAGACTCTAAATGATTACAGGGTATAGGAGAATCCATTTAACACAAAGATAAATAACCACGAACCAATTTAAACCAAACAAAAATCACTACCTAATGAGTCTTTTGTTTAAGCAAGAAATTCTATGCCAAAAGGCGAAAGTATTTAGTATATTAACATTGGCGAATTTGGCTTATAATTTTGGACTTGGCCATTAACGAAGAGCATCTCCAACTGATACTAAATTTATTACAACAATTTTAAAGCAAATAATTATGTATTTTACTTCTCATTCTTCCTCTAGATCCCTCTCTCTTTAGATCCCTCTCACTCCTTGTCTAACTTCCCCACTCTTCTATGAGTGAAAAGAAGGAGATTTTCATTCCCCCCTCCTACAAACACTTGGGAAAAACCCATGACAATTGCAAAGATAACTGGAATCAAAATATATATACATATACCTATATATATAAGGCAATGTCCCTCATCCAACTTTAATTTTAATGAAGCGCCAATATTACACGTCTAAACAATTGATATAAATCTTTTTAAAACTTTTGCGAGTCTTCACTTAGTCTTCATTCTCTTTCATTGAATTTAAGCTACAAAACTGGAAAAACTAAAGGTAAATTTCATAATTGAAATTTCAGTTTGAACCAACTATCAATTTGTTGAGTAAACGGAGAACAATAAAGTTGAGATATCGTGATCTATGTCTGGCCAATGGCCATTTTATTGTGAAATATATCCAACTCAATTAAAAGGAATAGTTGGAATGATGGAAAATGAAATATTTAGAGCAAATTAGATGGAATGCTAGTCTAGTAAATCCTGCCACAAATCCTCATGGCAATGGGCGAAAGTAAGGCAAGTAAACACACACACACACACACACACACTTTTTTGGAAGACTCAATGTTGGGGTCGGTCGACCCACCGACCGACCGAGAGACAGTCCGACCGGTTCCATGTGCAAAAAAGTTTTCCAAACAAAGTCAAGCTCACGTTCATCATCTCTTTGGGGGCTTGAGGAAAAAAAAAAAAAAAAAACTCCCGCGGCTCTAAACTCGGGCGACAATCACACGCAAGGCAAGAGCAGAGCAGAGCAGAGGCGATGGAAATGGATGTGGATGCCACTCCAGTGCCTCCCTCAACTTGGCTCAACTTGGCTTAGATCTGGTCTGGTCTGGTCTGGTGTTGCGCGCGTGTGAAAAGCGCATAATTTTTGGACACGGACAAATTTTCACTTTTTTTCAAGTTTTTTTTCTTTTTGCAGTTGTTGAGCGTCTTCTCTTTGTCGTCTTCTACTTGGTCGTTGTCGTCTTCTTCTTCTTCTTTTCGTCGGCGTAGTTATTTTAATTTCTATTTCTTTCGCTCGCTTTTCTTTTTATTGTTCCACACGGGTCCCAGCAATTGCTAAAGTTTCAACTTGAAGTTGGATTTTGCCTTGCCATTGCCTTTAGGTGACTGGATCGCTAAGCCACCAGGCACCAGACACCAGGGGGGAGGAGTGGGGGGCCAAAGGGAACAATAACAGCAACAATAAGAGTCCACAATGTGGCCGATTATGTTACCAATCTTGGGAACTATTATTATGGTGAGATTTTAATATCTCCTTTTTTGTCTTTCTTCTGCTACTTTGTTTTTATGTGTATTTTGCGTTTATTGTATTGAAATGTAATGTAATCCGAGGGAGTTGCTCCGCGAGAATTATTATCATTCATTATCATTATTATCAAGTCACACTGTGACCCCAAGTAATTAATTGATTATATTTGATGCTTTGTTTAAATTTCGAAGAGAGTTTTCATGTATCTACAATCTAAATGAATTTCAATTCGTATTCATATTTCGAAAGTGAAATTGTTTTGAACTTTGCTTATGACTACTCTGAGTTTTTGTTGTTAAACCACGACTGGAAAAACTTACAATCCCATAGTAACAAAGGCTCTAATCTTAACAAACTCAATTGTTCTTGATTTTTCTCTCTTTGAGAAGTTTAATTTTAGTTCACCTCTTTAGTATTACTTTGGGCCATACAAAATAATAGTTTCTTGGCTCATTAAAGAAGAGATGAACTCATAATTTAAAAGTTTTTGAAACAGTTTCATCTCTTATTGAAGAAATTCTTGCAAATTCTTCCTAATGATCATACAGAACTGGTTCCCTTTTGTTGCCTTTAGTAAAGTTGTTGATAATTTCGTATCGACATGGGATTAAAGTAGAGTGTTAAAGTGATATGATAGCTGTCATAGTAATTGATCCCCAGCATGAACCTATACCCATATGCATATGCAGTAGAAAAACCCACAAATAGCTAACGAATAAGTGATAAAGGTTTTCATATTTTTTGGTCTTCCGGGAATGGGATGGAATGCTGGATAGATAGATGGAAAACCGCGTCAATTGCCTCATCGATTATGCAAATATGATGTTGACTGTATTTACTATGGGTGTGTGTGTGTGTGTGTGTACATGGATAGAGTTAATATAATGAGATGGCTCATTCGATGATAGATCGTTCAAAATGGACTTTGCTGGTTGGCGGTTTTTGGGCTCCGACTCGACTCGAGTGTGCCATTGACTTGATTGCAATGCAACAATGCATTAATTTGTTTATAATGATGTCGGATTACGCGACAAATGATAGAAAAACTTGTTAATTGCTCCCCAAACTATTCGCATGCTGTCACAGTGCTCTGACTCTGACTTGATTCCGCATTGTGCAAGGGGAAGCCCCTCCATCCTCCGCATCCCCTCATCCACTATCATACAAAACATACATAAGTGTCTATCCAAATTCACATTGCTCATCGCTCAAATTGCATGACAACAATTTCGCAAATATCTTTTTTTTTTTCGGTTTCTTCTTCATTTCTGTCTGTCTGTTTTTGGGGAAGGCCTTTTTGGATAAGGCCAAACCAGTGAGCACAACTAATCAAATTAAGCAGCTTCATAAATTTGCCACATACGAGTGGATTTTCGTGACAGGTCAGCAGTTTTTAACCCAAACCCGGGACGGACAATTGCTCATTGTTAGATGTACCATGCAACATGGGAAACACACAGAAAAAGCCAACATTGATCAATCTTTGGTCAACCTTCCACTTGAACTTCTTGCTATAGAAATTGGAATTTTCATTCAGCAACCCATTCTTAAATATATATATCAAAAGACCCTATATACATAACATAAGTACAGACACTAGTTTATCAGACATTAAGTATTTACTTTGTTAAGCTCTTTGCCAATTTTATGCCATCTCATTATTCGGAAAAGCTGCTGTCCACACCTTCCAATGCATTGGGGCCTCAACAACAAAAAAAAAAAAAGACAACACACTAAACAAACATTTCCCATTTTCATTTGCAGTTTCTGGGGCAGCATAACTACGGAAGAAAAGGTCTTTTTCTTTTCATTTTCGTTTCGTATGAGTATGAGCAACAGATCTGTGAAAGGAAGCGAAAGTGACAAAAATATATATACATATATATAATTATATACATTAAGGTATAAAGTGGGTATATACACATATGTCATAGTGTAGGAACGATAACTAAACATTATTTTTAAACTCCCATTCGTAAATGTAATACATTAATATTATAGCTTCTATTAAAAGGCAGGTTAACAAATTTCAACCTTGTGAGAATCCTAAACAATCTTTTAGGGTGCCATTGCCAAATTTGCCAAAATTCATAACTAGATAAGGCGTATATAACTTCAAATCCTTCAGTTTCATTGATCTTTAACCACACAAATAACTTGACTTTTAAAGACAACTTATCAAAGAATAATGTATCAGTTTTTGAATTTGTTCACATTTTGAAAGTTATTCAAGTCAATTCACAGCTTTAGATTGGCCTATGCACTTGAAAGTTCAAGTCCATTTCTTAGAAAATAAATAGAATTAGAGTCCAGTCAAACAGATTGCGAATTAGAGCCATAGTAAGGCAATTGTATGGCCATTGTTAATGAGTCTTGCATCGAATTGTCTGTAATCCTTGCCTGTGAGTCCTTTATGTATATAAAGTTTATCTTCTAAGTAGCTACATTACTGGTGGAAAATGTTGCCTGATCAATGTTATAGGCTTACAGCTCCTTTAGTCAGCTTGCTACCTATTTTTGTATTCAAACCAAAATGTGATTGATTTTTCATAAATTACTCAGAGATTCAAAATGATGACCTTAATCCTGATAGCCTAAGGAGTAAATGTATGTATATATGAGACTTAACTGAGAGGATCAAAGTATTAAAGGCGAAACCTTTAATTAGTTGACTTATTTGTTCTAATATTGGAAGTTACCTAAGATACAACCTAATGAAAATCTTGGTTCGATCTTGTTCAGTACAATGAAAACGTCTCTGGATGCTGCACAAGCTTGGCTAGTACTAGGAGAGTGATTATACCTACAAATACTTTTATTTGAGAGCTACTATTTTTTCGTTTTACTTGTTTTCAACGTTTTTGTAATAACCGCATGCAATATGAGTAAATTTGCATAATTAATTTCTTGATGGTAGCGAAATGCAGGCGCGTAATGTGAAACAATATTTCAAATGAAGTTGTCGTCTTTGTCATCGTCGATGTTGTTGCATTTTGAAGACCTAGTGCCGCCGCTATGTGACAGTTATGGGGTTGTCTTTTTTTTTCATATCCCATCTCGGCAATTTTTCACATTTTCTTTCTCATTTTTATCGACAATTTCACTTTTTGAAGCCGCAATTGTAGAGGAAAGAGACGACGAAGATGATGCGGAGCTTGTGAATAGAGCTCCTCATATTGGTATATAAAAGTCTAATATATGTAGGTATACACATGTGGAAGCCCTCTAGTTTGAGGTTGTCATCAACAGCAGCAACAACAACAACAACAACAACAACAACAACAACAACAACAATTGCGAATTGCGGTTAAAGTATGACTCTCAAAATGTTCCCATGCCTACTGTTAGATCGCGTGCACTTTTGGGCTTTAGCTGAGCCAAGCCAACATCTCTTCCCTTGCTCTTGGTCTTGCCCCTGTCACCTTCAAGGCGTTGGCTAGAGAATTGAAGATGGTTTTCAAGTGCAAAGACACACACACACACACACACACACACATAGGTACACACATCCATGTATGCTGCAGCGAATTGTTGGCATTATTATCGACACGAAACGAATCCACAAAACTTGTTTGCCCCCCGAAAAGACTCTGACGTCAAATGTTGGCATTGCAATTTGCTAGATCTCAGCATAGACCAGCAGAGTGGCCAATCCAGTCGCAGGCTCATCCATCAGCTGTGCTCGACAACAGCAACAGCAACAGCAACAACAACAGCATCAACAGTTGTAGAATTTCACTTTCCTTTAAAAATTTCAATGTATACCATGTGGTTGGAGGCCTAGGTGGAAGAGTGGGAGAGTGACTATCCGACTCCCGTCGTCATGGCATCGACTGAGCTGTACATTGCTTTTGTTTCAGTAGTAGCAAACAGTTGTCGGTCTGGCTTAATTGAATAACGTTTGCCCTCCACTCCGTCCTCCAGCTACCCATTTCCACCCGACCAACTCCAAAATGATGAGAAAGCCAAAGCAAGTTCATTGTTATTCATTTATATATATGTACATATATAGTTTTCAAACATGCAACTAAGTTCTTCTCTGCTTACTGATGAGACACATTTTTTTAATACTAAGAATACCACTTTTAATTTATATTTAAAAATTCCCATGGTCTTTTATTTAAGTGATCATATTAGAGCACCTTTCAGTGAACTCTTCAGTTGGTGACATTTTTATGTCTAATTTTATTATTATTCTTATTCGTGTCTGTCAAACTATCCAAATCCGTTTTTCATCCTCAAAAAACAATTTACGAGTTAGCAGCAGTTAGAATATCTTTCTTCCCCTTGCTTAAGATCAATTTACAATTCATTAAAGCCATTTTCAACTTTTCAGCATTTGAAGAAACTTTCAAATATGTAAAATAAATCATAATGGAAATTTTGAAAATTCTTCAATTCAATGTTTTACTTGCTCATTCATCTAATTCACTCAGTAGGTTGTGTAGATTTTAATCTTCTATTTAATGGCTTTTCGCCCTGGTTGTATATTGTGGATAATTCACCAAATGTTACCCTAATCCCTGGTTTAAGCACTCAGCGACTTTTATTTAAATTTCTTTCTAGTTTAGCCTATTAAATGTTTCCTTTGTGGTCTTTGTTTTTGCTCGCTCTCCCTCTCTTTATGTATGACACTGATAGGTCAATATCTAACCAAATCTATGGCAATAAATTAAGCGTGAATAATGGCAAATTCGATGGCCATTCGATGAGTCCACATATTGTGTATGGCATATGAGAGAGTCAGTACATTATGAGAATATGCATCCGGCGTAATGCATTTCGCATTTTTGCATTTTGCGGTTGCAATGCGAATGAAAAAAACAAAATTATTCATGGCATGGCAATTGCTACTGCTAATGTCTGGCTACTTATTCGGTTTGGTTAATTAACAATTTACAATTTTTACATATTGACCCTGCCCACTGGCAACAGCAACAAGGGAGAAAGTTGGCAACAGATTTACCATATATAATAAAGAAATTAATATATTTAAAATATCAAATTGGATTATATATAAACATACTAAATACATGAAATATGCACTAAATAAGTTCAAGATCAAAAAAAAAAAGGAATAATATTTATTCCTTTTATTATTCATAGATCTCGAGCCGGCAAGCAAAAAAAGTTTTGAATTTTTTCTATATTTTTTAAGCGAGTGCCAAAGTTTACAAGTAAAAACTATTGCTGAACTTTCTTGGAAACTATTTGATCTTAATTTATGAGTAAATTTAAAGTCTATTTCAATAGGTTTACAAATTATAGATTATTTTTTGCGCATTTCTAGAATTGTGCTTAAAATTATTGCAGAATGAAAGTTACAACTTTTAAAAGACAAAAGACATTTTCGATTTGGGTTTTTGACTGATTGTGAGTTTAAATTCCACAAAACGAAAAGTCAATGAATGTATTGAACCCATGATATGATGGAAATATATAAGTATATAATTATATTGAGTGAGTTATATACCTAAATATATAGAACAACATAATGGATCAGAACTGCATAACTTGACCTTCCAAGTATCAAAGGTATATCAAATAAAAGTTGTTGACCTGCAAGAATCGAACGAGTTATTAATGAAATTTAGCGCCACCACAAACACCCACACACACACACACACACACACACACACACACACACACACACACACACACACACACACACACGCACACACACAAAGACAGACACTATTACGGTTTAAATTATCTAACCATTTTCATGAGCGTCAATTGGTGGTTGGCCGTTAATTTACTTTTAATCTGAGGAAGTTTCGTCAAGTAGCCATAGAATTGGTTGAAAAATTCAATTTGTTTTCAAGTGGCCCCATGAATGACTAAATCGGGCTATGTTGATATGTTATACGAAATGGAACTGTGAATTTTCTACATTGAACATTTAAGAACTCACCTTATATACTTGATATATGCCATCTCCCTCTGGCCAATTGTTTGTAGTTTGCTTTTGTTTTCTTGGTGCCAGCTAATCAAGGAGGACAGTTTCGATTAGATTTCAATTAAATTGCCATTATCAAAATAAGACAACAAAATTCCAAAGAATCTGATATGATTATTGTTTTGGTTTTTTCGTTGAAATTCATTTTAGATGAATGCTCAATTAGAATTCTTAATCAATTCGTAATACGTCTAAGGTAAATTTTTGAATTTCCAAACAAATGAATAACAACCAATTTTTAAAATATGACAAGCATTTATATGAATAAAATAGCATAAAAATAATCTATAGGTTTAAATTTTGGGCATTTTAGATCACTTAACCTCTGACTTCACTTTTGGTTTGATGGATGAGCTGTTTCTAAAGTCATTTTCATACCAATTGCCTACTTTGGGGGGCACATTTTCCCCTTTTCACATCTTTCACAAATTTGATTTAAGTCATTTATAAAACCAATTAAATGATAAATGATGATTCTTTTGACTAAGAAATGTCCTAAGTTATCCTTTTTTTTTTGTTTCCAGGCAATTTGGAGCAGCAGCAGCTTGGCATCTGGCCTGAGCGTGAGGCTGATCCTGTCCAGCCTAGCCTTGGCTTTGCTACTAACCACATCGACAGCAGCATCCGCATCTTCCTTACCATCGCAACCAGCGGAACATTTGGTGCCTCCGCCCTTACCTACAGCTCAACGACTACGTCATTCCGGTTATACAACCAATGCTGAGAATGGGGGAGGAGGAGGCGCAGCTGTTGGTGTTTTGCCTCCAGAGACGGGATTCATGACACGAGTGGCCCGCTGGTTTGGATTGGCTGGAGGGGGTCAGTCATCACCACAAGCGCAGTCACCGTCGCTGCGAGATCAACAGTTGAGTCCCAGCTCTACGAATTATGCCTATCCCAAGCCAGTGACTAATTTTAATGCTGGTGGCAAACCCTGTGGCCTATGCAACAAGTATCCCTGGGTGCCTATGGTGGGTCAACAGCAGCAGCAGCAGCAGTTGCACTCGACCAATGACTTGGCCAACTGGAAGGGACCTCTGGCCCAGGCTTCTTCTCAGCATCGTCAGCGTGCCGTACAATTTCGTCCTCCACCCTCACAGAGTGTATTTCTGCCAATGGCAGGTCCCAATCCACACTTAGCCATGTGGCAATTCCGCCACTTTATAGTGCCCAACCATTTAGACCAATTTTCCAACCCATCAATAGTCAACAGCAACCCGTGGAGAACCTAGCTGCCCAGTCAGAGCTGCGACCCGTGCCAGCTATCACGACGACACTGCCAGGATCTACACATCGGCCCTACACGAATCCCACTCAAGTGGACAATGGCTTTGAAATTATCAAGAGTCATCAATTGACTGACTTTGTCACCTCTGTAGAGTATCCAGCCACTTTTGTCCAGTCCCATGCCATAGATTTGGGAACCAGTTCGGTGCCCAACAATCACAGGCCACAGGAAACGAATGAGGATGATGGTGGTCCTGGTGGGGAGAAGGATGAAACCATCAGCACAGTGCGTTATCAGCTAGAGGACTTGGCTAGTGGATCTGTTCATCAACATTTGCCAGCATCGCGACTGCTCACAGAGCTGGGACACTTTGCCGATAGCCAGACAACGACAGTAATGCCACCAGCGGATAATTATCCAGCTGCCTCATCCCAACAGCAATTGCAGCAAGAGCAGGAGCAACAACTTTACTATGCAGAGCAATACATTGAGCAGGAGCAGCAGGAGCAAGAGCAAGAATCAGAGACTTCACTTCCTTACACCACAACCACAGAACCATCTCCAGCACCATTCATTAACCATCATCATCATCATCATGAGCATCACCATCGGGATAGAGAAACACCCAAACGTCTGCTGGACTCGCCCATTAAACATGCCCATCTGGCAGGGGAGGCACGACCCTTTACTCGTGATCCAGCCGAGCTTAACTTTCGCCTGAGCCAAGTGTCTCCCACAGTGGCCAGTGAGGTGGCCACAGAGGTACCCACTCCCACCTCTACCTATGGCGCCATTGATGCTAGTGGACAATTTGCAGGAATGTCACCACCTTTGCCCCCAATACGTATTCCAATCCACAACAGGTGATCATACCGTATACGACAAAACAGAAACCACGACCCTTTGAGCCCTGGACCAAGGTGAACGATGTTGATCCGCAGGAGCAACAGGAATCCAAACTGACAGCAGCTTCGGTTACACCCCCCCACACTGCCCACACGTCGCACCACCAAATATCTAACCAAGATTCTAGCCACCAATCTGAGGGAACTACTCAAGCGAGAACGAGATGGCTCCAAGCGTCGACCGAATGGCCTAAATATCGGAGTGGACATCTCGCGGCTGCAGCACAACATTGACGGCTGGACGGAGCAAGAATACAATTCGCTTTCCCATCGTCCCAGCACTCCAACCATACGGGGTCGTTCCAAGCACATACCCACTGAGTATCTGACCACCACGACAACTACTCCAGCACCGCCGGTCACATCCCAGCTGATAAGACAATCGAAGACAACACGGGGCGGTGGGTTCGGAATTGGCCTCCAGCTTGCCGGCCACCTCACCGAATGCCGGCGATCTATCCTCATCGATTAACAATCTGGAGCACTTGCATATTCTCGGCGAGAAACTGCCAAAACGATTCCATCCACTCGATGACAATCATCTGCAATTCGACTTTTATGCTGCCCATCATCAGGATCGCTTGAAAAGCACTACAACGTCCGCTCCCTCCACATCCGCTCCTACAACTTCCAGTTCATTGCGTTTGACCAGCCAGGATGGCGTAACCCCTCTCTATGATCGAACCACACCTGCTCCCATGGAGTTGTGGAAGCAGGCTAAGGTGGCCATCTTGCCGCAAACCAATGAGAAGGTGTATGTAGTTACGCCGCAGCCTCCGGCACGACATCAGGCACGGTATCATCATGTCTCCGAGGCGGAGGACCATCACGAGGCATCCGCCTCGGCATCGGCACCACGGCCAGTATATCAAACGCCGGCGCCCAGATTCTCGCGTATGCGTCCCACACCAGGAGCAGGTAAAATCGATCAATCTAATTAAATCTAAGGCGAAAAGTCATTTTGATCGAAACAAAAGGATAAATATATCCTCTCAGTGAAGGCAGAGGAGAAAGACATCTCAAAAACTTCTCCATTGCATACTTTAGGGGCGATTTTCCTTTCATTTCAACACTCTAGGCAACCAAAGAGAATACTTGGATATTTCACAAACATCCTAAATGTGTATAAAATTAAAGAAAAAACTTATCACTGGGTGAATTTGAATGTTTTTCAAACTGTTCTAAATTATTTATATGGGAAATTAGCTAATATTTTAGAGGTCAACTTGAAGTTTTTGAGTTTAAAATATGTTTTCACATTTTTATTCTCAGCTGCCATGCCGACAACATCGTCCCAGCTGCATAATTACACACCGGATATATTTGGACTGATGGGTCTATCGTCCTATGTTCCCGCTGAGCCAGTGGAGATAATTGATGGCAATTCCAAAGTAATGCTAATGCGACATGTTTCTCGTTCTGACATGTAATCGAGATTTTGTTTTCTTCATCCATCATCCACACGCCATTATATCACATTGAACACCCATTTACACACACACCCACACCCACACATATGCACATATAGGTGATAAATATAGTGACGCCGGCGCCTCTTGTATCCGCCCTGCAGCAGCCGTCAGCAAAGCCAACAATATCTCCTTCGCCTAGATAGAAGATCATCGTTTAGCGATCACTGGCGCTGACACTGGATGATCATTCGAAGAAGCATCTACCATCTACCTATTGTAATATATATTTCCCCCAATACTCCCCGCCCCTGCCCTTGGCCCACTTTTCCCACAAAGAAGTCGAAGACGGACGCATGAATATGGATTACGGATTATGGATCCAAGATGAAACCATAATCAATGATTAAAAACTAAGTCTGCGAATCTAATGGAAAAACGTATTTCATAAGGATTCCCTTCCCCCTCCAGCCCATCCCCCTTTGGAGCGCTATTTGGTATATGTATATGTTTAAGAGTATTTGTGCATTTTTTAGCTTTATGAGACAAATGTGTGTGTAATGAGAGTGAAAGAAGGATAGCGAAATACAAAGAGCGAAGTAACTAAGTAAAATTAATCAATTCCATTTGGCCAATGTTTAATGTTTATTTGTTTTTTTCTTTTTTTTTTTTTTGTTTTTTTTCTGTTTGTAAAATGTAAATTTTCGATTTGCCCAAATATTACGAAATACGACAAATACTTAAATAGGAAAAAAATAAACAAAGTCACTTTAATGTATTCTAATTTCTAAGAGTGCATAAATAAACAAGCAACAAATAAAAAAAAAACAATAAATTATATGCATAATTACGTATTTAATAACGAGTGTAGATAATTTTGAATATAGTGTAAAAGTAATTTGCCTAAAATTATGCAACAATTTTACAAAAATTTACCTCAATCGAAGTGCAGAGCAGCTAAAAACGTTTAACACTGAATATCTATATATGTATAAGACAATCATTTGAACATTTTTATATATTTACATCTACATTTATTTACATCTAAAGGGGAGAAAAAAAAAACAGTATGAATTCATGAATTTGAGTCTTCTACTACATCTTATCTCTGACGTCTTCTACGTATGAGAGCCTCTAGGATCCAGGATGTGGCCGCTATAAAGGATAAAGCATCGAGACAGTGCAAAGTCACCGAATAGTCATAACGATCACGCACCATACCTGAAAATCGGCAAAAACAAATATATATATATAGAAACAAGATTATATGGTAGAGGAGTTTTGATGACCCTCACCTACAAATGGTCCACAGAATAGGGTAAACAGACCAGAGATGAGTAATTGCAGACCTGATGCACCTGGTAATCGAACAAGTGGCACATGTCCTGGTATGATCAAAGGCCAAAATATTGTACGAACTCCCTTGCATATGCCAATCCAGGCAAAGCATCCAAGGATCACATTATACGATCTTGTGCAGGCAACAACTGTGCGTCCCAAAGCCAAGCCAATTACGCCGATTAGAAAGAAGACACGATTGTCCCATGGTATCTTCTCGGTGAAAAATGGCACCAGGAATCTCATGCATATATCAAGGCCAGCCAGCAGGGATATGGATAACGTTATTTGCGATGTATCGAAGCCAAAATCAGCCAGTATAAAGGGCATGAGAATGGAGAAGTTAAGTTCAGCAAAATTGATAATGGTCAGACCGGCGACAAGATTCACATATGTGAAATCCTTTAGGAGATCCAAATCGAAGAATGTAATGACCTTTTGGAGAAAACTAATTTCCTTTTCTTTTTCCACTTCCTGCTGAAAGTTTTCTTGATTATTATTATTTGTTTCCATTTGTGGCCTAGTCAGTTCATGGAGTGCTGAGCACTTGCAACAGGTCAGTGACTCTTGGCGTTCCCTTCGAAAGTTGTTTGGTCGCAGAAACTCCTCCGCTGGAAGCTGTTGCTCCTCGTCAAGTGGAGCATGCTCCAAATCCTTGGAACTCGAAACAGTGCGAAAGCGCAGACGACTCGAGGCTAAAGATTGACGCGAACCAAACCAGCCATCATTTGCTCGCGATAGCATTGGAGTGCCCGGCTCGGTAATCTCAAAGCCAGGACGTTGGGCATCGTCATCCTGATAGAGATACTGACTAGAGAAGATGCCGCCAGGTTCGTGTTTGCGTTGCATGCCACAATGGGCACACAAAGCCACTGGCTGATCTTTAAGCAATGGTTCTGGTTGTTCTTCCGCATTTTGTGCACTCACGTGATACCGCACGGGCTGATAGATTAAGGCGCAGACAAAAGAATGCAACGAGATAGCCGCAAACAATAAGACAGTCGCCTGGACACCATAGATGCTCAGCAGATGTGTAACCAAATGGGGCAGAAATATCGGTCCCAGTCCAGTTATGGTCCACGAGAAGCCGGCTGCTTTACGTCGCTTCTTCTGAAAATAAGTATTTATGGCCAGCGATGATGATGACACACTGATGCCCATGCCAAAGCCTGAAGCCAGGAGAATTTATATACATGTATTTAAGTTCGTATTCCAATCTTACCAAAGAGCATAGCATAGGTGACCATGAAGCCAAAGAAGGTGTTACAAAAGGCAGTTAGGGCAATGCCACTTGATATTAGTAATGACCCCGTCATGCCCACCTGACGAAATGTGAATCTACGGAACATTGGACCATTCAGAAGACCCGTACACGCCGAGATGGCCGAATGTGTATTGACAATGGACGTAATCTGTGAGTTGCTCAAGTTCACTTCACTGAGTCGGTCTTTAAACAGAAAGGCAAACTGCTGCAAACACGGAAAGATCGATAACTGTCCGTGGGAGAAACGATTAGCTCAAAGATACCAATATATATTTTGTAAATCTAATTATTTTTACCTACATTGGAAATGCCGGCCGCAACACAAACGACCCACGCCCAGCCACCATCAGGCGCCACAAAATTCGAACCCAGATCGCTTTTGTTCTTCCTGTTGTAGTAACGCAAAGGCACTTTGCTAGTCAAAGGACGAGTTGTATCCTGATAGACCTTCTTTTTCGATTCATCCATGCTTCTGTAATGAAAGCATCAGTTATCAGTCTCCTAGCTAAGTACTCACTGTAATACTTACAATTTTTGTGGATATCTGCGTATGTTGACTCAAAAATCAAAGCAGCCGTGCAACTGAAATTAGCAATTTCTGATATATTAAAGACAGACTTTAGATTTCTCATTAACAATGCATTTGCTTTCTAATCAAAATTCAATGGAAAGCTCTCGATTGTAAGAATATGAAGTACTTATTTTCGCTTCTCGAGGTCAATCAAAGCGGAGTCTTTTGGAAACAACCAACAAGTAGGTTATAAAAATGTTTTTGCTGCATACTTCTAGGCATACAAATTTAATATTTCCCATAATCAACCTCAATTCGAAAAGTTAACTTTATAGAGATTTTAAAAAGGCATATCTCTTCTTCACTTTAAATATAAATTATAAGCTAAAAACAAAAATTCTAAAAGATAATGAATTTAAATTCCTATTTGTAAGCCTTTTCAAAAATGCTTCTGAAATAAATTGCAAATGCTAGAGTTAAAAACCATGTGAGTTAATTAAGTTATGGTTTCGGGAAATCGTTTTATATCTCTATGAGTAAATCTGAATGATACAACATTTTTGCATGATTTAGATAATCTGCTTGCAATTTTTTTTCTATTATTGTTCACTATTTTCCTTTGTTCAGAGAAACGTGATTTCTGATCTAGCCCAGTTTGCTTATCAGTATTGAAGTCACACAATATATGACGATTTGTTTTTTTTTTTTTTTGTTTTGTTTTTTGCTCATAACGACAATATAATGAACTTTATTAGAATCAATTAATCAATCAATCAATCTCGATTTTTGTTATAAAGACTCTAAATCCCAAATAGTTCCAAAGGACAACTTGTAAATTTTCATATTGAAACTACGTTTAATTATTTATATTCCAATGTTATGACAACTAAAAAGCAAAGGGTCCAATATTGTCTTATCAAAAACTGAAATAAAATGACTTGCAAACTGTTTTGGCTTTTTTTTTTATCGAATGCGAGTATTCTATTTATTTGTATGTAACTAAATATAAATGTTTATTGGTTTACTTTTTGAGAGCAAGCCCATTTTTTGTGTCATGTTAAACTGTTAGGCAATTTTGGCAATAAAACAAAAATATTGGCTAATTCGTCTTATCAGTACCTACACATGTGACAAACAGAGATTTCGCTCTGTTGATATATGATACTAAAAAGAAAACGGCAAAAGCAAAACAAAAAGAAACAGAATGTTTTTCAAAATATTACACATACGACATGGTGTCGCAAAAAATGATAACCAATCAACTCGGCTCTATGTCAATTTCTATATATTCCATGGCATGGCAACAAATCCTCAAAAATTTAATAGAAATGTTTATAAAATTTATTAGCAATTTAATCTTTGTGTTTGCTGGAAAAACTTTTAGTCAATAATTCAATTGATTAACTATGGGAAGAGTCTTTCCCAGAATATTCAAATCACAAGGCTCTCACGTGTATAAGGATTACTTTGACTTAAATTACAATCATTAAGAAAAATTATTATTTCTTACTTACTCTCTTATGATTTGTAAGCCAAACACTCTGCCTCAACGGAAGGCACTCTACTAACTAGACCATTCTCAAGGGCTAGGCACAATTTGTGGTCTAAAGGCGATTTCAAAGAGGATGGAATGCACAAATCACGAAATTGATTATGTTTGATTGTGGCTCACCATCTATCAACTCACTCACTTAACTTCAATTAGTCGATAATAATTGTAACACAAATATCTCTATATATCAAGATAGTGAGAAATTAATCCGTCGATAGCATCGATAAGATAACGATTGACTTGGTTATTCCCTTAATAAAAGGTTTGCTACTGATTAAGACCATAATTCGGCTGATACAAGTGGTCAAATGGTTTAGGCACCAGCAAATGGGATAATACGGGAAAATATTATGAATATTATTATAATACTTACAAGTGTGTGTGTGTGTGTGGGTTGTGTGTAACTGTGAGTGTATATTTGGGGTATATAAAGTCAACATCTTTCCAATAACAAATCACTTGAATGAAATACATAACAAATATCGAGAGCATGAAGGAAACGGATAAATGTTCATTATTTTTTTTGTTCACTGCTTTAATCTGTTTGCTTTCGCTGCATGCAAAACTTGGCAACAGATTTCTGAAATGCAAAACAAAACAAAAACATAAAAAAAAGAAATTTCAAGTGTAATTCTGCCTTTGGCTTTGACATTTTAATTGCAGCAGCTATTTAAGTATATTTTGTAATTTTTCTTTTTTAACACAATTAATAACCACGATAAAAATGTTGTACAAATTTCAAGTTCAAGTCGTAACTTACGATTGAACTACTTAACACGAATAGAACAATAGTTGGACAAACTAAACGCGATGCCAATCTGATGACCAACTAGTTAGAGCGCGCTCCTACAGCCCATACGGCTCTCTCAACAAAGACCAACTAAAAACGTATGGGCGGGAGATTGGCGATTGCGACTGCGACTGCTTTTGGTCAACTATAGTATAAGTATATGTACTTTCTATATACCTACGTATGTCTATATGTCTGTGAATAATATGGCACCAAGAGCAACAACCACGTTGTCGTTGAAATCCAACAGCGTGCGCCCCCCAACAAGATTAGCTGAATTACAGAAATTCTGTAAACAGAATAGAACATTTTTCGATTATCTACAAATTTGCAGGCTAACTGAGACTGATTAGCCATCATCAACGTATTCTGTCTTGTTTCCGTTTTCTACTTTCGAGATTCTTTATTGGAAATGTTTCATAAAGAGCAGTAAAAAACGCTAAAATGTCTTGGTGAAATTAAGCCTACATGGGGGATACGTGACAAACGATGACTAAACGATTAGAACTTCTTAATAATACATGATCCCTGTGATTCGCTGCCATTTAGAGTCCTCCAGATGATAAAATATCAATTGAAAAGTCTCTTTTAAATCTGTTAAAACCCAAATTCAAACAAAGTAAACAAATTTAACTCATTTAAGTTGTGTTTAATACCTAAATACATTTAAGTACAATACTAATTTATCATACAAGGTGTAAAACCAAATTTATAAAAAAAAATCTTAGAAATTAAGTTAAGATTACACATCCGGAGTACCTTTAAGTACGAGCTTAGCCAAGTTGGCGATGCTCAAGGAATATTAAACTCTGTCTCTTTCTTTCTTTCTCAGATATGGCCTGATTTTAATCTCTCGAAGCCTGCTGTTTCATCTCAGACTGTCTATATAAGTATGTTTAAGAAGCTCAATTATTCATTTTCGACCAGTTAGTCCTAACAAGGCATTACGCGCCCAATGCTGTAGAGGGTTTACCCAGCATGCGGCGAACAACCGATTCGAGGAGCCAAAGTAGTAGGGCCACTGCAGTCAAAGTATTAATGACATGGATGGTTGCCGTATAGCCGTAGGCATTTGTGAGAATACCTAAGAAGAGAATAGATCTTTGATTAATTCGCTGCTTAGTTGCTGCCAATGAGCTTTGGAACTTACCCAAGACGGGACCCATAACTAACGAGAACATGGTGTTAAAGATCAACTGGAGACCCGAGGCAGCTGGCAAACGTTTTAATGGCACATAGCTGGGTATAATAAGGGGCGAGAATATGGTGCGAAATCCTTTGCCAAAACCAATCAAGATAAAAACAGCCAAAACGACATTGTAGGAACTTGTGAGGGTGACAATGACACGACCCACAGCAATGCACAGAATGCCAAAGGCGAAGAGCACTCGATTGTCCAGTTTCACCTTCTCGAGAGCCAGCGGGGCCAGGAAACGCACAGAGATGTCCATAGCAGCTAGCAGTGACATGGCCAGCGAAATTTGGGGATCGGTATAGCCAAAGCTATTCAAAATGAAAGGCGTCAGCACCGAGAAGTTCATTTCGCCAAACATCATCACACTCATGCCCACGGCGAGATTGACAAAGGTTAGATCCTGCACCAAATCGAGGTCGAAGAATTTGTTGACCTTCTGGCAGAAGGTCATGCGGCTCTTGGCCTCCTCTTCGGCCTGCTCGGCGGCCTCTAATTCGAGACGCTCCTGTTTCAGAGCTTCGGCGGATTTTTGCAGCAAGACCTTATCCTCGGCGCATGTGCAACGCAGCAGTTCCTGATCGTGTCCAGATTTCGAATAGACACTCACCTTGCTGGCATAACGGTCCATATCTTCGCGTTCGCGGTTAAAGTAATTTGGCTTATACAACGATGTCTGGCCTGGCGTTTCCACATCATCGCCACCACGATGACCGTTGACCTCCAGTCTGTCCAGATTCTCCCGACTCCGGCCCGTGATCGAGAGTTGGCGCATCAAGGCCTGCCTACTGCGATAGCGAGCTCCATTGGCATGTTCTGAGGTCAGGGACATTTTGGAGCCAAACCAACCATCGTTGGCCCGGGCCAACATGGGTGTTCCAGGCTCTGTGATCTCATAGCCCGGCCTCTCGGGATCATCGACATTGAACAGATACTGGGATGAGAAGATGCCACGTTTGCCTCGCTTCAGATACTGACAATATTTGCACTCATAGTCAGCTAGAGGATCGGTGTTTGGCGCCAGCAGATTCCCATTGGCCTCCAAAAGCTCTGATTGAGGCTCCTTTTCCTCATTCGTGGCCGGCATCGCACTCTTCGGCTTCTTGGCCACATGCCACAGCACTGGCTGCAACATCATGGCGCAGAGTATTGCATTCATGCAAATGCCCGAATACACCAGAGTGGTGATAAATGAGCCATAATAGCTTATCAACAAGGTGGACACATGGGGGAAGATGATTGGTCCCAGTCCGGTTATTGTCCACGTAAAGCCAGTGGCACGACGACGTCTCTGCTTGAAGTATGTGTTGACGGCCAGCGATGTGGCCGCCATGGCCAGACCCAGGCCAATGCCGTAGAGGCATGACAGAAAGACACAATACTGGACAAAGGTTGTGCAAAAGGCGGAGGCGAAGATGCCAATACAAGCCAAAGTGGTGCCAGTCAAAGCCACCTGACGAAAGGTGAACCTCCGGAACATTGCTCCATTTACAATGCCTGCAATAAGTGTCCGTCCGTAGGTTTAGCAAATGGAAAGTCTATAAATTTTGTTATTAACACTCACCCACTAGCGAGGATACAGCCATCACTACATTTACAATGGATGTGGTCTCTTTAGGACTGAATCCAAGTCCTTGCATCCGATCTCTGTATATCAAACCATATTGCTGTAGTGCCGGGAACATGCAGAACTAATACGGAAACGCCAATGATAACTTTAGTTTTGTGGAATTCTTTTGCTTTTGTCTTAACTCACATTATTCATTCCTGCTGCCACACAAACAACCCAGCCCCAACCGCCATCTGGAGCCACAAAATCAGGTCCCAAATCGCTTTTGTCACGACGTTTTGGCTTCTTTGGTTTGGTGGTGTCTTTATAGACACTTGCTTGATTTTTTTTCTGTTAAATTTGACTTTTCCATTGTGTGTTGTGTTGTGTGCTGCAATGAAGATGGAAAGATAACTGTTAGAAACACGAGGATGTATGAAAAAGGGTATTCCCAACTTCGACTATTGTCATTGAATATGTGTGAAATAGGCATTTTAATGGGCATGTCCCTTGTGTCTAATATACATAGATTGTGACTTTTTTTCCTTTCTTCTTCTTTGGCGATTTTATTTATCTTTATAGGCAATTTAATATGCATGGCACGAAGTCGATGAGATTTCTATATAAAACAAGGTGTGCTGATAGTTAAATTGTTGTTGAATGCAACGAAAACCGACAACAAAATGAAATCACTTACAATTAGCCTTAGGCGGGTGCGGCTCTAGCCCAGCCAGGGCCTATTCGGTGAGCAATCCAAGTAGACTATCTATGTCCTTTACAAGGGCAATCAAAGGTATCTAATATTAGTAACATTGGCATATTGTATCTTAATCGACTTGATTTCCAAACAGACAAAGTGCGGCTATTTAAGGAGCAAGAAATTTCATTCAACAGTCTTGTATACCCTTAGCTCTAGGGTATGACCAAGTATAATAAGGCAGAAATTATTAAAAGTCGTAAAGTGAGCGTGTTGTAAAAAAGGCAAAAACGATCAGAGAAAACCCACACAGATTCAATAGTCAGAAGAGGGTACTTTGAGACACTCTATGAAAGAAGTGAAGGAGCTCTCCATGGGGAGAGGGATGGTAGAAAATGATGCAAAAATGGAATGCCGTGAATGGAATGGAATGGAGGCAGGCAAAGATCGACCTCCATTCAATAGTCATTATTTATGCGGCGATAATGCGTAGACAAGTCCCCGCAACCCTATCCCATATGAAGAAGAAGAAAGCAATTCCTATGAACGTCTTCATAAATATTGAAAGAGTGTGTGTGTGTGGGAGGGGGGGGGTCCTCTCTCTTTCTCTCTGTCTGCCTTCCCCCCATTTTGGCAGATTTTGTTGATATTGTCTCTTGCTGTTTGTTGTCTGCTGTCGGTTTTACCATTGAACTCAATCGAAGCGTGCCATAAATTTACACCCTATTCTCTGCCGTCTCCCCCACCAGATTTCAGATTTCAGTCTGGGTATGACAGGGAGGGTGGTGGGGGGGACGAAGGAGTTGACATTGAAGGCACTTTGCATCCGGAGTTTAGCCAGTCAGCCAGAGAGCCAGCACATCGATCAACATGGCGCAAAACTTTCGCTTAAAAATGTTTAAATATAGTTCAACATGTTTTAAATATAAGCCCCCCTCTTCCCCTCCCCTCCCACCGCCAAACGTACACACACTCTCATCATTCTTCTCCTCTTATCTCCCACTCTCTCTCTCTCTCTCTATCTCTCTCTTGCTGTCTTTGTCAGTGGCAAATTATACCGGTTTTCAAGCCACTTTGTTGGCTTAGTAATTGTTGGGTGTTTTTTTTTTCTATTTGAGTTTTTGTTTTTTGCAAATCATGCAGCGTGGACATTTAATTTAGTAAAACAAACACAACGCGTCATCGTTGTGTTTTTTTTTTTTTAGTTCATAGTCGAGCAATGTGCTTTAAATACACTGTATTGATAATGAAAAGCAACTGATTTCGTTTTGTTAATGAACTTTATAATTGGATGGAAAATTTATAGTAACAAAAATCAAGAATGAATGACTCATAAATATGATGAAGAAGATACGACATCAACTATGGGGGCTAGCCCACATGGCGATTAGTTTATCCCTTTACCGAAAGAGTAATACAATGGGATGGTGGAAGGGGGGGAAAATGTGTTATCAGGTGAATAACTAACTCTGTTAGAATCGCATTCACATTGCCTACAAATGTCCATATGTGTGTATGCATGTATAATGCTTGCTATCGATTAGTTAGTTGACTCCCTATCTATCTATCTGCTATCTATCATCTTTGGGGCCTCTTATCAATGCCGCCGACGACGCCACCAACACCAGCAATACGACTGCCGCGGTGTGTGCCAGTTGGAGCCAAAAGGCAAATAAATGGAAAATGGAAAAAACACTTGTAACTCAAGTTCTCGTACATAACACAAATGCGGCAGACAAGGTGTAGTACAGGTGCCACACGGCTAATATCGAACAAGTGTGACAAGAATGTATCTTATAGATACAATTGACTATCTTCTTCACATTTCAAGGCATCATTGACTGACATAAATACCCAAAGGTTTTACTTTAGAAGGTTATTCTTAAAGCTTTTAAACTACATTCTAAATTGGCCACAAATTGACCAATATTAAATCATTGCACAATTCTTTTTACTTAATATCTTTAACAATAACTTCTCTGCCCATTTTATTTTAAAAATCCAGATAGTATTTAAGTAATTTTCCTGACTTGTTCTAGAGTTGAGAAAATGCATGTTAGAAGCTCTTTCTCCTCTATTTCTCTTTCAGTCTCTCCAAAAAATACTTTATTGTTAGTTGAACCTTAACTGTATTCTGCAGATCGATAAGCTATATTACTTAAGTCTAAATAATTTGTATAGAGTAAACTTAATCAAAAACTAAAAGTAACTACTAGATTTAATTTAGAAGTGAAAAAAGTAATATACATATAATATAAGATTGCAAATAATTGAGCTTAAATCTCGTTTCTTTATTTGTTTGACTTTTGATTGGCAACCAATCCATGTGTCCGTCTGTTTAAACACTTGAAGTGTCCATGCCATGTCCTTGCCACGCCTTCTTTTGCCTACGTATATTAGGCTGATTTGGCTTCTAATTTTGATAGAGGAAATTTGGAATTCTTGGAAATCTAAATTTTAACAGTTTCTTAGGTCTTACATCATTTCCCTTCCTCCCAACGATCCCTCGCTTCCGCAGGGCAAATCTAATGATATAAGTGTCTTAACTTTGAATTGCTGACGTTAAAATTGTCCTGTCTTGATTAAACTTAAAGGAAACACCAATATTCAAAATTTGAAATTAAGTTTTATAAGTGAATGTCATGCTGATCAGACATATATGAACGTTATAAAAGAGTAAATGCAAAGCGAATAATAGGGAAAATAAGTAAAAAATGATCGAATCCACATTACTTATTCAAAGCTCGATCTTGTAGAGAAGAAAACAATATCTTTTTGTTGCTCCTAAAGACACTATATACATATACATACATACATATATCGATATCGATATTGGATAAATGTACTGTAAAAAACTCAAAAGCAGTTGTCATCAGGTCAAAAAGTATAGGATCTGGCCAATTGAATGGAGATTAATGTGCTCAAATACGAAATACATGTTATATATGTAGTTACACTTTATACATCTATATATATGTACATATATGTATGTATGTATATAGTAAAATGTGTAAAGTGCCGGCGCCGCTGATCATTTTATTTCATACAAACGTACACTGAAACAATATGTAGCGACAATTTAATTGTGTCAATGAGAATTGATTAAAGTCTATAGATACAATTAACGATATAGAACGTAATTGATTTGCGTTCAATGGGAAATATTTGTGTGGAGACATAAATTGACAAAAAGACAGAGAGCGAGAGAGAGAGAGGTAGGAAAGAGAAAAAATGTCAATTCATATATTATCCTTTAGTTTGAGGATTCTTAAACCAGACAAAAGAAATCATTGCTGATTGTGTAATTTTGGACGTTCCACACGGTTTCATTTTATTCACTGTTTTTTTTTTTTTTTTTTTTGTATTCTGTAAACAAATTGCTGGGGTCATTGGTACTGAGGTTCTCGTCACGCTTGGTTTAAATACAGAAGACTACAACGAATTGTTATCTATTTGTTCTCCGTTTCTGTACCTAGATTTATTTGAATGTAAATTAGAGTCAATGCCTTTTTTGAAACATTATGCCGCCGCAGATTGTAAGAGAACACAGAAAAAAAGAAGAAAATGAAAACATGTTTCGTCTCCTCTTTTTTATTTTTAGATGCATTTCGATTATTGTTATTACCCTGGCCACAAAATAATCCCAACAGTCGGCACATTCTCACATGTGTGTAGAACTAAGTATGCCTGCAATGTCAATCTCTCGCCCCTCTCTCCCACTCTCCTTCTCCCTGCTCTGTTAGAGCCAATCCTAATTCCGATGCCCATGACAGCTCATAAGCTGTAAGTATAAGTATAAGTACATTGCCTGCATTTTTTGTGCGTTTTTAAGTAATTCTCATTTTGAATAAACTCACGTACTTAAATTTCACTCTTACCCCAACTTTCAATGTGAATCTGAGTGTGTGTTTGTAGGTCTTAAGTGTTTCTGTGAAATGAATAACAACCAAAAAGAATCGAGTAGGTACCCATATGCATTTCTCTCTCCCATAGCCATTCACACTATATCTTAAGTCCAACTGAATTAGCAGTAACAAGATTTTGTTTTCTTTTTGGTAATTGTTTTCAAGAGCTCTAACATTTACATTACTTGGCCACTTGTAACTGAGAATCGGCAACGCTCAATGATCAAAAAAAAAAAAAAGCAAAATAAATAATCATAAACAACAATTTGAAATATATTGGAAAAAGTTTCACCACAAGGATCTACTTTTGTTTGGATCTCTTTTCCTTTATCGATAAGTTATTTCAGTCGGTTAAATATCTAAAAATGATTACCATTTTCATTTTCTCTAACACTTTTTTTTTTTTTTTTGTTAATAAAGGTTTTGACTGTCCTTTGTCATTATATATTTCTGTTTATGTTTAAATTTATACTTTATACTCATGAATACCCAAAAAAAAAAAACACTATGTTTTAACTGTTTTTAAGGTAGAACTGATTAATATTGTTCCTTGGAAAATGATTTGTCTAAAAGGTATACATATTCGCTAAAAGCATACAATTGTTCGAATCATCTTACCTTAAAGGGTTTAATTTTCAAGTCACGTTTGACGTCTAAAGTTTCGAATCGAATTGAAGTGATGACAATTTTCGAACATACTCGAGTTTTTTTTGATCATCATGACAAATTAATTTCTTTGTGGTATTTTTCGACTAATCCATAATTATGACATGAGAAATTGGGGATATAAAAGATGTGTGAATAAAAGATAGAAGTAATTCAATTATGGCAAAGTAATGAGATCCATCTCAGAAGTAATTGAGTTGGACTTTTGTAAGAACATGTAGATTAAAGACAGGTAGCTCAGTTCAGGAAACGAAAATCATTTTCATGGTTTGCTAAAAACGAGTTGGACGTAGAGGAAGGGACACTAAAACTAATCTTTGTACCGCATTTTCAATGATTACACAACTCCACCCTCAACCTCACCCTTACCCTTACCCTCACCTTCAATCGAGCACTTTAGACTAGTTCATTACGATTGTGACGATAATAATAATCAGCACGCAATCAACTTAAATCTGCCGAATGGAATAAACGCCAGTCAATATATATTCTAGACGAGCATTAGGTATATATACATACATATATATACATATACACCCCGTAAATGCCCACAAACATTCAGTTAAAAAAAAAACCAAATGCTAGGGCAAAAATAGTAATTACGACTAGAAATGAAATTCATTTGGAATGTGCCGCCAAAAGGTTTATTTTTGGGATCTTGCCAGGAAACAGGGCGCATGCTTAATTGTGGAGTGGGCGTTTGGCTGTTCGATATGGGGAGGGGGCGTGTCGCCGAACATTCATTACTTACTGCTAACTGTTGCTGTCCTTTTGGCTCCTTTTTGTTGTTGTTTTTTTATCACAGAGTACTTAAGTTTTCACTTAATCACAGAATCGAATTTCATAAATAAATGGGGCAATTGAATGCACTAAATCGATGAACATCAAACACTAATATTAACATTAATTATTACACATACACACAGACACAACGAGACAGACACCTACACACTGTCAATGTCAATGTCAATGCCAAGGCCCGGCCGGAATGAAGTGAAATGACGTTGACACTCAGCTGATGGCTATTTTCGCCGCTTTTTTGTTTTCACACACAAAAATATTGTATTTTCTAATGCAATTGGCAGAAACAAAAAACAAAAAAAATGCACTAGCTCTCTCTCGCACTCACTCTCGCTCTCTTTTTCGTGTATGTCGCGTTGTTTTTGTTTTTGCTTTTTCCTTCCGTGACCTGTTGTTGACTCTTACGCGTTCAACAGTCGACTTACTTGCCAGCTGGCGTATGGGGTCTGCTTTATAGCATGTTTGTTATCTCTATGTTGAAGCGCTGAGAGGATGACAGAGACAGAGATAGAGCGAGAGAGAGAGAGAGAGAGAGAGGGCAAGCAGGTTAGAGAGACAGCCAAAGAGAGAGAGAGAGAGAGTGAGTAAGTGGCAAGTGTGGGAGACAGACAGAGTCAGTTGAGTTGGAGTTGGAGAAAAGGCATATTCTGCCGCCTGTTGCTAAAACCTAATGCTGATGCGTAAGGATTAGGATCAGGCTAGACCAGGCTAGACCAAGACCACACTCGAAGGGAGGACCAGAACGCACTATTTACAATCAGGGAGCAATCGAAATCAAGAGTCTGACCATTTAGACATGCCAATTAGCACAGAAATGACCAAGCAACTCCATGGCGGAAGTGGCTATTCCCAGTTCAAACAGACTCTGCACAGTGGGACATTGGGTCCACTGGTATAGGCCAATATGCTCATACCATCGTGACGATCGAGAGGAAGAAAAAGAGAGAGAGAGACTGAAAATGTCTTCTACCAACTGTTCACGGTGAAGTTCAAAGGTCGAAACAAACATATGCGAGACTATTATTACTAATTGGTTAGTGGTCAAGTTGACGAATTGATTAGTTGATTGGCAGGTAATTTTGTTGTTGTTGTTGTTGTTAAATCCATCCATCTGTTCAGAGGAAAATGTTCTATACATATTTTAGTTAGGGCAAATAAGCAAATGTATGGTTACTTCCATTTGTCTAAGCCAAGCTTCTCTCAAGCCCACTGTGCCGACAAGTTACTCTCTGCGCATCGTTCAGGTTTAAATCCCTCCAACCGCCCCCTTCCCCACACCATACACATGCTGTTGGTCTCTGGTGTTGCTCTCTCTCTATATCTCTTCTGCTCCTCTCACTTCATCGGATCAGTGTCAACTCAAAGAGTAACATTATGACGTTGTCAAAGCAGCTACACCATCTCCACCTCCATTCAGCTCCACCTCCCCACACTCACCCCTCGTTCAACAGGTGGTTGCGGTTGGCAACGGTTTCCCTACCCAGAGAGGCCAATATATTGCCTTCTCCCTCTTGTTGCCACAAATAATTAATATATTCACAGCAAATAAAAATGCAAAGTAAAGAAAGAAAGCAAAAAAAAGAATCAATAAATCAAATCGTAAAGTTAACGATAATTATTCGCTACAATTATATATGTTGCGTGTATTGGTAGAAACACACACACACACACACACACACACAGACACAAACAAATCAAATATTTAATCATAAATTTCACCATGATACTAAATAATAATAGAAAATAAATTCATTCTCTAACAAAATGATACGGCAAAAATTTTACTGACTAGCTGGGGGATTTTGGGTGGTATTCAGGTATATATAGGTGAGTGTGTGTGTGTGTGTGTGTGTGTGTGTGTGTCAATAGAGATAGAAGCAATTTTTTTTTTTGTTCCACCTTTATGCTTTGGGGCTTGTTTTGGTATCTTTTGGCGTGCTATTTGCTTTAATTTGTCTTTGATGTTTTTAGTACCCTATAAATGGTTGGAAATGGAGAGACCCCCCCCCCCAATTACTCATTCTCACTCTCTCTCCTTTCCTTACTGACTCTGTGGGCAAAGAATTCATCATCACATCACATGAAATCGTCATTTGAATGCATATCACTTAATACGCAAATGTAGGCTAATTTTTGTTCTAGTATAGAAAGCAAAAATCAGCCAAATGCAAAGTGTTTGAATACCCATAACGAACTTTGTTCCGATTAGCCATTTGTTTACTTGATGCTCAATATGTTTAGCTACCAGTATTTCGAAAATAGAATAGAATCTGTTCAATGGTATTTAATTTCATCATAATCATTATACATTTCTAAATAAAAAGCTTTGATTCTGTTTTTAAATTATGTTTATATTAACCTTGAGAATTTTGTTGGTCAAATAAAATTTAGCCAAAAAATGAGAGCTAAACAACATTGGATGACTTCGTTCGGTCCACCCTGTATTTAAGTAAATTTCTTTAACCCATTTTAACACGCAACTAAAGTGCTAACACAAGTTGATTGGTTCGATTAAGGTTTAGAGATCTTTTAAGAGCCAAGGAAGAAGTTGAAGCATCTCCAATTCAAACATCATAAAAAGTTTGCCTAGCATGGCTAATCGTATTCAAGATGTTTTGGATTTTAAAAGTAGGCTTAGAATATATTAGAAATTCTAAATGAGCACGTGCCTCTTTATCGATTTTGCTTAATGTTTTTGAATTATAATGGTCAATCTTTGATTTTACAACAAGCAAACAAAATGAACTGAAAGTGTTGTCATTATAATTTATATCCTTATCAAAGAACTTTGATATAGTTCATTATGTTTTCTTAAGTCATTCCCACTAAAACTTTCAAAACTAACTTACTTATTAGCTTCATTTTTGCATATTCACTTTTCTGTAAACTAAAAACTAAAAATGTTTTAAAACATTTTGAAAGATTTATGAAGAAATCAAAACAAGGCTTAATTGGATTATTTTCATCTGTCTTACATTCTACCAAATCGCAGGAAATAAAACTTTTAATATTACCACAGAAAAGGAAAGACCTAGTATATAATTTAATAATGAATAATAAATAATAAACAATATTTGTCATTTAAAACTAACAATTGCCTTAATACAAGAATGTAAAATAAAACAAACAATAAGCAAGATATAAAACGCTTTTTCTCAGTAACAAATAAAACTTAATCTATTAAACTTAATGTTTTTTTAAAGAACAAATGTCATACTTTCAAATCATTTGCATTGAATTTAGACTGAAATGTCGAAGCTATATATAAGTAGCTTCCAATATATATATCCTAAATCAGACAAAATTGGAGCAATTTTAAAAGATATACAAATTCTGTTGATCAAAATCTATTAGGTAAGAGTACTCTGGTCTCTGATTCTTGCGAATAAAGATTTCCTCTAGGTTAACCCAGTCTGGACATTTTGCCTGTTTTAGTTTGGAAGGAAGCTGGTACGAAAACTGGATCGAAGGTTTATTCAATGTAATTTTTGTGTTACTAACGTTGATTGAAATATAGTCAAATTACATACCGAATTTTTGAAAACATACAAAACTTGCTGTTTGAAAAGTGAAACAGTGGTCCAAAATGGGTTAACTATTTGTATTCTTTCTGGGAAACTCTAAAAAAACAATTCGTTAGATATTCCATAGGGATATTATAAGCTTATATCCCCAGGTGAATACTTACAGATAAATTGTCGAATGAGAAATTGTTTGTAAATCGATATTTTGTTTGTGTTTGGTCTCTCAAATTGATTGAGAATTGCATAACCGTTGTAGCGACATTTCAAACAAATAGATCACTTTGTAGTCGAATACACAGAGAATGAAGTCAATCATTTAACAACGTTTCGACAGTCAGAATACAAGTTGCTTTTTTTCTGTGTTTTTTGTATGACAACTCAAACAATTTGTAGCACTTCAAATCAATATAATTTGATAAGGGAATTTGCTATATGTACACTTCTATACCTCTTCCCCTCTTTTCCCTCCACCCGCCCACTCACTCTCTCACCCTCTTGTCTTTATCTATCTCTCTCCGTATATGTGTACTCTGGTGTTTTGTATATACATTTTATTTAATGGCAAATTGCGTGGCATTTTGTTTTCCTTTTTTTTTTTTTAATTGAAATGTGGTCTCATCTGTTCCGCATTGCCTATATATACATATATGGGTATATGTATATACATGCAAATAGTGCCAAGTGGATTTAACAATTCACCGACTACCAAGGAACTGTTATCAACCAAGTTGATTTAGTCGTGGAAAGCAAAATGATGTACAAATATTTACAACCTCCGGTTGAATGTGTCAACCAATTCTAGAGACCCTCTACTAAGAAATCACTCGCTTTACTTTAGTTTCTTGTGCACGGTGATTTTTGGTTTTGAGGCGCCTCGGTACACATGACTCACACCAATTTATTAGCGTTTCTTGGTGTTGTGCCATAAAAACCAAAGCAATGAGCTAATAAAAACGGCCAAAAAATGAAGAGGGAGGTTACTCACAATATCATGACGATCAAATTTCTAGTCAGGATTGGCAGGAGACTCGTGTCTCCAATGGGTAAAGTTTATCCAAATGAAAGTACATGTATGTATTCTAATTAAAAGCACTTAGGAATTTGGGACTTTGTCACAAATATTGTTATCAGCATTCAGCACTCAATGGTCTTTGCAGTGTGTTTGCACCTTGAACTTTAATTGCAATTTAAAGAATTTCGAGAAACAATTTCCGATTTGTGTTTTAGCCAACATCTTCGTTTGGTATGTGTGTGTGTGTGTGGAATATTTGCGGTTAGTTTATGGACCAAAAATGCTGTTGTCTGGCCTGAGTTGAGGGCAACCGGTTACTTGATCTCTAGCCCAATCTCTCTCTTCCCCTCTTGGCAATGATAATCAAACATTGCGGAG
Organism: Drosophila equinoxialis; assembly: GCA_018150345.1. Taxonomy (NCBI): domain Eukaryota; kingdom Metazoa; phylum Arthropoda; class Insecta; order Diptera; family Drosophilidae; genus Drosophila; species Drosophila equinoxialis. Next base: position 2,087,391 of record JAECWI010000238.1, on the reverse strand, counting down.
TTGGCAAACATTTCATTAATCAGTCAAAGTTGAGCCCAGCAGCAGCAGCAGCAGATACAGACAGCGTGCCGTGTGGTTTACGCCTCGTGTTGGTTCATTGCTTGTTGACGCGGCAGGAGGGGGAGGGGACCACACAAACCAATTTCACAACATTGTCAGTTATGGTACTCTGCGTAGAACTTCGGACCTCCCCTCCCACCACCAGTCAAGCAAGAGACGCATGCTATCCAATTACCAGCAATTGGATTGCATGACACATTGGCCAGTTGATGGGACGAGATGCCGGCATGACTTGCCATTTCTGATTCTGATTTGAGTCAGTCGAGAAATGAATGGAGGCGCACACACACAATGAGGAGTAAGCAAAAATACTCGTACGAGTATACTCAATTAGTCAGAACTTCTAATGACCATATTTAACTCAAAATCTTAACGTTAACTTACCTAACAAAACTACAATCCGCATCTCTATAATCCTTTAATTCTGATGCTTTAAGCCTCTGAAATGTAAATTGAAAATTTTGAAAATTATTTGGTATTACGAGACTAAATTTATTTAACTAAGGGGCCTACTATTTTTATACCCTCTCAAGGCAGAGTATGAAACATTTCTGACCATATGATATATATTCTTGATCAGCCATGTCCGTCTGGATCAACACCAACTCCTCCTACACGACAGAGATTGTATATTTCGGATTCATTCTGATCGGACACATTGGCTCACATAGGAACGACTAAGTCACTAAGTCACAGTGACTTTTATCAATAATTTCGTTATTTTCTAAAATATTCTTATAAAAATTAATATTTGTCAGTCTGATATGCATACCAACAGTTGTGCGAAATTTCATGAAGATCAGATGACTATATCAAATAGCTTTCATGGGAATGATCGATCAAAAAACTATGCGACTATTACCAACTTCGTAAGTAGCTTTTAATATATATAATTCTGAAAAATTTGATCACAATCGGATAACTTATATTTTATATATGTGGGCCTCATTGCTTTAGCCAAAGATTCCATTTGTTAGATAAAATGTTTCTCCGTTATAACTTTCGGAGATGAAAAGAGTATCAAAAGACTTGCAAGGGTATATAAACTTCGGCATGACCGAATTTAAGCCCAGACCTCGGGAAAACGAAATACATTTTTTTAACTATGTGTTTTTAATTTAAATGAAATCTCTTTCGATTTATATTTATTTTCAGATTAACACAAATTGAATTACTTAATGAATCATAATTTTTATTTCACTAACAAATAAAATTTAGAGTCAAACGAGCTAATATTTACTTACCCGCTAAATTTAGTAATTGAAAACAAGAGTTTTTTGATATTTGGTTTAGTTTTGGTCAACTTATCTATTATTAATAACATTTATTAATAATTCACAACAAACAATTTGCTAAATTTAATTATTATATACAAACTGTACAGGCATTTAAATTTACTAGACGTACAAGCAAGAAAAAAAAATGGGATAAAAAAATTACAAAAAAAGGGGGAATAATAATAGTAATAACAAATTGAACAACAAAAAGTTTTTGCTACACTAGACGTTTAATTGGATGAGTATAGGGGGGAGGGTTAGGGTAGTGCTGGCGGTGGTGGGGGTCTGGAAATGGGACTGGGTCTAGTGGTATGGGGGTATGGGGATGTATATAGCAGATGGAAAGAGACGGCATTGAGGAGTACGACTAGACAAGCCGCCCAGTGAAAGTGATGAAGAACTTCACTTGTGGGTTGGAGCCACTTCCTTGGTGGTGGTGCCAGTGGGGCCAGTGGCTGCCGGAGCTTTCCGATTACGACCACGAATACAATCCTCCAAATACCAACCGGCAATGGCCAGAACGCAGAGGGCATTGAGACAGTTGAGGGTCACCGAATAGCTGGAGTTGTCCCTCACCAGACCTAAATGGATGGTTGGGCGGGAAGAGGTATATACGGGGCAGCGGGATAAGGTTGAGGGTATGAAGGGAATTAAGGTGGCAGTTAGTACAAAACGAGATCCATTCGAACGAAATAATAATAGTAATGCTAGGAGCAATTCTACTCACCGATAACTGGTCCAAAGGCCATCGAAAAGATGCCAGACATGAGCAGTTGGAGTCCAGCTGCGGCCGGTAACCGCTTCAACGGAACATATCCCGGGATTATCAAGGACCAAAATACCGTGCGGAAGGCTTTGTTCAGTCCCAGCCACAAGAAGATGGCCATCAGGGCATAAAAATTGGTTGTCATCGAGAGGAAGACTCGTCCCACACACATTCCAAGGATGCCCACCACAAAGAACGTCCGATTGCTCAATATAATCTTGGTGCTAATCAATGGGATCATAAATCTTATGACCAAATCGAAGAAGCCAAGCGTCCCCATGGCCAATGCAGTCTGAGCCTTGTCAAAGCCAAGATCGTGTAGAATGAAGGGTGTCAGGATGGCGAAATTGATTTCAACAAAATTGATCAGCGTAATGCCAAAGGCCAAGTTAACATAGGTGAAATCCTTCAATAGATCCAGATCGAAGAATATAACAATTTTCATATAGAAAGGTAATTTTTTGCGTCGCTGCCGTTCGATTTCATCTTCCAATTCTTTTTGCTCCTTTAGTGTCAAAACGGGTTCCGCTGCCAGTTTCAATGGCTCCTCCGATTCGCTATCATGAGGCTCCTCCTTGATGCTGTGGCTAATGGATATGCTGCGCTGCTGTCGGGCTCCTGTTGAATCTCGGCTATTCAGACGCTTTAGCTCCACATGACCGTTCTCGGTCTTGTCCCACGTGTTCAAACGATTGCGTGTGCCACTGCTATTGAGTGAGGCACGTGAGCCGAACCAACCATCATTGGCTCGTGGCAGCACTGGAGTCTCTGGCTCCACAACATGCGGAATAATATCATCATCGTCATCATCATCCCCATCATCATCATCACCATTAGCAGCAGCATCTTTGGATTGAAGATCGGATGAACTTTTTGCTGCAGCATCTCAACATCCTTGGGCCGCTTAGCCACATGCCACTTAACCGGCTGATAGATCAGCGAACAGGCAATTGTATGCAGCGAAGCGCCAGCAAAGAGCAATGTAGTGCCCACCACTCCAAACTCGAATATCAGAAAGGTAGCCAAAAAGGGGCAGACGATTGGGCCCAAACCGGCCACACCAAACTGATAGGCGGTGGCTGTGCGTCTCTTCACCTTGAAGTACGTGTTGACGGCCAGCGAAGAGGCCGAAACAGTCAAGCCACGTCCAAAGCCATACATGAGCGAAAAGCTCAATATGTAAATGGCAAATGATTCGGCAAACACCATCCAGAATAGACCCAAAAATGTCAGCAATGACCCGACAAGGGCCACAGCACGATATGTATATCGTCGAAAGAGTGGGCCATTGAGTAAACCTGCAAAAGATTTTCCATTTTAATCAGCTCTTTCTCTCTCTCTCTCTCAATCAATCTATAACTAACCTGTAAAGGCAGACACTGCAATCTGTGTATTGATAATTGTGGTCATCTGTGGATTGCTAATGCCCAAATTTTCCATTCTTTCTCTGAATAGAATGCCAAATTGTTGAGCCAAGGCGAATGTTACGAGCTGTAAGCAGAATCATCAGAATTAGACCCAATCAATTTAGACAATGCAAGTTCGAAGAGTTCCCCTGACTATTTCAAAAGCGTGAATACTCCTTTGTGTATCGGGAATTATCACACTCTTTTCCTTTGAATTTTGTTTCTTTCGTGTGTTCACTTGTTAAATTTTACACTTGGCTGATAATTAACTCATATCAAACATGCGAGTTTGGATGACAAGCCAATAGTTGGATAAAATCAGCCTGGGAAATGAAAACAGTCAGAAGATCTCCTCTTAAATCCACTTACAATATTAATACCACTGGCAACGGCCACCAGCCAACCCCAACCACCGTCGGGAGGCACAAAGTCATCGCCCAAGTCGCTTTTGTCCCGCCTTTTCTTCTTGACATGATGGGATTCGGATTGGGTTGGGGCTGGATATGGATGGCTTTCGCTATTCTTTGGCTGGGTTTGTTGTTGTTTCTGCAGATTCAGGTGAAGGCTCTTCTCTGTTTGCTGATCCTCGGGTTGTTGTTTTAACCGTCTGGATACTTCATTGTTGTAATTGTTATTATTGTTATTATTACTATTACCGTTATCAGTCATTTTGGCATATGGCTGGATTAGTTGGTCACCGAATGATTAGTTATTATTATTATTATTGTACTTAGAATGGCAAGTATATATATATTGATTCTGTAATTGGTTGAAAAAAATGTCAATTAGCTTAGATCAGAATTCAAATTCAATAAAAATAATTAAACATAGTACATAATTTTAAAATTTACTATCCTAATTGATCCTAATACTCGCACTTAGCAATACTATTATTGTTTTCTAATTATAAACTGAATTGTTAAAAACTTAAACTAAAGTAAGCCATTTAGATTAGCAGCTAATCGGGCTACTTTATGGGCCTTTCCGTCATATCAAAAAGTTAAATGTGCTTTAAAATGCAGTTCTTGAAGGGTTTTTCAATTGGTTGAAATTTGTAATCGTATATTTCAAATATTTTTCAAATAAGATGACATTCACATGGACTAAAAACCGTAAATATGTTTGGGCGATTAACCGAAACTTTGAATCCATTTGAGAAATTATATTAGTTTCATAATCCATTCACAACAAACTTTATAAAGAAATTGAATGAATGTCAAACTCAATTCATTTATTCATTCAAACTAGTTTTTTATTCACTTTCAAGATATTTTAAAAACTGCTTATACCAATTTTGTCATTGATGCAGACCTCTATTATGTATATGTATGTAGCCGCATCTATTTAAAAATCGATTTGTTTATTTTTCTTTTAATCCATTTTTGGCTCATGTTTATTTTGGCGTGCCTTAAATTGTCACTAACAACTAAAATTTTTTCATCACCTTTGAACCAAAACAAAAAAAAAATAGTGGTTAAAAGTATGGAAATGATTTCGAATGGATGGACTTTTTCTTAATACTGTTTGTTTTCATTAAAATGAAAACTATGTTTGCATAATTTATAGCACATTGATGATAACTAATCATCTTAGTCCATATCGAACGGAACTTTGAGTGCTGGACAAAAGCAAATAGAAAATTTACAGCAAATGGGCTTTGCGTTATACTCTTCGAGAAAAGGGGTATATAAGATTTGGTATTCCATCACATAATTATATTATTGATAAACACAACGAGGTGAGTTCATGTAGTTATGTGCGTTTGTCCCTTTCGGTTCAATAACTTTGTTATTTGTCATAAAATGTTGAATTTTATAGTTTATTACACTAATAAATATTTGTACTAAATTTCATTAATATCAGGCAATTATATCATAAAGTTTCACCAAGTTTTCCTAAAGGCCAGTAAAAAGATTTTGGTTAGAAAAACTTGTTTTGCTTCTGATATAGAAACTTGACTTTGGAAAGGTAAAAAAAACTGTAAAATGAATTTTGGCAAGGGTATACACTTTTCGGTATTGCTTGGCCCTCTGACTTTTGCATTGATTATGGATGTGAGCGACATTCAGAGAACTTTTCATTCCATACAAAAGCTCTCCTACAGATAAGAAAGAACAGAACAAGAAGAAAACATTCATTGCATAAAATATTTCAATTTGACTGTTTTTATATAACATAACATTTGGTCTTGCTTCGCATTTTAGCTGATATGCCCATATTAAGTAGGTACCTTAATGTAAAAATCAAAAAGCTCCCCTCAGAGAGCTGTAGAAAGACCAATAATGGGGCTTTAAATCAATTAACTTTAATTAATAATCGATTTGCAATAACAAACTAATCCAAACTAAGAAATCATGTACAAACAATTTAGTTCCAATTCATTCCATTAACGATTAATCAGCAATTTCTAGTTTTCACTCTCGTTTTAAACTATATTGTCACTTGTTGTTGGGAAAACTTCCAAAATATGTTCCGAAACAAATTTCTTGCAATTTCTTATAGACATTTGGAGTTGTAAACTTTAAGTTAATTGAACTTAGAATCGAGAACACAATCCACTTTAAAACGATGGGAGATATATTTTTGGCCGTGAGTCGCGAAACAATATAGCGAACGCTTCGATCTCAACTGATCGGAAATACGCGTAAATGAATCGCTCCACACACTTTCGTACGTTTTTGGCTTCGAATTTGTTGTTTCTTTGGTGTTTTTTGTTTTTGTTTTTTTTTTGTTTCAAAGATATTTTTGGTAGCCTGTAAACGTGACTGCAAAAAATGGAAAGAAAAATAAAGTAACACCCTTATATAAAAATATACACCACGCACACGTCAATGCGATCATTGAGTCGCCGACTGTCTGAATGTTCGTCAGTTGATTGCATTGTTATCACCGTTGTCCGAAGTGTGTATAGAGAGAGAGAGAGAGAGAAAGTGTGTGTGTGAGAGAGAGACTATCGTATAGTATTTAGGTGCTAAATATGTGCGGCATTTTGTATCGAGTTTTTGGGCTGGGCAACAAAAAAAAAAGAAGCTTCCCAATCAAAGGAACTTGTATAACAACCACAAAATGGGCCGATAATGACTAACGGGCGAACGATATCAATGGCTAAGATATCAGACTGAGGGCCCTGGGCAGCTCAGGGCATAGAATTGTTCAGGGTTATGGCAAATTGTTATTAATGTGCATAAAAATAATCATCAGCATGTCATGCCATGTGATAAGACCAAAAGACCGGCGACAACCTAAAAAATTCTCTTCATTCCGCGCTGATATCGAGCCCTGGGGATACCGATATCTTACGAAAACCAAAAGTCAAGTTTCAAATGCCCAGCAGGCGGCATCAAATCGTTAGGGGTAAATCGGTTCGTTATAGAATTTACCATGTGGACATGCGTCTTATCATTGACTTTAGCCAACAGTATGTTATTATTTTATGGCACACCACACACAACTGAACTAAAAGTGACACTGGAATTGCCTGCGAATTGGAACTGGGATGATAAGGTTCGACAACTCGACAGCTCGACAGTTTGGCCAACGCGTCAACTTCCCACCCCGTCATCAATAGCAACATCATCATCATCATCATCATCATCATCATCATCATCATCATCATCATTATGGCAGAGGCGGTATAATTCGCTTTATTTGAGATATATACTTGGGTATAACAATTTTATGATACATTGTACTCTATATAAACTGATCGTTTTGTACTAAAGGTCGTTCTGCACAATTAACTAGCTACTCGAATATCAATTTTAACAAGTTGTTGTTTAATTGTTTAGCCAGACGTATGTTTCCTCAGCTCTATCCACACATAAATATACAGTGTCTTGCAAAAAGCTATTGACACGGGAGGTGGGCCATCAATCAAAAAAACTCATGTGGTTACCAAAAATGAAGCCAAACACGTGAATGATCCTACACCTGTTTCCCAGAGGGGGCTAAATGTTCTCATTCACTTAAAGTTTTATTGTAGGTATGATAAAAAATAAAAACTTAATTGCATGATCAACAGCCACCGCCAAGTACATATACTATTAAGTTTAAGGCATTTAAGCTGCAAAACAAACATTTGTATAATTATAGAAAGAGAGGGAGGGCAAGAGAGAGAGAGAGAGAGAGGGTTTGCCCGCATTGTTAAGTGTTTTATAATATTTACATTCACTTGGATATATAATTCTCATGCTCACTGTATAGACTATTGAACGCATGGGATTGTAAAGCGCGTGCTACCCCTTTTAGGCTATACATATGTAATATTCATATATAGGTATATATATGTATATACTGGATATGTAATCTAACTGAAACGACTTTGATTGATGGCTTAAAGACAAGTCAAATGGCGTAACGTTTGCACCTGATATTTCCCCATAAAATTCATCAAATTTCCTTTCTACATAGATCTAGATACATATGTGTATATAGAGCTAGTTTAATTATCGAAAATAAAAACTATAAGTAGTTCATTTTTTGTGTTAATTAAACGTAAAACTTATATGCAAATATAGAGACACTGGCACACACTTTTAGATACATACATATGTATGTATATATAGAACATACATAGATATAGTAAGTAAATACATTTAGTGTTGTAGGCGTACATAAGTTTGTTGTTTTTGTTTCAGCTTTTCCTTTGTATTTGTTGTTGTAAATTTTATGTTGCTAATGCGACCGCATCGTATCGGCGTCTGGGCAAAGTTTAAACAAAAAAAAAAAAAAAAAAAAGAAACACAAGTAAAAATAAAAATAAAATAAATATAAATAAATAAACCAAAACAAAACGAAAATTGAAATATATATTCAAATGTATATATGGCAGATATATGCATATACATATGTACATATATATATTTGTATATGAAGGAAATAATAACAACAAATATCGGCGACGACAACGGCGGCGGCAGTGACAGTGACAGCGACAACAACAACAACAACACCAACAACGACGACGACGACGGCGAGGAGGACGGCGACTTCGACTTCTCCGTAACGTTCACTGGCGCGAACTGAACTGAACAATTTTGTGAATTATAGTATTAAACACCAAACACAAGGCACACATATACATATACATATACATTTACATTCTATGGACTGCCGCAGCGACGCGGAGCTCTTCATGTTTATATGTATGTATATATGTGTGATATTTATTTGAAATACATACATACAAACAAACATACATATGTATGTGCATTGTCCATACTTTCCCCCTCCCTAACTCGCCAACCACTACACATACAACACATGTGGCCAAATTAATAGGTGTTGGCCTTAAGACTACTATATACACATAGATACATATGTATGTATGTATATATTGGGCAAGTTCTATAAAACTGATTCTTAAAGATTTGAGAATTGAAAGAGATCCTCAAGGGTGAATATCCTTCAAAACGGGCATTTTACCTCTGAAACTGGCTAAAAGGATCTACAGCTGTGAATGGGGTAGCTGTGCCCCCTGAAGTATGCAATAGGTTGGAAAGATATTAATTGTTTGCTTGTAATTTTAAAGTTGTCTATGAACCATTTCGTTTCGTGGTTTTTTTTTTATCGAAAAGTAAGTTTTTCGCACTGCTATAATATACTTTAGGGGGCAAAGTTTCTCCGCATATTAACCTTTCGACTTAGGAGTCCAATCTGGGAATAGAAATCTATTCCTTAAGACGCGCCTGCCCTGAAGTGAAAAAAGATTCAAAGTCATTCACAATAATTGCGGTTTTCCTATACACCAAGTAAATTTCTATGCCATCTGGTCTTTGAACAATTATATAGTCATTAATTTTAGTTTCCCTTCATCTAAACCCTTTAGAGAAGGTTTCATTAATTTGATTCCCTGACGTTTTACGATTCTTGACCAAAAGAACTTTAATAGATCCCAATTTTTAAGTACCTCAGTACAAAATTATTTGTGCTAAACGTTAGTTAATTGTCATTCGACATAAACAATATATAAATCAAGAATAAGGAAATCGTTTCTAAATAACATTGTAAATAGATATTCTATGCTTTCATCACTTCTTGTTTCGTCGCCCAAATCATATAAAATTTTGATTTAATGAACTTTTTCCTGAGCCATATTAAAATTTACTTGGCAAAGTCTTATTAACTTGGCCCCAAGTGTATGTTAACGTAATATATATACATATGTATATTTGGTATTTGTTGATAAGAATTGGTTACCTTCATATTTGAGTTTTGTCGTATATCGCTGATCTGATTATCAGCATACATATACATATACACACATACATATATACATATAAATATATATATAGGTTGTTTGCATGTGTTTCATAGTAAATGAGAATGGAAAGCTAAAATACAAATACTCATAAATACATTAGAATACGGAAAGTTGAGTAGAATTTGATTTGGTCATCTGGCTGATGATGGCGGCACAGTGGCATTAACTGAATTCATTTCCCACTTCCATTTCCACTTCCATTTCCTTGTACGCATAATAAACAGATGCAAACGCTTGAAATAAATTAAGTAATCGAAAGTAGTTGCAGTTCTAACGGTAACATTCATCTATGAAGATTACATAACATGGAGTATACATAGATTTTATGCAATTTGTAGTTGCTTCAAAATGAATGAATTTGAATTGAAGAATAAGTTGACTAATTTCGTCAGATCGGTAATTCCTGAGAAATCTTGTGAAATCATCTGTTCCCCCACGTTAAAAAAAGAACGTGTGATGTCTAATTGTAAGATTTGCTGATGAAATGTTCATACAATACAATTCATAAATATATGTAAATGTAAGTCATGGGTTTGTCAGCAGGGTATGGTCAGGCTCGACTAGAATCTATTATAAACATTGGAAGATTTGCTTTGTCGACATTTCCGCGACACAAATGTCACCTGTTTCGCCAAAAGTTGGCCTAATCCTTGGACATTGACAAGCTGTTCGAAAAGGGTCAGACCAAGTTAAACTATCGTCATGCCGGAAAATATTTCTATGACGCATTAAAACTTCTTGGTACGCAAACGTTCAAGCAACAAGAAGATACCGATAAAGTGATGGCGAAGGATGGAAGGGGCGGGGCGGGGGAAGTTGGCATATAGTGGAAATTTTTTCGCGTTCATTGTCCATTAAAGTTTATATAATAATTTTTGCGATAATGATAATGCTGAATATCATAATAACAGAGATTAAGTAATTTTGTGTTCAGTCATTCGCCGTTGAAATTTTTGAATCCAATTAAATTCTAATTCATTTTAATTCTCTTGTCATTTCAATTTGTATTTGTGTTAGTTTTAAAAATACTCAAAAATATATATATATATACGTATGCATGTTTTCTTATTTAGCAAGACCTTTAGTCGCCTTAAACCTAGATTATGTCGTAAGTAGTATGTACGTACTTATAATTGTTGTTTGCGAACAATAATTTGTTGATAAGCAATCAATTTAATGTGCTAATTGGATTTTGGGCAACGGTGCAAAGAGCAAAAGAAAGTGGGTGTGTCCAGCAAACGAGCAATCGAGTAGAACAAATACGATATGACGATAATATTGTAATAAATATTATTATCAACAAATAGTCCGAAGTATACGAAAATGTTTTGTACTTTGTTTTAAAAGATCAACAAATGATTTTCTTATATGAAATTATTAATAATATCTACTTAGCGAGAGGCTTTTTTTCATTAGATCGACTTATTCATCACATTAGTATGTTTTGAAAATGTTATTTTTATGTCTTTTCGGTTTGGTTTATAAATTTTAAAAACTCTTTGACTTTGTGATTCTAATTGTATTCTAAAAGAGATCTTTCTTGGGCCTCTTCCATCTTCCTGGATACTTTTGACAAAAAAAAAAGTCGTAGTCCTGTCTCCTTTAAAGGTTATAAATATATATATTGCTAGTCCGCAAGGATGAAACATTTAAGATTTGCCTTAGACATTGCCGTAAGCTTGGCGTTCTTACGAAATGCATTTAAAAAAGTGTTGCCTACTTTTAGGCTTGTGTGATTTTTCTTCGAGTAAATGCTACATTCTGAGTTCTTGCCTGTAATTGTAGTTTAGTGTTAAATAAAGAATGTTTTAGATAGAAGAAACTAATAATATTTGGAAAAAATAATTAAAAATAAAAGCTGCGTCTATCTTTAAGATGAGAGAACTTTGACAGCAAGTATAAGGTCCTAACAAAAGCTGAAAATGTAACGCAGTTGTAGAAGATTTTTGACTTCTCCACTTCTAACGCCTTTACCCAATTCACCCAAACCTTGTTACCTTAACGTAGCGTTTTCCTTCAAAGAAGTTTCAAAAGATAATGTTAGGTAACACACTGTTGAACCTCCTTTACCTATTCTAATACAGCATAATGATTCACAGGACCCTCCTATAAGATGAACAGAAGAATATGAGATATCGTTAACTTTCAACAAAGTATTTCAAATGTGTTCTTTTTTTCGACTAGCAAATCAAACGATGCATTGGCAGCCTCTTGTAGCACTTTATAGCTTTCAAAAAGCAAAATATAGTCTGTAGAAACGTGAACCAAAAAATCTACATGCCCCGGGTGAGGCTCGAACTCACGACCTTAAGATTATGAGACTTACGCGCTGCCAACTGCGCCACCGAGGCCTTCTGCCAACATTCCTCAATCAAACAAATTCAATTCACAAATTTATATCGAACACGGGGAACTGTTCTAGACTTACTTACCAGAGTCTAAAAAAAAAAAAAAAAAAAGGAAAAAAGGAAAAAAAATATATTTAATTAAACGTCAAAATATGTACATATATAAAAAAATATTTCAAATATCACAAATGGCTTAATAAAGAAATGCCGCCGAGCGTTTTTTTTTTTTTTTTTTTTTTTGTACATTAAATTGCTAAAAATTAGTAAAATGAAAAACATTTTCTATCAAATATTTCATATATCTTCCAAAAATAGTAACCTCAAGCAATACGAGAAAAGTTTCATTTTAAGCACTTCTTTTTTTAACTCTTATAGAGTTTCTCTTAGCCTTCCTTAGCTTCAAGTCAAATTCAATTGAGTTTATATATATTTTCTTATCAAATTTCGAAAAAAAAAAAAACTGATCTAATAGTGGAAAAAAATGAACGTGCATTTCACGAGCTGAATGGATTATCAATAAAAAAAAATCTAAACAGAAATAGAATATCATTATATATGTATATATAGGGTCGTAAGATTACCAATATTCTAATCAGAATCAGACACCTGATAGTAAGCATTTTGCATCGATCGGTATTACCTTTTACATATTATAATTAAATCGCGTTCATTGCTTTAGTTTAGATTCTTATAATGTCAAATGTTAAATAATATAATATTGCAAATTTTCGCCTGAATTAAAGTCAACCAAAAGTCAATACGATTTCAATACAAACAAACAAATTAAGCTGAGTTCAATGTACTTGAAATAATAAATTGAACTTTCGTTATTAAGGAATATTTACGACACAAATCGTTAGTAAAAAAGACAAACAAAAAAACAATTCCACAGAAATTCCAAACCAGATATCGAGTAGCTATTAAAACCCGATATAACTTTTTTGTTTAGAAGACTTCTGACGTTGCTGCATCTTAATTTCAGGTCTAAAAATAAACGTATACGCAATTTGATTCGCAATATATGTATGTATAATAAATATATGTTTCACTCCTAAAGGGTAGGAAAGGATAGGAAGGATATTTAGGTTTCAAATCAATGCAAGTAGACTATCCTGTGTTCGTCTCTTTCGCTCTCTCTTTTGCTTTTCCCTTAACCACTTTTTCATTCACCAATCCTTACTATTACAATAAGAAGTTTCTTCATTTCGATGCATAAAATGACATCATCTTATCAACATGACAGACACGTTGCGTTATTTGTTATTTTAATTTCCTTTTTTTCAATCATGGTTCATTCATCCATTGACAGACTCACTTGTATAGTATATAAATACAACGATAATAACTATCTACCATAATATTTATGATTAACAACAAAAAACAAAAATTGACAGATACAATACACACACACATACATACATGTATGTATGTATGTACATTCAGTTTGTCAGATAATTGACCAAGTCAACTTTGAAATTGAACAAAGCATCGCCAAATAGGATATTTCATGTTATATATGGTATAATCTCTCTGTATCTCCCCATAAGGAAGACAATGCCCATTACAATAAGCTCAAGAATTTGCAAATGCATTATGTAAATCCTAAGAAAATGGCACTAGTTCCAGAATAGTTAGTTCCTCCAATTAACTAGTTCCAGAATCGTCAGTTCCAACGCATCCCTCTCAGAGAAGGATTCTAAACGAATGCCTTTCCCAATAAATTAGTTAGAAACAAAGGTTCTATGTGTTTTTCATTTGTAGTTACTGAAAGTAAAACTAAATTTGGTTATATTGCGTTAACCGTTATATTGCTAATTTGTATGTACGAGTAAATATATTCCACATGATGATCGTTATGACAAAATTTCTGTTACGTAGCCAAAGACTGATGAGGGCATAAAGTGCCCCATAATTCATTTCAAACGTTAGAGACAGTGACAAAACACTCGTTGGACGTAACCACCAACCACCAAGCACCACCCTGATGACAGTGACGCCACTCTCAACGCCTCCTTCAAATTGTCAATTCCTCAAAAAGGCAAAAAAACAAAAGCAAATATCTACATATACATATACGAGTATATAATACATAAGTATGTAAGTATGTCAAATGGTTGAGAGGTGCTGAGGTAGGTTTGGGAGGGGGTTTGTAGCATTCGCTAACCATATGCCGTCACTAACTCAGCAACAAGTAGAGCAACAAAAACAATGGGAAGCAAACAGGAACAGAGACATAACAGAGCAAAACGACATATTTAACCAATGTGTGTAGACATATGTATACGGGGGTGGATTTCGAACATTTAAGGAGATTATTTTCGCATGAACGGGCTCAAGGTCACATAAAAAATTAAGTTCTCATTCTCTTTTGGCATATCATTACTAGAACTAGTTGAGAGTTACAAATCTATACAGTTTAAGAGACCTGCGATCTCAACAAATCCAGCCCTGTAGATGCGTATAGCCTTATACAATCGAATCAACTAGACTATTGCGTGCGTTTACCCATTATTGATTCTTTTGAATGCGACACGCCCCTGTGATAGGGATGATAATGGGTTTTCTTTTTTGGGGGGGTTGGTTGGGGGTTAAGGCCCTACTACAAATACTTTACCCTAAGCCCCCACCCAACCTTATGAGTCAGTTTGTCCAGTTGCAAAATTTGTTGTAAGGGCTAGAGATAGTTATTGGATCTAAAAGATTCAAGCCAAAGGTATTCCTTAGCCATTTAACATCTGTTCAAATCTCTCAGTACATACATATAAGTAAGTAAGTATATGTATATGTATGTGCTCGCATATATGTAAAAACAAAGAACTCTCCGCTTTGGTAGTTCTCTCCCTCTGTCTCTATCAACTCAATTGAGCAACAAGTTAACACATACTCACAAAAGATGAGAGAACAACAATGAGACTAAGACAGAGAGAGAGAGAGAAAAGGGGCTGCATTTGCGCAACTGCAACCGAACCTAAGGCTAAGGCCAAATGGAACAATGCAAAGAAGACCAACGCGTTGATGGGGGTGGAGTAAGTAGGAGGGGAGAGAGAAGAAGAGGGGGGCTAGATGACACTGCAAGTTGCAACATGCAGACAAAGAATGAACAAAAACAAAGGAGCAAAACACATTGTATTTCTGGGATTTGGACATTTGGCAAGAGGCGAGAGAGAAGAAGGGAACATTCGCTCTCTCTCTCTCCCTGTTACTCTCTCACCCTCTAGCTCTCCTCGTTAGCAATGTTAGAATGTGATCTTCAAGAGCCTCCAGACTGGAGCTCTCTAATGCTCACAACTTTCGCTCTCCCGCTAACTCTCTGTGGTGCGCTGTCTCTCTCTCCCACACACTCACACACACACAAGGTCTGCTAAGGGACGCTAGCAGCGCTGCTATCGCAATCGCAGTCATACTCAAGCCAAAGCCAGCCAGCCAGCCAGCCAGCCAGTCAGCCAGCCAGCCAGACCAGGCCAGGCCGGCCAGTTAGTATCGATTGAACAGTCGCGCATAGCTCATCGAACTGAAAACAACAAACAAACGAAATAAACCAAACCAAAAAGGCGATGAAATAAATACTAAAAAAATAAAGAAAATACAACCGCTGTTGCCGCCGCCGCCCCCCAAAAACCAACATAGGCCGACCACCCCCTCCTCCGCACTTTGTAATAAATAGTGGTGCGCGAAGCGACCACGCTAGCAAACGGCAAGAAAACGTTGAGAACAACAGACTGGTTAGACAGAGAAAGAGCAACCGATAGACACGAGAGTGAGCGAGAGAGGGAGCGAGCGAGAGAGATTCATTCTTGGGGGAGAACGGCGAAGAATAGGCCAACACAACACAAAACATCATTTGGCAATCGACACGAATCGTCGCCCCCCAACCGAAAAACAGCTGGAAAATCTATCAACCAAACGGACAAAAAGGAAAACCAACACCAACCGCGCCGGGTCGAAATGAAAAATTTCGGTAGTTTAGACTAGACTAGTCTAATTTCCATCAGCTTGGTCTTGGTCTTTCCACAAAATTTGATCTGAAGTAAATTTTTTTTATCTTTTTTTGTTTTGTCGTCGATCCACATGAGAGAGAACACAAAAGTTACATATTTACCAATCGACTAGAAAATATTAAAAACAAAAAAAAATTAATGCAGAGCTGCGATAAGACAAAGAGTCAACAAATTCTAAAACAACAACAACAACAAATATATAACGAAAATCAAGTGCAATTTAAACAAACAAAAAGCAATTCGATAATAAAAACAAAAAGCAATAATATAATCTAAATATATATTAACTGGAGAAAACTGCTCAAACAATAATAGGCAACAAATAAATAAATAAGAAAATAAGTAAAATAAAATATATTTTTAAAAAATTCCCAGTTGACATAACAAGTGAAATTAAATATATATACCAAAAACAAAAACAAAACTAAAGCAAAAAGAAAAAGAAAAAACGCAAAACCTTGGCACTTGAAAAGAAACAAGGCAAAAAACAAGGTGTCCCACGTGTAGAATTTGTTATTTCACTTTTTTTTTATGTTCAAGTTTTAGTTTTTTTTTTATTGTTGTGCAAAAAACGAAAAAAAAAAAGAAATAAGAACGACAAAGTAAAAACAGCAAAACAAAACAAGAAAACAAATTCAGAATTTAACAAAGGAAACGCAGGCGATATATATATATATATATATATATGTATATATAGCCATATCTTACTAAATATATAACCAAAAAAACGAAAAATAAAAACATTAAGGAAAACGTAAAAAGAGAAACAGAGAAAGACAGAGTGTAAAAGAAAGAGTGACAGAGCAAGAGAGAGAGGAGGATAAAAAGAACACCCACAACAACAACAACAATACAAACTAGACACAAAAAAGGAAACTACAAAATGACTACAAAACAACCCAGAAAAGTTGCTCCCGATGGCGGTTGGGGTTGGGTTGCCTGCTTCGGTGTAAGCCTGGTCAATGTAAGTGTCATAAACCACCCCTCCCCCACTGACCCCCCTCCACACACCAATTATTAATGAAATATTTCATGTACATTCCAAAAGAGATTGAGAGAGAGAGATCCTACACTCCAATGAATGTTGAATTTGTATGTTTATGTATACGAAATTTCAATGAATTTCTACTTAGGATAGGTTAGTTCCTCTCTCAGCTAGTAGTAGTTAGTTATATGGCCACACACACACACACACAGACACACATATAAACATATATAGGATAGGTAAAAGGAGGGCCAGAGGGCTCTTAGCCGGGAGACTCCTCCTCCTCCCCCCCTTGCTACTTTCATCATAAAGTTGCGATAAGGTTAAATGTGCTGACGAATTTGTATATTCGATTTGTTGAGTGAGTAGTAAATAAGTAATATCGTAAATATATGATGAATATGTCTCTAATTTTTTGTTTATATACAAAATTATATATGTATTAGCAATTTGTGTGCTCAAAATAGATGAAGATAAATAATTCTATGGCCAGTTTTTGGTCAAGTTCAGCGAACTGTATAAAGAATTTCGAGATTTTTTAGCCATATACATACATCATGCTTGGTTAAGTTAGTATTTAGACTTGGAGTCTTAGTATACATATTACAAGATTTTTTCTTTTTGTTTTTTTTTTTTATTTTTTGGACAAATGCCAAATTGCCACACATAGACAGCAAAAATGCAGTGACCTTCTTCTCTCTCTCTCTCTTGCTCTCTCTCCCTGTGTGCAATGAGAGATCTTTACTTTACTTGGCAATACATATATAAGTTTATATATATATATATATATATATAGCAGACTATTCACAAAAGAAGGAAACTCAATTGTAAAGTAAAGTGGAGTAGAGTGAATCGTTCTCGTTCATGATTTGATCTGGATGTGATCTCGAGGCCATTTTTCTTTTTGGTCACGCACATGATGCGTGATCACTTGAACTGAGTTTCCACAGTGTTCACTCTCTTGATGGGTTTTTGTGATACATTTCATTGAACACACACACACACACACACACACACACACAATGTTTTTGGTGAATTTATCTTACCTGACGACAACAGCAACACATGACAGATTAATTGTGTGTGTCTGTATATATGTACATATATTATATATATCAATCAATTGATCTTTCTTATAAAGGGGAAAACTCTCTCAGGGCTATCCTTACAATCAATTTCGAGAAGGTTTGCCCCTACACTTGTTGGCCACATTCCAGCCACATGTTTGCACATACTCGGAGGTGGCTATATACATACATACATACATATATATATACTTCTATATATCTACAAAAAGATATATTGTAAAGTAAAGTCTCTTGTAGTATGTCAACTTTTTTAATCTATATGAATCTGTTTAACAGAAATACTTACAATATTCTATTATAGATTCTGTGAGATCTAGATCCATATGATCTATAGTTTCTCTATATAGACCTATAGCAGAGTTTTCACTGTATATCCTTGTCGGAGGCGTAAGGTTGAGATTTGTCTCAAATGCATACAGAGATTTACCTGCCCTGCAGAGATAACAATTCTAAATTTGTTCATTATATACTCCAGATATTGGAATCTATATGTTTGATAGTCACAAGGCCTCGGTGGCGCAGTTGGCAGCGCGTAAGTCTCATAATCTTAAGGTCGTGAGTTCGAGCCTCACCCGGGGCATGTAGATTTTTTTTATTTCTCGAAAGTGCAAAGGGTATTCCTTAGTCGTTCACACACACGCACGCAGAAGTAAATCGCAGGCGGAACAACGGCCTACTTTGGACTTAATTTGCAAATCATTTTTACTTACTCTTAAATATGCAAATATATGTGCATATGGCTAGAGAAATCATCGAGGGATAGATAGATAGATATATAGATAATGTGACACACAAATTGTTCTAATAAAAATGCAACTAAGTTATTTAGTAGGCCTTAAAGTTGGTTTCTTTGTGGGCTAAATATATTTCTAGATTCTAATTTATCCATTTATATGGCCAATAAGAAGAGCAACTGACCACAAACATCTGTTGGACATATTTAACAGAAACATTAAGACTTTTCAATATGACTAATTCGGTTCTGTGTGGGCATTGAAACAAATTTTGAAGTGGATGCAGGTAAAAACAACAAATATATATATATAGAAATATATATCTAGGTACCTAGAAATTGAACAACTTTTGTGGCTGGTTTTGGTTTGTTTATTGTTGCAAGATGTTTTCGCTTTCAAGTTATTGACTTTAAATAGGAAGCCAAAGAGCACACACAAAGTCTAATCAATTGATTTGAGAATTGCATTGTTATTATTATTATTATTGTTGGAACATAAATACAAATGAATTTATGTATGGGGCTAATTGTAAGATAAGATTTGTTTTGCTTAGTTTCTTCTTGGTTTGTCGGTTACAATTAACCAAAAGTCATACTAACGAAACGACTAAACGACGACAACAAGAACAACAACAAGAAATCTCAAGCATTTCATCGACACTTTTAATGTGCCCGAAATGAAAATTTAGAATGGCTGTAAAATTTAATTGATGTTAAGGTTGCCTGACAAATAAGTATGATTTATAATTTTTTAAAATGTGCAAAATAAAATCTTGCATTATCATTAAATAATGATGAATGTTTAAAACACCAAAACAAACCCAAATGGATTCCAACTATATGTATATAGTTTACTTGGTGATATGCCAATCAGTCGATTATATGATTGTTTTGGGAGAAACTCAATACATTTTTTTAGTTTTAGTTGTGCGTGTGTGTGTGTGTGTGTGTGTGAATCGTTATCTTTGGAACACTTCTAATCGCTTTTAAATCATTTACGAGGCAAATTAGCACTTGAACCTTAACACATTAAAAACATTTTTGCACATTATTAAACAATAGAAAATAAGGTTGAAAAACAAACTCCAATACATACATACATACATGTGATTACGAGCTAAGGCTATAGATAATCTGAGCCCTAAAGAGAACCCAAAGAGAACTGTAGTTGATTATTAACAAGAATCTAGTCATATGAGAACAAATGAATTCATGGGAATATCGTAAGGGTCGAATGCGTTTGTTTAAAGACGAATTCATACAATTATCTTGAGATTGAATAATAATTACCCTGACAACTTTTGCCTAATGTTTGTTGGGTAATTTTCTCAGCTTGACAAGGAAGTCCCCATCATAAAAAAAAACATAGCCCTTCTTTCCATATCCATTTGACCCTTTTATTGCATTCATTAGTTAGAAGGATTTAATTTTCTTCAACTGATTAAACCAATCAATTGTTGCCAGGTGTTTTAAGTACTTGCTAAAGAAACCAGTGGCCGATCCTAGAGGGGTAAAAACCCCAAAAACCAAGATTTAACCTCTAAAACTGGTTGAATTTGTATATAGAGCTATAACGGTTTTCCCTCAAAATGTTGAATTTCCCTGCGCCAAGATGATGAGTTTGATCGGTCACTGGGAAAAACATGGAATTCAATTTCGAAAGGTAACTGAAGCTACTTAGTTTCAAGGGCTTAAGATTAAAAGACCTATCCTTGGAGATATAAGCAGTTTATGTGCTCACAAAATTGAAACACCTTGGCTGATCATGACAAACTTGCTCATTATATTGGTAAGGGAAATGGGTCACTGGGAGGAAAATCGAACATTCGTACTTGGATATCTGAATTAGACTAGTTTTGTAGGTAAAGAAAATTGGTGAAGACATTTATCCTCATTAGTCATCCGTAGGATCGGCCACTGTCTCACCGAAATCATCCTTGACTTGTTCTGTTGTTTGTTGCTTTTCATTATGAATGAAAAATCATCAGAGGACATACAGGAAACAGGTAAAATACTTAAAAATATTTGAGATTTTCCACCTAATTGATGAATCTCTTTCCGGATTTTCATTAAACATTTTTTATCATATGGCTTTGCTTTAGTATTTGCTCTTCTAATTGATTCGAACAAGTACTTTGGGTCTAGACAAGACTAAAAAATGTATATTGTTTATTTGCCTTGTCTTCTGGTTTTGTGTTTTATCTAATGAACGGCAATTTTTCATTTGATGTCTCCAATATATATATATTATGAGTGTCTGTGTGTGTGTGTGTGTGTGTTGGGGAGCAGAGAATAGTCCAAACACTTTGGACTTTGATCAGCTTCTGTTTCGATTCTCGTTCACATTCGGTTGTTGATTTTGTTGGAACTGTCGTCGAGTCGGCCGGGTTGACTATGGCGAGATGTGATCGAAAACTAGCTTCAACTGAACACACCTCGCATTTACATAGACATCTCCATGTGTGTCTGTGTGTGTGTGTGTGTCTGTTTATATATGTAGTATACAAACTCAGTGAACTGATGGGGTCTGTCTGTTGTTTGATATTTGAGTTTTATTAGTTTCTATTTGAAGAATTGTCGTTTCACCTTCCTTGACGTTGTGCCAATTTGGCCTGGCATGGCTAGACAAGGCACACACACACACACACAGACAGACAAAAACATATGGGGAAATGAAATAAAATGAAATGGGCCTTCATTGATTTTACTGTTGTTCTTATCATTATCAATTTGCCGGTCAGTAGAGGTCCGATTAACACTTTGCCGCAATGTCTAGAGTCAAGACTTTAGATTGTCAAAAGCAAAAAAAAAACAGTCATGACTAGGAAGGCAGGGCTTACGATAAACACCTGCTCACCCATTTAACCACCTACCTATGTTTTTTTCCAATCATAGATCAGCAATTAAGAGAGACAATTAGAGCCGAAGAGTGAGAGAGAGAGTGGCTAAGAGAGGGAGATAATTATTTAGCACATTGTCACTTAATAAAAGATTTTGATTAGACGACCGACGACCATCTCGGGCACTGATGATGTCCAGAATCTCTACCATGTAAGGCGGGCGTGAAAAATCCGTACCCTGTCACGAACTTGAGCACGAACTTGGTGGGTTTGGGGGGCACCATGAGCGGTGGGGGGCCTCAGTGTATTGGTGACATTCAGACATCGCATGCTCGGGGCGACAAACGACAAAAAAAACACACACACACAAAAAACATATCCGGCAACGCTATTAAATGAAACAATTGTTTAGCAAATCCATAAAATAGAAATCATCCTACACACACACACACACACACACACACACACACACACAATGGCCATTTCAAGTGGTTCAAGTGACGTCGAGTTGACCACAGTTAAGATAAGTGTGCGGGGAAATAATAACATTTCTATTTTCCACATGATAGAGAGCATAAGGTCTGTATCGAAATGTTGGTATTTTGCCCACTCAAATCCAGCAAAAATTCTCAATTTTCACTTCCTGTCATAAATTTGTTACTTGGCGCCTCTTGGTAACACCTTTTTAACAATTTGTTGCGTCTGTGTGTTTTCATTTAATTAATGACGTCATTTGCCACTCACATTATCATCGTTTTTTTCACAGATAATTGGCAAATGAAGTGTCAAATGAAGTAAGTAAGTCGTCTCGCCGACTTAGGTATACCATACACCAGTAAAGCAAATATTTTAAATTTATTAAACAAATGCATTTTCACATGCTTTTTATTACAAGCATATCTTAGAATCTCCCTCACTCAAGTATGCGAGCACCCTAGCGCCCCCACCAGCCAACGGCCAACTACGGCCTTATGGAAAAACGTTTATATGCATAACTTCGTTGTTTCTTGTCCGATTTTGATCAAATTTGGTGTTTTGCTGGGTATTAGTATCAAATTCAAGTGTGCCAAATTTGATTACAAAAGGTAGAAAATTACGTGAGATAATCGAGTTTTTCCAAATTACGGGGGCGGAAAGGGGCGTGGCAAAATCGTTGCATATACAATATATGCGCATTTATTAAACAAATACACATACCAAATTTGGTGCCTCTAGCTATTATAGTCTTTAAGAAAATCAAATTTGTTTAAATTTCGTGGGCGGAGGGGGGCGTGGCAAATTTTTTTTGCAACAAATTTGTGCGCGCTTACTAAAGGATTAATCATACTAAATTTGGTGTCTCTAGCTATTATAGTCTTTAAGAAAATCAAATTTGTTTAAATTTCGTGGGCGGAGGGGGGGCGTGGCAAAAATTTGAAATAAACTTGACCACCGTAGGTAATACACGAGTCTACGTACCAAATTTGGTGACTCTAGCTCTTATAGTCTCTGAGATCTACGTGTTCATACGGACAGACGGACGGACGGACGGACGGACGGACGGACGGACGGACGGACGGACGGACGGACGGACGGACGGACGGACATGTCTATATCGACTCGGCTGTTGATACTGATAAAGAATATATATACTTTATGGGGTCGGAAAAGCTTCCTTCTGCCTGTTACATACATTTTGGCGACTTTAATATACCATTTCACCCTATGGGTGTATGGTATAAAAACAAAAATTAACTACTCTTAAACGAAACAGTGTCAGTGACAACTGAAAGATATTTTAGATTATTATTAAACATACAAACATATGTATTCTTGATCAGGGTTATGTGCTGATAGTTGTAAAAAGAAACTTATTGATATGTATGTTTATATGTTTTCTTGATCAGCTATGATCAGATATACTAATTACCTCGGGCTTAATGACTCCAGTAGAAACGATCTTTAATCTATAACAAAATGAAATCTAGTTTCTATTGAAAACGTTTTCGAAACTTAATCTAGCACTTTTTGGCCAACTTCTTCTAAAGGTCCCAGAAAATTGAATGATGATTGTGACAATATTAAGTTTTAAAGCCAAACTTTAAGGAAACTTTTTGAAAACGAGAATGAGTTCGAGTCGTGCTCTTTGCTCCAATTACTAAGCAAGTTAAGAGATTAAGATGCAAAAGTCATCTCATTTTTCATATGTCTATAAACTGAACAATCAGTTTAAATACTATTTAATACTAGTTGGAACAGATGAAAGAGAAGAAGAACTTGTTGCTATTCGACACGAGTTTCATTATCACGCACGATAATCATTTGAAAAATTGTTTATTGAAAGTTAACAATAAAAGGTTTTTAGAGCCCCCCTTCTTCTCACTGATCAGTAGCAAATGGTGTGATTTGCAACAAGAATCCAACAATAATAATGACAGCAGCAACAACAACAACAATACTCAATAATACTCGTAAATAGAAATGCTTTTAACGTTCTTTCGATATATTGATTTTAAATTGGCGCTAATGTAAAACGCACGCGCCAGACACCACGACTATAACTAGTCAATCGGCAAGCATACAAAAGAAAAAATATATACCCTACATACATATGAATATATATATATACATATACATATATCATCCATCCATTGCAGTTAAATGTAAATCCAAGCACGTGTCCCAACCAGCAATAAGGTCTGACATATCGAAACAAATTCAAAAGCAAAATAATTGAGAAAAATTATACAGTGAAATGGGAAAAGAAATTCGAAATGGAAATGCACATAAACATATACGATATATATGTATGTATATATTTGAAATTTGTACTATAATAAATGGAAATTCGTTGCGTGATTTAACTTTATAACAATTAGATAAAAAGCTTGGATAAATGGAATGTAACTACAACTGTAATGAAGAGTATATAGACTACATTTGCAGTATTTAGCGACGTATTTTCGGACAGCGAGGTAAAAATCTTGACCCAAGAACAAAATTTGAACTCTTAACTGCTTGAATTTCTATCCCATACACTTGCTCTATATACTATATAAATATGTATATGTATATGTACGTATGAATGTAGCATATAGGATATTCACGTCAAAAGATTTTAAGTTCCGCCTGGGAATGAAATGAAATTGAATGAACAATTATAAGTGTATGCCCTTTTTTCGTTTCGTCGAATAGGGGTATAACAATTCTGATTTCCTTTTCGAATATCACACATACATACACACATAGGTATATATGTATAATGCATATATGTAGAGACAAAATCAAGGAAGTTAATTTCCATAAAAACGACAAGTCGAAATGAAAAGGAACTATAAAAAGCAAAATGCAGAAATGTTTATTCATTAAAATTTCAAGAAATTTGTTGATATCATTTGACTATATGAAAGGAAAGGGAAAGTAAGGAAATTAAACGAACCATAGCAAATATATATCAGATGGTTTAAACAAGAATATATTGCAATTTTCAATAGTTTTCGCATAAAGCAAATAGTTTTTTCTTTTTGTATGCCTTTTGGGCTTAGGGGGGTATCGAAAGAACGAATTGTCTTTCAATTTTCTTGCAACTGCCACAGTAAATGCAAGTTTAAATCAATGTCAAGAGTCGATGTACACACACACACACGGAGGCACTGTTTGTATGTGTGTGTGTGTGACAACCAACATTGACAATGACCAACAAGGCCTCCATCTTGTCGGATTGGAGGAGGAGTGGGGAAGAGCAAGTATAACTAAATCAGGTTTTTTTTGTAACCACATGCTTTTTGTATGCATGTATGTATCAAACACACACACACACACACACACCTCAACAATTGTATGCTTAAAGAGCATCAGCTGATGTGTGGAGATCACGTGACTCTTGTTGCAAGTTATTGGCTTTGGTCTCTCTCATTTTGGTCTTTGTCTCTGGCCACATGCAGAGCATCTCATGGGACTGGTTTGCTTGTTTTCGCTGGCAACCCGTAATTATGTATTGACAACAACAACAGCAACAACAACAACAAACAGCTGGATGGGTATCTGTTGGATAAATCACATGATTGTGATCATGCGCAAGGCGAATGCGAGTGAGAGTGCCTCCGATCCCGATGACGATCCCCATGCCCATTCGCCTCCCCCTTTCCCAATATCGTCAACCTATACCCGATTGCCCCCAAAATGGAACCCTCACCCCTTCCCACCCCTACCGTACTTTGGTTCAATTGAGTTCGAGTTACGTTCAGTTTCAGTTTTCTTTCTTTTTTTTTTTTTTGTTTTGTTTCTTGCTTTTGGCTTCTGTTTAATAGCAATGTATGTAGATACATTTTGTTTTTTTAATTGATTTGTTTGGCAGCCAGGAGAGTGAAATGTACTTCACAGTTAATTGCTTCAATTATTGGGCTCAGTAGCAACAACAACAACAACAACAGCAACAATAATGACAGTGAAAAGAGAGCAAAACAAAATAAAACAACAAATTAAAATGAAATAAATACGCATTGTTTAATTAACGCAAATTAATATGAAGAAAAAACCGAATTAAATGAACTGAGACAATGTACCCAAGAGGGAGATATATATTTATAGGGCACAATCACCCCAAAAAGTTTATATCAAAAACATATATAATAAATAATAAGTCTAATAAATATGTAAATTAAAGTCTGGAAAAATAAAAACATTGAGCTGCATTTGGAAAGCTTTCCGTTTTCTGTCAGAATTTGATATATCTACAATATATATAAAATTTGAATCAAATTTCAACAAATTTCAAGGATTAGAAACCAAAATTTAACCAAAATTGCAAACATTTGAAATGTGATAACGTTTAATAATTAAGACCCAAAAACCTCCTCTTGGTCTAGCAAATTTGGCAATCTTCTTTATTTTTTCTTGAATCTTCCATCAACAATCAAAAGACATTAGAATTAAATTATTAAAGAAACAATTAAACTGATAAATTGACTAAAAATTTGATTTTTTTGTACTGTTGTAGGGTCTTAAGATTTCATTCGTAGATCCACCAAGAAACAGAACTTGGTTCGATGAATGTCATGGACAAATCAGAGAACAAACTACATACTAAGCGCTGCAACTGCCCCTCGTCTAAGATAGGACTTTAATGTTTTTCCCCCATCGGAAATTGCATAAGCAATTACGTTTGGCTATTTGACAGTTTCTCTTTGAGTAGTTTCGATAACATGCACACGCAGTAGAACACACACACATACACTTGCACACTCACACATATTTATAAATGAGAAAGTCTTAAAGAAGGATATAAAATACAATGTTGAAGGCATTAAAAATGCCACGCAAAAGTTAATGGAAAATCAATAGGCAACAAAAGTCGTTTGAGAATAAGAAGAAAAACAAAATATATGCGCTTCTGACAATGAACTTCATTTCATTTTTGATTTACGGCCATCGTTGGTTGGCGTTGACCGTCATGACGTTCATTCTTCCTTATACTTCGTGACAATTCACGGGCAACGTCATCAATTCATTCATTATCATATTCTGCGTGCTGACGGCCAAGCGTCATCGTATTAAAATCGATAAGGCCATCAGTTAACTACATTAGAAATTCCATGATAAATAATTTAGGCCGCACACACACATCTAAAGAACACACGTATTGATGACTTAAAAATTTAATGTAGTTAAGACTAGTTCTTAAATATTTTGATCAAAACAAGCAACAAACCAAAGAACAACAACAACAACTATACAAATCCCATAGAAATACTTATCGGATATGCTTGAAAGTTCCCGAGCCCAACGCGTGCTCCATTCTTATCAAAAAGCATTTACAGCGACAATTATAATGAATTGATCATTGATATGATATAAAAGATTTGCCAAAAACAAAAGCAAACAAACAAACAATAAAGAAATTAATTGGGTCTAGGACAAAATACACCAAAAACTATAATCAAGAATATATTTGAAAGATTTTGACGTCGTTCATGCTTCGATTTGGAATGGAGGATGGCGGATATTATTCAAGATTACTATAAAGAATATTATTCAAAACGACATTTAGTAACATAGTCATATAATTCTTAGTCTTAGGCATTTTGTTATTCCACTTTATAAAAATTAGATTTTGAGCATATGAATGAGTAATTTTCAAGTCTTCTTTTAATCAAGTCTAAGAAGAAAATCAACAAGAGGGTTTCAAATGAACTCATTAAGGTGATTTCTGATCAGAATATTGTATTCAAGACGACATAAGAAAGAACTTTTATTGATTTTCATTTGATCTTTACAAACAAACACATGTTTTTAGAACCACCCTCGTTCTCTAAGAGTTTCCCACGTAAAATTAAATAATTCACAACAATCTGTACATTTTTTTAGCCAATTTTATATAAGGCTCAACATTTACTGACTGTTTCTTCTCTCTCTCGCTTTTCCTCTCCAAAACTTAAGGAAATGTTTTTCAACATTTTCTCTATAGAATTATGATCGTTTCAGAAGTAAACAGTATGACATGTAAATTATTTATCCACAACTCGTATACATTACGTATCAACACACTTATATATATAGTATATGTATATATTCTGATCGTTTTTTCGATTTTGTTGTCACGTCAAAAGCGGCAAACCAGGCTACATGTGAATTGAATTTGAAAATATTGCACAGAAGGTTTAAAAATAATCAAAGTCACTAATTTGCACAAATTTCGCATAGAGTGAGAAAAAAAAAACAGCAGCCAATTGCCACCAAAATGTGGCTTAAATGTACTTGAGTGTGAGACGAATAAATAGAAATTGAAGTATATATATGTATATATATATACTTGTATATCTACATATAAATCAAAAGTTGATTTAGAGCGTTGCTGAGTGGCACACGATCTTCAACTTTGTTTAAAATTTTTGCTGTTATTCGCTAAAAAAAAAAAAAAAAAAATTATGTATAAAGAAGATTTATTTAAACATTACACTTAATGTTAGTGGGGAAACATGTGTAAAGTGGAAAAACAAATAAATAACTAGAAAATTTTGTATAAGATTCAATGAAACTGGATTATTTCTAACGGATTACAGATTGATCATTTGACAAAAACAAAAAACCAAAATCACTGCATGGCCATTTATTCAATTGCAGCACTAAATGTCCACGTGACTAGCGAACTGACTGACTGACTGATTGATTGATTGATTGAAACACTGGCTGATTGGCTGACTCTTTCAATTTCAATTGACGATAATTCAATTATCAGAGCAATAAATGCTTTCAAATAAAACGCCCCATAAACGAATTGTATGGAAACCAAATGGATCTGAAAACAATGTTCAACATAATCAAAGACTCTACAAATCACGACAAAAGAAAGAATCTTGAAATTTCCCTGAAGCGTCTGCCTTTGATGACATAATCATTGCTGAGATAGTTAGTTAGTCGAAGTAACTAGAAATTGACCGATTCTTTGAGTAGCCTCTTTTCCAAAGATCGTCGTGTATTACACTTGAGTACGTATTGTACTCGGTAATCAAACAATGGCAAATTATTAATACCTACATATCATTGACCATGTTCGACAACCCACTCGACTCCCCCCTCTCCACCTATCCATGTGTGTGTGCGATTCTTCAATGTCTTAAAATCTACCTATGTATGTACCTTGGCCATATAATCAATCATAAGTCCAATGCATGATAATGGAAGTTTCCCTCTTCTCCACATGACAAAACTGATCATTTGAAGTGCATTGATTGAATTGATACAGACACACCAAGTATGTATATATATATATACAGTACACTGATTTAGTTAGTCCCGCACCCGCATTACTACGTAATACTTGATAAGAACCTTCCCATATTACAATGACGTATCCCACATGTATACTGGCGATTTATCTGCAGTATTTTGTATATAAACATTATATACATTTGATACATATGTATTTCAATGTCCGGTACACAATGTTTTCAAATTGTTTCTACTGCAAATTATATTCGTTTCTTTTGCCCGCACAGAAATTACCAAAAATTTATGAGGGCAATATGAAAATGATAGAATTAGCTCTGCCAAAAACGTTTAACACCCGAAAACAAAACCAACAAATTCGTCATAAATATATAAACACAAGACTGAAATAACATTTCTTCATACTACAAAAGATATATATTTACAAATATCTAACAGAATTTTCTCCCTCATCATTTGAAATTGAGCCAAATGCATAGATTTCCTTTTTAGGTGCACTAAGTAAGCTCTGTTGGATCTATGTTCTAGTTCAAGGATCTTAGTGTTAGAACCGACATTGTTAAGTTTCCATATTGAAAGATTTCCGTTTCAAAGTTTCTTTAAGCCTTCTAAGCAAACGTTTTTTCCACTTGTTTGTTTTTTTGCAGCTGGCCACTCGATCTATTGAGCCATCGTTTGGATTACTTTTCGGTGACACATTAAAGGAATTGAATGTGGGCACGACTGGAGCAGCCATCATTATCAGTGCCCTGGACGTCTGCATGAATTTCTCGGGTCTGTTTGTGGGTCCGCTGCTGAAGGAGTTCTCGTACCGTAAGGTGGCCATTGCAGGATCAATGCTCTGCGGACTGGGACTGGCTCTTACCTCGCCGGCCACCAGCATGGCCCATATTCTAAGCACATATTCGGTTATCAATGGCATTGGCGTGGGATTGTCGACATCGGCAGCTTTTGTGGCTCTCAATCATTACTTTAAGCATAAACGTGGCCAGGCGGTGGGTTTGTCCATGGCTGGCACGGCCATGGGAATGCTGATAATGCCGCAGCTGGTCCGAGTGCTACTCGAGGCGTACGATTTCAGCGGCG
The DNA here is from genome assembly GCA_018150345.1 of Drosophila equinoxialis. NCBI lineage: Eukaryota > Metazoa > Arthropoda > Insecta > Diptera > Drosophilidae > Drosophila > Drosophila equinoxialis. The sequence goes on along the minus strand of JAECWI010000238.1, from coordinate 2,056,835 downwards.
CCGTCCTACTGCTGGCCGGTGTGGCATTGAATGCTACTGTGGGATCGGTGTTGCTGCAACCGGTGAAGTGGCACATGAAGGAGGAGTTCGACGACGAGGAGTTGATGTGCATATCGGCCCTGCCCACGCCGCAACCGCAATTGACTGTCGGTGGGGCGCCAGCATCGATTGCACCTGAGTTTAAGGTGATCAAAGAGGATGGCACCACCACGGCGGCTACTGTGGAAGAGGATGCATTGCCCGAGATGAACACATTGCTCTTTCACAAACACTCGATGCGTAAGAACTACTCGGAAATGGCCATGAATACAATGAACGGCTCCAGATTGGGCATACCCAAGCGTCCCACTTTCCCTCGTATCATGTCGCTGGCCGGCGTTCAGTCCGCGGCCCATGGGGCTGGCGCTAATAGTGATGGATATCCGTCGCAGGCGGAGATTAATGCCACACAGTTGCGTTGCCGCAAGGCTTCGGTTACATCGAATCTATCCTATATGGATTTCACTGGATCCATTCTGCAGGTGCATCTCAATACAGGTGACGATGAGTTCGAGCAGAATGATCGAGAGCTGCGTCGTGTTGGCACTGCCACCGGAAGCATTGTCCTGGGCGGACATAGGGATAGCTTTATTAAAATGAAACCCACCACCACCGAGCTGGACAAACAGGAGGAGGATAACTCTAAGCAGAAGGCCAAGAAGCCAGGATTTTGGCGTCGTTTTGCCGATCTTCTAGACATTGCCATGCTGAAGGATAAAATGTTTCTCAATCTACTCTTTGGCCTGTCCATTTTCTATGTGGCTGAGATGAACTTTAAAATGGTAACGCCATTCTTCTTCGCTAACCTTGGCTATAAGAAATCCGATGTTGCCTTTTGCCTCTCGATAACGGCTATAACAGATATTGCGGCACGTATTGTCCTGCCACCGATATTCGACAGGACCACAATCAAGAAGCGTACCGTTTTCCTTGTCTCTATCATTTTTGTGGCCATCACACGATCAAGTGAGTTTTGCTTGAGAAGAAAGGTGTTCTATTGAAGTGGCTTAGAGTGTAGCTAATATAACTAATACCCTATTTTTATATATCGATTGTCTTTCTTAGTCATGGCCGAGCAAACAGATTGGACACAACTTATGATATGGTTATCCATTTGCGGTTTCTTCCGTGGATCAGCTTTGAGTAATTTCACATTGACCGTATCGGAATATTGCTCATTGGAGAAGCTACCCTCGGCCTTTGGCTGGCATCTGGTGGGCAAGGCTTTATTTGTGATCTCATTTGGCCCACTAATTGGTAAGTGAGGCAGCTTTTTTTTGTGTATATTTTTTCTTTACTCTATAATTTGTCAACGTTCTTCTTGTCAGGTCTTATACGTGATGTGACAGACAGTTATCCAATTTGCATACACACACAAAGCATCTGCATTTTGATGTGTGCCTTCGCCTGGGGCATTGAGTATCTCGTCGAATATATTCAATCTCGTCGACGCACCGCAGATGCCGCCCAAGTTCCCACACAGGAATCGACGACAGCGACGGCCACTCAGCAGAATGTCAAACTTTAAATTGAAATGCAGCTGCATTGTGAGAGGATTATAATGTAGATTTATGTACTATATATATATGCATATATTTTATAGGTATATATACAAGGTAGACGATCCTCTTCCTAACCATACAAATAATACTTCTTACAATACAGCCTCCAAAAAGTTATGTGGGGTATTGTGATATCTTAGACATTTCATCAAGTAAAATCAACACCAAGTAAACTAAATTGAACTAAACTAAACAACTTGTCGTTTGGTCAGTTTCAAGTTGTTCTTCATAGGATTCCCATAGTGCCTATATATAAGACTGATTCTTTGTTGTATGAAAGTAGAACTACAATTAAATAGTGTCATATCTAGAGAGAAAACTAAGCCAATTTTCAGTTGAAAGTTTTTGAAAACCACACAGCAAAAAATATAAAACGTATATGTACTTATCAAAATGAAGTGAATTCTCGAGAGATCATATTATATCTCATTATTTGATACTCTGTCAAAAACCTTTTTCACATGGCCTTATAACATTTAGTTTTTTCTTTAGATAAGCCGAACTTAAACTATAATAATTCTAATAATTTTCAAACAAAGATCAGTCTATTGTGAAAAGTATTTCATTATCGCCAAAACGAATCAATTCAAGCTTTAGATATATATACAATTTTTGTTTCTGTTTTCAACTACCACAATCACAACAACAACAACAAAAATATACCAAAATAATTGCATATGTATATGTATATAAGGTAGTACATATATTAAACTTGTAGTTGTAAATCGAGTTTTCGTTTTGAAAAACTCGAATTGCTGGCAATTGTTTCAAAATCATTTACAATTCGTTTATAATCCAGAAAATGTATTAGAACTCAGCCAAGTTTCATAGACATTTGGACAAACAAAAAAATGAAAGAAAAATTTAGCTAAATTTATATGAATAGATTTTGTCTTATTGTTAGTAAGTAATTCCGTTATGGAATTCCCTTCTTTTTTTTTTTTTTTGAATAATTGTAAAACACCATCGATGTGCGTTTAAATCTTGGACCAAAACCAGATGATTATTTTATGTTTATTTTGTCAACCCTTTTTTTTTTTTTTTTTTTTTGTTTCTTTTCGTTTTTGTCGTCCTTTTATTTAGTTATCATCTCTCCATTTTGTTTACTAGTGAACTTGTATGTGATAGTTCAAAGATAGTTTATAAGCTAGAAATTAAAGTTAACTACATAATTACCTACTTGAAAACCAACTATAACTACATACTTATATATTACCTATATATAATATTGAAGACGTTCACAAGCAGTTTATAAGCCGACAATTAAGACAAACTATACAAAATGGCTGGCTTTAAAATGTACCATATAACTACTTAAATATATAGACATATATACAATGATCATAAGTTTATAAAAAAGAGATCAGTTGATCAATTTATATATGGAGGGATGCAATTCAAATTTGTTTAAGATTGAAAACATTACAAAAATTTGGTGCCTATATACAGCCATAAGTATGATATTACAACTAAGTATGACAGAGGAGAAATTCCTGAAATCGAGCAGAAGAAAGAGAACACATAGAGAGATAGAGAGAGCCCACCATAGGATCAAGCAATCCCAATTAACAAACACTGATCTTAGAGTTAACTATTATACATACATAAAATATAAGCCAAGCTAATAATGCCAGAATATACATCTAAAAAAATATATATACATATAAATAAATCAACTTATTATACATAGAATCCGCCAGATGAAGATATGGAATGTGCTTTAATCCACGAATTTATAATTTGGGGAGAGACTCTAACAATTTTTTTATGAAAACTAAGGTCTACATATATCCAAATGATAAGACCAATCAATCATATTTTGACATAAAGTCAGTCAATTAATTGTTGTTCATTCTAAACATTATTCTTAAGTTGGATTAAAAATGCTGTTTGTCGAAATTTTTAAGACAAATATTTTACATACCATCAAAAGTCAGATGATTGAATATTTTTATGACAATTTGGAATGTTAGTGGATTAAAGTTGAGTTCGTAAAACGAATTGATTTAAATAGCTTTACTTTTTGTCGGTGTGAAATGTGAAGAACTTTGCCCCCTAAAGTATTCCATAATGTATAAAGAAATTTTGGAATGTCCCCATAGATAAAAACATAAATAATCCGCGAAGGAAACTTTGTTTATTGACCATTTTTGAGGTTACAAGGCATATGAAAAGTTATAAATTTGTGAATACTGCATACTTTAGGGGGCAAATTGTAACTTTTCAAGTATTGTGTATTCGAAAATTTAAAATGACAGGATTAATATGTAAATCTGAAACAAATAGTTGTTACTCCTTTTGGAGGTGAAAAAATAATGAATAAGCCCATGCCAGATGCATACGAGTTTTGAGTGATGATTCGGACAAAAACGACTTTAAAAAATGAAACACTAATAAAGAAATTATATAATATAAATAACAGAAATCTATATTTATTTTAAAAAAGAAACTCATAAGTTTTACTAGTTCAATGAGAACCCAAGTTTTGTATTATAGAATTTTTAATTTTATTTTATTTTAATGTTTATGTATCTTCTTCGATAAGAAATTCTTTTGATTGCCTGCAAGTATACTACAGAGTTGTATTTTTAATATCTTAGACTGATTAAATTTTCAGCCCAAAAGTAAGTACAGATTTGTACCAAACAACATTTGAAAGGAAAGCCTAAAAGTATGCAAGTGATTTAAGATTCAAGCAAAACAGGTCGTGGTGAATATGAATGTATTTCCCATTAACCCCTTAGAGTATGCTAAAAAACTGAGCTCTCAAAGTCTTATCGATAACTTTGAACTGGTTTATATGTATCGTCTTTTAAGCTTGGCCATAAGCAGCTGTTGCCAGCAAAAGCCAAAATGGAACCGGTTTAGGATTGTTTGTAAGATATCTAAGAATGCCAAAAGGCCGAAAGAGAAAGCATTCTCCACTTGCTTTGGTTTTTCTGTTGACGTTGGCAGCAAAAGAAAATGAGCAGTTCTGCTATTTGTATATGATTTTTATTTTTCTTTTGGTCTTCAATTAATTTTCCAATTAATACAAAATGACGGCAAGTGTGGTAAAAAGTCAAACAAAGTCGGAAAAAGTTAAGACAACTGGCAAAGCCAATATCAAGGCACCGACGACGACCATAACAAAGGCGGGGGAGGATGAGGACAACTCTTGGTAAATAGAAAACTAAAAACAAAAACAAAAGACTCAGGCAACGAACTTGAGAGCTCTCTCTGTTTGTGTCTCTCTTTTTGCAGGCGCTGGTGGTGTCTTTTGGTTTTAGTATTTACAATTACCTTTGCCACACGTTTCTACAAGGTTACCGAACCCGATCACATTTGGTAAGGAAATGCATTCCATATATGGAAATACCATTTATTATTATCTCTGGAATCTCATCGCATTGCAGTTGGGATGAGACGCACTTTGGCAAAATGGGCAGTTGGTATATAAATCGTACATTCTTTTTCGATGTACATCCACCATTGGGTAAGGTGAGAATAGGTTTTCAAAGAGCACCCAAACACTTTGATTTTCAATTATTTCAACATTTTTCTTAGATGCTTATCGGTCTGTCGGGCTATTTAACTGGATATAATGGCACATTTCCTTTTGAGAAACCTGGCGATAAATACAATGAGACACGTTATCAGGGCATGCGATATGTAAGCTATATATATATATTATTCGATTATGGTAATTTATAAATCGAATTCTTCTTGCAGTTTTGTACCACTTTGGGTGCTTTGATAATGCCCATGGGCTTTGATACGGTCTACGATTTGACCAGATCTCATGAGGCTGCTTTATTATCGGCTGCCTATTTGATTTTTGGTAAGACAAGAAAAACATTTTCTCTTCATCTAACTCATTTTTTATCTCCATCAGATGTTGGCATTCTGACTTTGAATCAATATATACTTTTGGATCCCATTCTACTGTTCTTTATGATGGGTTCGGTTTGGGGCATGGTGAAGATATCAAAAACCACTGCATCGGGCCAATCGTATACATTGAGATGGTGGCTCTGGTTATTTATTACGGGCACCATGCTCTCCTGTACGATTAGTGTGAAATTTGTTGGTCTTTTTGTGGTTCTACTGGTTGGCCTTCATACAGCCACAGAGTTGTGGTTAATTCTGGGTGATCTACGTCAACCGATTGTCGAGACTATCAAACAAATTGCCTGTCGTGCTCTCACTTTGATTCTATGGCCCATTCTCCTGTACGTGGTATTTTTCTACATTCATCTGCAAGTGCTGAATCGCAGTGGAAATGGTGATGGTTTCTATAGTTCGGCGTTTCAATCGCGTTTAATTGGCAATTCGCTGTATAATGCCAGCATGCCACGAGATGTGGCCTATGGAGCGGTGGTTACAATTAAAAATCATAAAACTGGCGGCGGTTATTTGCATTCACATTTTCATCTCTATCCCAAGGGTGCTGGAGCCAGGCAGCAACAGGTAAACGAGATGAATACAATTGTGTCAATCAATAACATATATATTTTGGAGTTTCCAGATCACAACCTATACACACAAGGATGATAACAACAAATGGCTTATTAAGCCATATAACAAACAAGAGACACCAAACGGAAAGCTTCAGTTGTTGCGCCATGGCGATCTTATACGTCTAGAGCATGCGGTTACCCGACGAAATCTTCATTCTCACAGCGAATCGGCACCTATGACTAAAAAAGCATCTTCAGGTCACGGGCTATGGTGAGGTTAGTTGTACCATTCCACCCATTTTGCTCATAGGTACCAAACTAAAGAGTTTCTACTTTTGATCTCTTAGCTGGGCATTGGCGATGTAAATGATGTGTGGCGTGTGGTCACGGTTGGTGGCAAAGTCAACGATTCCATACACACGGTTACCTCACGTTTAATGTTTATTCATTATTTACAAAACTGTGCCCTTACCTCGAGTGGCAAACAACTACCGAAATGGGGTTTCGAACAGCAGGAAGTGTCCTGTAATCCAAATATACGCGATAAAATGGCTCAATGGAATGTCGAGGATAATCAGCATAAACTACGTAAGACACTTGACATTATATTTGAAAGTTAATAATCATTTCCCTTCCCTTTCCCAAGTGCCCAATGTGAACTTTAGCATGTATGCCCCTGGATTTGTAGCACGTTTCTTCGAATCGCATGCCGTAATGCTGCAAGGCAATGCCGGACTAAAGCCGAAAGAGGGCGAAATAACCAGTCGACCCTGGCAATGGCCCATCAATTATAGGGTAAGCTACATAAAGACATATCAACGAGAGACTATATTGTTTTCTCTTCTCTTCTCAGGGTCAATTCTTTTCTGGCAATAGTTATCGCATTTATTTATTGGGCAATCCCATTATATGGTGGAGTAATCTCATCTTCTTGGTACTCTTTATGATAGTCTTCTTATGGAATGCCATTGTCCAGCAACGTAGAGCTGGCCAAAATCTATTAACATCAACAGATCAAAGTGATTCTGCAATAGGATCAAAGCAAAAATCAAATGTCATGTCATTACAGGCAGCGGCTTGGCTATTTATTGGCTGGATTCTGCATTATCTACCATTCTGGGCAATGGGTAGAGTTCTTTATTTTCACCATTACTTTCCTGCCTTGATTTTCAACTCCATGTTGACGGGTAAGCAAACTCAAACTCTTTTTTGTTGAGTACTTAAACATTTCTTTTTTCTTTCAGGTGTTATGTTTGATTATATTATCAAAAATCTACCCAAATATCTACAACACATATTAATGGGTCTAATGCTCTCAGTAATTGGCTACAGTTTTCTAGTATTTTCACCTCTCGCCTATGGCATGAGTGGTCCATTGGCCAATGAGAAAAATTCCACCATGTATGGCCTTAAATGGCTTTCAACTTGGGAATTTTAATCTAATCGAAATAACTAACGATAACTAGTAATAAATTCATTTTATGATAAGCATATTTCGTTTATTATTCTTAACAGTTAGAAAAAAAAAACAAGCAAAACGTAAGAGTACTCATTTTAATCAAAAATACCCAATTGATCGAAACGTTTTAGGGCATAACGCAAGGTATCTGTGGTACGTGGATTCGAAGTGAACATCAATTGAACCTTTTTAATGGCAAATTCCTGATCGGTTAGGGCCTCAATGCTAATGTCATACGAATCCTCCTTTCTCATTGTGACCATGGGCAAGAAGGCATATGATGAGAAGAAGCCATATAGCTCACGTGCCCGGATTTCATTTTGTATATCCTTATAGCTGGGTATCAAACGTGAGTGCATCGATTCTAAGCTCTCGCGCAATGATTGATAATACGTTTCGATAAGGAACTCCCGTCGATGGATCAGAATATCCAATTGAACGCTACTATTGAGAAAGAAGTTGATATCACAGCCGGGACTGCCAAAAAAACTGTTTTGAAAATCAACCTAAAATAAAAATTATTGCGTTTCAAATTCAAATTTCAGTTCAGTTTCAGTTGTTGATGGCACTTACAAAAATTGCATCAATTGGCTGCTGATTATCATATTTGTACATGAAATTATTAACCCAAAGGTCACCATGATTCAAGACAGTCAACTCATTGGCCTGTGGACGTCCTGTCATTACCAAATTCTCTTTTAGATTGTCACAATGGCGATGCAATTTCTTGGCCAACTGCTCGTAGTCATCATCTGTCCATTTGGCCACCAGATTGGCCAATGTACGCAACTGCAGTGTCATGAATTTAATGAATCTTTCATTGGTCCTTATATAGTTCTCATCCAGCATGCCGCTAGTAAAATGCTCTCGCACACTGGGCTCCTAAATAGGGGAGGAGAGAATCAAATCAGAGATAGACAGGAAGATAAAGAGAAGAGAATTTTATAGTTACCTTTTCGGCCAGAATCATGGAACTGGCATGAAATTTACCCAATTTCTTTAATATAACCACACAATGTTCCTCATTCAGGCCGCTCTGACGATTTGCCAATTTATAGCCATATTGTGTTAGATCATCGAATACAATCGTTTGTATGGGCTGTCGTGTCGTGTAGAAACATTTCGCACCAAATTTTGTGCCATCCCCAATCAGGACTTCCAATTTGCCAAGCACGTCGAAATAGAAGATTTTCTCACGCAAATAAACTGCCAATTCTTCCAGAAATTGTGTGGCCGGTGTGATGGCTATACTCTTCACAATCAAGGCCAATTCCTCATCCAATTGCCGTTTACTACTACGATATAGAGCCCTGGCACGATAGATTTTACTGCAATAGTTTTCCCCGCCGCCGCCGCTCGATTCGGCAAATATAATTTTCTTAATATCCACACGCATATCCCTTAGTCCATCCTCGAGGGCGGCTTTAAAGAAATCCTCGTTGAGATACTTTGGTGGCAAATCACAATTATGGCCCTCATTTGTTTGGCCATTGGTCTGATCCTCCGTTAGTTTCATTATGGCTGTTGCAACAGCGTTTGCTCTAGCGAGACTGTGTGGCCAGCAAGACGAGCAACTTGATTAAATATATATTAGGGTAAGAAATCGGTATGAGTTCTAGGTTGGGTTATCTGACAATACATCTAATGCATACATACATATATGTATGTACATATATTGATACGGCTAAGTCTAATGCACACATAGACATTGCTCCCGTTTGTCTATTGTCTGCCTTTAAGTGTCTAACCATATTTTCTGCACTTATGTGGCAGTCACAAGTCTCTTTAGTCTTGAAAAGATAGCTTGGACTTTGGGCCGACACAGCTTTCACTCATTTCAATTCTATTGTTTCAAATTGAATGCATCCCTGGTTTTTATGGATTACAGACTGCTGCACCTTATTCATATTACAACTTGTCTGGAATTCTTAAAATAAATATGAAATTCTGCTGCAGATGCTGCACGTGGTTCCTTGACTATATGGCGCTTATCAGGTGCCTTCATTTAATTGATAATATATGTTGATCGCATCTCATTAAACGCCTTACCCTTAACTGAGTTGCACTCAGCGAAAAAAGTGAAGAAAGTTCTTCTCATTTCATCCCATTTCAAGTTCACTTGTGATTCCCAACTGGTTTAATATTATCAAAATGGTTGAGAAGAATAAAAAACTTTGTTTTAGTTCATTTTGTATAATCCTGCATAAGATAGTTACTAATACTAAAGCCTGACGTCTTTAAATAACCTCATTTATCCTAAATTTTATCTTATCCATAATGCTGATAAGTACGAAGGAGATAGACAACACTTGTTCTTTGTAAGACAAGAATAAAAGTAAATAGAGATTTCGTTCATGGCAAATACTTTCTTCTAGCAATTTCTCTGTGTGTACCCCAATCAATATATGTAAACTATATGCAGATTAGATTATAAATCAAAGAATTTAATTGACTTGTTACCGAAATTACTATACCCTTGCAAAATTTAAAAGCTTTTTATAGTTTTCGTATAACATTTTCGAAAACTAACATCAAAATCTGTGTGGTAAGCAAAAAGAAAGAGTATATAGGAACAGAGAACAGAGAAAAAGGCAACAAATTCTCAACACAATGTTGCCATTCAATGAAATTCCATTGGATTACATCATTCGACTTTGAGATACTCTGTATCACAGGTGCGCCACTTAAAAGTCACGCAAATTTGACACCAATTTCCGACACCCTCCACTCACATCTAAGCACTAAATCAACAATGTTCCATTTAACTTTTTTTTAACCACAAACGTCTGGCGATATCATTAATATATAGGCTAGATACATACTAGATGCGAGTTAAAATAAGAACAAAATTAGTTTACAGTTTAATATAAAACTAAACTAAACATACATTCTAGCCGATTGCATCATTATTATAGTTGAGGGTAACCAATTCGTGCAGATATGCCAAAAGAGGACAATACATTTTATAATTTTTATTATTGGTCATTTCTATATATATATATATTCTAGATATTGCAAACGTGACGATATAATTCAACTAATCAATATATATGTGACTTTAACTGACCACTGGTAATTTCACCACCTTAAAAGCCACGTTTTTAATCAAACAAAAGACACAGACTTCTCATGGCACAGAGAAAGATGGCAAAAGTTCAGTGATCTTTGGATCTTCACTTGGCCAAAGTCTCTTAATCAATTTTCGTAAGATTTAATGGCAATTTACACATGTATACAACAAAGCTAATCTCTAAAACTTAATGAAATTGATTATATTGATTATCATTCAACTGACTACAAAGTAGATCTAATCTGTCTTTTAATATAATTGCTAATGAATTGATTTTCAATTGAAAGGTTTTTGAAATTTAACACAGTTATTTCTACTAAACTTAATCTTTGAGATAGTCACTTAGTAAACAATAAGATACTTGAACTCCTTGAACAATTCATTCCCTCAACCCTTCTAACATGACTACGTCTTACACTTACTTCTCCAATGAGATGAAGAGTAAGAAGAGTAAACGGGATAAGCCCATTAAGCAATGAATTTCTTTAAAGTTTGTTAAATTTAGCAACGTATTGTAAAGAGGTTTCATTTCAAATAGTTTGTAATGTAGAATTTCATTTTGAAACCCAAAAAAAATTATCCATAATATAATATTAATTATAATCGACTTCGATAATTTCAATTACATCATTTAGACAATCTATGTATATCTGTTTTTGTCTATTCCTCTTTAACTTTAAGTACATATACTTAATATGATATTTTACAAATCCTTTAAATATTACTGCTTATATTTGGTTTATTAGTTATAATTTATCAACATCAAAGATGACAGGGTATTATTGAATCGTTGCCTACATTGCTTTCACTTACTACAAATAGATATAGATATTGATAATCGATATCCCCATTATGAATTGTGTCAAAGCTCAAGTAGTTTACTTTACAATTGGCTACTTATGTGAATGTGTCAAGTCTCTTTGAGTAGCCAAGATTGCAAGCCAGTAGCCAAAAGATCCGATGCGCAAAACGTGCATTAAACTTGAACTAAATTAAATTAATTAACTTACATCAAGTATAAGATGAAGCGCACTTGTAAAAGTAATATCTAACAAAAGCAGATAGAACGACAGGTGGGGGACAAATTCTTTACATCAAACTGCAGGGAGTAGGAAATTCAATACTTTTTCTTGGTAAATCCCAACCACTAAACTTAAGCAATACTAAATGGGAATTTAATGTTCCACGCATATGAAATATACAATTTATTTTCGCCAAATTAAGGTGCCCTTTTTGACCATTGGTACAAAGTCTTGGAATGCATACATTATGCTCTTTGATCCTTAAAAAGAAGCACAGCTTTTGGGTATAAAGATGTATAGAAGATAAAATAAATTTTGATTGTTCTGCTACTCTTCTCATTTGTCTCGTCATTTTGCTTTTAGATGTTGCTGCTGTTTCTGCTGCTGCTATTGGTAGTTTTACTGCTGTTGCCGTTGTTGTTGTTACTATTGCCTTTGTTTCCTCTTCTCTGTTGCTGTTGGTGCTGCTGTGTCTGTTGTTGCTTTAGTTTCAAGTAATTGGTTTTGCTTATGGTTTTTGGATTGTTTTTAGTATGGTTGTATGGTTTTGGTTTTTGCTTTAACTTTATATTATTGCTCAGTGGGATTCCAAACTCCCATGCGTGATGCAGTCCGTACTAGCCAATTGACATACTTAACAGCCCACTGAAGGAAAACACGTAGTTGCTGGCTTCTATCATAATCGACATTGCCACTTTCAAAGTGCTGTTCGTCTAACAGTCGATTCTGCCGTTCCAGTTGTTCGCGCTCCTGTTGCAGGAGTTCCAGTTGGTCTTCCATTTCTTGTAAGTGCTCCTGCTGTTGCATCTCCCGGTGTTCAATCTCCTGTTCCAGTACTCGGCATTCCATGAGTAAGGTTTCCTCGTAAAGAAGCTTATTTGCACGCTCTTGGCGCTCCTGCTCCTGACGCTCCTGACCCTCCTGACGCTCCTGACGCTCCTGACGCGCCTGACGGTCCAGACGCTCCTGAAGCTCCTGACGCTCCTGACGCTCCTGACGCATCTGACGCTCCAGACGCTCATGACGCTCCTGACTCTCCTGAAGCTCCTGCTCCCGACGAATTCGGCGCTCCCGCTGATGGAACTGATGCAATTGTGAATTAGCAACAGCATCATTCTGCGGTTGCTGCTCAGAGTCATCGAATAGCTGTTGCTGCCACAGCAAACGCTGTTGATTTTCACGAACTTCCTCTTCCATTGGGAGGAGACTACTATACAATTGATGAGTATTGTAGGGATTATACAAATTCTGATTATCCTGCATGGCCCATTCTGGAATCTGTTGCTGCAGTCGATTGTTCGGGCGCTGTTGCATCTGCTCCAGTACTTCCAGCTGTCGATCTTGATATTGCCCGCGTCGTTGCTGCATTTGTTCCTGTTGCTGCTGGCGACGCTGATCAATTTGAGGTTGTCGCTTCTCCTGCTCCCGTAGGAAATGCTGTCGCTGTTCCTCTCGATATTGCTGCACATATCGCTCATTCTCGGTCGATTCCGATTGACGCAATTCCGCATCCATTTCGACAAAGTTACGCAATTGCTCTGAATTGTAGTTGTTTAGCAATTCACGATCCTCTGGAGTGCGCCAATTAAACAGAAACCTTCTCTGTGGCCGATTGAAGGCGCAATTATCACTTGAATGTTGACTTGGCGATGGCTGCTGCTGCTGCAGCTGCTGTTGTGACAGTGACCGCTCCTGTAGCTGTTGCTGTAGTAGCCCAAACAACTGTGGCTCATCAGTTGGTTTTTCTATCAAGTGTGCCGATATTAGAAGGCAAGCTACATCAAGGGCACTCATCGTTCTGATCTCGTTTATCGAAAACAGAAGTTCTCCATCTGGTTGAGAGATAAAGTCACGTATTTTATGAGCGATTTGTAGCCAAACATCCATTTCTGGATCAACACCAGCAGCACCAGCGCCAGCACCAACACCACCACCATCACCAAGAGAAGCAGCATTGGCCACATTGCCGTTGTAGCTTTCACAGAAAGTCTCGTGATTCTGAAAGTAAAACAAAAAGCCTTTACTCAAGTCAAGGATATAACATAACACTTACCACAGCATTCGGCGAACGACAATGAGAAAGACTTCGTCGATTGTTGAAGTTAGAGAATGGTGCCCTTGGATTCTGTCGGGGAGCTCTGGACCCATTGATCTTGAAATCCTCATAAGTCTGGAATTGGGCCACACGAAGTGGTTGTGGCAAATGTGGATAATAACGTAGATTACTGGCAAAAAATGGTATATCACGGCGACATGGCGCATTGACATAGATAGGTCCTCCAGTTGTGGTGGTCGTTGTTATTGTGGTTGCTGTTATGGTGGTTGTAGTTATTGCGGTTGTGATGGTAGTTGTGGTGGTTGCTGCTGCTGCTGCTCCACCACCAACACCACCAGCGGCATATAGTATTCCCGCCATGCCCACTCCATGCCATGTATTGATATCAATATTGATCATTTGATTGCCTGCTGCTTCTGGTTCATCACTGTCGCTTGTTACATTCTCCCAGAATGGAGATTCAGCTTGTGGCTGCTGCTGTTGCTGCTGCTGCTGATTCTGGTGGACCTGTTCTTGTTCGTCCTGCTGCTCCCCTGCATCCCTGGATGCATCCAAATCAGACCAATCCCTCGGGTGATACTCCAAAGCAGACGGAACTACATAGTTTCTGTTGTGCTGCAAAATTTGAAGAGGATGATGTCCTTTCTCTGCTTCTTTCCTTGTTCAAACCTATTCTACTCACCCAAGTTCCGGATCTTATGATAATATCCTTCCGAGTACGGCCTTTTTGATTCATTTGGAAAAAGTGGACTAAAACCTAAAACCGAAATATAAATTCAATAAATTCAACAATAGAAAAAATCCTTTTTTTCACTTTATTTTTTACTGTTTTTTTTTTTTTACTGTGATTATTAGTTTTTTATTTTTATTTTTCCGTTTACCTTTTTATAAAGATGTTTTCACTCGAGCTGACCAAAGTTTAATGAAATTTTCTATGGCTGAAATCTTAGACATGGGCCAAAGTCGAACTGGAATTGTTGTCAAGGCCTACTTGATTTCATCCTTAGACACAAATTTGTAAGAAAGTGTGTAACTCTGGTGAATACATGAATTCGATAAAGAATTCGATAAGTTTTTTCATCGTCATCAAAAGACTTTAAAATTTGAAATCAAAATTATACCATGTTCAATGTTTGTCATTTTAATACAATGAACAACGAATAACTAAACAAAATTTGTTCGATAAGTTACTTAAGAGCGAATAAAATCAAAATTAAATAGCGAAAACTGAAGTTGATAATCATAAAAGTGCTTTATTCATTAACAACTAAACGAAAAAATAGTTCCAAAGTTTAAATATTTGCATGGAAAAGCCATATATGACCTTCACCTTGAAAATGAGTACATTTCGATTGAATATAAATGAATATTTATTTATTTTTGTCTGAGTGTATGCATTCACTTCCACTATGACAATTTGTCTGTACTAACAAGTTGCAGTTAAACTAAATTTATATTTAAAAAGTTGAATATTAGTGAGTATCTTAGAATAACTTTGGATAGGTTTTCCAATATGGGCTTAAATATGTCATAGAGTGGATTGAAGGATGGGAAAAAAGTTAGAAAACAGAGTTAAAAAGTTGGGAAGAGGCGTTAATAATGGGTAGAAATAGCCTAGCCTAGCCTAGCCCAGTTATTCGAGACAGTTGGCTAAAAGTATTTAAATTTTCTGAAAATATTCATTCAATAACCTAAAATTGAGTTTATTTTTTGAATTTCTATTCAGTATTGCCCATAGGCAACAATTTGTGGACCCATTTTGATTCGGTTAAAGGGTTTACGTTGTGTTTTCTAGAAGAGAAGGCCTATAACTCAACTAAATATTTATATATCAAATTCTTAAATGGTTTTGTTTAAGGCATGAATATCGAAATGCATTCATGCAGAACTCTTATAGAGTTGTCCCCAATTCGATTACAAAAATCGAAAATCTGACTGTCATTAAATGTCAATTGGAAAGGCCTGAAAAAGAAATGTCTTTTGTAATTTATTTTCCTTTTGTCAAAGAATCTCATGGCTTGGGCTTTTCTTTCTCTTGTTTTGAGTAAATGTAGTAAGGAACAATAATTCAAGTTGTTTTTTATATCTCTCTTTCTGTCAATTGGCAACGAAACAAAATATAAACAAATATATACAAAAACCAAAAAAAAATAAAAAACAAGTCAAACATGACACAATGACACATTTTTTTTGCTCTCAGCGAAAAATGAAAGAAAGATATTTATTTGCATGGTGTGTATGTGTGTGTGTGTGTGTCTGTCTTACTCCACTTTGCGTGTGTCCTAATTGTCTTTTTTGCTGTTGACAAGAGGTAAGCGGAGTGCGAGTGTGTGTGTGGGATGAGCATCATCATATCTTTTATGAACTAAAACGCACTAACCTTTTGCAAAATGTTTTTTATTTCTTTAAACTCTTTTTTTTTTTGCTTTTAGCGGTGTGTGTTCTTGGTTTCAGTATCTAGCCAAAGACGTTGCTCGTGGCCATCTTCTGTTTTGTTTTTGTCGATCGTACGTGCTCTTGGCCTTTGGACAACGGACATATTCATATTGTTTAGAATTTCCAGCACAAAACAGAAAGAGTGCAAAAAAAGGCTTATCACAGACATAGCATCATCTTATGCTCAAGTCAGCCAAGTTTCAATCAAAAGCTTTGGCAAATAGAGAAAGCTTCTGCCTTTTGCTTCTTTTTCAAACACACACACAGAGAAAGAGAGAGAGAAAGACACACAGTGGTCCTTGGGCAGGCAAAAAAGAAGAAATGTAAACAAATTGTTCAGGTAAAACAAGAATTTTATTACATTATGATTATTATGATGAGAATGACATGCGGTTGCTTGTCGCGACGGTTTTTGGCCAGGTAGCCAGCAATGTCATTTGGCCTTATCGTTGGAAAAGAATGCAATGTGTTTTTAATCGGTTTCAGTTTTTGCCTGCCTGCCGGCCTACTCGTCCTGCCTACCTATTCAGGCTAACCAACGATTTAAGCCAGTTGACTTTTTGAAGCCATCGAGTGTAGTTGAATTTTTGGTAAGGAATTTACGTAAATATTTTCCAAGTGTGTTAGAAAACTTCATGTGAATTGGGTGAGTGTGAAAACTGCTTAAGAATTTCCAACAGATTAGTTTCGCTTGAACAATTTTCATATAATTTGATACCACTGTGCTGCAAGGAAGCAAAAGCTTATGAAATATGCCCTCAACTCTGTAGTACTTCTTCCTATGTCGCCCACATTGCGGCTCTCTCTCTCTCTGTCTCTCTACCACTTGTAGCTTGCGAAGCTTCTAAAAGATATCTCTAGATATATCCATGAGCAAGCACATGACGACACTCGTTTTGTTTTAGTCGCAATTCGCAGAGGATGACAAAGGGAAAAAGAGAAAGAAAAGTGGGAGAAAGGTCCACTTTGACTTTTCCTTTGTTCGATATGAGAGAATTCTATGGCTCTCTCTCTCTCTCTTTCTCTGCGCAGAATTGAACTCTTTTGCTTTTTGATAATCTTGGAATTATGCACAAAGAAGGCTACTTGCAATATTCTCATGCCAGAGACATAGGCACAGAGAGAGAGAGAGAGAGACAGAGCAGCAGCAGCAGCAACAGTTGACGTCGCTCTGCCTCTGCCGCCATCGCCGCAGTCGCTGCAGCAGCAGCGCATTTGTTAGTTCATTTTGAGCTTCAATCATAAACGGTGTGTGGGGGCCCAAAAAACACAAAAAATTCAACAATTTCAATTAATAATGACAAAAAACGAAATCAAGAAATATTAAAACGAAAACGAAACAAAATAACAAACAAAGAAAAGACGAAATATTCTTTTGTTTATTTATTTATTTCACTTTTTTTCTATTTGTTTTCGAAATGTGAAGTGTACTTTGTGTTATATGGCATTAGTCTGTCAAATCAGTTAGTTCGATCAAGTTACCTAGGCAGGGTGACAAAAATCGCAGCATGCCAGTTTAAGGTTTGATTTCTACATAACAGTACATATGAATAAATATAAATATAAAAACAAAATTATTTATTAATTTTTTTGTTGTTTTTTTTTTTTTTTTTTGATTTGACTGATGTGAACAAAAGCCAAAAACATCCTAAAAACAAAATTCAAAAGTGGAAAAATTCGACATTCTTGTTTCGTCCTGTTTTGGTCCTTAATCTGCTTGTAAACAAACGAACAAATAGAAAAGGTCTCGAGTGCTGCGTAAATTGTTTTGTGACGTCACAAAGTTAGTGCGTTTTGACTGTGTAAGAAAAATAAACAAAACCAGACTATAAAAGTGAAAACCGAAAAAGTGTTTCAAAATGTTGCAGGACACTAGTAGCTGCAACTACAACAACAACTTGGGTCGCAAGAAACGTAAGCCAGAGCAGGATCAAGAACAACAATATAAGCAGCATAAAGGCAACAATCTGGGACGTCAATCCTCCAAAATGTTTTACAATTCAAATTCACGTAGATCATGGTCAAATGAACCGAATTCTTTGCCATTAATAACAAACATGACGACAACTAACAATTATGAGAACAAACCCCATGCAACAACAACAACAACAGGAACATCATCATGTGAGTTTCTTTTTCTTTCAATTATTTATATTCATCTTCTTGTTTTACTCTTGATTCTACTGTTTCTTTTGTTGTTTTGCTTTAATCACCCCTAAACGCATTGCACGTTTTAAATGCAAATCAGCTGATTGACACATTCGTGCACAGTGGTTGCAATATGTTCAATAATTGCAAACAAAACATCACGAGTTGAATTAGGTAATGCTTTCAATGAATTGAAGATTGAACTCCTACAATGTATATTGAGCTTCCAATCCACTAAATTACACATAAAGCATCTTTATTATATAAGTTGTTCTAAGCCAAGCAAAATATATTTGACACCCTGTTTGGCCACGCCTGAAGTATTTACTCTTTTTGACAAGAAGGTTCACTTAAAAAGGGTCCCAAGTCCAAAAAAGGAACCTAAAACTAAACAAAAACATGCAATAGACTCGAATTTTTGAGAAATTCTTCAAGTTGTTGTAAACAATAGATATGTATACTTTACGGATTATTGTTATCTTTGCATTTTGATTCTGTTAAACAAACAAAACATTTGCCGCCTCATAATACAGTTTGGAATAAAATTTCATAAATTTGCAAATTCTGGCTAAAAATTTGAAATCGTTTTCAACTGAAATTTGGTAGGCATTTGTATACATAAATATTTGAGTGCTTATCTCTATATAGCAGAATTTAAGTTCAAGATAGAGATAATTAAAGAAAGATCATATCATAAGCAAAGAGAGAGACAGAGAGAGAGAGAGAGAGAGAGAGAGAGCGGGGGGGGAGTTAGTAAACTTTTTTTATGTGGCCCTAAAAAGAATCAAAATAAAAAACAAAGAGTATTCTAAAGAAAACGCTTATCTTAAAGTTGTAAATGTTCTTCACTCTCTCTCTCTCTCTCTCTCTAGTTTGCTCTCACTTTCTTTATGGTTTTGGTGTATTCTTAATCACTGTGGTGTACTGCCCAAGGATAAAAGATATATGTGTATATATACTTGTATTTAAGTAGGTCCCCAAAGTGCAACAACAACAAATTATTAAATGCGCCGGCAATATTTAAAACAACAAAGAATGAAAAACAGGCGAATGAACAAATGAACGCACTCAACACGGTTGTTGTTGTTGTTCTTGTTGTTGCTGTTGCTTCTGCTTCTGCTCTGAGGTTAAGGCACGGCAATGAACTTCATTTTAGCCCCAGCGTGCGGCCTGACGTTTGTTTTCGAGGTTGTATATTGTTTGTTGTTCTTGTGTGTGTGTGTGTGTGTGTCGAAAGAGAAATTTGGCAATGGCATTGGAATTAGTCCGCCCCCTCCCCCCCTACCATGATACACCATCTCTTTTTGCCTTTTTAACTGTATCAGCAGTTTTCGCTTAGCGCCTTACCAATTTGCCCGCCACCCTCCATACTGCACCCTACCCCAATGCCGCCTACCCTACCCTACCCTACCCCACACCCTATTCTATACTCAATCAACAAAAAAAGAAACCATGTCGAAATGAACTGTGCGGCAAAAATTAAATAAACAATAGGTTCAATGCACTTAAAGACGCAGTAGAATTCAATTTGCGAAAGCACTAAAAACACATACATATACACATGCATATGTGTAGTGTGTGTGTGTGTGTGCGTGTGTGCATATTGTTTATTGAGAAATATAAAGAAAGCTTTTGGTAAAGCTTCAATGCGATTTGTGTGGCCTTCAAAAACAAATTGCACTAGGAAATTCTATTGCGAAAATTCGCATTGAAAATACGTTGTACGTCAAGTAATTTGTAATTTCCTTGATCATTTGTCACTGATAATAGGCAGAACATGCAATATGTAGAAGGGACATTTGTTCTCTAGATTACGTATACGCCTCGAGGGCCACGTATTGGAGGTCAATCATCATCACCATCACCCGCTGTATTAACTCTACATATGTACTTTATTACTTTCTATTTAATATTATCCATTCTCATTGCAAAAACATGACAGAAGAAGTTGTCAAAGTTTTTATTGGCTTCAGCCACCTTCAAAGTTATTTGAATGTCTCTTAATCTTAACTATGATTAAGTATTGGCTTTTAATGGACAATTTCAAAGACGTCTAAGCAGTTAATTTTTTATATCTTTTGAAGACAATTCAACTTGTTTAAGAATTTAAAATGAAATTAAAAAATTACTCATACGCCACATGTGCCATGGACAAAAGGATGGTAGGGGGTAGGAGAAGGGAGGTGTCGATCGAAAAAAACATTAAACCCATCGATATATATATATTTGATTTAAATTTAATTAAATAAACAAACTCAAACGATCATATGACATAAGGAACTTTTTTTCTGGCAGTTGTCTCGTTTAACCCTTCTCATACCTCATTTCCTTCTTCTCGAAAACGAGGAGTTGAAGCAGGTGGCAGATAAATATATTTGTTCAATTTCACACATGTATATGTATGTGTATGTGTATGTGTAATTCTTTTATTTATTACTTCCTGATGAACAAAGAAGAGGAGCAACAGCGACAACAACAACAACAACAACGTCGATAACAATGAAGGAAGTAAGTAAATATAAAACGTTAATTTCTTTTTGTTGTTGTTGTTGTTGCTGCCCCTTTTCCTCCTCCTCCATCTTCTGACCATGAGAGATCTCTAGATGCAAATTGAATGACAAGAGCAACAGAAAAAAAAGTATAAACATGTTCATAATTATTATTATTTCTTCTTTATGTGAAGCGCATTTATGGTGCGTTATTTGCTCTGCTGCTGTTGTCATTGTCATTGCCCTACCCCAACAATTTGCATTGTGCAATTGCTGATGAGGGAGACAGAGAGAGTGAGAGAGAGCAAAACGAAGGTCAGTCCCAAGCAGCAGCAGTAGACCAGACCAGCCTCAAAAAAGGGAAAGGTTCAATCAACCGAAAGCCAACAGCAGGCAAACACGAGCGCGAACTAAAATGCGATACGATGCGAAACGACCCCTAGAACAACACCTGGGGTACTGACTTGTCCACCTCCTCTTCCTCCCCACGAGCTCGGCTATCTCTCTCTCTCTCTCTCTCTCTCTCTCTTGTCATCGACATTGTCTGCAATTGCGTCTGCGTCTCTGTCTCTGGCCACGTGCCAGCTGTTTGCAGGAAATTTGCTGTCATTCAAAGAAATTGCAGTTCAAGCACCTGCAAAGACAAAAAAAATGAAAATGTTTCTAAATCAAAAAGAAACACAGGAATTTCGCCCTCTCGTTTTTCGGCATCTCTCTCTCTCTCTGAATGTCTGTCTGGCTTTCTAATGAAAATGCTTTCAATAGAAAAAAATGGTTCGCTTCACCGATAAGCTTTTTTTTTTTTTGTTCTTCCTATATTATATAGACTTATTTTGACAATATCATTTGCTTTGCTCTGGGTGCAATAAATCGTTAAAAGTTTTTCAATATATCAAAGCTCTTTCTCTTAGATGGCCAAGTGGGGGGAGGGGGGGAGGGGTATAAACCTATGCTTAGGCTTCTGATCTGAGTGGTTAACAGCATTTAAAATATGCCTCTAATATATTTATGGTAGACTTGTTTTGGTTAAAATTTATGGAAAAACAATTTGCAATTAAAGAGAATTCTAAAAGGTTCAAATTGAAGATTTGATTTTTGACTTTTTGTCAACAAAAACAGCACCAAAAAACAACAAATGGTTGTTAAAATATTTGTCAATATTTTATGGCCATACATTAAGAATATCACGAAATTGCGCATTAAGACAAGAGCAACAACATGAACTCGATTTAGATATAAACCCCTTTCCCAAGCCAACCCCACCCCCAAGGCCCCCCACCTCCCTCCGAACAAAAATAACAAATAAAACTTGTTATACAAATACATTTTTTGCTTTTTCGATCTGAACAATTAAATGGGCAATATGTACATAAATTTACTCAACAGATGTCCTTTTATTTAAGTGAGTTCATTGGCCAAGGAATCACTTGTCCCCAGTCAGATGATGATGATGAGACAGACAAACACATACATATAAAATCAATAAAAACGAGCCATGGCTGGAAGTGTGTGTGTGTGGGTGGGGAGGGGTGGGAAGGGTGTGCGCTATAATGGAGTCACTCACTTAGATTCATTGAACCTCAGAGAGATATATTTCTGTGTGTGTGTGTGTGTGTGTAGAGTTTATTTCATCAGCAAAACAGACAACAATCAACCATGGCTGACGGCCCCGTCCTTAGGCCTGATGAAATGTTTCGGATTAAGCAAGGACATACAGGGACACGTGTATTAGCGCAACCCAGCGTAGAAGGTTAATGGCTGACCCCTCTGACAAGAGTCAATGAACCACAAAAGAATAAGCAATGAATACCTTGTTTTCCCTTTTATTTTCTGTTCAGCTCTGACGTGTCGTTAGAAGTTAAAAGGTTAAACCAAATTGTGGGAAATTCTCGTTATTGTATACATACGTGTATCTGGGAATCATTATTTATGTATCTCAATCTATATGCGTATGATTGTTTGACCATGTCAAAGTCATTATATTTGACGTCATTGTTTCTGCTTTCTTTTCTAATCTCTTTTTTTTTTTGTTAATTGAAAGTAAGCCAAGTTTGGCAATTTGATGGAGCGAATTATTGGTTAATTAGCTTATAAGCATTGCTAAGAGATCATGATTTGCAAAAATCAAAACTATCAATCGTTCGAAACCAAAAGCTCTTTACTCTTATACTTTTAGAGAGATGTCTCTAAAGTGCTAACTCTCTCTCTCTCTCTCTCCCTCTCTTGCTAGTGTGACCAGTTTAAGCAATATCTTAATTTCAGTTTGAACTTCAAAGTTCAAACTATATGTTTTTAAATGATGTACTTTAATCCATTAAATTTATAATCTTATTCTCAATTAGGAAATAGGAAATACATTCTTTTAGGCAACATTTTCCTAATTGGATAGTTTCTGTTGTTGTTACTGTAAATCAACCACATGGTGGTGCAGGCATTCTCACGTGCTTGCCGATCGTGCCCAAGAGCCCCCCCTCCACCCCCCCTCACCCACACACAACCCCACAACAAAGTAAACTTAAGAGCTTTGCCGGCATTTTGAATGCTCTCCATTACTCTCAGTGCTCTCTCAGAGTGCTTTCGCCCCATCATACTATGGGAACGATCCCATCGTCGGCGTCGTAGTCGTCATTGTCGGCGTCGTAGTCGTTGTCGTTCTCCCCTTCATTCATATCGAGCTTGTCAAGTTGGTTCAGAGTTTCAGTCGACATCCCGCCGTCGTTACAAACGCAGGCAATAAGAAAATTGTGCGCAACATTTTCTTTTATTAATTAAACAATTTTTTTGTGTCTCTGCCGTGTGTTTGACTTTCGCGCGTATCGTTCAATTCGTTTTCCTCTCGTTTTTTTTTGCACAAAATTTTTTTAGTGAAACCTTTTGTGAACCAAAAGAAAAAAAATATACAAAATTAACCAACTTGAAAAAAAAAAGAAATAGAAAAGAAAAGCATATATTTTACTTTGGCTGTTGTGTGTGTGGTCGGCGGCTAGTAAAATCCCATGCAAATCAGTTACGCCAGATTTGCAAGGCAAAACAATGGCGTTAATTGTGCTACAACAACAAAAATTACAACTGCAACTGCAACAGGAAAACAAAAGGCAACAAGGCTACATCAGCCAAACGCCAAAGGATATTGCAACAACAACAACAACAACAACGTCATTAAGTCAAAGACCACAGAAATTTCTAAAACTAAGCCGACAACGTTTCCCCACAACATTGTCCCATTAAATTTGAGGCCAGAAGAGGAAAAAACAATAAACACACATACACACACACAGATAAACAAAATTCTACGAAAGACCGAAAAAAATATACAATAAATATTTCAAAAAAACCAAGAAAGAGTCAAAAAAAAAAAGTTAAAAAAGGAAAAAAAAAGTGTTATAAAAAGTGACCAAAAAAATAAATAATAAATAATTCTAAAATGGAGCAAATTTCAAATTATTTCGAGCACATGGATTATATATCCTTCAGTGTTATAGCCTTACCCTGTGTGGTTATAGCCGTATACGGATTTCTACAAGTGGCCAGTGGCCTGGCCAAAGGCAAAAGTAAGTGACACATGACTCAGACTTGAAGCACTTAAAGCATGTTTTATTTTAAGAAACTCTCTTAGTGCATTCCAAGAAGCTCTGACTAATTTGTTAGCTTAAATTGAATGACTCGTTGTGTATTAAATGTATTCAATTTAATTACATTAGTTTATTTATTGATGTCATGTCCTAGTTTAGAGCCAAGTCAGTTCAGTCCATTGTCAACACTTGTCAAAATTTAACCTAATCCACATTTCTCTTTTGGCCTGGTCTAATTAAGATTGTTGTTATCTATCCATCTCAAATAAGGGCATTACCCAGAGCGAGAGAGCAAAAATAAATTTTATGGAAAATTGCGGTTAAACTGTGTATATTTATTTTCTTTTTTTTTGTTGTGCGCGTGCAGAAATTTTAAATAAAACGTTTTGAGTATTTCTTTTTTGGGCTTTTGTTTTTATAGACAAAAAGAGTTTTAACAGGTGCATTTAACTTGGCCGTTCTGTTTAAACTTCGTCATCGAGTCGGTCTTTCCCAAGGCCTCTTGTCGCCTCCCCCTCATCGTTCGCCCGCCCCAAATCTATATACACATTTGACGTAGACGTTTCTTTTTTGGAATTTGAATGAATTCTTTGATACTAATAGAAGGAGATGATGGTGGGAGGAGGTTGGAGGGAGGAGGAGGCGTTAGCTCATTTAAAAATAGCTAAACTACAAAATTTATATGTCAACAAAACGTTTAAAAACGCTAAGAAACTTGTTTGACTAAAGCCCGCGGGAATTAGATGGGAATGGAAATGGGGAACTGGGAATGTATGTATGTGTGTATGTGTGTGTGTGTGCGGGCGTGTGTGTGTGTGTGTGTATGTGTGTTATACTTACCTGACCTATCTTAAGGTTATTCAGATTCAGATTTCTATTTCGATTCTTTGTTGCTTGATTGATTTTTGAGTTTTACGTTTACACTGAGATCCCCACCTCTCCCCTCTTTCTCCACACAAAAAGTTCAAGTTTCTTTTTAGTGTGTGTGGTTTTATCTATTAACTAAAATGTTCATAAATTTAGCACGTCAAGACTTTGCTTTTGTTGATGATGTTTCATTTTATTTTCTTAGTGGCTTACTTTCTTTTTCATTGAGAAAGGTCTGTCGTCTGTCGTCTGTCGACTGGGCCCCCCTCATAATCGTAACCGAAACCCATTAATCTTTCCATTCGCCAAGTGAAAATCATTTAATCAGCTCAATTTGATAACAAACCTGCACTTGAATTTGGGTTCGACTCGATTTCAATTGGATTTGCAGTGGATTATGCAAACGAATAACTATAAAATTCTCAGCATATAGGAAATTCTTATCCTAAAAAAACAAAAACAAAAACCATTTAAATGCTATGAAAAAAAACGAAGCAATTTAATCAAAATGTTGTTGTTGTTCTTCTTCTTCTTCTACATCTAAATCTTTAAATGAAATAAATAAATTCTCTAAACATTTAAGCCAAGACAATTTACGAGCATTTAATTTTATACGTAAACATTTTGGGGATAAAATGTTTGCAATCCCCCTCCCCTCCCCACCCATCCCCTCTCCTCACACCATCTGTTCTCTAGCCCCTCACTTGCTCTCGTTGTTGACAAAGAGTAAAAGTGTTGAAGTTGTTGAAACTGTCAATTAGCCTTAATTTCCAAAATGTGTGAAAAAAAAAACGATTTCGTAAAATCTCATGATGCAACTTGACAGATACCCTACAAAAAAGAAGGAATGAAATTCGAAATTTTCCCCTTCTACAGATCATTTTGAGGCGGATTCCAATAATTTGGATCATCTGATCGATTTCATTAGCTTTATAGTGAGTCAAAATGGAAGCTAATCGAAGGGGGGAGTGAGAGAGTAAGGGTATATAAAAAGTAAAACGTAGAAAACTTTCCTCTCCCCCACCCCCCACCACTCGATTGGGTGTTGAGAGAGCCCTTGACAAATCTCTAAAAACAAAAAATAAAAATAATACAAAATTTCTGCTTCTAAAGCAAGATAGATACAATTTGAACTGCAAATTGTTGTTGTTGGCAAATTGGTCACACCTAATTAGGAAATAATGCTTACATAACAGCGAAAATCATCCCATGAGAGGTGGGGGGGGGCGGGTGAGGGTATAAGTGGGTTTCTCTCCCGCTCTTTTGGTGTGTAGGTGTTTCCCAAAATTGAAATGAAAGTTTTGCTGGTTTTTTTTGAGGTCACTTGACTTCCATCTCTCCATGCACCTTAGACACTCATTCCTCTTCTTCTTCCTCTTGTTCGTGTCTCCGAGACACCACAAAATATGCAAGTTGCTTAAGCAATTTCACCTCATGTGAAATTTAATCGCATGATGTAGTACCTAGAGGTAAGGACATCAATTAAGGTGGTTAATACAGATTGTTATCGTTTCATTTGAAATGTTTGCACTTGCATTTAATTAATAGTTGTTATTATTATAAATGACATAGAAGCCAATGCTATAGAATATATATATATATATATACATATATATATTATTCATCATTCATTTCAAAATCATAATTATCATACATTTTTGGCTAGACATATAGCCTAAAATAGTTTTAATCACTTTTTCAAGTTGCTTCCATTCATCATTTAAGTATATATATATGTGTGTGTGTGTGTGTGTGTGTGTGTGTGTGTGTGCTTATAAATATATATACATATGATATTTTGAATTGCCTCACGTTTCAACAAAAACAGAAAGAAAAAGAGAGAAAAAAAAAAACCAACAGCCACAGCAAAGTGAAAACGAAGTTGTTAAATAAGAAGTTCGAAACCTAACCGAAAAGAAAGAAAAACTTTCGCTTTGGCTTTGGACTTGGCCATCATCGCCATCGCCATCATCATCATCATCATCGCAGTCAGAAAGAAGCAACAAAAATGTATAAACTGGAAATGTGACTCGACGGGGTTCGCTCGATCGAGCGAGCGACCGATCGACCTTTCTTATGTCACGTATGTTTATTTTGTTTTTTTTTTTTTTGTTTTTGCTGATTTTGAATTTCTTTGACTTTTCACTTTTCGACTTGAGGCATGTTATTTATGAATCTTTTGTGGCTTGGCCCCGGCGGTTGCGATTATGTCACGACACACGACCTTCTCCCCGTCGCCCCCGTTCGCATGATCATGGGCGTGATTTCTAAATTATTTCTGATAATTTTCATTTTTTGCTGAGGTTCTATCTATCTAATACGGCAAACCGCAACTAAATGCCAAGAAATTAGCATAAGAGTTCAAATAAATTAGGTAAATAGGAAAACAAATAAAAGAAAAAAAAACTAAGCACGGCAGCAACACTAAAAACAACAAACAAACACAAAACGATAAGAACATGTTTATTTGTTTCCTTTCTGATATCACTGAAAATCACAACTAATAATCAAAATCATATGATGATAACCTAACCCACCACACCCCCCTCCACATAACAGTCTACATAAGTTATTATGTAATCAGATCAAAGAAAAGAAGGAGCAAGCAATTGGACTATAGGAAGAAAAGAAAGAGCTATATATTCTATCTACTAACTAGTACCCAGTAATTACAAAAAGTGGGATCTCTTAAGTATAGATCAATATCTAACTTTGCAACAAACTTCTTAAGAATCCGATTGAAATTGGCCAAGTTATAAGCTATATAAAGAGGTCAGTGAGGAATGAGCAAGAAGCAGCTTAGCATGGTTTTCGTATAGATTCAATATACGTTCTAAGCGAGGCCATTTGCCGGATTTGCAGAATGGGTTATAGAAGGAGGAGCGCTCCCTGTGAGAATCCTTTACCTGTGCTCAAAGATTGCAATAAGAAGCATCTAACCAAAGAGATTCAAGTTGCTGCTTATCTAATCGACATCTAAACGACGACATTTCCCATGTCCCAAAGAACCTTGACCCCAAAAAAAAAAAAAGTGCGACGGAATTGGCTGATAAATGAAATGGAATAATTTGATTTGTTTTGTTTTGTTATTTTCTATGTTGTTCGAGCAACATCTGTCTGAAATTTCACCATATGTGGTTTCATTTGAAAAGATTAGACACATGCCAAATGACACAACAGAAATGAAATGAAATTCGAAATGGTTAGATAATCAAAACATTAGACATGTCTAAGTTCTCACAAGATTCTCGAGACTCAGTCATAGCCAAATGATGACCAAAGAAATTGCAATTAACTATTGGCTAATAAAGGAATTAGAGAAAGATTTGGCTGATAGTAAATACCCAAGCAGCGAATAAAAATAGAGAATAGAGATAGCGAGAGAGAGAGAGGGAGAGGGAGAGAGATAGAACAATCAAATGCTTCTGCATTTCAATTGGCAATTGCTTAAGACATATATCCGTCCCATGGCCATTTGGTTTGAATTTCGCGTTTTGGCCTAGTGAAAATTACTTTTCGACAAAATGCTCTCAAACGATCTTGGCCAATATCTTGACTTTTCTTCTCGGTCAACGCTCCCTCCTCCCCTCTCTCTCTCTCACTCTCTCTCTCTTGTAGATTTTCATATGTTTTCATTCATATGTTTTCCCAAATGATGATGATTATAATTATAATTATAATAATATATAATGTGTGTGGGATGGATATAGAGGGTAGAGGGTAAATATATCTACATAAATACTAAATATATATATATATACATGTAGATATATATGCTACTAGTGAGATGGTATATATATTATTGTCATTTATAAGTATTATTTTTAACACATAATATCAACACAACCGCAAACCTCGAATGATTTATTTGCCTTGCCTTTTGGCTTTTGCTTTGCCTTTGCTTTTTTCCTCTGATCTGCTCTGACTTTGGCTCTTGTGGCAGGCGGCAGCAAAAAAGTAATCAAAGTAATACAAATGAGAGCACAATTTATAAAAATAAACAACACACACACACACACACACACATGCGGCAAAATGAAAAACAGTAAACAAAATCAGAATCAGAACAAAACTAATATATATCTTTTTTGTTGCTGCTTTCTTTCGGCCAGCACAGAGATCTCCTTCTTTATATAGTAGAACAAGGGCAAGTCAAGTCTAGAGAAATTGATGGCAAATTTTGATGCATGCCGGCAGCTGCCTCTGCTTCTGCTTCTGCTTCTGCCTTTGCCTTTTGGCCACTGACACTAAAACAAAACAAAAAACACAACTAAACTAAACTAAACACAAACGCAACTGAAGAATTGTGACAGAAGGCAAACTTCTTGTCACTTTTCTATATAATATATCAAATCGGCAATCAATATCAATTTCAATTTCAATTTCTTTTGGCTATAAGCGATCGATTCGATACATTTTGTTGTTGTTGATGATGATGAATTAACGGGTTAAGCGTGCTGCCTGCCTACGTCGAATGTCATAGAATGAGAAATGACTTTGTCATAGTCCCCCAAAGGAAAATCTCGAAAATAAAAACCAATCAAAGATGGGAAACAGCCTTTAGAGAGGACTAGAAGAATTTGAATTTGACTCCTGCTATGAATTTTATCAAAAGTCGACTCCATTTTTCAGTTGATGTGAAAGTGAGATAGAAAACTAGGCCAACTAGTCTGAGGAACATAGCTAGTAATACATATAAGCAAATTTTAAGGGTCTTAAATCGGCCAATCTGCCTATATTGTTCAGTTTTATCCTAGTTTTGTTTGAGGTGACAAGTTAGGACCAAAATGTCCTTGTCTACTTTAAAAGGGACTAATATCAAGTGAAACGGAAGGCTTGAGCAGTTTGGAATGATTTTCAAAGGTTCTAAGATCAGATGGAAAGACATATGAGAACTATCCTTGAAAACTGCTTAGTAACTTACTAAATCTATAAGTTAATCTGGTTAAAACATTTGATCTTGAAACGTTTTTTTGTAAGCCAAATGACTTGACTTGATATTTTGCACGTAGCTTTTCTACCATTGGCAACTGGCACAGACACTTACAAACATAAGACACATTACACACACACAGATATATATACATATGTATGTACATGTATACATTTTGTATGTATGTATATGTATTTTTTGGCTTTTTTTTTCTTGATTTAATTTTAAATAGAAAGTAACCTCAATTGCACTTGTAAAAAATATAAGTAAATAACATTGGGAATAAAATAAAAGAGAGAGAGAGAGAGAAGAGAAAGAGCTAGAGAGAGAGATACAGAGAAATAGCTAGGAGAGGAGGGGAAGTCAAGTAAATAAGATTGAGTGAAAGGCCTTAAAGAAGACCAAACCAAATAGAAGAAAGAAAAAAAGGCAAAACACGCCACAAGCAACAACCAAAAAAAAAAACCAACCTGAAGAGGAAGCTCAAAGAGAAGAAATTACATGACGTTGACGGTGATGATAATGATCATGATCATGATAATGATGATGATCATAGTGAGAAAGCAAGTGAGGTGAGCCAGTGGCAAGTTAAGGTATGGCAAAGGTAACAACATCATACAAATTTATAAGATTGGCTTTCTTTTCATGGGCGGAAGTAAATTATTAATAAAGATCAAAAGAGAGAGAGAGAGAGAGATGGAGAGAGAGAAAGAGATGAAATTCTATTGTGTGTTATACAAGACAAATCAAAAGGAATTCAAGCCAGAAACAAAAAAAAACGCTAGAAAGAGAAGGGTAAAGACTGAATAATTGAAATATTTACTCATTCACAACAAATCAACAAGTCAGCGCGCCCACCCAATCAAATACACACACACACACACACACACACACTGAATATATACCCCAAAAGATATATACACAGAGTTGTATTTTGATTTTGATATTTGCAATTGGAATGCCATCAGCGACCGCAAAATGAACAACGGGCGAACAGTGGGGCGACAGCGACAAACAAATTGTAAGAGAAAGAGGCCAATATGAGTCTGGGTGCGGGTGGTGCGGGGCGTAGATATAGTCCAAGGGAAGAATCAAGTACTTGATCAGAGGAGCACCATTCCTCCCCACCCTAATCCTGCCCACACTTTGACTATCATGACGAATAGACACAGGAAATAACATCATCAACAAGAACAATTCTATATTAAGAAGCGATCGGCCAAACTATATATCCCCCCCCCACCAACAAACAAACAATCTAAAACAAATTTCATCCAATTCGAGAAAAATTCATTTCTGAAATGCACTTTCAAGTTTTCTTTCTTTTCGGCTTACTCTAACCCAAAAAGATTTTTCCTAATTGCTTATACATTTTGGGCAAATAAAAAATGCCATAGATAGATTCTATCTCTAGTTAGTTAATGCCAAGAAACATGAGTAACCTTGAGAGTTTTTTTATTCTGTAGTTTTTGGCGTAAACAAGAAACATATTAGTCATTTCACTGGACATAGTCTGGGCCATCAGGTGGAATAGATCATTGTGAATTGTGGCAACATTGTAAACAAGAGGAAACTTGGCTAAATTCAAATATTAAGCGATGTTTTCTTTATTTTCCCTAACTAGTCTAGTTAGGGGAAAAATTTGAAATCAAAAATCTAAACAAATTAGCAAGTTTACACTTTTAGATTTTCATCTGCCACGAAAGAATCTTTCACACACACACACACACACACACACACATACATACGCATACATATGTACATATATGAATTTGATTTTGTATTTCAATTAAATTTAGTTGGAATTTTTTTGGTCGAACAATTCGAGAGAGGCAAAGAAAAGAAAATTATTTGTTTTGACAAGTGTCAAGCCTTTCGGTTCACAAGATTATTATTATTATTTCAAATTCTTAATATTATTATTACGACAATTTGTTGTTGTTGTTGGTTATTGTGGGTTATTGTTATTGTTAATTTTCGCATTGTCAGAATAATGTCAGCATCATAGAATTCTGACAGCTACCACGCGGATGAGAGAAGGCGCGGACTTTTCTTTTTGCCTGCTTAGCATCGTTCACAAAACGAAAAATACTTAATAAACAAAATGTTTAAAGGATGAGGAGTGGGAGGGGGGGACAAGAGAGTGTGCGTTTTGGCTAAAATAGATGCATATTAGTTTATTTTTATATATGTAGATATTTGTTTTGCTTCGCTGTGGGTGTAAACACAAAGTTCCATAATGTTTCCAATTAATAACAATTGCCAATCTTTTTGGGGGAGGGGGAGGGGCGTTGGGTTTGAGATTTCTCACAGTGACGCACATTGCGTTTGCGTTTTTCTTTTCATTTCACTCATTTGCCTTTTGTGTCTGAAGTATAGAAGAACCTTTTTCCTGTTTTTCTTTCTTATCTCAAATATTGAATTGATAAGAAAACCTTAAACGAAATATAATACTTCCGCTTGTGAGGGAAAGAGAGGTGGGAGGGGGCACTTCTCTCTACCTCGGAAGTGATTTGATTAACGTAACAACGACGCACCTAAAAAACAAAAAAAAAAAAAACAATCGGAAAACGGGGCCGGGTCGGATCGTCAGTCAATTGAGCATAACAGGAAAACAAATAATTGCCAAATGTCGTCAGAGATTGACTGGATCCTAAACTAAGTTTTTCAATCACATGCTCGTGTGTGTGTGTGTGTGTGTGTGTGTGTGTGTGTGTCATCACATTGTAGTCTTCCTGTTTTTCATCTCCAGCCGTAAGAGTACGTGTATATAGTAGGTCTTACATCAATCTAATTTAGCCTCTGTGTGTGCTTTGGCTTTGCTTTTGCTTTTGCTTTTTGGCTTCTGTCTGTGCGCTGAAGCACGTAATTGAATGCGAATGGCTTAATTTTCTACTGGATTTATTTTTATGACCGCACACACACACACACACAAAGTACCTACATTTAAGGTAAAGTAAGTAACTCTGAGAACCTTAACATTTCCGGTTCTAATCAATTTCAACTACACTAACTTATTTGAAATATTTTTAACCGAACTGTCTTTAATTTGCACTAAGCCCCTCGATTATCAACAGATGTTGTCAGTCTCCCTCAGTCTCTCTCCCTCTCTGTCTCTCTCTCTCTCTCTCCTCTTTCTTGGAGAGGGTAAGGAAATATCTTTTCAAAGGGTGTATAATCATCATCATTCTCCTTTTTTTTTGCCTTTGCCTTTGTCTCTTTATCGTATTGTATGACCAGCCGGCAAAAACTTTTGCGCATGCGTTCTCAATTTTTCTCTCGTTGTTGCCATGCAAGCCTCAAGTTGAGCTTTGGAATTTATGTATGCCCTTACAATACTCTCTTGCTACTACAAGTCGCCTGAATCCAGTAGTAAATACATTTTCAAATAACTCAATTCGATTCAGAAGCAGCAACAAATGATGTTTAACATTAAGTATACGCCTAGTTATATTGAGTATACGATCTCAAAGGCGGATAATTGAAATTTTACCATATTTCGTATAGAACTTTTAATTATTCTACAGTCTCAGTAAAAAAAATGGGGCCACATTTTTGCGATTCATTTAAATTCAATCCTGAAAGTTTTAAGGGGGGCCTCAAAACAGGCCCGAACCTACTTTCATCTCAAAGAAGGGTATTGCCAGGTCGTCAAGTTGTGTGTGAAGCATGGAATGTTTTGCTGTCGCTTGGGGTCTTTATTTTTCGTTATTTTCTGTGCCATTTTGCTTAATGATCGCATTTTTTTCTTATTTTGTGTTTTTTTGCCTTTAGGGGGGAGCGCTTCTTCTTCCTCTTTTTCACTATACATTTTATGGCATTTGTCGTCGTTGCGTTCGTTGTTGTTGTTGTTGTTGTTCGTGCTCTGCATTCTGCTCGCTTCCTTAGTGTGTTGGTTGGGTTGATGATGATGATGATGTTGGTGATCTTTTCTTTCTCATGTGGATCGCTGTTGGTTCGTCGGAATTCATTCAACTTTTTGGGCGCGCTTTTTAGCTATACATTTGTGTCTGTCGTGTGTGTGTGTGTGATCATGATGATGTTGATGCCACAATTAGAATTAGTCGATCGGTCATTGCATTTCCGTTTTGGCACTGCGACATCGCCGGTGGAAGGAAGGGGCAGAGGGATGGAAAACCTTTGCACACGTGCCGTTTCGTTTGAACTTGTTTGCCCTTTCAACTATGTACTATATATGTATATAGGTGTATGCACGATGTCGATCTCGTTTGGTATTGTCAATCAGTTAATATTATTTATCGTGTGTGTAGTTATTTTGCATTTCAAAGCACACATTGATTGGGGAACTGGTTTATTGGCTACGCAATTCCATTCAGGCTTTCTGATCTTCCTCTCTCTCGCTCTCGCTATCTCTCTTTCTCTTTCTGGCTCTATCATTTGCTTTTTACTCATAAATCATATGGCTTTATAGCCTGCCTAATACATTTACGCCTTAAATATATATGAGGCGTGGCATGGATATACGATTTGCTATCTCCCTCTAACGTAGGCGCGCGCGCGCCTTGTCGTTCCATGTGACTTTTTGGGTAGGCGGTAAGAAGGAGGAGGAGAAGGAGATATGAGGTTGGATTCGCTTTTTTTTTGGCGCTAGGCACGAGCTGGTACCTGTTTATCGTAGTCATCATTGACGTGTGTGTGTGTGTGTGTGTGTGTGTGTGTTTCGTTGACTGCCTTTTATTTGTTTTTTTTTTGATGTGATTTACATTTATTTTGACTTTAATTTGTTTGTCTTTTTCTTGTTTTTTGGGCGAAAGTTGATGACATTTTAATAAGGATCTACCCTTTCGATAACATGTTTCATTGCCGTTTCACTTAAAGGATCAACTCTTTCGATAAATTCAAAACGTAATTGGTTTAACCAGTTGTCACATGAGTAACACACAGTGCCTTGGTGTGTGTGTGTGTGTGTGTGTTATACCTACGTGTTTTTATCATTGAAATGGAAAATCTAATCTAAATAGGAAGACAAAGAGTGGGAAATAACAGAGTGAGAGCGAGAGAGTGGCTGAGAGAGTAGTGGGAGCACGTGGTCTGAGCCTGGGTAAAACAAGAGAGCACACTAAGTGAGTGTGTGTGCATGTATTTGGACTTGCCCAGTATCTTGGGCTTTGGCCTAGGCTTGATCATCAGAAACACGAACAAAACGAATTGAAATGGAATGAAACGACGGACCGAAGATACGATAGCAGCGACGAATATACCACTACGTATACGTAATGTATGCATGTGTCGGTGTCTATGCGTGTGTATGTGTGTGTCCACATACGTAGTCAAAGTCTCCCCACCACCTCACTTATCAGCGGGGTGATTCACTATGTCGTCATCAATATCAACGTAGTAGCTAGCACCCCGCCACAGAAATTGTATATGAATTGTGTATGACTGGGTTTTTTTTTT
The DNA here is from genome assembly GCA_018150345.1 of Drosophila equinoxialis. Taxonomy (NCBI): domain Eukaryota; kingdom Metazoa; phylum Arthropoda; class Insecta; order Diptera; family Drosophilidae; genus Drosophila; species Drosophila equinoxialis. The sequence continues at coordinate 2,021,325 of JAECWI010000238.1, read as the reverse complement.
TTGTTTTCTTCTTCTCTGTGTTTTTGTATTTTTATTTTATTGAATTTTTTTTTCTTTCTTGCTTTCTTGGGGCGTCTTTCTGCTTGCGTTTTTATAATGGCGGGCGGACTAATCGCGGCGTCATTTAGTTTGCTTTCAACCGCAGGTGCAGTCAGTCACAACAGCAAAAACAACAAAAAGTGAACACTTTTACATAGTAAATTATTATTTGTGTTGAAACAATAACAATTGTCTTTATGTCTTTGACGATATGCATTTGTATCTTGAAGATTTCATGCAACTTTATTTACATAAAATTTGTAAGTTGTGTAAGGGAGTGGAGGAGAAGTTAAAGTTACTTTGTACTAATTTACTTTTCTCTCTCTATCTCTCCTTCGGTTCAGATGACAATATGCAACGACGCAACAGCAACAATCAAAACAACAACAAACGTTACCCACAAAAGTATAATATGGGGTGTAATAATGGAAATGGTAACCTAGCCGGAGCAGGAGCAGCCGCATCAGCAGCGGATACCATGACCACAAATAATGCAACAAATGGTGCATACAAGAATCCATCGAGCCGCAAAAGTCGCTATAACAAGCGCCAGCAACAGGATCAACAACAGAAACGCAGCGCGGATACGAAATCCACATCACAGCCGGCGTCCTGGTTGAAGACCAATTTCGGTCATCATTTCGTCACATCATCGTCAGTGGCTTCTTCTTCATGCATCGAAGGTAAGTCTAAGCACCATCTACTTGGCCAAGAGGCCCTTATCATTTCTATAGAGAAATCTATTTAAGATCCTTGAAGCCAAATCCAGAACTTCAATGCTTACTAAGTTAGTTAGTGGTCTAAAGGTTAATTTAATGAGTTTAAATCACACTCATTTTTGGTGCGAATGATTCATATTCGTTCTTCCCGTTTTTGCTTTTCATTGCCCCCCATTTAAGCGATTGCGCGACTTTGCTTTGACTTGGCTTTCTCATGAAATTCCAAGCAATTCGATGAAACACACAGCGTGCGAAATATAATAATAATATGATTCATTCATATTATACCAATACGTAAATACACACCACAAAAGGCCTTTTAAAACAACTGAGTATAAAGACAGAAGAAGCGACTTGGGGATACATGCTTAAAGGTTTTGTGACACTTTTTGATTTCCCCAACAACCACAACAACAACAATTGGAATGGAGATAAAAATGTGTGTGTGATATGATTGAGATATAGATACGAGCAATAGGAAAATAGTCAACTGGAAGACGCAGTTTTTCTGTTTCTATTTTTGCCCTTCTCATGTCCAAGTAATTAGAATTATCTTTACACTTTTATCTTTAAGTAGTAACAATTCAATTTAAGTATCAGATACTGTGAGTGTTTGAGTGTGTGTGTGTGTGTGTAGTTGTGGGGGTACTAAAAATCTAAAAAAAAAAAAAAGCTTAAATCAATTTTCAAGTGCATTTTATTCGCTTTGGTTTTTTGTTTATATAGCTTAAGTGTATGTACTTGTTTTTTATATTATATATACATATACAGTACTTATATTGAAGCCAAAGATCAGCGGAGAGGGGAAGGCGGGGGGTGTGAAAGAAAGATCGACCTTAAAACCAAAACTATTTTCAGTTTGTGCTAAATAAGAAAATTGCAGGAAATCTTCGCTTAAACCTAATGAAAGTAGTCACACTCGTCGTACTGACAATATAGTAGTTATAGGGGAGTGGGGGGGATATAAAAATAGTTTCACAGATATACACATGTATATATATATATATAAGAATAATGTATTTTGCCTTCTCCCCTCTTCTCTTCTCTTCTCCTTCATCATTTGTTGATTTGATTTCGCTTTCGTTGACCATTAAACATTCATGAGGCTCGCATGAGAATAAAACACAAAAAAGGGTCGATTAAAAGTGAAATGAATATCATTAGCCAAAAGTTGAAACTCTTACAAGTTAATCTGAACAACCAAACATATATGTACATATATACATACATACATATGTACATATGTATATACTATAGCGAGATGTTTTTGTTTATAGTTTTTTTTTTGGTTTAGTTTTTATGCCCGCCTTATGCAAGTTTTTGGTTTTTGGCAACATTCACCAAACAGATGATCAATCCGTCACTCCAGCAGCAGCACTATGCGTTTTTCAGGTACAGTAAAAACTGACTGGAAGGGACAATAATTGGCAACAATTTTTCTTTACTTTTAACATGGATTTCATGAGTTTTCACTGTACACACCTCTAAAATATATATAGAGCCCTACGTATGTATATTATATATGCTCGTATTTATAGAGTCTCGAAATAAGCTAAGACGCAATAGCAAATACCAAAACAAAACAAAAAAAACTGATTAGCTTTCGAGATTTCTCATTTCTCTCAAAGGTGGCGCCTCGAACCACCTTATGGTGTTGCTGGTGGTTGTAAGGGCAGGGGGGGAAACATGCGATTATGATTGGTATCAGGTGTGTAGTTTGTTTCACATTTCACTCACTCTGAACTATTATTACTGATACTGATAGCCGTTGTTGTCTTCCTTAATCGTTTTGCCCTCTTAACATGATCATTACATAACAAGTTTTGTATTTTATTTTCTTGTCATTGATTAGCACTTCAAAATCATGATTGGGAAAAGGGAAAGACAGGGAAACAAAACCGTTTTGTGGTTTTCTTTGGAGGAAAAACCAAGCGAGCAGTTTATATAAATTGATTGCTACTTCATTTGTTAGTCATTCAAGTACTTGAATGACTATCTTTATAGTACTGCCAAATATATATTTACTTACACTTATTTAAGTACATGAAATATTGAACTTAATTTCTCTACGAGGTTCTCTCCTATGAATGGCTCACCTACTGCGCTGTTGATTGTCTATTGGCTAAATGGCCATTGGCTCGGCTCAAACAAGTTAACCTTGATATTGCGATAAGATGATGAGTTGTGTCTCTCATCTCATCATCATCATCATCATCATCATAATCATCATTCATCCGCTCTATGCCATGATGATGACGATGATTGTTCCACTTGCCTCACTTTTAATGGGTTAATAATGCCTTCAAAGCAGCGGGAATCTTAAATTGGCAAGTGCCTCCGTTAGATCATAAATGGGCAAAAAGCGTAATGAGTTCAAGTTTCCCCCCACCGAGATTCCAAGCGGGGCGTGAATAATGAACCAAATGCCTCAATACTCCAAACAGCTTCCATCTCTGGATATGGAGTGAAATAAATACTTGGCGCAGCTGCTGCCATATCATCGAGCTATAACAATTATCTAACTGGCTAGACTTAATTACAAGGTGTCCATAAGAAACGTTAATTGAAAAAAAAAAGAGGAGAGAAAAGCACGAGTTGCATTTTTCAGAGAGGAAGGTCTATAAAACAAACCCTTCCCTTCCCTTCCCTTCAGATTAGCTTAGTATACAGCGATCAATTTGAAATTTCTATGAATGGAAATGCCAAAATTAGGTCGTATAGTAGTAGTCCAAGTCGGTTGTATATATAGTATATGCATCTATATCTATTATCTACTGCCCCCACTTTCAATGATTAGATAAATTGGTTAGCGTGTGTGTACTTAATTTTAGTTTAGTTAAACTGAATTAGCTATCTACTTTGTATATATGCATATCGTATGATGTAACTACCCTTAAAAAGCAAAAAACACACACACACAATGAAATGTATTGCCAACGTTTTGTTTTATTTTTTTATTTTTATGGCTCATATTTTGTTAATAATTTTTTGTTTTTTGTGTTTTTTGGCGCGAGTTGCTTATTAAAAATCTCTAAGCCTGACCTCAATGGGCCATATTTTGCATATTTTGAAACTACAAACTACTGAAACTGAAATCCAAAACTAATATTAGTTTACATTAAAAGCAAGTCTCTATGGCCATAAGTGTACTTAGCAGGTCTATCTATGGCAAATGGTTGATGTTTTTTTTTTTTGTTTTTCGTCGTATTTTTTTGTTGGTTCAGTCACGTAGATACATAAAATATCTATGTACCTTGTAGTACGTGAGCTTGTGGTCTTGGTAGAGGAAACTCGAGTTGAAATCGTAAACCCCATAGGAAAATTGTATTCTCTTCTCATATTCTTACAACTTGCAAGTTTCGTTTTTTGTTTTCAAAAATATAATATGATGCGTAAAATCAGGTCTGATTTCGGTTTGAATTTCAAAAGTGATAATCCTCATATAGGATTCTATAAACCTGATCTGCATGTTTAGAATCAAATTTGAAGAAAATCTTCGATAAATACTCAAAATAAACTGGACATTTTATAATTTCTGATCTGCTGATCACAGACGATTCCTTTTCGATTACTCTTTCTCATAAATAAGCTCATTTTCTGATCACTAATGGAAATCAAATGCATATTAAGCCTTCTTTTCTCAATTTCAACTCCTTCAGCCTTGCTGGATATAAATTAGGGATCGTTTCTATTAAAACTAATGCAAATTAATGCTGGGTGACGAGAAAAGGAAGATCTTGTATTCAAAATATGTACATTTTTAGAACTATCCTCGTTCTCTATGAGTTTCTTGTATATCTTCAACATAATTTTGAAATCGTTTGGTTTTGGTTTTAGTTTCCATTACTTCTCATATGGGTCAAGTAGTTTTCCTAACTCTTTTCAATGTTGTTTCACACACTTTGAATATAGAAAGATAGTCCAGTTTCAGTTGTAGTTTGTAGCTGATTAGGAATCACTTTCCACTTGACAACAATCATACAAAGTTTCGTTTTCGTTTTTGGGGCAATGCGCAATCACTGTCGCCTGTCCCCAGTCCATTTCCAATCCCCAGTCACAGTCCATTGTTGCCGTAGGTAACCGCAATCCAATTTCAAATACTATACGTATATATATGTATATATATATGTATATATAGGTATACCACGCTTTCTGGCCACATCTTATCGCCAGCTCCACCTGGTAACCCAAAATGTGGGCATAGAAAGAGAGTCTTAACTTTTTTTTTTGTATTTGATTCCTTTTTTTTCGTCTAGTGTCTAGACAATTAGCAACACATTTAATAGGAGTAATCAGTTAGTTGATCATCAAAATGTTAAAACTGTTTTTTTTCACATTATTTACTTTTTGTTTAATATATAATATATTGGCTATTGCGTGCTCATCGAGCTAATTTAGCAAATTAAATCATCTAAATAGCATGCAAAATGAAAATCTGATAAATATTACATATATATATGCATAGTTCAGTTGGACGTTATTTAGAAACCTTTCTGTCCATATATATTGAAATCCATAGAATCCTTTAATTTTTCCGTCATAATTAGGTGATAAAATGGAAAAGTTTTCACATTTAATCTGAATTTTATTTTTTTTTTTTTTTGCTTTATTCAAGGTCGTATACTATATATTTAGTCGGCACTTATCACAGAGCAAGCACACTTTAGGTTCAATTTCATTAACAATGTAGGGAACAAGTTTTTATGTTTGTTTTTTTGTTTTTTTGTGTGTTTGGGTCCAACAGTAGTCGGAAAATGCTTATCAGCACATTTGTTCAATGTTTAACTAGTAGTTAGTTAATGTCAGTAAGGTGAAATTAGCTAATTTACTTTAACCATAAGTGACCCGCCCCCCTTTTAACAGAGGATGTGGCACTAGAAAGGGGAGGGGTGGTCAATTTGTTCAACTAGTAGTAGTTTTAGATGATCAGTTAGTTTGACCAGTTTTTATTATGTTATGTTTATGTCCTAATCAGTTGAACATAAATTTTTTGATAGTCTTTTAGATGATTATTCAAGGTTATTGGGCAATTTTGGCGCGTGCTAAAGTACAACAGAGAACGGTAGGAGGAAATGCCTTCAGTCTCTCTCTCTCTAGCTTACTCTCATTTCTCTATTTGAAATAACTTGCCTTATCTAATCAAATGTTACGTTTCATATACATATATACATATATATATATATATGTATATATTCACACTGTATATGTACGTGCTAAACATATAATTATATATGTAAACAATAATTGCCAAACTCACCTGATTTATGTATCAATGAGAAGCAAATGCTGATGATGATGATGATGATATCGAAGAAGGGGGTAAAGCAGTGGATGTGGTGTGTATTGTATATAGACATCATGATCTAGTCAAATCACGTAATGTCCTTCAATTTGCCCGAACATGTCAACAAACTCTCGAGAAAACTGTCAATCGATATGATTGATTTTGCATACAACTAGAAAATTGCCCCACCAATTTGTACCGGAATGACGTTATTATCTTCTGGCTTCGTTCATGCATCTCTGCCAAGTGCAAGGAAGTATCAAGATATATGGTGGGAAGGGATTATCTAACTATATATATGTACATATGTACATATGTATGTGTACAACCTCGAGCACTTATTCCTTTTTTTTCCACAAACGGGAAACCTCATCAAGATGAGTGCTAAATGCGGAAGCCGCAAAACGAGCTTAAAATAAAATAACCAACAACAACAATAACAACAATAATAATATCAACACGAATATAAATAATAAGTAGTAGTAAGAAACAAAAATAAATAATTGTAATGCTGCTGATAACACATGCTCTTAAGGCGTGGCCAACAGGTTGTCATCGGGTTCTCGTACACCGAAAATTAGCAGCACATGTTGTCGGTCGGTTTGTTGTTGGTCGATTAGTCGATCTGGCGAGCTGACGATCTGACGTTTTCATCACTTCGCGTCGCAACATTTCCACTCATGCGTAGCCTTTTTTTTTTTTTTGTTAAATTAAATACGCACACACGATCAAATAATAAAGCAACTTGAAAAAAAGCACGTGGCGTATGCTGATGTGATCGCTTTGATAACAAAACGCGCACACGCACACTCAAACATACATATGTACATCAATCCATACATACTTACATATGTGTGTGTGTGTATATTATACCTGGTAATATGAATTATCAGTTTATTTGCAAAAATTCTGACGTCAAATCAATTTTAGTAAATACAAAAACCAACAGAAATTCTTTTCTCAATTGTCAAGCTTGAAATATTTCGATTAGCAGTAATAATTCTATCGTTGTCTGCACATCCCTAACATGCAGAGGAACAATTGAAATTGAAAAATTTGACCAAACCAAAACCAAATCGAATATCATGTGTCTCTCTCCCCCTAACTTTGTCTCAAATTTGCTCATTGAACATTTTTTTCCTTCTATTGCAGAGAAATTCCTTGTGACCCACAATCCTGGACATCGCAATAGCACCAGCAGCGAGGTGACTACAAGCAGTGAGGACCTAGATTCTAGTCGCGAACATTTGAATAGATCAAAGGCTGATGGTGGCTCTGCCAATCACAGCACAAACAGCAGTGGCAATAATAAAAAGTCACGAGCAAAACGTCAATCGAAGCCGCCAGCAAAACCCGGTAAGAATCAACAGCAGCAACAGCAACAAACTCAGCAGGAAGCGACCAAAGTAAATAAATCGAAAGCCACAGGAGCAACAGGTGCAGGATCTGGTAATGCCAATGGTAACAAATGGCGTCAGGTGAACAATCAGCAGCAGCAGCAGCAGCAACAACAACATAAGCAGCGTTCGCATCAGCAAAAGAAGAAAAATGGCAACAATTTGGCCAACAAAAGTCTTCATCAGATGAACAGCAGCAGCAGCAGCGGCAACAGCAGTTGCTCATCCTCTGCTTTGAGTTCACCAACCAACTCACCTGGCAAGCCTGGCAAACAGCAGCAGCTGCAACATCTTCATCACCATCACCAATTGCAATTGCAGCAGCAACAGCAATCTCTGTTCGATTGGCCAGAGTTTGCAGCAGGCAATGTGAACTTTCATGTTCCGCCGTTGCGACAGTTCGAGCAAATGGAAATGGAAATGAATGATGCCCATGCCCTGGTCATGCAGCAGTTGCGTCGTCATATTATCGGACATCATTTGCTCCGGGTCTATGGATTTCCCGTTGATAGTGTTGTCCACGAAGGTGCCATCGAAATCTTCAAGTGTCTGCCGCCTCATGTGGGTATGAATCAACACGTGGAGTTGGCTGTTACCAAGCAGTTGACGGTAATCAATTGTCACGATGGTCTAACAACAACATTAACAACAACAGCAGCATCAACAAGCCCTGGCATGATCGTGGACAACGGAGCATCATCCTTATCGGCGGCATCCTCGTTTTCGACGTCTTTGTCAAGTGATTCTGGAAATAGCTCGCCTCGCAATTTGGATTCAGAGAACTCATCGGCTGGAGAATGGAGTGGAAGTGAATGTGCGGGAGATCTAGAGCTCGATTTCTTGTCATCCGACGGCACCTCATCATCATTTTCAGGTAGCGAAGAAGTGGAAGAGGAAGACCAACAGCAAGCAAGCGCCACATCCCTAGCGAAGCAGTGCACACGTTGTGGCCGTCACTTTTTGGTCGATGAACAAACCGGCGAGTATATAACCCATGAAGAATGCTGCTATCACGAGGGCAAATATCAACATTATGCCGGACGTTGGAGTTGCTGCCAAATGGCCACTGAATTGGCATTGGGTTGCCGTCAGAATGACTATCACGTGTGGGCCGGTTCGGTGGTCGGTGTCAATGGACCCTATCATGATTTTGTACGCACCACACACCGTTCGCATCACGGGAGTGTTGCCTCCGATTCCCTCGACAATCCCTCGGTCTATGCCCTCGACTGTGAAATGAGCTATACGGCCCGTGGCCTGGATGTCACCAAGGTCTCGCTGGTGGCCCTTAATGGTCAATTGATCTATGAGCAGTTCGTGCAACCCGATTGTCCGATTGTTGACTTCAACACACGCTACTCGGGCATTACCGAACAGGATCTGCTGGAGGCCAAAAGTTTGGCTCAAGTGCAACGTGATCTGCTTGAAATTATATCTGCTGATACCATACTGATTGGGCATGGTCTGGACAATGATTTGCGTGCCTTGCGTATAGTTCACAATACGTTAATCGATACGTCAATAACATTTCCGCATGCCAGCGGTTTCCCGTATCGTCGTGCCCTACGTCATTTAACCAAAATGCATCTAAAGCGTGAGATCCAATGCGGCGATGGGACGACAGGACACAGCAGCTTCGAGGATTCTCGTGCCTGCATGGAGCTAATGCTCTGGCGTGTGCGGCGCGAACTGCTCGATCCCAATTGGAGTTGGGAGGACTAGTTAATAGTTAAGTTACTTAGCTAGATCTAGTAGTAGTAGTAGTAGTTAGAGCATAGTGTCAGTTTCATCTTGTGTATAATCTTAATTCGTCGTCACTTTCTTTTTTTCTCTCTTTCCCAGTGCGTAGGGACACACTGGGGACGGGATGACGACAATGAATGAATGAGGGGGGTTAATTAACGATTTGAAATGAAAAGGGGTAAATGCCAGCAAAAGTACTTTTAGTTTATAATGTTTTTAAATCTCAGCTGTGCTTTCAGCTCTCCCTCTCTTTCTCCCTCAAATCTCTCTACCTTTCTTCTGCCTTTCGCTAATTCTAATTCGAAATCTATCTAAAGTTTCAAAAAGTTAGACGTTCAAAAATGGGAAAAAGTGGCTGGAGCACAGCAAATAGTATTTAATAGGGCCAAAGAGCATTTAAACGCAAGGATTTCATTTCGAAAAGAAATTGAAAACTCTTCACCCTCTTTTCCCTCCTCCCAACCCTACATCCCTTATTTTTGTTGCAGTTTCAATATATAAATGAAATCTCTTTGGGTATAAATGCTCTTTTGTTAGTAGAGAATAACAGATAATATATATATATATATATATATAGATAGATATACATGATATATACAAAAACCAAAATCATTTGTATATCCCCAAGAAAAAAATCCCAAAAAAGGAAGAAAACCCAAATACGACACCCAAAAATCAGAAATGACAACAAATTTTGAGAAATAATTTTTTTTTTCTATATAATTAATATAATATTATATCTATCTATACTTTAAGTTATATATTTTAAAGTTTTTTTTTCTTTCCTTTTCTAGATATAATTATTATTTAATTATTTTGTTCTTTTTTTTTTGGTTTTTTTTGTATCCCCACACAAAAGAAATGTACTGAAGTTTTAGCTGTGATGTTTTTGTTCACTTTCTCACACACACACCAAACACACCCACACACACACATACATATACACAAAGAAAATACAATTTTATCACTCCATTGAATGTTTTTTTTTTGTTTTTTTTTAAAGAGAAAAAAAGATATAAAAATATATACGAATTGTAGCAGCATCTCATGAACGAAAAATGATAAAAACAAAAAAACGATTGATAAATAAGAAAAAGTAAAAGTTTCAAATAATGTTGAACTACTTTATATACACTACTTATACATAGGTATATAGAAATTTAATTTAATTTTCTTGGATTTTTATTTTATTATTATTAATTTCTTTTCTGTTTGTTTGTTTAATTTTATTTATTCACATCCATTTTGTTTCAATTGGAACACACACACAAACACACACACACGTATTTCCATATAACAAGAAGTTCTTTTAGTTAGTAAAACTAAGTTAATTTTCTTTGATTATAAGAAATTTACATTAATGTTTATAATGTTTTTTTTTGTTTGCAATGTTCCTAGCAGCAAATTGACATTAAAACATCAACCAGATCGATCACACACACACACACACACACACCCACACACAACAAACACAACATAAATTTTAAGATGACGAATAATGTATTCTCTTCTATATGCATATCTGAACAGACATATGTATAGATGAAATGGCAACGAGAAACCAGGAAATGAAAATGAATGATCCTGCAAATGATATGATGAGAAAATAAAACAGAAATATTGAATTATTTGAAAACGAAAGTAAAATATAAAATGTGTTTTCCATTTTTGTGTGAAGGGGGGAACAAATATTAATTATACAAATGTTTTTAAGGGTGGCCAAGCAATTCTATTTGGGCTGAAAGATGATTCGAAAGACTTTAAACGGATTTTATATATCAAACCTTGCTCTTTTAAGCCAGGTCGGGTTCCATATTTTGAAAAAGATTATTTTAAATCTCTTCCTATCATCACTGGACTTTGGTGAACAGCTCAAGATGCTAAAACTAGTTGGGAATCAAATAGAGTGCAAGGCTTACAAAGTTCCCCCCTTTTGTGAATCCCCTTTATATAAAGGAAGCTCACTTTGAATATTCACAAGGATTCTTAGATTAGTACCTGCCTATACCTGGCTACATCCTTGCTTATTGCAACAACTACTTAACTGAAGGACCTCAACAACTAACTCAATAAAATTTTCCTTTAAAAATCCTATGCTTTATTCAAAATAAACATACCTTAAATAGGTAAGATTTGGTTTTCTTCTCCAATTGAAATGAGGAAAAGACTGGATATTGGATAAGCTATATCTATCGACATGAACACGGGAATCCTAGAGACCACAACCAATACGAATGTCTCTTAATCTTAGCCTAAACAAACTTACCAAATATGGACTAATGTTAAATAAGTCTCAATCTCGTCAGTTTCTAAATGAGAATGTTAGTCGCAATCCTCCAACTTGTTTTGATATATGTAATATTTCTCCAGTTATAATTGATATTTATCGAATGGACAAGCTCTAGGTCAATAAAACCGTGAAATAAATCGGAAAACAATCCCCTTCCGCCCCTGTCTAGATTGGTTTGAAAAGGAATATTTTTTTTGGTATAAATTTGGATTAACTAAAGAACAAATAGTCTCAAAAGGTTGCTGAAATACTATTTTAATATTCATAACCTTTTATTTGGTTTAAAAAAGTTTATATGGAAAAACTATTCAAAAATTATAGAGGTATGTTGAGTCAAAGTAAATAAATAAAACTTATAAAAGGCTTACAAATTTTATACCCAAATGGATTATGTCATTTGTTTGTTGACTATTGTCTTCGAAATCAAATGACATCACAAATGTGATGTGAGTTGACGCATTTTTGATGTAAGTTTTTGAGTTGTATACGTTTTTCTGAATGAACAAAATAAACACGTTCTCGCATAGAACTTGGCGCATTTGCAGTGCATTTTTCTTTCACTCATTTTGGCCATGAATGACGCCAAACAAAGCCATGTGGCACACGAATGTACACATTATATAATATATACGAGTAGTAGGTAGAGTACATCTGTTTCGTATATTGTGATGATGACGACAGGCGACTTCTTTTCTTTGGCCATATACAAATATCGATGATGATGATGATGATTCAGACAGCTTTCAGCCATATTTGGTTAATAAACACAAAAGTTTCTGGTATTTATGAATCATGTAATTATTTAAAAGATATTGTTCATCCAGAAAAAGAAATTTGACGACGCAGTTTAAATGTAGATTGAGTTAGAGTATATAGTTTCGTGATATAGCTCTATATTTAGCCACGTTTGGCTGATTATATAGACACATACACAATGTACATAATACAATCGGGCTAATTCATCTCAACATGATCATCCTACCCCAATCCGCACCCAACTCAACCCACTTAACCGCCAACCACCCATGTCTGCCACAATTAAAACAATTGATGTTACTTCTCGCACAAATGTGACAAACACGAACATTTCATATATATAAGATATATATATATATATAAGTATATATGATTGTCTCAAAAGCTTTAAACCAGAGAACAAAGATGAAATTGCATTGGATAAAGTTGTCTCTTGATTTCATTTCCATTTCAATGACTTTCACTGAACATTTATACCAAGTGGAATATACATATGTATATATATATTGATGATAACCCCAAAGTCTGGCTATATAGTCAACTACATTTATGACGAGTTTTGCCTTAGTTTGGATGAGACTTTGCACTTCATTATTTCGATTTTTGTTTTCTTTATATTCATAGAATGAAAAGACTTTTCAGGAATGTCGAAATTTCAAGCAACTCAAATCGAATTAAAATAGTTAAGGTTCTTAGATACAGTTATTTAGGCTAATGTTTTGTATTCATTTTATCAACTTTGCCTAGAATTGAGCAAAAACACTGAAAATATTTGCATTTATTCTAAAGATTCCTTGATGAGTATATTTAGTCTATTTGCATACTTTTTTGAGTCATTGTTTCTATGTCATATTATAGTAATCCGATCCGGTTCTCATCTAGTAAATCAAAAATCTTAATTACTAAGTTACATTAAGTTATATATCGAAACGTCTTTCGAAAGTTATCAAAAAAAAAAATATATATATAAATTTTTGGCGAGATTTATGATAAATTTGGACCTGGAAATTTCACATATAATCCTTTACAGATTAATCTAATTAATCTATTTCTTATGTAGTTGATCCTTGTTTTTAGCTAAACTATTACTAAAATGATTTTTCTTTTCTTTTTTTCAAGCTTTAATTTCATTAAGCCGCAAATCAAAGTGACACAAATTTGTCGTATAAAATTGTGAAAAATTTTAAATATGTACTTTATCCTCCACTTTTTTTGTTGTTTACTTTTTGTAGGCACTTACGCACGATTAGAACTTTCGAGTGTTTGGTTTTTAGCACTTCCGGGTTACTTAGGTTTTTTTTTTTTTTTTAATTTTTGGTTGGTTAAACATTTGCAAAGCTGTTACAGGGGAAAATTTGAAACATATGTATGCAGTTCCAACCTCGATAAAGCCAAGATCAAAACTATCAGGGCTACAGCTGTCTGTCTGTCTGACTGACTGACTGGCAAGGCAGTTGCTCGATGGAAGAGTGTGAGGAGGGTTGGTGTGAGTGAATTTGGGTGTATGCTGGATGGGAAAACATCATAATTATCAGCATTCATTATCGTCATCAGCAGCAGCAGCAGCAGCTACCGAGTCTTGGTCTCACTTTCGCTTTTTTGATCGACCAAAAAAGAAGAAAAAAAAAGGAAAGGCGTCTTTGGACAACGTCGTTAAGCGTTCATTTGTTCGTATGTACATACCAACTTCATGTCATTTTCTTGTGGCCACAAGCTGTGTTAAACATGTTGTCATTTGGTGTGTTTGGTTCTACTGGTTTTCACCGCTTTTTCATGGCTTTTCCTCTAGGCCAGTTCTTCGATGGTCCACCTCCTCCTCCTCCTCCTCCTCCGCTGCCACCACCTGCTACTCCATGGCGAACTTCAACTGAACGTTAATTCAAGTTGAAGGCTTTCCATGCGTCGTTCATCGTTCGGCTAAACAAACGCACCTTGGCTGCCAATTTTCAGTTTTGTTTTATCAACTTTGTTGTTTTTTAAAGTCATCATTTTTATTTGTGTTTGTGTGTGTTTATTGTATTTCATATTTGACTTGCATGTGCCGACGCCAACGGACAATATCCACAGAGACAGAGATAGCCACGTGGGCTGGCATTACCATGGCATGTGTGGGTGGTGGCTTATGGTGAAAGTTCAAGGCTGTTGGCTCACCAATTTACCCACATATAGGTCTGGCTATATACATAATGCCAACGTGCACAAATATCCAAGTCTCGCGTTTGATAAGAAAATGGCATATGAAGTAAAAAATTTGAGCCATTTTCAGGGCAATAAACTTCTTTGTCTAGACTCTGGAGAAATCTTTTTTCTCTCTGAGTCATTAAATTTAATTTTGGTTTGTTCATTTTATGTTTTTGGACTTGAATGCCAGCCTACACCGATTACGTAATGCCATGTTCGAATCTGTATCGAATTCAATATATTTATGATATTGACATTTGTGGGCGATTCACAAAAGGATTTAAAATCAACTCATCGCATCGTCGAATCAGCAAGGACACTGCACATAGCTCGATCGAGTCAAAAGGCTGGATTAAGGATAAAAATGTAAATTTATAGTGTATGTGAAATTGTCTAAGGAAGTCATCTAGAAGTCTTGTTCCCCTTTATAAGGATTTAAGGACTTACCATCGCGAATAAACGAAAATTGAAGCCCTTTGGCTTTAAAATTCCAAATTGTCAAATTGAAATTCTCAAAAAATGAAATCCTTAAGAAATTTGTCACTGATTAACATACAATTTCAAGTAAATCTTCATTGATTGCAACTAAATCAAATATTACAAAATGTTTTGATTACAATGACCTTTTTTTACCCCAAACCCGATATGGCTGGATAGGATAGGATTTTCTCTTAACCAAAAATATTTAACCAAAATTCAATTTGTTGTCATACAACTTTCAAAGGCAAAAAAATTGAGAGACGAAAAAAACACACACACATTTTTAATGACTTGTGTCTGTGGTGTGGAATTTATAGCAATTTGTTACCTTGTTGCTTGTGGCTTGTTGCATGTTGCATGTTTCTTCATTCAGCCAATGTATGTAGGTGGCTCTTGGCATTTCCTTGAGTTGGGAGTGTTTTTGGGAGACGGCTGAGTGCGCGCAAAGTTAACCCGGAAAATAAATAAGACGCCTGCCCGCTGCACGATCGAAACTATAGCCAAGACTCACAATCAGACTCAGCGTTTTGGTTGAGTAATTAAGGCATGGATCGAAGGGGGACCAAGTTCAGCGTAAAATGGTTTTAGGTTACTTTTTTTTTCTACTTTAATTGATAATAGTGTTTCGTTTTGTTTTGCTTTTTTCTTGTTTTTTCTTTTTCTTTTTATAGGCTTTTTGATCACTTTGTTACTCCACTTCTCTCTGTTACCCAATTAAGATAAGCTTAAACACTAGAAAAATTGAAATAATGGATAAACTGTACACAATTTAACAAACAAAGCAATAAAAAGACCAAAAAAGTAAAACAAAACTATGGCAATCTAAATATATGTATATATGTATGTGAGGGCATCTCCAGCTCAATGGAGATTGCCCCGAAAGCTGTGTTCTCGCCTGCTGGAAGATATATGTATGTATATAACGAAGATAATGAAGACATGGATCACTGCATTGCCGATGCAGAGACTGAGGCCCCTGGTATTTGTTTATAGATTACTCCCGTCAGATCATGATTCTTTTGAATGATGCAGCGTCTGTATGGAGTAGTAATAGCCATTAAATTAATAATAATTAAATGGGTTGAAGAAGCGACTTACTTATTCCCACTATATAGACAAATGGTTGCAGGTTTTGGGTTATTTGGTTCCAATTGGGCCACCTGCTCCGAAATGGCCATACCAATGCCAGATACATTTGGATTAATTTTACCCTTGGCTAAAAAGCAAACACGCAAGTTATTAGAATCCAATACAAGTATTCCTTGTTACACTTACCCGCTAAGCACAAGCCCTGACGATTCGTCACTAGAGCACCCACCGTGTCTGGCTGGGAGACTCTGAAACATGAAATCAAAAAGAAGTTAATCAAGTCATTTCATTTGTAATGCTGTCAATGCTTACATTTCAGTTAGAACCTTTTCTAGCTGCTGCTCCATGAGAAAACACAATTAATTGAATTCAACAAATCTTTTAATTTATTTAACAAAGACAAAAGATTGCAAGTCCACAAAATCAAAACAAACCCCAAAATTAGTGTGAACAAAGCTGACGGCACAAAAATACTAACCAAAAAAATATCCAAAATTCCATCGATAACTTTGCTCCGATAATGTCGATTACGATAACTTTGCTCCGATAACGTCGACTACGATAACTTTGCTCCGATAACGTCGAGAAGAAGCACCTAAAAGTATGCTATAGATTTAAACGTTAATTTTATTTTGGGCTGAAAGAAACTAATGTAAATTCAAATAGAAGATTTAATGTAATTTGTTCAAAAATAAAAAAAAATTGTTTTCCCATTTATAGTTTTTATAAATCCACACATTCAGCAGAACAGAAATTTCTATGAGCAGTCTATATTTGAATAAGTTCTTTTTTTAACCTCCTCGGCCATTTCGGTAACAGGTGTTTTACAAATCTATTTGTATTTGCTATAGAAAATGCTATAATACTCGATTTAAAAAATCCAGTACAGACTGGGTTGCCTTAACGATTGCCATTTGTCCACTCCACTAGATACTGCACTTGGCCATTTCCCAAGCGACGTTTGGCTCGAATTGCAAAGGATTCACCAGCATCGATACGATTGATAGCGCCGCCGAAATACTTATTGACCGATTGTTTTACATCCAGCATGGATGCACCACTGGAAGAGGCGGATGATGAAGATGAGGTACTGCTGTTAGTTGAGGTGGCAGTGGATGGGGTTTGATGGAGTGCGCGTCGTCCTGATTTCTGTGGACGCTTGCGCAGTAAATGACCATGAGATGGCGCCAAAATCTTGTCCGTTTGCGATGGCGACGGTGGCGGTGGTAGAGGTGGAGGAGGTGGATGCAAATCTTTGGCATAGATGGGAAAATAGTGGCTGGGTATGGGATTGATGGTGGTGGTATTAATCACCTGCATAATGAAATGGAATGGACATTAGTTTTCTCTATGATTGGAGCATTGTAATTTGTCACTTACCTCCATGTCTGTGATTGGGCGACGCGTTCGACGTCGGCGCACTTCCTGATTGGGCCCAATGGTTATATCTTTGGCACTCAGTTTACGTTTAATGGTTCTCACCATACGCGGCTGATCTCTGGCTAAACAGCCACCAGCACCTCCTTTATTCTTTAGCTTGAACAGACTATTAATGATACCAGTCGTCACTCCTAAAGCCAAATTTCCTGATCCCGATTTCGGTGGCTGTTCTTTCTTGGGTGTAGCCATTAGAAACGGGTTATTGCGGCCCAAAAAATTGACTGGCGGTGGTATGATAATGTCCAAGGAGCTGGTACCACGGCTGCTGCTTGAGTTCTCATCCGACGAAAGATCACAGTGATTTCGATTGCTGTTGGTAGTATCGTAGCGCTTTGAGCGGCGAAAGGCCTTACGTTTGCGACTGCTGGTAGCAGTAATTGGCATATCAGGGGTAGTAACTGCTGGCACAGTAGTGGCATCATTGGCATTATCATCCGCCGGCGGCGGTTGTGGTGCTGCTAACTTCAATTCCATTTGATCAGTTTGCTTTTTAGCCTTCTCAGTAATACGTTTAATAGGAATCTCATCCTCTTCACTGGTAGACGCATCGAGTTTTATCTCTTCATCGTCATCTGTATGAAACTCATAGACATCTACATCTTTAGGTCGCGCATTTTCTTTTTTCTCATCAGGCAGGAGCAACAAATTATATTTGTTGACCAACAGTTCATCTGTTGGTTCCTCATTCTCTTGGAGAAATACTTTGGGCGTCAATGGCGGTCCACTGTGACGCAGAGCATAATAGGCTGGATCACGTTTCACCTCGCGACCGCATATAAATCGTTCAGAGTAATCCCTAAGCGTTTGCTTTATTTTCTCCATCAATGTGGTCTCTGGTAATATTTTCCATTCCTTACAGATGGGCAATTTTTGACGCTGCTCCAATACAAATGGCCAAATATCCTTTATCAAATGATGATATTTCTGATGCTGATGTTTGCGTAGATTGTAGAGAGCAATGTGCAAAACATCTACCCAATCGATTTGTAGACGACGCACGAATTCCACACCCTTGCTGCATACAGTGCAACAGAATACAAAGAAGCTGCAACATACAGATATAGAGAGATCATTGAATATATAATCCACTCACTTTGGTGTTTTTGTACTTACATATCACCGCGCAGCAGTTTACTTTCAAAATTCTGCAAACATTGGGTGTGAAACCAATTGCGACATTTGCAACATTGCAACATGTTCTGATCAAATTTTCCAGGCTTGCCACAATAACAATAGATTTGCTCTTCATTTACCCGATGCTTCGCATCCTAGCTGAGTTTATCCGCCTGAATAAGAAAGAAAAGCACGCACATTAGTTTTAGGTTTTCTGGTAAATCCTCTCATCAGGATCAAGGATGTTTACTCACATAATAGGGCAATTGCCGACATATTCCTTCAGGCTTGCCAATCAAAGGCGCCTTTAATGGCTGCTGCATTTTCATGGGTTTGGCACAGCGTTTGCAAAACCAAATTCCGCTGCCCACAATAATTTCGGTGGTGCAATCACGATGATAGCCACGACCACAACGTTCACAGATTTCCACAATATCCTGCAGATCAGAGCGTTTACAGGCCACACACATGGAGGAGCAACTTGTGGCGATGGAGGAACTTGTGGCGGAGGGAGATGGGCCAGTTGAATTGGTGGCATCAATGCCAAGATTCGCTGAGCTGGTATTGCAGGTGCTTCCTCCTAGCTTACGCATCTTTTCTGGTCCACACCATTGTTCCGATTGATCATCGAATCGTATGAGAAATTGCTGGTCAATCTGTTCAATGATTGTGCCCAGATAGAATCGACCATCTTGGCATTTAATAAAGACATCTTCTTGCAAGGCATAATTCGCTTGAGGAGCAGATGGAAGCTGTTGGGCTGGTGCTGGTGGTGGCGAAGGAGGAGTAGGTGGCAGGCATGAAGCCTCATTTGATTTGAAACTCGGCTTCATGCCGACGGAAGAGCAGGAAGCTGGAGGCGGTGAGGGAGATGATGCTATAGATAAGTCAGAGATCGATGTATTCGATGTTAAGGGAGAATCAATTGTTTCCGGTGTTGTTGGTGGTGTTTGCGGTGTCGTTGTGGTGGAATCCGGCTCATCAATCACAATTACGGTGCTGCGAACAGTTGAGACTGTTGATACACACTCTTCAATGGTTGTGCCTCCATCTCCGCCTGCGCCGTCTTCATAGCTGCTGCTTGAGACGGAACTACAATTGCTATCAATTATCGACAGCGGCTGTATCTTATGCTGGATAGCTGGTATAATGGGCGACGGCTGCTGCGGCTGTCCTAGAATCTGTGATGGCGCCGAATCGACGTAGTGGTTATTAATGCAAATGTTGATTCTATCCAGAACCACGGTAGAAGGCACAACGGAGGTGGAATTGCTCACCGGCGCAAGAGGAGGCACCGGAGGCATTGAAACCGACTGTGTCGATTGTTGTTGTTGCTTGGCAACTAAACGATTCAATTGGCTAGGATTACCAGCATTCGGCAAGTAATAGGTCTGGACAGGAGCATGATACATGGAATGATGCTGCTGCTGTTGTTGTTTTTGCAATGCCTCTGGCACCGGTTTGTTTATATTATAGATATTTGGAGATGTCGAAATAATACGTATATTGTTGGCCTTATAGGCCATAGGATTGGTTGGCTCATTGGTTGATGATGATGTGACCACCGCCGCTGTCGGCTGCTTCCCTAGCGCAGACACGGTATGTACGGTCGGGTTGCTGGTTGTCGTTGTTATCTGTATACTGCTGGGATGGGTAGTGGTCGGTTGCCAAAGTTTGGGCAAGTTCTGTTGACCAACAACCTGCTGCTGGCTACTAGGAGGGAGTATTTGGTACGTCAACCATTGATTCGGCGGTGTCGCCGTTTCTGGAGCCGAACTCGGCATATAGCCGGCATATGCAGTTCTGCCAACGCCAACGCCAACCCCTCCAGGGTCAGCTGCATTCAGATGGAGAGGATTAGTAGCTGATGTATGGAACTGATTGTTCATCATGGTGCGGGTTAGATGTCTATCTTTGATTTAGTTTGAGTGCAGTCTTTTCTAAAAAGAACAAAATTAAAAAAACAGCAATGATAAATTAAATTCATGTGAAAAATCACAATTTATAGGCCGGCGTTTTTGTTGTTTTTTTTTTTTCACTTGTTTGCTTGGCGCCTTTTTCAATTCATTTTTTGTTGTTGTTGCCTCTCACTTATACACATGCATATTCTATGTGCTTGTTCTTTCTTTTCGTTGGTTGTTTTTTCTTTTCGTGTTAGGGGCTACTTTTAACTCTGAATTTTACTTACATATTAATGTGTTCCCACACATTTACTCAATTAGTCTTGTCGTTAGAGGTATCGGTAAGCATATTATCTATAGTTTTAAAACTATTTCAATTATAAACACTCGAAACACATCAATTAAAAGAGATAGCCATTTTTCAACCGTTCATTAAGTGTGCGAAAGTGTTGTCCTCATGTCGCAGTGTACAACACTTGAAATATGCGAGACTGGCGCCACTGAGTAACGGTTACAGCTGATGCAGATGACGCTAGTGAAGGCAAATTATAACGGATATTTTTCTTCACAAATTTTTAAATGAACAAAACATTCAAACAAACTTATAAATATATTTAATGCAGATAAATATATATAAATATATAAATATATTTAATGCAGATAAATATATTTATTGCATATATTAATATTATTATAATTAGTTTTAATTTCAACAAACCAAAGCCATTGTATTCTCTTGTTTGGCTAAATAAGACTTAATTTACAAAAATCATTTATTTATTTTTCAACATTAACTTTAAGTAAGTAATAAGTACTAGCTACTAGGCCGTAATTTAAATGTGTTCTATTTTATTTTCTTCGATTTGGAACAAAATATATGTAGTTACATCGTTTGAATTCCTTTGCCATTAATTTGTGGGTGTTGTAATTGGATTCGTCTTTGGCTCATCTGTCAACATTGTTTTTGGCCAATTTTCTATATCCATTTCAAGATGATTTTCTCGCCCCCTACCCACACCCATTGTCTATGAGAACAGCAAACAAATCTATCAATTAAGAAAAAAGCTTTAAGTTGTCAACACGCCCAAGCATTTTCCACTTTTCCTTCGCCACCCCCCATGGGGATTCAGTATCCTTTTGTGGTTGCATTCATTGTTTGTTCCAACTTCTTCATATTCTCATCCTTCAGCTTCTGCCTCTTCTGCTTTAGCCCCCCAACTTTTACAGCAACTGGCAAGGGTTTCTTATTTTTCAGTTATAATACCCTGTATTCAAAGGGTATATTCCTATGTAAATGCACATATCTTTTGAATAAGTTTATTTTGAGTAGTTAAATTGGTTCTACCAAGTAGTTTGGCAATATTTAATTGCTTTCATTCGATGAACAGGGTATGAGACAATCGGTCAACTTGTTTTAACATTAAGCATTTTTCTATTTGCCATCTTGTCATTGGTAAAAAGTTGAGCTTCTGCTTGAAGCTTATTGCCTTTGTAATGTTTTGCCCCCTCCCCAAGCCTCACCACCCTTCCAAAAAAAAAAAAAAAAAAAAAAACACACCCATCCCTTTGCCGGCTCTTGCTACCACCCACGAAAGTGCTGCCAATCGTCGACGTCGACTGGCTGCATGAATTATGAGATTCTGCCAAGATTTATGAATTCAAAACCGCCAAAACTCCTCCCCGCTTCGCCCTCCTCGACGAAACAACAACAGCCAAGAAAAGTAAAGAAGGGAAAAAGTAAAGAGAAGAAAAGATGGAAAAGCAAAGGCAGCTCCAACAAATCTGTCAGCTGTTAAGTTGCGTTATAAATTTCCTGCAATTAGGTTGAATTTCAATTTCTTTTCTCGTTTTTTTTTTCATCTTCTTTCTTTTGGTCGGTTTGGGTATCCTCGTTTGCTACTTACTTTGATTACAAAATAATGATGATCAGGATGATGATGATGATGTGGATGAGTTTTCACCTTGTGGGATGACAGCCAAGTCGAATTAGAAGCTCCATTTTTACTCCCATTGTGCCTTGACCAAAAATTTTTAGCTTGGCAATAAATCAAAAATCTGTTTTTTTTATCGGTTACTTTTGCACAGACTGTACTACGGTTGTTTTTTGTTGTTTTTTTTTTTTGTAATTTCTATTGTGATTGGCTTTCGTTGCAGTTTTTCTGCCTCAATGCAGAATTTTCCGCTCTTTTTTTGCCCTTTTCATGGAAATTGCATACGTTTGATAAAACAGCAAAAAAAGAAGAGCGAAAAAAATAAACGAAAATTAGGGTAGAGAGCGACAAGGAGAAACGGAACGAAAACGGTAACGGAAACGGAAACGTGCCCGAGGCGGCGGTATCCAATGTTGCCACGCCTACTTTATGCAGCATTCTTCATGCTCCATGTTCATTACAAACAAAATCAATGAATGGTGTAAAAATTAATATCCTGTGCACAGCCAAAAAAAAAAAAAAAAAATAAAAATTGAAATAAAAACCAAAAAAAAAAAAAGAAAATGAAGAAATTATTCGCCGAGCAATTTGGTTGTTCGCGTTGAAGGAAGCCGCGGAAAGAGTCACGGGAATTGCCATCAGCCGGCAGCAGTTTTAATTTACACAAAGCGTAGTCAGGCGTGTAATGCAATGGAGTCGACGGAGATTGGAGGAGAGTTGGAATCGCTCCATGTTGATGGGAGGTGGGCAACGGAAGATTCAGCAACTGGCAAACCGATGATGATGATGGCGACAACATTTAAAAAATGTCTTGAGGCAACTTTGATTGTGATTGTGATGGTGTTGCCTGTTCGTGGTGGCGACGGCGTCAAATGATTTATGAAATTGCTTTTTACTGTTGCACACTTTTGAGGGCTGGGTGGCCAAGGGATGAAAATGGTGCGACGGCTGCTGCTCCTCCTGGCCCTCCTGCGCCTGCTGCTGATGGAGACGATGATGTCTGTGGATGTCAATTAACGTCACATGAACGTCATGTGCATATATACTTGAAGTTGCAGGAAATTTTCTATTAAAAAGCGTATAATATACACATATTCCTTCAAATGTTGAAAAATTGAAAAATCTTCTTAATTGTTAGTATGCAGTTTAAAGTCAATCAAACTAGAGCGAAACTCTGCTTAGTAGTTGTCATTAAAAACTTGTTTTTTTTCGTATAATTAGCGAAACGATTTACTAGAGAACTCATGGTGAGGGGCTCAAAAGGATTGCAAGTCCTGCAATGTGGCTAATCCAGCATTATTCGCTATTATGAAGAATATTTCATGTACATATATACTTTTCTGAGCAAGTATTCCTTTTCGTAAATCTGGGACGGGAAGTTTAAATGACCTGAAGTGGTTATATTGTGTTTCTCAATCACAAGATCAGTAGACAAAACATCATTCTTGTAGGATAATTGCTTTAAGTAAACTATCGGTCTTTGAGAAGAAAATTTCCATTATGCTTTCTTTCGAAATTCCTTAATATCCTTAATCAATTTTGAGGTATATGTCGATATGTCTGAAAATACCCACTTTAAATTGAAATTTATATTCTCAAAATAAATTGCTTACATTCATTCGTTTATTCATTAGTGGGTAGGTATAATAGATAATTATTAATTATTAGTAATCGTACTTAATTTTAGTATGTATTCCAGTTAAAACTCAATCGATTTGCGTTACTGAGGTGGCCTCATCGTTGCTAGAGCAGCGACTGCTCTCACCGTCTGTGCGATATTTAATCGAATCAATGATTTCCACATCGATGTCACAATTATTATTCTGGATGCCAACACCACCGCAATCCATGACGGCAATATCACTCGATCCGCGTCCCAAGGAGTCATCCTCATCGCAAAGTTCGGTAGCTGTGGCCGAGGCTGATTCCGATTTGGCATCCAAGTCCTGTTGTTGCAGTTGCTGCTGGGCAGCGAATTGACTATAGAGGCGTGGCAAATGTTGGAGCATATAGGAGGCTCCCGTCTTGGAGAGATTGGAAAGATTTGCCGCTGCAGCAGCTGCCACAGCGGCAGCTGTACTGGAGGCTGGTTGATTCTCTTTACTCTCGCCCAAATCATAATATTTGGCATAATGCTCAAATTTGGCCAAAGATGTGGCCGAATGATGTGAATGTGGATGATGATGATGACCAGTTGGTGGCGGTGGAATAGCAGCACCACTCCCACCACCACCACCAGATGCTGTTGAAGTGCTATTGGAGCACAAGTTAATGGCATCATTTGAGGATTGAGCTGATTTCGGTATGGGTACTGTGAAGGCAGAACCATGTCGCTGTTTACTTAATAGATTACTTGCCAATGTGCTGCCACCTCTGGTTCCGTCTCCTGAAGCATCATCAATTTGTTGTTGTTGTTGCTGCTGTTGCTGTTGTTGATTTGCACTATTCGGTGAAACATTTTCCTTTTTGCGATCATAAATGTGACCAGAAACGCGTAGATCGATAAAGAAATGCAAAGGATCTATGCCATAGGGTGGATAAAGTGGTGGATACCAAACGGGCGGCGGTGGTGGTAATACCAAATCTTGTGGTGGCAATGAAGCCGCCGGCGGTGTATTATCCTGTAGAGTACTATCGACGGCACCACCCAGAGAGGATTTCAATTGATTGGTCAGTGGTTTTGTTGTTTCCAATTTATAGTTAGCATACGGTGAGGTCGATGATGATGAGGAGGAGGCTGTGGGTGAGGGAGTTACACCCGATTTATTGGTGGTTGTCAATTCTAAAGGTTTCTCTAAGCCAAATGATGGTTGTTGTTGTTGCTGCTGCTGCTGCTGCTGCTGTAGTTGCTGTTGTTGTTGTTGCTGTTGTTTCTCTTCGGTTTCGCGTCGCTCGCGCAATTGCTCATAGTAGGGTCGATGGGACCAGGATCTTTTTCGTGGACGTCTAACCAAAGATGATTGCTGTTGCTGTTGCTGCTGCTGTTGTTGTTGCTGCTGTTGTTGTTGCTGCTGCTGTTGCTGTTGCTGTTGTTGCAATTGCAATACCCTAGCCGTCTCATTATTCCTTGCCTGAACCAATGAACGCAACATATCACTAAAAAAAGAAATTATTCGGCCCCACCGGTGCCGAATAGAGATACGGTGGTGTGGCAGCCATTAAACGACTAACGAAATCCTGGTTACGCAACTCATGTATATTGGTCTTCCTTGGATTCTGTGTTGCCGGCTGTGCGGCCACCTGAGCGGCGGAAGTATTCGTGGTGCCCTCTGCTGCCGTTGCCGCAGTTGCTCCTATTGCCGATGCTGTTGTTGGCGGCGGCACAGTTGTTACATCATGTGGTGTAGATGATACCACACCCACACCCAAGCCCACACCAGATGCATTCCCATTGCCTGTTGTGTTGTCCTTCATCGTCTTCAGTCGTTGTCTGCAATGGAGAAACAAATTGTTCAAGTTAAACACAATTGTCTGTCTCTGACTTGGAAATCTTTCACTTAAGATTTATTTGCCTTTGCCTTTGTGTCTTTGTCTCTCACGGGCGACTGACTCCACCTTTTTCTTGCTCACAAGACATGCCATATCCATCCATGGCAATTAAAAAGATGACAATTCTCCATTGTTTCCACATTTAAGATTAAGATTAAGGTCTCAGGGTCTATCAGTTCCAATTTGTACATGGAATATTCTCTGACCCCAAAGCTAACAACAATTTGGAATATTTTTGACTACTTTACCTAAATGAAGTCTTCTAAGAGGAATCTCTAAACTTCTGATAAGGAACTCACTTCTCCTTGACCTTATCAAGAACTATAAAACTGAAATGCAGTTTCGCATTTGTTGATGGTTTTGAAGAATTTCTTCAATTAATCTTTAATGATTCCACCTAACTACATATTTTCCTCCCACTTATTTCAAAAATTCACATCTAAATTTTATCCCAATTTAAAAATCGGTTCAGAATTAGCTGAGTTACAGATTAGTTCATGGTTTATAATAATTTAAAAGTAATTTTTAACAATTGGACTTCTTTTTCTCAGGATAGCCAAAAGTCATGTAGGATCTTCAATGTAATCGTATAATATAACGGTATCAAACGTTTTAAAGTTTAAGTAATTATCTGTTAAATCGATTTTGAAAACAAATTTAGATGATACACTTTTCAAAATAGAGAAAAAGAAGATATCGAGACTTACAAATTTCAAAACTTCAGATTTGTAAAGTTAAAAGATTTTCAGAATGCTAAAGAAGTTTTCCTAATTCAGTTCTTGGTTGATTTGCCTACTCTAAAATGTCTCAAATTAAAAACAAAAGTCATTTTACGACTTTGAAAAGAAACCAAAATTGTTAGGGAGTAGATTTTATCAGATTGTAATAGGATTTATTTCAAGTTTCAAGATCGATTTTACTAAAATTTTGATTGAAACTGAAAAGACTTTTGTTTAATAAGTCTTTGAAGGATTATGAATTCCATTGGTTTAATTGGACTTTATACGTTTTATGACTTGCTCGCACTTGTGCCTAAGTTAGTCAGTGTATCTTATAGACGATTATGTTTCTAATTAGTTAGTTTAAGGTCCAGGTGGAGTTTACCAAACGCATAAGCTGATTTAAAGTGTCTTAAGCTCGAATAAAGAGAACAAAGTTAGCTATATATATACACATTCTATTTAGATCAGCACGTGATGAGATTATATATTTTTTTCCAAGCAATTTATGAAGTTTTAATACTATTGTCTAGGAATATTCACTGTAAAATTTGCATAGAAAAGCAAACAAGAAGCATTATAAAATCATATTTACCTCAATCATTTTCACCCTCCTGAAAAATGTTTCTGCCACCCAAAACACACACACCTACACAACCACACACACAGTCTTTTGGGGCAGCTGTGGCGGCGTTAATAAGCTTACACGTTGCGCCAAATTCCAGCAAATTAAATGTTTCAACACGGGGCACAGGACTCGTGAGAGAAGGTGGAGGAGCAGTAGACGACAGGAAGAGGCGACGAGTGCGACTGTGGCCGGAGAGGACAAAACTCAATTGTTGTGTTGCCAAACTGTTGAGGCACTTGATGTTACTGCCTGCCACATTCAACCTGACTGTATCCTGTCTGCTGTCTTTCCCCACATTGCCTGTCAATTCTCTAACTCAAAATACTCCTCCTCCTCCTCCCCTGCTGCTGCTGCGGCTGCTGCCTTGTTGCTCTTTCATTTTCGCATTTAACAAAAAAAAAGTTTCTGTTTTAATTTTGTTTCGTTTTTTTGTTGGAATTTTATTGTTAACAAAACTCACAGAGCCGATGACGATGCTTGAGTTTTGTGTTTTTTTATTGTTTTTTCATTTCGTTGTAAAAATATGGAAAAAACATAACGAAAAAAAAAAAGTTTCCAACTGTCGAGAAGCAGAGTCCTTCGGATTGAGTTGATTTGCATTTTTTGGGCAGCTTCATCAGAAACCAAAAACCCAAAAACAAGGGAAATTGTTGCGAGACAAAGTTGTAAATTAAATTATTTAGATTATGTTAATTAAGGCGTCAGTGGGCATGGCCACTGATTGATGCTGTCGCTGTCGCCACTGACAGAGTCCCCGCCCCACCTTTACACCCCCTCTGTTCATTCTTTCTTTCATTTTTTAATTGCTCGAACGTTGGAAACTAGGCGGCACTCAATCAGCAGATGCCGCTTCTCGGTTTTGCCGCCAACTGAGCAAATCCAAAAGTTTTCCTTTTTATGGTCGAAACTTTTCTTTTAAGCCAACCGAGATTTATGCGAAAAGTGCAAGTACAACAAACAGTTTTGTTTGTGCCATCTGAAATACGAAGAAGAAGAAGAACAAGAACTTCTCCTTTTTTTTATTTTTACTTGTCGTTTTCTTTCCGCTGATTTTCTTTATTTTTCAATTAAAACGCAGTTGGCAGTTAAAGTTACTACGTTTTCATCTGTGTAGCATCTGGATAGAAAGTGCAACCCTGCCGGAAAAATGTAGAGTGTATAACGCTCCCCTCTCCCCTCCCTCGCCCACCCTTCGACTGATTGATATGGCATAAATCAAACCACCCTCTTTGGGTGAAGCTCAACCCTCTCCCTCCAGTCCTCCAGTACACTTAACTAGCACTTTGTCCGGGGAAACAACTTTATAACATAATTACAGCAAATCAAACAACGCTAAGCCGACCAAACGACAAACAGACAGACATACCCATCGACCCACCGACTCACCACAACCACCTGAACTCAGGGAAAGCAACCCTAATCCTTACATGATCCTGCCACAAACTGAAAAGTTTTTAAACGCATAAGTTGACATTTGATAATGACAGGTCCGCAGCAGTGTACTGATGGCGCCCAAAATTCAAAAATAAAAACCTAAATATAGTTTTTCCAGGTAGGATCTCATAGAGTTTATGCAATCGCTTTGACCCTCTTCAGGTCAGAGTTGGCCATCCATTTGACGAGAAGGCAATCCATATAAATTAAGCATAAGAGTTCAAAATATTTAAATGTATGTTGTCCTTATTTGAGCAACTAATCAGGCCTAAGACGAGAGTTTCCAATTTCGAATCGAATTAAAGACCTATTTTCGTTTCTGCTTCCAAAAATCGCATTCAAATTGTTTGGAATTTTTTTCACTAATACGTTTACCTTAGATCCACCAACAATTTTTCTATTTTTCTTCAATATGTTGAGAATAATATTTAACCCAAATTACTTAATTCATTTAATGCATTAATTTACAGGATTACCTTTTTCATCGAAATTCAAATTAAATTTGTATTCTGTAAACATTAATTTCCATTCAGTTAGGACTAGAATCCAATTAACTTAAGAAACATTTGCAAATTAAACTTTTGTTAGATTCGTCATGATTTGAATTGTTTCGAATTTGATTTCAAAAATGAAAACGATTGACATTTCACTCGGAATCGAGAACAGCAAGTTTGAAATCGGTGTGAAATTTTCATAAACTTTCCTCTTTTTATCTATTTGTAGTTCCCAACTAGTTTTTGCATTAAAGTAGTTATATGACACTTCAATTTTCGAGTGGTTCGCCAACTTTTCTGATCAAAAAACTAGCATCAATTCTCTAAATAGCGATACACAGATTAACCTGCTAATTTATTAATGGCATTTGAAATTCTATTCAATTTTTGAAGGATGAAATTCATGTCTAGAGGATAATATATGTAGTTATGTGGAAGAGATTCTATTTATCCAATTAAAATGTCTATTATCATTACTTTCACCATAATCAAACGCTGAGCTAGCAATGCAAAGTTTAACCCCCTAAAGTATGCAACTAAATATTGAGTTTTTGATATGCCATGTAGCTAAATAAGAGTCTCTAAACATTGTATGCATGAAGTAACATACATTTGTATATGTATTTATTTAAGAGACATTTGAAAAATTCATTTATTTGTTTCAAAAAGCTAGATTTTCGACTGTCTATTGCATACTTTAGAGGGCAAATGTTCGAAATGTTACATTTATAGCTTTCTTTTTAAGTCACTGTCCCTGCGTGGCGCCCAAATTTGTAAGGCTAACTTCGATGGCTATTTTCTGGTCCTGTGCGTGTCTGTGCCTTCTTCCTTCCCTTACCCTCGACTCATGGCCACGATTCTGTCGCACACATGAAATTTGTTACTGCTGACATGTTGTTGGTGGTGTTAACGTTACAACGTTTGACTGCGAATTAAAATAATGTGCCACTTGTGGCTCTTTTGCCATGCGATAAATGAATACGGAGAGACATTGTGTGCGTGTGTGTGTGTGTGTGTGTGCCCATTCCCTGCACTGCAATGCTTGAAAATTTGACGAAAATTTCATTTGCAAGTTGTCCATGCTGGCCAGACACACATCGTTACCCTAATCGAATTTGATTTGAACCCTGTGTGTGCGGTTGAGACTGAGTCTGGTTATGCAACCCTTTTGACTGGGCTTGTTGCCCATATGAGTTATGGTTAAATAATTTACGCAGTTTATATGCTTTGTTTGCACTCGTTCTGGACTGAGTGGGGGAGTTTCATTTATTTTACAGACAGTTCTATGTTTGGTCCATCTAACTAGGCATAAGTGTTCCAGTTTTACTACCTATAAAGGATCTTAAAATCAGTCGAAACTTTTGAAAGGAACAAAAGTCCTAGCTTAACCTTTTTTTAAAATCTTTGATAGGTTCTGGGTTCAAAATCGTTGAAAATGGTAGACAAAACAGTAGAGAACTTTTGGAAAATGATTAGAAACTTAAGTTCTTTCGAAATATTTGAAATTATGATTTATGTTTTAAATTAAACCAACACTAACTTATTATTGGGGCTAAGAGCACTAGATTCGAGGCCTTTGGCTCGTTTTAGATGTGTAATCTATTATTTTGTTCAACTTTTTTTGCATTTGACACTATAATTCATTTAAAGGATCCTCACCTATTTTTGTAATGATCTTTTATCAAACTTCACTCAACAAAAACAAAACAAAAAACCATTAAAAAGAATGGATTTATTTTTGAGATTTTTGTAAACACTTTCCGTTGATACCGTTAAAAATTGCACCGAATTGACAGAGTCGAAGTGAACTCAACTGCCGTCGATGACAGTTAAAAATCAAATGAAACCAGCAGCAATGCCATCATGAGAAGCACCAACAGAAGCAGCAGCATCAACGGCAACGCGAAAGCGAACCCGAGACCGAGACCAGGACCATCACAACATCAGGCATCAGGACCAAGAGGAGGACCAACCGAGCGAACGAGTAAGCGAAATGAGTGTGAGTGTTGCTGCTGCTGCGTTCGTTACGATTTTAAAATTATGAATTGTTTAAAATGAAACGAGGCGTAAGCAGCAGCAGCAGCAGCAGCAGAAGCAGCAACCACAACCGCAGTGGGTGTGCGGCTGTGTTGTGCCTTGGTTAGTTGGTGGTGCGACATAAGCTGCGCATCAGCAGATAAAGTGGCAAAGAATTCCACCCTCAAAGCCGCATAATAGAAGAAAGCAATAATGCAGGATGCCAAAGAGTTTTTCAGTTCATTTCAAGCCAATGCGACCTTGGAGTTGATCATATGATGATCAACTTGAGTAATCGATCTAGCTAGGATTGACGACAATTGTCTAATGAATTTATGATTAATGCAATGTCCTTATTCTTATCAAAAGTCTAGCTAGGATTCAAATTAGGGAGGCATTTATACCCGGAATTGAACTGGAGCTTGGCTTTATTGCCAGGGGCGGACTTATCCTTAAAATCATTGTAGGCCCGTATGCTTAGGGCTTACTAATAAGCAAGTTTGTTTGTATGAAACCTAAATGCCTTTTTTGAGTAAGTAAGTAACTAAGTGTTTCAGTTTACAAGGTTTTGTGATTTAATCACAATTTGTATCTCATTGGATATTTCACTTTATGGTATATATCTTTTGATTTTCAGTAGCCTTCGGTAAATTTTCACATGTTGTCAATTTTCACTTTTATATTTAGAATGTTGGTCGTACATATGTATGAACATGGACCTCTCAAAACAAAAGATACTGCAAATAATGAAGAGTAGACCTGGCATGGAGAGCAGTTGAGTTGCTGGTTATGGGCAACGTGTTGCTAAAACGACAGCTCCCAACACAAAAACAAAAAAAAAAAAACGCATCCTCCACGCTTATAATGGCATGCAGATGCGAGTGTGTCATCTAATGGACCAACGCCTGCTGGGCTGTTGGCTCTTTGCGTCTTCATTAGCGGCACCCCCCAAGGATCTAGTGCAGCAGCAGCAGCAGCAGGCGAAGCTTTTGTTGCTGTTGCCAAGCAATTGCAATGTGTGTGCTGGCTGCAGGGGTGCGAGTATCCATGACGTTTCATTCTTTTCGGTATTACGATGCTTCTGGTTGGGTTCTCTACTTTTTTTCTTTTTTTTTTTTGTTGAATAAAATCTGTTTTATTCTTTTTTATCTGTGGTAGTAGTAGGTTTGTTTGAAATAAATACTGTTTTTTAGCAGCAGTTGCTGCGTTGTGCCTGGCCTTCCGCCGTTCGTCCTCGTCCTCGTTCTTCCAGTCAGAACGTCTGAATGTATGAACAGGAGCGGATTTGAAAAGGTATGGGGCCCAAAATGAGTTACTTTTGTAGATTTTGGTTTAAAATTCTGTTTTATCGCCTTGTAACAATGTTTTTTCTTTCGTTTCATTTGGTATCCCACTTTCTTTGGCCTCAATCCGGTCCTGGTGTATAGATGTGTGTATGTGTATTTTTTCGTACGTACATCAGACGTCACAGCTCGGAAGGAAGCTGTTGTCCAGGCGCGCATTGTATAATGGAAACACCCTGTTTCCCCCTGACCCTCTATCTCTTATTCACTCTCTCTCTCTCTCTCTCTCTCTCTCTCCCACACACACACAATAATGCAGGCTGTGTGAATGTTTACACTTTGGATTTGGATACTCTGGTTGTAGAATTTTTTTGTCCTGGTTTTTCTTCTTTTTTTTCTGTCTCTCAAACTCTTTTGGCAAAGCTTTTAAAATGTATTTCGGTTAACCGTTGTTATGGCAATGCCCACTGCATGAGGAGGAAAACAAAGACAACAGCCAGAACCATGCCGAACGATGGAGATGGGGTAAAGCGAGGGGGTGGGTTAGGTAAAAGAAAATTCATGTAACAACGGCTGCTGTCTATTGCAATGTTATTGCACTTGATGGAAGGATAGCACGAAGGATACTCTCACACTTGGAAAGGAGTTTCTTTAACGATCAAAGATAATTCAACGTTCCTTACTGATCTTCACTGTTAGGTCTGGACATTTTCCACCGACTTTTCTCGTATCTGTATATATGTAGTTAGTGTTCATTCTTTCTTTTCTTGGTCGACATTTTCTTCTTGCCTCACACATGCCACACAATTTGTGCCACTTTTGTGTGCGCATCCATTTCCGCTTGGGCGGCGGCTACATCACCCCGTCCTCAGCCCACTCCCTTCACCCTCCAACCGAAACTCGTCACACTCTTACACCTACTCCAACCACCAACAATACTGGGCTTTGCCATATTATCCTTGCTTTTATTTTTTTTTTCACTTTTCGCTCGAGCGTTGATTGAAATGTTCAACGAACGACAGATAGACAGGCAGACAGTGAGACAGTGAGACAGAGAACAGCAGCAACGACAATCGTAGAAGTAGGAAAGAGATACCATGTGTTTTGGTTAGGTGGCATAAAGTGGGTGGTTTTGTGGGTTGACTGGGCTTATTTGTTTGTTTGCATGTAAATTGCAATGTGCCGCAGTCGCTGATGCCGCTTCATTCTTTTTTTTTTCTCATTTTTAGATTTAAAACTTTGTGTCTTCTGCTTTTTTCATACCCTTTAGCTAAAAGTTAGACAAGGGTATATAGGGAAATGTAATATACAGATCGACGTGAACTTAAACTGCATAAGTTTTCGGTAAGCAATCGTCTTAGACGTATCACACTTCGATTTTATTTGAAATTTAGTTATTCTAAACTATTAAAAGAACGTAATGAAAGGTCCTACACCAAGATCTGTTCTTTTTATCAGTTTAGTTACTCTCCCAGATTAGTCGACTTTGAGTTCATTCTCTCGCTGGATTACAGGATATGTAGAAAGTCGGTGACTTGGCTGAATACTTCTCCTTAAATGTTTGGCCTTGTTCTTGCTGTTGTTGTCATTTGCTTTTAGTTGAGTGTAGAATACCACCCCAAAAAGTTATGAGTGGTTGGACGAACATATCCGTAACAGCCCATAGAGATTCAGGGCCATCCATCCAATCATCCATCCATCCATCCATCCATCACATGCAATCAAGGCGGACGTTCGCGTTTCTGGTTCCTGGTTTGATTTTGTTCATAAAGAAAAATTTGTTCAATTTTATTGCGGCTAATGAATTAGTTGGCTTCTATTTTAATTTCTTTCTTTTTTTCTTCTTGTTGGTTAGTTTCTTTTTTTGTTTTGAAAATTTTAATTAAAGTAATTGAAATTTTATATTTTTTAGGAGGCCTGCAATCATTTTAATGCTTAGAAGATACCAAAAAGTTCATTTATGAACTTGAATTGGAAAAGTTTTAGCATTTAACTAATTGTAAGTTTTAGATTTTGGAATTAGTTTCAGCGATCTGGAAAGGGATTCTTAGCATTCTTTAGCTGCATTTCCGTTAGTGTAATGGCTCTAAAGCAAAAAGCGTTTAAGTTTTCAGTCAATTACATCTTGGTAACGATCAAGATTTTAACCAAAGCTAAAATTAGTTTGTAGTGGTTGTTGGGGTAACTTTTAGCTTGACTTTAATCCATTGATTTGTCGATGATTGAAAACAAAATGTTTTGACTTTAGATCTTTCCTAAATGTTTCGATCTTTGAAGGAGAATGAGAAGCAGCAGTGCCGGATTAGGCTAGCCATAAGTTGGAAGAAGACCAATTTCCAATGTAAAAGCTAGAATATCAATGAAATTCGGTTAAAAACGATTCGCAAAAATAAAAATAACTTTTTTGGTCAATCTGCCTTTCATTTTTAGACTATATTTTGGTCAATTTTCAACCCATTTTTGTCACTCTTGAAAAGATAACTTGAAAATGAGCTACAGCATTCTCATATATGTATCCGGCACTGAGAAGTAGGAATCCGCCGTAAACGAATGAAACTTTATATGAAATACCTACAGACAAATAATTAAGGGTTTACTTACAGTAGAACATTGATAAACCGAAAACGTTATCTTCAAATAAAATAAATACATATATCCCCATGATTTGTTTATATTGATCTTCAAAATCCGTCAAAAAACTATATTCACTCCCCTCTTCTTCCCCCACCAAAGCCTCATTATCTGGGATAATGGGAATTCTACTGCATACAAATAAAATGGCAGACAAAATTTAAACTCTATTGTGATTTATTTTGCTGCTCCTTGCCGAAAATCAGTATCGGTCCTTGAATTAGTTGTAACCAAAATGGTTATGCTGGATATATAAATTATACTTGTTTTGTTGGGCGGGGTTTGTGGGAGTTGGGGAAGGATTCTATGTACACATACTTGAGGAGCTTAAGTGCCGTCGGCGTCGGATTTGACAAATATTCGACATAGATGGAAACACACACACACACACACACACTAGCACACATATGTCTAAAATCTGTGTTCTCATCTCCATATCCTCATCTCCATCTGCATGCACTCACGCGGTCCTCTGTTGGTAATCGCTTTACGTGCGCTTTGTTGACAATTGTCAACAAAAAAAAAAAGAGGAATCAGGGGAATTAGACCAAGGCGATAAAGAGTGTGAGAGAGATAGAGAGGACGAGAGTGGGTGGGGCATAAGTGGGATGCCATCATTGACGCCAACGACAACACATGTTGCCGTTGTCTCTGTTCCTGTTGCTGCCGTCGCCGGCGACAGATGCGTTGGATTGCAAATTGTCTCAGGTAGCTGACGAGAAGCTACTTTGATTCAGTTTTACACCTTTTATTGAGTTACTTTACCAAGTTGTAGTCTGAGTAAAACAGAAAATTCCAATTAGGAATGAGAATAAAAGATGGTATATATATCAGTCAATTTGCAGATATTGACAATAAAAAAGCATAAATAAATTCAATGAATGAAAGAAAAACAAATAGATAAATATATTTTGATTTCATATCTCTGAATTGAAGACCAACAAGCTTCTATATTTTTGTTTAATTTTAGTCATTTGTTATTATTTCTTTTCATTATTCATCCCCCATCCCCCCATTGACAAATGTCATCTTCATCCCCAAACCCTAAGCAACCACGCCTCCTGGAGCTTAGACCAATTGGCCAATGGTAATCAAGCAGCTCTGTTTTAGTCAAAGATTCGTGTTTTAGTTCGTTTCCTTTCGTTAGTTTCTTCACTCCACCCATTTTTAGTTTGCTCAGTGCAACTTTAACTGCAAATATATATACTTATATATATTTGTACTTGTCTTTTAACTCTGAAAGAAACTACACAATTCACAATTGTTAAAGTCTCATTGCAATTAACAAATGTGATTTGAAGTTACCGAAAGACCAGAATAAGCCCAGGACTTTAACCTAAACCTAAATCTTAAAATGTTTAGGACAAACTTCGGAATTTAGGGCGTAACCAGATATGTGCAGGAGCTGTCCCTTACGTCAATCGTGGCTACGATCTTGAACCTTCTGAATATTACTATCGTGAGTGTTATTTTGTTGGCATACCGTGCGTATACGCATTTTTTGGAGGACCTCAATAGGACGGCACATGCTACATTGCCTTTTTCCTTCAGGCAACGCATCAAATGCCATTTGATTGTAGAGTTAACCATCGATATACTGTAGGATTTGTTTGAAATCTACAATTATCTACAATTATTTAAACGAGTATGATAAGATGTTTTGGAAAAACTTCTCCGAAAAAGGATTTCTGCTTAACCGCAAAGGATTCAGACTATATCCTGGTAGAAATCTCTATTAAGCCGAGCTCATCTTACCCTGATTTTGTAAGCTTACTAGTCCGCCAAATTATAAAGAGCAACCCAAAAGCATTCCCAAAGATTGCTTCAAAAGTAATAACAAAAAGTTCAACAAATTTTGCTCTCATGCTGCTTCTTTAATTGATGGTTAGTAATCTCTTCATCAATCGATGACCCTCGTCTGATCCAGTTGATGGTTGCGGAGGAGGGATCCATGTATTGTGTGCGCTGTGTGCTTTTTGTTGTTATTGTTTGGTAATGTGGACATTGAGCTGTGTAGGTACATTTTATGTATCATTTGTGTTATTGTGAATGATTCTAACCATTAATAAGAAGGGCAAGTTAATACATTTTGTGCGAGTGTGTATGTGGATGTGAAAGGGGGGATGCGAATTTGGTTGAATTATTGGTGTACAATGTGTTTACAACGTTTTTACAACGTGCTTACAATGTGTTTACAATGTGTAAATCGATTTGACATTAGAGCCCTGTTTGATCATGGTGTCAGTGTGTAGTTGATATTGCAAGTAATTGTGACGATCGAGACATAGAGCACTGCGCAGCTTTTGTCCAATTTCCATGGCGGCTTCCTCCATACTACCATTTGATGTCCAAATGGAGATTTTATTGTTTTTGCCACGTATATTGACAACGGCACCGCACACCTGTTCGGAATGATCGAAAGCCTCGCCAATTAGACAGAGAAGAACATCCAGCCATACATTATCCAAATCCATTTTACAGCTCTTGTGCAATGTGATAACCCAGCGGCCACCATGCTGATTGGCCCTATCCTCCCACATGGGACGAATGTTCTTCTTGAACAGCGAATAATCACTGCCCATTTTGATTTCCGATGGAGGCTTAATGAAATTGTACAAGCTCCAGAAATCCTCAACAGTATCAAAACTTGAGATCTCATTTTGCATGTCTTCCCACGATTTGGTGCGATCGTTCTCCAAATACCACAGGGTCCATGTGTTTTGTAATGGGTGCTTAACCTTCAGATCGTCACCCACTATTAGGGGTAATAAAGACTCACATTCTTCGTCATTCTCCTTCGAATCGGCTTCATCATTGTCGCCGTCTTTGTCATCTTTATCGTCATGTCCTTTGGCTTCTGGTTCGATTTTAAAATCGCCTCCAGCATCGCCTGCGCCATCTGAAGCCTTGCAGGCAACACCAGATTCCATGCCGGGATTAGCAACTGGAGCCACGTCGACTAAGTCAGGAATAACATCATCCACAGCTTCGCCACGTTCCAGAACGTGGTCCTGATCCAGATCAGGACCGAGAGCAGGACCTTCCTTCTCGTCGCCTTTTAGTATTTCCTTATGGTCTGGACCAAGATCGGGAGCAGGACCTTCCTCCTTGTTGTCGCCTTTTAACATTTCGTTATCGTCTGGACCAGGACCTTCCTTCTTGATGTCGCCTTTCAACATTTCGTTATTATCGTCTGGACCATGATCGGGAGCAGGACCTTCCTCCTTGTTGTCGCATTTTAACATTTCGTTATCATCTGGACCAGGACCTTCCTTCTTGATGTCGCCTTTCAACATTTCGTTATTATCGTCTGGACCAGGACTGAGAGCAGGACCTTCCTTCTTGATGTCGCCTTTTAGCATTTCGTTATTATCGTCTGGACCAGGACCTTCCTTCTTGTTGCCTTTTAACATATCGTTATTATCGTCTGAACCAGAAGCGGGAGCAGGACCTTCCTTCTTGTTGTCGCCTGGTAATATTTCCTTATTATGGTCTGGACCAAGACTGGGAGCAGGACCTTCATTCTCGCCTTTTAACATTTCGTTATTATCATCTGGACCAGCACCGAGAGCAGGACCTTCTTTCTTGTTGTCGCCTTTCAACATATCGTTATTATCGTCTGCACCAGAATCGGAAGCAGGACCTTCCTTCTTGTCGCCTTTTAGTATTTCCTTATGGTCTGGACCAAGATCGGGAGCAGGACCTTCCTCCTTGTTGTCGCCTTTTAACATTTCGTTATCGTCTGGACCAGGACCTTCCTTCTTGATGTCGCCTTTCAACATTTCGTTATTATCGTCTGGACCAAGATCGGGAGCAGGACCTTCCTCCTTGTTGTCGCCTTTTAACATTTCGTTATCGTCTGGACCAGGACCTTCCTTCTTGATGTCGCCTTTCAACATTTCGTTATTATCGTCTGGACCAGGACTGAGAGCAGGACCTTCTTTTTTGTTGTCGCCTTTTAAAATTTCGTTATTATCGTCTGGACCAGGACTGAGAGCAGGACCTTCTTTTTTGTTGTTTTTTTTTTTTTTAATTTCGTTAGATACAAATTTTTTAGTTATGGAAAAAAATTGTTTTTCTCTAAAATTATAAAAATTATAAACCAGACAACTGTACTGTCGAGCGAACGAAGCACGAATAACAATAGAAGTTGTTAACTAACTAACTAACTGAATTCAATAGAAGCCAAGGCCTGCTTAAGTTGATATAACATAAAATATACGATTGAAGTTTTAGTCTGTGTTGCTATGTTCAATCGATTTCAAATGACCCATTCTGACAGCATTAAATATTGTGAGTAGTGGGACTGTAAATGTTAAAAATGTTTTACTTTAAAAGGAAATCAAGAAAGTTTGATTCAAATTTTACTGTGCCCATTTTTTATATGCTTAAAATAGATTGACGGCTTTTCCCAAAACTTTTTGCTCCTGGCAAGAATCTTTTTTAGAAGTTCTGGATCGTTCTGGTCAGAGTGCACTCTAACGTATTGACGCTTGCACATTGATGTTTGTGTTGCATTATTCATTTTGGCGGCTTTCCGTTATTTTATGATTTATTTCGATAATCACGATTAATATCGACGCGCTTATCGATTCAACCGATACATGTATCGATACCACGATAAAAGTTGAACTTGTTATCGATAACCGATAACGATTCCCAAGAGCATTTATTTTCCGCTAGCACTGTGTTTTTTTTTCTTCTTAGCCACGGTTTTTTTTATTTCGCTACTAGAGAGAAAAACAAAACTATGAGCACACCTGCTAAAAACAATGGCACCGGCTTGGAGGAGGTCAATATACCAGGCCAGGCGTATTTGCGTGAGGCCCTCACTTCATGCACGGATCCCCTAAAGGCCATTGAGAGTTTTCAGGTTTGTTTACGTTGTCAGAGTGGGTGATACTGATGCTGATACTCCGATCTTTGCTCTGATTGCAGCTGGAGAATGGTGTTCTGTTACCTTCGTTGAGACCTATGTTACCTCTATTGGATTTACATGGAGTGCGCCGCTTGGACTTTCACACATCCCTTATGGAGGAGCTGCGCGACAAACTGATAGCCCACATCAATGAGTTGGGCCAAAAGGAACCACGCGAAAGAGACAAAAAACTGAAAGAGCTGCTCGTTAAGAGCTTTCCAGTGGTGCGTGTGAAATCGTTAAGGCCCGTGGTTATGGCCATATTGAGGAATACCCAGCATATCGATGACAAGTATCTGAGGATATTAGTTAGGGATCGTGAACTTTATGCCGATACAGATACGGAAGTGAAACGTCAGATATGGCGGGATAATCAATCGCTTTTCGGAGACGAAGTATCACCACTGTTATCCCAATACATCAGAGAGAAGGAGCACATACTGTTTGATCACACAAACCTCAACAATCTCTTCTTCCATCCCACGCCGAAGGTTAGGCGACAGGGCGAAGTGGTACAGAAGTTAGCCAATATGATTGGCACCAGTGTAAAACTGTACGACATGGTCTTGCAATTTCTGCGTACTCTCTTTTTGCGTACACGGAATGTTCACTATTGCACACTCCGAGCAGAGCTCCTGATGGCCCTGCACGATCTCGAAGTACAGGAGATAATCTCCATAGATCCGTGCCACAAGTTCACATGGTGTCTGGATGCCTGTATAAGGGAGAAAAATGTGGATATTAAACGTTCCAGAGAGCTGCAGGGATTTCTCGATAACATTAAGCGTGGCCAAGAGCAGGTTCTCGGTGATTTGTCCATGACCTTGTGCGATCCGTATGCCA
The DNA here is from genome assembly GCA_018150345.1 of Drosophila equinoxialis. NCBI lineage: Eukaryota > Metazoa > Arthropoda > Insecta > Diptera > Drosophilidae > Drosophila > Drosophila equinoxialis. The sequence continues at coordinate 1,980,507 of JAECWI010000238.1, read as the reverse complement.
TCAATTTCCTGGCAACATCTGCCATCAAAATTCTGCATCATCTGATCAATAACGAGGGCATGCCTAGGGATAATCAAATATTGATTCTTCTGCTGCGCATGCTAGCGCTTGGTCTAAGTGCCTGGGTAATGATTGATTCGCAGGATTTTAAGGAGCCCAAATTGGATTCACAAGTAGTTACCAAATTCCTGCCTGCCCTAATGTCCCTTATGGTGGATGATCAATGTCGCAGTCTACATGCCAAACTGCCACCCGATGAAAGAGAATCAGCATTGACCACCATTGAGCATTCTGGTCCAGCTCCAGATGCTGTCGAAGCGTATATTCAGGAGAGTTCAGTGGCCAGCATTCTGGCCATGTACTACACTCTTCACACGGCCAGGCTCAAGGATCGTGTGGGTGTACTCCGAGTCTTAGCAATTCTCTCGGCCTGCAAAGATGATCGCGCCTATGAGGATCCTTTCCTGCACTCATTGGTGAGTATATGGACATCTTTCGTTCTTCGTTCGATTGTTAATAGAGTTGCTTTTGTTTGTCGTATGTAGATTGCCTTACTTATACCCATGAGTGATGAATTTGCCACTGAAGATTTTTGCACGACTCTATTCGACGAATTCATTTTTTGCTGGCCTCAATCGGGAGAATGTGACTTCAAGGCATATGCTGAAGCTTTTGTGGTATGTCCATAATAAACTGCCGGCCGGACGTTTGGCCACCCTCATGAAGGCCATGCAACCGACAACGGCCCACAATGAGCATATACACAAGTTATATGAGACACTGCAAGAGAGGATTGGGGCCGGTACGGCTGAGACGCCGGTAATGGAGGCACCGCCCGTTGATTTCGATTCACCATTGAAGAGTGTACCAACGCCAGGGCCGCATTATAATGCCCAATAGCCCGAGGCCACGGCAGTTGTTGCACCAGCCACAACTGTCGTCGGATAAACAGGGTCAAATGAGCGAACCGTTACAAAAAAGGAATCCAGATAGCTAGAAACAAGTCCAATATATATTTGACTGGATACTTTTGAAGTCAATGAGCAACATACTTTTACCCTTAGCATATACAAAATCATATATCTTCACTAATTGTAGTTTTTGGGAGAGATGACACTCCTCTTTCTTCTAGTCTTCTTCGCTCAGTCGCTTGGGAAGAAGTTTCTTTTCTTCGTTCGATCGTGTTTTTTTCGTTAGTTTGTACATGAACGATATATACAACTCTATCGCCTATACATAGATACATATACTTATTACACATTACAAAGAAGAACATAGATATATATATATATATATATAAAACAAAGTATATTACATGTTGAGACATTTTTGCAAATAATACAAATTAATGCAATTCAATTATTATATATATATATATATTGGTATAATTATTAAATGAGAACATTTTTAGTACAAAATATACAATTTGTATTTTATATTTTTGTCTGCATTGACAGGACTCTTAAGGAGCCAAGGATTTCCCTGGCTCCCAGTGAAGTTCACTCTAAATGGGGTTGGCTTTTGAAATCTTTCTAGAGGCGGGAGATTTAAAAAATAAGCATGACTGTTTTTTGTTTTTCTAATTTTTTGTGTTTCCAATATCTTTGTTTTGTTTGTTTGTTGTATTGGCAAAAACTAAAGGACAACTTGTTGTGGAAGGATACAATGAAATTAATACAAAAATGTATTTGTTTCGTTTTCTAGCTTTAAAAGCCAATGAATTAATAATGTGGATTGATGATGATAGTGGTGGTGGTGGTGTGTGTGAATGAATGTATTCAGTCCAGGCTATATGATTTGATTTGGTTCAAGATTTTTCCGCTTCCGGCTCCGTCCCCGTTACAGGCGTCGCCGTTGCTTTTGTTGATGCCGAGGTGGATTCCGTTGCCGTGGTTGATGTTTCGGATGACACCGACTCTGCCATTTCAGTTCTAAATGAAGGATTTGTAAACAGTTGCTCGATACAGGCACTGGTAGCAGCAATATCCATGCTGAGCTTATCTGACGGGTCAGATGACCCCGCAGATGCAGTTGGCGGGGATTGCGGCGTTGCTGTTTCTGTTGCTGCTGCAGGCGCTGGAGTGTGTGCTGGTTGGGCGGGTGTTGCGAAGATATCTTCATTTCGCGAACTACGACAGAATTTGAAAACTTCAACGTATTCGGCATAAAGTCGTTGCCATTGAACATGCGGTTTTAATGTGTCCAAGACGCACTGCATCAGTTCAGTTTTGGGCACAAACTGCAATTAGATGTGGATAAATGTGAGTAAATGACAGCAAGACTCAATAGAGGTCAAGAAATCTTACCTGTGGAATACCCGGTTCGGGATTGTTGAGTAAATCATCCAGAAACAATCTCAAACGATGCTCACTGCCATATGTGGCCAATTGAAAGGCCATCATCATGTGCCAATGCTTGAATTCATCAAGAGATTCCAAGGCTTCACAAAGTTTGATCTGATTTTCGATAAATATAAATTTGGCCGGTTGTTGCCAACTTTCTGTATTCGTCTCTTGGGAACTCCTTAGACTATAATAATTCTGACTATTGGCCTGCATGCTGAGCAATGGAAATTTCTGACTGACCCCATCCATTTGACGAGGCAGTGTGCCGCGAATGCCAGTATACATGATCGGATCTCTAGTGGCCAATACTAGCCAAGATTGCAAATTCACTGAATACGAATACGAATTGCAATTGGGAAACCCGATTAATGGCATGCCCTGATCAGTTATCATGAAATTTACAGCCGTGCCGTGCTTATCCAGCAGCTCCTGGCAGCTGGCAGCCATGTGAACGTTTCGTTTAACAATATTCCATATTCGCAGGATGCCGCATTCGGTCAAAACACCGACGAGTTCATTATCAGGACTCTATAAGATGGATTAGTTAGTTATTTGTTAGGGTATTAGGGTATTGGTACTTACAAAGGCGCAATGGATGGCAGAACTGGATAGAGAGATGGCTGGAAATACTGGAGAGCCGGTTTGGATGGACAGCAAACGCATACTGCCATCTAGGGAGCAAAGCATACAATATTTCTTACATAGATTCACATTGACCACAGGTGAGCCCACATAGAATTCCCACAATATGCCTATTGGGTCTATGGAGCCGGCCGTAACCTTTGCCAACATGCCCTGCGATGTTTTCAGGTGTCCATTCGACACATGAATGCGATGTTGAAATGTCTGTTTGACAAACTCACATTTACTAGTTGGCGTTATATTTAGTTTGGGTGCCAGGCTACTCGCCTGTTCACCATCTTTGTTGGCAGGTGGAACATTTTGGTTTAAGTCCAACGAACGAGGGAAGCCTTCTAGCTCGGCAATGTCAAAGGGAATGGGTTGACGGCGTAGACCAGGTGCAGCCATTTTAAGGCGTGGATCAAAGCGATAATCGACGTTCTTGGAGAGCTTCGAGTCATCGGATACTGCTGCAGGAGTTGCAACAGCTTCGGTTGATTTGCTAGCAGTGGATGCCGGGGAGGATGGAACGGAGGAGGAGGTTAAAATTGAGCTACTGGCAACGGCAGAGTTGGTGGACGTTTGATAGAAATCATCTTGCTCATTTAAGGGTATAAACATGGGCGTTATTCTTCGTTTGCCATCCTTGGTTCGAGTCTCGGTTTGCTTGCTAATGGGTTTTTGATGCATTGGCGCTTGAGATGCAGACGAGAGACGGTCTAAGCTTGGCCTAGCAAACGGAACACTTCCCTCGAGCTCTGGCATTAGCATGGGCGGAGCTATTTGACTTGTTCCACCGGCTTTACCGGCAAGAGCTTGGCTCGCTAGTTCCGGATTTTCGACTAGAATATTAAAGCCACTTTCGGGCATGCCTAGTCCATTGCCAATGGATTTACCATACAAACGCTGAAATATGCCATTCTTATCATCTTCGGACAGTGAAGTTCCCAGCTCATCATCAGCAAATTGTAGGCAAGCAATGCTCCCATCTCCACTGCAGGCCATTAGCAAACGTTCCTTGGGTCCCCAGGAAAGATCCAGAATGCTATCATTGAACAGCTCATGGATCACAATCATGGGTCGCTGTAATGCTGTCAGCCAAACGGACAGCGAACGATCTCTGGAACCCACAGCCAGGCAACAGTATTGTGTTGGCTTGCCGCTCCCGCCAGCATCTGATCCGGCAGCAGCAGAAGCGGCTCTCTTTAATATGGAATTGTGGAAGCGCACACATGTCACCGCCTTCCGGTGGCCAACGAAATCCTTATCACACTTCCAGCCCTCGCGCTCGATTATCTGGGCTGTGGGTCCGCCGCCATTCATGGCATGGGCAGACACCAAATACTGGCCATCTGGTGACCAGGAGAGTCTCAATATATGTGTAGTACCGCCACACTCTTCAAACGGTTCGGTGACGGTGTTGGAGCAGGTCCAGTCCACTGTACTCCAGATCTTGACACTGCGATCGTCCGACTGTGAGGCCAAGTAACGCCCCACCGGGTCCCATGTCACACCCTTAACCAAGCCGGTGTGACCTCTGAGAGTTGTGACCATCATCGGGAATGATCGAGCATCCCATATGATAATCGTGTTGTCTATGCTACAGCTGGCTAAATATATGTCGTTGGGTGACCACGCTAAGTCGAGTACATCGCCAGCATGGCCACGCAACGTGTGGAAGCACTTCCATGACTCGTGATTCTTTTGCATGCCGCCGGTACCAAAGACACCACTTGATCCTTGGGATTTGCGCCAAATCATGATGAGTTTATCATCCGATCCAGAGGCGAGGAGCAGGCCATTTTGCGACCAGCGCACACAATTGACACAGGCCAAATGCTGATCCATCTGGCACAGCATTCTTGGCACAGATGCATCATTCTCATCCTTCTCCGATAGCACCGGCTTAAGGTTCCATATGACCACACGTCCGGAATCATTACCCTGACCACCTGTCGCAAACTTTGTGCAATCCTGATGGATATCCACCGAAAAGATGGGTTTCTCTATATATATTAAAACGAGAATATTAGAGTTTAGCTTATTGTTGACACTGATTGAAAGTTGCGCGCCGGTACCGGCGCAACAGTCCACGCACGCACACTGTTGATACTAACCGTCATGATGGACCCAACCCGGTTTAAGAAGTCTCATGGATACTGTTGTAATTGCCTTGAGTGGTTAGGCTAATAGCTAAATTAGTAACTTATTCCAAAGCAATGTGATTATAACTCTTGGCCTATTTAGTAGAGCTGTGACATCCATCAGTGTTGTGTATTTTCGCCACTTTCTCACACTGGGCGAGAAGCGCCATCTATAAGTGCACAAAGTCCTAAGAGTGCGAGTAGTAGTCCTAAAGGTGCGAGTAATAGTCCTAAGGGTGAAAGTGATAGTCCTAAGGGTGCGTGTAATAGTCCTAAAGGTGAGAGTAAAAGTCCTAAGGGTGCGAGTAATAGTCCATATAATTGATATGGAAAATTGTGCAAATGCATTTTTACTTTTTAAAGCGCCAAGCTGAAAAGCGTTCAATGATCATATAAGTTATTAGCCAAACTAATTGATATTGGTAGGGCCCGGCATATGTAGATGCTTCCAAAAGTCAAGAAGAGTGCCTCATAAACAAGCGGTAGCAGCAACAGTAACTACAATTGGACAACTCGTTGCGTGCGTGCGGGTGTGTGTGTGTGTGTGTGTGCGTGCGTGTGAGTGTTTTTGTGAGTGAGAGTTAGTGTGTGTGTTTGTGTGTCAGAGAGTTGAGAGAGGAGGAGGTAAAACCAACAACAATAACATCATGTCCACACCAGAGCGGAAGCGCTATCATAAGGATAATGCGCCAACGGATGACATATTAACACTCATCAATTTGGTGCGACAAAATCCCACATTGTATAATTACAAATTGCAACCAAACCAGCGACGAAGATCCGACATATTGAGTGGGTGGCAGGACGTGGCCCAGCAGATTGGCAGTGAGTAGTGGTTAACAGGGATTTCGAGACGAGGAATGTGCTGATCATTTGCCCTTGCGGCTTTTTCTCTTTCAGATAAATATACAGTGCAAGAGGTGAGACGTAAATGGAAGAATCTAAGGGACACCTACCATCAGTATCGCCTGCGGACACCCAAATGCATTGAGGGACGCTTGTCCAAGTGGCGGTATGCCAAGGAACTGGAATTTTTATCGACGGTGTATCAGCCCAAATTGAAATCCCATCGAACACAGTCAAGCAGCTATGAAACACTGGCCAGCAGTGTTGGTCATCCGGCTCCTATTGGAACGATGCTGCAATTGAAACAGCATCAGCAACAATATCAGCAACAACAGCAACAAGATCAGGAGAAGAACGACGAGGATGAGGATGAACAGGGATATGAAGAAGAGGAGGAGGAAGAGGAGCAGGCCACAGCCGATGATAAGGACGAGGTAGTTGATGATGATGGCCTCTCTTCGCATCATGGCACCTCTCAAATCACATTAGTTAGCGATGAGGCGGAGACTTTCATATTAAGCGCCTACGAGGAGAGTGTAGCGGATGAGCATCATCATCACCATCATCATCATCATCACCAGCATCAGCAGCAACAGCATCATCATCACACCCATCAGCATCATCCCCATCAGCCACATCATCACCATCATCATCATCAGACGCAGCACGATGGCAGCATCTCGAGCATTGAGCTGTCCCACATAGTCCACGGCGATGATGATGATGTCGTCGACGACGACGTGGATGATGTGGATGACGACGATGGTGGTCATCAGGTGGTGGATATTGTGAAGCATGAACTGGACGAGGATGGGGGCGCTGTCGCCGAGGTGGATTACGAAGAGGTCTGCCTGTACGAGGAGGCAAGCGGGGCGCATGTGGACTGTGAGATGGGCGGAGTGAGTGTGAGTGATGGCGTGGATGGCGACGGCAGTGATGTGGCCGATTCCAAGGGCTTCCATTATATTGATACCCATGATTTTTGCATCTCGGACATTGAAACGCAAACGGTGGCTGTGAAGCATCATGTCGGATATGCAGGGGCAACCACAAACAGTGTCCTGGCTGGTGGCACTGCAGTGGCCGATGGCAAGCTTAAGAATCTCACATTGGTCACGACCACAACCACTGCCAATGCTGGAGCCTCAACGGGAGCATCCGGCAACAATTCTTCCTCCTCCTCCTCCTCGGTGGTCACTGGAACGCAACATATTGCCCTGGTGGATGTCACCGAGGCGACAAGCACCAGTGTAACCATTTCCAGCACGCCGGCCATATCGCTAAATGCAGCCACGGTGACAACAACGCCAGCGGCAGCAGCTGCATTGTGCAATACTACATCCTTTACCACACCCACAGCGACTATACTCCAATTGCCCTCGCTTAGCTGTGGCAGTAGTGCTGGAGGAGGTGGCGGCGGCGGCGGAGGAGGCGGAAGCAATGGAACCGGTACACCCTTAACCGTTAGCAGCTCGCTCAAGGATGATGATCATCCGCATCATCATCCGCAGCACCAGCAGCAACATCTTCATCAGCACCAGCAGCATCAACATCAACAGATGGCCCAGGCCTTGGCATTGTCCAAACGGGATGAACTCGATTTGTTTTTCGATTTCCTCAAAAGAAAATGCAATGCTTCAGCAAGACCCAAATCACGCACATTCAAATGGAGTTCTTGAATTGCGTAAGCAGGCAAGAGGCTGCCGATCAGGATGCCAAGGATTAAATGCCCGACGACGATTAGTTGTAGTTGTTTCTTTTTTTTTCTGTCAGTGTATAGGCTTAGACTTTTTTATATCGAAGTTGTTCCCATATTACGATTCGTAAGTCGGCCGACCCATATACAGAATACACACATTCATTTATATATATATACATATATATAACACTTGACTCGTATGATATGTGTTATTGTAAAATCCGAGGATGTGGCTAATTTCGGCTGTGCCGTAGTTTCTACCCGTGTATGTGTTCGCATTGTGGCCATTCGATCATTCCCACTGGATGGAAGTAGTCATCCAACTGCAATCAAAGTGGACAGTATAGACATTCTGAGGGAGACACGACTCTAATCTCTGGATCAATCAGCTTGACAATATTTCTAGAACATTTTAAACCCTAAATATTTACGTTTTTTTTTTTTTTTTTTTTTACTTCAAAACTCTCAAATGAAAGTTCTTTGTTATAGCTATCTAATATTGATAAATTTTAGAGCTATTTGATCCATTGGGGTTAAATCCCAATTGAATCTTCTATGTAATTCCATTCAGTATATAATAATTCCCTGGTCATAAATGCATACATATATCCTTTGGGCAATGGAAGAATCGGAAACTAGACATATGTATATTATAAATTAGTACTGCAAATCTGAAATTTTCCAAGAGGCAGAATTACGAGTCGGAATGAGAGGAACAACCCCGTTTATATTATTAAATATAAATTGCCAATAAATCCCCACAGAGACACAAAATGGCTTGGGATTAGTTATGTTGATCTAAGCTTAAAACCAATCCAATCGCTGCATTACCTTAACCATTATGTATGACACTTTTTCATATATAGAGTATATATATATTTAATTACATATATTAACCATATATTGCTTATGGTTTCCCCGAATTGTAATATGAATTTTAATTGTAAAAAATAAATTTAATCGATTCTCGAAGAAAAATCAACGAAATATAATTTCCAAATTCCATTCACCCTGGTATAGTAATCAGTAAACAAATGTTGAATAAAATTAATAGAAAACATATAAACATGACTCCAAATTAATTTTGCGAGTTTAATATGAAAATCACTTAATAATTACAAAAAAAAAAAAAAAAAAAAAAAACTTAAAACGGTTAGATTTCAATTAAAAAGTATTTAGTATTTATTTAGTATATTTATTGGCTTAGGCCATGGTCTCACTATTAATATGATTGCGTTGCCACGTTATGCGTTCCTTTGCTTCTGGCAACCCTGCAGAAAAAACGTGTGTTTTGATCTGCGGCGTGTTTTTCAAATTTAAACACGCAAAACAATAAATACCGCAAGAAGGAGACTCTGACCGAGACACATACCACCTTGCAACACAATGAGGCGTCCTAAGAAGGTGGGTGATACGAATTAAAAACTGAAAATTCCACACAGATTCTCTAATCAATCATTCACAGTACGAGTCAGGTGAGGCCACTCAGTATATCAGCCGTCGTGCTGCCTTGCGTCGTCTTCAGTTGTCGCTCAATGATTTCCGTCGCCTGTGCATCTTAAAGGGCGTATATCCCCGTGAGCCTAAACATAGGCGCCGTGCACAGAAAGGTTCCTCGGAAATTAAAATCCTTTACCATGCCAAGGACATACGTTTCTTGCTGCACGAATCCATTGTGTGGACTCTGCGTGACTATAAGGTGAGACAGAAAGGAATATACTTTTGAATAAGAGATACATTTAGTGCTAACCCTGCAATTCCGTACAGATCTTTGCCAAGAAAAGTGGACGCGATCGTGCTATCAAGGATTTCCGCAATCTAAAGCGACGCCTTGCAATGTTCCCTGAAATTAAACTGGATCACATAGTTAAGGAGCGTTATCCCACTTTCATTGATGCTCTAAAGGATCTGGATGATTGTCTCACCTTGCTGTTTTTGTTCAGCACTTTCCCATCATTGCATTTGATTCCACGCGAACAATCGGCTCTCTGTCGTCGTTTGACCATAGAGTTTCTTCACTATGTCATCGCCTCAAAGTCACTGAGAAAGGTTTTCATTTCGATCAAGGGCTACTATTTCCAGGCTGAGATCAAGGGCCAGAAAGTTACCTGGATAGTGCCACATTATTATCCATTCAAGCCGCAATCCCGCCAGGATGTCGACTTTAAAGTCATGTCCATTTTCGTTGAGTTCTATACTATTATGTTGGGTTTTGTCAATTTCCGTTTGTTCCATGGCCTCAATTTGGCCTACCCACCACAATTCCCGAGCAGTGTGCTGCAAGATAACTCGGAGACCCTGCAAGACGAGTCTAGCTTTGTATCTGATCGCATAGCTGCTTTGAATTTTGAACTTCTGCGCACCGACAAATTGATGGAAGATGAGGAGGACTTGGATATTGATATGGAATTACTTGAACAGGATGGCGATTCTAAGCGAATCATTAAAATGAAACAGGAAGCTCAAGAGGTGGCACGTTTGCGCACACTTTTTAAGGGTCTGAAGTTCTTTATCAATCGGGAAGTTCCCCGTGAACCCTTAATCATTCTTATACGCTCATTTGGAGGTAAAGTCTCGTGGGAAGCTTCCGTCTTTGCTGGTGCCACCTTTGACGAGAGCGATGAGACAATCACCCATCAAATTGTGGACAGACCCAGTCTATCAACACAATATATATCGCGGGATTATATCCAGCCACAATGGGTATTCGATTGCATTAATCAGCGCCAATTGTTGCCCACAAATAAATATTTTATGGGTGAGCAACTACCGCCACATTTATCACCATTTGTGGACTCCAAACGAGAAGCGTATATACCACCCGAAGAAAAGGCTCTGCACGATCCCTCGCTGATCGAAACTCATGGTACGTCTGTGTATAATCAAATTATTAGAATTCTTGTTTGACCTCTTTCTTACTTCTATTCAGTGCAAAGTGATGACGATGATGATTCCGATGGTCAGGCGGATAACCAGGAGGAGGAGGAGATTGAACAGCAGTTGTTGGATGCTCAATTGCAGCGTGCCTACCAACAGGAGACGGCAGAATATAAAAAATATGGCGGTCCTGATGGCGTCAACGAAGATGAAGAGGATTCTGTTGATGATGACGACGAAGAAGATGAGGAGGAAGAGGAGGAGGACGACGAGCAGTTGGATGACAAAACCAAGCGCGTTCTGCAAGAGGTTTGTATTCTAGCCACAGTTTAATTTACACAATGCTTACCAACAAAATATCTTCTAAAATTTAGAAACAAAAAATGAAAGTCGAATCGGGCAAGGTGCATAAGGTTAATAAACGACAACTTCGTAAAGCCGAAGTGGATGAGCATCGTCTGCAGGCTCGCATGGTCAAGCCGCGTCATCGGAATCTCTTCCGCAAATTGATACGGGAGAAGCAAACAAAGGAAAAGGAGGAATGGTTATTACGCAAAAAGCGTCGCAACATCGATGCCGATGCAAAGGAAGCAAAGAAAACTGCCAAACGAGAGGCTAAAAAAGCGGCTGCTGAAGCTGCTGCCAAAGCCTTAAAGATGGCTTAAATTAATCTAAACTTGTGTCTTGATTTAGCCTAAGTATTTCCACCTCCCCTCAAACCCTCCTCCTATCCAAATAAAAAAAGCCTAGAACGGAATATGAATCCAACAGGAAAATAAAATCTAACTAAACAATTTTACATCGTACTTAATTGAATAAGCAATAGAATTAAAATGACAGTTAACAGTTTTACAATGAGGTCCATTACTTTCAATTTATTTAATTTAGCCGCTGCTAATTGTGGGGCTTTGTCAAGTCCACCAGTTTAACATTTTTTTTTTTTGTTTTGGTTTTCTTTTTTTCTATAACTGGGCAACGGCTATAGCATTAACAATTCGGCATGATAAAAATGTACAAACGTAACTTAAACGGAAACACTTATTGCCTAGATTGATGTTGATCCAATTCACATAATGCAAAATAAATACCGATTTTTATAAAATATAAAAGTGGATCTGTACATACACACACACACACAGGCACGCACGCACGCACACACATACACATAGGATGCACATGCATGCAAGAAAAGTCTTGATAGGATGGAGGATAAGATAAATCGACCAAGACATCACGCACTTGGCGTGGTGTAGGTGTGCTTGTCCCTTAATTCGGCAATGTGCTCTGAATTGAAGTAGACGACGGTAATGGTGATATCATCACGATATTGACGCACCACATCCTTGGGCAGAGTCAAATAATACGAGATCTTGGAATGTTCAATTCCATAGTCTGTACCACCCAGGGCATGGCGTATTAGATGGGTAGCAGCATTTTGATCCACAGGCTTGCGAGTTAGACCAGCTCTAAAGAGATTAGATAAATATGTTAATATTATGTGTTTGAATGAAATCGAACGCATTGAACTCACTTCCTCTCGGCCAATTGCTCGGAGATTTGATTCAATGTGACAACGCCCTCAGGTATACGCATCGGTTCCAATATCTTTTTCGAGTTGATGTGCTCACCCACCAGACTGACCACTTCGCTGGGACTTAGAAAATCCCAGAGTCCATCACTGGCTATGACTAGAAACTTATCATTCACATTTAGCTCATGATGCTGCACCTCTGGCTGGGCGGTCAGATAGGGTGGGGTATAATAGTGCGGCGGCATTCCGTGTTCTCCAAATAAAGGTACGACTTGCTTTTTCATAATGTCCAGCGACCATTTATATCGAAAATCCCCAAACGCTCGAAGGGGGGCCAATTGGCTAAGAAGGCGACCATTTCGTATCACTGTATGCTGTTCTTCTTTGGGATGTTCGGACAAAATGCGTTTCACTTCTTGCATATTATCAACATTGTGCTCCTGATTCAGTTTTTTGGGTATCCATTGATTGGTCTTTGGATCGAGTGTACCCAAAACAGCACCACAATCCCCGTACTGGCTACATGAAGCTGTAGACCCTCTATATGAACCAGACATGCCACAGCACCTGGAAGCCGAAAGGAAAGGTGTAGGAATAATGATGCCGTAATTGGACTCCGAATCCATTATCTACTCACCAGATAGAGCAACGGTCATGGTACGTGGATCACTGGAGGCTAAGGCTTCTTTCGATAGACCCTCATCCAATTTGAGAAATGCATCTTGCAGCTCACTGGCTACATCCCGTTCTGGCGTTTCGCTCAATTCTTTAATATATTTCTGAAAACTATGCTCATAGATGGGCTTTATTTCATTGACAAAGTCCACATTATCGTTGTGACATTTGAGAAAAGATTGACTAGAGCAACCACCCGGCTGTTTCATTTGCTCGCGCAGTACTTGGCGCGGCAGGGTGGCTGCTGATACATAGCGTAGCAATCGTTTGGATACAACTTGGCCACAGGCCGCACCACCATGTCCATCGAAAATGCCACATATGAATCCATTGGGTCGATAAAGGAGACTGGCCTCAGTGCGGGAGTCCTCGCATGGGGAATTCGAGCCCAATTGATTTGTCTCATAGCTGCGTATCACGCCCTCCAATGGAAAGTTGTAAACAAACTCATTCTCTCGCAGCACCAAGTTCACCTGAAACAGGATATGTGCATGTAGATGAGGAAAATTTCCATATATATATGTAATTTGTTATACGATATCACCGACTCACATCATAGGGACTTAGTTGCGGCAACTGGGGTAGCAATCGGAGGGCATTCAAGCTGAATTCCCTTACATTGCCGCGCATATAGACCACAGCGTCGTTTACAAAGAGTCTCCACATTCTAAAAAAATTTAACATTTTTGTTTATTTCAATTAACGGTTAATGCAATTTAAGATTTCGTTCATTATAACCTTCGCGTTGGTTTTCGATTTGATGAAGTTTGATTTTCCAATTGAATTTGGAGAGCACAATTTTTGATGTTGTCGTCGTTCTTGTTAAAAAATGTGTGAACATTTGTACTATGTTGAATAAACTTCTGTCATTAGATAAATTTTTTTTTGCCGATGAAAAAAGGTAAAAATAAAATTAAAACTATATGGTCAAAAAACAGCTGACAGGCTGACAGTGTGCCCAGCCATTAAAGTGGAAAATGGTCTGTCAGTTTCTCAATTGCTCGCTCTCATTCTCTCTGTCTCACACAACGGTGGTTTGGGTCCTGAATTCGCCCGATTGTGCAAAACTTGAATTCGCTCCATTTGAGTGTGGGGGCGGCGAAGAAGCGAAATAGTAATTTCGTAAACATGATTCTCAGCTGCTTGTTCAGCGAAATTGTTAAGAGAATTTGCGCAATTGTTAAATGTGTGTGAAAATTTAAATGGATTGTAAACAAAATATAACTAACAAATAGCCATAGTGGAATGCCCCCAAATGTGTGTGTTGTGGAAAGGAGAAAAACGATGTGAATTGGCATTAATGCGAAAGGCGGCAACGACGAAATGCGAAACAAAAAAATCTATAAATCAAAACTAGAGCAGCAGCAGCAGCAGAACAAGGGCACAGAAAGGGCTCCCGGGGTTGATTGTGGTGGTGGTGGTGGAGGAGGAGGAAGAGGAGGGAAAGGAGCACAAGGCAACTCCATTTCCATCTCCAAGATGGAAACACCATCGTCAGTTGCCTTAACATCCATTGTAACCACGGGATGTCTAATGGATAGAAATTCCACAGAGATGAATCAAATCACATCTAGGCCAGATGAGGGTGAGGAAGAGGAGGAGGAAGAGGAAGACGACGATGACGAGGCGGACGAGGAGGAGGAGGAAGATGACACTAAAGATGCTTACTATGAGGCACGAAATGGCAATGAAAGCGATGAACATGAACCTGATCAGGCATATCAAAGTGCTCTAACATTATCCAATTCCAATGATATTCGTGTCAGCATAAGTGATGCTGATGCGGATGTGGATGCGGATGCTGATGCCTATATGGATGCGGATTTGGATGGAAATGCAGCAGTAGCAGCAGAAACAGAAGTTAATCAAGTAACTGAAGAGTTGGGCGCCTGTGCCTTGGTGGATAATGCCGATAGTGAACGGATAACAGATACCAAACGTGATAATTGTAATTATTCAAAAATAAGCTATATACACAAATAGATTTGCATATATTAAGACTGTTTAGTTTTTGGTTGTGATATATCGAAATTATTGTTTTATGTATTTTAAAACTCCTTTCTTTGCTATTTTTGTCTCTGTTCTTCCCAGCAGCTCCAAAAGACTTGACAAACAACGAACAAATAACATCTTCATTGCCAGCTCCGCCTGGTTCGGAACCCGAAACCCGTTTACCCCATCACCAGACGCTACTTTCAACCAAATCTTGTGAGACTCCAGGGACAACAGTAACAACAACTCTCTCGCCAACGAATTCGTATAATGGAAGCATTGGCAGTGATCGAAGCAATGGCAGCAGCAGCGTGGGTGGAGGAGCACGTCGAAAATCCTGGACACTATCACCACAAAGTGGTGGCTCGACTCCACTGAGTGGGGCCAAGAAGAAAATAAAGGCGGGAAGCATTTCGAATTCGAATGGAGATGGCTTCAATTTATGGGTGGCACGTGAATGCTTTGAGACGGTGCCTGCTGAAATGGTGGACACTCTCAGTGTGGCCGAAGTGCAAGAGGAGGAGGAAGACGAGAATGATGTTGAGCAGCGAGGAGTGTGTCAGGATTTGGAATTGGAAATGGATGATGAGCATGACGCTGAGACGGCTGCCGTGGAGAGTTTGCTGGGGGCAGCGGCTGCAATTCAGGCCAGTGCCAATGTTCAAAGGCAGCGGCAGAAGCATCCATCATCCAATCAGCATCCATTTCCGCCACAACCCTCATCGCATCATCATCATCAACAGCATCACCCTCATCAGCATCATCATTTGCATCAACCGTCGCTACCTCAGCATCGTCCATTGGAACGATCATGGCCGCCACGGGCCGTGGGCAGGGAATTGAAACTACAGGGTGATGTCTTCAAATTCGATATACTTGATACGGATGAGCGTCTGGCACAGGAGGCAAGTGAGGCAAGCGGTGGCAGTAACAGCAATTCCATATCCAGCTCCCCATTGACCACTCCACCGGTGCGTTTCAAGCCCCTGATTAAGAAGAAAATCGGACCGGATAGCTATATAAATACAATAAGCACACAAAAGGTTCCAGCCCATCAAAGCTATGAGTTTCCCACATTTCCATTGGCAGCAGGATCAGGAGGAGGAGGTGCAGGATGCAGTTCATCTGCGGCTTCTTCATCCAACGCTATTTCGACTAATCATCAGTTTCCTTATCTACGCCAGCATCGTCCACTGACCCGGGCGTTGTCCAATGGCAAGAAGACGCCACCTGCAGCTGCAGCAGTTGTCTCCACGGCCAATGAGGAGCTGCCACGTCTCTTGCTCTCGCCCAAACGCCAACGAAGTCCACCCTCAGGCTGTTCCACACGCAGCACCTCGCCCCTAGACCTGAGTCTAAGTCCCGAACAGCATTCCCCAACTCGAGGACGAGGTGTTGGTGTGGCTGGGGCAGCGATGGCCGGGGCAGTTGCAGGCGCTGATGGTTTGCACCTGTCCACACCGACGCCGACACCACCGCCGCCACCACCTGGCACGCCCACATTTTTAGCCCAAAGACCGCAACAGAGATTACTGAAGCGAGTGGGCGGAGGAGCAGGTGCTGGAGCTGCCGCACTCGGAGGAGCCGGTGCATCATTAATCTGCCCGCCAACACCCACGCATCATGCCCGTCGTCATGCACGTCTTCAGGCGGTGACCGCCAATTCCAATCAAGCCGATGCTGCACCCTCTAGTCAATTGGATTACATTTATCTCCATTCAACGCCCACAAGTTTGCCAGCTCCAGGAGCTGGCAACACTAGCGAGGATGTGGTACACATCAGCAGCACGAGATTGCCCTCCATTCCGGAACGTAGTGCTGCTGCGGCAGCGGCTGCTGCTGCTGCAGTCGGCGCCGGTTTGATGGAAGGCGGCAGCGGAGGAGTTAGCTTGGGTGGCACCACAGCTGATGCGGCGCCACTGCCACCGGCCTGGGAGGCACGCATGGATAGCCATGGCCGCATCTTTTACATTGATCACACCACTCGCACCACCTCCTGGCAGCGGCCGGGCGCAGTGCCCAGCTCGGGTCCCGCTGGACGAGAGCAACATCACCGCCAGCAGTTGGATAGACGCTATCAAAGCATTCGGCGTACCATAACCAATGAGAATCGTCAGTCGCAGCTTTATAGTTTGCCGCCCTCTCGCCAAACGAATTCCCCGGTGCCAGGAAGTGCTCCGCCCACAGTAGCTGGTGCTGCTGCAGCTGGTGCATCATCAGCAGCTCCATCATCTACTGGTGGCACGTCTACTGTTCCTCATCCGGCTATATTGATGCTCTGCCGCTCCGATTTCTATTCCCTGCTTCATACCAATGAGGCGGCTTTATCCATTTACAATCGGAATGCTGCACTGAAGCATATGGTTATGCGGATTCGTCGCGATCCGCAATGCTTTCAACGCTATCAATATAACAAGGATCTGGTCGCTCTAGTCAATACGTTTGCCCAACTGGGGCGCGACTTGCCGTCCTGCTGGGAGACCAAAATGGATCAGTCGGGTAAACAATTTTTCATCGACCATCAGCACCGAAAGACCTCATTTATGGATCCTCGCCTGCCCGTTGAGTGTCCTCGTGTTGTACGTCATCGTCAGCAACAGTATTTCCCTCCGGATCTCGTTGATGGCAACTGTTTGAGTGCCACCAGTGGTCATATTAATTCCACCCAACCCTCGTCATCATCCGCTTCTGCATCCGGATCCATTGCATCGTCGTCCCCATTGGGCTCGGTGTCGGGTGTGCCACCGCTGCCTCCGCCAAGACCCTCCAGCAGTCGCAATAGTAGTGGACATGCCCATAATTGCACTACAGCGGCAGCCATTGCCTGTGCATTGAGTTTAAGTGGCGCTGGAGCGGCATCGGGAGTCGGCCTCACGGCCTCGGCATATGAAGATGTTCCAGTGGCCTACAATGAGAAGGTAAGCAATTTAATCAATTTCCAGTCAAATAAGAGTTCTAAGTGTGAGAGATTAAAACATCCCAATAAAATGTTGTAACCCCTGACTCATACTCCAATATCATGACTCTGAAAACTGGCTCGGTGTCAATTTTAAAGTTATTCAATGATTCTATATACATATATTCAATATATTTATGTTCTAAAAAAATAGTAACCCATTAAGGATTAGGAAAAATTAAAAGTATTTTAAAAGTATAGACTTTACGGTGACAAAACGAAAAACTTTCAACACCTTAGTCTTTAAATCTCAAGTTTTAATCGACCGATTTAGATAAATTTTAAAGTGTTTACCATTTTTACACCTTTTTTTAAAGTCTTTACTCAAAAAAATATAACTGAAAACCAAAAGAAGCAAACTTTCACCGCATCAAAGTTCAAAAATCCATTCAATTCCATTTTAAAATCTTTCAATAACGATCGAAGCAATTCCTTCAATAAGTGTTCCTGAATAATATAATGAGAAATCTGTTCAGCCAGCCTATACGAAAGATTTTATAAGATAATAAAAGAAATTTCTCACTAGGCGTGTAGATTTTGCTATATTTCTCAATACATTTGGCTTTTTGATCGATGTCAAAATTGATTTCAATAAGGCATAAGAAACAATAAACTGACGTTTTAGTATGGAAGAAATTTAATGAGAAGAACTAAATCTTTCCAAAGATTGTTCAGAATTCGCAGGAGGAGCAATGTAACTTTGGTTAACCAGCGCGAGGAAATGCTCTGGTGGATAAATGTGAGCAATTGCTTGTTCTAGTTTATGATTTTTTAAACAACAATAATATAAAATAATACAATTTTTATGAATTATTTAAATTATTTGAATCTTAATCGTTTCTTTCCAGGTTATTGCATTTTTGCGACAACCAAATATTTTGGAGATATTACGCGAGCGTCAGGGTCAGCATACGGTGTCCCGTTCGTTGAGAGAAAAAATCAATATATTAAGAGTAGAAGGAGTACCAGCTTTAGAGCGTCTGGGTCATGACCTACAATTGACCATATTGCTGAGGTGAGTACATAACAAAAATGTGTATATAATGATGACCCAAATGAGGGAATTGCCCAGCAACAGCATTGGCCATTGGCCGCCATGTCAATGTCTTTGCAGGGGTCTTAAATGCATTTTGTTCGTCCTGCTTCAGTGCCTTCAGTTCACACACACACACACACATACACCACACACCTCCCATGTGTGCAATTGTGTTTTTATTCTTTTCTTGTTTAATTGCTTTTGAAAATTGTTTGCTGAAGGTTATTTACTCACTTTTGTTTTTCACATATTTTCCAAAAACACCTCCAAACAGAATTGAGCCAGCAACTAACCCAAAACAAGGTTATCTATGTGTATATAGACAATATATAGTCTTAATATGCATTACTCACCAGAATTTGATTAGTCTGTTAGCTATATATTAATTTATATTAATTGTCTAATTGAGCATATTTCTTCACCTGATCAACCACAAATATTGAGGAACTACATTTTACCTCATTTTTGACCTTAATCTCGCGGCTAATCTCTGCGGCAAACACAACATTTTCAGAGATTAAACCATTTAATTGCATTTCAATTAGACCAACAAAATTGTTATTACGCTTCATTGCATTTACCACCAACTCGTTCGATTTGGCCAACTTGCCGTGGGAGTTGTATAAATTCATCGACTAATTTATCGTAAATTTTATCAGTTCGATATACTCGAATTCTATATACATTCTTCTTGAAAATGTATAGGTAAATATATTCTTCGACTTTGAAAACTTGGCTTTAATTCATGGGGTTCCCCTCCTTGATGAGCCAACATTTGCTTGTTGGAAGATTCCTGTCCTCACAGAAGAACTTTTGCTCAAAAAACAAAACGATTTGATGTTTTTAAATCAAATTCCTTGGATTTATTGAAAAAAATATTCAAACTAGTTTTAGTTTTTAAACGTCAATGTTTTCATTTTTGTTCTTTTACAATTTTTAATTTTGTGTTCAATTTTGTAATCAGAGTCAGTGCCGGATTAAGCCTACGCGGGGTCGGTAGCATATTAGAAAACCAAAAAAAAAGCTTCCAGGATCATTAAGCAAATTAGAAGAACCCTTTTCAATATATCAATTTAATCGGAATGTTTATTGTTCATTGGCATTTTATATTATGCTTAAAAAGCGAACTTGTTAAAGAGCGTGAGTTGCATTTCAATACAAAATTAGATTTAAAAAGAATTAAAATGACATATCACTTTTGAAATTCTGTTAAAATGTAGCAAAGTTAAGAGTTTTAAAGAATTTTCGAAATTAAATTCAATTAGGGGAACATTTCTGTGTTCAAAAATCTTTCAATCCAATCTTTTAATTGAATGCTAACATCTTTCAATATTATTGAAATGTATAAAGTAAATACGTGTATAGCTTTCAATTGAATGACCCCCTTTTAATGTACGCCACTGACATTATGCTAAAAATGCAGTCATATGCATTCGCACACCTCACAGAACATAAATTCAGGCGCAAGTTTTCAATATTTTATAGCTTTTCGTAATATATTCCCAAACCGAAGCATATGTTATTACTATTGCACAATAGATAGAGGGATAAAGCTAATTATAGACATCTATTGGGTACATACCTAAGTACATTAACTATAACTTGATTACTGTTTAGCGATAAGTTGAAAACACTTTCTCTAGCATGTCGCCCGGTTGCTTTCTTTCTGCTCCTCTTAGCATATAATTATTGCATCACAATCGACGCATCGCGCCATATTACTCATGGTATTTACTACATTTGCTATATGCCGTTTTATGAGCACATTTTTGAATACTCTTTCAATACGAAAATCTATATTAACTTGAGCAGTAACGAAGCTGCAATATATGTATACTTACGTGTATTGTCGATAGATCAGTTCAGGCATAATCAGATGATATTAATTAGAATTTTGAAATACTCTTTGAATATCGTATATCTGTGTAGGTTATGTTTCGTTCTTTCATTCATTTTTTTCTTTATGCATGTAGTGTAGGGTATATCAACTTCTTTATGGTCAATATTCTTTTCATTTGCAATGTGCAATGGCAATAAGCCGCATACTAAAACAAGTCAAGAACGTAAAACTAATTACATTAGATGATGAATACATTTTCCAAACACACATACTCATACACACATACACAAAATATAGTTAAATTTCTTATTTCGGTTATGTTTTTTTTTTTTGAAAATAGTTTTCTAAAAAATGTTATTATTGGTGGACAATTTATTTATTACTTCATTATGATAAGAACACGCCTTAAAAAAGAGAGAGAAAAAAACAGCTGGTCAAAAAGCCAGCCAACCTAATAATAATCCCCCATAAACACAAAAAAAACAAACAACAACGAGAAGCAACGAAAAATAGAAACAATTTAACCCAATTTTGAAGTTTCAAACAACTGAAGCATAATTTATTGGCAAGCTTTAGGTCTCCGCCTAAGTCAGGGATGGGTTCGGAACGAACTATACGAATGGAATGGGTATGATATGCTATGACATTCTATGGCATGATATAGGGGGTGCCACTGCTCAGTTAACAGGGCTGGATTATGTTATAGAGAGGTTTTTATCGATTTTTTTCAATGATCCTTAGAGTTTGGAGTTTGTCATGTCAAATTATTTGCTTATCTTCAAAGGGAATTTAGTTGTGGCTATCCCTCATAAGTCACTATTTCGCTCCTGTCTCTATGCGTGTGTGTGTCGTCATCAGTGCGATCCTCATTGAACTTCATCGAAGTTTATTTATTTTTATTTCATTTGACCTATAGAAGGCGAATTCTTTTTTCTTGTCGTCGAGTTTGGTTTCCAGTTCATTGGTTTTTGGGGAAAAAAAGGGATTTGTTTGCTGTTGTTTTTTGAATTGTGCTTTTCATTTTGATTTTGTCGTATTGTCGGTTTTTCTATTTTTGAATACAGTGACAGGGTTTTGTTTATGTTTTTTTTTTTTTGTTTGGCTTCCGTTTTGCCATTGGGAGGCGTGTGCTAAATGCCAGGCGTGGCCCATCGACTGGAGTTTTCGATTTCTGTTTTTTTTTTGTGGGGAGGAAGAAGTTTTTGGGGTTAGCCAGAAAGAGAGAGAGAGAGAGAGGCGGAGTAATTGGGGGGGAGGGCCAGTCAGTCTGGGTTGGGGTGATGAGCACACAATTATAACCATGACCAAAGCCACACAGTCGTCGTCACTCAGTCATCTCATTGTCGTCGTCGTCGTCGTCGTTGTTGTTGTCGTTGTTGTTAATCGTAGTCAAAAGTGCACTTACAGTGAGTCAGTCTTTCATTCAGTCACTCAGTCAGTCGATACCCCCGACTCCAGTCAATAGAAGAAGAAAACGACAAACGAAAGCCGAGAAGTCATTCAAGCAACAGCTGACAGTAGTTTCAATGTTTACAGTGGCTCGAAATCTAACATATATCCAACTATATTGATTTGTCATTAAATCTTCAAGCGATTGTTATGGGGCTGGTCTAAGAAGAAGGAGCCTAAGGGATTTCGCAAATATTTCTTTCTTTATTGAGGGTAATCCTTTTACTTCTTGAATATGATAAGCTACATTATGAATCTTGGGGGAACCTTTACAATTTTGATATGCTACGTAATATTCTTCAAATCGTTGAACTTTTTTTGAGATATTCTCAACATATGAGACATTTTTTATAGCCTTTCTTTTGAATTATTTGAAAAATATTAAAGGTTCGACATTGTCTTTAGTGGCGAGGATAATGAAATGAATATTATTACCTATGAATCTGATCACATTTCGACATCCAAGAACGATTTTCCCTTCGAATTGCTCGATTTCATCCCTACCAATGACCGTATTCTCCCCCTCATGGAACTATAAGCAAATTCCGCGACAAATCTGTAAGTCCAGCCCTTGTTTTGAGCCTTTAAAGTGAAGATGGAATCCAGCACGCAAATATTTTCTATTGGTTTTATTCTTTGATAAAAATAAATCTCATGACCTCTGAAAGATTCCCCTTTGAAAAACGTATTCCTTATCTAAATATTATGTCATCCAATTTAATCATTACGATAATTTCATTGATTTTTCTGACCAACTTGTACCACAGTGCATGCATGCAACTTACATGGAAGTTTGGTTCTTTTGGTGTTCTTTGGTTATTATGCTCCTTTCCTTGGGGTATTAACAGTTTGTCATCTGATTTGGCTTGAGGGTGGAGACACTTATATAAACAAGATATTCATAATTGTCATATAGAGAGAGTCAGTTAAGGTGACAGTGGGAGGCGATGACTTTTCCTTGAACTCTGTGTCGATGATAATATAGGGCGCGAGATACAACAATGTTAATATGCCAAATTATTTGTTGTATTTTATTGTCAGTCTTACAAGTGCTTAAAGTAAAAACTTAAAAAATTAAGTTTATAGTCGAACCGTGTGTAGATTGATTTATTATTTATGTATATGTGAGAAATATGTAAAAAGATTTAAACATTGGTTGAACTCTGTCAAAGAGTGATTTACTATAGACTATTCAACTGATCGTATGATCTAAGAGGAGGAGAGGAGGGAAATAGAATGAAAATAAAACGTTCATTTTTAGGATAGGGTATACAATGTTTTGGTGCTGTTCAGAATTTGCTTCCGGTGTCTTTTTCCTCTTTTTGTGTTTGTGTGTGTGTGTGTTCGGCGAAGCTTTCGGCTTGCACTTGGCCATACGAATGTTGATTTAGCTTGACTTGTTGCATACGAAAGCAACAACAACAACAACAACCACGAGAACAACAAAATAAAATAATAATTAAATAATTTTCTTTGCCGCCTTAATTTCAATTTCGTTTCAATTTGTTGTATTTATCAGTTCGACGTTAGACAAACGCCACCATTCTGCGTTTGGCATTCGAATTCGAAACACCCCGAAATCATCGAGTATGCTCGGAGCTTTGCAGCTCGGTTCTCGATTCTCAATTCTCGGTTCTCCTCGTTTGTTAGTCGGCGACTCGGTGGTGGTGTTCTAGTGGTGATGGTGGTGGTGGTGGTGCTGGTGATTCCTCATCCTCCACCTTCATTTCATGTCCAGTGCGTTGCGTCTAATGCCGGTTTCTCAGTGATCTCTTCCACTGGTTCTCTTGTGTGTGAGCTCTCCCAGCTCGAGTTTTCCCATTCGATCGTTTATTTTGTTAATTTGCGTATCTAAAAAAAAACAAAACAGAAGCATTTTAACAGTCAGAGTGCGCGGAAAATTTTTTAACATTCATCATATTCACAACGTTGTTGTGAGTGTTTTTCTTTTTCTTTTTTTTTTTTACTTAGTTTATTTGTTGTTCTTTCTTGTGCAAGTGCTATCACATATCGTATACGATATTCATTCTCCTTCCAATCGGGAGATTAAAACGTTATGTTTAACTATTCAATATTGAAATATTTGGGCGCACAGCAAAATGGGCTTTCTATCCAAGGCTGCCTACATCGTTTGGGCCGTGTAAGTTATTTATGATTAAAGAGATTGAATCAAAATTTTATCTCTTAATAATATATTCAAGACTTATCCTTTGATCAGACTTAAAAACAAATAATATAATTTTCATTTTATTTTATTTTTTTTTGTTGGTTACGTTAAGAGGACTTTGAAAACTATGAATTATAATAAAATCTTTATTGGTATTACAAAATTTTATATAAATATAGTATAAACTTTATTTGTTATCGAAATATCATGAAAACTATTTCATTTATTTTTTAAGTATAAACAAATTTGTACATAAAATTTGATAAAAATTGTTCAACATTTTTTTTTTAAAACAAAAGTTTTTGCGATTTTTAATATGAATTATTTAACTAAAGCTAACTTTTTTACTAGTTAATTGTTTAATTTATAATATAGTTTGTTTTATAAATAATCCTGGGTCATCAAGTTTCCTCAGAATGCAGTTTTTTATCTTCTTTTTATATCGAGAATAAAGTCAAGAATGTTGAAATTGATCTGATCTGAGCTTAGTAAATTTTTGAGGCAAATGAAAAATGAATTTTTGAATTCTTATTTCAAAAGCATTGAAATCAAAAAATTGTGATTATTTTATTTTAATTTGGTTTGAAGTTTGTTTATTTTTTAAAATATTCCAATGATTAATTTCATTTTAAAATACGCCTCATTGCGATTTAACTAATGTAAGATAAAACTTTTTGAAATCGGACCCAATAAAGTATGGGAAATAGATTCAAGTTTTTCAAGTTTTTACATTTCCTAACCTCAATATTGGCTATTACAGGCTTAATCCAGGACTATGGTATCCCCCTTCAAATTCCAGCATGAAAATGTAGTTATATATTTTGGAAATAGTGAAAGAAATAACAACTAACAACTTTAGATAGTTAAAAAAAGGAAGAAAATGAGCAAATTTTTCAAATTTCAATTCCTTTCAAAGTTTATGAACTTTACGAAAGTTTTGAAATTGTTTCTAATAGAATAGTACAATGGGGAAGAAGTGTTCAATTCTAACTAAAAAAAACAGAAAGTAGTGGGAAAAAGTTATTCTATGAATGAAATGTACAACATATTTATGATAAACATAATTTAAGATTAACAATTTTGCACTGCTTCACCTATTTGTAAACATTAATAGTAATAGTAAATTGTTCATTCCCTAAGACCCACAACTTCATTGCAGTTTCCCACAGATCTTCAAAGAGCAAAACATGCAATTCTCAGATAATGCCTACTTAGGCAAAATGAAACTCTTTCACATCCTGTGTCTCTTCAGTGCATCCGAATTTGTTTTGATGCATTTGTTTACTATATTTTCCTATCGTACATATATATGTATATATTGTCTACATTGCATTATGGAATGCAGAATGCAACCAACTGATCTCTCAAATTCACTCTGGCATAGTTCTCTTGGTCCAGGTTCCCACAGTCTATATCTATTTGCCACCCAGAACATGAATGAATGAAAAAGGAAATTACTCAAGGTTTACAATTACATTAAATTGTTGAAATTCTTATACCCAGCAAGGAAATACTTTTAAAGGGTATATAAGAAACTGTATCGATTGATGATTTGTTGCCCAATCAAGGACATATAGTTCTGAATGTGGATCAAGTGCTCTTATCTGGAAAAGAACCAATTGATAATGTTAGTCAATCAAATGTTGCAACTGCTGTAGATTCGAATTTTGGGATTAGGGCCAAGTTTTTTGTTGTGTTTTGTTGCGTCACATGTAATTTGGGGTTTTGATTAACCCTTTAAAGACCACTAGAACTGATAAAATTGTTACCCCAACCAACTGTTGTTTATGAGTGTGTGTTCTTTTATCACTTTGAATTCTTATCTGGATTTTATCAATGCTGCTGCTGTTGCTCACCCGCTCGCTCACTCACTCACTCACTCATTGTGACGCTTTTGTTTGCCATGTTAACTGCATTGTTATTGGGTTAGCCCCGCTAACACGAGAGAGGGGGAGGGCGGCATGTGGGGTTCGGTTGGGTTTGGTAAAGGAGTGCGCACTTCTTCTATATACTGATATATGTATACCAAACCTAGCCGATTCGACATTATTTCAGTCAGCACCCAATTCAACTTGTGCTCAGACCACAAATCGGTTTAAGAAACAAAAACAAATACTTTCAAACTCATCTTTACTGTTGCGCTAATTGAAAATCCATTAAAACTTTACAAGCCAAAAAGGCAAATCAAACAAAAGAAAAACTAACCCAACTAATATTAATAATAATAAATATACGATAATAATAACAATAACACAATAATCATAAACCACCCACCAGATGGGCCTATTTTCCAAGTTCGTCTATACCTACAATATGTGGGAGAAGTAAGTTCAAGTGAGTCAGCTTACAATTCGCAAAAAAGCCGCCTTATCCACTCTTCGTATATGCCCGCTATTAATCTTAGGGTATTATTAATGAAACATAGACATAAAAGTAGAGTTATGTTCTTTCAAATTTCTCGTTTCATATCGATTGCACGTCAAATATTTCTACGTATAGTGCATATATATATATATATATATATTTCTTCCACCATTTGTTTTTTAAAGACTAATAGTTCAAAAATACAACAACTTTGATTCAAAACTCTTGGAATAACGGTATTTTTTGTTAATTAATGACAAATTCTTTGAATTTAATTTCTAAAAAATATATATAGAAAATACATACGAATGCATTTCTATGTTGTACAGTGTCCAAAATCGCTTCTATATTTATTCCCTTGCTAAAAGGGTATATTCATTTTGGTCAGAAGTGTGCTGCGCATAGAAGGAAGTATCTCCGACCATATTTGCATGTAGATTTGTATATACTGCACAGTTTGTGTATATCTCGGATTCAGCCGTATCGGACCACTATATCATATAGCTCCTATACAAACGGCATAGTCACGAACAGTGACTTTTCTCAATAACTTCGTTATTTTTAGAGCTATTGTCGTGCTAATATTAGTGAGTTCATTATAGCTATAAACGACTGTGTCAAATTTGGTCAATATAAGATAGCTTTCATAGGAACGATCGGTCGAAAACAATGACTTTAATCAATATCTTCGTAATTTCCTATGCTAAGATTGCAGGCCGTTCTTTTGCAAACATAAGACTTTTTAAATAAAACATTTTTCCACTTTGATGGTTATGGGTAAGGAAAGAGCTGCCAAAAAAGTTGCAAGGATATACAAACTTTGACTAGGTCGAAGTTAGTCCCAGCCCTCTGGTTTTTAAATAGATTCAATTCCTGATTGATCGGCCAATGAGAAGCTTCTTTACCAATCGGTCTTTCAGCAATAATATAATAGAAACCATAATATGTCAATGTTTGTTTTTTTTTTTCCTTATGCTAAAAAGATGTCAATGTGAACCTCAAGCCGTCTAACATTCAGTCTTGAGTAAATTTTCCAAACATTGGAATTTAGGACTAAAAATGTCAGTTCTAAATAAAAATCCTTTAGAATTTTTATTTTCATTCTCTTTTAAAAAGGGTACAAAATAATGAAACAATAGGTGACAGCTGATGTAAATTCGAAAGCTTTATCGATTAATCAATTCTTTCAGTGTAGCAATTGATCGTAGATGTTATATTATTGCACATTGTTATCATACATATCTATATAAATATACATAAACAAAAGTCAAAGACCCCGTGGCCTAATCGCAGGTAATACATATGTATGTAGGCACATATGTGTATGTATGTGTGGGTGGTATGGGCGATTTCCTTGTATTCTTATGCAAAAAGGAGTAGCCTATCGCACATTGCACCAGGCAATTGACAAGCACTCGAAGCATTGGGGCTTTGTTTGTGTCTTTTAATGTGGTTGATATCATCATTGAGATCCCAGCGATCCCATGTGTGTTTTTATTTTAATTTGTGTTAATTGCAATTTCCTGTTCTGTTCTGCCCTGCACCCGCTTCTCTCCCCAGTTGATATTATTGTGCGTTGCTTAGAGTTTGTATTATTCATTCAATTTGAAAGTAATTTGACACGGTTCTTATTAATTGATCGCAGTTTCCATTTCGATAAATTGCCCTTTTCAAACTTTTTGCCACTTGCCACAAGCAACGCACACGCAAAAAGCCAAAAAACACAATATCAATTTGAAAATTAGTCATTTCCGTAACAACGAAAACGAAATATAAAAATTGAGGCGTTAATTGCGGCCAAAACTGTTGTCACTATTGGCCCGCCACCTGGCTAACTCAATTGCCACGCCCAACTCCCCTTCACCTAACCCCCTAGCGGCCCCTTCTCTACAACATTAGCACCCTTTACTAGCCCGGGAATCGACCACCATAATTTGCGTTATTAATTGGCCAATTTTCCATTTCAAGTTGAAGGTCAAAAACGGAATATAAACCAGTAAATAATAAACAAAAAAAAAACTAAATAAAATGAATTTATGTTTTCTTTTTTTGACTAAAAGATTGGAAAAATCGCGAATCGTTGAATCGATTTGTTTTGACCACAAAGTGATCCGACAAGGTCTATTGGATTGAAAATTCAAACGGAATTCGATTTGAAAAATTCTTCCGGTTGCCGCCAAAATTACTCAACCATGAAAAGGCAGTTGCAGTTTCTCCTGGTAGCCAAAGAGATTTTTGGAAATGAATGGAAAAAACTTAAGGAATAAAACTCCAGATTAATGCCTACATATATAATATATGAAGAGCCATAAAATAAAAGCCATTTAATCAACGATGCTCGAAATTAGAAAGAAAACAACAACAAAAAAGCAAAACAGAAGTTCTAGCCCACCTAATTGTTGGTTTATTATTGGTTGGCATTATCGAAAAAGCTTTTCGATCTTTGGCTCACTGAAACTGAAACTGAACTGAATCTAATTCTTGCAACTAATTTAGCTCACCATTTAAACTCCATAAACTCCATTCAATTGGAAAATAAAAGGATTGTTTCTGCACTAAAGTGTATTTTTGGCCCAGTCTATTTATATTAATCATTGTCTTGCTCTGGTGACATACTTTTGAGATGAGGCAAATAATTTGGCATTTGTGAACTTTGCAATATTTGCGCAGTTATATAGTATATTGAAAACTGAATTAATTACCATTATTGCTGATTTACTATCTATGCTTGTGTGTGTTTTGTATATTATAGATGAGAGATGGCTTACGTTATTCATGGTTCTGCCTCATCATGGGTGTAGGCGGCAAGGGGGTGAACTTAACTCTTAAGAGGAAGTTTTAGAATCAAGAGATTTACAAACTCGAAATCTTTTGGGATTTTTGAGCAAATTTTGAAATTAATTTTCAACTATTTCGCTAAATTTTCTCAGACGGCGGTTTAAATTTTACACCAAATAACTTTTATTTAAATTTAGCAAACTTCACCAAAGTTTTGTTAGACAAATTGGAGGTAAAATAGAGAAGAAATCGAATATGAATATACAATTAGTTGTCCCTATTAATGTGGCATCCACTGTATGTATATTCTTCCTTGTTTAACCACCTAGTTACTTGGCCAACTCCGCCTTCTGTTAGCCAGTTCTGAGTTTAAGCAATGCGAATCATTCGCTGAAATCTTGTACTATAAAAATACTAGCAACTATTTTATGTTGCAGTTGCAGCTCGTAATATAAATGTCTCATTAATGGATCAGTTTAAACGACGTCACCTGCAGTTGTGTAGTTCATCAATTATCAGCTTAGACATAGAAACTGAAAATCAATTGCAAGTCTCGCTTCTCTCTCTCTCTCTCTGTCTCTTTTTCCATTGTTGGATCATGGTCAAACAGTGAGGGGAGTTATGGGGCAGACATTAATTTGAGGATGAGGATGAGGATGATGATGATGATCTTATCTAAACAATATGTATTTCCATTCATTTTTCATTGCAGCCTGTTTGAGCAGGAGATTATGAGCTATGTTCCTATTGAAGAGCGTAGTCCGCAGGGATCACCGGTGCTTAGCTCCAGAATGCCACAGCGGGCACCGCCACCATTCCGACGTGATTTTGAGGCCAAGCTGCGTAGTTTCTATCGTAAATTGGAGTCCAAGGGCTATGGCCAAGGGCCGCATAAACTAAAGTGAGTGAGAACAATCCGCATGATGGGTGGACATTGGATTTTATTTTGTCTATTCGATCCTTTACAGATTGCATATACGACGCAGTCATTTGCTGGAAGATGCCTTTCGGCGCATCATGTCGGCCAATAAGAAGGATCTGCAACGGGGTCGCCTGGCAGTGCTCTGGGATACGGAGGAGGGTCTAGATTATGGTGGACCATCGCGTGAGTTCTTTTTCCTGCTCTCCCGCGAGCTATTCAATCCGTACTATGGACTTTTCGAGTATTCTGCCAACGATACGTACACGGTGCAAGTGTCGCCATTGTCCGCCTTTGTCGATAACTGCCACGACTGGTTCCGCTTTAGTGGACGTGTCCTGGGCCTGGCCTTGGTCCATCAATATCTACTCGATGCCTTCTTCACCCGTCCCTTTTACAAGGCTTTGCTGCGTTTGCCAGTGGCTCTCAGTGATCTCGAATCGCTGGACAATGAGTTCCATCAATCGCTGCAATGGATTCGTGACAATGATATCGGAACTGGCATCGATTTGGGTCTAACCTTTTGTGTCACGGAAGAGCTGTTGGGTCGAGTCGTGGAGCGTGAACTAAAACCTGGTGGCAAGAATATGATTGTCAATGAGAAGAATAAAAAGGAGTATCTAGAGCGTATGATCAAATGGCGTCTGGAGCGTGGTGTGCAGGAGCAAACGGAATCTCTGGTACGTGGCTTCTACGAGGTGGTTGACTCTCGGCTCGTCTCAGTCTTCGATGCCCGGGAACTGGAGCTAGTGATTGCGGGTACAGCGGAAATCGATACAAACGACTGGCGTCTCAATACCGAATATCGTTCCGGCTATCATGATAATCATCAGGTGATTGTCTGGTTCTGGCAGGTCATCGAACGCTTCAGCAATGAGCAACGTTTGCGTTTGCTGCAATTTGTGACAGGAACTTCGAGCATACCGTATGAGGGATTCTCGGCATTGCGTGGCTCGACCGGACCACGACGTTTCTGCATCGAGAAGTGGGGCAAACCGAATGCCCTGCCGCGGGCCCATACCTGTTTCAATCGTCTCGATTTGCCACCTTATCCTACACCCGAATTGCTGTACGAGAAGCTGCTCTTGGCCGTTGAGGAGACCAACACGTTTGGCATTGAATAAACGACAGAGAATATAATATATAAAATAGATGATACGGATTCGTGATATTTTCCTCCCCCTTCCCCAGTCCATAGATTTTGTTTGTTGCGCTTTATACTATGCCCCCTTATATAATATTCAATATATATTTATGTATAACGATTTTGTGAACCCTTGTAAAACTGGATATGCCATCAAACTTGCTCGCATTAGCCTTGTCCGTTTGTGAAATCACATTTAGTATGACGTTAATCTCTCTTTTGCAAGGGTATTAAACGCTTCGGCATAGTCGATGTTACTGACCGATCTTTTAGTTACTTACTTACTTGCGTATTTCTAGTTCTAGCTAAGTATTTATCTAGGCAATAAGTTTGCAGCAAATAAATTTGCACCAAGTTGAACTATTTTTTTTTTTTTTTGTTTCTTTGTGATTTTGTGTGAAATCTTGTTGCAAATTTATTTGTGTGAACCTTAGCAATAAACACAGACCATTTACTTTAAAGTTTTAACTTTTTGAACAAAGAAACAGCAAAAGAGGATAAGTTAATTTGCCGCCTTTGTTTGCCGTTATCACTGTTACCTCAGTCACACCTTTGCCGCACCACACCGCAAGTCATTAGCCCTTAAGACTACTTGAACCACTTGAGAAACGATTGACAAAAACTGAAAACCTTATACAATACATCCTAGTAAACTAAGTCTCGCAACTTGTTTGGAAGACAATTGCGAAAACTAATGAGAAGAATGCAGAAACTCTTTTTTTGTTCATTTCATTCTCTCAAAAAACAAGATAAATTTAACAAAATTTTACAACATTCTATGCCAATACTTAATAGCTTGTAATAATGTAGTTAAAAAGCGAAAAGAAAAAGCAAAAACAAAAAAAAAATACAAATCTTTAGCCTTACAATATTTTAGATGTGTGCGTTATTAGCTTTTCATTCCATTCCAAATTGGATTACGAAATTGAAATTATATATGTATGTATATATATATATATACTATGATAGATATTAGTCATCACTTTCCCAATGATTGAATTCGAATTACCCTGGACAAAAAGTTGTAACAAATTTCAATTCTCTCACAAGTACAAAAATTCAGAAATTTTACAATTTTTTCAATATTCATGATCTCAAATATGGATAAAAGCAAAGCAAATAATTTGTTTCTTCAGATTGGT
Source organism: Drosophila equinoxialis (assembly GCA_018150345.1). NCBI lineage: Eukaryota > Metazoa > Arthropoda > Insecta > Diptera > Drosophilidae > Drosophila > Drosophila equinoxialis. The sequence goes on along the minus strand of JAECWI010000238.1, from coordinate 1,947,982 downwards.
TAATTCGGATTAAAATGGGGGGAAAAGAGAAAAGATATATATATATATATATACATATATAACAATTACATACTATACGTAAATTGTTTTTAAATTTACATAAATTTCGATTTATATGTCTGAGTGTGTATGTGTGTGTCTTTCGATCAATTGACACATTTACATACATATAAAAAGAAATATTGATCAATATAGTATATTATATATACAAACGAACAAATATAAATAAAATCCAAAATATATATATATGTGTTTTATGTATATTGTATGAGGAATTGGTCCAGTTGTGCGTTGCTTTGGCTTTATTGGTTCTTTCGGCGCATACAAAAACAAAAAGAAAAACAAAAAATGAATATTAAATACAATAATGAAATTTCAAATTTAGCTAATATTAATGATAATATTGAAAAACTAAAATGGTGATTTGTTTATTTTTGTGTTTTTTTTTTTTTTGGCATTACATATAAATACATCTATATATCTCTATATATATATATATATGAATATGAAAGATAGGCAACCGATCGTCGTTACAGAAAGAGCGAGATGCAGTTAGTGCAAGAAAAGGAAGGGAAAAATATATAATTAAACAAAAGAGAGAGAGAGAGTGAACGAGAAATAGAGAGAGAGAGAGAGAGAAAAGAAAACGCTTTTTGAACTACTTATTGATAAAATGAGAAATATTTTAATGAATTATTATTATTATTATGATTATTATAAATGTGTGTGTATTTATGAACAAACTAGCTATAATTATTTAATAAATGTGAGCCTTTTACTTCGAAAGCAATATACTTAATATGTGATTTTTATTTAAGAAGAAAACTCATCATAAATTTGCCTAGAAATTGAAACTAGAATGTCCAATTTCAGTTAAATTCTGGAGTGTATAAAAAGGAAATGGATTAAAGTAATCTAATTCAAGATTGATTAACTTAATTAGGATGTTTGAATGAAGGATTATGCCTCATGTTCCTTTCTGTATTGAAAGGATGGCTAAAATGGGCAAATGAGATGCACTTAACCGCTGTGAGTAGCTAATATGACCATTTTTTAAGTCCCCCAGTTAAAAAATTAAACAAATTCTATTTTTTTTTTTTGTTTTCTATATATTTTGTTTCTGTTTTTTTTTTTCAGTTTTCTTTTTGTTCTGTTAAATTTGCAAACGGAATTTGCTTTACATAGGTTTCCATTCTGTTTTTGTTTTTGTTATTTTTAATGAGAGATGATAACATATTTAGTATATGTTCTTAATAATTATGTGACCATATTTCCAGGCTTTGATTTCCTTGTTTTTGGTTTTTGTTTTAGGCTTATTAATTTTGTTATTTGTAATTAGACTTGGACTTGAATTTTGGATCTTTTTTTTTGTCATTATATATATATATATGTATGTATGTATATACAATTTGGTTTTGCTATACATATATATCTTATTTCTTGTTTCGATTTTCAGTTTTTTTGAGCTTGGTTTAATGGAAGTGTGTTTGTTAGTTAATTGAATTTTGCCTTATTATAAAGTTGGTATTTACAATATATATGTATATATCTATGTAGGAAGATGGAGAGAGCAGCAGAGAAAGAGAAGAGGAAGATAGTTGAGTTAGAATGAAAGATTGGTTATTGGTTTATATTTGTTAGATTCTTTTAAAAACATGATTAAGGGTGGGCTCGATCTGAATAAGCAGCAAAAATCACAAACAAAAAACGAAAACGCTTTTAAAAAGCTTTACACAAAACAAAAAAAGAAAACAAAATAGACACAAAAATGTTTCTTTCTCGGTATGAATGTAATACTATCTAATTTTACACTTGAAGAAATTTTACTAGATCTTTGTTTTTTTAAATTATTTATACATATATATATATATATACTTATATGTATATGGTTTGTATATGTCTAAACGCATAGTTTTTGTTTTTTTGTTTGTTTAAATAAATTCATTTTAAACTCCAAAAAACTCTTTTTGGAGACTCTACTACACACAACAAAATACCATCATTTTGGGATTTTTCAGTTTTCGAGCATTATAAAAATAGAGAGCATCATTATCAGCGCATCATAGAGTTATAAAGAATTTTCATTTCATTTGTTGGGCTGTTTTGATTTTGTCTAGGCATAGAATTTGAATGCTTTTCCGTTTAATGAAAGGCTATTTCCCTCTTAGATCGAATGTACATATAACTTGTTCCCTATACGCAATAAACGAACTTTCTTCGTCTAAACTAATCGACTGTTCACTTTTATTATGTGACAACAAAATAAACATGTATCATCAGTGGAGAATTGGCCGAAACTAATTGAGAATTATACCAAAATGAAGTTTCTCTGCTAAATTGAGAGAGACAAAATCTAAACAGAAAATGACTATAAATTAGCCAGTATTTACGTTGAACGGAATGGATTTGGTTCTGAATTGGCATGGACTTTCATTTAATGAATTACTTGCTAGCAAAAGAAAAAAAAGGAAAAATGTTGACTTTAGTTTATACCTTTCATTCAATTTTTATCTTTTTTTTTTGCATTTTTGTTGTTGATCACAGCTTTTACAATTCTAATGATATACAAATGTGTGTGTGTGTGAGTGTGTGGGTGTGTGTGTGCGGCCAACAAAGAATTTTTGTTCATTTTGTTTGATTTTTCTAAATACTTTCTTCATTTGTTTTTAAATTCGCACCACAAATACTGTGTATATATAATAATATATGCATTTAAGTTAGGTATGAAAGGTTTCGATTTCTGTCCACAAATGCCATATATCTATAGATTTATCGTATATATATATATATTTAATACTCAATTACTTTCGCATAAGAAAAAATGCATTCGGATTGATCTATATAAACAAATACATGTGTACACACACATACGCACATATTAATATAAATCAAATGTTAGTTTTTGTTTGGGAAAGCTGTTTTTTATGGTTTGCTACACACAACAACTAAATATAGTATATATATATATATATATATGTTTTTCAATTTTTTTTTTTTTATTTGATTTTTGTTTTTTTAAAAAAGTAATACAAAATATTCATTTTTTCATATTTGTTTTGTTTTTTTTTTTTGGTTTTTTCTTAAGTTGTTCCATATTTTTGTTTTTTTTTTTTAAGTGTGTCATATGAAAAATCATTTTGGAAAAGAAGGCATATTATATATATACTATATATATATATATATATATATATTTATTTACTGGGCATGTCCTTATATACCTTTGCATTTAGTTTTCAATTTCATTTCTTTGTCATCAGTTTTATACATAATTGGTTTAGTGAAAATATTTACCTACTACAAACGTTTTTTTTTTTTTGTGTTTTTTTATTTTTGGTACATTTAATAGTTTTTGAAACATAAATTTTGCTTAAAGGACATCCATCAACAGCTGGTACGTTTTATTAATTTGCTTTGATTTTGTTTTTTAGTTTGTTGTTGTTGTAATTTGGGCTTATGGAGTGGGTGGGTGGGATGGAAATGTCTGTGGCAGCTTAATGATTTAATCAACTTTTCAATCTATTTATCTGTGTGTGTGTGTGTGTGTGTGTGTGAGAAAGTGTTATGCAACAACATTTAAACAATGCTTAAAATGTATAATTTATCATATTTCATATACGAATGTATATATATATATATGATTTAGATCTAGGCATATGCTATAAGTATATAAGTATGTAACTAATTGCATTAACTTTTCACTTCTTTTTCACTTTAATTTGCTTTTGTTTTTTAGTTTGATTGTAGGAAATTTGCAGCAAGTTGCATATATATGTATATATATATATATAAAAAAAATCAACTAAAAACTTGACTTTAAACAAAAGGAAATGCATTTGAAAAATTGTTACAATTTGCGATTCCGGTACACACATTTTTGTTTTGGTTTTGTTTTGTTTTTGTTTTTGCCCTAGTTTCGTTCTATAAGTTTGCAATTTCTCTATATGTATATCCGTTTGCCGGACGGTTTTGACGGTTCGTTTTATCTTTCCATACGCTTTCGTCCATATTCATTCTGAATGATTCCATCTCATCATCGTCTTGGGCGCGGCTTGGCTGGCACTTCATTTCCGACGACTCATCATCATTCGTTTTCGTTGCTTGCTCTGGATAAAACAATTTTCTTTGCTGTATTATAAATAATTAGGTAATTTATTTAGTTAACTTTGTCAGTTTTTTGTTTTGTTTTGTTGTTAATTAATTAATGGTTTCTCTTCTTCTTGTTGGTTTTACAGCAATACAGCAATGTATTTGCTGTTCATTTATTGTTTATGTTTTTTTGTTTTTTGTTTAGTTTTGCTAATGCTGTTTTTTTCGTGTTTACTCTTTCTTTTAACTAATTTCTTTTTGTTTTAATTCTTTATATTTAATTTAAATATATATAAATTTTCGCTATTTCATATTTATAGCTTGGTATGTAATAATAATAATAATAATAATAATATTATAGTAGGTAATTTAAAAAAAAGAGGTGAAACATCTACAACTACAACATTCGGCATCCTTCCGGTACACACAAAAAAAAAAAAAAAAAATACACTTTCAATTTAGTTAAATAAAAAAAAAGTAATTGGTATATGTATGTGTATATATATATATATATATGTAGATAAACGAAAAGAAAATAATAATAATAATAAAATAGTATTATAGTATTTATAGTATGTAAGGTAAAACATAAACGTAAGATAATCTGTATACAATTTGTGTTCTCTGCCGCAGTCATCGAATGCCGTCTACTCGGAGTCCTGTTCACGCTCATCGAAGCCGGCCAGATCGACAGTTTGGAGCATGCCCCGGGAATAGGCATACTCGATGAGTGCCAAATGGCAGAAGACATACTGATCGGGCATTTGTATGGAATAGGCGCGCTGTGAGCGTATCTTCTCCACTGTGCCGCGTATATCCGCTGTGCCCACATCCTCCAGCCGGGATATGCATATGTCTAGTGTGATGAAGGTGCCTAATAGAGAGAGATGGAGGTGAGATCTCATTCGTTTTGGTGTGATTGTTAGCCAAGACTCACCTGTACGTCCAATTCCTGCACTGCAATGCACTACAATTGGTGGACCACGCGGATGACCCGCCCATGTATCGCCCAGGCCGCGCACCAACTGCGCCTGCATGTCGCGCACCTTTTGCAAAAAGTTTAACATGGCCATTGCTGAGCTGGGCACACCGTAATCCGGCCAACTTGTGAATTGCCAATGTGAGACATTGCGAATTTCGTCAGTCTGAAATGGAAAACAGAAATATGAATCTGTCCCTGATCTTTCATTTGGTCAGAGATGGGAGAACTATCTTACCTTAATGTTTCTCAATTCTAACGAGGCAACCGTGTAGTCCTCATTGCATTCAACGCTAATTGTTCGCACATGGTAATTTCCAAACTCTAAGGAACTTTCTTCAGCCGGCTCCCAATATTGGCCGCATTTAACACGACCGCGTTCCATGACGCGTGTGGTCATAACTATAACTAAGCAATGTTGCTCCCAGATCATACGCCAAAAGTCATGGGAAGTCTTTGGTAGTGGACCTGCAATAGAAAATGATTGGTTAGAGTCAATCAAGGATCTCTCACTCTCTCTCTCTCTCTTACTCACCTTGAGTTGAAATATATGCATTCTTTTGTTTATATCCATCAACGAAATTTGCATTTATATAATCGGATACCTCATCGGCCTCATCCTCATGTGCCAGGACCACACGACTGTGATCATAGCAAAGTACATCGGTATAACGATTTTTGGTCAAATTGCTTCGCATTCTGTAAAGTATAATGGACAATTGATTTAGTTGATCAAGGGGAGTGTGGGGAGGAGGAGGATTGGACTCACCTCGCATGCTGAAATGTGCCCTCGGGCGCCCGATTCCTTATATCTGCATATTCTTTTATAAGACCCTGACGACCGCGTTGCTTAACCATTTGGACAATTTGATCAATGGGCTTGGGATCACCCTCCTGTCCGGCCAGGCTGTCATCGTCACTGAAACCGGATGAGGCACTGCTTGGCGGGTTCTCCGACCAGAATTCACCGCCGCCATTAGCACCAGCACCATTAGCGCCATTACCACCAGCCCCACCACTGGCACTGGCACCACCAGCACCACCTACAGTGGTTGGAACTGCCGTTGTTCCTACGACCGTTGCCGGGGCTGCATCACCGACAGCTCCACCAGCTGTCGTAGTCGTCGTTGTCCCCGGCGCCGTCGTCGTCGTTGGCGTTGGCGTTGTCGATGTGGCTGCTGGTATGGAGGCTTGACGATGACTTGGACTCAGTCCGTTGATTGTGATATTTTCGTTGGGTTCTGTTGTTGTTGTTGCTGTTTTGGCCACTTCCCTTTCACCACTCTCTGTGACACCGTTGCTAACTGTCACCACGGTCGTGTTATTATCACCCAATTGATGGACAGCGCTAATTACTGTTGTTGTTGTTGCTGCTGCTGCTGATGAAGCATCTGCTGGACCACCGCCATTTGTTATTGCCGCTCCACCACCGCCGCCGCCACCACCACCCACCACTCCAACAATATTGGCAAGCAGTTCGTCTTCACGATTCGTCATCGATTTGCGGCAATTGAGCAACCATGTAGCGTGATCAATCTCAAGAGTGCCACCAAGATGAACTGGCAGCGCCTTGCGCGGCACGTGCAAACTCAACTGTGGCACGGATACGGTAAAGACCCGCTCTCGCAGCTTCTCGCGCACAAATAGGCGCAGGATTTTAAAGGGCGCCTTAAACCACAATGGCGCCGTCACAATTAACACCTTTTTCAGGCGTGCCGGATAACCACCCTGAAAAAAAACACACAAAATATTAATTAATTAAAGGGTATAACTTTCTTTTTAATAACCTTTCTCAATGTGAAATATGTTGTCAGGATAATTGGTAGTTTCCCTCGCCTGGTAATGTTTAGAGTCTAAACTTCAGTGACTATCTAAGTAGTCATTTACTTTCAATAATGCTTAAGATTGTTGGCAGGACTAGACTAGGACACATTGTGCACTACGATGAATGATTGCAGGAACTAAACTTAGGAATACTTGCCGTGATATACAACAGACAACAGATATTTCCTACTATGTTTAAGTTCAATCTTAATAACCCATATTATAATTGTTAAACTATCCCAACTAGCCTGACTGGGCCGGCAACTCATCTACCGAGGACTGCAAGTATCGAAATGAAAGGACATTATGAAGACTTTTGAAAAAGCTTAAAAAAAAAGAAGAAAATTGAATATTTCCCCCAACTAGCAGATTGTAAATCCCATGGCTCGTTGTTAATTGCAAATCCCTCACAATCTTTAGAGTCATATTTAAACATTCTCGGCTTATCTGAAACATGCCGTGGGCTTTGAACTTATTAAGTATAAATTTCCATGAAAAATACAAAAATATATTTTTATCCAATGCAGACTCCTACACTGAATCCGCCCACTCTCGCATTTGAGGTCAGCTGTTGGCCGTGCAAGTGCAGCAACAGCAAAGAGAAAGACACCCACCCACCTAACCTGTGGGTTTATCGCACAACTATGCACACAACTTTGAATGAATTTGAATTATTTGTTTTTCCAGTAATAATAATTATTTGTGGGAAGCAAATCATCTATATTTATCTTCATTTGAATTTCAATATGCTAATTTAACTTTAAGGATATGCAATTGTGATTTCTGTTGCAGAGACTAGACTTCATGAAGGGCAACAACAATATGTTAACTTCATATGTATTAGCTTTTGATTTTGCTAGCTTTTTAGCCTGCTCTAGTTTCAATTGTTAGAAGATAAACCTATTCAGGGCCTACCAAAGTTAGCCAAACACGAAATTATGCAGAATATGTTTTTGAAAGTTTCCGAAAAGAGTCTTAAATAACATAAAAGCTTCTAAGAGCCAATCAAGAGATGACAACCGTACCTTATAGTTTCTATAGCAGATTAGACAAAACAAAACTTTATTCTTTTCTAGATTCATTACAAATTTTAAACAATTATTTGACAACTGTATTAGGTCAGTTGTCAGTGCCGGATTAGCCATATAGGCTCATTAGCAAGTGCTACGCGGGCCCCGATCATTGAGATCTTCATTTCATTACTAGATGGATAATCTACACAGATTGACAAAAATTCTTCAAAATTCAATAAAAAAAACTTCTGTCAAATTTGAAATGATTTTGAAAAGAGATATCTCATTTGAATGCTTTTAAATTTAAATTCAAATGTTGAGTTATTTTTTCAAGCGAGGATAAAAAAATTCCTCTAAACAAATAAGTATTCCAATAAACCTCAATTTTATGAAGCTCTAATTTGGTAAATTTTGTAAGGGTTTGAAATATATTGGCTTTATTTTCAAGTTGGAATTATGTCTTTCAATCTAAACTAAACTTTGTTCAAATTTTGAATTGATCTATAACTCTTTGAAATCGGTGAGAAATTAGCCGAAATAGAAAGAAAATTAAGATTGTCAAAAAATGTTTCTAAAACTATTCATAATCTGTTTGAATCTGTGAATATGAATAGAAACTCATTTCTTAACTCTAAAAGTAAAAAGTAAAAGTCGGGTTTCCCCGCGCTGGCCTAATCCAGCACTGTTTAGAGTCATTTTGGGCTAAGCTAATCGATTCTTTTAACAACTTTCAGCACTTTGTTTAACAGTTTTACACAATTTCATCTTTAATTGCTATTCAACAATATTTTACAAGGGTTTTTCTTGCTATTTTTAAGACAATTAAAAAAGTATTAAGACCTTTTTATAATAATATATAACAAAATAAACATATATATTTACATATATCTACCTAAACATATTCAAGGGTAAGTAAATTGGAAATTATTTTTATACGATTTCGTTGACTTAATGTGTGATCTATATACATATGCAATATCTAATTTCGGATTGCCAAACTTATATATATATATAGGTATATCCTTTTCTATACATAAGTTGAAGTTGCTTTCAAGTGCAAGAGACAAGAAAAGTCCATAGAAAAAGAAAATGCGCATTTTCTATGATTTTGGACCATAGGAAAAAATTGGGTTAAGAAGCAAGAAAAAAAAAATGAAATTAAACTGTGGCCATTGGAGAAATACACATATAGGTAAATATAGAGAAAAACATGAGAGAGGGGAGAGAGAGAGAGAGAGAGAGAGAGAGAGAGAGAGAGAGAGAGAGAGAGGGAGAGAGAGACATAAAGACGAGAGCAAAAGACAACCTTCACCCAGTTGAAAATGTTGAAAAAGACACTTTTTTTTCTTTTGCCTACCCGATTGCCGCATTTTAGCGATTGCAAATACCGATTGCCCTCATCCCCTTCCCGCACCCCTGCAACAATTTTCCTTCATGGACGTAGATGTTAAATTAACTAAAGGAAAATGTACAAGAAGTGTTTAAAAGTCTAAATGGGTAAAAATGTTTTCCAAATCAATTGGGTTCATGGGAATTTCTCATTCCTAACTGGATAAAAGGAATTGGTTATATATTTTACAAGATTAAAGTTGATTTATTCTATGATTTTTCATTCTTGCCGCCCCTGTCTCTCGACTTGACTTCATTTCTCTTTTTTCTTCTTCTCTTAGCTGGCTTCCTTTTTGGACTGGCATTTAGCTTGCATTTCTCGTTTCTCGTTTGTTTGCGCGTATCCATGTCAGAGCGTCATTTAGTTTATTGGCCTCTAGTCACTCCTGCTGACCCTCTTCCTTTCTTCTTAAGCCAACCACAATCCCCCACCATCGCCAGCACCACCACCATCACCATTATAAGGTAAACGAGCTGTGCTGCCTGGAGGATTAGGGCCTTTGGGTAAGAATGCACTTTGAAGCGTCTTAATTAAAAGTCATGTGACAAAAGACACCCAAACTACTAGCCAATTGGAAACGGAATCAATTTTCCCAATTGAATAAAATTTGCAACATTTTTCAATAGGCAGTTTTCCCTTTTGTCTATGAATCCTTCCCCTTACCCCACCCCCTTGGCGAGTGGTGTAATTGGCGACAATATTTTCAATTTCCTTGGCCATATTTGCCGACATTCCGGTTTCATATTTCATTGTTTGTTGAGTGCTGCTGCTGTTCGTGTTGGCCCTCTTTTTTTTCCCTTTAAGCCTGTATGAAAGGGTCAGAGATTGTGGAGAGAGAAAGAGAGATTGCATCATCATGGGGAGCAGCAGGAACTCTTTTTGTTGACTTCATCTGGCATATACACCCACATGCATCAAGTCCTTGCCCCTTCCTGCCTTGAAATGCAGCATTATTTCTTATCCACTTTCACTTGTTGTACACATTTTTAATACCCTATGCTTATGCCCTTTAAAGACCTTAAAAAACGCTTTGATTCATACATCGTCATAGGAACATATTAAAGCCCCGTTTATAGTTGAAAACAAAACAAACTAATCGATATTAACTAGTATAGGATCGGTTGTATGCTAATATAATTAACAAAAAGTCAAATGACAATTGAAGAATTGGCATACATTCATACATACATAGATACAACCTATGCTTTCTTTTGAGTGATTGAGTGCATGAACAATCGTCTAAGCAGGAATGAAAGAAGAAAAAGAAAACCAATTTCAACCGAAACGCCCACACAATGAATGTGGGTGGATTGGTAAGTTAGGGAGAGAGAGAGAGAGAAAGCGGGTGAGGGAGAGGTAGCAAGCGGCAAGTGCAGAAGTGGCAGCAGTTGTTAGAACGAACAATTGGATATGGAAGTAGGAGTCAAAAATGTGGGAGTAAGAAGCTAAAGATAAAACTGGAGAAGCTGCTGCTGCTGCCGGAGACTCTAGCTAGCAGTTGTCAAGTGGCCATCTTGATGACATTCAAGTGGCCAAGTCAACGTGCCTTGGCACAGAAATTTCCTACTTTTCTTTTGGCTAATTGTTTTGTTCTTGAAGTGTCTCGTAACGAGCCAGAAATCTCATCTAAAGTTTAGGGGAGATTCAACTAACTGCAAGATTAGACAATAATTCTAGTGAGTTCCACTCTATTGATTCAATTGAGCTATTCCCAATTGAAATAACTTACAAACTATGTATTATGATAATTTGTAGCCTATCTACAGGGGCACAAACTTAATTTAAGCAACCTGGCAACTAAAGTTCAAAGATGAAAAGGTAGAAAATAATTTGATTAAGCACAAAAATGATTTGATTTCGGGATTGTTGTTATCAATTGTTATCTTACTCATTATTATCCAGATATCTGGAATGCATATACTTATATCTACATACGTTCCGCCTAAAACACACATGGCGTTTTGTTAGGCAAATTTTGTTAGCTGCTTGTTATCTTTGGGCCTGAGCAAATTCAATGACAAGCAAATAAGACGCTAGAGCACATGGTACACGGGTGGGTGGTTGCCTTTTTGTGCCATTATGCATTCATCCATTCATTTATTCATTTTCTCATTTAGTCAAAAGATGTATAAAAATATATAATGAAAATAAATATGTATGTACATATGTATGTGTATACATATGTGAAATTAGCCATGGCCAAAATTGGTAATGCGTTTAAAGCTTGTAGACAATTTTGGGCATGAAATGAATTTGTCGTCGTTTGCCATATAACCCAAAAAAGGTAAAAGCGGCACGCACAACAAACAGACAAACAGACGGACGGACGGATAGACAGATAAAAAACACATACAACTAGCAAACAACTGGGATAGATGAGCCACGAACCACCACGCTAAAGCCTAGGTACATAGAAACAAAAATCAAAATATGTATATGTTGTATTGAATATTATATATGTATGTACATACATAAACAAGAGGATCGACATTTATAATACCCTAACTAACAATTCAAGACTAAATTATCACAACAAATACGCAATTAAATCCGCCATCTAACTTGATTTCACTTGAATTTAGATAATTGATTATCAAAGCTGTCTACTATTTCCCCCCCACACATGCCTAGAAGAGTGCAAACAATCTTTAGTTGTGTGTGTTCAGTCCGTAGCCGGAAATCGGTAAATTGAATCAATTGTGTCCCGATAATCAATTGTCATAAAAAAAAAAAAAAAAAGGACTGGCAGCAATATTTCTCCGAAATAATAATTATGGGGTTTTCCACATATCATTTAATTTTTAAGGCCAATTTTAGGTAACATTTCATTGGAATAGATAAAGAGAGTGTTCCCTTAGTCTGAGAGATTGTCATAAAGTAAGTGATTGAGCATCGTTTTTTTGCTCAACTGTATAAACGAGAGATAAATGTGTCGCCCTCTATGGCCATTAACTTGCCTATGATATTATTAGTCTTTATTTCGTTCCATCTCTCTCTCTCTCTCTCCTTCTCTGTATGTCTCTTTCTTTGTTCGTCTATATGACAAATCGTTAGCTCTTTGGCTTTGTATGTATGTATCTCGACATGTGTACACAATGCATCAAAATCCTCTATATACTTATATATGTGGGGATCTATAGAGTACATAAATAGGTCTAGAACCTAGCCAACAAACGTCTTACTGTCGCTCAATATAATAACAATCATCCGTATATAAATCAAAATACAAAAAAGAAAACACGAAAAAACAAATTACATGCATCAAATATTAAAGAGACCGATTTCCAAATACCCTTGACGAAACATTTTATGGTAATTTAACTTAACGCATTTTAAATTTCTTTCCAGATTTCTTAACCCAATTCCAAACTAAATGTGGTTATCAGAATGTTTTCCATTAATCACAATTTCACATCTTTAATAAACGTATTTATCTAAAGGGTACTAAAAATACAAACCAAATCAAACAGCTGTGTTTCCCTTAATTGCCAGTGGTTGTTGTTAATTCTATTATTATTGGAACTATTGATTGTTGTTTTTGGCTTCTTAGAGGGACAGCGAAACAGAAAGAAAGAGAGAACGAGAACATGTGTGTGGTGTGAGACTAAGACTGTTTTGGCAAAGAGCGAACAACAACAACGAAAAGCCTCAAGAATGAGAAAAGAAAAAGTGTCAGTCAGAAACCACCTGTCAGTTGATATCATATTCATATAATTCCATGATTTGGGCATTAAAATTGTTTCGTTTTTAGAATTTGCCAGCACAAGAAGTTTGACTAACGACTGCCAGTGTTGGTAAAACGACTATGAAGCAAACAGAAAATGTGTAAAGTATTTCAGTTTAGTAAAATCCCTCAAAGAAAGAGACTAATTTGACACCTCAACGAGTCATTCCGCTGCGTGTATAAGAATTCAGTGTTGTAAAGCACACAAAGGGCCAAATATTAACCATACAATGATTAACTAAATCAATTATTGATGACCCAAATTTCTTATTAACTCAAGTGTTGGGGAAAACTGGTTAAAGAGATACGATTCGTCATTTAAGTGGGTTGTTTCAAGGCTCTCTTTTACCTGTGACTCGGTTGAGACGACTTGAAACACACACAGACACACACACACTCAAAATGCAAATAAATGTAGATGAAATAGATGATCAATCATTTTTGCGAATCATATGATTCACTCAACACGAACTACATCTATTTTAGTTATTTTTATACATTTACGTATTAATCGTTTTATTCATTCAAAGTAAGGAAACTTTAGGTGAGAGTTAACTCTCATTCTGGGCAGAATTACACTACATGGAAATGAAAACAAAACAGTTTCAACTCGATTGATTTAATTCGAAATGAACTGTCAATATCATTGATTGGATTTGATTCTTTGTGTCTTTTAATCTGATTTCAAAGAATATTCAGCACTAGACGGAATAATGATAATGAAGATGATGATATATAGTTGTCATTGTGTATCGTTATTCAACAACCACGCCTCCGCATTATAGCAAGCAATGTATATAATGTCCATACGCTTGTGTTCTATATATTTACTATACATATATATATATATATGGATTATATATCTACATTTCTATACATATGTATATATGTATATGTACTTATGTAGATGTACCTGAATCGAGCGACCGCTTTTTGCGTTGCGTTGGCGTTGTAATGGAGGATTTTTCTGTTGGTTGTGTGTTATATTGCTGTTGCTGCTGCTTTTGGTTGTTGTTGCTGTTGTTGTTATTATTGTTGTTGTTGTTGTAGTTGTATCTCAATTTATGTATATTGTAATTTGGGTTGATTTTTAGTTGTAATGCTTCTGTAGTTGTAGTTGTTGTTGTTGTTTAGTTGGTTGTCGGAAATTTCGCACAATTAAATGCTAAATACAAGGCAATTTCAATTGTTTCTATAACATTGTTTCGTGTCACTGATTTGTCACATTACACAATTGCACAACGACAACGAAATAATCATCGGTGAAAGAACGAACACAAATAATGCACAACAAAAAATCGTTGACCACCTTTCTTGCTGGTTTTTGTTTGTTTTTTTTTTTTGTTTTGTTCGTAACTTTTTAATTCATTTTTGTTTTTCTTTTGGATTTAATTATTGTTTTAGTTTAGAAAAAGTCTTCGACTGGGCAGGGGCAGGGGCAGAGGCAGCGGCAGAGACAGAGACGCGTCTGTTTTTCTCCGTTTCTTTGCACTTGTAGATACTTTTTCTCTACTTCTCTGTCTGTTTCCTGCCAATTGTGTGTTCTACGGATAAACGATTTAGAAAACATTCAACAAACTGGGAAACAACACACAGAATAAAAAAACAAAAAAGACCTTAAGTAGATACACACATATGTATATAGAACACACTCGCACACACACTTTTCACACACATATGCACAACATTTTCATTTTGGCTGGCAAATTTCCACTTAAATAAAAAAATTTAAGGAAAAACAACAAAGTGAAATCAAAAAAAAAAAAAAAAAAAAAAAACATTGGTTTCCAAATTCTTTTTGTTACCGTTTTCACTTGGAAAACTGTTGTGTGTTCTTTTTCTCGAATTTGTTCTTTTCGAATTTTAGTATCTTGAAATTTTTAGGTTCTTTTTGCTTGTTTTATTTATTTATTTAAATTATTTGTTGCGCGGCGTCGTCGTTGTGGCAAGCTGAACTACGTCTGACTTGATTTTTTTTTGGTTCAATTTTTTTTTTCGGGTTTCTTTTTTTTTTTTTTTGCGGACAGAAACCGCTGTATTTTCGGCGCAAGCGCTCTTTGGCACCCTGGCAATAACAGTGGCACAAAAGGCCGAGAGAGCGAGCGGGAGAGTGAGAGAGAGATAGTGGGCAAGAGAACGAATTTAACTGTGATACAACCCTGGCTAAGAAACTAGAACGGTAAATTGGGGAGAGGGGTTGCTTTTTGGTTCTCCCTGTCTGTATCGTGCTCTCCCTCTCTCTCTCTCTCTTGCGCTCTCTCTCTCCCTCTCTCTATCGCTATAACTGAATGGAGGGTTGTTCATAGTTGCACGGTTGCATTTGCATTTCGTGCCGTGCAGCTGTCTGATTTTGTGTGGGCAGTAGGTTGGTATATACCGTGCCAGGGTTGCCTTCTGTGTCTGTACAGCTGGAAAGTGCTGTGGGCCAGAGTTGTCATTTATACATGTGAGTATATGGCAAGTGGATAGGAATTGTTATAGTGTGTGAGTTTTTTTCTCTATGGCAACGGCCAGAAAGCATTTCTTTTAGAGTTGCCAACCCAGTAAAAGGGTTAATAAAGAGTCTTTAACTACGTGTAGTGCTTGGAAATGCAAAGTATGAATACTGTTCACACAGACCGACACTTACAATGCCATTTAATATTGTAATAGAGTTGCGGAAATCCCATAAAAATCAAATTCAATTGAACAGCATGAACTTTTGTTTAAATCATTTTGAATTTGCATTTTAAGTTCATAAACAAACAACAAACTCTTGAACACACACACACACAGGTACAAACACACTCTTTCTCTCTCTCTCGCTCTCTATGTGTACCTCTCTCTGAAACATTTGCGTCAATGTCAGACAGCAACAACAACAACAGCAGGCAGCAGCAACAATTAGAAAACAAACAACAAAAGCACGTTGTAAAAATAACACACAAAAATAGAAAACAAAAAAAAACGACGCCATATAACTTTTAGTATACTTAATATTTAAGCCAACTGAGCAATGGATGAACACAAGAATGTTTGCTATACGATTGCCTGCTGTTGTTATTGTTGGACAGTGTAACTAAAGTTTTGACTGAAACTATAAATAAAGCAATTATGCCACAATTTTGAATTGTTTTCTTTTTTGGGGCAAGTGCATGAAACTAAATTGTATTGTATTGTATCATCCAACCCATTGAGCCATCCATCCGGCCTACGTCAAGCAACACGCACGTTTTCGTTTCGTTTACTTCTTCTCTTTCACGCTGTTTCCTTCCTTATGGTCATCGTTTTCTTTCTTCTTATTGTAAATTCAATCTATTACGTTCGACTAGAACACGTCAACTGAATTAGTTAATCAAGCCGCAAGCCACAAGCGACGGCGCGCGTATACAAAAAATAAAAAAAACGAGTGGGAGAGACTGACAGACAGACAAACAGCGAGAGAAAGAGCGTAAGCGACCCCAGAAAGAGAAAGAGATAACGACAGAGAATTGAGATTGGGAAGTGAGAGAGCAGCGTAGAGGTAAGCAGGCAGCAGGCAGCAAGCGAAAGCGAGAGTGTGTCATTTGTGCAGGTGTTTTTATTTCTTCTTATATTTGTTATTCAATTTCACTTCACAAGCAGAAAGAAAAACAACAGCAACAGAAAGCAAAGAAAAATTATTAATAAAACACAAGCAAAAATTATACAGAAGCACAATTTCCAAAAATCAAGTTGATAATATGAAACGCTGCGTATGCGTAACATGGCACAAATATTGCGCATACGCAACATTACAACAACATCATGTGAGAGAGAGAGAGAGCGAGTCTGAGAGAGACAGGTAATATTTCCGTGTATGCCGAGAGTAGAAGACCTTTCTTGGCACAGTGGTGCAAAACGTATTATCATATAATTTACAAAATAATCTAAGTTAAGATTCTCTCTAAACAAATAATATTAATACTGTAAATCTATTTTACGCAGAATTGGTTTCTCCTTTAACTTTCATCTGTAAATTAGATGAAAAACAAAGTTCTAGTTCGATCTGCCGTTTTTATATGAGTTAGAAGCTCTTCAGAAGACTTTAAAACATGTTAATCATAATACATATGTATATACACGATTCTAGTTAGCTATAACGTCGTCTTAAACATAATCTATTATGACCTGTGTTTTGATTTTGTGAATTTAATCTTAAAACCAATTAGCTGACAAAGTTCAAAAATATACTTTTCCACTGTGCATCCATTCATACCTTTTCTATTCTCTCTCTTACTCCATCCCTGGCTGGTATTCGTCATCCTCATCACACTTAAACAAACATGGAATAGAGTACATGGAATGGCGCTCTCAATGATTTGTTATTTTCCGTATTATTTTCTTACTCTGCCATATGATTGCGTCTTTTTCTACTTAAGAGAGGGCACCCACGCAAATTTATTTTCACTGCTAATTTTGTTTTTGGTATACGTTTTGATTTTCGAGCAATTTGAAATAGTAAATGTATATAGTAAATATACAAGCATATCCACATACATATGTATATACAAAGTAAATATGTGTTCTTATATCCATGATTGGTAGAGTGAAACAAAGATATAGATAGTGAGTGAGAAACTACAAACCCCTCCGGCCGGCCGGCGGGGCTGTCTCTTTCATTTTATAGTAAATTTCCTAAGCTTAAAACGCAAATCTGTTAAAACATGAAAATAAAAATAAAAAAATTACTTTAATGAATTGAACCCATGTAAGGTAGCCTGGATGAAAGGTTTCAGGCAATTTCGGACAAATGCGTGGGCAGCTAGCAGCTTACGCGAACCCGCGCCAAAAAATTGGGGTTGATGGTTCGTAGGATACGGCAGGATGGAGGACGACAGTTGATGGGATGCGAGGAAGCCTGGTAGGGAGCCTATTGTGCCACTTCAGTGATTATGATGTGAAACGACTCGGACTTCCCACTGAGATGATATACATACATAAGCCGAAATGAGGCAAAACAGTCAGGGACATGCCAAGTCTCTACATTGTTTCATTATTATTATTAAATACCTTGACAAAACTGAGTATATACGGCGTATATAGCCACTTGATGGTACTTTTAATGATAATGGGAATGACACAGATGCATTTAATTAAACAATGTCCACGTTTGAGCAAACTGAAAGTGAACCTTGAAATTAAATGTAAATGTTTTATTAACAATTATATTCATTTTTAATCTACAGCTATTTGATGTATTTAATAAGTCTACTAATAATCTTGTTATCTGCTTTAATTTGTAGTCGTTTAATTTTGTTGATTTATTTTCTAAAAAAAAAATTGACTAATCTTGGGTCAAAAGTCTTAAATTCTACTGATAGTACAATTGACTTCAGTTTAGGATTCAACAAACTACAAATTAAGCTTTATAACCTGATACAATCTTTCAGCTTAATTCTTCTCTGATTCATTCCTTACTTTATTCGAGTAAATGGGTGAAAAATGTGCTTATTAATTTGCCATGTATTTCTGGCTTATAATTCAGAAATGTTTAATAAGAATCATGATGGAAGATCAAAAGCAGCGCACAAGCCTCTTAAAATTTTCTATTAACTGCATGCCTAAAAGTATGCCATACAAAATTTCGCTAGCAAACGATCTATGAATATGATGTAGATGAAACAACTACTTTTAATTAATGACTTTTACTACATTAGTAAGTTCGTTTCACTTACCTTCAACAATGTGAGTATCTTCTGTGACAGATCATAATCAAAATTGGAATATTTTGAGCCACTCATATCGTAAACGAATACTAAACCGGCACGCTGTGTCTCTGTATCCTGTAGAGCACAATCCAATTGATAGACAATGCCCTGCAAAGTGGTCGTATGGGAGACACCCAATGGACTGTGACGATTGGCGGTGAATAGGGCAATAGCTGCACCGCTAGATGTGCGAGCCGGCTGTAAGTAAATACACCCAAAAACAAAAACAAATCATAGATTAGTGCAAAATGCTAACTAATGCTTACGGACCACACCCTTCGCTTCTCACTCTTCCTTACCAATATGGTAAATTTGCCAGTTTTAAGTTCAGAGCGCAATGGCTCTACATCCGGTTCTATGTTATATAGATATTCCTTTTGACGGATTTGCTCATGTTGTTCGTAAAGCGAAACGGCTCTTGGTATATCAAATTTACGGGCATATAAAAATTTAACTGCTGTCGTATGTGAGATGTGTCGTCTGATGGGCGTTGTTAATGCTGTTGATTGTAATGCTGGTGCTGCTGTTGTTTGTGTTGTTGCTGAGGCGTTGGATGTCGCTGATATGTTTGACGTGACTGATGCTGCAGTGGCTGGTGTTTGTGTTGATGTTGTTGTTGCTGTGCAGTTGGCTCCAAGATTGTTACAGAGATCAATGAATTGTTTCACAGCCTGTTTAAAGAAAACAATAAAGGTGTGAAAATCAATGGCAATTCGCTAAATACTATTAAATAATCCATTAAATTTATAAATGAATTTCCATTAAAATATATTATTTGATACAAATCCCTATATAGAATCAAGATACTTGGACAAAAGTGCAAGCCAATTGTCTGGTCTGTTCTTTTGTTTTTCCACAGAACTCGATTGTGCAATCTCATAGCGAGGTATGGCTTTTGATTCTCATGAATTATATTATATACTTATATGTAGGTATTTAACCTTCCTTATCTTGATGGCACCAATTACCAATTGAAATGAAAGTGTTTTAATGAAAAGTACTTCAATTTCTTTAATACATACAAACATATATGTACACACACAGATTGGCAAACTATTATCTCTATCTCGTAGAAAATTGGGGTCTCGGCTAATTTGGTTCGGCCAAGTTCAAGTGCCACATTTAATCATGGCTCTAATCAAAAGCTTTAGCAGTTGGTATATGTTGTGACTCTTAGAATAGGTTAAGAACTCTTTGACTTGTAAATAATGTGCAAATGACTTGTGACTTTCTTCATATTTTCCATAGAAACTAAAGCCGATAAGCTTTTCGAGTTAAGACCAACATTCATAACAGTGTAAACAATTGTCTACATGGCTGAGAATAGGGTCCAAAGCAATTTGTGACCCATCTGATGCCGTTAACAAGGGCTAAGCCTTATTTACCTTTTATAAAATAAACAATTTGATTTTAAGATGTTTGTAATTACAAAAATAATTATTCACATTAACAAAAATGCAAAACTAATTTTTACTATTTAATGTGAAAACAATTAAACTTTTAACAATTATGGTTCCTAATTTTCAAATTAAATTTGGTTGGGTGGATATTTTCCAGGAAAATATTCATTCATCGAGAAAACGTTTGCATTTTAATTGATTCCAATGAAGTACCCAAAACTCAAAAATGTGGGCAAAGCAAGTGATTGGGTGGGTGGTGAGGGGTTTGGTTGTTTGAGTGGGTGGTGTAGCGTGGCAATTACAACCCACCTGCTCTAGATTGCGACGACGCTGATGCAAGTCAACCATTTTTTTTTTCGTTTATTATGTGTGGGTTACTTAAAATCCTTTCAATAACGGTTTCGGATTATTTTCTAAAAATAAGAATAGATTTCCTATACATTTAGAAATTTTCTGCACTGATATTTTGGCGAGACACGCGATACGTTCAAAGCTTCGTGTAACACTGACTGACTGACAGGCAGAAGCTAACTCCGTAACATCGTCTCGCACATCGATCGAAGTGGAAGTGAACGGGGACGGCCCCGCTGATAGAGAAGTTTCGCTCTCTCGCTCTCTCACACGATGATGATGATGTCCAGCGACAATGGTTAACGAACTGTATTGAACTGCAACCAGCCGAAGAACATACAAAGAGAGTCAGAAAGAGTAAGAGGGAGGGCGAGCGAGAGAGAGAGAGAGTTTGTGGGGGAGCAAAAGAGGGGGAGTAAAATAACGTAAGAAAGAAGAAAAAATCACACATACACTCGCACACAAAACTGATGGTTATTGGACAAATTCTAAGAAGCAGCAGCAAACCAAGTCAAAAACACCTCGCGGCAATATTCTCGCTCAATGCTCGGGACCAAGCCGGGTCGAACCGGCGGCAGCGGCGACGGCGGCGGCGGTGGTTCCTCCATGTGTTCACATACCGACTATTTGAGTCATGCGAGAGGCGCGCGACACTGCGCGAGAGGAGCCAACGGCGACGCTGATGACGAAGAGAACTCTTAGTCGTCGTAGTAGATTATGAGGGACTACCATATGTCACCACCAACTGCCGCTAACCACCAACGTGTTACCATATTTACCGTAGTACAAGACTTCACAATAAAAACCAAACAAATTCTGATTCCTGGGATTTCAAAAGAAAAAAAACTATTTAAAATTACGATCGTTCAGATTTATTTTAATCTTAAATATGAAATAATCTTCAAAATCCATAGAAGACTAATCGCCAGGGTCACTGATTAAGTACATATCCTTTTGTATTGATTGCTGACCAAAACGGGGAAACCCCGAATTTTGTTTTGCTCTTTACTATTTTTGCTATTTGCTATCCCAGAGAGACAACAACTTAATTGCTTCCCGGCTAATAGGGGTGTACGATTAATCGGCTTTAAAAACCTTTACCGAGGTTCAAATGTTTGTAAAAAATCTTCTTTACCACTGCAGTGGATCTTCAGTAATGGATAAATGGTAAACAAAATTACTATCCGCCTGAATCCGCCACTGATTGACCTAAGTACATATGTCAAACACACTAGTCAATAGACTGTTAGTGCCAACTAATGTTGTTTTGAAACTGTAGTTAGGTAGAGAAGTGAAATAAAAAGCAAACTGGGTCAGGCAAATGAACCTTCGACTTCTCTCTATACAAATATAGTAATTAGCCAAGTTTAATATTCTGATCTTTCAACTTTCAACCCAATGTGCCAGCCACTATCACATATCATCATCTCCTTCAGCATCATCATCATCATAATGCGGACCAGGTTACAACAGCTGATACCTTTTTCCTTGTATAAATGCGTCACACGATTTCGTTGTTATTTCGTGAGTCGGCGGCATCGGTGTGTATTTCTACGAATTAAAGCAGCATCTCCACACACACACACACACACACACACACACACACAGACACACATTATGACGTTCATCATCTTTATTTCTGTATCCATATAAACAGAAGAAAAAGCCACTGGAATCGCACCCGTCATACACATCAATAAACATGATGTAATATAATATGGGAAAAACATTTTCACAAGGGAATTAAAATATTCTTAAGAAGTCTGTGAGATAATATCCTGCCAGGATTTGTACATGAAAATCTTGTGAATAAATTTAAAACTCGTTATCGATTCGACATTGACAAAATTTCTTTTCAAAAATGTATTCAAATGTGTCATCACCACATCCACATCAAAGGTCAGGCGACCTTTAACATACATGAGAGAGAAGAGTGTGCATTTATATGGACCGCTTTCACTTTTATCACTTGAGCAAGGTAGAAATTTGAGATTGTGTAATACGTTTCTTTGTATGTATTCGAAACATTTGTCATAACAAATATTTTAAGCAGCAAAATATGGATAATTTTTCGATTCTAAGCACTCCTCTTTTTAACAATAATCGCATGAGACTCATGCTTGAATTCTGTTTAAGCAGAAAACGGGGGAACGGACCTTGTCACACATATTTAGCTTGAATGAATTAATAGACCAACAAGTGAAATTTAACCAGACATTTTCTTCTAAACATCGTCATCGTCTCTTATAACTGTGCATGCAAACTACTAAATGCGGCCAAGAGGAAACGTTCTGCAACTGTAAAAAAACAACGAGCTTTGTCTAAAGACTTGAAGAGATTGACTTTTAGATTGAAACATATACTTAATGTATTCATTGAGCATGACAATAAAAAAGAATTTTTCGATTTCTGATTACTCAAAGAACAGCTGCCAATCACGACATTTGTCTTGGCCCCCCCCTCCCAAAAAAAGTGGGGGAAATTGTATGCTCAAGTTCTGGAAACATGGTACACAGGATATGGTTAATAAATGTGATGGGATTTCACGAACTCTTCTTCTATCAGATCAGCACAGTGTAACACAGGAAATGGCCATAAAAAAGAAACACTTTCGCATTACTTTTTTTTTTTTTTTTTTTTTTTTTAGAAATGCTCTTTAAATGCTTCCGTTTAATGCGCAGTCGCAAATTACTTTGACTGTGTATTGTGTGGAATTGGATGGTTGGATGGATGGAGGGATGTACGCCATCGCGTTAAACGAAGATTGAAGGGGCGACGCGGCATCATTTTTTTGTGGAGCGTCTAGCGGATCTTGCAACTTGAAACATTTTGCACTAGCACGCAAAATATGTATGTACCCCACATACAAAATGAGAACACCAACGAGCTGATACCCTAGAAACTATAATTATCCTGTTTTAAAGAAAGATAAACGAATAACTAGAAATCCCATTTAAAACCTCCTCAAAAATCTGCATTCTCTCCAATCTCTAAACGATTTCAAAAAGTTATAAATCAATTAAATCGGATTTGCGAAATTCGACAATTTAGTTCTTGTGATTTGAATGCAGATTGAAAGACATTATTCTATCTTGAAAATAAAGCCATAAATTGTACAAAAACTCAAAAAATGTACTTAGAGATTAATGAAATTAACGTTAGTTGAAGTTTATCCCGTTTGTTAAAATCGATTAAAATTGGGCAAAGTTACAAATTCACAAAGCTAAAAAGCTAATTCCCAAAAATTTTAAATTAAGTTTAGTCAATTAACTATATTTTGATTAATTCTTGCTATTAACAATAATTTGAATGTTTTATCAGTCATTTTTAATCCATACAATTATGTTTTTTACATTAAGAAATTTGGCCAATTGATTTTTTCAATAATCGGAATGTACTAAGTAAAACTAGAGTAAATTAAAGAGAAAACTGCGGCATGTGTTTAATGTTAGTGCTTGCTTTGTTTTTGTTTTCTTACACCAAATGTTGATATACCCCAGTTTTCAGAGGGTATGCAAAAAACAAAAAAAACACACAAACAAATGCAAACAAAAAGAAATATTAAAGCATGAAACAGAAAACGGTTTGTCTTCGTGCTCACCTCGCCCATTTGCATATGAACACTTTCGAGAAAGAAAGAAAAGAAAACAGCAAAATTAATTTGCATGGAAAATTATGTCGGTTGTTTGCTCATACTACATACATATATACACACATAGAGAGAGATAATGCAAGATGATTCGAACGAAAACGGAACTTGAAACATAAGCAGAAGAGATGGCAAATGATCATAATGCAAAACCAGAAATCAGATATAATCGAGAGCATTAAGTATATAATTTAATAGAATTCCGCCTAAAATTATGCTTCTCAATGCGAACATGCTTCCTATATAAAACTGTACATATATTCCTATTGGATAACCACAGGGTTTAGTCTCTATACCAAATCCAATAAACCCACTTGGAACCACTAGAATGGTGTCAAATTGAGCGATTTCATCTAATCGTAATAATTTTTCACCTAAGCAAAATAAGGTCACATACATACAAGTCTTGCCACTTGCTTTTTATCTAATCATATTGTAAAACTATGCCGAGTTCAAAACCAGGGGGAACCGCCTCAATGCTTAAAGGTTTCATTGTTAAGTTATACACATGCACATACATATATAGACGGATGTATGGAAATGTAGAAGAAACTGACTGGTCTGGCTGGCATTCCAGATTCAAGTTAAGAGGGGGAACCAACAATAAACTAATAAAGTTAATCTATAAATAGAGCAACCAACAACTGAACATATGAATATACAGATACACAATCAGATGATTAATCAGTTAAAGTTAAGTTCTGAGAAATAATGACAATTGCTGCAATTGCATTTGAAGTAAACTCTGTGGGATTCAAAAGAATCAATGATCTATATATTCCTGATAACGTGGATCCAGATCATATTTTACTCTTAGGCAACATGTAAGGTTATAGTTAGAAAAGATCGAACCCAACGAGAGATTATAGCAATATATTCAGCAATAGAAATGCAGCCTAGATACATTCATTTATCGATAAACCGCCTTGGGGGTCAGGAGGTAACGGTAGTTGATTAATGGTTAGTTTGTAGAATGCAAACTAACTGCACTTGCACACACCTTGGCTATGTAAAGGAATAGACGATGATGACAGCCGCTGCTGCTGTTGCCGCCTCCTCCGCTCTCTTCACTGTGGTTTATTGTATCCTTATTCTGTGACATATTGTGCCTTATATTGACATTGCAATTCACTAACACACACACAACACACACACACAATCTCAGTAAATGGATTTATTTTATGAATTATATTTTAAAGCATTTTTTTTTTTTGTTTCATCACATCAAAAATAATAAACAAAATATACACACACAGCGCGCAATGGACAAGAAGATGAACGCGACGCGCAACAACGAACGACTGAAGAGACAGAGACGCAGCAACAAACACAATGAACAACGGGAATCAACTAACGCAGGCAGCGCAGTCGCAGCGTCAGCAGCAGCAATCATCACATACAAAAACAAAACAAAAAGAAAAAGACACACCATCAAGCAGAGAGAGAGAGTGAATGAGTGAGAGAAAGAACCCTAGAGAGTAGAAGCTGCGGGAGAGAAAGAAACTAGCCAGAAGCCGCCATCAGCCATCGCAGGTAGCTAAACTTTCCTATGAAAGGCGACACGACAATTGGCCCTAACTTTGTTTTTTGTCGTTGAAAATTTAATACATACTTACATACATATGTACATCGCTTTTATGCAATTAAGAACTGAAACACAAATTAAACACAGACTAGCAAATCTCATATCTGTGGAATCCAAAGGAAATACAGGTGAGTCCCGATAAATCGTACCCCACTAATTCAAAAACCTCAATATTTCGTAAACAACTGCCCGTCTTGAAAAAACTTCGTTCCTTGGAAAGGCCAGTAAATCGAAAACCTCTGTAAAAATTCCCTTGCCCTTTCGAACTATCGACACTCGTCTATATATATTTTAGTAAGCTCAACAACGTTTCCAAGAACACCTCTAGGTAAGCATATTCTATATCGCATTGGGATTTGGGGCACCATAATTCATAAGAAAAATTTAGTCTGGTTTCTGGGTCTCGGGGGTGCGTAACATTGTTGCCTGTTCGTATCATTAATAGATTAACTAAAAACAAGAGATTTTATGTCTTTTAATCGTCAAAAAGCTAGACGAAAGCTAGAATCTGAAGGTAATTTTAAGGGTTATTAGAATAATACCTATACAGGGTATATATCCCTATACCTAGTTTATAGGAAACAAAACATATAGCAGTTCGATTAAAAGAACCCTATAAAAGAATCTTTGCATATTCTAAATTGTTTTCAAAAGAACTTTCAATAAAAATACTTGTGCAAAAATATGCCTTAATTTTGACACACTGTGCAAAAAATCGTAAAGTTATCTAGATTTCATATCAGAAAAAGATTATGAGAATCCATTTTTCAATAATCACAAATAATTAAAAGTAGCTTAAAACAATTACTAATTATATAATTCTATCTTATTAATTATAAAGAAAATTATGTGTAAAGTTCATTTTTTTTATTACTTCTTTCCATTCAAGATTGAGTTCAGGATTTCTCTCTAAAACTTTTTCAAACTAAATGTTGATTTTGAAATTCTCTTCATGTTAAAAGAAGGCCCCCTTTATAAACATCAATCCGCTACTGGTTGTATGTGCTGCCGCCTTACCCCACCAAAATTTATGAACCGCTGAGCATAGCTTTTGTGCTTAAGTTAATTTATATGCTTTTTTTTTTGTTGTTAACTTTTAACTTCTTTTTTTTTTTTTGTGTCTCAGACATCTGCCAGCAGTTTGGCTCTTTACACTTTATGACTTCTTATGAAAGTTTTCTAAAATTTCGCCAGAGTTTCGTCGAGTGTTGGACAAAAATTTCACTTGCTTCTTATATGTACATATATAAATATTGTATGTACAATACTTCAACTTACATATGTACATATGTATAGCTGTTCGTTGATCTGAAGTCTGCGCTCAAAGTTGATGATATTGGGATTTGAGTTTTCTACCCATTTGCGCATGATTATTGTTCGCTTATTATTACTATGTGTATACCCTGCTATGTCACGGCCCAAAAGGGTATATTCAATATATATATAGTGAAGTATATCAAGTTTTTTTAAGTTGTGAAAGGCAATATTTATGTAGTTAATAACATAAATTGGCAAACGGATGGCATCATGTTATCCCACTTATTACAGGGTATCACCGAAACGGCTAGTCAGTTTGGTTAACTTCAGTTTGACCGAGTGGATGTTATTATTATTATTATTACTACGCTTTCTTATGAACCAAATTGATCGAATGTTGAACGGGGGGAATCCGGCAGGGCGTAACATTGAGACAAAAGATAAATAAATGAAAAGCTTAAGCATCGCCTCGTCACAAAACTTTCTTTTCAATTTTGTTTAAATAAAAGAAATCATATAATTTATACAAACATATGTGGCCCCAGTTTACATACATAGACATCTTACCTATACATATGTATATGTAGGTATATATATATATATATATGTATATATATTTATACATTTTTGAAAACTAGTTTTATTCACTTGTTCCACTTAGAAAGTGATCCAAATGGGATTAGTGGGACTTCTATGGCATTCGCTTTTTTCTTGGGTTTTTTATTAGTTTAGTCTTTTTTTTGTAGTAGTAGTAGTTATGCAAGTTGTTGTCGCCGATGATGTGACAAATTGTTTTGTTTTTTTGTGGAACGTGACCATTTGAAAACTCTCTACATAAAGTACTTATCGCTCACTTGATACTTGTAATAGTTTTGCAAATCTTCTTTTCTTATGTCATTCTAGCTGATTGCATTATAGTTACTTAAATCTGGGCAATGACATAAAGATAATAACAATTAGATGAATGACACTTACTTCCTAAATGAATAGAATTGCATACAAATGTATGACATACACACAGATATTATATATATATTTTTGCCTCAATAAGTATTAGATTTTTGCCAAATTCAAAGAACCACATTGCGTATACGTAATGTATACTTGGTGATTTGCCCTTAGCAACAGCAGATTTGCCAAACATTTGTCAAACATTGCCAACATGGCAAATCTCAATTAGAAATTGGAGCCGCAACATCATCCATCCTGCAGAAAAAAGACAGCAAATAGTAAGGGACCAGGACATTCGTTGGGGGACTAGGCACAACTTCTATTCACTTTATCACAAAAGGCTTCGTGAAAATTGCTCCCCTTCTCCCGCCAACAACTCGGTCTCTGAGTCCTCTCTTTGCCTCCCGCCAAAACCAAATGGATACATGGATCCCACTAAACTAACCTACGTAGTCGCAAATGCATCCTGGCTGGCATCATACACAATGGTTACAAGCTCTGTCTAACGCATAGCGGTCTCATATATAAGCCATGGGCAAAATGCCAACAAATGTTTGTCTCTTTTTAATTATCAAAAATTAAAAAAAAATACAAAACACAGCACAAAAATGTGGGACAAAATCAGAGAGAAAAGAGAAAAAAAAACGTATTTCTTTTGCACAATGAAAATCGGTCAAACCAATCAAAAAAAAAGACGAGAAAAGAAAAAATAAAAGGGAGAGAAAAAAAGCTAAACAACAATGCTCCATCAGAAAGTTCTTTGAACTTTTTTATTTTTACAAATCTACAAAATGTTCGTATGTATGTACAAACATATGATGTATCTATGTATCAATCTTTATTTTTTTTCATACCCTGCAAAATTTGGATATATTCACTTTGTAAAATGCTTCCTTATTCCTTTGTTGAAGTTTAACTGAAAACTGTTTTGTACAGTAGCTAACAAAAGTATACATATGACCTCAGTTTTTCGATGGTGAGTCTTTTAGAAAATATAGATCTCTGATCTTTGAAGAATATAACGTATTGTGTTCCATCAATTAGACGTCTTGAAGGACTTTTGTAAGGATACCTAACAATCGAAGCTATCTTATTCAATTTTTTGTCAAAATTACAACCATTCCAAGGACTATCCTTTCAAGTCCTTAGAATCGTTCAAATTTTATAATGGAAAGAAGCGAGATTGACATGTATATCATATATTATTTTCAAAGTTCTATTGCACTTTTTCCATACAAAAAAAAACAAAACATGAACTTTTATTTGCCACTGTCCATCATATGATTATGTTCAAGCGAATAACATTATACAATTTAATTATATATAAATTAGCAACAGAAGGAACAAATTTCCCCATTGCCTTCTATTCTAGGGACCTTCAAATATCCCTCCTTCACTGTCCTTCTTGTTATCAATTGAGCAAAGCACGACTTAAACTCGGGATACTGGGGCCAGTATGCAGGAGGGGAAAAAAGGGATTCTTAAACAATAGTCAAGCCATGGGAAACAGCGATAAAACCATTATGCATATACAGTAAACCGACAACCTACAGATGTCTAAAATCGTAAAGTTTAGTTTACTTTAAGGTCTATTTAAAGAAAATGCCACCAGAATTAACGGTTTATTGGATTCTTAAATGCAATTTTTGGACCTATGAAACTTCCCACTAACATCAGGTCCAAAAGAATGTTAGCCAAAGCCAAGATTCACTGTACTTTTACTGAGACTGGAAGATAGAAGAAAGCATTGCGGAAACACACGGAACACACAAGCAAGAAAAAGAAAAACGTCAAATTCATGGCGGCAGTGGCATCATCATCATCATCAACATCAGCAGGCTTTAGACCCAGGCCTCAGAGACCCCGTTTAAAGTCTGAGAGCCAGCCACTCGGCCGGTCGGTCACATATAGTATGTGTGTGTGTGTGTATGTATGTGTGTAGATGGGAAGTTCAACAACCTACATGGCGATTGGTATAAGAAAAGGCAATGAAATAAACAACCACAACAACAAGCAACAAAATATGTAGAAATACGCAGAGTACTTGAAATTCGTCACTCAATCTTCTTTGGTTTAATCATACTTATCAAGCAAATGCTTTAATGTGTTAGTTAGTAATATATAGAATTTAAAGCTTTTCGAGATTATAACTAAAGTAAACCTAAAGATTTTGGAACCCTCTTAACTTTGTAGACATCAGATAAAGTATTTTATTAATTTTCTACGTCTTTCGACCAAAGTGAACGGCGAGGCAATGTTTTCGTCCTGTGAGGCAAAGTTCAAACTTGAAGTCACATTTTTTAAGCCAGCATAGAGCCTGTAATTTTGTGAATTAGTAATTCTTAGTAGTAACCAAATAGAAGCCTACAGACACTCAAAAGGATAAAGGTCCCCTACTGCTAATCCGACAACTACTAAACTGCTTTATCGGGATATAAGTATCCATAAATCAGTCATAGGCATAGAATTAAGAGAATTTATTTGCAAAGTTTCAATATTTTTTACTGCAATGTGGTATGTACGTACATACATATATATTATTAGCAATTCAAATGCGTATATTAAAGTTGTGGCATATTTATTTTTAAACTATTTGCTCAAGAAGTCCTAAAGGCCCACTGGGGGCCTCCGTCCCGGGATGGCCCAGTTTTGGTTTTTGGTTTGCGTTGTCTGTGCTCTGAATTTTATCCATTTTGTATTGTGTTCCTTGTTGCTTGGTTGGTGGCTTTTTGGTCTGACCCATTTCCCCGCTCATTCACACACACACACACACACACACACAAAATGCTATATGTATAAATATATATTTCTGCCGTAGCATTTGATGTATGTATTTTTATACATATATTTTCCTCCTTTGTGTTGGCGGCGGCTTAATCAACGCAAATGAGAAAGCCCTGGCATAGCAACAGGCTCAGCAGGCGGAAAATGAATACATATTTAACAATCAATCTGATAAACGACTTTTGTATGCCCTTCACTAGATAATGGTGTAGAAATGGTTGAAAATAGAATGGTTATTTTCATTTCAAAGCTTATGACTATCGAGAGGTCAATGTCCTTTTTGGATGATAAGTTGAATGAGTCCCAGAACAAGGATAAAATAAGAAGCAAACGCAATGCTAACATTCATTATGTAGTTTACGACCAATTTAATTGGATATTCGGATGCATGCAACACACACACACACACAGCAAACACTTATCGCTCCAAACATGCAACAATGCAAGAGAAAGAAACGAATTTCAAGCAGCAATAAAACTGGCGACATAACGAACTTTGTTGCAGAATCGATAAATCCCTTTATCTCTGACCCCACCGCCCCCCGCCTTTCACTCACATCCTGTATACTTCCCTTTTCACTCCATTTCATTCTGCTTCTGATTCTATTTCAATCTTGATTTGCCAAAGTTGTTTTTTTTATCAACAAAACTTATAACAAACAATAATCAATTTGCATGAATGAATTTTCACATACACACACATAGGAAATGAAAATTTAACTTGCAAATTGAATATAAACAAATGCCCAGTTCAAATAAATATGGATCGATTTACGTTGTAGCCCAAATACACAAACATACATAGATTTCTTAACGTAAACTTAAGCGGCAAATAAATTTCCCATGAATATCTTTTTACACCACATCCAAGCGAATTGGCTAAAATCTTTAAATGTATGAAACTTTGATTTTAAAGCCAAAAATAAAACCATCCATCGAAAGTTAACCAACATTAGGTGTTGTATAGTCAGTCTTTTATTTCATTATCAAAGCTGGAAAGTTAACAGTGAAAATTGACTTTTATTTTTGGCAATGATTTTCACGGAAATGTTTGCTAAATTGGCAATAAGGCATTTGGAAGGTAAGCTATATCTTCCTTCTCCATTCTTGACTTCCGCTATGATGTTTATTCTCTATAATCTTTTTTCCATTTTCAGTTATCTCTGTACATGCATACAGTCAAGGAAAAAAGTCAACATACACCTCCAATTTTGCCATATTTCGGCTTTTTGCAATGAATATTGAAAATCTATGTATGCCATAATTTAGGGAACGGAAAGTTAACTCTTTGCAACAAACTTCTCAGTTTGCGATGTGTTTCGTCCTTTTCTGCCTACTAGTTTTGCTTTCTGAAGGATACTCTGAAACGGACATTAAGTTATCCGATTTTCTTCGAGATTTAATCCGGTGTAATCCTGTCTGAGCAACAGGAAATACCTACAAAGAAGCAATTGGTCGAAAGAGTCTTGAAATATACGATATATCATTTTTTTTATGGTATTAGGAGGAGGGATCTCGCTGTATGTAGACTTTTTTCCCGACACTTTTTCTGTTTGTTGCCAATAATTTTAATTGTGTAAATTTTTTTGAATTTTTTTTTCTCGCATAGAGTTAACTTTCTGTCCGACGCTCGAGGGATCGACTATTTTCGTCGTTATATCAGGAAGATGTACTAACCGGAGGCCCTTTCATATAAGTTTGTATTGGGACCAACAAATTACTCATCGAACTTTAGTCGCTATAACCGGACGGACGTTATATGCGGAGTCGTTGTAACCGGATTCTACTGTACTTAGATTTTTAATTTTTATTGCAAAAACCCGAAATATGGCAAAATTGGAGGTGTACTTCTTTCATTGACTGTAAATATGTTTCTTGGCCAAAGTAAAAAATCGTTTACCCCATTGATTGCTGTAGGAGCTGAAAGCTTTTTTTTTTTTTTTTTTTTGGTGATATTTCTTAATTTTCTTTTTGAAAAATCGACTAAACTGGTTTTTTGGATACTTCTATTCTCAAGCGAAACCAAAAGAAACAACATTAGCTGAGGCGGCGGCAATAGCAGCAAATGCACAGTCCGGAAATCACTTTCCCTAATGAAGCGAAACAACACACACACACACGCACACACACATATTCATTGGCACACTTCCCTTGCCCGAACCTCGTCGATTTTAGTTGTTATTGTTGCTTTTTGCCTGATAACAGTCTCTTTGGATTGCATTGGAATTCATATTTATGTATATGTATGTACGTACATATGTATGTGTGGTCATACAAACGAGGGCTTTCTATACAGAATTCGGAATTCAAATTCTTAGTCAATTATTATTACTACAACTTGTCAAAGCACTTTGAATTTCAATTTCGAAAACCTTAGCCTTTGGTCAGAGGGTGAGGGCCGAATTGGCGAAGAGGAACCACAGGTTGTTCGTTGTTGTGGCAAACTTTTCGCCTGGCCCTCGCTCAACATGTTTGCCTGCCTGTGAGTGTGTGTGTGTGTTTGTGTCTCTCACTGTGTGACGCACAATCGACGTTCATTAATTGATCCTCCCGATCTGAACCTGCATCATCATTTTCACTTGATTTTTAATCTTATAGTAATATAAACTGGACATTTATTTCTCTCATTTATTTCTTTGTTTTGGGTCTTGTGCCGCATACCGCCACACACACACACACACACACACAGGCTACATAGCGACACAGCCACAACACAACACCCAAAAAAAACAGTTTGTAGAAAATTTAATGCACACACACAAACATATAAAGACAGTAAGCAATGCAGGTTAAAACACGCACGCAAATTTTTTTTCCACTTCTTATTTTACTTTGTTTCTTTGATTCTTTTTCGGTTTTCTTGATCAAATCTTCTGTGTCAATTGAAATATTTATTCTTATTAGCAATGTGTTTAGTCCAGTGGGCCAAAGCTGTTGGACCGAAACAATGGGGCAAAGTTGTTGTTATTGTCCATAAACAAACATCCATACATACATATATAATAGAACTACATACATATACACATGCATACATATATATATTTATATATAAGTATGTTTGTATGTGAATATTGCAGGTAATTTGTTTGTATATTCTGTGGCAGCTCTCTGGATGTGTATTTGTTTGTGTGTGGCAATCGAAGTTCATTTGTCTTTTATTATGTTGGTTGATATTTTGTTTAATTACTGGTCTAATTAATTAAATTCGTTGAATTATTTTATTATGGGGACACTTACAAATTCTTGTTGTTGTTCTGCCATTGTTACTAGTGCTGGAAACTAGTGTTGTGAAATTCATTGATGGCACCATCGATAGCAGATTCGATAGTTCGATAAGTCGATGTGTGAAGAGTGTTTAGCGGTTTTAGTGTGGCCATACTTTTTATAAATTTAGTATACTACCGTTATAATTCAAAAAGTTATTTGTCTGGTAGCCCAAAAAGAGTTGTTATAAAATAAGTTTATTTTTATATATTTTTTTTTAATAAATAAAACTAACTAAGGACAAAAACATCTAGATACTTAGTATTGCCAATTGGGGAAAAAAAAAAAAATTTATGGACGCCAATCAAAGAGAAAGGGCTACGATTGCCTAAGCCCTTGATGGATCCTCAGCTTTGCTGGGAGATGATGAAATCTCTGTGACAGGCTCCGGCTCTACAGCTGCAGTCTGCTCAGCAGCTACAGGCGTAGATTCAGTTGGGGCCGTCCTGGCTAGATCTCCAGGAGAGGGTTTCTTGGCAGCTGGTTTTGAATCTCCACGACCAAAGATAGCCTTCTCAATACCCAAAATGGGAGCCTCAAATGCAAGAGTAGCGAATATGGAAGCAGTCAATGTGATACCGAAATCATGCCACCAACGAAGGATCTAAATGAGAAGGAAACACATAGTTGGATAAGTCCTCCAAATGAGGAAAATGCCTATGTAACTTACCGCATCATAGTCGGAGAAATGAGTGTCTGTCTGAAGACGTGCGGCATTAACCAATTGGACAATACGATGGATCACATACATGCAGTAAGTCAGGCGACTGAAGGCAGTGAAGAAGCTCCATGACAAGAAATCGTTGACCAATCCACCGTGTCCATTGTAACAGGCCCACACAATCCAGCCAATTGACAAAGCCCACGATGTGCGACTCAGTGGCTCAAAGATGGCTCCCTCAACCAGCGGGGAGTCAGGTGTATCGGGCAAAATGCGCCAATATGGTCCCCACAAATCAGCCAGCATGGTACCAAAGGCAACTACCCATCCGGTGATTACCCATGGCTTGGCTAGCGGGATTTGACGTCCACGATTGCGTGTGAAGAGGAAGTAGCCAAAGATCACACCAATCAACCAAGTGGGTATGCGAGTATGTGTGGGATAATAGGTCAAACGTTGACGCAAATCGACATGATCATCCTGCACACGGAACAAGGTGAAATCGTTGACTATAAACGTAGCCACGGTACAGCCCAAGCAGAGCAAAGCAAAGATAATAATTGGTATCAAAGCCTTCTTGCCCCATTTCCACAATGGAATAAGGAAGAGCGGTGACAGGAAATAAAGTTGTGTGTCCACAGCCAAATACCACGATTGCGAAATACACTAAACAAAATGAAACAGAAGATAAAATCCATTGCAATTAGTAAATTTAAACAGAGAAAATTCCCCAACCAATCTGCACTTACAATGCTATAAGGGAAGGCATAATTCTGGACATAGAGCAGAGTTGCCCACCATGTGTCCGCGCAGCGAGTGTCCTGTGTGCCCAATTTGAACCACATGGGACCAGCACCCGAATACTTGTACAAGGACATAATGTACAGCACAACGACAGCCACAACAGGAGTGAGACGAATATAACGATGGAAATACATCATTGGGATATTCAATTTGCCCTTGGTACGCTCCAGTTCACGGAAGGCTCCCCAGCACATCAACAGGCCGGACATGAAGAAGAATGTATCGACGCAGAGTGAACCATTTTGGACCAACATCGAATAGGGCGTTTGGACCCAAGTGTAGAATCGATTCTTATTAATATGTGGCAGATCATAGAAGGTCATATAGCCATGACCGAATACCACCCACATCATACTGAAGCAACGCAAACCATTAAGACAATGGATAACATTCGGATTATTCGTTTTTTTCACAGTGAAAATCTTTGGCGCATTATGCAGGACAGAGAAGGCAAGCAACAGTGGCTTCTTGGGAGCTGTAAAACAGGCAAAGAGTCTCCAAGTTCATAAGGACATCAAAAAAAAAAATGCAAACTTACCGCCCTTACGGGTCTGGACATAATCATAAATGCTGCTGGCAATCAGGCAGAAGACGATAAACGAAAAGAAAATGCTGTAACGAAACAAAAACAAAAAATTATTTAATTCATACTTTAGCTTTTGGCATTTTTAATTTAATTTAATAAATTTCCATCTTTTTTTTTGGAACTGTTATCTATACTTGGCTTTGACACTTAATTGCCTTTAATTGTCTAATCTAATCTGATTTGTTTTATTTTTTTCCCCCCATCGTCAGGGTTATCTATTTTGATAGGTTCTTCCGGACACAAAAGCACTCGATATATTATTAACAGTTCGACTATTATATATCATCATATCGGTAAGAACAAAGTGCAATCTGAGTTATGTCACATTTTGGCCTTAATTTGAATTTACTTACATGGCAAAGATATCAACGCCTCGCAATTCCACTGGTGCATTGTATTTACACCATTTCTCTGTGACCATTTCGTTGTCCAGATCGACCACATCGTTGCCATAGAAACTAACAATCGCATCCTTGAGCAATTGATCGGCTTTCTCGGGTGAGCAACTGCTTGGCACACACATGCCCAATTCAAAGAATTCCGGTTTCGCTTGCTTATAGCTAATACGTGATTGAACAAATTCCTCATTACGTTGCTTGACTTTGTCATAGAATAGCGTAACATTCAGACGGGCCAAGCAGTATTGTCCATTGATCTCATCACCATAGGTGGTAGTGGCTGCCACACATTCCTCATATTGACCCATACTGATCATATGACCCCAGAAGAAACCCATGGGCAAGCGACCCCATGTATCGGGAACTGCAATTGGGAGAATATCAATCAACAATTTTTCTCTGCATTCATTTTGGATTATCAAATCAATGAACACTTTGCCACCTGCAATCCACTCATTGGGGGATTTGCACGCTATCAAGATAAGATTCCTACTTATTAATCTGCAATATAAATATAAATTTTTGAATTGCTTAACCAACTATTGCATAAGCAATATTGATTAACAAATTCTGCTGACAAAACACTTCACAGAGAGAGTTAAAGTTGACAGGATTTAGGACCCTGAACACAAACCAGAAAAAAAAAACCCTCAATCTAGTAGTACCCAGTGGTCAGAACCTTATCGCTACAAACACCATTCAACAATCACAAATCAACAATGAAACTTGATTTGTTAGATGGGATTTGTGTGGGAAATCATAATTAAATTTACAATCGGCTCATAAAATGCGGCAATGCGATTTATGAATGGAAAATTGGTTCAATCGTATAATCGTTCCCATTTCAGAGGAGTGTAACCCAAATGCTTCTAAGCGGCATTAGATTACGATGAGAGATTATTTTAGGGTATTTGGCAATTCGTGTTTATGTATACCCAAAGAACGATCCATCTTTCGAATGAATAATCAAGGAACAATCCATATATAAAAGGACGATCCATATTGTAATTTGTATTTGTCACCGATCCGATAACAAAAGAACGAACCGTATTTCGTATGAATACCAAAAGGAATATGTCTTTTTATGAATGTGAATATTTAACTGAAATATATACATATATGGTAGACTTTGTTTCCTTTTCGTTATCAATTTAAAGATCAAGAGATGTAAGACGGGTTAAATGTGCCCCTAAAAATATGCAATAAGCTTAGAATTCACATAATACACTTGTTAAAGATCCTGGAGCCAGAAAAAAACTATCTTAAGATGCTTGGAAACCTAAAAGTCGTATAGACAGCTTGACAAAAGGAAAATCTTAATTCCTCCCCCTCCCTCATTACATATTTTTGATGTAATGTATATATGCTTACATTCCAGAGCCCATTCCTCGTAGTTATTGATGGCATCTCGAATGCGAAGCAAATCTTGATCACACCGCTCATCATCGTAGTCCCGATTCGTATAGGAATTGCTGCGTGCCAATTGAGTGCCAGATGCATTATATGCCTCAGCCTGGTGAGCAGCCACCTCGAAGAACTGATGGGCCAAACTCTTTTGCATAAGCGAGGAGTAGCCGGTTAGCAGATCATTAGCATTCTGTGATTGAGCATCCAACGTTGAGCAGCAGCCAATCGTTAGCAGCAATGCTGCCAGGACACTAAACCGTTTCATAATCCTTCCTATCGATCTATATATACTTATTCGTAAGGGGTAACTATCGCGATTCGCGTGCGCCGCATAGAGCGCTTCAGAAACGGAGAAAGAATACGTTTATGCGATCAATGTGTCGTCGTACGGTAGCTTTTATAGGCTCCCCCATCTAGGCAGGCACTCGAGTTAAAATCTATTAATATATTTATTTTTGTTTTTGCCTCGCATTCGCCAGATACCAGCCATAAGATTTGGCCAAGACGATAAGGTTTGGGGGGCAACTATGTA
Source organism: Drosophila equinoxialis (assembly GCA_018150345.1). Taxonomy (NCBI): domain Eukaryota; kingdom Metazoa; phylum Arthropoda; class Insecta; order Diptera; family Drosophilidae; genus Drosophila; species Drosophila equinoxialis. The sequence continues at coordinate 1,909,629 of JAECWI010000238.1, read as the reverse complement.
CATACATATAGTCCACTTCTTACCATTGTCCATTAAACAACGTTCTCTCCCTTTCGGCCTAATCAATTGGCTTGCATTGCACTTACTTTAACTTTATCTGCTGTCTTATCTGGTGGCTATTTCACATTTTTATTTTCCGTTTCGGATTTGCGCTCAAGATTTATTATAAACTATGAATACGTGTATTCAGGTATAGTTCTATATACATATATGTACATATATAGCACATTATATGATATAAATTTATGTCACTGTCCACTAACATTTTGGCTTGACCACAATTTCAGACAGTTATGTAGTTATATACCCACTGATAGTGGCCCTCAGCCCACACAATCGGTGACGATTTATAAATGCTTCTTTTAATTAAATTAGAATTGGGAAAAAACCCGGCATTATACGGCGAACTTTGGATGGCCGTAAAATTTTCAACAGACAATTACTATATACCAAAATGGTTTTATGTCAAGAACACTTGGCCCAGAGACATTCTGTCAGAGTTATTTATATTTACTTGATAGTTTTCGATAATAACATATTTGGTAATGAAATGAACTATTTACATAGCCAACTTCAGGACTTGTTGATTTTTTAATACTCTTTCGCAGGCTAAATGTGAGAAATATGCCCCTTAATGTATGCAGTATGCAATTCGAATATGTATTTCTACAAAAATTAAGAATAGTTTTTTTGTAAATTGTCTATAAATAATGTTTGCATTGAGAATCATTTATTATTAACAGAAAGTGAAGAAAATATTCCTCATTTGGAGCCGAAAGCGAAGCCGTTCACTATCTATTGCCTACTTTGGGGGGCCAATTTATCTAATTTCAGATGTGTAGATCAAACCAACAATATAATAATGTATTTCTTATTTTGTAAGTTACATAAATATTTCAAAAATATAAACAAATATTAAAGAATTATTCACCTTAAAAGTATTTAAACAGAACAATTTATTTTTTGGTTCATTTCAAAGTCGTCATTCACTTTGTCGGACTTGTTTAGATCGGTTTAGACCTCTTTTATATATATGTACACATTATGTTGACTTTTGGCCTTCTGCCTATTGCATACTTTAGAGGGCGAATTCTGCTTCTTATGCAATGGATTCTGGGGTTATGCAATGAAAGGGCCGCCATAAATAGATTGAATTGATTGATCGTTGCTAGGCCATTATATACGTATATGTGTATAATAAACTATAAAACCTTTTGGTAATTTGATAAGAGAATTGAAAATGAAAAAGGGAAAGTACTATAGGTACTCTAGTATGAGATATACTATATAGATTTCCGATCTAAGTGCTTGGACTTTATCTTCTTTTTTTTCAGGAAGAAGACTCAAGAGCATTTACTATCACGTTTCCGTAATTTTGACCCCAAACAACTAGCTATATATACATATATGACATTCAATTGGCAATATCAGTGAAAACACTCGATAATTTATTAGCCGATCGCACTTCACACACAGCGGAGGAGAGGCAGGGATTGGGAGGAGGACATTGATACTCGTAGACTGTGACTCTGTGAAATGTCAATTGATGGTTTATGGCGTGGGAATAACAAAATTCCAATTGATCTTATCACTAGCCATATTAGCGATTTCTTCACTTCTATTGTCAGCTTTTGAATCGCGGTTAAGTTCTTATCTTGAGATTATTACGGAATAAATCACTAAGCTCAGGAAATAATAAAAAAAAACAAACACAGAAATCGAGAAAATAGAAAGAAACACATGTGATTTGTGTTGAGTCATTTATGCGAAAAATAAAAAAGTTCAACGATGTCAAGGAACAAAATTTACGAGTATTACTTGCCAAAGGCAAAGCCTATCTATATGTAGGTGCCTATATGGTCTAATCACATCAAGGTCAAATCAAATCCATCAATAATCTAATAACGCTTGGACTCGTGGAATTGGGCCTGCCTCTTCTCTATACACACACACACACAGTGAGCTATCGGTGATCCAATATATAGATAGAATATCAATCGAATCAGTCAAACCAATCCCCCCCAAAACAGTTAATAATGTTCACGTCAATTGTCAAAGTACAAAACACAGAAATTTATGTACAAGTAGTAAAAACGCTTTTCTTCCACTTGAACAAAAAATACCCTCCCTGCTTAAGTACTTGAGCAATGATAAATCCATCATCTTGACAAACAAAACTCAAGTGACTCAATTTTAATCGGAGTAAAGTAAATTGCTTATACATATATGCCAAATTGGAGATGAAATGAAACTCTCACGCCAAATTGACCAAGTTAACACTTCAAGTTCAAATAGTGCAATTCGATGTTCAAATATCTGAATATATAGCCGCCATATATTCCCTCAATGCAAAATGCGCAAGGTGGGGTATAATAATCGCAATGAAATGGCTAAACACTTGAGATCTTTATATTTCGAGCCCCCACAAATTCCAAATAATTTATTTGCCATTTTATTGTATTTGTTTTTGTTTTTACTCCGGAAATGTTTCATCAGAGGTTTTGGGAACTTTGTACCCAAACAGCTAATGTCCCACAAAAGAAATGATTTTTTTATAATCTTCACATGCATCCGGGGGAGCTCTTGTGATGACTGAGGTGGTAACCAAACAATTGGAGCCCATCGATTGGCACTTGCCAATGTTGTTAATTTGCTAAATAACCTTATAGAATTTGCTTAATTATTAGTAGTAAGTAGTCTTGACTTACCAAGGGTCCTTCATTTTCAAATACTTTTCCATTGACAGCCTTATCGGGCATTTGGCGATTTGTGGTTGTGATTGAAGAACTTCAGTGGCTATCCACTTATGAATAAAGCATTTGAATATGAGTATACATAATTGATTCATTTCAAAAATTATTGATTAGCAATTTAAGGCGAGTTACTAGAGAGCCCAAAAGGGGAGTATGAAGGATTTATACTTTGGCTCTGAGGATCTTGTTCATATTTGGAGTTACTCTCACTTGGAGGAGAAGGAGGTAAGCGGATAATCACGAACGCCCTACTCGAAAAAGCTGATAGGCTGAAGCAGCTTCAGGTGGAAATAAGCTTCCTGCTTAGTGGAAATGTGGTCGAGACAGTGGTGCCAAAAGTGTGCAAAGGGGCAAGCTGATCGAGTCAGCCGCGGGCAGCAGACCGAGGCTACACTATCACAGCAAACTCAGACGTCTCCATTAACCAAGCGGACAACTAAAGAACCAGGTATAGAGCCTGCTAGTACGAGGTCCGGCCAGCCATATGCTCATGCATCCAAAGCTTCGGCGGCCCGAACAACCTCAGCAGCAGAAACAGCGAATAGCTACACAAGAAGGCGATAAAGTCCATCACCCAAAAGCGCAACAAGTCATGGACTTGTTCACTTGTTCACCAATTCAATCGTTAATTAACTCCCTGGGGTTATTTGCTTTTCTTGAGATCCCTAATCTATCTTTAAATCCTCGTGAGAGATAAAGTGAGCATGTGAGTCTATGAATAAATGAGTCCAATGAATGGAACAACTCTGCAGAACTAAATGAACCAGTGAGCAAGAGAACTGGTTCATAAATTTAAGCCTAAGCAACTCTAATATACTAATTTATATAGTTGGGTACTCTTGCATATCTTATCTTAATTAAAATTCATTTAAATCGAAGAAACTGAATATTTATTGTGACACCTTGACTCAATTACACTAGACATCAAGTTATTCAAGACCAAAACAAACTAATTAATGATATTGGATCAAAATAATACAAAAATATCTCATTTAAATAGTTAGTTCCTTTGAATCCTTCAAGATAAATCGATCGAGTCTGTGGAAAAACATTTAAAAAATAAAACGTTGGTTCTTAATTTTTATAATTTTTATTTAAATTAATTTATTTTACACTTTCAAGCAAAGTATTTTTAGTTAATTACAGTGTGTGGGTTTTCTTTTTCGTTTTCATTTTTATTTTTATTTCGGTTTCTTTTTAGTTTTGTGTTTTTTTTCCCTTTTTTTTTCATTTGTTTTTATGTGATTTTGGGACATTTTTTTTTGTTTTGTTTTAATCAATATGAAAAAAAAATAGAGATTGGTAAAAACAATAATAATCATAATAATAATGAATAATAATAATAATAATAATAATAATAATATATATCCTTCATATAAGAGATATATACATAGATATATATATATATATATGTGTGTGTGTTAAAGTAATTGAATGAAAACTTGGATAGAAAAGTCGTCATCATGATTCTCGCCTTAATCTACAGATGAATTTCTTGTTGCGCTATTTTACAATTAATTATTATAATTACAATTATGTTTTAACGATTGGTTGTTTGTTATGATTAATGTTTCTTGTTTGTTTGTTTGTTTTTGTTGGTATCATTCGTTTTTCTTATTTATGATTAATATTAGTTATTAGTTTGTTGTTAGAACTAGTTTTTACTAAGGCTTGGTTTACACTTGACTTAACTAGGCATCCTCTCTCTCTCTCTTTCTTTCTCTCGCTTCGTCTTCTTCTATCTTCATATCCTTTTTAATGGTTTTTGTTTTGTTTTTCATCTTATTTAAGTGTTCTTTGTTTTATGCATAATTCTAAACGGTGTGTGTGTGTGTGTGTGTGTGAGTGTGTTTAGCAAAAGCAACAAATACAAACGTTGCCTTTAAATTTTTTATGTTTTGGGTTCGTTTTTTGTTGTTGGTTTAATAATTTACAAATTGTTTCACTTAGCAGCTAATTCCTCATATATATATATATATGCATATATAAGTGTGTGTGTGTGTGTGTAAGTTATGGTATTATCTATAAGGAAGTCTTACCATAAATGTTTAACTCTATTTTACATACGCTAAAGCTATAAATATATTCACATATATATATATATATATATATTTATATATATCGACATATACTTATATATATATATATATATATGTGTATAATTAATGCAATTTGTGTTGCTTTCTCTTTTTATTTTATATAATTGTAATCACAAATAGTTTTGGAATATGCTCTCTCTTTCTCTTTCTTTCTCTACTTTCCATCTCTCTCTTGCTCGTACGTTTAAAAATTCAAAACAAAAATAAAATAATAAACATAAAATCAAAAAAAAAAAAAGTTACTTTACACACACACACACACACACCTGCTCCTCCAATTATCATTATCATTTAGTTTTTTGTTCTTTGTTGCTTTCTAGTTTTAATTTAAAATAAAAAATTCAGACTGGAAAAAAATAAATATCAAACTTAAGGAGGGTGAAAAAAGAAAGTTTTTTTTTTGTTTTCCTTTTTTTTGGTTAATTTGTCGGTTGGGCTGGGCGTGCTTCATTTGGGGGGCGTGGCACACGGCTGCCAATAAGAAGTAAAGAAAAAACGCCACCTGGCGGCTGCTGGTTACAAAAGGCAGCGTTATGTTTCTCTGTTTCGTTATCGTTTGTTTGTTTGTTTAATTGTTTTATGATTAGTTTTAATTAATTCTCATTTGTTTTTTGTTTTTATTCTTAGTGGTTTTTGTTTTTGTTTTTGCTCTAACAAGTAACAAGGCCACGGCGGCAAAGCCTTGACTTGAGTATAAATTACAATTGCATTTGTTATTAAATTAATTGTTAAAAATTTGTTAAGTGATTTGTTTTTGTTTTCGTTTTCGTTTGTTTGTTTTTTTTTTTGGTTTTTTTTTTGTTTTTTTGTTTTTTTTTTTTTTTTTTTTTTTGTTACTTTTTGTTTCGATTTGGTGTCAGTTTTTGATTGTGTGCAGCTGCTGCATAGGGGGGCGTTTCTTTCCGATCTCTTGGCAGCCACATGACAAAGGGGGGCGGTAGGGGGTTGCATAGCCCAGCCGCCATTTTCATCTACGAGGATTGATTGATCATTAAAAACACACAAACTAACTAAGTTATATACCCGATATACTTATATATATATATATATATATATATATTTTGTTTTCTGTTTTTGTATAATATGTTGTAGCCTATAATCTAGGGGCAATTTGATTTTACAAATTTTGTTTGTTTGTTGTTGGTTGTTTATGTCGATATAGTGTGTATATATATATATATAGATATATATACATATGCATGTTCATGTTAATTATAATTAGTATTTACAATTAATGTTGCTTTGTTGCTGTTAACGCAATTTGAAGGCATTTTTTATGCGCAGTTTACATTGTGATCTAGACATAATGTCTGATATATAATATATGTATCTAGTCATGTCATATCATATATATGTAGGCATTTATGTATAAATTTATGTATAATTTACAAAAAATGTTTAACACGCTTTCATCCCTCTTTCATCCTTCAACCAACTGTCTCTTGTTCTTTCGTCTCTAGTTCTATCTCTTTCTAATTCATATACATATATATATATATATATGTAGAGCTATAGATCAATTTGATTCTGTTCTTGTAACCATCAACTGACCGATTGATCAATTGAGAATCTTCTTGGGCGGCGGCAACTTGTAAAAACTTCTCCTGCTAACTGATTCACTCGTAACTCCTAACTCCTACTCCTAACTTCTACTCCTAAACTGGTAACTCCTTAAAACTTCATTTCTAACTTGTCCTAAATCTATTCCTACTTAATTCCATGCCTTCCTTATATCCGAATCAGCGAAATAAAATCCGAAAAATAAACTAAACTGAAACCTATGACTATATATAAATATATGTATACAATCCAATCTAATAAATAGTATATGTATCCTTAGATATCTAAAGCTGATAAGTTTATATATATATATACATATATATATATATATGTATGTATATAACTATGTCTATAGTATTAATGTATGTATAATGTTTGTTTTTGTTGTTGGTTTTCGTTTTTAGCATTAATAATAAATAGCAATTCATAATAAATATATATATATATATATATATATATATATTGAAAATAACGCTGTCATATTGTGTGGGTCTATATCGATTCTGTTTGGTTGTTGTTGTTGTTTTTTTTCGCTTTTTCTTCTTTGTTTTTTTTTTTTATGGAAAGAAAATGATTTTCGTTTTCTAAAAAGTTCAAAATCTATCACAAAATCAAATACTAAGTAAAAAATGTTTGAAGATATTTACACAAAAAGAAGGGCGCGGGGGTGGGTGGGTTATGGGGAGTCTGGGAGTATGCTCTGTGGAGAGTTATATCTATATATGATATATTTTCTAATTGTTTACAAAGCATTTTGGCTATTGTTATTCTGTTATCTCAATTTGACTGTTGGTGTTATTGTTTTTACGTTTTGTATTTGTTTTAAATCTGATTCTACTCTATATCTCTGTTTGTTTTTCTACTCGATTTTATTATTTGAATGTCATCGATTGGAAGTATCCCTTAAAATATGGAGATTGCTAGATGATTCTCGTCTCTGACTTATATTTGTTGTATTTGTATTTGTATTCTATATAAAAATATGTGTATATATGTATGTGATCCCGACTTTTAGCTGTTTTGTTTTCGTTTTTATTGTTAAAGCTCCTATAAGGAGCACGCAATTATATACATATATATGTATAAATATAAATATATATATATAAACTGATAGCCAGAAAATCAAAGACACACCAATTGAACAAAATTTATGAAAAGAAACGAGTCATTTGCCTGTGTGTGGAAAGGGATCAAATGTGAGCCTAGGTCAAATTCTATACATCTATATACTGCCTATGTGTGTGTGTGTGTGTTTGTGAGGATGTGAAAGTTAAATTTTCTTAGTCTCGCTCCAAATATTCACTTCGGGTCTTCGATACGATACGTTTGTTGTTGTTGTTGTTGGTTGTTAAAAAGAGAAAAATAATAATAATAAGAAAACAGATGCTTTTCTATATAAATATGTATATATAATATATATATGAAGGTGGTTACAACACACATATGTATATCCGATTTTAAATGAATGATTTTCTTTATCGAACAATTGTTTTTGTGTTTTAATTTAAGAAGGTCAGGATATATTTATAATTGTGTTAGATGGTAAGGAGGCGTGGGGGTGGAGGGAGGGGATGGAGTAACGTTAAACGTTTTACGATTCTTACATTTAAATAAAAATTACATACATATATATCAAAATGTACATATATATGGTAGAGAAAAGAAATTTTACATTAGATTTTTATACCTAGCAGTGGAGAGTGAGGAGTGGGGGGGGGTGAGGGTGTGATTAAATTAAGGGGCGTGGTTGGTGTGCGGAAAATAAAGGGGTGTGTACTTTTGTTGAAAAAGTTTTGTCTCTATATAAAAATATATTGATATAGATATACAACTGGAGCTTGGAATTTTTGGAAAATGCTAGGTGTGTGTGTGTGTGTGTGTGTGTGTGTTTTGTGTGTGTGTCTTGGATAGATATAGATTTAGGAAGTTAAACTTAAACTTAAATTACAATATAAATTTAAATGTTTTTTGTTTTATGTTTTTCTCGTTTTTCGCGTTTTCCATTTTGTTTTGTTTTGTTGTTTTGTTTGCTTGTTAGATAAACAAAAATAAGAAAAATCAATGGAAAAATTAACACACAATGTTCCCTGGCTTAGTTGATAATTGGTTGGTGTTGGTTGTTGTTGTTGTTGTCTTCACCTCTCCCTCTCTTAAATTCTCTCGCTGCCTCTGACACGAGGTGAGGTTTATGCCTTATTCAGCTAGTAATGCAAATCAAAAGAAATGCGTCGACTGTCCGTTATAGCAGGGATAGGGAGACATCATCAAGTTGTTGTTGTTGTTGCTGCCACTGTTGTTGTTATGGTTGTTGTTGTTGTTGTTGTTGGTGGTGGTCGTGGTGGTGGTAGCATTTGCAGCATCTTGATGATAAATGTTGCACTAGAGTCTCTCCACAAATTTGGTCAATTGATCAGATGCATCGGGCATGGGACCGGCGCCACCACCTGGCTGGCCAACAACACCCACATTGCCGCCAACATTGACATTGACACCGCCAACACCGACACCGACACCAACACCAACGCCGACACCAACACCGACAACACCAACGCCCACATCCTGGGGCACACCCGGCAGAGGCGACTGATGATGCATCCCATGATTATGCATACCATCGTGCGGCCCCTGCGGTGCCGGTGAATGGCTGCTCATCACATGGTGCGGCGAGGGTTGGGCACGCGGCGAGGCCGATGGTGCCGCTCTGGGCGATGGCGCCGATCGCGGCGATGGTGTTGGCTGCGGGGACCGTATGGGCGGTGAAGAGCGGGCTGATTGCATCAATTGTTGCTGCAGGGTGTGGGGCGTGGGTGGGCCCATGACATTCGAGCCGGGTCCGCCGCCACCGCCACCGCCACCAACCACACCAGGGCCGCCACCGCCAACAACAGATGGATTCTGATTCTGAGCATTCGGCATGGACACCTGCATCATTTGCTGTTGCTGCTGTTGCATACCTGGCGGCATTACGCCCATTTGCTGTTGCTGCGGACCGGGCTTTACACCGGCACCGCCCTGTCCCTGCTGTTGCAGCATATTGTTCGCCGCGGCATTTGCCATATATTGATCGGCTCCGGGACCAGCGGCTCCGCCACCGCCGGCACCCACTGGTACACCGGTTGCGCCGCCGGCATTGAAATTGCCAGCACCGCCGCCAACGGGGAATTGCTGTTGACCGGCTCCACCCATATGTGGGCCACGCTGGCGTTGCGAATACGGTGGCGGATATTGATTCATTTGCATATAGCGCATCTTATTCCAACTTTGATTCGAAACCTAAAAAATTATGTTTATTATTACATCTTATAATAATTCTCTCATTTGGATGGATGGGGAGTTGGGAGGGAGGGAGGCGACCTAACTAGATGGATGGAGGCTATGTATTGGACTTACCATGCCACCTTGGGTGGTAACACCGGGCGGTAGATTCTGCAACATCATGGCATTCTGCATGCTCGGCATACGCTGATGTGGCCCAGGTCCAACGGGGCCACCTTGTTGCTGCTGTTGCATGACATTTACCTGCTGCTGCTGATTGGGATTCATTTGTTGTGGTCCGCCCTGTTGTTGTTGTTGCTGCTGCTGTTGATTCATCATATGCTGCATTTGTTGTTGTTGCATGACTTGCTGCTGCTGCTGTTGTTGCTGCTGCTGCTGCTGTTGCTGCTGTTGTTGTTGTTGTTGCTGCTGCTGTTGTTGTTGTTGCTGCTGTTGCTGCTGAGGATTCTGCGGCCCATTGACAGTCTGCAGGGCACCACCAGGTGCACCACCAGCTGCTGCATTTAACTGACTTTGCTGACTCTGCTGTCGCTGCTTGATAATGGCAGCCATAATCTGAGGATTCTGCTTGAGTATGGTAAGGATATGCTGGTTGCTCTCATTGGTTGGATTGTTTTTAATCTTTTGCATTATTTGAGCCAACTGTTGGGTATTCAATTGCTGCGTATTCAATGGCGGGCCATTGGCCATATTTGGTCCGGCCTGACCCTGGGCACCAGGTGGCGGACGAACTCCGCCGCCGGCACCGGCAGCACCCATTTGGGGTCCACCCATGGGCATGCCGTGTGGCGAGGGGCCGACAGGCATTTGCCCAACACCAACATTAACACCGACGCCCACTCCACCAACTCCGCCCATCTGATTCGGTGGCATTCCCATCATTTGGTGCAGCGGTTGCTGCTGCTGCATGGCATTCGGTTGCATTAGCTGATTCGGTGGCTGTCTCATGCCAGGTCCCTGACCCACCTGGCCGGCATTATTGGTATAACGCTGCTGTTGCTGTCCAACTGCTCCTCCGCCGGGTCCGCCACTGCCTCCCCATTGATCCATGGGCAGGAGATTGGTTAGGCTTAAAACATTGCAGTTGGTTCCGCCGGGCACGGCATTTGGATTGCCACCGCCGGCACCTCCGCCGCCGCCACCACCACCGGGTCCCACATTGCCAGTCATTTGGTTAACCACACCGACATTGCCAACCATGCCGCCCAGCTGATTCACACCCTGATTGGGCACACCCACACCGCCAACACCGACGCCAAGCGGTCGATTCATGACAGGCGGCGCCATCGCCACACCCTTGCCAAAGCCACCGCCATGCGGCACCTGTTGGCGGGCGGCCTCCTCTTGAACCTGCTTCACCACCTGCAGCACATTGGGCGAGGGTGAATGACCGCCACCCGGCTTCATGCCAATGCCCGGCTGATGTGAATGCGGCGATGTCATGCCACCTCCGCCACCGCCCGATACAGGCGAGGGTACTGGGACCGTTGACGGCGACATTCCGCCAGCACCCGGTGGCATAATGCCACTTTGGCCGGGCATCACTTGTTGGCTAACTGCCACACCGGACATTCCGACGACGGGTACACCACCGGCCGATACAACGGGTCCGCTTACTGCCACTGGACCAGGCAACGATGACGGAGCCGCCGTTCTTGACATAAGAGCCACACGACGACGCAACAATTGCTGCTGCTGGAGTCTGCAAAAGAAAGAGCACAAAGAGATGAAGAAGTTAGTTCTTAGCCCTTATCTTTGCATCGTATGCAACTGGAGGAAAATTAAAAGAATGAGGAGGAGAATGATCGTGTGTGTACTTACTTTTGCTGTAATTGCTGCTGTTTCAGCTTGTGCTTGATATTCGGACAGAAGGGCACTGGACACTTCTGCTCCTGACAATGCTTGGCATGATAGCAACAGAGCGCAATCAATTGCTTGCATATGGGGCAACCGCCATTCGTCTTTCGCTTGCAGTTCTTTGTATGCTGAACGACTCGCTTCATTTTCGTGCACGATGGCAGACGACAATTGGCATCGCGACATTGGCAAGCATGGACCAGAGATTGTATGCAACGTTGTATGGACTGTTTGCGTGCCTCTTGAGGATTTGCTTGCTTGAGATCGGCTGGCGCTGAACCATCATCCAGATCAAAGCCAAGTCTCTCCATTTTATGTTGATGGCCGACTTTCTCCTTGCACACAGTGCACAGATCAAAGTCCTGTAAAGATCAGATATATATGTATATATAGATTTAGTGACAACAAACTGGACACCCCACCCTATTTTACAAGTTTATCTCTCTTAAATATCTTAATCTATCTACTTCAATCTATTTCTTATTTCAAGTTTTTCTCAGGGTATGTGGCGGTGCCTTGCCCTAGAGACTAAAGCAATTCTGCAGAAATGATGAATAATGTGGTTAATGATAACAAAATGTGCTCGTCGAGCGACAAGCAAAATAGTGAGGAACCAAAATAAACGAGAATAAATTTGTTATTATCGCTGTTTTCTTGTTGTCTCTTATCGCGTCTTAATAAAATTATGAGTGCTGAAAGAGAGGGGCGGGGAAAGGAAAAGATCGTCTTCCAGTGAACGAGACAACGAAAACAAACCATAAACAACATTGTTGTTTTTGTTTTTAGCTTTAGAAAAAATCAATTTTGGAATGATTCGCATTTAAATATGGATTTAAAATGTTTTTAGAATTGAAGTTAGGTTAAAGATCCGACACTTAACACAACCGAACACTTGTATTTGGGTTATTTATCAATCTAATTTGAAGCAACCTTATAATATAAATTGAATTGAAATTCGACTTACATCACAGACAGTGCAATGATAGCGTGTCTCCACGGCTGTCTTGCAATGGTTACAGGTATAGACGAATTTATCCTGGCCCTGGTTATGCAGCTCATAGAGCATGGACAATGTCGAGAATTGGGCACGACGCAGAGAGGAGAATTCATAATGCTTATCGCGGGCGAGTGTTAGGAAAGCATCACGTCCATCCATTAGATCACAGGTTAGCAATGGATCAGGGTCTTGTATGGGCGCCAAACTGGCTGCCGATTGAGCTGAATGTAAACGTATCACAAAGAAAACTTCTTTATGCTTCTCCATGGTGGCATAAATTTTAGCAGACAAATCATTGCCCGACTGATGTTCATTGGATTTTTTGCTATTCTTTCGTTGCGCCGCTTTCGATTTATTTGATTTTTTTCGCCTTCTTTTGGCCCTTCTTTTTGCCATCACCACTGACCTCGTTGTCCTCAATGGAGAAGAGCTGAAAATTGCAATTAGATGGAATAGATTAGTTGGTTAGTTTAGTTTATCTCATTGTGATTATATTTAAAACTTACATTTGCCGCCGCTGCTGCTTCTGCTGCCTCGGCTTGTTTACGTTTCTCCTCTTCCTCTTGGTCCAGTTCTTTGATACTCTCTTCGAGCACATTGGGCCAGAAATCACCCTCAAAGTATGGCAATTCAGCTGCCGATCCCAATTTATCCTCCATGGCCTGCTTAAGTATATCCTTATAGTCCTGTATGATACGCTCAATCATACCCTTGTCGAGCATCTTCTTATACCATTCCTGTAATCGCTTTGGCTTTGGAATTTTCTGATCTGTCGGATGACAATGGAATATATAATCATCGCCCTCCGATGGCGGACATGCCCAAATGTGGGCCATAGTATAGCCCAATTGTTTCACATAATCCATATAGCCAAGCAGAATCTCATGATAAACAGCCGTACGATATTGCCGCGGGCGAAAGAAGTGAACCGAATCCAGATAGGCGATATACACGCGTCGTGTATTCGGTGCCGGACACTCGGAACCATACTCCTGGACATGCATGCCAAAGAAACACACATCAATGCCATCGACCTCCTCGAAGGCGAATAGAGCTTTGGCTCTGTATGGAAACTCTTGCATCATTTCGCCGCCCTCGACAAAACGCCGCCGCATTCCCGGTTTGACTTCCACACACTTGTCCGACGAGCTGACCACACGTATGTGAACCTCACCAGCGCCGGCTTCCTTCTTCTTCAGGAAGTTATTCACTCGCGTCTCAATATAGACGCCCAATTTAGTGGTGGGTAAACGTTTGGCATTGAATTTATTCTCCTTTCGCTTGGAGTTCTTCTTTTTCAGGCAATTATCGCAGACAAAGCCACCTGGCCAAATCGAATCCAACCAGAGGACACAAATCTGATGCTGTTTGCGTCCACATTCCTGGCAATCGACAAAGGGTTCCAACTCGAGATGATCGTTCTTCATCTCTTTGAATTGATCCTTTTTGATTTGTCTGCGGCGGCAAGGCACACATCAATCGATACAAATAATAGTTAATAAATCATTCAATAAGTTCATTAATCAATTGACTACTTACGTTTGAGACTGCAGCGGATCATCGCCCAATGTGACAGTGTCTCCTTGTATGTCATTAAAGCACTTTTGGCAGAACGTGTATCTATTTGAGGCAACACCGTATTCCTTTAGACTGTGTATACATTTTTTATATATATTTTTTTGTTTTTTGAGTTTATGTTTTGTGTGTGTGTGTGGTTTTGTATTGACGGATTTTGGTTGTGTGTGTTTAATTGGTGCGCGATGATGATGATGATTTTTCAATGAAAAACATAAATTTAAATGCGAATAAGTGTGAGTGTGAGTGTGTTTGTGTGTGTTGGTGTTGGTGTGTGCAACAAGCAGCGAGATGATTTTATTGTTGTTATTTATTGTGGTAGGCAGGAGGACGACCAAGACGACGATGATGACGAAGACATACGACACATACGTGAGGGGAAAAAATTAAACATATATAAAACATTACAGATGATGACGGACACAGTTTTCCAAAAAGAAAAACATATATATATATATATATAAACATTTCAAGGAAAAATGGCAAAAAGAAATTAAAAGTAAAAGGGAGAAACAGAAAGGTTTTCAAAAATTGTCATTAGAGAGATTTGTTGTTAACAATTGTTCGGAAATATTTGAAATAAATGTGCAATATTGAAATATACATATACAGGCCTGTTCCCATTTGCTTCGATATAAATTTCTTCGCTTTTAAATTGTTATCTTTTTTAGTTAATAGTATTCACTCACTCATTTCATAATCAATACGTTTGAAAACGAGAACATTTCTTGATTCCAAATCATTTAAAATTATTAAATGGAAGGTAAACAAAATATTTGACACCAATCAAAAAGGTCGCCAAAAACAAGCCAAATAAATAGAATTATTTCAATCAAGTGAACAAATTTTGTAATATCAATTTCGATTTCAATAAATTGTTGTTCGAATTGAAAACAAGAACAGGTTGTAAATGCTATATATATTTCGATATTTCGATTTTGCTGTTGATTTGTGAATATGTGCTTCTAAAAATTGGAAAAATTGCTATCAAATTGTTTTTAAGAGGCAATTAACAAGAGTTTCCTCTTAAACAGGTAATAACTAATAAAACTAATCTATGGATTTCAATTTTTAATATTGCAATCTCTTAAACTCTTGAGAAGGTTCACTTTTACCTAAAAGCTGCAAACATAATTCCCTTTAGGCTAAGGATAACCTTTAGTAAGAAATTAGAAGTCAATTGAATGTCGATTTGAATACAGAACTGAATTGAAGACTTAAAAGGACTCTAAAGTACTCCCGATTATTCTTGTTTGCCTTCAAAAACTTGCCAGAATCTGCTATAAATCGATTGGTATTATCAGATTCTGGCAAGGACTTAACATCCCTACATAGTTTCCTTTTTGATTTGCAACTTGGAATGGAAATGAACTTGAAACAACGTTAAACGCAAGGAAATTGCTGAAGATTGGCTCATTTAAAAGATCCTTAGATGTCTGCATGGATATTTAGGCCAAAGTCACATAAAAGGTGGACACTATGTGGTGTAAATACTCTCCAAGTGTGTGTGTGTGTGTGTTATAATGTTTTGTCTGTCTGTTTACTGCGCTCAATTATGATTTTATATACATCAAATGCAATTAACAACAAGCATAAAACACACATAAACATTACACACACACACACACACAGAGAGAAACAAAGTGATACACATAGAAAAACACACAGAGAGTAAGTGAAGGGCATATTAAAAATCAACTAAAGAGACTAAACGATTTTTTTTTATAGATATACAAATATCTGAGAATTATGTTTGGGTACAAGATGATGAAGCGCAGCATCAAGAAAAACGAAAAGAAATAAAGAATAAAGGAAAAGCACTAGGTATAAAGATAACACATACGAAAATTCACAACAAAAGCAAAATGAAATTACTAAGGACATTGCCCACATAAAAAATCACACAGACAAGGGCAGGGAGAAAGCACTGGAAGCACTCCTCCTCCCTTCCTTCATAGTTTCTTTATGTAAGCAATATCATGAGTGAGGGGAGTAGTAGTTGGAGAAGGATTTGAGTTTGCTTCTTATCCCAGACGATACGTACCTATTCTGATAACTATAATACTTGGCATCACGCGGAATTGTGCACAATTGTTTGCCATAACAGCAGAGCACTTGCGGATTGAAGGTGTACTTGCGTCCACAGCAATAGCCCAAGGCCTGCATAACAGGATCGATTTCCTGCTCAAAGACCTCCGATAACTGTTAACATAAATAAGAGAGAGAGAGAGAGAGAGAGAAATAAAAACATAAATTAAATGTTTATTAGAAATGAGTGTGATGTAGATGAAGATCTTACCTTAGTACAGTAGCGATAAACGCGCGATGTTTTGCGATTATATAGCCAGGCATTATCAAACATTAACCAAACATCATCCACATATTCCCAGGGATCACTGTATTTGCCATTGAGTATATTGTTGCGTATCGTGCCCAGATCCATGGGCTTTTTAACAATCTCAAAGTAATCGGGTATACCGAGAGCTTGTGGATCAACCGGATAGCGAAATGGTACCGATTCGGGCTCCTGCCGCAAAAGTTTCTCCAATGTTGGCAACAATGCGGTTCGTAGCTCTTCCGGATTGAATTCTGTGAAGGAGAACGATAAGGAGAATGGAGAAGAGGGTGTTGTTTAGGGAATATGTCGAGATATATTTGCTAAATCATTGCCGATTAAATATACTTACGACACTTTTTCTTCTTGTCGCCAGCATTTGGTGCCAATGGTTCGGGGACAACTGGTTTGGTTTCATGCTTAATTTTAATATCAGACGCACTGGTACCATTGCCACTGCCATCCATGCCGCCATTAATATCATCCATTTTGCCGCCTTCGCCAGGGCCACCAGTTGAACTGCCATCACCGGATACACCGCCCGCTGCACCGCCGGCGGCTGCCGCTGCTGCAGCAGCTGCCTCATCCACATCCATTGGCTCGGATTTGATTTTAACACCATCGGGCCCGGTGCCATCCTCGGATTTGAGTTCCATTTTGATCATGCTGGTGCCGTCGTTATTCACATTCTTGCCCTTGCCACCCGTCGAACAGTCCATTTGGGAGCTATCGTTGTTGCCGCCGCAACTATCGTCCATGAACTCCTTTTTAATCTCATCCTCTGGCTTAATGGAATCGAGTTTGCCCTTGGAGGCCATACCACCGCCACCACTGCCGCCATCTTGACTGGGTGACGGCGTATCATCGTCATTATCACGGGCTGCCGCCTCCAAGGCGGCCATCTGAGAGGATAGACTACTGCTCGAACTGATCATGCGGCCACCACCGCCTCCCGTTGGTCCACCGCCGCTGCTCAGCAATAAAGTCGAACTGCTTGGTCCCGACGATGATGATGATGACGCGGTGGATGCTGTTGTCGATGTGGGTGTGGCCACCGATGAGGAGGCACAACTCTGCGGCGTACTGGCCGCCGTCATTGGTGCCGTTGTGGTGGTGGCTGTGGCTATGGTTGCACCGCCGGCGCCACCACTGCTGTTGCTATTACTGTTCCCGTTGCCGCTGTTGCTGCTACTGCCGCTGCTGCTGGCACATGTGGCTGCCGCCGAGGCTGGGGTGCTACTGCTATTGGCCAAACCGGATGCCGATGCCGCCGGCACTGGTGAGGCTGGTATGTACGGAGGAGTCGCCGGCCGATCGCTCAGCGGTTGCATTAGACTGGACACGGAGGGCGGATTGTTATTTGGATTTGATGGTGTACCAATAGGGCCATTCGACAAAAAGCCAGGCGATGGACTTGGCGCAGAAACCGTTAAACCACCGCCCGATGCCGATGATGTGGAATTGCCACCTGCACCACCTCCTCCTCCCGTGCCGCTCGATGCTGCACCGGCCGCTTGTAGGGCATCTAAACTGGTGGGTGTTGGTGGCATATTATTCAGTTGTTGCTGCTGCTGTTGTTGTTGCTGCTGCTGCTGTTGTTGTTGGGTCTTTTGCTGCTGCTGTTGCTGCTGCGCTTGCATGGGCGAACTAAAGTTATTTTGCTGCTGAATGGGCGTGGCATTACTAAAAGGCGATTGGGGCATTAATATGCCAGTCTGTTGTTGTTGTTGTTGCTGCTGCTGCTGCTGTTGATGGAGTAATCTCTGCTTCATCATCTCACTTAGCGGATTCGCTGAAGCTCCGCCAGCTCCTCCGCCTGCAGCTTGTCCATTGATAAACTGTTGTGGCTGGGGGACACCCGGCACCGGACTGGTTAGGGCATTGCTAGCTGTTTGGAAAGGTGAGAGTACAGGATTGACTACCATTTGACCGCCAGGACTGGGTCCAGGTGGTCCGACCAGCATATTGCCAGACTGTTGTTGTGGTTGCTGTTGCTGCGGGAATTGCATACGCTGTTGCTGCTGTATGGTTAGCATATTGCCACCAGGTGAATGACTACGCATGGCCACCATATTTGCATTGGGACCACCAGCACCGCCACCACCGACACCGACGCCGCCAACACCAACTGGGCCCTGTGGTCGCAATTGAGGCTGCTGTTGCTGCGGTTGCATTACACCGCCACCCATGGGACTGATTAGTGGACGTACACAACCACCGGGACCAACTGGACCGCCCATTGGAACAGTCTGTTGTTGTTGTTGTTGCTGCTGCTGCTGTTGCTGCGTTTGTGATTGAGGTTGCTGTTGTTGTTGCATTAGCATCTGCTGATGCTGCTCCTTGCGCTTTAGTCGCTTCTCTTCCAACTCCTTTTGGATCTTGTAGATCTTTTCGGCGAGCAGATGATAATATTCGGAACGCGAATTAGCCATCTCGTACATATCCTTTTCGACTTTTTCGGCATAGGATACAAGATTATGCATGCGCTTGTCCTGCATTGTTGTTGGATCGGAGGTAGGAAAAATGGCCTGAACAAGCTTGTGGACCAAATGATTGCGTAAATCCGCTGTCACAGATTCCCGCCAATCTTTCTCACAATCGGCCACCGAGGGTGGGCCACTTGAACCAGGACCACCACCACCAGAGCCAGCACCACCGCCGGAATTGTTTGCACCGGCAACAGAACCGCCGCCAACGCCGCCGCCTGCTGTTGCATTCGGCTGCTGATTGGGATTGGTCTGATTGGGACCAACGCCACTTGAGGTATCGGCAGGCATCAGGACACTGGATGGCGCTCCGCTATTACCGCCAGGCGGACCCACTACATGGCCCTGGGCCTGTGCCAATTTCAGTTTGGCCAACTGATCGGATTGTCCTCCAACCATTTGCGGTGTATTATTGAATTGCTGCTGCTGTCCACTGCCGCCACCGCCACCACCGACGTTGCCGCCAGCACCTCCGCCCACATTGACGGACAATGGAACCGGAATGTGACCCAATTGGGCATTAGGTTGTTGTTGTTGTTGTTGCTGCTGCTGTTGTTGATCGACCATAGAGGGTAGACCACCATTACCACCGCCGCCGCCGCTGCCAGCACCAGCACCAGCTCCGGCACCGCGTCGTCGCCCGACAGCATTGGCAGCAGCGGCCACGGCTAGTACCGCATTACCCTGAAGGATTTGTTGTTGTTGCTGCTGCTGTTGCTGTTGAACACTGTTAACATCATTGGTTAAACCGCCTGCCGAGTTGGGACCACCGAGAACTCGCACTGCCGGCGCATTCTGCATCCGTATGCCCGGCGGCAGTGTTTGTTGTTGCTGTGCCGCTCCCCCAGGACCGCTTGCACCTCCAGGGCCCGTTGCCCCAAGCATGCCAGCTGTAACCGGAGAATGTCCCACGTGACCCATGCCATCGAATCGCCGTAAGTCTTGCTGCTGTTGTACCTGTTGCTGAAGGACTTGCTGCTGCTGTTGTTGCATCTGTTGCTGTTGGGTCATATCAGTTTTCGGCGCATTTCCTCCTCCACCAGGCTGCTGTTGTTGTTGTTGTTGCTGCTGCTGCTGCTGTGGCAGAACAATGGCTGTATTCTGAGGACCACCTCCGGGTGGGACTTGCTGATGCTGCTGTTGTCCACCCGGTTGCTGCTGCTGCTGTTTGTTATCAACACTGACAAGGCCGGCAAGTGGTTGATTCTGATTCTGGAGATTACCCGGAGCGCCAACATTAACACCGCTACCGCCGCCACCCGCTCCACCAGCACCACCGGCGGCACCGCCAGCTCCACCACCGCCGCCGCCACTGCCGGCATTCTGAAACATTGAATGATTCTGACGAAATGGAAAGCAAATGATACAATCATTTCGCTGGCAGGTCTTGTAGTGCAGCAATATTTGGCGCGACGAGGCGCAATGTTGCATGGTGCATTCCTTGCTCTGTTTACACGTGCCCATGTGGGCCAGTACAGCTTTCATGGCTTTGCAATAGTTGACATTGCATACCTCCCGATTGGGATTTAGATTCTCGCGCCGGTTACATTTGTGGGCATGAAGGAGTAGCATCAATTGCTGCTGGATTTGACGTTTGCGCTCATCGGAGATGTTGCCAGGCGGCGGAGGACCGCCTCCACTACCGGCACCGGGTACACCAGCACCACCGCCAGCTGCACCACCGACAGCACCAACTGTGGGCGCTCCACCAACTGCTCCACCGGGCTGCTGTTGCTGTTGCTGCTGTTGTTGTTGTTGTTGTTGCTGCTGTTGCTGTGAGGTGCCTGGTTGTTGTTGCTGCTGCTGTTGCGGATGTCCCAACAATTGATTCGGCTGCGGCGGCCGTGGACCTCCTAGAGCCTGTTGGGCATTCATTTGTTGTTGCATTTGCAATTGCTGGCCAGTAGGCGTGCCTTCCGCCCCCATGCCCGACATGGGCACCACAGTGCCCACAGGACGATTGCCTTGCGGCAAGCCGGGGACAACTCCGCCACGCTGGACAGCCATTTGTTGGGCCAACAGCTGTTGCTGCTGTTGAGGATTAGCGGCACCACCGCCACCAGGACCACCATAGTTGCCAACACCATAAGCCATGCTGTTGATTTGACCTGGACGATCGATGAGGAGAAAGAGAAAGGATAACAATTCAGAATTTACATTTCGTTGGTCTCTAACAGAAACACTTACCCATCTGCATGTTGGGATTTTGCATGCGAGGACCACCTCCTACGCCAGGGCCATTGCCTGGCCCATTGCCACCGCCACCGAGATGCGGTCCTCGAAGCATATGCTGTTGCCCTACCATGCGCCCCATCATTGGACCATTTTGCATATGCATCGCCTGATTGGGATTGGTTACCACTTGGCCAGCGCCACCAGCTGGTCCTGTAACGGCATTCATCATACCGCCCCCAGGCTGAGGTTTCAGCTGATTGACCATGCCGAGGCCGCCGCCACTAGTGGTCAATACCATGTTGCCCAAATTGCCCTGTGCAATTGTATTCATGCCTGCGAAAACCAACAAAGAACACAAGAAGAAGAAATGGGGTTCAATCATCAATTCGATGCTGCTGGGCAGGATGTGTGTGCTTGTGATGGATTGTGATGATCTCTCTTACCTGGTATGGCGTTCATTCCATTATTGCCATTATTCGATATGGACATGGGCATTGAATTGACCATGCCCATTTGTGCGGCCACTTGCTGCATGCCAGTGTTGGGTGATTGTAGATTCGGTGACTTGCTACTGCCCAATTGCTGCATTCCAGGCACCACCATTGATCCCTTTTGTCCCTGTTGTTGCTGTTGCTGTTGCCGCTGTTCGAGCAAATGCTGCAGATGATGATGTGGCATTTGACGCAATTGCTGTTGATTGCCAGCACCAGTTGCGCCACCATTGCCACTGACGGTGCCATCACCACCGTCACCATTATTGCCACCACCAGGTGTGGAGCCAGCAACACCGCCGCCGCCATTGCCGGCTCCATTCATTTGTGTGGGCACAACACCAACACCGACACCGACACCGACACCACCAACACCGACACCAACACCGCCTGGGCCAGGTCCTGGTCCTTGAGCTGGTGGTTTGTTTGGTCCGCCGCTGGCATTTGTGGATACTACACCGCCGGTATTGGTATTCTGTGAATTTGGACCGCCGCCAGGACCACCGCCAGAACCGCCACCGCCGCCACCTCCACCGCTTAACTGATCTGACCAGCCGCTGTTCGATGATACCAATTCATCTGGCAGATTGTCTTCCAGAAAGAATAGATCCGCTACAAAATAAGAGACAAAACAAAATGTTTAATAAATTTAATTAAATTGTGAAATCGCATCCATTTCATTATTCTATCAAATTTCTCAAGGATTCTCTCAAATTTCTCAAGGATTCTTTATGTATAATCCTAGAATTACTACACAGGAGTCCTGACAGTCCTTTCAACTACCTAACCAAACCAATTGAATATGGAGCAGAAAAAAAACGAGGCGGAGAAGAATCGTTTCACCGCCCAACACTGAACATTGTTTGTTTCCCTTATCAACACTGATTTTGGTTGAGAATAGAATAGCCTATGTTCTATGGAAATGTCAATTCTCTGGAACTTTAATCCAACTTCTATAGAATTATTTATGCTTTATATGTTTAATACTTACTTGGATCCATTTTGACCCGCTTCTGGGGCGGTTCGTCTAAGTGATCGGCCATCATCTAGCTAGCAAAATTATGCCGTTACGCACACACACACCCACAGAGAAGATCACAATAAGGAATATATATATATATATCTATAGGATATATATATATATGTATAAGGTTTTGTGTGTGTGTGTGCGTGTATTGTACACGAAAATTCCAGTTGGTTTTTTCTAGCAGTTTTCTTCTTTTGTTTTTTATTTTTTGTTTGTTTTGTTTTGTTCGTTTTGTTTGAAATTATTATATTATAATTAATTAATATTTGCAAAATGTTTTGGTTTCCCTTTCTTTCATTCGTTTCGTAGTTTTCACTTTCAAACAAACAAAAAAAAAAAAAAAATTATAATAATAAAACAAACAGAACAATGATTGGAAATTTTCTTCTTATTTTTGAGTTCACTTTTCCAACACACACACTTTTGTTGAGGAAACACACAGTTTGTTGTTGTTGTTGTTGTTGGTTCTTGTTTAAATTTTACTAAATTGTTGTATGCCGAAGTTAGTTAGGGAAATTAACTTCTTTGTTATAAGAAATCCTGACGCAGATGCAGATAATGATAGATAAGAAGTGGGCGTTGTAATAATAGTTGTAGTAGTAGTAGAAGAAGGAGGAGGCGATGTTGCTGATGTCACTGATGTTGTTGGTGTTGCTGATGTGTGAGGTTGTTGTTGTTGTTGGTGTTGGTGTTGCTGCTGCAACTTAAATTTGTTATTGGCTATCGTCAGCACCGTCGCCGCCGGCGCGAGCGTGCTGCTGCTGCAGTAGCACGTCGTCGGCGCTTTTGTCTTGGTTGCGACGCCGTTGAGATCGTTGTGGCTCCTGCTGTTGTTGTTGTTGTAGCTGCTAATGTTGCAAGTGTTGCTCTTGTTGTTGTTGTTGCTGCCGACGATGCAACTTGCCGGCTTTTGCTCCTCAGCTGCTGCTGCTGCTTCTGCTACTTTTCCGTTGTCGTTTTTGCGCTCGTTGTTGTTGTTATTGTTGTTGCTGCTGCTGATGATGTAGATGTTGTTGTTGTTTATGTTGCTGCCGCTGCTGCTGTTGTTGTTGTTGTTATTGTTGTTGCTGTTGTTTATGTTGCAGCAGACGCAGGCGTGCATTTTGGGTTTTTTATTTTTTGTAATAAAAAAAGATATTTCAAATCCTGACCTAAGCAAGGATTTTTTATATCTTTCGCTTACTCTCTCGCTCTTTCTTTTCTTGTTCTCTCTTTCTCTCTCGCTTTCGTTTGTGGAAGATTGCGTTGTTGTTGTTGTTGTAGTAGAAGAATTTCTTTTATTTTTTGCTGTTACTGTTGTAGTTGTTGGTTATTATTATTATTATTATTGTTGTTGTTGTTGTTGGGGATGCTTAATAATTAATGTTGTTTGTTCTAACTGCATTTTGGCGGCTTGTTTTCCCCTCAGCTTGTTTTCACTTTTTCCTTCAGATTTTTCTTTTTCTTTTTTTTTTTTTTTTTTTTTTTTTTTTTTTGTTTTAGCGTTTTGTTTTGGTATCCAATACAACAACGAAAAAAAATGAGAACAACAAAAACCCACACAAAATATTAATGCAAATTCACATGTTGGCTGTTGTTGTTGCAGTTGCAAATGCTTCGTGCAGTTGTTGTTTCTGCTGCTTTTGCCACTGCTGCTGTTGTTGTTGCTGCTGTTGATGTTGTCGTTGTTATTTCTGCAGTTGTTATTTTTGCTGCTCTTGTCTTAAACATTGCACATTAACTGTAAATTTGAAAAGAAACATTTGAAAATTTTTGTACGTTTTTTTTAATTATTATTTTGTTTGATCATTTTTCCCGTTTGATATTTGTTGTATTATTATTATTATTATTTTTTTTATTATTATTAAGCCGCCTCTTGGCTGCTGGCACTAACTAGCCACTCGTTCGATTTTGGCCAACTCGTTACAAATTTTTTCGTTTTTTTTTTCTGGTCTACTACGTGTTTTCTCTTGCTCTTGCTGCTGCTCGCCAGGAACGACACAAAAAATTATTGTAATGAAATTAAAAAATTTCAAAAGAAAATATAGTAACGAAATTCTAGAAAAAATCTAGAAAATTTGTTCAAATTTTTGTTGATTTTTTATTACAGATTTCTGATTTAAAATGAAATTTTTCTTTTTTTGGGGGGGACTTTTTGTATTTGCTTCCGCATTGGCGCATATGAAATTCATTTAAACTTTTAGTGATCGAGCCAGACAGAGACGGCTATTTGCCACTATAAAAAAATTTATAAAAAAAAAATTGGGGGTCTCGTCATGCTGACAAACGACACATACATCCACATACACTGAAACGTACACACACACACACATACACAAGCTCCCACGAATTAAAGCGAGTTGGGGCGCGTTTTATTCTACTATACAAATATACTAGCGAGTAAAAGAGAGCTAGTACGCTCTCACGCTCTCATTCAGTTTAGTTGTGTGGGTAACTGTGTGCGAGTGTGTGTGTCGGTGTGCATGCCTGTGTGTCCATTTGGCCTAACGAGTGCGAGGAGCATTGGAAAAAGAAAGAAAAACAGACGTCGGACGAACAGAAATTTTTTTTTTTTTTTTCGTTTTTTATGTTGCTCTGCTCTGTGGCTCTGCTCGTCGTTTTCTTCTTCACGTCGTATCAAAAGTTTTCTATTGCAGAAATTTTTTGTGTTGTGCGCCGAGCGTAGCATTTGAATTTTTTAATTTTATTTTTAATTTAATTGGAAAAAATCACAAAATTATTTCGCTTAAATGCGAAATTTTAGAAAATATTGAAAAAAATTCACAAAAATTTTCAGCACATTTCATAAATTTGTTAAATTTTTAAATTGAGAAAATTTGCACACACTTGCAATTTTGTATTTATTTTGAGATTTTTCTGCAATTTCGAATTTATACCATCGATTTTTCACATTTTTTATTAATTTTGTAGAATTTTTAAAACTTTTTCGCAACACTAAAACAAAAAAAATTTTTAGTCCGCTTGTGTTGCAGCAGAAAGTCAACTGATTTCGCGAACGAGTAGCAACAGAACTAGAAAGAAAGACTGAAGCTGAAACGACTGTGTGGCCAGACGACGACGACAACTACAACGACAACGGCAACACTAACGACAACGACACGCAGCAGAGCGGCGGCGAGTACTCAGTACGCTCAGTTCTCCGGCTCACCCTCTCTCTTACAATCAGAGTTGCTCGACAACCGAGAGACCGCACACTGAGAGAGAGAGAGAGAGTGAGAGCAGCGCACTGTGCAAAGCAAGTGTAGAAAAATTTAATTTTTCTACCGCTCTTTGAGAGATTCAACTAGAGAGCGTGTACATATGGCGGGCCAGATAACAATAATTCAACGAGTTATAGAGATGAACAATATTTCCTTTCAAGAAAATAATACTTAAGCTAATACTTACATCTCTCATATATCAAACTGTAATTTTTAATTCAACAAATTATAATTGTAATAAATACAAGTAAATCGATTCATTTTAATTAATAACAAAAAAAAAAAAAAAAAAACAATGTGAAAACTGAGACAAAACGATGCAAAATCGAGTTTTATATCTTCTCATAAAAAAAAATGTAATATAACACAACATGTCAATTTTTAGTACATATTTGACAAATTAGCTGGATTCCTTGTTACTTCTATGTATACAGCTTAAACCGAAAGCAAATCAAATTTCTTATAAAGTTTTAAAGCCGAAATGAACACGATTTTCGAGGAAATACTTTTTTTTTTTGGGTAAACTGAAAACTATAATTTTATATATGTATGCATGAAACTGTCGTTTGTCAGCCCTATCTAATGTAAAATATATCATAGCGCAATTTGCAATTATTTCAATTATATTTAATCAAATAATGAATATTTCAATAATATTTTTATTTCAGATGCTTTAAAATTTATTTAAAAAAGGGCACCAAACTTGTGTGCATGGTAATATAGATAATATTTTTTTGTAACAGGGCAAGCAGTGACTAATTTCAATAAAATACTCGTGACCGATTAACAAGTATGACTTGCTCATCTCTATAACTCGCTGCTATCGTGTTATCTGGCCCGCCATATGTACACGCTCTATCTGTGTGCTTCTCTCGCTCCCATTGACACCGCTCACACACGCACACATAATACACGGCGAAACTGAGTTTTTTCTACACACCACAGGAAAAAAATGCAATTTAGAAGTCGGTTTCGATCAGATTCATATGAAAATAAATTTGTATAAATATATATATATATTTTATTTTATTAACCTGCACTGTAAATTGGACTCAATAATATTTAGTTAATGTTTAATGATTACAGATGACTCATGAAAAATAATTAAAGATTTTTTCGCGCGCGTTTTTTCTTTCTGCTTTTTGTTTCTCTTGTCGGGCCACGCATGCGACGGCAACGGCAACGGAGACGGCGGTTCAGCTTATTTATTTACAATTTTTTTTTGTTATAGCGGCTGCTGCTTGGCTTTGTTTGCTGCAGGCGCACAGTCAGGGAAAGAGAGCAAGAGAAAAAGCGCAGACAGAGAGGAGAGAGTGCAATTGAAACGCACACACACAAGCACGCACACATACGCGGGCACATGTCGACATGGAAATGAGGGAGATAGCTGCATCCACAATATGGCAAACTCGGTTAATACATGCCATGGGAGTAAGAGGGATAGGTGACCAAAACGAACGAGACCACTACAGCGAGTGTTCAAATGCCCCAAGAGAGAAGCCAATACAGAGAGAGTAAAAGTACAGAGAGCGAGTTATCAAGAGAATGGTAGTGGCTGAGTTGGAGAGAGAGAGCAATAAAATCATTTTCCGTCGTAAACGTTTTGAGAACGCTTAAAGAAGAAATGCTAAACAACAATTTTCTGTTTTAAATTGTTTAATGCCGAAACAAAATATTATTTATTTGATTCATTTTTTTATATTTTTAATTAGAATAGCTAATTTGAAATACTTACAATGTATATATTCATGTATGTATATATACATAGATATGTACATATGTATGTATGTACATTGTACATATGTTCATACATGCATCAGTGTTGGGGTTTTAGCATTTTTACTGCTAAATCTATCATTTGGCTTTTTTAATTTCTAAAGTCAGAAAGATTATAACTAGGAAAAGTCAAATATCCATGACATTTACTAAAATATAAAATATATTAATATATATATATACACAAACAATTGATTAGTATAATACTACGAATAATTTTTGTGCCAAACAAATGAAAGTCAAACCCAATTTAGCCGGATTCTCGTTATTTTCCGGAAATTATAAACAGATGTACGTACACACATACAGCTTTTATTATTTCTGATAAAAGCAATCTTTAAATCAGATTTTGTGCAAAATATGAATTACACAAAATAATATATTTTTTTGTGCTTACAGATCTCCAAAATGAACTTATCAAGTTGATGTCAATGAAAGAAAAATGAAATTAATGTATCTAGGCGAAATCAATTGACAACAGTATATCCGGAGGATCATGTCATTTACAAGTCCTCAATATCAACTTGAAATCTTATTAGAAACTATACAACAATTAGATTTATGAACATTTTGAATGTCAAAATCAATTGGTAATTTTTTCAAATTTTTACAACGCTTGCATCAAAAATTTATGAAGGAGAAGGTTACTATACAGTGAAAGTGAGTGTGTCAGAATCCGGACGTTAGGGAGCTACATACATATAGTGTGCCAAATATGTTATTTAGGAGAATTTTAAATATATTCTGGCGCAACTTGAACTCGCTCATCCCATGCGCCTAAGTTAATCATCGATATGTACTTATTGAAATATCGATAATTGAGCAGCAATAGGCGAAGTGAGCCGAAAGTGCTAAGGTCTGAGTAAAAAGTGAGCATTGCCATCTCTAGTTGAGCATTGCCATCTCTAGTTGGGCAAAAAACACTTAAGCGACACCTAGCGTATTTCTATTATGATTTGGTTTCTTACCATGGTTGAAGTATTTGCTAAGGGTGAGAGTAATAGTCCTAAGGGTGCGAGTAAGGCTACTGTGGCCGGTTTATGGTGGTTTGTGTCTCGACTAAAACTCGCGATCGAGTTCTATATACATGTAGGAACTATATATGTAGCTGGAATCCAATACTTTTTTTTCGAATTAATTGAAAAATTTCAAAACCAAAATTGGTAAAAAAAAAGGCAAAGTTGTCTAATTTTTCTATCGAACATTGAAAGGTAAACAAAATTACAGAAATATTTTTGTTTGTGTTTCTATTTGCTTTTTGCTGAAAAGTGTGCCTAATGGGATCATATTATAAACAAATCAATCGGATCAACAGGTTCTATATCATCATCATCGAACATCTGTTTGAAAAGTTGAGCAAAACGAAGGGGCGTAACCCATCCTCCTTTTTTAATTGTCTAATTTATTTTGGAAAACTCTTAAACTGGTCGACAGATTGCGCAATAGGCAAAGGGATCAGAAGGCGGCATCGGCCTCGGCGGCCGTCGGTCGGTCGGTCGGTCAATAGCCTTTCCATAGAAATTTTTGTTCTAATCGTGCGGCAATGATGCAAAAAACAACAAGAGAAAAATATAACCAATAGCAATAAATTTCAATTTCAATAATAAATAGAATACACAAAAATAAGAAAGAGAGAAAAATAGAGTGGGAGAGAGAGAGATAGAACACAATGATGATGAAGAAGACAGCGATCCGAGGGATCCGCGAACCAAGATATTCGATATGAAATTGAAATCTTTAAAATCTTCGTCTCCCCCATGCATTTTGCACTAGAAAATGTCATCAGCCTAAGATCTGGATAGATAGACGAACAGAAGACCGTGGACAGGGGAGGAGGCCGCAAAACTGTGTGCCGAAACAAGAGTAATTCTAACACTTCTTTGGAAATCACTTAACAAAACTGTAGCGCACACTTGTTCTCGAACAGGAGCAGACCAAAAGGACGAAAGAAGAGAAGGGCCGACATACAACCCATAAATGGGGTGTCGAAATGATCATCAGTTGGGCGCCCCGTGGCGGTGGCTTCTTCTGATCTTGCCCTCACCCTGTAACCCGCACGCCCCGCTGTGCGAGGAAAACGAAACCAACATAAAAACAGTGGCAAGTTGATGCTATGGGAAAATTGTCATTCTCTCTCTCTCTCACACACACACTCTCTCTCACCCACACTTTATTTGTAATATTTTATTTGTTATTTTGCGAAATACTTTGTGTAGTCTAGCGAGGCGACAAAGGAACTTTGGTCCATAACAAAAGAGCCTTAATTAGTACAAAAACTACAACAAAAATTGCAAATCAAAAAACGAACATAGAGACAGAGAGAGAGAGATAGAGAGAGAGAGAGTAGTTAAACTACAGACCGATCCGTTCCGATCCGATCCGCACTATACACACTCCCCACCGCTGTTCTTTTCAGTGGCAAAAAGGTTTTTGAACCTTGCCGCCCCTGACGATCGTTCGCTGATCTTTTGTTTGTCGCCTTTTGTCGATTGCCGCTGACAAAAATTCAGGTGGATTTATTTTTTCCATACCCTCAAATAGTCTTATTAAAACAAAATTGATTATTATTATTAATGTTATTAGAAGAACTTTGTCTTCTTCTCCTAAGGACTAAACAGGCGACGATTCTAAACTTTCAATAACAAAGATAGTCAAGTTTTTTAACTCATTGTTGGGAAATATTGGGAAATGGAATTCATAATTGGGAAAATTTTCAAATAAAACGCCAAAATTACTTAAATGTTATGAAAGAAGGTAAAGAAAATTCACAGAAAATGAAACTGAACTGAAGAAATAGAAGATTAAGGCTAAAAGGTTCCATGAGACTCTAGCAAATTCTAGTAGCGTCTATAACTTTGCTATTTCTAATCCGATTTTAATGAAATTCGGTGATCAGATAGATATTTAAAGAAAGTCTTAGGGTATCAAATTTGGGAAAATATTGAAAACGAATTACATAAATATCCAAGCAAAAAAATAGAACGTCATTTTCGATTTTGTATACTTTGGGTAAGTTCTTGACTTTCTTTACAGAACTTGAGATATTTGAGATTAATTTCTATATTTAAAAGAAATCTTTAGAAATCTATCGTCAGTTAGAGAATATTATAGCATATCCTTGTCGAACTATAAGGATGAACCAAAGGATAGTTTGATTTACTTTGGTGTCAAATATAAGTAACAGATTAGTTAGGCTCTATTAGTCATCATTGGTTAAGGAAAACTATTTCAATTCTATAAACTTATACATCTAATAATTGATTCCGGTTCCGGTTCAATCCGTTTGTTTCTGAAATGATAAACAACCGCCTCCGTGTTTGGTAAACTAGATCCGGATTGAATTCTCAATCCCATCCCCCAAAAGATTGATTATCCCCGTACGTGCCCACCAAACACACACCTATCTAAATCTCCATCTCCGTCTCATTCTGTTGCCCGGTCGATGGTGGATTCTACCTGATCCCAGATATGTAGATTCACTCGGGCATGGGTCAGATCAGGGCAAGAGTTTGACTTCTGTGCCATTTAGCACAAACAAATGAGCAAAGCTTGGATTGGAAAACGATTTAGTTTTTCCTCATCTTCTCATCCTTTTTTTTGGTGTTTGGTGTTACGGCTTTCTCGGGGATTTCTGGGCAAAATGATATGCTAATCCTGGCAAAAAGGATTTACATACTTTCGCAGTACTGAGAGCTGTGACCAAGAGCTAAGATCGACACTGACCTGAAGGGTATAATTTATGTCCAACTGAGCAGATTAAACTATGATCTCTTGGTGGTCTCGGATTAAACCGCACCTCGAAACCCGAATTGTTGGCCAGGGATAACAGAGTGTGATGGCCAAGATGGGCCATGGGCCATGGGCCACGGTGTGGGGGCCATAAATGCATAATCCAAATTTTATGATCGCTTAGCAGGAAAAGTCAAAGGATCGTCTGCGGTAATCCGCAAGCAAAGACCAAGTTGTGCATCAATCTATGATATCAGGTAGTAAATTTCAATTAAAGTTTCCGCACTATCGTCCCATCTCACTCTCACTCTCTCTCTGTCTTCTTCTCTTACTGGGTTAATCCGCAACCCGTTCGCAACGTTCGACTCGGTCATACTTTAACCCTTAACCTGGTAACCGTTATGCAGCTTTATTTTAATTGGATTTATGGGGGATTTTCGCATCTAAATCCTTTCACTGTCTGCAAATATTTTGCCCGCTCTTCTAGTGGCTTTCCAAGATTACCCCTTCTAATCTGTGGGTTTTTTCGCCAATTGACTTTGTCTCATCTCTGCGAGAAGTCAATATGGATTTGTTTCCGACTTTTGCCGACTGACTTTTCCCCTTCTCAAATACAAATAATCATAATACGCCTTTTCATAAATCCCAAATATCAACTAATTTTCAATTTATTTAAAGTTCAGATCTTTCTTTATCCCAGCTATGTCCACCATCCTCAAAGCTTTGACAAAGAGAGTTTAATTATAAGTACATAAAGTGAATTATTTTAGAATTGTAGTAAAATGAACATGAGAATTCTATTGTTATTCTTCCTTTCTAAATATGTTTAAGCCCCAAAAAATCATCTTGGGTTAGTCCCTTGTA
This sequence comes from Drosophila equinoxialis, assembly GCA_018150345.1. Taxonomy (NCBI): domain Eukaryota; kingdom Metazoa; phylum Arthropoda; class Insecta; order Diptera; family Drosophilidae; genus Drosophila; species Drosophila equinoxialis. The sequence continues at coordinate 1,877,429 of JAECWI010000238.1, read as the reverse complement.
ATCTTAATCTTAAGACAAATTGACGTTCATATTTAGTAGAATCTATAGCTACAGGGGGGATAGTCATAGCTGCTAAGGCCTTCGGCTGGTTCATGTTTAGATATTCATTCTTTTAATATAATTCATGTAGTTTTTGGTTAGTCTAGATTATCTTATAAGAGGTTCATAATATTGGTTAGATTGAGGTATTTTATAATTTCTCTTAGATTTTCAGGGGTTGGGTTGGATAGGAGTGGGATAAGGTTTGGCTTGGGATATGGGATATGTTCTATATTCTAAATAGAGTTTGTGTTGCAGAATTTACAGTGGTTGGGATTATTTTTAAGGAATCGGTGTTGGTGCGTTAGTCTCGTATGTCCTAGTCGTAGCCTTATAAGTTTTATTTGGGTTTTTATAGGTATTTGGCAAATTTCTAGTTTGTTGTGTTTGTTATGTCTGTTTATCTCTTGATGTCCGTTGAATTAGTAGTGTATTTAGGTTGGAGAAGTGGTTTTGAATGTATCTGTTTATGTCTGTTTTGTTATAATTACATTATTTTTGTAAATTACTTAATAAATTACTTTTGATTACTTAGTAAATTGCTTTTGCGTATGATCTAAGCATTTTTTGTTTAGTTCTTTTTGTCGTTTCATAAAAACTAACAATAAAATATCAAATCAAAAGATCAAATCATGATGCTTTTGATGTTTTGATTGAACTGGAAAGTTCTTGAACAGTTCTGAAATGTTTTACTTTAAATGAAAGACTTGTTTAACTACTTATTATTTTGACCATAATATCTGTCTATACTCTTACGTAAGTTCCATCTTATATAAACGTTTAAAGGGCAGATACCAACATTAAGTTGCTAAAATTTGACTTTAGTCCTTTTAGTCCTTTGTTTAAGTATTAACATTAAATTCTCAGCAATTTGTTCCTCGCTAGCAAAGTAAAAATTGACTAACTCTACGGCTTTCAGCTTCAAATCATCCGGATTAAGGCGCTTCATTGCATTACATAATCAGTCAAGTACGTCGGGAATTTGTTTCTCTACCATGACATGAGTTGATCCTCTACATCCGAATTGGGTGAACATGGGCAACGCATATTCTTAGTGAAAAGCCTAAAATTGAGCATTTTGAAAGGATTTGAAGTCGTCAAAATTGTAAAGTAGTCTCAAATTGTTTACAAAAAACGAGTATCTCAAGATTTGTGTAGTTTCAAAATGTCTAATGGGGATTCAGGAATACTTTCAATGTCATAAATATATGGCCGATCTTGACTTTATTTATGACTTTAGTCTAAAATTTTTAAACTATTACTTTTCTATCCTTTTTATACACTTGCAACCCATAAAAGGAAGCATCTCCGACCATATAAAGTATATATATTCTTGATCAGCACGACGAGATGTGTTCAAATAGCCATGTCCGTCCGTCTGGATCAACGCGAACTCCTCCCAGACCGTATAAGCTAAACAGCTTAATGTAGGCTTGTATATACTGCACAGTTTGTATATCTCGGATTCAGCCGGATCGGACCACTATATCATATAGCTCCCATACAAACGGAATGTCACGAGCAGTGACTTTTCTCAAAAAACTTTGTTATTTTCTGAGCTATTTTGATGAATTTGGTAAAATTGGTGAGTTTAATACTCCTGTAAAAGACTGGTCCAAATTTGATCAAGATCGGATGACTATATCACATAGTTCCCATAGACACAACCCGTGGTAAACAGCGATTTCGATTAATAGTTTCGTATGGTAAGAATGTAGAGCATTCTTTCGCTAATTAAGGAAAGATTAGCTTGGAAGGGTATACAATCTTCGGCGCGGTCGAAGTTAGCTCTCTGGTTTTTGTTCAAGACAGAACATAACACACGAATGAGAAAGGTTATCAGAACAAATATAAGGATCTTTATTGTAAATAAAAAAACAGAATTGTAATGAAATCTTTTCTATATATAACTATATATATGTATGTATATAAGTATATGTGAAACAAATGAAAAAATCTATTGATTTAGCTTTTAGAATAATATTTAAAAATAGTCGTCTAACATTTTCTAATGATAATGACAAAGTTTCTAGCCAAGAGATGAAAAATTTCTCTCATAGTTTGTGATTAATTTTCACTTGATATCATTTAATGTGGATATATACAAACAAAAAAACATATATGTATATATATGTACATATCTAAGGGTGAATGAATGAATCTCAATCAATTTGGTTGGCCTAGAAAGTTTAAGAACAAGATAGATAATTTTTCATAGACTTTAATGATCGGTATAAAAGTTCAAAAAGTGGGGAAAAAGTGCGAAAGAGAGAAAGAGAGAGAAAGAAAGAGAGAGAGAGAGAGAGAGAGAGAGAGAGGGGAGAGAGAGAGAGACTCCAACAACAGCAAAAAAGTCAGCAAAAGACGAAAAGAAAAAAAATTCAATCACTTGGCCTATCTGTTGGCTTACACTTTTGATTTTATTACTTTGGCCCAAGAAGTGTTTGACCTAGTCAGTTGTAAAAGTGGGCGTATTTTGCTGCCAAATGGGCGTAGGGAGGAGCACATGGCTTGTTGCTGGGTGGTTGGCCCTTCTTAATGCTCTTGCTGCTGCTGTTGTTGTTGTTGTTGCTAATTGATTTTGGCCAAGGACAATGCATGTGGAGAAGACTCACTAGACAAGGGTAAGGATAATTCACATGCTGCAGGGGCAGACAGTCCAACAGTCAGACAAATTCTCAAGCCTCAAGTCAAGTCATAAATCTTGTTTGGATCCAAAACAAAAAAGAAACCAAAAATATAAAACCAAATACATTCAAACATCTATCGAGAGCGGACTTGTTCTTGGATTTTGGGATCCTTAGGGTCTTGGATAAGATATATGTATATACATACCAATATCAAGTAATTGTATCTTCCATTTCATTTTCATTATATTCCATCTCACTCATGCTCTTGCTGTCTGTCTGTCTGTCTGTCTCGCTCAGTCACATTAGTCATAAAAAAATGTCAGTTTTACATTGCGTATGCGTAATACAAAGATAAAAAACTACAAAAATTTGTGGAACTCAAACTCGGCTCAGCGCTTTAGTTCTTTGTCTCTCTTTTACATCTTGCTTCTTGCTTCTTGTTGTCGCTGTTGTTGTTGTTGTTGTTGCTGCTGCTGCTTTGTGGTGGTGTTTGGTTGACGCCCCTTTAAATACAGTTATTTCATTGGACCGCCACCACCAAAACAAAAAAAAATTCAAAATTTATTACTTATCATTCTATTAATATTGAAATGATTTTTCATTGGAAATTGCAATTCAAATATGATTAAAATTAAATAAAGAATTGAAAATACCCTTTAAAGTTTTTAACTGACTTCTAGTTAAAGACATTGTAGCTAATATTATGGATAATGTTTTTGTTTAGACTTAAACTAACATTGTAAATGAATAGCTCAAGTCTCTAACTTATTGCCAAATGATATTTTGCTCATAAATTTAGTTATAGCAAGTCATAAATTACAATATTTTTTAATATTTATACTAATTTCAGAAATTCAAATTGAATGTTCGAGACGAAATCACAAAAAACTACATAAATAGGCAAAATTTCTAAATTACTTTTTTTTGTCATACAATTTTCAATTGATTTGTATAATTATTTAAATATATTAGGATCGAAAATTAAGAAAAACTTGTTTATCCTATTTATGGCATATTTGTGAGACTTGAACTTGATTTAAAGGGCCCAGTAACGTCAAGCAACTGGGCTAAGCCAAAGGACCAATGCGAGCGACAGAGAAAGGGGCACACACACACACACACATAATACAGCAATGAGAGAGAGCAAACAAATTAAAGACAGAGAGAGAGAGAGAGAGAGAGAACATTAGAATTATGCAGCCAAAGAGGGAAAAGTAGAGAGAGCTAAAACAGGCCAGAACGATATGAATTGTGATGAGTGAGCGCCCTCAAGGCACACGCACATACACACACACACACATTAAAACCACCACCAAAAGTCTCTCACTGGCCTGGCCGTAGGTTAAAAGAGTGCAACACTATTGAGCCAAATGCCTCTCTGCTTGCTTACCACCAACACCAAACGCCGCCGCTACCACCGCCACCACCACCACCGTCGCTGTCGTCGTCGTCGTCGCTGTCGTCGTCGTCGTCGTCGTTCAGTGATTCGTTTTGTACGTTGCTAGACTCTCTCGCTGCGTTTTGGAATTCAGTCGACAACGATAATTACCGGTGGTTGTATCACATCACGCGCAGGCAGCAGCAGCAGCAACAGCAGCCATACAGCCCAACAGCAACAACATCAACAACAAAAACAATAACAGCAGAAGCAGCAGCAGCCTCCTCTCCTCGGCAATTTTGTTTTTGGGACTATACGAAAATTACGTAGTTTTTTTTTTTTTGTTTTCTGTTTTGTTGTGTTGTGTGTGTGTTTATTTTTTGTTGTTTCGTCTTATTTTTGTTTTCGTTGTTTTTGCTTTGCTCTCTCCTGCTCTCTGTGTGTTTCGAAAAAGACTATAATTATAAAACTAAAGTGAAAAGCGTGCCATAATTACAAGAAGAAATATCAATAAATGCAAGCAATGTGCGAAAATTGCTAAAAAGAGTTCAAACAAAACAAAACAAAACAAAAGTGGAGAGAGAAAGAAGAAAATAAGACACAGAAACAAGTTGATCAAAAAAAAGAAGTGAAATTATACCTAAAGAAGTTTTGTAATTGAAAAAATCAGCCAAAATGATTGAATCAGCCTGCAATTATTTGAACCCGTATCAGCAACAGCAATTGCAGCATCATGTACAGCAGCAACAGCATATGCAACAGCAGCAGCAGCAGCAACAACAACAACATTTACAGCAGCAACATGTACAACAGCAACATGTACTGCAGCAACAACAGCAGCAGCAACAACAACAACAACAACAACAGTCACATGTCACCGCACACGATTTCATTACCGACAGTTTGCTATCATCTGCCTCATCGGTGTCATCAACATCATCATCATCAACAACATCCTCATCCGCCGCATCGACACCAGCAACACCCGCATCAATGAAGTTGGAAATGCAATATCCGCCGCAGGCATCATCAACGGGAACAGCATCACCCAACTCTAGCATACAATCGGCCCCATCGTCGGCCTCAGTGTCACCTAGTATATTCCCATCGCCAGCCCAATCTTTTGCCAGCAGTCCGCCGGCAATTTCATCATCATCATTATCCACATCATCGACATCAACATCAACAGCGTCCTTGTCAGCGGCAGCCGCAGCAGCAGCAGCAGCAGCAACAACAGCAACATCATCGGCAGCAGCAGCCGCAGCGGCAGCGGCAGCAGCAGCAGCAGCCGATTTAGGAGCCGCTGCTGTGGCAAGTGCAGCTTATGGCTGGAATACAGCAGCAGCCTATACAGGATTGCCAGCAAGGTAAGTTTTAAGAAAATCAATGCAATTTCCTTTCCCATCAAACCTGGCCATAATGTGGTTAGCCATAATTCTGAGTCCTAGAATCAATGGAAAGCAGAGTGAAAGTATTTTCGATGAAATTAATTTGGGTTTTCTTCTTCCTTTTTTCTTGTCTTTGGTTTTTGTAGAACTCAATTTCCATATGCGCAATATGCCTCTGATTATTATGGAAATGCGTCGGCTGCCACCGCTTGGTTCTCACACCATCAGGCAGCGGAGCGTCTCTATCAGCCATGGTCATCGCAAAGTTATCCCAGTTTCAATTTCGATGATATTGCCTTTCAAACGCAATTGCAACGCCGTTCGGTGCGTTGCACTTGCCCGAATTGCACCAACGAGATGAGTGGCCTGCCACCAATTGTGGGGCCCGATGAGCGTGGCAGAAAGCAACACATTTGCCATATACCCGGCTGTGAGCGTCTCTATGGCAAGGCATCGCACTTGAAGACCCATCTGCGTTGGCATACTGGTGAACGGCCATTCTTGTGTCTGACCTGCGGCAAACGTTTCTCTCGATCCGATGAGCTCCAGCGACATGGACGTACACATACAAATTATCGGCCCTACGCTTGTCCCATTTGCTCCAAGAAATTCTCACGTAGCGATCATTTGAGTAAGCATAAGAAAACACATTTCAAGGATAAGAAAAGTAAGAAAGCTCTTGCCGCTGAGGCCAAAGAGCAACAGCAGCAGCAGCAACAACATCAACACCAGCAACATCAAACAGGAATGACAGCATCCATAAAGCTAGAGAAATCGGATAAAAGTAGTGTGAAAAAAACAAGTAGAATCTCCGAAAGAACGCCCCTCATGGAATTTAAACAAGAGCAATTGGATAGTAATGCTCTGGGATCAGTTTCAGTATCGCCATCATCTGCCGCAGTATTTAACTATGCCCCATATGCAAATGTGGCAACAGCAGCAGGAGCAGCAGCAGCAACATCCTCATCAGCGGCATCATCACCATCATTATCCTCGTCCACAGCAGGAGTCCCACCACCGCCACCGCTTTTCCAGCAGACTAATGGTAGCGGTGTTTATGAACCTTGGAATACTAATAATCGTGCCATAGAACCATCATCTACCTCAGTTACAGTAACAAATAGCAATAGCAACAACAACAACAACAGCAATCCCCCTTCCTCAGCATCTTCCACACCAAGACAAACGGATACATCGGTGCAACATCATTATGCCGCATTGGCAATGCAAAGTGAAACACAATTGGCTGCCGAATACGGTTTAACCATGTCAAGTTTGGCCAGTGGTGCTGCTAGTGATAGTAGCAGTAGTCCAGCTACCGCAGTAGCAGCAGCAACTAACAACATCAACAACAACAACAACAACAACAACAACAGCAGCAATAACAACGTGATAAACTCGATAACCGGCGGCGGCGGCGGCGGCAATGGTTACACAAGTCTTATTGGTCACATGAAATCAGAATATGCAGCTGCAGCTGCTGTTAGTTATCCAACTGAATTTCCATCATCCAGCTATGGCTATCATCCGCATCCGCATTCGCATCATCATCATCACCATCATCATCCGCATCATACGCATTCGCATTCGCATCCGCATCATCATCCGCATCATCATAATGCCTGGGCAGCTGCCTATCATCCGCATGCCACAGCCTAAGGACAAACTTCCCATAAAATACATAAAAAAAGAAAAAAAATGTCAAAAAATTTGTTGTTGAGAAGTCGGTTGAAACCGCCATATGCATATATATCAATATATATACACATATATATATACTTACTATATGTAAAGCCATGATTCCCTCTCCCATCTCTCCATCTCAAACAAATCCAAAATTTCCCTCAGCTCCTTTATTTTTTTTTCTGTTGAAATTGTTGCAAAAAAAAAAAAAAAAGTAATAATAATAATAAGAAAAAAAAATAACAAACAATCTCTAATTAAGATACATTTATAATCCTATATATATATATAAGAAATCGATTTTTGTCAAATTTTTTTTTTCATAGACTTAAGATTGAACGTTTTTTTTTTTGGCAAGTATGTACATACAAATAATATATAAACATATATATATATATAATAATTTGTTAATTGTCTTTAAGATAAATTATCTAAACACACACCCCACACACACACACACACACACACAAAATTCAAATAAAACAAAAAAAAAAGAACAAAATAATATTGAACAAAAACCAAATTGAATTCTTATTTTCATTTAGAACTTTCTGTGATAAAGTTGCAAAAACGGGCAAATATTTCGGGTTTTCTTGATTTTTAAGGACATCACAAGAATCGATTTCGAGTTTCGATTTTAGTTTCAAATAAATCCTAACGACTATTTCCCATTGATAAGACCAAATGCCCATGCATTAGGCTTTTTCTTTGCCCCATTTTCATTTGGAGAGAAAAATTCAAATATTTTTACTGTCTGAAGAGGAGACGATTTAAAAAGAACTGGTGGTCTTTCCACCCCCCTCGATAAAGTGGGCAAATATGACATGCTTCTTAGTTCTCCCTCATATGTCCAAGCCAAAGTAATGCCCATAACTAGACTAATTTTGAACGGATTTATATGAAATTTGCCTTACCGATAGATACTGTTAGCAAACATTTGTGTATTAATTTTGAATAATATGCCACTTATATTATGGAAAAAATCTCTCTTTCAATGGGCCTAGATTCTACAAGAGTTTTCATACTTGAATTTATCTTAAATGTATCTGAGATCTATGTATTCATTCAGTCAGATTGACTTAAGAATAAAGAATATGGACGGAAAAGTCCATAGAAGGATCTTAAGCTTTTTCTTCTTTATTTTCATAGAAACTTTTTGAAGTAAAAAAAACTCACATGGCTCTGTCTCTTTAATCGGTAAGTCGGTTAGTTTTCTGTCAAGTTTTATTTTTGTTGTATCTTTTCCAATTAACCAACAATGTTGTAACGCACAGTGAATAATGATGGCGCGAAGATAGTAAATATCGATCGTAAGTTGCTGATTTTTCATATATAGTATATAGTATGTATGTATGTATTTGTGTATATGTGTGTAGACACCGAGAGCCAATATAAAATATTGATTTATGTTGGCTGGCATCAATCAATTTTCAAGTTGAGTGAGCGCCAAGCCTCTTACCAAAAGCCCACGCCTCCAAGAATGGGAAAGAGATAGATAGAAAAAGAAAGAGACACAAAAATACAGTAAGGAGAGAAGGAGATACAGAGAGATAGAGAGAGAGATAGAAAATTTATTGTTATACCTATGTATATATAGTTTGTCCAAGACAAAACAGAAAAAACTTTCAATTCCAAAGCCACGACGGTTGCATATTATTGTGCAAGTTGGGACAAGGGGCGTGGCAAGGCCGCCTGGGTTGACAACCTAAGCATTTGAATTTCGATATGCCATAGCCAGAGGAAAAAACGGTTAATTATATTAAACTGATCGTCTTCTATTCTTTATTATTGATTGATTAGTTTAACTAGAGAAGAGTAAAATGTATTGCAGGGTATTTAAGGCGTCGATTTGATGTTAAGAAATGAATTGGTGTTTCGTTGTTTTGGACTAGGTGTGATTGGGCAGCGGCCACAAAACTTCACACGCACGTTAATCATACGCCGTGTGGCCCGGGTCTCTCGCTCTAAATGGCAAAACAGAAAAATCTGATTGATTTATAACTGAAGTTTGCGGTCAGTCCGGACAGCTCTGAGAGCTCTCAGGCTATGGGCATTGGCTCTTGTTGCTATGACTCTGGCTCAGTCGGCTTAATGATGATAAATGATGATGTTATGATTTGTTAATTTTTCTTCAAGTCTTTTTCAGATTTTTATTGCGTGTAACAGCAAAAAAAAAAAAAAAAAAAAAAACCCAAAGAAAGAGAAAAGATGAAAAAAGGAAAAAAAAACGAACTTTGAGGAGTTTACCTAACATTTTATACATATTTTTTTTTTTTTTTTTGGGTTTTTTTTTTTTTTTTGTTTTAATGTCTGTTTTTTGGGTTTGACCAACTAATGGCCTAACTCTTTTCTATCGATTTTACGGACATGGCGAAAGTGTAATTTTAAGTATGGGTTACAGAGCCACTAAAAATTAGTGAAAAGACAAATTACAAATAGTATTGGAACTATTAATGTCTGTTGCTAATGCGAATAACAAAGAGAAACTTGTTATTGTAAACAGGATGAATTTCTTATACATCCTCAAACACAAATCTCTGTCAATGAACAGGACAATTGGACAATTGTCTCAAGGGGTGAATTGTCACCATCCTGACAGCGTGAAGAATCGACATTTCAATTTTAGTATATGAACTAAACAAAACATGCCTGAAGAACACACACAAAAGATATTGTTGATTTGTTTGAGGGCAAGACAAATTTATAGCCTGGTTACTTAACTTACCAACCCCCCAAAAAAACCCAATAATATGTGAAACAGTTAAAAAACAGGAGACAATTTTGTTGAAACATTTTTATCAATTAACTTTTAGCATTAAGAAATCCAATGTGCCCACCTCCAAGAATGAGACAGAGATAGTTAGATAGAAAAAAGAGACACAAAACAAAGTATGAAGAGAAGGAGAGAGATAGAGATTTAGATATATCTTCCTATAAGATAATCGCAAGCCTCATTGCAACTTTTGAAAGTTTGAAAATTTGCACACATTTTCTGCCGGTTTTCAATCATCATTTGATCCTATTAAATATCTTTGCAAGATCATAAAATTAGTAAAAACTTTATGGCTATGCGATAAGACATTTGTTCAAAAAACGTCATAAAAATTAGTAACAACTTTATTTATTAAATTTGAAAAGGTATTTGGTTAATTTAACGAAATCCCAAAGACAATTTCTCAACAAATTACAAGTACTTTTTGAAATATCTAAGAGAGATTACAAATTAATCCCACAAAATATTCGTTTAGAAGGGTAATGGACTTTGATTTGACATTAAAGAAAATTACGAAATCACCTTAAGTTCTCTTATTTGAATTGGTCCTGTAAGTAGTAAGGATCAGCATGCTAAACTAAACTTCATTTCAATCAATTTACATTAAGCAAAGATTAGTAAAGATTAAAGTTCACTTGACTTATTGGGCTTCCACTTTGAAGCATCGATAACCCTTATTAAGTCTTTACGTTATCAATTTGTGTTCTTGAGATACGTTTTTCTTGGAACATAGGCTCTCCTTAAGAGTTAATGAGCCAAACTAACGTTTCTAAGCCATGTAGAAGGATTTGCCATGACAATGAGAACCTCTGCGTATCCTAAGCAAAGAATTATCATTTCCAGCTGGGTGGATACTGCCCCCAGTATAAGAATGGGCATAGAATTTAAATATTTAGTTTGCTCATAACAAGACCAGCCTCGAAAAGGCTCTAGCTATATGCCATTTCTTGATCAGATTTATAAAATAAGTTGCCGAATCTAGAATTTTGCAATTATAGATTTTAGGATAGTTTTGTAATCTTTGTAATCTTTCTTAAATCTGCTAGGTTTCTGACTGTGGTAATATATATCTGTAAATGTATAGTCTTATGCCACATGTCTTTATGACTCTTGTCTGCATCTCTTTGGGCAATCTTTAACAAGCAAAGAAAAAAAAAAAACTAAGCCATATGTTGCAATAATAATTTTCTAATAAACAATCAACCGGGCAAACTGAGCGGCGAGTAGGCTAGCAAGCAGCAAGGCAGTGGAACAACAGCCACAAAAGGATCAGAAATTTATAATCACCGATGACCATGTCATACACGCCCCTCGCCCCCGACCATTGTACCCCCTACCAGAGGCAGGAGACCGCAAAAAACAAAGGGAAAACTAATAAATATTGAGTGGCAGTGGCAGGCATCAGGCGACGAAACATTAAACATTTTCTAGTTAAGTCATGTTGGACTCAACGAACACAATGATGATCTCTCGCTTCCACCCACACACTGACCTCTCTTTCTATCTCTCTTTTACTAAATGTGTGTGTGTCTCTTTCTTGGTCTCTGGGACTGTGGCAACCTTTTTTTTTTGGACACGCTTGCTTAGCACAGAGAGAAGAAGAATCGCCCCTTAAGCAGCGATAATCTCAACTCAATTTGCTGTATGTGTCCTTTGTGTCCTTTTCGAAGGAGATCGCGTAACTTCAAAAAACGTAGCTAGTGTTTCCATGGAAAAAAGTCGGCTCTGTGTAAAATGAAACATACCTAGCTAGTCACTCTCTCTCTCTCTCTCCCTCTCTAGTGAGTCAAGTGTGCAACATTCCATATTATTTACAACATTTGATCAAAATTAGAGCATAAATCTAAAATTAACATGACCAAAGTGTTCAGTAAAGAGAGAGACAGAGAGAGAGAACGATCTCGAGTATGTGTGACAACACTTTTTGGTATCATTTAGCGCCAAATTCTAAGAAGTTACTATATATTTCTTTTAGCCTGTGCCTCTGTCAAAGTCCTTTCTATCCATTTTTGATATATATGTATGTAGGTATTTGGTTTTGTTTTATTTTTGGGTTTTCCTCGATTTGGGTTTCACTTTTCCAAGTGGCCAACACTTGTCTTAGAACCACTTGAGAGTTAGTAAGTACTGTAAGTAGTTGCAATCATAACTTGTTAGAGTGTCACGATGATGAAATTATGATGTAAAGGGCGCATCACTTAAAGGTTTTTTTAGCATTGGGTTCTTGGTGGCAAACTTTTTAGTTCTAATATGACAAAGGCAGAAGAGAAAGATTCATCTCTCCGTAAAGTTGATATAGACATGTCCGTCTGTTTAAATTAATCGCATGCTTAAAGTTTAAGAGTTATTTGCAAAAAAAAATTAACTTGTTTTTTAAGCTTTCAATTATCCTAGGTAAGTTTAGTTTTTGTGTAAGCTGGATCCGACTATAACAGAAGAAAGTCTTTTCTTTCTCTCTCAAGAATCAAACTTTGAGTGTTTGCACCTTTTGTTCAGATTAAACTTAGGTATATGACATCGAAACCAATGAAAAATAAACTAATTTTAAATGTCTTTAAGTTTAAATAACATTTCAACTGATTTATGATACGTTTGTCTAAGTAATTGATAACGATTTTGGTTTGCCCATCGATAATCAAGTAATTAAAATTAAAAAAAACGATTAGTTCTTTGGAATCTGTCTAAATATATCTCTCCAAACGTGTACATATAAAACGCATTCAATTGTATTTGTATAGTTGAAGGGGGGAGAATGGGGATGAATGGAAGGCATTCCAAGCAACCCTCATCTCCAAATGGCGCGTGACTCAATCAATGCTATACATATTTAGGCATAACAATCGTTAAAGCGGTTACCCTTTTTAGAGGGGGCGGTGGTAGTGAAGAGTCCTGGGGGTATGAGGATTCACCCACTTACAGGATCAATACAAGTACAAGCAGCAAATGGCCAAATGAACAACAACAACTCAATTGGATTGTTGGCATTTGGGGCATAGAAAATTAAAATATTTATATTATTGGCATTTCGAATACTTAATGTGGGTGTGTGTGCGTGTGTGTGTGTGTACATACAACTTTATTAGGGACAACAACCTCGAAAAGTGAATGGTAAAAGTGCGACATATGTGCAGTCAATAAATTTTCCACTTTTCATGCTGACAGCACAGAAAAAAAAAAAACAACTCGAAAATGTGGCAAGAAAAACTAGAAAGGACTAAGAAAAGAGCGCGAGCTAATGGCTCCACAATGACCAGGCATAATCCACACACACACACACACACACACAGGACTCACTTGAACAGTTTTTGTTTTTCACAAATTTTCTTTGGGTTTGTGTCGCATTTAATTTGATTTTATTGTTCGCGCTTCGCTTATTTGTTTAAGTATGTATATATAACAAAAGAAAATGGGAAAAACTAGAATAAGAAATGAAAAGAAACGTTGGCTTCGATTTAGTTTATCGATATGCCACGCCTACACACACACACACCACCCACACTGTATATGCTTTGTTTCCTGTTTCCTGTCATTTTTCTTGTTTCTGCTCACCTTAAACACACTCGCACACACACACACAGACACACACACACATACTAAACAAAAGTCTATTAAAATGCATTTAAATGTCTGCACCGTGTCGCCTCCCCGAAAAGAAGGAAAAAAAATACGCCCACTGTGAGGCTGAGACGTGATACACATTTACTATATAAATATATATGCTATACATATATACATATGTATGTTGGTATACGTTTTATACAACAATTTCCAAACTCCCTATCCTCTAGCGCCGCCCTTACCCCCCATTCTCGATTTCCATTTCCCCACTTTTTTGTTTGATTATTATTATGACCAAAAAAAAAGCGTTAAGAATTGATTAGGTTTTCCTTCTTTTTGTTTTTTTTTTTTTGTTGTCTGAGCAAATCGATTTGTTGCGCCTGCTTTTCTTTCTTGATTCCATTGTTTTTGCCCCTGTGCACTGTGTGACCCCCTTCTGGTTCTCGATTAAAAAGGGTGGTCAGGATATAAACGGCAATCAATAAACACCCATCTAAATAGCCATCTCATCTCCAAAATCATACACAAAAGGCACTCGAAGTAAAAGGAATTTCTAGAAATCATAGTTTAAAGTGGAAACATTTCAAATGTTTCATAAAAATACAGAGTCTGAGTGCCACAAAAGAGAGTAAAGCTATACTATATATAAGTATATATACACCATATTTGGTCTTCACTGCTCTGCTAGGAAAATACACACAAACACATTTTAGAGCACCTGACGGCGAATCCTTTTCTCGTGTTCCTTTTTATTGAAAAACCAAAGGGCCGGAGCTAACTTCGACCGCGTCAAAGTTTGTATACCCTTGCAAGTTGTTTGTCACTCTTTCCTTGCCTATAGGCCTACAATCTCAGCATAGGAAATAACAAAGTTATTGATCAAAGTCACTGGTTACCACCCGTTGTTCCTATGGGAGCTATACGATATAGTCACCCGAGTTTTATCATATTTGGTACAGAAAAAATCCAGTAATTTTTAATGTAGGCATTTTGTCATTTTCGAAAACTTACTCTCTTATAATGAGGTGAAAAAAGTTAAAAACTATTTGAAATAATGAAAGTTCGTGACCAAGCAGACTTTTCTCGAGTCCGTCCAAAGCATGATGAAATAACATAAGGTGGTCCCGTCGGCAAGAGACATACACTTAACGTATGTATGCTTGCAATAAGTGCGAGTGAGAGGAATAGAATACTGAGTCTTGTATTGAGTGTGAGTGAGACGGTGATGTGACTACACTGCCGCGCAGTGAAGTTAAGTGTATACTTCGGTAAGCTTCGGCTTCCGACGAGACCACCTTATGTTATTTCATCATGGTCCAAAGCTATTACAATTGAGATTCAAACACACTTGACAATATCACAGTTTTCATTCTGTTATGATTTTATAATATTTCGATGTTCAACGGTATGTCATTAAGGGATCTGACGTCTCTGTCAAAAGATAGATGTTGCCAGATGAGATGACGGTTGCCAGATGGGTCCGTCGAATATGGGCAACCCTGTATACATATATATGGCTCCGATATTAGGGATAAATTGAAGTGCAGAAGCTGAGAATGTTCATGACTAATAAAGGAAACACAACAAAAAAACAAATGTGTGTATAAAGATTTTATTGTTATTTTCAATATTCCTGCAGGGTATTGGGTTAATACTTAATGGTAGCCAAGTGAATTGTATTTCGTTAGATTTGTTTTTGGGTTCAAGTGGCGCCATGTAGTTAGTTGGCATTATTGTTGGTTTTTGTGGTTGCCTACGATGATTTGGTATCCGATTCCGTTTGTTAGATTGCTTAGTCTGGCGTTGACGTGTGCACCGACAATAACGTGTGACCCCCCAGCCCCCCTCCACCTTGCCCCACACCCCTTGACACCATCAATGTCAAAAAGAGCCCACATGGAGAGTGACAGAGACCGATAGAGCCTACTTTTTTGGTCTTACTCATGCCGTAAGTTAAAGCCCAAGTTAGTTGACATGTTGTGGCCGACAGTTGTTAAGTTTGTGTTTTCCCTGTCTTCACCACCTCTTGTCACCCCTTTCTTTTCACCTAAATTTGAGTGAGTGTTTTTGCAATTATTATAAATCAAACATTTGATTTATGCCAAGTAACAAACATCAACAAAAACGACTTTGCGATGAAGTCAAATTTATGACCGCAACTCAATAGTGGTGTGTGTGTGTGTGCGTGTATGTGTGTGTGTGTGGTCTAACTGCGTCGAGTTATGCCGTTTTGTCTACGGCCTCGCCCACTTTAGCTTACCTTACCCTACCCTACCCTACCCCACCATAGCCTATCCTATCTTACCAACAATGTGTGACATGACTTTGTCGTATTATTTCGCCAAATACTTATTTAAGGGCTCTCAAAATAGCGAAAAAACTTTGCAAAGGAAAACTACAACAAAATGCAAAACGGAAAACTCTTTAGAGAATATTGAAGTCGTATAAATTTATAACCTCTATTCTCAATGGGGCGGCAAAAAGTCGTGAAAATTCAAAAAAAAAACCCATATATTTCATATATTCTATGAGTAGCAAACTGTCTCTTCCTTAGTGTCTCGTTTCAGTGTTAATTTCCTATTGATGGAAGTTGATGTAAAATTCTTTTTATTGTCTTTGGGTTGTAACTTTGCTTTAATAGACCTTCCTAGGGGAAAAGAGGGAACAAAGCCAATAAAGATGCTCATACAACCCTTTTGGTTTTCCTTTCCTTTATAAGGAACTTAACAACAATTGCAATGAGCCTACTAATTAGATAATAAACATATTTACTCTCTGCCAATTAAAATTCATGTATAACGGTATTGGCATGATTAAGTTTTTAGAATAGAGAATCAAAGTTTTCATTTCTAGTTTTGCCATTTTCATTCCATTTAATTCATGACCTTTTCAAAAGAAGAACAACAAAATATAAATACTTGACATATTTTAATGAAATTTGCATAAAGTTTTTTTTTTTTTTTTTTTTTTTTTTATAACGAACGGAATGGGAAAAAAAGAAGCAGCAACAAATAATATATACAGAGAGACAGAACAATATAGAAAACACAACGAAACTTATGGCCAGCGGAAACGGAAATGGATGCCGCACGGTCAGCGTGTTTGATAGCCAAACTGGTCAGGATTTTGGCACCAACAAAAAATATAAAAAATGCCAACGACAACAACAAAAACAACGAGTGGCTCTCTTCATAAGTGATAAATCACTAAGAGGGGAAATCAACATTTCAGTTGAAGCAGCGTGTTTGCATTTTTTATGAACTTGTTGTACAACCAAACAAAATCATGTACTCGATATACATAAAAAATGCATAAAATTTGGGCAGGGGGAGACGAAAAAAACCACCATATATTTATGTGTGTGTGTGTGTGTGTGTGTGTGTGTGTGTGTGTGCCAAACAATGAAAGTCAAGCACCAACGACCAAGGACCAAGGACCAGGATAAATACATTGGCTTATTGGACATTCAATGAAGAGCGAAATGCGTAAAAATTCTGCAGTTTTTGTCTTCCTTTTCTCGCTAAATACTCTTACATAATGGGGTATATGTGAGCTTATGACAAACAAAATTATTGATTAAAGGACTTTCATGGGTTAATCATTAGAGATTTTCAAGATATGCCTACAGGAATCGCCCCAATAAGTAGTTTAATTTCTAAAGAAGGCCATCTGGACATTTGGAAATTGTTTCAAAATTTTGTTTTGAGACCTAGGAGAATGTCTTTTGCTGAACTTGGGCAAATCCTTGAACTAGTCTTTTATCACTACTGTGCTAATAAATCATTAAAAAAAAAAATAAAAATTCAATTTAGATCTTCTATTTAAAAAACATTTAATAAGTAACCCTCAATAATCTTCTATGAGTGTCCTTCTGGGTTAAGACGTGGCATTGTCATCATACATATGACACTTTAACCAAGGGAAATTGTCTAACACACAAGAGTGCTTCGAGAAACTTATCGATATTTAATCAAATCATAAATGAAATGTTATTTAACATTCGTGTAAAACAATTCAATTTCCAAAAATTCATATTATAAGGAATATAATGGACCCAACAAAATTTGCTACAGGGTATATCTAAATTGGAGCAACTACTGTGATTCCTTTATATAATTTTATTTCTTTAACATAAGTCAAAAAAAGTTAAAACCATTTCGGGGACTGTAAGTCACTTAACATTTTCCTAACAGGGACTGTGAGTTACATAAAATGTTTCTTAGTAGGCCTTGACTTTTCGATTTCAGAGACTGTTGTTTACTTCTCAGATTCAATCTCAATTTTCAGCATTGCTGTTTGGTTCGTCCAAGCAGCAACATCATAAAGTTTCCTTATTTTTCAATTCCAATTAAACTTTTAAGTTCAACGCCGTATAAATCCCATAATCATTTCTTTTCGAACGCATATATCACTTGTTTAAAGTTTCTATATTTTCCTTAATAATTACTAAGAAACTTGAATTATTAAGAGTTCTCAGTACAGGCAGTTCAGCTGGTTTTCCAACGCTGCTGATAGGGTTCGAAATATGCTTTCGGCCATAAGTGGAGCCAATTTGTGGAAAACTTGAACTATTAAGAGTCCTCTGCATTATATCAAGTAAAGCTGGATTTCCATTCTAGATAAATTTTCAATTTTAACCCCGTATTAGTTTTTTAATGATTTTTTTTGAACGCATATATCACTTGTTTAAAGTTTCTATATTTTCCTTAATTATTACTGAAAAACTTGAAATATTAAGAGTCCTCCGCATTAGAGGAAGTTCAGCTGGTTTTCCAACGCTGCTGATAGGGTTCGAAATATGCTTTCGGCCATAAGTGGAGCCAATTTGTGGAAAACTTGAATTATTAAGAGTCCTCTGCATTATATCAAGTAAAGCTGGATTTCCATTCTAGATAAATTTTCAATTTTAACCCCGTATTAGTTCCTTAATTATTTTTTTCGAACGCATATATCACTTGTTTAAAGTTTCTATATTTTCCTTAATTATTACTGAAAAACTTGAAATATTAAGAGTCCTCCGCATTAGAGGAAGTTCAGCTGGTTTTCCAACGCTGCTGATAGGGTTCGAAATATGCTTTCGGCCATAAGTGGAGCCAATTTGTGGAAAACTTGAATTATTAAGAGTCCTCTGCATTATATCAAGTAAAGCTGGATTTCCATTCTAGATAAATTTTCAATTTTAACCCCGTATTAGTTTTTTAATGATTTTTTTTGAACGCATATATCACTTGTTTAAAGTTTCTATATTTTCCTTAATTATTACTGAAAAACTTGAAATATTAAGAGTCCTCCGCATTAGAGGAAGTTCAGCTGGTTTTCCAACGCTGCTGATAGGGGTTCGAAATATGCTTTCGGCCATAAGTGGAGCCAATTTGTGGAAAACTTGAACTATTAAGAGTCCTCTGCATTATATCAAGTAAAGCTGGATTTCCATTCTAGATAAATTTTCAATTTTAACCCCGTATTAGTTCCTTAATTATTTTTTTCGAACGCATATACATATCACTTGTTTAAAGTTTCTATATTTTCCTTAATTATTACTGAAAAACTTGAAATATTAAGAGTCCTCCGCATTAGAGGAAGTTCAGCTGGTTTTCCAACGCTGCTGATAGGGTTCGAAATATGCTTTCGGCCATAAGTGGAGCCAATTTGTGGAAAACTTGAATTATTAAGAGTCCTCTGCATTATATCAAGTAAAGCTGGATTTCCATTCTAGATAAATTTTCAATTTTAACCCCGTATTAGTTCCTTAATTATTTTTTTCGAACGCATATATCACTTGTTTAAAGTTTCTATATTTTCCTTAATTATTACTGAAAAACTTGAAATATTAAGAGTCCTCCGCATTAGAGGAAGTTCAGCTGGTTTTCCAACGCTGCTGATAGGGTTCGAAATATGCTTTCGGCCATAAGTGGAGCCAATTTGTGGAAAACTTGAATTATTAAGAGTCCTCTGCATTATATCAAGTAAAGCTGGATTTCCATTCTAGATAAATTTTCAATTTTAACCCCGTATTAGTTTTTTAATGATTTTTTTTGAACGCATATATCACTTGTTTAAAGTTTCTATATTTTCCTTAATTATTACTGAAAAACTTGAAATATTAAGAGTCCTCCGCATTAGAGGAAGTTCAGCTGGTTTTCCAACGCTGCTGATAGGGTTCGAAATATGCTTTCGGCCATAAGTGGAGCCAATTTGTGGAAAACTTGAATTATTAAGAGTCCTCTGCATTATATCAAGTAAAGCTGGATTTCCATTCTAGATAAATTTTCAATTTTAACCCCGTATTAGTTCCTTAATTATTTTTTTCGAACGCATATACATATCACTTGTTTAAAGTTTCTATATTTTCCTTAATTATTACTGAAAAACTTGAAATATTAAGAGTCCTCCGCATTAGAGGAAGTTCAGCTGGTTTTCCAACGCTGCTGATAGGGTTCGAAATATGCTTTCGGCCATAAGTGGAGCCAATTTGTGGAAAACTTGAATTATTAAGAGTCCTCTGCATTATATCAAGTAAAGCTGGATTTCCATTCTAGATAAATTTTCAATTTTAACACCGTATTAGTTCCTTAATTATTTTTTTCGAACGCATATACATATCACTTGTTTAAAGTTTCTATATTTTCCTTAATTATTACTGAAAAACTTGAAATATTAAGAGTCCTCCGCATTAGAGGAAGTTCAGCTGGTTTTCCAACGCTGCTGATAGGGTTCGATTGATGCTTTCGGCCATAAGTGGAGCCAATTTGTGGAAAACTTGAACTATTAAGAGTCCTCTGCATTATATCAAGTAAAGCTGGATTTCCATTCTAGATAAATTTTCAATTTTAACCCCGTATTAGTTCCTTAATTATTTTTTTCGAACGCATATACATATCACTTGTTTAAAGTTTCTATATTTTCCTTAATTATTACTGAAAAACTTGAAATATTAAGAGTCCTCCGCATTAGAGAAAGTTCAGCTGGTTTTCCAACGCTGCTGATAGGGTTCGATTGATGCTTTCGGCCATAAGTGGAGCCAATTTGTGGAAAACTTGAACTATTAAGAGTCCTTCGCATTATATCAAGTAAAGTTGGTTTTCCATTCTAGTTAAATTTTTTGGTCCAACCCCGTATTAGTTCCTTAATTATTTTTTTTGAACGCATATATCACTTGTTTAAAGTTTCTATATTTTCCTTAATTATTACTAAGAAACTTGAATTATTAAGAGTTCTCAGTACAGGAAGTTCAGCTGGTTTTCCAATGCTGCTGATAGGGCTCGATTGATGCTTTCGGCCATAAGTGGAGCCAATTTGTGGGAAACTTGAATTATAAAGAGTCCTCCGCATTATATCAAGTAAAGCTGGTTTTCCATTCTAGTTAAATTTTTAAGCCGAATTCAGTAATTAATCCAATAATCAATTATTTCAAACGCATATATCATGTGTTTAAAGTTTCTATATATAGTTGTGAATATTCCCCATTCTGCAAAAGAGAATTCATGAGTCGATAAACTTATGTTATTTCTGTTTGCCCTTTTTTGTGTTGTGTATTTTGGTATTACCCCTTATCGAACAGGACGTTTCATGTGTCAAGCTCGGTCTTCCTGAATGGCAACACCTCCACCTTCTCTTCCTGCATCATCATCCACATCGTCATCTCCAGTTCCATTTCCATTGCAATTTCGAAATACTTACAATGTTGGGAGACGAAACGCATTTATCATTTTGGGTAAAGCGGAAAAATTAAATACAAACATTTGTTATTTGCCAAATATGAGAAACTTATGCGGCAAACGGATATCCTTGACATATCCTGGGGAGGATAATAATGCCATATAACATATTGTCAAAATGAAAATGAAACAACTAAAACTCATATATGTATGTATACACACACACACACCCATTGAAGATATAAGATACATTTGATGCGATCTCTTATCGCATTTTGCATTGATTAGCCTGCAATTTTTCGTTGTGACTACTCGAATTACATTTTGCGACACCTGACGGGAAGTCCTTCTTGCTTCAAACCCTCCTTCACCCCCACCTCCTTCATCGCTCTACTTCAATAGGTGTGTGTGTGTGTGTATATATATGTGTTTGTGCCCCTTCTTCATGATGCTTTAGTTTAGTTTTTTTTCTCTTTCTTTTTCTTAATTTTTCGTTATATTTCATATCAATTGACATGGCACTTTTGGCCCAGCTGCCTAAACGTCTGCCATCCAAACATACATCTGTAGATATATACAGATATTTATGTATATATACATACATATATGAAATGCCATTTTATGCTTTATGCTGCCTGTTAACTGTAGTCTATAATTATCGGCCAACAAAACGAACTAAAAACAAAAAAAAAAAAGAACAGAGAAGAAACATTTATACATATAGAAAGAAGAAAAAAGAGCAGAGAAATATCAAGTTGAAATATTTTTATGCCTTTAGGCTGACTTCTTGGCCTGCCGCGTATGTAATGGCATCTGATTTATTGTATTTGAAATATTTTCAACATTACTTTACCTTTTTCTTTATAAGAATCCTATACCCAACTAGGATTAGTCAGCGAGTCGTCGTCTCTTTCAACATAAAGGATGGCATTTTGGCAGAGAGTGAAAACAATCGCCTAAACGGAAGTGTCTAAGAAAGCATTTGCTATCCTTTAAAGAATATTCACGATCAACTTTAATAGACGATTCGGGAGACTTACATCCATGTAGGCTGATCTAGGCTTTTAAAAATGTACATCTCATTTTTGCCAATCAAAATCTATTGGTCTATCCAATTTCATAAAAATCGGAATACAACTAAGCCAAATAAATATACTGAAACGTATAAAATGTGCCGCTAGGTTCCCCCAAATGCTCATATGAATGAGAAAAAGGGTCAACGAGTTGTTGAAAAACATTGCAAACAAACTAATATTACGGTATTTAGAGGTATTTAGAGGCTCACAAATAGATCTAGACTCTCTTCATCGTTAAAATTCGAACTTTTTTACACAATCTTTTCTACTTTTACATGTGACATCTTATAATTTTACCGACAATTAAAGTCAGCAACAATAGAAGAAAGTGAAAACTTTTCCATGCAAATAGATATAGAATAGATTTGAAATGAAATTCCATGAAAAAAAAAAGTACTTTGGCACATTTTTATAAAATTTTTTTTGTTTTGCTCTAAAGTGGCATGGATAACTTGTTTCTATTGCGTTATGGTATGGAAAATCACATTGTCTTATAGTTCAACTAATTTGTGACCTTTGACTTTGGTATCGTTGGAATTTTTGCACAAACACGTTGCACTTTGTACGCCCAGGCCTAAACAAGGCGTATGAGAAATTTAATAGTACCCTTTGTATAGATGCCCCCCCCCCCACACACACACTCGAGCGCCATCAATGGCAATTCAAATGGGACAAATGCCAACTAAATTAACTAGATGCCGACTGGCTGGCAATATGCCTTTAATCAAGCCGCAAAAGACAAAGTAATTTCAATTTTCAAATTATTTCCACAAAAGCTACCGCTTGACGTTGACGACAGAGACGATGCTGATGCTGATGCTAATGCTGATGAGGATGATGATGATGTTGCTGATTGGAGGGAGATGAAGATGCTAATGGTTTGAAAAGAGAAGGCAGAAACGAGAGTTGGAGATGTAGGTTTGAGTTGATTTGGATTGGGTGGGCTATGACGATAAGGATATGATCGGGGGGATATGAGGATATGAGGTGGGGGGCGGGGGGTGTTCTGTATGAGGTTGAACAGTCAAAGTGAACAAGAGCGCGTGTATTTAAATTAGGCGCACATAATAAAGCCAATGAGCGATTTAGTTGAGTTGCCAACAATTGAATAAATTTTCCAATTGCCTGCATCTTTTGCTCGCATTAGCATTAGAGCGCGGAGGACTCTCGCACTGACTGACTCTATGGATGTGTGGATGTGCCTTCAATTCAGTTGTCGTTTTCATCAGCTCACGCACATCCTGACGACGCACACAAAACGCAAAATCAGTCGTCGTCGTCGTCTGTTCCTTTCCCCTTTCTGGCATTCATTCAAATGACGACGACGTTGTCGCCCAGCAATTTTGTGAACCCTTTCGTGCGGCACAAAACGTGCGACTCTGACAACGTATAGAAAGAGAGAGAGAGAGAGAGAGAGAGAGAGAGCGAGAGAGAGGGAGAGATAGAGTTGAAAATGAATTTGAGGTTGGGCATTGGGGTCTGGGCTTGGGGTTACACTTTTGGGTTGGGTCTATATTTGAGTTGCGTTTTGGTTAAAGTCTTTGAAGTTTATTCGTTGACTCTTTTTCTACCATTATTTTCTTTTTCATTTTTTGTACACACACACACACACACACACACAAACAAAATGAGTGTTTGTTGCGTTTCATGCGTTAACACCCATTCGGGGTTCTTATTTTTATCCATTCTGTTGTGAAAAGGATCTCATAAGGGGTTTTTGTTTTTCAATCGATAAAGGATTTAAATGATTGTTTTAAAGTTTATCCATGAATGTTTCTAGGTGGTGACGTGATATTTTCAAGTAAAGAACATATGTATATAGGCTACTTCCTAAAGGTCTTATCATGTTTTATATCAAATTTGATCGTTCATTGATTATTCACGTAAAAGCTTAGTGAAAATAATCTTTGTTATATTTTGAAGTTCAACTTGAATTATATTAAATTTCTAATATAATAATGAAAGCGAAAGCAGAGATTAAACCACCGTGCGAACCTGTGCCAAACCCCCTCCCTCCCCACAGTTTCTACATCAACGAAATACACTCCCTTTTTTATTTTTTTTTTGCTTCGTTCATCCAAGTGCGTAAGCAGTCATTTCATTTGAAAGGGTTGCTCATTTCTGTTCCCACTGATTTGTGGCCAGAAGAAGAACAAGAAGAAGAAAAAAAACCAAAGCAAAATAATGTTTGTTGTGTGCGTTGCCAAAATGAACAACAGCCAAAAAAAAAAAAACGAAACCGAATTTTTTTGAAAAAGTGGGTGTTTTATTGAAAGTGGCGCGCATGAGTGCCAAAGGGCCAACAGGCCTGTCAAAGAGTAAGAACTCCGGCTCCCTCTCAACCCTCCTACCACCATACCCCACCGCACACACACACGCACACTCACACACCCAATTTGCTCCTCGCAAAAGTCGATCCTGGTTGGGACTCTGAATTTTGATTCCTTGATTCTCTGATTCTGGGGCGGTCCAGGCGGAGGGGGACACGCCCAAACGGTTTTTATTTCTTAGAAATAAGTAGCTGGCGGTTGCTTTTTTTTCTTCTTCCTCTTCCTCCCTCTCTCTCTCTTAGTTTGCCATTTTACGCACAGCCGTTTCTTCTACATGTTCTTGTGTTTGATATTTTGTTCCTTTGGGTTTTTTTTGATTTTAGGCTCAAGTTTATTTTACTTTTTTTTTTTGGTTTTCGCTGAGCTGTTGACAAAGGCGTGGCTCTATTTTGACAATTTGCTTGCCAGTCACAGATAGAGAGATGTGGAGAGGGGGAGAAATAGGGAGGGGGTAAGTCATATGGCTAAATATAAAGTTAATATATAACTTTAGCTCTTAATTAAACACATGATACTCACTTTTATTATTGTCTAGTTTACGTCTTTTTCAATTTTCGAGATACCTTGGACATTAGCTGGCTAAAGGTCACTTCATTCGGTTGTAATTCTCAATTAGTTTTGGTGAATCTTTATACTTGGGAGTTTTAATTTGAAGAATCTCTAAACATTTCATATTTCTTTGCTTTCTTTGGATTTATATGTAGAAAATGTGAGACAAATAGATCTTGACTTATGATAACTAAAAAGTTATGACTGCTAGATAAAAATCTAGCGTAAGAAGTAATGGTTATTTCTTCGTTCCTTCTTTCTTTAGCTTCAATGTAATGTCAGTCCACCAATGTCAGCTGAAAAAGTGCAAAATGTCATGAAAAACTAAGTTCAATGTGCTTGAAAGAAAAATAGACTGGCTTTAAAATTTGTAGGCAATATTTTCGCTACTATTCATCTAAATACTGGGCACTTAGTTGGCTTAGAGAAATTTTGATTGATTCGATTAACAAAAGTTAATGTTAATGAATTTTAATCCATTGATTGGTTTTCCCCTAACCCTCCACTTTGATCTCCCACTTTTCGTTTTTATTGAGATTTTTTTTTTTTTATATTTATCTGTCAAATCTGTTGGCGACCTTGACTCTCACTGTAGAGCGGTTGAAAAAACATGCCGACATAATGACTATGCTTGATCCTTCAACGATAAGGAAGACCCTTCCCATATAACAACAACTTTTGCTATTTAACTTGACATCAATCAACAGTGAAGAGGTAAAGACACGGTGAATGAGGAAAGGGAGAAGGAGTAGTAGGGTTTGTCCAATATGAGCAGCTTCTGTTAAAGACGCACTCAAAATGCTTTTAAGTTTTGCGAATTCGGCTTACAAAAACAAAAATAAAAAAAAAGCAAAAAACCGAAGACAACAAAAAGAGAAGAAAACTGCTGATGTAAAGATGACCAAACATATATTTGAGGATCTCTCTTAAAAATCCGTTGTTACGATATTGTGGCTGTTAATTTGATTTCAAAAGCCGCCGCCGCAGCCACAGCCACAGCCGCAGCCGTTTTCGACACTGCCGCCATGAATAGGCAAATTATGTACACAGGTGCAATGAGCCACTGAACATCATCGAATGAACCACTGAAGTGCAACACCCACCGAAAACTACAAAACAAAAGATGTTATGCAAGTGAACCGACTTACCTAATGACCTATACCAATAGTACATATAAATTTGATCTAGATGAAACTTAGCCTATTGTAATAGATTTTGTAAGAGCTCTTTTCTTTCCTCTTGAAGACTTACAGAACATTAAAACGTTACTAATATTTAATTCCTTAATTGATTTAGCCAATATACCCTGTTCGACCATTTGAGTATATAGGGTATAAAACGATCTTTAAGATCGACGAGTGATGAAAATTGCAGTCAGCCGGCGCTTTCTTTTGGTTTCTTTTCATGTGGCTTAATTGAATGTCAGGCGAATGGCGGTGCTACGTTTAGTTCATAAAAATCGGATAAGCCGATCAACTATTTAGATACCACGCTTTAAAATGATAAAAAAATTATAAAATTGATGAAATTTACAAAAGTATTGTAAAATGGTGACCCCGACGTTTGGTGTTAATCCATCTAGCTTACTGTTTAGTTTGTTTTGTTGCTACCCAATGGTTTATTATGCCTATTGTAGCAAACTGGTGACCCCGATGTTATGTTTTTTCTTATACCTCGCTCCGAGTGCCTATATACCCAATATATGATTTCCATTCTTATAAATACCTCCTAGAGAAAAGCATCAGTAACTACTGTGCCAGCTGTATTGGAATAGTCTAAAAGCCAAAGCCAAAGAAAAATAAAGAAAAAAACCAAAAAACGAAGAAAGAAAAAAAAACAGACTTCTCTTTGTGGGCGTTTGGGGCGTGCGCATTGATTGAATGCTCAATTGAGCGCATGAACCGGCGATCATTTTGTTCAATGCCCGACCCTCCTCCAGCCACCTCAGTTCGGTATTTGGTATTCGAGTGTATAGCAGGCTCGATTTGTGCTTGATGCTTTGATTGATGGGTGTCAGCAAATTGGATGAGTCGTAGATTATGTAGGCCTTGCTTTTTTATGTCAAAACTCAAATGTCAGCAATTGCTGATATACCTAAATCATAAGAATAAGAAAGTTTATACAGTTTCAATTTATTCTAATTACAAAAATTTTAAGTGAAAAAATAAAACTACAAAACAAAATAAATAGATAAAAGAAGAAATGTAATATAATAAGTAAATAAAAAAAAGTAATAACAAAAATAAAAATTTTAATAAAAGTATTTTAGATGGCTTGCTGTACATTTATTGGTGCAGTGATTTTAGCTGCTCTGCGGGAGAACCAGGATCCCATGACGTATACTGAACTGCTGAATTATATCTCTACCGGACTTCATGTGCCCAGTTATTTCTTAAAGTCCAGCTTCAAAGTGGCATTGGATATAGGTACTGACCGAGGATTTATCTACAAGGCGGGTTATCGTTATTGCCTGAGAACCGATTTTAGTGGTATACCTCTAAAACGGACAGTTAAATATGTCTTAAGTATCAGGGACGAAGAACCGGATGAAGACAATGACGCTCAGTGCTTCAATCAGCAAGTAGAGCTTGACGCTCCTGAAGAGGTTCCTTTTGAACCTCCTGCAATAAGCGTGAGTCAGTGCTTCAATCAGCAAATAGAGCTTGACCCCTCCTGAAGTGTCTGCTTTTGATCTCAGTGCGCAAATTATTGAACCTCCCGCAATAAGCGTGAGTCAGTGCTTCAATCAGCAAATAGAGCTTGACGCTCCTAAAAGGTCTCCCAGTGTGCAAATTATTGAATCTCCTTCAGAAAGCGTGATATCTGTATCTTCGGCGGAGACACTTCGACCATGCACCAGTTCTGTGATTTATATGGGAACGAACCATATCACACAATCGGATAGTATTCAGCTCCTGGAACATCGTAATCATCGCCTCGATTATCTCTAAAACGCAAATGCCATTCCTGGTGCAATATACGCCAAATGTCCTAGCATAGCTAGAGATCCGACCAGTACAACTTTACCTCGATTTATGGATTCCTTTTAAGCGAAATTTCAATATGTATGCAAATCGAGGTGTTTATAATGTCAGGTAAGCGAACTCTTGCAAACTTTTGTTGACTTATTTCAAACCATTTTAAAATTAGTTAACTTCGAGGTCCTAAAAGAGTTTATCCCAATACTTTGAGCCCAGAAAAATGGGTGCGACACTAGAAATTTGGTCAGTATAATGGGGCATTCAATATGTTGCCATTGATGGAACAATCCTTTACAAGGTTCGAGACGTGAATGTTAATACAGTCAGCAAATTTGGTGACCATCATGATCAAGTCCACAATATGACCAGAGTTGTAGTTATGAACTGTGAGTAAGTCCAGTAATTGTATAAAACAGTTTGTCTTTTCCTCTCCTCAGGAAACAATACTTGACAAGTGCTGCTGGTAGTCGAAACGAGAAACATAGAAGCAGCTAGACGGTGTCGGAGGACTCTTATTCCTAAAATATGGTTTTTGAAAATTTACTGTTAAATGTTGACCAATATAAGTCGTTATTAATGTTTAATGTAACTTTTGTTTTCTTTTCGTTGCTTTGATTTTTCGCTCGATCACCGGTAAACTCTGTCGTTTTGCTGTTGTTGGGCACATACCAAAAGACCACTCAAGTAATTTTTAAACATGGGACGATAAAAATCTAATAATGCATGAGGGACGGTCACGCAGGGAGGGAGGGGATGGTACTGAAAATTGGTTTATACGTGGTTGCCGATATCTATTCAATACTTGGCTAACAAAATGAACTCGTGTAAACGGCATACTTGTTGTTATTGTTGTTACCAGGCATTAAAGCAATTTCTGGAAATTATTTTTTAATAAATTTTTTTTTTTTAGCTTGATTTCTTGAGTTTGTTGTAGTTGTTCTTGGTGCTGCTGCTGCTGCTGCTTTATGTATGTAGGTTTGCGGCACACTTTGCACTATCGAATTGTGTGGATCTGAACGTCGCCGTCGACATTGTCGACGAGTAAAGTCTTCAGCTTCGACTATAGCCCTGACACCACTTTTGCAGGTGTGCCTTTTGCTAGGAGTAGATCGAAGTAGGCGAAACAGAAAACAAGACTTGTACAGACAGAGAGAGGGAGAGAGAGAGAGATGATGAGAGAGCGAGAAGGATGATGCTTGGTGGGGGATGTGTGGAAAATTGAGGTGCAGATGTGCAATGCGAAACGCGCGCAAAATTAATTTCATGTTCAAAGAATTTTTAATTAACTTACATGGCGTATGAGTAATTTTAAATCACTGACCGAAAAGAGATAGATAAACAAAGCGACAGAGACAGAGTTAAATGTGGTTACTGCCAAGAGGAAGCACACAAGACTAGTTGAACTCTTATCATGGCTTACCGATTGGCTTATTGATATATGTATTCGAAAGTTTTTCCTCTTTATACTTATGAATAGATAAGAGAATTGGCTAATGCATCAACCTACTTTTCAATCGATTTGGTATTGCATTATTTTGATATGAAAACTAAATTGAAAATTTTGTAAGAGTTTTTCCATTTATTTAAGAAGGCTTTCACATTAACTTTATATATAAGATCTTATTAGGTCTTTGGGTATTAACTTTGTAAGAACTTTTGCTGGATATCTGCAGTAAATTTGAGTTTATGCCCCATTGTTCGTGTGTTGATAAGGATTTTTGTTGTAAAATACATATTTAAACTGTATGGGAAATCATCAAAAGTAAAGTTAAAACTAAAATCAAAACCGGTTCTTAACTAATTGGTTGGGCATTCATTGAGCTTCAACCACTAAAATTTGAAATCTGGTTGAAATTGAAGAAATTGTCAATGGTTTTCCTGGTCTCGGTGGGTCACGTGACTTTCAAACCAAATGATGTCCTTCCTAGATCGCTTTACAGGACCCAAAAAAAGGCTGGCAACAGGCATGGCATGGCTTGGGGTGCGGAGGAGGTAAACAATTTGTGCTCGTTACGCGGTTCAAAATGAATGGCAACAGCAACCCTCGAAAATCTCAACAGTTTTAAAATCCATATCAAACCAGCAGCCACCCACACAAGAAATTTCATCAACTTTACCCACCCACCTTATGTGTTTTGTCATTAGTTTCATTTTATAATTTATTAACGTCAACATTGTTGTTGGCGAATTTCCCATCTCCCTTGGCATTAACTGTTTTTGAGAAGCGTACATGATGCGTTGCCTCATTATATGGGTCCAGCAGTTGAGGCATTGAGTGGAAACGGGAGGGGGGGGAATAGAGCAACTTTTGGCTTTAAATGACCAACGAAGCGGATGCACTTTAATTTGACAACAATTGCGTAAATTGCCTCGTCATGCTGTTTGTCCTTTGACTCGCTCTACTTTCTATTTTTAAAACCAAAACACACACAGACACACAGAGAAATAGAGATAGACATAGACAGAGGAAGAAACAACTGACACTAATGTGTCAAAGGTCACGTGGCATTCGTTTGCGACATTTGTAAATTTATCTTTCAGCTTAAAAGTTTCCAAAAGTGTGAGACCCTAAGCCAACGAAACACAGAACTCAAGGCACTGCCATGAAACGAGATGCGATGCGATGAGATGAGATGAGATGCGATGAGGAGATGAGTCGAGTGAATGAATGCCTGGGTGGGCATATGGGTGTGGATGTGGGTGGATATGGGTGTGGCTCATTCCCATTCACAATCCATCCTCCCCCCCCCCATGGTGTCTCAACATACCCCTCGGCGACAGAAAGTGCGAACTGAAGTCAGTGCATACATTGTCACACATTGTCATTGAGCATAAAGAGATTGCATAAGAGTTGAGTTTAAATCTGGGCGGACCCTTCTAATTGAATGGGAAATATTTTTGCGGCAAGGAGGGAAACTCTTAAAATTTCATTGGTCATTTGTTAGTTTTAGTATTTGCAAAAAATGTGTACACTAACAATAGAATATATTATGTAGTTACAAACCCATCTCTTAAATTTAGCTAAATACTTTTTCTACAAATTTATTTTCTGAGAACTTTACTCATTACTAATTCTTTATAATACAATAAGAAAGCAATGAAATATTATAATAATATATTGTGTAAAACAAGCTTAACATATAATGCGTAGTTTCATTTGGTTATAATTCACAACTAGTTTTGGTATATTATTGAATTCGGGCTATTATTTTGTTGGTAAAGGTTTTATTTTTACACTTAAAGTTAAGAACGTATCGGTATTGGAAGATATCTAAGATGATGGGAGAAAATTAAACTTTTATAGGCTAAGGTGTTTGTTAACTGTTGTTCTTGTTGTATAGCATTATTTGATTTCAAAATATTTGACTTTTCGAAATTGGCCTCATAAATTTTGGAACATTAAGTTGGTTCGAGCTATCTAGGTTTCCTTGCTTACTTATGCCAGATTTGAAGTTTTAAACCAACAATAAAGGTAAAGTCTTTGTTCTTTTGTAAATTGTATGCGACTTTGAATATATGTTTGTATATATCTTTATATGTATTTATATTAAAATAACTCCATTGTTAACTCTCCATTATTCATGTGGTGAATATATCCATATGCTCGCTTTACAAATTTACTATCCACACCTTGTTAATATGAAATTAATGACTGCATTAGATAAATTACCTTTCCCAGGTGCTTGTTTGTCTCCTTCTACCTTAGCTCTGCCTTTCCCACTCTCTTTCTCTCTCTCTCTCTCTCTCTCTCTCTACAACTTTCTCTATCTCCCTCCTTCTGGTGTTTGCCTTTATCATATGACTTAGTTGTAGTGCTTTGTGGTTTGTGCTATTCTATTATTAAGTGACAAGAGCAGGACATGTGGAAGGACCCCCAAGAACTAAGGCCACGACAAATTGCCACTAAACCATTGATGGTAATCGAAGCCGATGGCAACAGGAACAGTAGCAACCAGGCCGACCAGGCCAACCAGGCCATCCAGACCATTTGCATCCCATTCTACCAACCATTTGCTAATGACACCCGAGGAGTTTGCCTTTAGCTTTTCGTTAGGTTTTTTTTTTTTTTGTTATTGTTATTAACCTTTCCACTGCTTCTGACCTCTTTAGCCCATTTTCAGCAGCATAATGTGGGTGGGTGTGGGAG
Source organism: Drosophila equinoxialis (assembly GCA_018150345.1). Taxonomy (NCBI): domain Eukaryota; kingdom Metazoa; phylum Arthropoda; class Insecta; order Diptera; family Drosophilidae; genus Drosophila; species Drosophila equinoxialis. The sequence continues at coordinate 1,845,239 of JAECWI010000238.1, read as the reverse complement.
GTTCGGAGCGACTTGATGGGAGGGAGGGGTTGGAGCATTAAAATATGATTAACTTTTTGGTTCGTGCCATTGTTGTGTGTGTGTGTTGTGTGTCTATTTAATTAGATATTTGAAGCCTTGTTCTTTGGTCTTGACGTGTTCCCCATATCCCTCGGCCTCGGCTAATGACACTCGAAAGGTGCTTTCTAGGATTGGATGGCTTGGCTTCGTTTGGTGGTGTTGGGTGGGTGGTGGATGGCTGGCGTTGGCTGTCAGGTGGCTGACAAAAGGCGCTAATCTATGTTTTACGTGTTCAAAAATTTTACGCTTTTTACATCATATGGGACCGAGGACTGCCTAAAGTGCGGCCACTTGGTTTGATGGATAACTTTATACACATGACTGTGAGGTATTAAGGTAAGTAATGGATTTTTATAAACTTTGTTTTCGTTGTTTTTAGGGTATTGAGTAGTTCATCATATGAAATGTTAACTAGTTTACCTTTGCTTTTAGTCTTTTGCGTAGAGTTTATCTGTACGATCTAATCATAATTATGTGATTCCCCTCACACACAGACACACACACCCTCTCCTTAGGGCAAATGCTTTGTACTATAATTGGTATCAAAATGACCGCCAGCAGCTGATATAGCCAGTGCATTTTGTTAAAAGGTGACAATTAATTTGTCAATAATGAAAATTGTCACCATTTTTGTTGCTCATTTTTACGCTTCGGTTTCGTGTTTGTGCCTCATTTTTATACCATACACCCATAGGGTGAAATGGTATATTAAAGTCGCCAAAATGTATGTAACAGGCAGATGGAAGCTTTTCCGACCCCATAAAGTATATACAAATATTCTTGATCAGTATCAACAGCCGAGTCGATCTAACCATGTCCGTCCGTCCATCTGTCCGTCTGTCTGAACACGTAGATCTCAGAGACTATTAGAGCTAATACCCAGCAAAATACCAAATTTGATCAAAATCGGACTAAAAATAGCCAAGTTATGCATATAAACGTTTTTCCATAATACCGGAGTTGGCCGTAGGCTGGTGGGGGCGCTATGGTGCTCGTATGCTTGAGTGAGCGAGATACAAAGATATGCTTGTAAAAAGCAATGAATATTTGTTTTACTGGTGTATGGTATACCAAAGTCGGTGAGACGACTTCATTTGTTTTGTTCTTGCTGTTGTTGTTGTTGTTGTCGATAGACCATGTTGTTTCACTAATGATATATAGCCTAGTTGACGTCCAACTTTGCTCAGGTTGGTAATTTTAATTATTTTGTCATTTGTATAAATTAAAATATTTTGTTGCAGGCCAAAAACCAATATAAAATATGAAGAAATATGAACTTAAAGGGTTGCCCTTTCCATATATACACTGCAAAGAAAAATGGTTAACTCTTTGAAATTGAGAACATCTAAATGTTGAACGAAGATAATCTCATGAAGTACTTACATATATCTTAAATAATTGACTCTGACATTTTATCGTTTGTAATATGTGCTATATCATCTGCTCGATTGTAGTTAATTCATAAAAACATTTCTTTACGTGTACATTTCCAATTTCCCTTTCTCTCTCTCTTTCTCCCTCTCTTTGTCGATGTATTGCCTATTGATTAATGATTATTTTGGCCCTCGGTTTCCTTTTACCAATTTCCGCATGTACATATGTAAAACTATATATGTACATACATATGCCGTGACAACTCAATCAAATGGACATAGTATGGTCTCTTGATTTTTTCCTCTTAATTTACATTTCGATTGGAAAACCCCTTTATTATATGGCCATACGCTAGTGGACAATTATAAATGAACCCTTAAAGGGTTGAGACACAAGCAAATTAAAATAATTGTACTCAATATTTCAATTGATATAAAGTCACAGTCTTATTAGAATTTGGAATGTAATTTAAATTTGGTATCCTACATTATATTCAGTTCAACTATGGACGAATCTAGAAATTATTTTCGTGGGTTGTTCAATCAAAAAACTAATATTAAGATTTTCAGCTTAAAAAATTGAGTAATTTCTAAGAAGGGCATTTTGTCAATTCGCTAGACCAAATGAGTCGAACGATCAATATTTCGGAAGGTGTCTAGATACTAGATCTTTGCAAGGTTTGGGTGAATCATTATTCAGGGGCCGGAACTAAGAGAGAGCAAGCGGAAAACTTACCTCGGGGCCTCATAAAGACAAGTGCCCACCAGGCGAAAGATAATATTATTCCCACAAAAACATTAGCCCCATGGCTCCGACTTCTTTAAGTCCTGACATAGCGACAAATGCAATCACCCATGGATATGGTGAGGGATTTTCATTTTATATGTACATAAGTAGATTGCCAACTCATGAAGTGTTTCGTTTAGTTCTTATTATTTGTAGCATCCTTCGATTGCATCTCATAGTTTGTGATTTCCTCGAGAAGAGTTTCTTTTTAGGCATCCTTCGATTGATGATCCGGAATTTAGTAACTGTTTCTGTTTCCGTACAGTTCTAACTTAAACAATATATCTTTAAAGCTATCCTTTTTGGGTATACAGTTGAGTTACTTTTGTTGGTGTTTGTTTCTTTATAAGATTATAGAATCGAAATAGTTTTCTGGTTGGCGTTTTTCATCTAGTTGAAGTTATCTAAAAGTAGAAGAAGAGAATCAAATGCAAATAAAGCCGCTTCAACTGGCAACTTGCAGTCCACTTATATTGGTACTATTTATACGGTCAATCCTTACTTATGTACATACATACATACATACCTAAGTATGTACATACATATATGGATAGTATACTTATACATATATCATTTCTGGTCCTCATGTTGTCGTTGCTGTTAGGCCTGCTGCGATTGTTGTTGTTGGCAGCCTGTAATTAGCCGCAGACGTTGTTTGGCATTGCCATTTGCCTTCTTCTTGGTCTTTAGCTTCTGCTCTTTTCCTTAACATTTCTGAGTTTTTTTTTTTTTTTTTTTAAGTTTTTGCCTTTTACATTTGTGCCTTTTGGCATCTTCAGCTGCTGCTGCTGTTACTGGTGGCTGCCGGCGCAAGTTTCTAAGTTTTCAAATCCAAGGCAAGAATCCAAAGGGAAAGGAAAGACCAAGTCAAGTCAAGTCCATGGCCAAAAAGTTGGCTTTTTCTTTCATTCTTTAGGTTTCATTTGGTTTATTTCAGACTTTTGACGTTGTCCGTTTGACCTGCCAGGCTTCAGGTTCTCTCTGTGCAGTTTTTTATACTCTTTTTTTTTTTTTTTTTTTGCTTTTAATACAAAAAAAAAGTTGCTCTTTTTCTTTTTTTATTTTTTATTTTTTTTTGGTATTCTGATATATTCTTGTTGTTTTGTTGTTTTGTAGGCGCAACTCGTAAAAGTCTAGACGTGATTGTATCACGATTTCTATCGGCCATTTTGGAGTCTGTGTCTTATTCTTTCTTGGCCATCTTTTGAGGTCTCCTTTAAGCTCCTTCATGCTTAATGTGAAAAATTCCTGGGAATTTTTTGTTTCTTCTTCTGTTTTACCGCATCACCAGGGCAAAAATACAAGAAACGGATCAAAGTGCGTGGGCCCTTCATACAAAAGAGAAAGATGATAGGAAAGTTTGCTGAAAAGGATGAGAGGAGCATCCCTTCAGTAGTCTGATGATAATGAGTTTGGGATAGTGTTGGGTATTGAATATTAAGAAGCTGAGATGAGAAAGTTTATGTTGCTTAGTTGGATTGGATTCATTAAAAATTTTTAACTAATTTTTTGCATTGGAATTTTCGAACTAATTGAGTAGAAGAAAATAACACAGAAGCCAAATTTAACTCTAACGTTAGCTTACATTGCTTGTAATTCTCAACTAGTCGGCAAGGCAAAACCAAAAATCCACAAACTTTTCTCTAATTGATTGAAATTTTCTACTGCCAAACAAAAATTTTCTAAAAAAAAAGATCAAGCAAGTGCCAGTTAAACTATTTTACATGCTCACCTTAATTAAAAATTTTTCATGGTTTTTTATAATTTTTCTGCGTTTTTTTTGATTCAAAGGAAGTCCATAAAAATGCATAATTAATAAATGATCCATTCATAATTTTAATGAATGGAGGAGGGGTGGGGGGTAAAGCTCTCACCGCATTGATTTCATTTCCGAGGGGGTTCCCTCCTTCCCCTATTAAAAACTATCTTCTAATTATAATTGATTTTCGTTGCAACCTCTTTTTTTTTTCTTCCACTGTGTTGGTTTATTTTTTTTTTTTTTTTTTTTTTTTTTTTTTTTTGGTGAAAATCGATTAATATGAAGGCAAAGAGAAAAATGAATGCGCCGTAAATTAATAAATTTGTGAACAAGGCAAAAGTCGAGTTCGATTTTTGGAGTTTGTGTGAATAACCAATAACCAATTCAGGGAGAGAACTGGCGCCAGGGCCAGGGCCAGGGCATAATTAACCAAACAAAGAGCCGCAAAGAGCCGCACATAAGCCGTTAAAGTGTCGAAGTTGAAGTTAAACTCAAAAGTCAGACACAGGCAACAACAACAACAACAACAACAACAACTATTCTGAGAGTCCAAAAACCAAATCAAAAATGCGGCAAAGTACAAAGCAAAAGATGAGCGAATGGAAACTGTAACGAAAGAAGAGTTTGAGTTCATCTTTCAGAGTGCTTCTTGTGTATGTCTTTGGGTGTGTGTGTGTGTGTGTGTGTGTGTGCCACCTACACGTAGAAGACAACAACAACAAGAAAAAAAGGGTCGTTTGCTTGGCCAAAAAATTAAAGAAAGAAGGGCAACATGAGCCGCTAAAGGAGCAGAAGCAGCAAAAATCATTAAGTATGATTAAAATGCACGAAAGGATGAAATGTTTTCCATCAATATACATTTTTCACTTTTTTGTTTTTGGAAGAGTAAAAGTAATTATAAGAAACTGACAGACAGATATATAAAAAGGACAGACAGTTAGACAGACAGACGGTCCATTAGAACTGTGGGAATTATAAAACACAGAACAAAAGTTAAAAAGAAAGAAAAATATTTATGATTCCCAAACAGTTTGAGTTTTACAACTAGTTCCAGGCTGACTGACAAAAGTAATACATCGTTGAGTCCTTTAGTCCCTTAGGTCCTTTTGTTGTAATAGATCGCGTGTGGCATACTGTTTTAGCACCTTGACCACACCAAGGACTTTTGATCGCCGACAAACAGAATACACACGATACTAAACTGCCACATATTGGCAATAAATTTAACACGAAACAAAATACATGTTAAAGTCCTTTGGAAAGGCGAATTATATTTGAAAATTTTGTATTTTACCTGCTGGATTATTAATAACTTTTGGCAAAAACAATCAAGACTTTTATAACTAACACTCTTTCTATTTCTCTTCTATTGATAGCTCCTCTTTATAATTTAATTAGGCTTTTTGTATTGGACATGGTACAATAACAAGAAGAAACGAGGCGAAACTATTAAAACTTGTGAAGTATACGATCCGGATTCGTGTCCAGAACCCCATTTTTAATTTCAATTTCTGTTATTTTCTATAGATGTTCTCTAAAAATCTATCCATCTAGCTTGTTCATAAGTAAAGTCAAGGCTCCCCTGCAATCAAAAGTAAAATCGAATTATATAAACCCCTCGACAATAGTGTTTTATTTTGTATTCCAAAAATGAGTTCAATAAAGTTTTTCAAACTTGGCAAATTCTATGCAAAACTATAAACTTTTCTATCACTCTTTCTTCTAACCAATGTCCCTGTCACATTTAGGTACTGATCTTCTGTGGCTTGTTATATACTTGAGTTTTTTAAATCCCAGTACGCCTGAAAGCCTGAAGTCTGTTTCCTTTCCAGTTTGGTACGTCTGCAGCAGACAGCTGTCGGAGAAGTCTAGATGAGTTGTGCCCCCTCGAGTCAAATGTGTAACAGCAACCACAACCACAAAACCTATGTACATACAACCCAATTGCACCTGTACTGTAAGAAATTTGTCTTGTGACTCGACTCAAGTCAACTCTTTCAGTTTTATTTTTGTTGATGTTTTATGTTTTTCTTGTTTTCTTTTACGGTTTTACAGTGATATGTTGTGGCATGGCCATATCCTTGAGCCACAACAGTGATATATGTATCTAGAAAATTCTGTGAATTTTTTGGATCAGCAGCCTTTAGTTAGTTTGGGTCAAAGACGCATAATTATGGGTTAGCGAGCAATGAAGAACAGAGAATGGAGATCACAGAGAACTAAATGAAAAAAAAAGAACGAAAAGAAACAAAACGAAACGTAACGAAACGAAGAAGAAATCATTTTTTATGAAAGATGAGGAAAGTGAAGTTGTTGTTTGCAAAAAGGAGTCAGGCATTCCCCCCAAATGTATGTAGGTACATACATACATATATGCCAGATATGGGGTCAGAGATGGAGACAGGCAGTCAGTAAGAAAGAAGACCAAATGATGAATGATTTGTAGACAGTTTTGTGGCTATGGTAGTGATGATAATGGCTATTGCAATGTACCTGAACAGGTGAAAATGTGGCCAACAAAGCAACTAACTAAATTTTAATAACCAAATAATAAATAATTGTTGATTTTAGTCATTGTATGCATACCACAAATAATAAATATTGAAAACAAAATTAATATTTTCATATACCAAGAAATAATAAATTAGTCAAGTGCTTTAAGTATGGCAAAGTGGACTTAACTTGTGGCAATGATTTACACATTATTAAGTTTACAATTTCTTGTTGAGAAATTGCGAGAGTTACTAATAGTAGAATCATTCTATAGTGTCTATAGTGTCTATACCGCTAGTTGCCATCAAAGAAGAGAATCTTTTTCTTAGCCAAATGCGAATGATTTCCCTGCATGTCATTGCCGAATTTTGCATAATGGAATCCTAGCAGTTTTGCCCTTATCCTGGTAGTTCATGTAGATTATCATCATCGTTATTGAGCACATTTCATTCAAAACCATGTAAAATCTTATTTTGAAAAAGTTTCTGGACCAGAAACCTCAACAAGCTTAAATTGTGTCTCTGAACAAGGCTTGAAATGTAACAAATTGATTTAAAATTATGTAAAACACAATAAAATTAGTTACAGACTTACATAAAGAAATAAACTTTACAAGATGCTCTCTACTTATGTTACTGCATTCACGTGCCCATCTTCCACTTTGCGATGCATGTTTGGCCAGACCTCATGACAAACAGGTGTCAAAAGGCAGCTTGAAGGCAAACGGAATGGCCGAAGCTTCTCTTAATGTCTGGCTAACTAATTGCCAACAAAACAAAAAAAAAGGTCCTCTTCTGACCATTTTCCACCTATACATATGTATATGTATATGTTTTTGTATACTTACATATGTAGATAGGGGAAAAAAAAAACATTTATTAGATTTTCATTTTGGGGCGTTGACCAAATTGGAGCAATCCCATACCCATCCGATGGCCGATGTTCAATTAATTTCATTACAAAATTGTTTCTTGTTGCAGCAAATTGCAGCCAGGCTCTCACAATTTGTCATAGGCCAAAAAGGAGTCAGTACACAGACTGGCAACGAGACTGAGAGACTAAGACCGATCAGAGGCTGAGGGCGGTACTTGGGCGGGTCGGTAAGGGTTTTTTTCTCTCTTCCTTTTCTTTGGTTTTTGTTTTTTTTTTTTTTCTTCGGTGGGGGGTGGAGAGGCGGTAAGGGGAAAGGCACAAACCAAAAACCCAAAGTGGACCTTATATTTTCGTCCTGGTGCAATTTTTGAGTTGCAGCTACCGCATCGCTCTCTTTTGCTCTCGTTTTGAGGCTAATTAAACACAGCAGGTGGGCATGTCGGGCAGTCGGGTACTCCGCAGGGGCAGGCGTCCGGATTGAGGTCCAAGTTTCGAGTGATAAATGATTCGTATACGGACTATGAATGAATGGTTTTTGGTTGCACACACAAGGTACCGAACTGAACCGGATCGGACCGTGCTGGACCAACCTTCAAGCCTTGCCTTGCAATTCGAGACGATTGTTTCTTTAATTTGAATACCCTGTTCAAGTGAAGTATATTGCTTTATAAATTCAAATTGAACAAGTGGGTTAAAAATAATAAACCCAAATTTAAAGCTTTATCTTACAAATCGATTGTCTATATAATTATTTGAGTCTGGCATTAAATCATAAAAGAAACCTTCATAAGTAATTAAATAGAATAGAAAAGCAGGGTATAGACACTTCGTTCTGGACATTGTTACCATCTCTCAGTGGTCTCCTTTTGCACTTGAATGTGTAATTAGTGCAATTGGTGAATGAATTCGGTTTTTCGTTTTTGCTCGTGCAATTCTTGGAAATGCCGCCAAAATGTATTCTCAAACTAATGAGTTGCCCTTTTTTTCGGCAAATATAAGACAAACCGTTTAAGGCACCTGCAGAGTTAGACGAGCAGCTGTATAGTCAGGGAAGGGAACATTAGACTAATGATGTCAAGTCTAGGGCGAAGAAACTAGAGCAATTTTTTGTAGGATAAATTGTAATTTAGGCGCCAAATCTCTCTTTCATGATTTGTTACTTTCCGCACGCTTTCCGACAATTTCAGTTTTTTTTCTTTCTTTCTTTCTTGTTGTAGTTGTTGATTTTTGCCTTATTATTATGCATTAAAAAATGTTTATCGCGTGGTTAAACAAACGATTTTCCTCAACAAGATTTCGCCTTCAGTTTGGGTGTGGGTAGGAATGGCCGAAGCAGCGAAAAAGTTAAGAGAAACAGAGAAGGATGAACACATTACGAAAAGGGAACTAAAAACAGAGTCTTTGTCGTAAATTGTCTTTTAATAATTAAATGAGACTAATTTTTAGCTTAGTATTTAATAGTTTTCCTAAGTATTCCTTTGCAGTTGATTTTATATTTCTGGAGACTTGAAAGGTTAAAAGGTGCGCCAAATTTGATTTGGCAAGTGGCAAGATCTCCCATTTCTTTGCCCCTTTCCCACCACATACGGCGTCCTCTGAATCTGGAGGCGTGATGGCAGCAAAACCCAGCCAAAAGGGGCAGAGAAGTGGAGGAAAAATAAAGGAAAAAATAATTCACAAATTATGCGAATAAAATTTTTAATAATTCTCATGGCAACGTTAAATAAATGAGCGCAAAAAGAAGGCAAATGCTTTTGGCCTGGTCTGGTCTGGTCTGGCCAATGTCTGACACACAAATCTTTAGCTCTGGTTCCAGCATATTCGACTTCATTCCGAGCTCGCTTGGCTCTGTTGGCCAAGAAAAAGTGGGTTGGCACAAAATCTTCAACGCGTCGGTATCTCAGGCCCGTGGGCCAGAAAACACAACCCAGCTAAAAGGAAAAAAAGAAAACAACCCAAAAACCAACCAACTCTGGCGCAGCCATAACAAAAGTCAAAGTCGTCAAGTCGTCGAGGTTAAAGATGCAGATGCTTTGGGGATTGAGGATTGCGGATTGAGGCAGGTGATCCCTCCCCCCTCTCTACTCCACCACTCCACCACTTCTCTCTCTTTCACCTACTCTTCCAGCAACTATCCATGAAAGAGGAGACGGACATTGGATAATGCTTGGCTCTGGCCTCAGACTTGAAGTTTTTCGAGAGCGTTGCAAAAATGTTTTTGGTTTTTTTTTCTTTCTGTCGTTGTTGTTGGTATATTTTTTTTTTTTTTTTTAGCATATTTTCAACTCAACTCAACTTTTTATACACTATATACACTAAATATGCAATTAGTCCATATGACTTTTGATATGAATCAAGAGCCTAAAATCTAGATAGAATTTGAGGTTAGTTTGTGATTGACAATTTCTTATGATATTATAATTTTAATAATAATTTTTCACTTAATCTAACCATAATATACTTAAGATTTGGTTAAAGTAAAAGTCTTTTAAGCCTTAAAAGCCATCTGCTGCACCTTCATGAATTTGTCTAACAAAAAAGATGTTGGAAACTTGAGGTCCTCCATTAAATGAAACTTGAAGAGATTTTAAAGATAAATATTTAATAATTAACTAAACAATGAAGAACAGTAGGGAAAAAGACTTCAACATTTTAGCATTGTTATTTCTCTATATACAAATGGTTAGAAAACAAAAATAATAAGTGTATAGATTCTTCGTTGAAAGTGTAGTAATTTGGTATTTTTACAGTGTGTCGGCATTTTTCGTTTTGAAGTTTCTTTTTTCAGCGTTTTGGTGTTTTTTTTGTTGTTGTTTTCTTCTCTTGGTTTTCTCTGTTGTATTTGACTTTCGCAGCATCACGAAAATTTAGCATGGCCAATGGGGTGAAGCGGGTTAAAAACAAAGCAAAACAATATCAAAGAAGCAACAGCAACAAACAGCAAACTCTCTTAAAATCAAATTTCACTGACAATACTCACTAGTTTTATGTTCATTAATGGTTTAGGCAAAAATTTCATATATTTTTGTGTTTTTGCTGTTGTTTAACATTTGCTTTTTGTGTTTTTTTGGTATACGCCCACTTTTTGTACATTTATGTGTAAAATTTTTGTAATTGTTGTGCAAAATCGTTTTGTTGAGGCAAACTGTGGCTCATTAGGCACCACCAATGCGGCGGCGGTCTAAAATGAGAGAGTTGTACAACATTTTCCAAATGATGTTTTGAGAAACAAAAAAACATTTGGTATAAAAAATGAGTTGTATTAGACGGACTCTACCAAACAAGATCATTTACATAATCACAAGTCACACAACAAGTCGATAATAATAATGGGGGCAAAGAAATAACTAATTTAAGACTCTTCGCTAAAGGGACTTTAGTGGTTTGCCCTTTTTGAGATAGACTTCAGATTTAATACTATTTCAAAAATTCATTCAACAATACAAAATGTCAAAGATTCAATATGTTTGCCAGTGTTGTTCTCGCCTTATAAAGCGGGTTATACAATACAATTTTCCAACACCTTATAAAATTGACAAAAATATTTTAATAAAGGTCAACTTTAAGCAAAATTAACATTTAGAAACCAATTTAGATAAGAGAATAGCAAACACTATAGTTTAGGTATCTCCACAAGATCTAACGGTTTTTAGAATTTAAATATTAGTATTATGGATTAAAATGTATAGAATGTATTTTCTCACACAAAACACAACTGTACATGATTTTGGTTTGAAAATCGACATGCATATTAATCAAAAGGCATGCGATTTTCGTTTCAACTAATTAATTAGCTTAGACGCTAATTAAAATCAATTTGCTCAACACTGGAAACCGGTGATTAGTGTGGGAAAGAGATGGGTATCAAAGTGCCGACAAAAATGAAAAAAAAAAACAACTGAGAAGAAAAAATAGTGACCGAGAGGGGAGAGAGAGAGAGTGAGCAAGGGGTAGAGTGAGTGAGTACGATTATCATTTTACAGCTTATCTGTCAATCATTTGATGTTTGTTCGTGCCATAGCTCTTTCATTTTTGACACGTGCACTGATTTTTTCGTTCAAATCTGTCAAAGAAACTGTCACAATAAGTCATCAAATGTCATTCCACTTGTTCGCTTCACCCTTGTGAGTGTGGTTGTTGTGTTTTGTTGTCATCTCTTGTGCGTTTAATTAGCCTCTGTGACACTTTTATGAGCAGCCAGAAAGGAGTAAACACAATTTACACTGCGAGAAATAAAATCGTTCTATGAAAAATGACATGTAGCAGTTTAAGTTCTTAGACCTTTTTAGAGCTTTTTAGAGGGATTAGCAATTATTTGTGACTTGTGTAGCTAATAGTCATTGATTAAATGGATTTTTTGGTGTTTGAAGTGTAGAAACAAAGGGATAGAGGAGCGAGAAAAAACGAGATTTGTCTTGCTGCATGAAGTTTAGCCTTAGCCTGATGACAGCGCAATAAAAACTAATTGAGTGGCAGGCTCGAAGAGAACTCTTGTCCTCCTATACCCTGCATCGTTAGTGCTCCAGATTCAGGACCACCACTTTCATCTCCCACTCCCGTTCCCCTTGGCACTGTTTCTCTTTCGCTTGATGGCTTGATGGGACATCCCTTGTTGGCTTGTTTGCTACCCCATTCTTTGCAGCTTGTTGTTTGTTGCTTGTTGTTTTTGTATGTTTGTTTGTTTATTGCTGCTCATCGGCGGTTGCCCCGCTTCTTTATCCTTTGTTGCCACCAGCCACAAATCCCACACCTAAAGATGTAGTGCCCACCCAACTCCCAATTCCCCTGCCCCGCTCCGCCGTATGGCCTAGCCGTTTCTTTTCATCCTCCCACTCCCTTGGTGTTGTCAACGTCAAGGGCCACGCCTTTTTTGCGTTAATTTCAATCGAGGTTTGGGGCATAAAACGGGGAAAATTGCATTGCAACTCATTCATGTATCTCCCTCTCTCTTTTTTTTGTTTCTCTGTATCAAGCTCTCTCTCTCTCTTTCACTTCCACCTTCTTGTCTCTTGCCACCCTCAACTTTTTATACATTTTGTTTTTTTTTTTTTTTATTGTGTTGTTTTTTGCTTTTTTTTTTTGTCATTCTTGTTGGTTGATTTCTTTATTTGTTTTTTTATTTTCTTGTTGATTGGAACTTCATTAAATGTTGCCTTTTGTTGTTACGTTGCAAACAGACAAGAACCAACAGCAACAAACAGAGCCCGTCAGCGAATAACGAAGTGCTATTTCCATGGCCCAAAGCCACGCCCACAAATTGCAAATAACAAGAATAGAAGGTGATAAACCCAACTAAGGATATATACAACATGGCGTATGGGTAATTTGAAAAACTCTTGTAGAAGAATAATCATTGTGATTATCAATATTATTTTAATTAGCAAACATTTTTAATTACCTATTACTTTTATCACATAATCAAGAGAATGGACCATGTATAGAGGTCTAGGTCTTTCATTTACGATCATTTTTGTTCAATAACATTTATAGTCATCATCTGACTTCATGGGTTTATTCTATACTTTAGGAACAGGTAAAGAAACATTAAGCTAGTAAATCTTAGTAGTCGACCAATCGAAGCCCAAACAATGCAGTGATCGAAAATGTGTCATCACTTTTTGGAGGGAAATTACAAACGTCTATGTCTATTCAATATTTCAAAAGTTTTCATTTCTTTGGATCATTTTCGTTTTAGGAAGAAAAAGGGACAAGTGATTAATAAATTATTGTATTCCATTCCAGAAAATGTTTGTAGAAAGCGAGGAAAATGTTACATACATATGTAGAAGACTTTTCGTCCAACAGTAGCTGGAAAATGTCATGGTGAAATAATGGAAATTGCTAGAGCTGAAAAGCTGGTCAATCTAAAAACTTGTTTCACCATTTTTATCGTATGCCAGAAAGAAAAAGCAGAAGAAGATAAAACCCATATAAAACTACTGCAACTACTTACTGGCCCGGCTTTATACCACATTCAAGTGTGTCTGTTTCGTTTTCTTTTTCTGCCAGTCGCGTCCACACAATTAATTACACAAAAAAAAAAAAAAAAAAAAAAAAAAAACACGGATAAAAAAACTGGAAAAAAAGTCTGAAAATGTCTGGCTAAAGGGGAAGGGAGAAAGGTAGCATAGCAAAGTGATGAAGAGGATGGTGAGGAGGGGGCGAGGGGACTAAGTCTGTCGAAGGAAACTTGGGTAACCGAAACATTTTTCTTCTTACAGCCACAACCTGTAATTATCGTTCGATACAAATCGAAAACGAAAGACACAAAAATTTATTATTGCGAATTAATAAATTTTATTTCTTGTTTTTTTTTTTTCTTCTCTCCGTTTTTTTCCTTCGCCTTTAGTTGTTGCTGTTGTTGTTGTTATTTCTTTGCATCTTTCCAACAATTTGTGAAATAATTTTTATTAGCAACGATCTACAATGGCAATAAAATGATGAGCATATCAATTTTAAGCATTAGTTGGTCTACCATAAGAGATGGTATAACTTAGCTTAGTTATCGAAATGTTATCGCCCTAGTGTTTGAAAAGATCGATAATCGGACTTTGGACAAAGGCCGATTTCCATCCATAGTTTTTATATGACAAAGGCCAATTTCCATTTCCGATTCCGAATCAGAATTAGGAATGGATTGAAAAGTTATTACATTACACAATTTTTCATTCTCCATAAGAGATTTATTAGTTGAAAACCATTCAGAAATTAATGCTCTGTTTGTGTCTAAATTATTATTAACTTTGGCAGCCCTGTTAACTGACGTAGTAGGTGAAACAAATATATTTGAAACTTGGTTTTGAATTTGAAACAAATTGACTTTTTACTCCGAATTGAGAACAGTGAGAGAGTTTGAAAACGCTTTGAAGAAGACTCGAAAACGACAACGAGCCTGATTGATTACATAAACTAGCCATTTGAAAGTCCTTTAGCTAGATTCTATTTTAATTTAAACAGGTGTAGGGTATAAATAAAATATCATAACCGAGTCTCTTTTTATTTTTGCTGCTGCTGCTTCATGTAGCATATATCTTGAACATTATCTTGTCATACAATCTTTATTTTCAAAAAAAAAAAAAAAAAAAAAGAAAAGACACAAAAAAAAAAAAAAATTGAGGATTTCAGGATCTTGTTTTCTATATGTATATATCTGTACATATATACTATAAAAGTTTTTCTTTTCCGAATTTTCTGATTAAATTGTGCATAAAAAAAGTTTTTTTTTCATATTGCCTCTACCAATTGCTTTTTGCTAACGTTTAATTGCTCAATCCTTTTGACTATTTATTCAATTGCAATTCATTTCACTTGGCCATATAATTATGGCTAATTATGCAATTAAAACTGCCTACCCCAATGGGCCCCATCCTCTTCAGAAGAGGAAAGAAGCAAAACAACAAAAAAAGTGTCAAAGACAAATTGTGCAACAAATGCAAATAGCCGGGCGCCATCAATAAAATCTGCTTTGTCTGTATATGTGTGTGTGTTTGATGGGGGGAGTGGGGTATATTGCTAAAATGAAGAAAGAGTGAGACGCTTAAAAGGCCAGTAGCCAAGTGGCGAGGCCTTTTGTTTAAGCATTTAGTCTAATTATGATAATTTTGCGTTTTAAACGCCTTGGGCCTGCAATCGATCAATTACACTACGTTGCGTATCCTCACACCTTGGTTGGTTGGTCTGTCTGTCGGTCGGTCAGTTGATTTAAACAATTTGCAAATTCGACATTTCGTCAACATGTTGTTGGAACATCTCATCAAAACAATATAAAAATAATAAATAACAATAATTAAGTGCAATGAAGCCAGTCTGCGGTGGCGTTGGCACGCAGCAAAAGACTCTAAAGACTGAGACTGAGTGCACTGAGTATATATGTATGTATATATATATATATATATATCTATATAAATATAGAGTGAGAGAGAGAGAGATATTTGTGTGAATGTGGGTAACCATGTTGGCACCCTCTTCAGCTTAAACACAGGTTTTCGGGCAGAAGCAGCAGCAGCAGCAGCAGCTTAAGCCACAACCGGCAGCAGCAACACCCTCAACATGGAGGAGCATTGAAAAGATTGGACAACAACATTGGATGACGTCGAAGATGGCAACGGGTGATGGCAACGGGAGACGGAAACGATGAGGATGTAGTGTGTAATCAAGGTAGGTAGTCATTATATGGTAAGTTGGTACCTTAACCTGGAATTTATGTACAGTATTGTGCCGGGCAAAATGTGTGCCTGGCGTTGATTCGTAATTTCAATTTGATAACTCTATTCAATAGTTGAATTACGCGATCAAGAGTCTGTAAATAAACATATATACATACGTATGAATGACTGATAACTGATCTCTGTTATTTCTTGATAGCCATTAACACTTGGAAACAGATCCTTCCAGCGAAAGTATGTATATGTATATGGTCGATCTAAAAGGTCGATACAGTCTTGACATATCCATACATACATACATACATATATATTTTTAAAGTTTCAGTTTTGCGTGAGACTTAATATACTTTTTTACCCATATATAATTATTGTCATTAGTTGATGAAAGACAAAGGCTTTGCCCAGTGATGAGAGGGCTATAACGACAGCAACGAGAAACAACATCGATAAAAATTTGTTGATTGATTTACCCTATAGTTTTATGGTTTTCAGTCGATCAATCTTGCCAAAAAGGTTATTGCCATATATGTATGTATGTACATCTATATATATAAGAGAAGATGTATATGTATATATACTATATATGTATATTTGGTTTTTGTTTTAGCTTAGACACTTAACGGCTACCGTGTGTCAGGATAAGCAGCTTTGGCAGCGCCTAGCGTGCTTTTTCCTGTCGCTGCGGGGCATCCAAGAATTGTATGTGTGTGTGTGTTGAAGATGGCCAAATGTAAGGCAAAAGGGAGAATATGTAGAATATGGGGAGCAAAGTGTCTGTTTTCTGCTGTTTCTGTTGCCGCTGCTGCTCTTGCTGTTGCTGTTGTCTCGAACGTCGCTCGGACGTCTACGACCCACTTCAAAGTGATTTACGATTTTGTGACACGCCCTCGCCTAGCAATTTAGAGGAACGAACTTGGACTCGAACTGCTGCTTTTTTGCTGGTTTTGCTGTTTTGACGCATAACTTGTACTTTTACTTTAACGTGCGATTCCCATATATAGTGGAAGTGGAAGTAGTAAAAGAAAAATAACAAGAAGAAGAACTTGAAACGCCGACCAAAAAGAAGAAGAAGACGAAAAAAAACATTTACATTCGCATTCATGAGCCATGTGCCATGTGGCGGGGTGGGGAGGTGGAAAGGGGCGCAAATATAGCTTCTGTCTCTGAAATTCTCTTGTATGGTTTTTTGATATCCGTAAAATAGCCTCTCGAGTAGTTTCCCTTGCAATTCATTCATTCATTCATTCTCTCATTTATTCGGGAGGGGGAAACAAAAAAAAAAAACACAATATACTCAGCCACCACCTAATCTTCTAAGAGTGTCCTTCTGGGTTAAGACGTGGCATTGTCATCATTCATATGACACTTTAACCAAGGGAAATTGTCTAACACACAAGAGTGCTTCGAGAAACTTATCGATATTTAATCAAATCATAAATGAAATGTTATTTAACATTCGTGTAAAACAATTCAATTTCCAAAAATTCATATTATACGGATATAATGGACCCAACAAAATTTGCTATCTAAATTGGAGCACCTACTGTGATTCCTTTATGTAATTTTATTTCTTTAACATAAGTCAAAAAAAGTTAAAACCATTTCGGGGACTGTAAGTCACTTAACATTTTCCTAACAGGGACTGTAAGTTACATAAAATGTTTCTTAGTAGGCCTTGACTTTTCAATTTCAGAGACTGTTGTTTACTTCTCAGATTCAATCTCAATTTTCAGCATTGCTGTTTGGTTCGTCCAAGCAGCAACATCATAAAGTTTCCTTATTTTTCAATTCCAATTAAACTTTTAAGTTCAACGCCGTATAAATCCCATAATCATTTCTTTTCGAACGCATATATCACTTGTTTAAAGTTTCTATATTTTCCTTAATTATTACTGAAAAACTTGAAATATTAAGAGTCCTCCGCATTAGAGGAAGTTCAGCTGGTTTTCCAACGCTGCTGATAGGGTTCGATTGATGCTTTCGGCCATAAGTGGAGCCAATTTGTGGGAAACTTGAATTGTCAAAAGTGCTCCGCATTATATGAAGTAAAGCTGGTTTTCCATTCTAGTTAAATTTTTGGTCCAACCCCGTATTAGTTCCTTAATTATTTTTTTCGAACGCATATATCACTTGTTTAAAGTTTCTATATTTTCCTTAATTATTACTGAAAAACTTGAAATATTAAGAGTCCTCCGCATTAGAGGAAGTTCAGCTGGTTTTCCAACGCTGCTGATAGGGTTCGATTGATGCTTTCGGCCATAAGTGGAGCCAATTTGTGGAAAACTTGAATTATTAAGAGTCCTCCGCATTATATCAAGTAAAGCTGGTTTTCCATTCTAGATAAATTTTCAATTTTAACCCCGTATTAGTTCCTTAATTATTTTTTTCGAACGCATATATCACTTGTTTAAAGTTTCTATATTTTCCTTAATTATTACTGAAAAACTTGAAATATTAAGAGTCCTCCGCATTAGAGGAAGTTCAGCTGGTTTTCCAACGCTGCTGATAGGGTTCGATTGATGCTTTCGGCCATAAGTGGAGCCAATTTGTGGGAAACTTGAATTGTCAAAAGTGCTCCGCATTAGAGGAAGTAAAGTTGGTTTTCCATTCTAGTTAAATTTTTTGGTCCAACCCCGTATTAGTTCCTTAATTATTTTTTTCGAACGCATATATCACTTGTTTAAAGTTTCTATATTTTCCTTAATTATTACTGAAAAACTTGAAATATTAAGAGTCCTCCGCATTAGAGGAAGTTCAGCTGGTTTTCCAAAGCTGCTGATAGGGTTCGATTGATGCTTTCGGTCATAAGGGAAGTCATTTTGTGGGCATATTGGCACACGGCAGGGACACGACAAGATCCAGACCAATTATAGTTATTGTTGTAAATATAGGATGACATATCATGTAGACGGGAAATCTACTTATAAGATAGCCCGTTTTTCCGCTTTCATTTCCTATATTATGCAAGGAGTAACAGATTAACTTGGCAGCTTATAAAAACTTTGTTCCTCTGTTTTTCAAATGAAACATTAAATGATTTCTTTTAAAATATCAAAGAAGCTATCCCTGGCAATAATTTGTTTACACTTTTAAATTTTTTAAGTTTCCTTGCAACTTTTTCTTTTACTACAAGATTTTCGTCTTCTTACATCGTTCCATAGGCAAAGCACGTGACACATACAGTTCATGGAGCGTTGTGTCTGTGTCTGTGTATGCATGCGCTCTGTTGATTTGATGATGGCGTAGTAGGCAGCAAGCAGCGCTGCCGTCAGCTCTTGAACTGATGTTTATTGACTGTAACTTGCGTTTTATTTATCCGATCAGATTCAAATTGGGACCTGAGATTTTATATCCAATACTATCATATTGGTAAATTTCATGGGGATACTCCAATTTTTGCAAAAATGTTTCTTCTAGAGCTATGTATATGATATAGTGCTCCGATCCTGACAATTTTCATACTTTATTTCTCCCGGGTAAAAAAAAAGACCAAAAAAATTTCATCCCGATAGCTCTTAAGATGGCTTAAGACGGACGGGCAGACGGACACGGCTTTATCGACTCAGCTTCTCATGCTGATCAAGAATATATATATTTTATGGGGTCGGAAACGTCTCCTTCTGTGCGTTACAAACGTCTGACCAATTTTATCATACCCTCTGGTAGGGTATAAGAAGTTCGAGCATGTTAAATACATTCTTAAAATAGCTTGTTTAGAAATTTTACTAACAGGTTCTAAATTCTAATCTAAGTAATTAAGAATATAGAAAAATCCCTCAATGACATCATTACTTAATAATATTGAGAGTTCATTTGATCAGAAAAAAAAAAAAATTCAGATGAGCCAAGCTATTTTCAATTAAATAAATTGGAGTGTTTTTATACCCTTGCAAAAAGGGTATATTAATTTTGGTCAGAAGTGTGCAACGCATAGGAGAAAGCATCTCCGACCATACAAATTATATATATTCTTGATCAGCATGACGGGGCGAGTTTAAATAGCCATGTCCGTCCTGCGGTCCGTCCGTCTGGATCGACGCGAACTCCTCCTAGACCGTTAAAGCTACAGAGCTGAAATTTTGCATGTAGGCTTGTATATACTGCACAGTTTGTGTATATCTCAGATTCAGCCGGATCGGACCACTATATCATATAGCTCCCATACAAACGGCAAACAGTGAACAGTGACTTTTCTTAATTACTTCGTTATTTTCTTAGCTTTTGTCGTGAAATTTAATATTGATCTATTACACCTATAAACCACTGTGCTAAATTTGATCAAGATCGGGTGACTATATCATATAGCTCCCATAGGAACGATCAGAGGAAAACAGTGACTTTAATTAATAACTTCGTTATTTGCTATGCTAAGATTGTAAGCCGTTCTTTCGCAAACATTTGCCTTTTTAGATAAAACGTTTTTCCACTTTAATGGCTTTAGGTAAGGAAAGAACTACCAAAGGAAGGGTATACAAACTTTGACGCGGTCGAAGTTAGCCCCGGCCTTCTGGTTTTTTTATATACTATATATAGAAAATGGTGAATCAAAATTCAAATTTCAGTATAATTCTGCTGGCATAATAATAAAAAGTAGAGGCGTTTCCCTTCGGTATGTGTTGGCAGTTGGCAAAAGAAATTGGCCCACAATTGAAATTAATATACTTTAGAGTGATTATATCATCCATTGCATTTGGACAATGGGAGAGTTTACTAATCAACTTGCCCTGCTTAAAATGTATAATTAAGGCACCTATACACATACATGTGTAATATATACATATGTTAATTGTTAAACATATATATCATAGGGCAATAAGACAAAGTCATCAGCTAATTGTAAGAAGCCATTTTCATTTGTGGGTCGCCTTGGCAACAGCAACAGAAACAGAAACAGCAACTAAATAACTCACTAAAGCGAATTTTCTAACCCCAAATCCCCCGTCGTCCTTATCGTGATAATCATTTCATGGTGTGTCCCTGTCGTCGGCTGTCGCTTTTATGGAGGGGGGCGAATGGGTTGTGTAGGTTTGTGAAGTACAAAACAATTTAATTAAAAATCAAACGGAAAAGTTGCAATTAAAAATTAAATTTTGCAATTAAGTGACTCTCAATGGAAATGGTATGAAACTCGGTTTTAATGGCGCTACTCGCAATAATCTTCAAGTGGCTCATGGACGTTGTGGTGGGCGTGGAACAAGGTGACGACAACCGGGAACAATGCCGACGAGCCATGGCGCACAAGTGCAATAATAATGGTGCTTGGTTTGGTTTGCATTCGGGTTGGGGGTGCAAAAACTTTAACAAAATTGCAAAATGGTTTAATTAAGCGAAGCAAAGTCTCAAATGGCTGACAATAAGAGTGTCATTATAATTGTCGGCAGGGCAAGGGGAATGCAAATCATCGTCAGGATAGTAGAGGACTCCTTGCCCTTCGTACGTTCTATGCCGAACCGTGGAATATGAACGTAAATCGAGCAACGGGCAACGCCCAATATAATGCAAGTGGTGTTGAGTTGAGTTTTTAGGGGGGCGCCCAATGTGGGGGCCCGATACTGGGGCGAAAGAGATGGCCATAGAGTGAGGCGGCGTAAAGTGAAATGAAGTCGAGACATCGAATGACGAAGTCGATAACTTCGTCGTGCAGTGCGTGCATCGAATTAATGAAATCGTAAATAAAGTCGTGCCCCCAAAAGCATCGGCAACAGAGATACTTATGTACATATATACATATGTGAGTGTGTGTTTGTGTGTAGCTGAGGGATGAAGGTCTAAATAAACTTGCCACTTGCCTTTGCGGTTGCAAGTTTTGGCAACTTGACCAACAGATATACATACCTACATATAAAAATCCTCCACAATACAAGCTTAAATTCAAGTATTTGCTTTCAAAGTCATCCATTTCTCACACAGACATACTACCCTTTGTCGTTTCTTTTTGAAAATTAAATATCTTAACTTTGCTTTAATAAAATAATCAAGAGAAATGCAAGAAACTTTTATTCTTATTTCTTAAACTTAAGAACTTAAAAAGAACTTCGACAATTAGTTAGTCATTCAATACACCATTGACAAGTTTTCAGATGTCTTTAAAAGTGTTTACAGTATTACGTTGATGTGTGCAGGGCCACTCAACAAAAACAGGACAGCCTGACCATGACGATGGGGTAGAGGAAAGGGGCGTTAGGGAAACCACCCACTCGAAACCCACCCAGATGGGCATATGCTACTGATATAAGAGATTGAGGGAGATAGAGAGAAAGCACAATCAAGAAAGTTTGAGAGGGAGATAGTAAGCAAGTGCACAACGCTGATTCGCCCACTCACATAACTTAATGGTTAGCGAAAGAGAGACCGAGAGAGAGACACACTGACTGGAGGCAGACTGCAATCAGTCAACGGAAAGCAAAAAGCATCCTCTTGTCCTCTTATCAACTTGGTTAGTCCCAACTACGATGATGAATACTGCCAACAATGCGGCAGGAAGTGCACGTTGGCCTTGGACTCTTAGGCATACTTTTGAATTGGGAAGGAGGAGGACACAGCCACAGCCACAGCCTCTGTCTTTGGTCTCTGGTCTTTGGTGCCCGGTCTCTTGTATCTGGTATCTTTAACTCAGCCTGGCGCTAAAAGTGTTGCACTTTGTGTGTCCTGAAGCAATGTCGTGAGATATGCTCAACCGACAATGTCGGCAAATGGGCTCAGAGTTTTGCACTGTCAAATACACTGAGAGAATTATTATAATTGCAAGTAAATTAATTGTATTTCGTTTCGTTTACAACTTTTCACCACTTAATAGTAGTTATTACAGTAAGTACTTTTTTATTAACTATCTTGGTGTAACTGTAACTTTTTTTGTAAATACTTTCCAGTAAGTTTTTTTCAGCAAATATTTTCTAGTATGTAAGAATCTGGCAGGGGTCGGCAGCTGTAAGGTACATCCTGGTTTCCCCCTTCTCCCCATAATGCTTCCCTTTAGTCTTTTTTATACTTTTCTTTAAGTACATTTCAGTAAATACTTTCATTTATTCTGTTTACTGTTTTCCCATTCCTACTTTCGATTAAGTACTTTCCAGTACATACCTCCCTTTAGTTATATTCCGGTCAACATTCTTCATTAAGTCAGTTTCAATGCTTACTTTTCAGTGACATCATTTCAATGCTTACTTTCCAGTGTCCTTAATTGAACAATTACTTTTCCTTTACTTCCTTAAATTCCATTTTGATCTTCCAATTCTTAAGATTTACATTTTAATTAATTGTCTTCATTGCTTTCGAATTAATTGGCAGTACTCATTAAGTACTTTCTGTGAACCTACAACATTTCTATTGTTTATTTTTCCAGTGTATAGTTGTAGATAGTTTTCCCGATTTGCTCACAGGGCAGGCTGCGGCATGCGCTCTGCACACTTTTGCCTGTTGGCTTTTTGGGATTTTCCCCAGTTTGCTTAGTTATTTGAAAATTTTTGTTTTAGTTCTTTCCTTTAGTTGCATTTTTTTTTGTTGTTTTTTGTTGTTATGGCCTGGCGTTTGTGGGCGTTTTGTTTGCATTGAGGGGGCGGGGTGCGGGGCGTATTGGGGCGGTTGGTGCGGTTGGTGCGGTCGTTGGGCAATGCAGAGCAGCAGCTGCCATTCCGGGGTGTGGTTCAATTAGCTTAGTTTAACTTGAAGCCAAAAAATCAACTGATGCAACATTTCTTCTTCTTCTTCCTCTTGACTGTGAACTGCTATTTCCCTCTTTGTTTTTTTTCTTTTCGTTTAGGAAAATCCACAAAAAAAAAAATTGACAACAGAAATAGAAACATGAATTAAGTAAAAGTGTTTTCCATTGAGGGATTAAATGTTGTTATTTTGTTTTTAATATTTAACATCAAATTTAATCTCTAACTTTAACTCTTAAATTTTTAGCCCTTTAGACTCTATTGGTAATGTTCCAATTCAAAAAAGGCCTTTTTTATATCCTTGTCCTTTACCAGAGGCAACCACTTTGCTTGCATTACCCTAGTGACAGGATCGTTAAACTATTAAAGTAGTCTATATAGTAGTATAATCTTCATTTATCCTCTTGATATGAGTCCGTCTAGTTTAAGAGGAGAAAATCTTTCAAAGGATGTGACCAACCCAAGAAAAAAAAAAAGCAAAAATAAAAACAAAACAAAAGCATTATCTTTAATCCAATCAAACTTTCCACCTAAACTTGCCTCAAACTAATTTTAATCAATATATTCTCAGAACACAAAAGAAGCAAAAGAAAAAAAAAAAAAGGAGGTGGAATACATCCCACAAAACTTTCTATTGGAATACATTTACGTTTTTTGTTTATCTACAATGACGCAAATAATAAAAAAAAAAATATATGTATGCAAAGGAAACGGTGGGGTAAAAAAGTCGAAACAATTTCATTTACAAGATAAAAAACCAAGCGCAACATTTTTGCGTCAGGCTCACGCGATGAAATTCAACTGAAATGAAAAACAAACGCAGAGAGTCAGCGAAGGATACACAGGGATAGAGAGAGAGAGAGTGAGAGAGACAGTGCGGGACAGCATACGCATGAGAGCGAGAGAGGTCAAGAGACCTAGACAAAGTATATGCATCCCCTTCGCACAGCGGCCATCGCTATAATTATAGGTTAGCGAACGTTAAGCCAAATACAACTCTCCGATTGGCCAACGATTCACAGCGGGAGGGCGTAACCAAAACCGAAACGAAACTTGTTTCGGTCGGAGCGTGCGCCGACGCTCGTTCATGAATGAAAATACCAATCCCAATATATATATACATATGGATATTAGAATACCCCCATCCACTTGCCCACCCCCTACTCATAGTACAGTGATCGATGTTGGTGCTGCTGCTGCTGCTGCTGCTGCTCATCTTAGTGGTGGATGTTAGTATAAGGCCATCTCACTTGCACTTTTGAGCGTGCCCTGAATTGCGTCACATTGTGTGCGCGCGGATATCGAGAAGGAAGGAAGGAAGGTTGCTAGTAGCGTTGGCGTTGCTCCTCGTCGTAGTCTTCATTGTGAACGCACAGAGTGTTGTGTGCAAAAAAAAAAAAAAAGAGAGAAGAAACAAAAAAAAAACACACAAGTTAGTCTCTCGCTATGCCGCTCTCTCTGTCGCTCGTGCGAGACACACATTGTCTCGCTCTCTCTCTGAGTTACGCCCCTACGTGCGGCTAAACTAAAGTGAAGTGAGCTAACCAAGCTTTTTGTGAAACAGTTGCAAGCCTTTGAACGATCAGCGACGACGACGAAAACTTTTGCGCGGATATCACAAGAATAACAAAAAAACAAAAACACAAAATACAATAGGAAAAAAAAAACAAAACACAAAATAAACAACAATTGAATTGAACAAAACCAAATGAAACTAAGAAAAGAAAAAATATATATAAAAGATATAAACCAAATCCAACTAAAAATAAATAATTAAATCAAAAAATTAAACAAAAGTGCAAGTGCGAAATATAAAAACAAAAAGTTTTTTTTTTTTTTGTAAAACAAAATATATATGTATATATATTTAGTTTAATACATATATGTATGTACATAATTTTAATGTTACTGAGAGTTTGGCTTTCAATCGGCCATATATGTATACCGTATATACGACAATTGACCGATTTTAGTCTTGTGTAGGCAACTACCAAGGCCAGTTAGCGCCCAAGAGAAAGAGCTAACACGATATCGGACCGACGGCAAAAACGAAACAAACGAAGTGAAACTGAAAAGATCAAAAGTGCAAACGAAAAAAAACTACACAAGGATAACGTTCAGAATAAAGTGCAAAACGAAAATCGAATAGAAAACACAAGAAATCAAGAGAAAAAGAGAAAGAAAGAGAGCAAAAGAATAGAAAATCCCTTTTTTTTTTTTGCTTGTTGCCATATTGATTGTTGGATCTTTGCGTACTATTCCGTTCCGTATGTTTTTTCCTCTTTTGTTGTTTTTTTTGTTTTATTGTTTTTGTGTGTATGCGTATGTGTGTGAGTGGATGTGTGTGTGTGTGTGTGTGTGCATTCGTCCATATGTCCGTTTATGCCAAGAGCCAACAACTAAATCTATAACAAAACCGATTTTCCTCTTTTGTGCTTTGTGCTATAGAAGATACAAGATACAATCATTGTGCGCCTTAAATTGACAACAACAACAATAGCGACGACGACGCTAGAAGCAGAGGCAGAGGCAGAGGCAGAGCCAACGCTAGCAGCACCACCAACAACAACAACAACAGCAGCAACAACAACAGTTAAAATGCTAACAGACATGACACCGACGGCCGGTCAATTGTATGGCTCACAAATACCGGCCATGGGAATGAATATCACAAATATTGCCACACATTTGCAGAAGCCACAAGTTAATCCGGTAAGTTTCTATATCTAAATCTATATCTCAAACTCATATCAGCTTGGATCTTGGATATTCTTTTCTACATTGATGATGTTCAGATCTAGATCTGGGTAATTGGGTTTGCTTTTCATCTTTATCAGGGTTTTTCCGGGGTCATCCAATGGATATTTGAGCTGATCTCGAAATGAAAATCTCAACTACATAATCTTTTACCGATTTTCATGGCAAATTTGATCAGATTATTTCTGTTATTTGATGAATGTGTTTGCTATTTATGTCGAGAAGGTGTTTGGACTATTTAAAATGTAAAAACATGATCAAATTTGTTAGAAAACTTCAGAGATTTTAGATGTGAAGTCCAATAAACTTTAACATTTTATCGTATCATTTTTATGAGAAATGTCTATTAATATATGTTTTTTAAGTAACAATTCGATAGGCTAATGATTAAATGGTTTAGAGTCTGATCAAAACAAAACCAGATTTTCGGTTCAGTAATTTTTGATAAAGGCATTCTCTCAGTATCAGGATAAAAATTGCAATGATTTAATTTTTGGGGTCTTAAAGGGTGTCCGGACCCCAAGGACTCTCCCCAACTAGGGATTTAATCATGAGTCAATTGATTGAAGTTGAATAGATATCTTCAATAGATCTACATTTGATTTCAAGTCGAAAGCGTTTTCAGAAGAAGTATCCATATAGGGACTGCATAAAAAGTATCTTTTTAAGTATCAATAATTG
Source organism: Drosophila equinoxialis (assembly GCA_018150345.1). Taxonomy (NCBI): domain Eukaryota; kingdom Metazoa; phylum Arthropoda; class Insecta; order Diptera; family Drosophilidae; genus Drosophila; species Drosophila equinoxialis. The sequence goes on along the minus strand of JAECWI010000238.1, from coordinate 1,818,633 downwards.
AAAATGCATGGTTTTTTAAACAAAGCTTTAGTTTGCACAATATCTGATATATTTCTGTAATATCAAATGTCGATTGTTTTGTCAAATGATCAAACACCTAGTATAAAGCACTTATACGGCATTAGGCAAAACAATAGGACCAAATAACAGTCAAGAGCTGCGGCAACAGCAACGGCAGCAAAACAAACAACAAAACAATAAACAAGCAACAGTCGCAAATCGACAACAATGGCCGTAGCGATATAATAACACCGCTAGACGCCGCAAAATATATGTACACACATATGAGTACTGTGTGGATATTGTATCTGGATCTGGGCAGTAGCTGAAATAAAGCTGAATAGTATGTATGTACCTATGCCTTTTCACAGGCCAAATGAACAAAAACAACAACAACAACAGCAACAAAAAATACCTTCCATCCTCCCGGTTATTCTCTCTTTTGCTCAGCTGGACTCCTTTTGTTTGCCAGCCGAGTCGATGATTGAGCCAAATGTATCTAAGGTTGCTGCTAAATCGATTAGATGCGGCTTGTTTAACATTCTGTGGCCCCTGTGTGCAAAAGAAATTTCACGCTACGGCTTAACCGTAGTAGTACAGAGATATGACCCGGCCACAGATACAGATACGGATACCAAAATACCAGATAGCAGTACTTACTCTCAGGTAAGCGCCGCTTTCAAATCAATTATTCGGGCTCACTTGAGGTGTGAAGCTAACGATGAAATGATTCTTTTTTTTCTGTTTTGTTTTTGGTTTCTTTCAATTGCAAAAACTGATTCCAACTATGATATACATACGTACATACATATATGCCTGCCGATATCGGATTACAATAATTTCATTGTACTATTACGTTTCTGTTGACTAATTGACTTTTCGCATCTCTATGCTATAGCGGAAGCAAACACTTAAATCACCAGCAAAAACCAAAAAAAAAAAGGGAAAAAACTTGAAACCTTTAATGATTTTACCTCGACCAGTTTCAATATTCGCACAATATTTCTTTGATCTTTGGCCGAGTGAAGCGAAAAAAAAAAAAAAACGAAAACTAAAAACTAAACTAAAGCATTTTGAGCACTAATGATAATGATAATGATGACCTGATGATTCGACCTAAAGCCAAAACTGAGCATTATGCAAATGAAGTGCGGCTGATCGCAATGGAGTATTGATGAAATAAAACAAGAATTTATGGAAAACAACAAGAAATTAAAAGTTCCCATTTAACATCAGTTGGAGAATTTCTTAATCTAAAATTGAACGAGTTGTGTGTGTTTAATGTGTTTAACTAATTAAATTATATATCTATTATATGCATGCATACAGATTGATCGTTAAAGAAAATTGCCAGATTATACAATATATTTTCATTATATAATTGCCACAATTTATTTCTCATGTGGCACCTCAAATGCTGGTCAGGGTCTCTTACTTGGACATGCATTTCTTGATCTTGTTGAAATTTGCATTGAAATTTATGAAATATTGCGTATACGCAATATATGTATAAAAGACTGACTAAGTAAGTGAGTGAGTGAGTGAGTGAGTGAGTGACTGGTTGACTAACTGACTGAATGGCAGGCGGACCAATTAAATGCAAAAAACTGCAAGTCAGAAGCACGCACAACAATTTTTCTACTCTACTCTGTTTGGTGCGTGGTCTTTGTAATTGAAAAACGGTCTAAGGGAAAAACCCCAATTGAAAAATGCTTTTCAAAGTCGGCACTTTTGAACCATCGGCAAGCATCAGCCATAGCGCGACCTTGTCTCGCTATCTTTCTCTCCCTCTCTCTCTCTCTTGCTCTCTTTGGTGGCTTCTTTTCAATTTTGCCCTGCTTTTCTGCAGCATCATGCCAACTAATTTTCCAAATGACGCAAGTTAATTGCATCAGTTCGTAGCCGCATAGTCTTTTGTCAAAGGTGAAAAGAAAAAAATGTACAGAAAGAAGGCGCATTCATTAAGCTAAATTATATATATTAAATATCTGTATATACATATATGTATGTAAGTCAAGCAGACCCAAAAAACAAGAGACAAAAAAGGTCCAATTCGATGCCAAAATGTAGCAAAGTTGATGCTTTTGCTGAAGAGTGGTTAAGATAGATTAGTCATAGATATAGAATATTTAATAGAAAATAATAACTTTGAGCAAATATTCCTCTCAGTGTATAAAGTTGCCCTAAACAGTGGGGAATATGAGGGACGGCCTGTCAGGGCTACTGAAGGGTCTTAAGTCGGCGCTCTGGCGCCTATAATACAATGTCTGCACCTACAATGTGTGAGACAATGAGATAGAGAGAGAGCGAGACTGAAGGAGAGAAATATAAACGAGTAGAGTGAGATCAAGAACCACAACAAATTAGTCAATGACGCGGCGATCTTTCTCACATATGTGAATAGGTATATTGCCCTACCTCACTCTTTTAACTCTCTACCATATATTTCCCTCTCCTTCTCGCTGTCTCTCCTTTTCTCTCTCACTCTTTCACACTCTATCATATTCATATTCTTTTTTTCTGTATTTTCATTAATATTTTATTGCTTAATTCCTTTTGTTATGCTGATTATGCCGACCGACGAACGGTTGAACAAATGAGGCTGAGAGCTGGAACTCTGGACCGATGAAAAAGAGAAGTTTTGTGTTTTGTGTTCATGGGAAAAACAGCAACCAATGTTGCATGATTTTCAATAATTTAACAGAGTCTTTCGAACCATACATACATATACATATATAAATGTTGGTATATAATTTCTCTTTGGCAGAGCTTTACCCCACCCCATCTCCCCACAGAGAGAGAGAGAGAGAGAGATACAAACACATTACAGAAAATGTTAATTTCAGTTTTGTCTTGGTAATTTATCATATTTTTTGTGTTTGCTGTTGTTGGTGGCTTTAAACGCTTTTAATTAAAACGAATGCGCATGTGTAACTTTCTTAAGCAGACCTCTTCTGACTCTATAGTCTAGGCTTAAGAATCAATATACCATATACAATATTTGTGTGTCTTAGTATGTATAGTCATGTCTATCTAGTCTCGGGTGTTTTATTTCTACTTTGAACTTGGCCGACAGCGCGTTTGTTAAATGATTGATGTGGTATTAATTTTAATAAACGCTTTTCTTGGTCCCAAGCAACAAACCCCATCAATATGCATATTATATTGAACAAGAGAGTTGGACTTGAAGTCGGTTAGCTGCTGGCTGGCTGGCTGGCTTGCTGGCTGCTGGAGTTGCTCTTTCTCCCATGCAGATTGAGACTCGGACCCGTTTTAGACTTGGTTTTTATTCTGCGGTTATTTATTTACATTTTGTTTATGGTCGCACGCAGTTGCGTGGCGTCTGCACTTTGCGCTTATGGCATTTCATATATACATATGTGGGGGGAGTGCAGGGAGAGAGCTGTAGCAAGTTACCTTCCAATCATTTTGCGCCTATTTGTGGCAAGCTGGTTTATGCAACATGGCACTTATCGGCCCTGGTAACTCTATTAAAATGTGTCATGCAATTGTTATAACATGCAAAACCAAATAGAGTTAGCAGCAAACAGCAAATAAACGCAAGATCAAGCATTTAAAGGAAAAACTATCATATAGAAAATTCATATATACTTCTAGACAGTATCTTGTCTGGATTTAAAAAAAGTTAAACTATCATTTGACTTAAAACAAAAACCATTTAGATAGATATTTGTTAAATGGTCGGAATGAGTTTACTTTAGTTTCTAAGAAGTAATCTTTTGTTATTATGTTCTTTAAAGAACTATATAAGTACACCATAAACTAAACTCATTCCATTTTTAAAGAATCATTTGAACGAGTTCATATAACAAACTATTGGATATTCAAAAGACGAATAGAGTTACGTCTCGAATTTGTGTCTTCTCACGAAGAATTATTTGAATATTGAGTAATAAAAACAAACTAAATCGAATAGTCGAATGTAGTCATTACTTACCTTTAAGTAGGTTCAATTATAAAAAAAGATTGTGTCTATTTGACCACCAAGATCTAACTTTAGTTCTTTCACAATCTTGGGATCCTAACACTAGTTGAGAATTCCAATTTTATCATTTCTTTAAGAACAAATTCGATTACTTAATGCATATTATGATGCATGATCTTCTTTTTTTATTATAAAAGTTTTATCTCCTTTCGTTTTGTTAAACTATGACTTTAAACGTTTGAAATATAATATATTGAATATTCATTTTTTGTCTGTCCCGAAAGAGAGACTTCATATACGATGTCTTGAACACTTCAATCAGTTAATTCAAAATCAACTGATCAATTTAGTTAACATCTACTAAAAGTACTATTAATTTAGCTATTACCTTGACTTTATAGCAGTTTATTGAAACGATTTAACTTTACATCGTCATATATGTATGGAATAAATTTGATTGTATGGCGATCTGGCAATAAATCAATCAAAAATTCATATGCATATTATTGGGTTCTCACATTAAATTCAAATCAAATGGTCACAGATCTGATATCATTTGTGGCAATATAAATGTAAAACTAAATGTGGGGTTGGACTCTGATGGGGTGTGGGGGGGGGCGTGTCATATATTTCCTCCCCCATATTATCATTTTATCATTCCCATGCCTACCGATTGTCAGCAGTTGTCACCTGCAACATATTTGATGTCGGGTCAAATTAGTTCTGAATAATAGAATAGAATTCAACAGTGGCAACAGCGGGAAGCTAATGAGAGACAGTTACCAAAGCGTCTCGTATTTCTACCTAGAATAGTAACTAGACACACACACACACTCATACACATTTATACCTGTATACATATATACTATACCAATTGTAAGTACGTCCAAAGTGTAAGGTGTAAAGCGCATATGCTCATTAGAAGCGCATTCAGGCCGTTCACTATGCAGCTAGAATGCTGGCTGGTTTGCTACCAGGTAATTGCCTTGCACTCATGCATTCTAACTCATTAAAAAAAACACACACACACACACACACTCGCACACATACATACTAAAATCCAATTGAAATGCAAATACAACTAAATAATGTAGGAAAATATTATTAAAGAAAAACATATTCCATTTGCATTAGCATTTTTTAAACATTTTCATTTAGAAAACAGTTAACAATTTGCATAAAATATATCCAAGTACATATATACATATATATATACATATATACATATGTATGTACTTAAGTAAGTATTTCAACACGTGTTGCCATTTACGACATGTAAACCTTTAATATTCATTGGAAAGTTTAAGACAACTAACTTATTCCACTGACTAACCTGCCTAGTTTGATGAAGTGATGGGGTTTTAAGTGAACTAAAGAATGAACGTTCAAAGAAACTGTTGAATAATAATTAATAAGTCTGGGGAATGTAATAATTCTAAAACTATTTTCAATTTATGACGTTAAAGTAACTAAAATAATGAATGAAATATAGGAAAAAAACTCAATAATAGAGTAAAGTCTGTAAATCAGAGGAAATTTTGACGTTCTAGGAAAGACAAATCTCCAGTTCTCCACCAATAATCTTGGACCTTGTTAGTCAAGCATATTCTAGTTTGTAAGTTAGAACCTTTTCGAAATTGATCACAACCCCAAAAGCAAAAGCAAAATTATATTAAACAGCTGCAATTTTTGGAGAAAAGCATTCTAAGTGATAGAACTTAAAATATGTGAAAACTACGTGTATTGGCTTATTAGCTTTGTATATATGTAAGATTGAATCTTTAACAGAGAAAATATAAAATTCATTTTGGAAGAGAAATTTTTGTGGTAATAAAAACTGTGTTGATTAGTGTAAAGGCCTTGTATTACATTTAGAAGGTATTTAACGAACTATCACACCTTGTTTTTTTTTCTTCTTGTTTAACCCTTTTTCCATTTATGTTGATCGCATCCCGCATTTGGCCAAAATTAAACACAAAACGCAGCTGCCATATTGGCATTTCATTTTTTTTTAGGAGGCAATTTTACCATTTAGTTGGTTATTTGGCCAAGAGTGTAAAACCGATGATTGCATAAGCAACAATACATATATATAACTTGTTATAAATTTTGTTGACACGAAGTCAAAGCGTTTTGTGGGGAGCGTTGATTTGAATGCAAGTTCATGAGTTAATCAATTTTAATGCATTGGCAGCAGCCAGGCAATGGCCAAGACAACGGCAAAAGCAACTGGCAACTGGCTAAGTCTGGGCACGTCTACACATCGATCGATCGAAGTGATCGCAGCGATTGAAGCGATCCAGCGAAACGATCGACTGGTGATCAGTTTTCCTTAACCCCCTAAAATACACCACTCGCCCCGCCGTACTCCATCGCACTCTCCTCCTTCGACCCCCTTGAAGCAATCAATCCACAGCCTTGTCTCGCCATAGAGTAGACTGACTTTGCGAATTATTTGATCGTGTTGTAAAGTTTTTCATGTTGTTGTTGTGGTTGTTGGTGACGGCAATGGCGATGGCGACGTGCCTTATATGGCAACTGGCAAATTCTATCCCTATCTCACTCTCTCGCTCTCTGTCTATCTTATGGTTGAACATTATTTATTTATATGTATTTTTTATAAAGCGTTGTATAACTTGATAAAAACCCAGCAACAATAACACAACAAGAGCCAGGCTTCAAGATTGGGTTACGTTTAAAACAAAAAAATAATAATAATAATAACAACAAAAAAAAAAAACCTCCAATGCCAAAAATTTAGTTTGACTAGACCGCACTCTCTATTCCCTAATAAAACTATATCCAAACAACTTTGTATAAAACACAAAACTATTTGTCTCCATTTAAATGAAATTTTAATGAATTTAGTTCTAAATGATGTAAGTAATTAGTATGATATGAAAGGATATTAAAAGGATATGGTTTCTTCACATGATTTTTCTAATGGGCCATACTTGATTCTGAGGAGTTGTTTTGGTTTACTCTTTTAGAAGTTTTAGAAAGTGAAGTTTAGAAAGTTAGTGGTTTTTTAGTGAAGAAAACTCATAAAACCTATAAAGGTAAAATTTGTTAAAAAGAAAGCTGATAGAGTAATGAAGTTTTTAGCAAATGAATAAAGTGGATTTTAAGAGGACTAAATGCCACATATCAAAAGGGTATAAACTGCATATACCTCTCTACGCGTCAGGGTAGAGAAGTAAAACGAACAAAACAAAAGAGTTTTGTGCGCTTGCAGAATGAAATGATTTATGGTCTGAATTACAGATAATTGTGATAATCATACCGAAAAGACCCAAAGCTCAGACTCCGGTTCAGTCGCAGTTTGCAGTTCGCATTTGCAGATATTTTGTGTATACACTTTTTTTTTTCTTTCTTCTTTTTGGTGTGTGAAATCGATATAAAAATCAAGTAAAAGAGCCTATATCGAAATGTGTGAGACAAAGGGAGCGAGGAGCGAGAAAGAAGGAAATCATATTAGTTTTTTGGGCAACTAAGATGCGTGCTTGAAATCCATAAAAGTTGAGTTATTAAAGGGCTATAGATCGAGGTTGAATTTTATTTCATTTCAAGGACAAAATGCTTCAACCGGATTGTTAGTTAACAGTTATAAATATTGTTTATACAAATTATTTAAACGATTCCATGGAAGTATTTAGTTGGCATTGGCAATTGGTCTTTCTATATTTATATATTTCTAATCGATTTAAGTTGCAATTTTGTTTTACATTCCCAGAGATTTTTTTGTGCGGGAAAATGTTGTTTATGCAAAATCATCTTGGGCATTAGTTCAGATAAAGGAACACACACGCACACACACACACACACACAGAGAAAGGTGTGTAATAAAAGGTAGCTCTAAGTGGAAAAAATGTTTGCTCATTTTTGAAAATAATAACAAGGACAAAAATTATGTTGAAAGAGGGCGAAATTGTGAACAAGGGACACAAAATGTATAGATCAAAGTGGAACAATAGATTGTATATATGTATATATGGATGCTCTCAATTCTATGTATCTGTAAGATACAGTTTGTTTTCGTTACGGCTATTTAGTGCTTTGGCTTTGGCTACGGTTTTCTTCGGCTTTAACGTGAACAAAGTGTAGGCTAAAGCGCCTCGGTTTATTTGCTTAGGCGGCTTAACGAGTGGAAGAACAACAGAGAAAAGAAAAGAAAAAGAACAGAAAAAAAATGTGCCTAAATGTGGGATGCCGTTGTCCTATGTCTTCTAAAGGCTCTCTGACAGTTTTTGCCACTCAGTGAGAGAAGAGCAATTGTTTTGTGTGAGTGTTTATGTGAATTTGGATTTATTTTATGTGGCTCCTCTGGTCTGTCCTTCTTTGCATTTCATGGTTCTTTCTGTGTTTTTTTTTTTTTGTCGTTTTATGTGGTCGTATATCTTACAAGTGTTGAAGTGTGCCTGACTGACTGACTGACTAACTCGTCTCTCCTCTATGTCTCTTTTCTGCTATCTTTCTCACTCTAGTTCTCATGTCTATGTGTGAAGGAGGGATAGATGTGATTTAGGACCCATGGGGGAAGAGGGAGGAAGTGGGGGCTACGTAGGAAGTATACAAGTTCTTTAGACAGGAAGCCGTAAAAGTTTTCAACTCTTTTAATTGCACCAAAGTTTTTATATGCCCGCAGATTTTTCTTTGGACTGCAAAAAAAAAAAAGAAAATATTTCACAAAATGTTCGTAAAGACAACAAAACTTATACATATATATATATATACAAACTAACATATATCATCTGTCATGTCAATATGTGAAAAGTGCTGAATGATTTATTAGAAGGAAAATGCTTAGAATAAAATTTGAAATTTTTAATGTTGCCATTTTCTTACCTTCTTTTCTATAAATATAAATTCTTAGAAATTGTTCGTAAATCAAAATTTTGAATTTAATGGCTCTTTCCATAAATGTAAATGAGCTTGGATAAGTCTGAGCCAAACGGAGAGTCATCAGGCATTTATTTTACTTAACATTACTTGTACTTGTTTTAAGTAGTTGGATTAGTAGTCTTCCGCCTTTTGATATTTTCTTTACCTCAAAGCCCCGTGGCCGTATTTACGCTTTGGGTTAAGCAAATTACTGCAGGGGAAACACACACAAAAAATCGCTCAACGTGCATTGGTAATAAAATCAGCGACATAGTAGAAGGAAAGATCGAGTGACAGAGAGTTGTCCATAGTCTAGCCTCTTTTAACCATTTGCATATGACTAGAGTGGAAAGGGAGGAGATGTCATGTGATGGGGGTAGGAGGGGGCTTGTGTTAAACATTAAATGAAGTCGTTAAAATCATTTAATGATGCACTCGTTAGTCACTCGCTTGTTGACAAGTGAAGCGATGCGCTGATGCATTGCATTCTAGCGAGGCGAGAGCCAAAGTCATGTGGCATGACATTCATTCCATATGTCGTCGGTGTCGATCTGTGTTGCTGCTGCTGGTGTCACTTCGTGTCGGCAAACTGTAAAAGAGATCATTCAAAAAGGATGTTTGATGGCATGCTAAATTGACAAATGCATGCAAAACAAAAAAGAAAAAAAAAGGGCTGTTGGCTGCCGCTTCTGTTTTGGAATACGCATTTCGCCTCATTATTCATAGTCCAAGTAGTTAAAAATTGCATGAAATGTGAAATTTGCAACAAGTGCCAACAAGTGTTGTTGGGTGGGGGTAAAAATGGGTGGGGCTCAAAACGTAAAGGCCATGCCATAAGGTCAAATTGTTAGGAATTATTATCAATGACCACCAAAAAGGACAGCAGCAATATTGCACGCCAGCAACATGGCACGGCAGCAACATTGAAGCCATGCTGGGTTTATAAGCGTTTCGTGCTTCAAAAGCGCGCGCGACACACACACTAACACACTGAGGGAGAGGGACAGAGATACACACAGAGCAAAACATTGTTGCTGTTGTTAAGGCCGCCGCTGTAGCCGTTGCCGTTGCCGTTGCCGTTGCCGCCAGCAGCTACATCGAGTTGCAAGTTGCTGCTATGTTGCCATGTTGCCTGCTTAAGATGTATCTGCTGTGATTACCACCAGGCGAGCGTGTACTTAAGCATTTTATATGCTTTTTTTATGCCATGATGTTGTCCTTGTGCAAGAGTCGACTTGACTCGACTCCACTCGAGATGGCTTGACTTGACTTTAGTTGAATCGCGTCGCGTCGCGTCGCGTCTTGGGGCTCTCGATTCCAAAATTGGGTTTATAACTTTTCGCCAAGGCGCGCGTTGAAATGGCGTTGATGATGTTCATGTTTCATGTTTGTGGCTTGATGAAGCGCAACGATTATCCCAACAGCAAACGGCCACAAAACAACAGCAACAACACTGAAAAATATGCCACAAATTGATTGATTTGCCACGGCACGAAGTAAGACGGTTGTTGCTCTTGCACTGAGGCTGCGCAAAACTCGTTTCAATTTCAATTTCATTTTTAAAGGCTTTTTTTTGTTTTTGTTGTGTGTGTTTTTTTCTGTCGATTTTATACTTACCTCTTGTTTTTTTTTTTTCGCCGTCTTGAAGTGGGCGTTTTTGGCGTTTCAAAAATCTATCTGTGGCGACAAAATATGCAAGAAAAAAAAAAAAACAGAAAATGAAAATTGTGCTACGCCTACTTGAGCTGCAAAAGTATTTCCCAGTTTTTATTCAAGACTTTTGTTGTTGCTGCTGCATTTTCATTGCGGAACTGCCACACAACAATTTCCCAATTGAAATGTGTATGCGAAAATTGTCTTTACCAAGTTGCAGTTGCCGAGTTGCCTATTTGACAAATAAGTTGCATGCAAATGGCAAACCAGCAGCAATTGCCACTGCAGCAGCAGCAGCAGCAACAGTCTATGAACAGCAGCAATTTGTATGCAATGCAATTGAATTCCAGCACAAATCCAACTAAATTTCGCCTAGCTCTCTCTCTCTCTCTCTCTCTCTTTTGCACTTACTTCACTTTTTGAGTGTTCTTTGTTTCTCAATGGCAAAACTTTAGTTTCATTGATGAAAATCAGCACCAGCAGCCGCATTTGACCTTTGACCAATTTGGTTATTTGTCAAGAGTGAGCGAAGGCGCAACAACTTGACAGACCGCCCATTTTACGCCTCTATTTCATCTACTCCTCGCATCGCCAGCTACATACATTCTTGTCGTTCAAAATCAAACAGAATGACAACTTCTCCAGCACAGTGGTTCAAACTTTGAGTAAAATGCAATTTATATTTACTTTTGTTTATGGAGAATTCAATTCCCTTTCGGCGGCTTAAATTTCTGACCTCCACTGTGCTTCTCAGGATGTATGTTGGTCAATTGTATTTCGTCCTTATTGTAATCATCTTATAGAAATTAGTGGTATTTTCGATGTCCTCCGGAGGTAATTTTCAAGGGCTATAACAATTGGATTAATTTTGGAATGAAACAAAGTTCATATAATATTTACCTGAATGACTTGTTGACTGATTTGTTGAGATCAAAATGCAATTAGTTTTGAAGTGAAATGAAACGAGAAAAAAACAAGAAAATATTTCAAATAAATTTATAGACAGTTTTAACTGGTTTTTGTTGAGTTTTTTTTTTTTGTGGTGGTTAATCAAATTTGTGCGGTTTTGGTTACGATTCGGTTCGGTTCCCACATTCGTCAGAGTTGCTTGGGCCAAGTGAAAATGCCTCTTGGAAAGCTGAGAAAATGGCCCTGAGGGACTGAACTGACTTTAAACGTTTTGTAGCCAGTTGAAAATTGTGGGTAATTTTCGGTGGTCTCCTCCCGAACCGTCAAGCTGAGGCAAACCGACACCATAGCCGCCTCCGCTCTTCTGCTTACATTAGCGTTAGCGTGTGTGCAGGTTGTAATTTTCTACTTTGCGCCCAAAAAATAAAAAAAAAAAAAAAATAAAAAAATCAATCACAACATAAAGAAGTGAGACAGAGAGAGCCAGAGAGAGAGAGAGAGTGGGTAAGAAAGAAAATCCAATAGAAAACCCAAGCCTGATCACTCACGATCATTATCGAGACGGGACAAGGCTTATAATTATGGCAGAACTTGTTAACTGTTCATAAAAAATAACAAAAATCACAACAACAGCAACAACAATAAGATGAAACATTATCAAATGTTTAGCTTTGGTGTAATGAAATGATCTATACACGAATTGTTGCCATTGTGTTTGTACATTTCGTGTTTGAAATTCAATCAGAGAAGCAATCATTGCCGGCGCCTTTTATTACTTGTTTTGCACTTTCTGCAACTCTTTTCCCCTACCTCTCCCTCTCTCTTTCTCTCTCTCTCTCTGACTGGGCTATCAACTATTCGAAATGATGGCTAAAACTACCACAAAACCATCTAATCCGTGTTGTCTATCGCGCTTTTATTATTATTGTTTTGTTTTTGTTTGTTGGTTAATTAGCCATTTAATGCTCAACAGCAACAAGCATCTTTTTTGTGATTTATTGAGTCATTAAATAATAATCATAATTTTTGCTTGTTTAGTAGCGTTTTTCAGTGATAAATTTGCTGTTGATTATGCCGTGTGGATTTCAGACTTGAATAACACGTATCGGACATATGGACAGTAGAAAAAAACAACAGCACAAATCTCTTTAGGGGACAGCAGCACTATTTGGTTGATGGACAATCGATTATAAACGATCGATAGGGCCGATTGGTTTCAAGAATTCTCAAGCTTCCGTAAGCGAATCGGGAATTGAGTATTGAACAAAGTGAACGAAAATACATTTAAACATAAGAAAATGTTGTTAAAATAGATATATTTATATATAATATTCTACAGTTTTGAATATTCTACATCGCGAGAGAGAGATGAAACTCCTATCGCATTGTTACGTCGCTTTACGCTTAAGCCAGTTGCGAATCATAAGCTAATTATATGCTGAACTAAAGAAATTTCACAGCAATTCGTTGCCCAATTATGGCATTCAAAGGTAATCGAGAGTAAAATTAATCATACGTCTAAATTTGTATGATGGCAAGTCTTTGAACTATTTGATTGCCTTGATCTTAGGTTTTGTGATACTTCGCTAAGAACTGTTGACAATTTGCCCCCATCCATTTTACTATTGGGCACTATGATAAATAGTTATTTATCACAACTTTGGTCTCTGATCTCTGTTAGGTTTTACACCTTTTATTTTTTGGGGGGTAAAGAATATTATTGAAATATATAAATTTGTAGTTAAGCCAAATCAATTTATCAAATGAGAGACTCCATCATCTTTTGATAGCCCCAAGTTGGTTTTTCTTTCTAAATACAAAACAAAAAAGAAACAACAAAATTATGAAATTATAAAGTCTAGACTCACTGAAATCGATAGACACGCTATCCATATGCAGATATATTCACATCTATATGTGCTTACTAATGGGTCATTAATCAAAGTCAACCCTACGGGTGCAATCTTCATTTTAGTAGTAGGCTTTGTGTCAACGTTTTCTTAACTTTAATTCATTCTAGCTAAAACAACACACACACACATTCTAAACATCAGATAGACAGAGAGAGAGAGAGAGAGAAAGAGAGAGAGAGAGAGAGAGAGACAAACAGAAGAAGAGCACAATAAAGAAATCAATAAGTCAAATTGCCAACTTTACGCTCTGGCCATTTCATTATTTATTATTAAACGAATTGGTGCAACCTTAACTGCCAAGGCAATTGGCTACTGGTGTTCTCGTATTCGCATTCGTATTCCCCATTCACAATCACATTTGCATTCGCATTCGCATTCGCATTTGTATTCGCATTCATGTTCATTCGTTTACCATCAAAAAGCCACTGCCAACTGGCAACTGCCAACTCGAAATGAATATGCAAAAGAGGCAACCGCAAGTGGCAGAGTCAACACGGCACAGTAGGATAACTTTAAAGAAAGGGTTACGACGATGACGACGGCGGGAATGGGCGGTTAGCTTAGGTCGAACAAAACCGGCAGCATTTTGGGAGTTGGAGCCCAGACAGCTGGACAAGCCCTTTTCACAGCGGGGACACAGCAGCAGCAGCAGCCAGATTTAGAGTCCAAGCCCGAGTCTCCAGTCTCAGTTGGAGTTAAACTAAAAAGAAGACAAAAAAAAAGGGTGGCCCAAACCCCCCAGCCCCAAAACTTCATGGTCTCTTTTATATGGCTAATTTAAATGAGCTACGAACAAGAAGAGCGGACATATTTTATGTGCGTATATCTGACCGAAGTCTATATACTCTTTATCATCGCTTTAACTTTCTCTTTCTGTTATTTTGAGGAGTTTTTGTTTTTTTGGCCTAGGCAACATCTTGGGAATCATATCGCTGTTTCCATTATGAAACATTATAATTTTATCGTTAGCAATGTGTGGCAAACAGATTAACCGATATATATATATATAATGTAAGGGTATCCAAATGCGGTGTTTTAGATTGATTTTGGAAATGGGTCTTTGCAATTTATTAGTCTCTACCCCTTTGGCTTTTATTTCATTTTCTCTGTCTCAGACACACACGCAGAGACTTTCTGGCTGTCTCTTTCTCTCATTGTGTCTATCGCATTCGCACAACCCAGTTGCTATAAAGTGTGTTGATTTGCATATCCAATTATAAACACATTCTGAATGAAAAGAAGATTTCTCGGCATTTTGGGGCACTTTGTTGGCTGCTGCTGCTGCTGCTGTCTGCCTCTTTTGTTTAACACAAATTGTCGCACTTTAGCAGCCCAACAAGAAAGACAGAGAACAGGACAACAGCAAAATGACCGACAGACCGACAGTAACAGAAAAGAAGCCAAGATATAATATATGTACCTATGTATGTATAGGTAGGGAGTATTTATATGCCATTGACACGATATGCATTTCTGCTTATTTGCTTTGCAAAACTGACCGCGTCTCTGTAACACGAAATAAAATCTGATTTCATATATAACCCAACATTGGTAAAGTCACGCAAACAGTTTCAAATTGGAAATCGTCAAAGTGCCTATATGTTTTGTATGTATGTTTGTATTTACTAAATGGGTATTAGGTTTGTACATGATAAAAAGGCATTAAGCACACAGTGAAATACATAAACATTCCCACCTCCATCAGGTGTGCATTATGATGGTTGACAGCAAATTTCGTCAAAATTTTGCAGCAGTAATAAAACAAAAATATACCAAAAATATATATAAAGAGTTTTAAAAACTCTTTTCAATTGCATTCATTTCATTTTTATGCCTGAGTACTTTAAGTTAGAGCCATTTAGGATTCTATCAAAGTTAAGTACCAGAAATTGCTTTTAACTAAAATTAATAACCAGAAAAGCAACAAATGAGCCCTTTAACGGATTTTCAACTCTTCAATGAAGGCCAAACTTAAATTTAAATTGCTTTTGGTAAGGACTTAACTTAAAAATGATATTTGGGTATATGAAAAGGAATTTAAGAATTCTCAACCATCAAAAAGAAATATCTATTATATTATTTTTTTAACTTGAAAACTTGTTTATTAAATTTATAAATTGTTATAATTTGAAGATATCAAACAAAGGGCAACTGTACTTGCACCCTCTTTAATGCAATTTTTGTCAACTATTCAACTAAATGCTGTTAAATGCTTTAAATGGCCCAGTAGGAGACTAGGGTCAAGGGGCAAGGCCGCAAAGAGAAAGAGAGAGAGAGACAACCCAAAAAAAAAAAAAAATAATAATAACTGAATGAAACGAAGAGGAAACTGCCACATGGCTGGGCCATTTGATGGATGAGGGATCGTTCGTACTGTGACCGAGTAGACTGTGGGATGGATGCTGTGAGAATGAAAATGCTAATGGAAATAGTTTGTGTTACCTTCTCGATCCCCTTTTTTTAGAATTTACCCCATGTTGAGATCTCGCGCGCCAGCCAAATGTGCAATTTTTGTAACAAATTAGCAAACACAAAAAGATTGAATGTGTGTGAGAGAGAGAGAGCGGGCATCAGGGTGATTATCGCTGCTGGAATGGAAATGGCCTGTCATATAGAGTAGAGTAGAATATGTGAGTGTGTGTGCGTGTGTTTGAGCAAATCCCTAGTGCTCATCCGTTAAATCCTTTAATGCATCTCAGCGCCTATGCGCCATTTTGGTTAGCCTTCGCATTCGCACTAACTCTCTGCTCTAAATCTCAGTTGTAATGAGCAGATCTACTCTCAGTTCTATTCTCTGCTCTCAACGAAATCCCTAAAACACACAGTGATCCTCTTTTGTGTGCGCTAGAAAACACTTGACCAGAATAGCATTGAATAGAGAACAGAGAATACAATAGAGAACACACAATGGAACAGATATGTCTTAAATAAACAAACTGCCACTTGATTTCAGTATGCCAAAAACTAGCCAAAACCTGGCCTAAAACAACACTCACAACACCATGAATTCCGACAAAACGGTGAATTGCCAAAACCAAAACCAGAAAATCGGCAAAAAAATATAGAGAAAAACTAAACCACAAGTGAAATGGAAATATATAATTTAAGCATTTTACAACATCGACTTGACAATACCCTGGCAAGTTTAGTAAGAGAAGAAGAACTCACGTTTACACATGTATATGCCAAAATTGCTGATTGAGATTGGGAATATACTTGAAGGTTTTGTTTTTCACTTACGACCAGTTTCAATATGCCCTTTAAAGTCACTTAACATTTTTAGGGGGTATAGCAAAAACCGTTAACCGTTTTTTCATAGGACACAAATTTCGCCGTTTGGTGAATGCGCAGATACACTTAAAAGCTAGTTTCCTGTCACGCCCACTGCGCCACATATGTATGTATGAACATACATGTGTGTGTGTGTATGTGTTTGTTTTTTGGAGCTGGACTCCACCGCCTCGTCGCCGATTTTGTTATCATTAAAACCACGCGAAAAGTGTTCTAATTGCAAAACTTTTGCCATGTTGTTGGTGTTGCCGTTGCCGCGTGTTTGTGGTAATTGCAAATTGCAGTGGCATGCAGCTGTAGCCACCATACCCGCCACCACTTTACTCCACACTACTCCACTCCACTCCACTCTACTTCACTTCAGTTCACTCGACTCCAGTTTAACTGAATGAAAGGAAACAGCCTGGCCAATCGCCGGGGAATAGCTGGCTAACTCTTTTGAACAGGCGGCGGGGCTTTTTAATTAAAAGTGACGAGTGTTTAATAAGTGGTGGAATAGTGCACTCCTACCCTCTCCCCCCACCACACACTCACAATATCTCCCCTCCAACCAAGCCATATCCTTGTTGTGGCAACATGCAAATTCAATGTGTTTTTGGAGTTGTGGTATGAATTATTATGGCATTCAATCTGCGGCTAAATGTGAGTCACAAAAATTGACAAGAAATTAATTTCATAAATGCTTTGATTCGTGATATAATAAAAAAAAAACAAATTCATTTAATTTTTTAAGTGAAAAGCGAGATAGATAGAGCAAAAGAAGGAAAAGATGGCTAATATTTAGTCATTTCCTAGCTTAATTTGTATTTTTACCTTTCTCTTTTTTTATAGAACGTTGAAATTCAAGAAAAGTTAAACTTTCCTTTCTGAAAAATGTTGATTTTTAAAAACTGTCAAAAGTGTTTTACAGATTGAAAAGTCGATTCACGAAATTCATTGTATATCACATGGTGTAGTTAAGTTCCGTTTTGATCTCATTCGACAATGAGTTAAGATCAACAATTAAGAGAATAAACGCAAATTTGCTTCAAAAATGAAATTGCCTAATATTCATTTTAAGATAGTTAACCCCAATTGCCCCATAGGTGGATTTAGGACTGTGAAATGAGGCAACTTTGCTCCATAAAGTATGCAATGGACGGGAAAGTATTCATTATTTGCAACAAATTTATAACTTTCCATATGACTAATAACTTACAAATTGTCTGCCAGCAATACAGAATACACCAAAACTTTTCCTCCGAATTCTTGGACTACTTGCATACTTTTGGGAGCAAATTTATCTCATTTCCCCCCCTATAGATAGATATATTTTCTGTATCCGCTAAGTAAATTCTGTAGCAAATATCGTAAAATGATATTCCAGCAAAACTATTTATATGAAATTGAGTTAGTGAAAACGACAAAAAGGACTAATAAGTGCAAAGGAATGTAAATTAATTGATATTCAATTTGATTAAATTGATGTAAGGTTTATTTGAATATTCATTACATGAATGAAGAACTCGTTTAGTTACGCTAAGAGACAGAGAGAGAGAGAGAGAAAAATTAAAAATCAATCAATTGCCCCACCAATAAATATCAATATCAACTTGCCTTTCAATCAAACTCATTATGCTAATGAAGACACACAGCTGCACACGCCTACACATAGATTTATACATACACACACATACACACACAATTGCATACTTTACCCCCTTCACCCATTAACTCCCCTTGTCAGAGTTACTAAGTAAGTAAGTGACTTGACTTGACGGAACTCAAAACTTAACTCAATTCGACTCGACTCGACTTGACCAACTTGTCGAGTTGTGGTTGTTGTGGCCAAAAAGACCAAAGACCCTGTCTTTCCACCTTCTACTTCTCTTTTGGCCTGTCTGTCTCCCTATTGCTATTCTCTTTCTCCTCCTCCTACTCCTCCATCTTTTACTCCGCACCCCTTTAGCATATATATACCTGAGCATGATCATGATCACGATGAACATCGACAGCTTGCGGCGACGTTTAAATTTGTTCATACTATAAACAAAATGAGCTAAAGATTCTATCTGTTCGTGTAAATATTTGTTAAAATTAAGCTTTCAACTGAAAAGCCTCAAAAATGTAAAAGAGAAACAACAATTTTGTTTTCTCTCAATTCATTTAAGTCGTATCGATTTGTTTTCAACTTTGCAACTTTGATTGATTTGTTTTTGGAGAGAGCTCACAACTTCAATATGTTTGGTATATCTATATAGTTATTTGTTAGATCAAATGTGATATAACATTGGTGTGTTAGAAATCATTTGAACTATTCTTTATCTTTAAATTTCAATAAAGTTGAAAGCTTAAGTTATCACAACAATTAAAAGTGACTTGTGGGCTTTGGCTCATTGAAAGAGCATTTCATATTCGTTTCAAAAAGTTGTTTTATAATATTCATATTACCATATGTTTTTTGTGTTTTTTCTTTTTTTATTGTGTGTGTGTGTTAACTTTGTTTGCATTTTTAATGTGGTGTTTTTTTGTTGTATAGTATTTAGCTTGAGGCAAATGTTTTTGTCTTTAGTTTGTCGTGTGTGTTGGGCTTGGATAATGTTTTATTTTGTTGTTGTTGCTGTTGTTGATGTTTTAGTTATTTTTGTAATATTTTCTCAAATTAGCCCGCAGACATTGTGGGACATGCAAACTTTCCGTTTTTAAGTTAACTCTTTTGAGTGACGGTCGTCAGTCAGTTAGTCATTTACTCAGTTAGCCATCAGTCGACAGTAGCCAACACCATGGCTACGAGAGTTTGCACACATAATTCAATTAATTTGATTTAATTGCCGCAATGAAAGCAGCCCATAAATGCATAAATTTTAATTTCGAAGAGAACTCAGCTCTGACGCCAGGTGGTGGCAAAATTCTACACACAAAAATCAAAGTCCTCGGTAACTCGTAACGTTTTTCACATTTTCAAATGGCATTCCACCATTTTACAACAACCCTTTTGCAATTTTCATTCACAAAGGGGTTAAAATCCATAGATGAAACACTGTAAGGTGAGAGACAGAGACAGAAATGAGTTGCCCTGCCTTCAACCACATTGGCAAATGGCCTAATGACGTTGTGAATTTGTGGTTGTTGTTGTTGGGTGTACAGTGTTGCCTGTCAACGTGTCTTGAAAGTTGTGAGTATTTTTTGTTTTTATGAAGTTTTAAGCAGGTACTAAGTGTAATGGCAGTTTAACACGTCAACGGGAATAAATTTGACAGGAATAAAGAACTTTTAGGGTCAGGGGGTAAACAGACTAAGTAATACTAAGTCAAAAGGGTGAAAGTGAAGTTACATAATGGAAGTGTTTTTTGCACAAAACTCATCAATCGAGAGCAAATGAATCAGAAACCTTTAATTTTTTACCACAAATCGGCCTAGCCCTAGCAGCAAGCAATACGATTTAGATTTTTATTAAACATTTGATGAATAATTCTAATTTTTGTCTTATTTTTGAATTGCTTTAAGGCACAAATGAGAATTTTGTTTTAGATAAGCAATTAAACAATGAATTCGAAATTAGAAATTAAAGAAATTTAACTCGAAACCTCCACCAGATCATCTCTCTGTCTCTCCCTCACAGTCAAGGGGTTTGTGGAAGACTAATCAACCCCAATTATGGCCAAAAGCAGGGAATCAGAGACCAGGCACCAGGCCAAGCACTTACCAAAGTTCGAGTTCAAATTAATTGCAATATGAGGCACATTAAATGTGACCCGTTTTTGTTTTTTGGTTCCAACTCACATCTGTGGGGTCGAAACGAATCTTTCGAGGGTTGGCCTAATAAACTGCTTACCATAGAAAATGTCATGTGGTCCTAATGAGCGGTCAGTTAATCATGATATTTTAGACCAGACCAAAAGGACTTGACCATGGAACAGTACAAAGTGGGCGTGAGTGTCTGCTTTTGATACTGTGTATCTAATTGAAGTTGAAAATTGTGACTCTGGTTGCGTTTTAAGCATTTTATAAATTAAAACCATAAATACATAAATTTGATATCATGTGCTTTTGATTTTTGCTTCCATTTTTGAGTTGTTGCCATTACACATTAAAGACACATTAAATGCACTTCATCAATTTGGCTTTGGCTTCTTCAATCTTATATACTTAGTCGTAATTATGCTTCGAGTCTTCACATGGCAAGCCAAAACTTGCGCATACTGGAATATGTTGGTGGTTGTTTTACGTTTTAGGAGTTGAAATGATCCTGAATTTGATCTTTAATATCTATATAATCATATTCCTAGCTCAGTTTCAAAGAGTCCTTAGTTGGTAATAGTTAAAAGCTGACAAAAAAAAAAAAAAAAATGAATGTAAAATGTTGAACGTAATACAGAGTCTATCTTTCGTCGATCAATTGATGGGTTTAGGTTTTGCAGATTTCGCAAAAATAATAAATAATACAAGGAAAAAAAAAAAAAACCAGAGAAACTCTGCAGATAAGGCTGAAAGAAGAGAAGAAAAGGAGAGAAAGAGAATATATATATGTATGTATATATAAAAATTATGATGAAAAAGTCTGGAGCTTTGGAAACTTCATTAATTTTTGCCTCTGCTGTTGATGCTTCTTCATTTTGTTCTTAATTTTTTTTTTTTTTTTTTTTTTTTGAGCGTCATTGTTAATGAGTTTTCGTGTATGGCTTACTTATAAGAACGCAGGAGGAGAAAAGGGAACTTCAATCTCCAATGGACCAGTTCCAAGGAACTCTGTCCCTAAGACAAAGTTGGTTAAACAAAAAAAAAAAAAAAAAAAAAAAAAATTAAAACGACCAGGACAGAGACCTGGCTACTTAATATTGCAGCTCTCTTTCTGTCTCTGTCTGACTGTATCTTTTGCTCTTTCGCTCAGTGAGCGGTGATTCTTTTTAAATTTTTAATAAACTTCTGGTCGAAACAAACTCCTTTCGCCTTTCGGTCCTCTCTCTCTCGGTGTGGTTCCCACGCTGCTTTTAATTTCTGAAACTCTCAGGCAAACGAACAAAAATCAAAGCCATTAGTTTACACTTTACATGCTAATGGAAGGATGAGGATGAGGACGAAGTGGCATCCTTCCAGTCTTTGCCACATTGCCTTAAGGCTCTGGCTCTGGCTCTGGCTCTGGATCTGGCTTTGACTCTGACTCTCTTTCTGGTCTTTGCCTCTGCCGGCTTCTGGACAACCAATGAACTTTTTAATTGCCTATGAAAATTGCGCCTGAGTCTCAGCGTATTTGGGTAGCCTTCATCGTTCATTCTGCATCTTCCACACAGATTCCGCTCCCGTTTCAGCTCCCACTCCCCCATTCTGAACTCCAATTCCAACTTTGACTCCTACTTGCTGCTGCCTCATCTTTGGAGTTTAGTTTTGTCTGGCATTTCGCGCCGTTTGGCGCAATTTAAAAGTTTCTTTTGGTTTTTTTCTGTTTTTTTTTTGTCTTTTCTTGGTTTTTGTTTTTATTTGCACTCTGGCGCCGGAGTTTTAAAAGTTGCAGTAAAACTTTTTGTTGGAACATTTGACGGGTTTTTTGGTACACTGATTGGATGGATGCTGATGCTGATGATGATGATGGAATGAAAGAAACTCAAATGCAAGTCGGTGCTTTTTGTGGCTCTCATACACTGTGCTACAAAGTTCTTGCCATATGCGGATTAGCAAACGAAAAATTGAAAGGCATGGTTTATGGCCCTATGAATTGAAGGATTTTGCAACTCACCTATCATAAATATTCCTAGCACCCGTGAAAACGTCATTTCGAGAAAGAGTTAAGTAAGAGTTACGACACTCTACCTTACCCTGATCTCTTGTTACAGTTTGAACTCTATAAAAATCGATTCGAATGTTTTGGGGAGGGAGCAAAAATTAGTTCACTTTTGTGGTGCCCCATTTTAGCCTAATTAAAACGGTTCGAAATGACATTGCGGCATAGAACAAAGGTAGCAAAACCGACAAAAGACGACACGCGAGCTAAACAAATTTGGTCAACTCAGCGGGGAGGTGGAATTACGATGGACTACTACTACTACTACTACCACTACCTCAATGTCTTTAGGCCAAGATGCTGGCTGATGTCGAGTTGGGTTGCACAGCAGGCGCTATCAGCGAATGGCGCTGTAGGTTCAGCACCTTTTTTTTATTTGTTGATTTCTTTCCTTCCTCCATCTACGGTTTTTCGGGTTTCTCTCCTCTCTCTCTCTCTATCATTCTCTTAGGCATTGGAGGCAACAAGTTGTTCACTTCAATCAGAGGCGGTGTCATAATTTTCACAGCAGGTGTCGTTGCTAATGATTTACAATGAGACAAAAGTGGAAAACAAGAAAGAAGAGTGTGTGCATCACCTTCTCGATGGAGATGAAGTGGAGGATGCAACAAAGTGCAGTACCTCTTCCTCTCTTACACCCTCACAATATTTCTTTCTCTCTCTCTATGTCTGTCTGACTGTCTGTCTGTCGGCAAACAACAATAAAACGTGAAAAATCTAAATTCGTTGTGGCAGACGATGTCGGCTTTCAGTTCTATATGCTTTTGAAGTTCTGTTCAAAATGAAAAAAGTAAAAGAAGTAACCAACGATATTCGAAAAACAATTCATTATTCAGATTGTCTATATGGTCAAAAGTAACAAAAGAAACAACAACAACAAGAACATTTCAAATGGTTAAAAGGCGGAGCTATGGGGCGTTGCAGGGGCTCGCCGCGCTAATTTGGGTTTTTGAGAAGGCAAGAAAATGATTAGCAGAAGTTGTCGACGATGATGACGACGACGACGACAATGTGGCGCCAAAGGGCGCCCCCTAGGGAGCATAAATGCCAAACAAATTGTTAAACACTATTGTAAACGATTCGATTTGGATATACCTACTATATGTACATACATATATTGTGCACAGTAAATGGATCAGTTCTCTAAATCTAAATTGATTTGACTTTGTGTATTGTATATATGGTAGATCTATAAGTAATCAATTGGGCTTTGCTTTAATGAAATCAAAAGATCTATCTAATAGTAGGTAAAGTCATCCAACTATATACATATGTATATATATATGTATTATCACGTATGACAATGAAAATTATTAAAAAATGATGCTAAACGAAGTTTATTCATTTTAAAATGATCTTTTAAATATGGACTCGATTGTAGTTGTCTTTTCGTTAATGTCTCTTGGTTTTTAATCAAATTTAAATGTTTATTTTTATACCAACTGCTTAAACCCACTAACCCACTCCCTACCTGCCCCACTCACACACACACACACACACACACACACACAAGAAATCGCTCTGGATAAAAACAAAGAAGAAGAAAAAAAGAGCCTGATCGATTAATCAAATCAACTTGCATTTTAATTTACTTTAACTCGACTGACTGACTAACTAACTGACTGACTTGCCTGCCTCGATATCATTTTGTATAATTTCCATGCCATACAATATATGTACATACACACACACACACACACACAGACGAACGCTATATGTGTGTGTATGTATGTTTAAACACACATACAGGCAAAGCCATTACTCATACGCGCAGTTGCACGACGTTGAAATTGCTCCAATTAAGTGGATATTTTTTTTTGGTTTTTGGTTTTTTATACTGTGTGTCTGCAGAGAGGCCAAAGCAGTTCGGTGGCTCAAATGTTGCGGATTGTCTGTCTGTCTGACTGACTGTTCTGCACGATTTCGAGGCTGGGGTTTTTGGTTTTTTTTTTTTTTGGGGTGATGTCATTAGGCTGCCAAAGCACCTGTCTGTATTCATATTGCACCAGAGCTGAGGCCGAGGCTTGCTCTTTGCCTCGCCCTCTAACTGCAAATGCGGAAACTCTTGTGGAAATGCACATGGACATGATAGTTTTGGCCATGGACTTTTGGTGGGAAGTTGTAGGGCGGACTATTTTAGCCAATTACTTGCCAAATAGCAGCTTCCGCGGATCTCTGATCGCTTTTACGCTCCCTCTCTCTCTCTCTCCCTCTTCTTTCGCTTTCTGATCTCAATTCCTAATCATTGCCTGATTGCGGGTTGCCAACATTGACTAGCTTCCTCTGTCCTCCCTCTATCCAGGCACCGTTTGTCCGTTTTTCTTTTGTAAGCCAATTTTTGTTGTTTCTATTGCTCTCAACGGTAAAAATCTCAAACTAGACAACTGTAAATCGTTCAACAAAACAACAAAAAAAAAGGGGGCACACAAAAAAAAAACTATTAACTTAATCTCTTTGGACAGGCAGCCACTTGGCTTTTCTGATGTTGACTACTGGGCGATTGCACTGAGAGAATAGACTAAAACACTTAACGAAAAGATATGAAATATTTCAAAAATGTGCTAAAACTTTGCAACATAACAAAGAAGAAACGAATGAATCGAATGATAAAGAAAGTCAACATATGAGGAAGCGAATTAATTAATGATAGAGCGAAGGTTTTTTTATCATTGAAATTATATATTATGTTTAGATACTTAATCTGAGCAACAACAGCTGATATACAGATCTGGTTATATGCATTATGACCTTAACCTGTTCAATTCATGAAGAAACCAATGAAAATATGACCCCTTAAGATGCCTTCTCCTATATTGCTTACTCATCATTGCTGTGTCTCTTTCTCTTACAATAATCTCGTTTTCTCGCTCTCTCATTGATGCTGTGTCTCATTCTCTTAACATCTGAAGGCATATTAGATTGAAAATGTGTTTCCCCTGTGAAATGTGTTTGATGAGGATACCAAATGATTGAGAATACATTCCCATTTTCGACCGTCGTCAATCAGTCAGTAATTAGTGTGAGAAAGGGAGAGAAGGAGAGAGAGGAAGAGAGAGAGAGAGAGAGAGAGAGAGAGAGAGATGAATGGATTGTAGTAGTTGCGTTTTATAAGGGACAAGTGTTGGAATTTCAGAGAGATGCCGCTAGACAAAAGCGGAATTGAAAATTAGTTTTGGTCCTTACCAAAAAACTGAAAGCAAAAAAATACATTTCAAATGAAATGAAGTGTATATATCCTGCAAAACACTTCCTTTTTCTGCATTTCAGTTAAGACGAACTCGTAATGCACTTACCAAAATTTTTTATAATTTTCTTTAGATTAGATTGTTAGATTGTTCCACATACTCAAGATACTTTTATCCCTTAAATTAGTGTATGATACAATGGCCAAAATGAAATTTTTAATTCTGTTTTTCGTTTCGTATTCTGTTTGGTTTGCCCCCTTTTTCTTTGTATTTTTTTTGTTTTTGGGTTTTATTTTGTTTTGTTTTTTTTTTTCTGTTTTTGTGTTGGAGATTTGATTTACGTAGCGAATTAATTTTGTGGGTCGGCGGCGGCGACGGCGGCGGTATTAGAAACCAACGGAGACGTCTCCGTTGTCGACAGGAAGCAAAATTGAGCAGAACAAATTTGTATTTAAATAATTTGATCGTTTTCGCGCGAACTTGGAGCCTTTAAGTTCAATTAAGAGAATTGTTTTCGAATTGGATATTTTCTCACGCCACAAACTGAATGCCTAACTTTGTTTTTGTCTTTTGCAGGATCATCCCAGTTTGCGTGGCACACCGTTGGCCATGCTGGCCGCCCAATGCAATAAGCTGTCGAACAAATCACCACCTCCATTGGCCGATGCAGCTGTCGGCAAGGGTTTCCATCCATGGAAGAAGAGTCCCAGTTCTCCGGTAGCTGGTAGCAGTGGCAGTGGCGGATCGGGCGGTGGTGGTGGCGGAGGCGGAGGCGGCGGAGGAGGAGGTGGAGGTACAACTAGTGGTGGTCAACATTCACCCTGCGCCATCTCAGCGGCCAGTTCATCCAGTTCCAGTGGCAGCACTAGTGGCGGTGGTGGTGGTGGCAATGGCGGAGGAGCATCCCGAAGCTCGGGCAGTAATAGCAATAGCAGCACCATGGTCAATATCACAGCTAGGTAAGCATCTAAATGGCGCACAGTGGTCCACAAAATCCACAGTGGTCCCAATCCACTTTCCATTGTGGACCATAGTGCGTTTTGTATGCCGTGGCGGCCAATCCCCACCCCCCATTGATTTGCTTCCTATTATACAACTTGTGAGTAATTTCAGCATCTATCCTTACAGTCGCCCCCTGGCCTCATCGTGCGCGGCTGTTAGTGGCACGGCGGCGGCAGCGGCCTCCGCTTATGGCGGCGATTTGTATTTCCCAAACACATCGTCATCGTCAGCCAGCATGGCCAGCATGGCGGACAATCATCATATGCATCAGGGCCTGCTGGGCAAAGTGGAGGCTGGAGCTGCCGCCTTTGGATCGGTATATTCGCGCCATCACTACGATTGGCCCTTTAATGCCGTCTCGCACAAGGCCGTCGAGGCTGCCAGCGTGAATACTGGCTGGTGGGATATGCATAGTGCGGCTGCTGCCGGAAGTTGGCTGGATATGGGCAGTGCGGCAGCAGCGGGCATGCATTCGACCATGGCGAACTATGCGAGTGCTGCGGCTGCCGGCAGTGATTATTCATCGGCATTAACCCATTCATTGTCAAATACGGCACATTTGTTAAGCTCCAATCAGCATCTGTTACAGGATACATACAAGAGCATGTTGCCCGGCCAGGGTGTGGGTGTGGGCGTTGGTGTTGGTGTGGGTGTTGGCGGATTCTCGTTGCCGCATAGCTCACCATCGGCAGCGGCAACAGCGGCCTCGCCACAGGCCTCAACCCCGTCGACACCGTCGCCGCGATCGCAACGCCGTTATGCGGGCCGGGCCACATGCGATTGCCCCAATTGCCAGGAGGCCGAACGTTTGGGTCCAGCTGGCGTCCATTTGAGGAAAAAGAATATCCATTCATGTCATATACCCGGCTGCGGTAAGGTTTATGGGAAAACTTCACATCTGAAAGCCCATCTGAGGTGGCACACCGGCGAGCGTCCCTTTGTGTGCAATTGGTTGTTCTGCGGCAAACGTTTCACACGATCCGATGAACTGCAACGACACTTGCGAACGCATACCGGCGAGAAACGCTTTGCTTGCCCAGTGTGCAACAAGCGTTTTATGCGCAGCGACCATCTGGCCAAGCACGTGAAGACCCATAATGGCACAACGCCCAACGGCATTAAGAAGGGCTCCTCGGAGTCGTGCAGCGACTCGGAGGAGGCCACCAATCAGTCGGGTGAGTCAAACGGGCTAAGCGGCGCGACCAGTGGCCAGCAGCAACAGCAACAACAGCAACAGCAGCAACAGACGGGCGGAGGCGGTGGCGGCGGGGTGGCTCCGCCGGAGCGGCAGCCAATGGTGCAAGTGGCAGTGTGACGGCTTCGGCCAGTGGCAGCTCTGGCAGCCATCCCGGCACCCCGACTTCGCTGCATGGCCTAAATGCCACAAGCACGCCCAGCAGCACTAGTTTGCTGGTGGGTGGCGGTCTGCACCTGGCCTCGCCGCACCAGATGGTCGCCGCGGGCGGCTCGCCGGTGATGCTTCATCAGCACCAACAGCAGCAGCAACAACAACAACAACAACAACAACAGCAACAGCAGCAGCAGCAGCAACAGCAACAACATCATCAGCACCAAACCCAACACCAACAGCAGCAACAGCAACAACAGCAGCAACAGCAACATCAGCAATTCGCACAGCAGCAACATGCCCATCTGCATCATCATCATCACCATCATTTGGCCGGCAGTCCTGGCCTCGATCATCGGCTAGACCACAGTGCGCTAGTTGATATCAAGCCACCCATGGTTTGAGGGTCGCTGGGACCCTTTCTGTTCACCAACTAAACTGGCACGAACAGGAATGGGGCCCACAGCTAGACGACTAGATTCATCCATGGAATGAATTTAACTTCTTCTTGTAAATACTAAATATAGCTCTACAAATTAGTTTTGTTTTTTTTTTTTTTCATGTGTGTGTCTAAATATCTACGCCTATGAAAGTATATACATATATATACTTATATATATATCGAAGTATGTGTATATATATGCATATTCATGTGTTTTATAAATATATATATAACAAATTTATGGCTAATAATATTAAAAGAAAAGCAAACAAAAAAAATACATTTTTTTCTATCGTAATTAATTTTTTTTTTTTTGTCATAGATTTTAAGTAAAATAATGGAAATATTACAATGGCTTAATGAATTAATCAATGCTTACAAAATTAATCTCAATATATAAATTGTGGAGAATCAAAGTGGAAAACAGTTTATAAGGGAATAAAAAATTGATTGTTGAACATAAAACAAATGAGAGAAATAAAACAAAAAATAATAATAAAAATATATTTCTAGTCCAATTAAAAAATTAAAAACAAAAAAGCAAACATAAACGACAAAAAGAAAGTAAAACCAAAATTGTAAAAACAAAACAAGCAAAACAAACAAACAAAAAAAAAACACACAAATCCAAGGCAAAGTTATTAAATTCTTAAACACTTTTTGTAAATTAGCCCATTTCTTTACAAAACTTTATAATAATAATAATAAAAAAAAATATATATATATATATATATATATATTAATAATAATACAAATTTATTGCATAAAATCATCAAATTTTCTAGCTGTTAGCGCTTTGAAAAAAAAAAAAATATATGAAACATGTTTTTTTGTTGTTTTTTATTTAATTTATCTTTTTTTCGTGGTTTAAGCTTACAAAATATTTAAACATAAACATTTACATACTTTAAATCAAGCTTGAATACAAAAAACAAAAGCAAAAACAAATTACGAATAAAATAAAAATGAAACTACAAATACAAGATATTTTTTTTTAATAAAATGTAAATTAATTATTTAAAAAACAGCAAAACAAAATACAAATATTTAAATTTCATTAAAAATAAATGTAAAAAATCCAAAAATTAATTTGCAAAACTGTAAAAACTTATGTATATAAAAGTGATTTATTTCCCCCCCTCTTGCTCCTTCCTTTCTATCCCCTTCTATTCATTCAATTTTTATGAAAAAAAAAAGAAATTGCTTTAATTTGATATATGTATTCGAGGGTCGTCTAAGAAGTACTTAACTAAAGTACTGCAAAAAAGAAGAGGAATTCGGTTTGTTTTTTTATTGGAAGCGATTGATTTTGAATGAGCTCACACAAAATAATCTAAACCTAAATCTAAAGGCATCTTCAAAGACAGTGTGAGTTAAAGGAGTTGGGCAAGGAAAACGACTTATTAATCGAGCTGCCCTCGTATGGCCTTTTGTCTGTGTAATAGACAAATTAATGCAGGCAGCAGCTCAAAATGAATACAAATTCCTTTCAGATAGTTACAAAATCATGACTTGATTTGAGATTTTACTGTCTACACTGCAGTTGCAACTTGGACCTGGTTTGTTATTAAAAAAAAAAAAAAAAATTAAAATCTAGATGGTATCGAGTTTGTATCCAAAATAAATTACAACATTTTTATACCCAACATTGGATTTTCCCATTTGTGTGTGAATAGGACTTTCTTAAATTAAAATATGGGAATTATTTTATTATTTAGAACAAAAATAAAAATTGATTTAAAATAAATTCGAATTTTTAAACTTGACAGATCAGTTGACAGATCATTTTATTAACTTTTTGAAATCCTTAATCATGCATGCAGTCTTTCTCAAAGAGAATATACAAATGCGTGGACTGGAAAAAGCAAATCATTTTACTTATAGAGATTTATAGAGAATGAATCCTGCAACGCTTCAAGGAATGTCTGCTGGTCAGCACTGAGCAAGGATATCAAAGATCTTTTATTGACAGACTAACTATCCTGGTCCATACCATCCAAACTCCAGAAAAGCTGCTGAAATGGAAACAATTAATTTAATTTTTTAACAAATTATCTAAATAGTTTATGAAAATAAGAAACCAAATATATATGTTTTGGGAACTCAATTAAAGATTATAAAATAGCAAATAAACTGAAATTATATATATTTTATATGGATGTTGAAAATATTTACTTAGACACCTCGAATGTCCTTAAAGCAGTTGTATACCTAGTGAAATTATGAATAACTTTACGCCAGATTGTCAGAAAGTTAAAAATTGAAATGCAAACAAGCGACAAGTAACAAGAAAAACGATTTCAATATTTCAGTTGAAAATCAGGATTAAAATTTGACATTTTTTGGGATCGCAATTTCTAGTTTCAATCAGCCAAATCAACACTTTTAATGATCGAGTTTTCTTTTGAAGAAAGGACAAGACAACAAGGACAAATAGCAAAATTAACTTAATTTTATACGTAAACAAGCCAAATCCGTTTTCGATTTCAAATGGGAATATGGATCTTTTCATTTGCTTCGTTTTCAAATACATTTATCTGATTATTTTGCTTAAAAGTCATATTCATATTTTGATTTCAAATTCATTGGTAGATGGAATCTCGTTTTTAGAGATAAGAACAGGCCAAATAGATGTATGTTTTAGACTATAATCTACAAATATCGGCTACTATCCGTACGAATCTTATCACTGGGTAGTACCTATTCTATAGCTTTATTGCTTAGAGGGTACTTCAAGGTCGTGGCTTTGTCTAAGGGATATCTATTTTCCTATTTTTTATGTTGTCTAAGGGTGGCTATAGAAAGACGAGAGAAAAAAAAAAACAGATTTCCTGCTTTTTCACATCCTTATACAATCCTAACACCCCAACTTCAAGACCAACTCTGATTTCAAAATTCTGCCTGCCCCCTGAGTAAATCATGCTAGCTGGTCTTGTGTATCTCTCTCTCTCTCTGTGTGTGTGTGTTTATATGTGGGTGTTGTGGGTGATTTAAATTTTATTACCATCTGGATGGTTGGGTGGCACACACAGATTGAAATTGAAGTGTGTGCAGATTGTTTCTGTTGAGTAGATTAAGCTGCGCAGTTATTTTTACGCTTATGTTTTGACATTCGCCAAAATTGGGGGCGGCAACGGCCGTAATCATGAGGAGGAGGAGGTCTTGAAAAGGGGAAGTTGGCAGTGGGTAAGGAGAGCTGCCAAGGGTCTGGGGATAGATAGAAGATCTACGACCAGAACATTCACTCACTCAGTGGGAATTATTGGGGTTCGGTTTTGAATGGGCAAACGGCAAAAACAATTTGCCAGGGTAATGAATTGAAGATTCACTTGGTAAATGGTAAATGCTAAACGAAATGGGATGAGATATTAAATGCTGGCGCTGTGATGGTTGATTCCGATTGAAATGCCCCACCACCTTATCAGCCACAGCAAAAACATTTTCACAATTACTCGACTTGAATTGAGGAAAAATAGGATAGTAATTACTATGTCTGGTTTACATTTTTGCATTAAGCCCAAATAGTTTTATATGGAACACACATGCTTTTAGTTATAATATAAGATCTGAAATTCTTTCTGTCAAGTTTTCCATAAATCATTCTGATATTTGTTACTCCCAGAAATATATAAGAGTTGGGAAATTAGTTGGCTACATCTTGGTTATCTTCCATAGAAAAGTTGGCGAAAATCTTTTGCACAGCAACAAATACATATTCCTGATTCAACTGAACAACTTTAGTTGAGAAACTGAGTGTCCTTTTTATTGGGCTGGCTTAAATTCAAGGCTTGACTTAAATATCAAAATATATGTATCTAGTTTTGCGAAATTTAAGTGAGATGATTTTTCGTTAAGTTTAAATAAAAGTTATTTCCTTATTTACTGGAAAAATCAATTCAAAAATTACTTTTATTAGGACAAATTTTTTATGCCTTCAATTGAATTTACTATGAAACGAAAGCGATAACAAAATATTAGAATAATTGTGACTTTTAGATTGAAATTGTAACTAGGCTATTACTTAACATATTTAATGTAACTAACCTCTCTAATTGATCTCCCTTTTACACCATGAACTAAAAACGTTAGAAACAAGCATATGTATACAGGTTGGTAGGGACTTTTTTAACGAATTCCTTAAGCTAAGTACATACAAGAAATTTCAAATGTTTTGTGGCTAGGAATCCATGTAATAACTATGTTAAATTGACTAACTCTGGACATACATATAAGCAGTAGCGGAACATACGCTCGATCTTAAGCGGGGAAATCGAAGTCAAAATTTTGTTTGATCAGATTTATAACCAAACTCCGATTTCCTGTCCGACTTGGAGGAAATTTACCCTATTTGACCCCTCGTAGATCCGGTACTGCATATAAGTCTATTCGCCTACTTTTGCCTGGAATCAAAAATATGTACATACATCTGGCCCTCTTTTAACACCAACTCGATCTTGCACGATTGTTGCTAAATCTTAGTCTAAGACAATTCCATATATCGATTTTAGTTGCAATAAATTTTCAAATTGTTTTGGCTTTGTGGAATACATCTGGCCCTCTTTTAACACCAACTCGATCTTGCACGATTGTTGCTAAATCTTAGTCTAAGACAATTCCATATATCGATTTTAGTTGCAATAAATTTTCAAATTGTTTTGGCTTTGTGGAATTGTTTATGTTTTTTGTATTCTATGTCTTATTTTTTAATAGACAGATTGTAAACTCCATGACATGATCATATTCACTCATTTAGTGAATGATTCACAGATGAAACAGTTCAATTTACCAAAGATAAGATGACAACAAAGAGATGAATTCAAAATTCCATAAAATTTATAAAATTAATAGCCCTAAATAGGGAAAAATAGTTTTCTTTAGCCCCTGTGGAAGTCTTGCAAGTAGACGCCCTTTTTTCTTGTCTCGCCTAACACGGTGTTTGCTTGGAATATATGTAATCCCCAATGTCAGGTGAGGGTCAGGTGTGCTTTATGGGATCGGGAAAACCTTCCCTCTGGCCATGATATAAATTTTAACGACTTAAAATTGCGCTTTAAGAGTCCTCTAACTTTGGGATTAAAGATTTTTTCCAAGCTAAGCTTCGTGCACTGCATGTCCTGCTGTGATTGTCCTGATACACACACACACACACTCTCAACCCGTATGCAATAGTCAAATTTCAAAAGGGAATCCGAACAAGTTGTAAATTAAAATAATGAAAAATACTTGCTTACAGACGAGCATAGACAGGGATATAGTTAGAAAGATACACAAAGAGTGTCAGAGGGAGAGTGAGAGAAGGAGACAGAGGGAGAGATGAAACGAAAAAAGGAAAGACATGCGTTTGGCATCAGTTTGCAAAGGAAGGACTCACTGGAAGTAGTGCGAGTAGGATGATAAATGAGCGTCACAACGGCGCTGACAAAATCATTAGCAGCAAATTTTAATTAAAATATAGTATTTTATGATTTTTTGTTTTTTTTTTCTTTTCACACATTCGAACAGAGTTAGGCGCCACAGCAGTCGGTCTCTTGCTCTGTCTTTATCTCTTCCTTTTGCTCTCTCCCTGTCTCTCTTACTCATCTCCAGCTGCTTTCAAAAGTGTCAACACTTTATTATTATAAATTTTTCTTTTTTGTTGTTTGTTTGGAAAGACAGAGAAAGTGAGAGGCAGAAAAGGGAGACAGAAAGTGAAACAGTGTCGACGCTTTAGGCATTTCAAGAATTTTTTAATGGTAGCCACGCCTCTTTCGCTCTGCATGCTCCCCCAATATCTTGTTCACACATTGTTTTCATTAAGCAACCAAAGCAAAAAAATAGATATATTTTCGAATATGTTCTGTCAATGAGAAAAAAGGGTAAATCTGGGTATATATCCACAGAAACACACAAACACATATAACAATACTTTTCTATTCTATTTAAATGTTCAACAACTCTATTTAAATATAATCAGATTAATCATGTAAAGGATTACTATAAATAATCGAACCGATTTATTGCATTCGTCGTTCTGGCAAAGGAAAGCGCAAAGGGTTTAGAGTAAAATTTCGTTATATGGATTATGTAGATTTTGAATTGAAACCCATTTTGGATATTTTACTAACAAAGTGAACTTAAAGTCGAAAATGATGGCAAGAAGTTCGAGAAGTCCTATGCCTTAATAGTAGGGTATACATATGGTCGACTATACGACGATATATTAATAAATGAGATATATCTGCGTAAGTGGAAGAAATTCTCAACAATTTCTTGACTACCAATCTCATTGCCATGTATCTTCAAAACTCGAACTCAATGGAGTGTCTGTGATTTGTTGTTGTTGGTGTTGCTGGTGTTGTTTGGCTGTCATCTTATTGTGGCTTGTTTGGCTTTGCGACATCTGTTTGCATTTGACACGATTATTTATGTTTATCGCGCGTTAAATGCGCGCTATTATCAGCATAATAATCGTAATTAAAAGCCAACTAATTTATGGCAGTGATTTATGTCAGCCCCATTCTTTGCATTCCTCGAATTGTTTTTAACTTTTTGTTTCTCCTGTAGCCCGTATCTCCGAATTCCGTGAATGAGTTTCTCGCTCTCGTTTCTCGTTTGCTGTCTTTGTTTTCAGTTTCTGACTTTTGCCACTGCGCATAATGCCCCGCTGGGCAAGGATAAGAAGCGTTTCAAGGACTACCCACTGTGTGTTTTAATCTCATTAACTGTCGACGCTATATACATACATACAAATGTACATATATATTTTCTCATTTTTCAATTTACATCATTGTTGTTGGTGGTTTTTGTTGTTGTGGTTGCAATAACATTTAAGCAAATTGCATTTGCTATCCTGCGGCGTATCAAAACAGCGAAAAACTCGAGGGAAATTGAACGATGTTGGCAGGGGAAATGGGGAATCGCATCAAGTCGCGTGCGTTTGGATAATGAAATTTGAAGCAATTTGTCAATAGAAATGTTGTTACATATACACAAATACACACATAAGTATATGTATAAATCTCTAAAAGATAGATAAATGAAATGAAATGGAAATCTCTTGATTTATGTATAACAAAAATGTTATTTGTATTATTATTTTGAAACATTCTCTTTTATAGCAAGTATTCATAAATCCACAGAATACATCTTACATATTGATTTTTAAATTAAAAATTATGCATAATATGTGAGAAATGTTGGCCAATATATTAATAAGAAATCTTTAATTTTTAATCTCAGCTATTTTCTCATGTAGTCTAAGTAAGGGATTCCATGGCAAGGAATAGAAGGCTCTCTGAAAAAAAGTTTCGACACTTTTTTTGTGTCTAATTTTTCAATTATACACAAAGGTAGTCTTACTTTTTGTTATTTTAGTTTATTTAAATCAGATTTCAAGCATATAGAAAAGTAAAAAAAAAAGTCTTCTTTTAAGCAAGTATGGAAAAAATCATTTGTTAATCGAAAAGAGGGCTTAAAATAGACTAACCAAAATTATTTCTGATAAAATAATCAAACAATCAAGGTGCAAAATTATTACATGAAGAGCTATTTTAAAATTCTTAAAAGGAATTTCAAAAGTTTAATTTAGAACCCAAAATATACTTCAAATAACGATTATAACGTTTTAAAGGTTGAAAACAACGTTGATGAAAGCTTGTTAGATTTGTAAGGAACAAACAATTGAAAGCAAATTATTAAAAGATTTCAAATAAATTGAAAATAAGGAAAGAAAAACGACACAATATGCATTTACTTGTAAGTATATATTTAGCAAAAAATCTTAGCATCTTTAGTCTCGACGACAACTTATATCTGCAAGCAAATTTGAAGATTAAGAACTCACGATTCTAATTGAAATATCTGAAACTGAGTTGTGTTCGCCTTTAATGTGGTAAACCAGTTGGCTTAGGATTAAAATTCTGTATAAAAGTTGGAGACATTTGTTTAAAATTCTATAGAAAAAACTCCATGACGAAAGTTGGTTTAAAACTAAATAAAAAACGGGAACTTTGTGCACCTCATTCCACAAGTGAACAAAATATGTAGCTTAGTTGCTTAAAAGCTTCTTCTATACAATTTGAGGTCATTAAGAATTCCCCGCAGGTCTGTCTCTCTCAGCAGAAGGTCTCAGCCCACTAATAGCTCAATTAGGTGGACCACATGACATGGCGCAATGGCAACACACAAGAACCAAGAGCAAGTGGAATGAATAACTCCTCCCCTCTATACGGCAAGCAACCAGCAGCAACAAAAACGAAGCAATTATTTTGATGTACCTACTTATATTCCCAGGTCTGTTCCGGGTTTGGTTTCTATTACTATTACAAATTCTATTATTATAACTAAATATATGCCACGCTTAATAAGTTCGTTAACAAGTCTTCAATCGACATTGAAACTGAAACTGGACATTTTCGTGCATTATGATTAACAAATATTAAAATGACCCCCCCAACCCCACCACATTGAAAAGGGTTAGGCGGGAAAAGGAGAAGAAGAAAAGTTTTGTGTTTGTTGGTTCAAAAGTTGTGTTAGCCAAATGTCATTTAATTGTAGGGACCAGCAATCCGTTGGTGCACGCAATCGATAGTGGAGAAGTTGCATTTAATTAGATT
This sequence comes from Drosophila equinoxialis, assembly GCA_018150345.1. Lineage (NCBI taxonomy): Eukaryota > Metazoa > Arthropoda > Insecta > Diptera > Drosophilidae > Drosophila > Drosophila equinoxialis. The sequence continues at coordinate 1,781,711 of JAECWI010000238.1, read as the reverse complement.
TGGATCTTGAACGCTCCATTGCAGCCAACTGGCGGAACTGAGGACACGCAAGGATAATATGAGCGTACCAAAAACAACACAAAAAAAAAAAATATATATATATGAACGAGTGGGTAAAAAATGGAAAAGAAAAGGCAAACGCAGCAAAGAGTTAAAAAGCAAGGTTCCTTGAACCTCAGTAATGAAGGACACTTGTCAGGATACATTCAGGCAGCGTCAAGTATCTTTTCTTTTGCTCCGGGTTGAGAGATGATTATCTGCTAGAGTTAAATTCGATACCGTCTATTAGCCTCGTTATTATCCCTTCTTTTTTGTTTTTGCTGTAGTTGCTGTTGCGCTGACGAATGTGTGTCCTGCCAAGGCATTTGAAGTGGTATCGTGTGTCTCAAATGGCCCAGCAGCAGTAGCAGCAGCAAAAAAGAAACCCCGAAAAATAAGAAGAAAGCCGAGGGACCTCTTCTTTCATTCGCTTCAATTGGGTGCGCTCTCTGACAATGAAATCTAAATGAAAATTTCGCAGTTCGCTATACCTGTACAGGTCCTAAAGGACCTGCCCAAAACGCGGGAGCTCCCACGCTGAGCGCAAAAAAAAAAAACACTAAAATAGTTTCCATTGATGAAATGGGAGACAGCAGTCGAGATGGTGAAGACAGAGGCACAGGAAGTTGAGCTGTGGAACTATTGTCGGCTTATCATTCATCATCCTCACATTAGATTCAACTGGGCTCTCTGACCCGGCTCCTACTCCAACTCATGTTCTCTGGTTCTTGGCTAATATGTGTCTTGGGTTTCAGCGGCACCATGTGTTAGAGACATCCCAGTTCACGTTCTGGGTTCACTTTGGCATTTCATCGTTTTTCCTTTTCATTTATTTTTTTTTTTTTTTTTTTTTTTTTTTTTTTTATCAGATTTACCCAAACACAATTTGCTTAGTTTCTCACAATTAGCCTTTGGACAAATCGGAAGCGTTTATGTTTAGCCGCTGCAACGACTCCGAGAATACCCTGTAACAGTCAAGTGCAACTAATTAAAGTCACTTTTCTATTTGTTCTATCTCAACTTAATTGAAAGTATTCCTCCATTTCATCTTAATTCAATCGTACTTTCTTTTGCAAATACAGGGTGATTTTTCTGTAACATTAATCGTCTCTCTTTGTTTTTTTAAACAACGCCCCTTGTCAATAATTCCAACTAAAAAGTTGAAAAAAAATGAAACCACTCTAGCAATAGAAAAATTTCCATAGTTTGTAATTAATATTTTTCAAATGAAAGGTATTACAATTAGTTCTCTTTCCCCTACATCAAATTATATCCTTCTCTCAGCCTTCCTCCTGTGTGTTTCCCCTCCTCCCCATCGCCTCTCACACTCCGACCATATTTTGCGGTTTCACGCTGCTGTCGTGAAGCTTGTTAAATATAAAAAAGAAAAATATAATTCCAAAAGTATTGCCAACAAGTAGGACAAACATTCTCATGGTGTAAAAGTTGACTTTTTCATTTTTTTTCTCTCTCTCCCATTCTTTTAGTTATCCTGTATTAAAATGCAAAACGAATGCTGAATGCCTTAAAAAAAAGTGTATATTCAATAAGTGTTATACGAATACTAGTTTTAATCATCGGGTAGGTGAAATTTCACAACACTTCTGCTCTATTGTTTCTGTTTTTTGAAATCTTATATCTAATTTAAAACCTTTTAATCAAATGCATATTCAAATATAAAATAGTTGCACTTGTTTTGCAGTGCAATGAGAAAATGTGAATCCTTGTCCATATGCTGGCCACAAATACCCCCAACATTCACAAGGATATGAATTATTTAGCACAGGACAGCAACGTACATTCCATTAACTAGGTGCTACAAAAAAATATGGAAAAAACGCACACAAACAGCAAGGGAAAAAAAAAACATAACGCTAAGGCTATTATTAATTATATTTCCCACATAGGTTTTTTTTTTTTTTTCATTTTCCATTTGTGTTTTGTTTAAATGAAAATTATAGAGGTATGTAAAAGTTTTCAGCTCCTTGTCAATTGGTCGGTCATAAGGTATGTAAATAAGTATATGAGTATGAGAACAAATGCCAGTTGTTCCCCATCCATTTTGTCAACAGATGTATGGGGTTCGAAGTGCCATTGAGGCAACCTCAATATTGCGTGTGTCCGTTGGAGTGCAGTCAACGGATCTGCTTACATAAACAAAAGTCAAAAAGAAAAGAAAAAGGGGGCTACAAATTTTGCAAAATATATTCCAAAATATTGTTATCATCTAAAGCCAGCATAAAGAATGATTTCAAAAACTTAAAAACTAATTGCTCTTGCTGTGGAAAATTATTCATGAAAAAGTAAAGTAACTAAGCCAAATGTTGATATAATATTAAAACTTATCTATGATTCTTTCTTAGCCAAATGAAATGGGAGGAGCATATTTTACTCAACAGTTATCCAAGACTGTTTTCTTGCTCTGTAATGACAGACTTTACCTACCTAAAAACTACACAAGTCCTTTTTGTATGATTTTATATAGACAAATTTCTATATAAGCTTAGAATCGAGTTCCAAAATCCACAGTGAGATCTACATATTTGAGAAAGAACTACAAAGAACTACCCAAAATCCTTTTCTATGTGCTTAGGACAGAGAGATACAACTGTCTATAATCATGATAAATTCTTAAATCAAATTCCTTCTTAGAACTTACAAATTGTTTTCGAAATATTTAACTTCTTTTTTAAATAATATACACAAGTTCTTAGTATTCTTAACAGTTATCTCCATAAAATTTCTATTCTCATAAAGAAAACTAGAGCAAGTTGGCAAAAGTCAAATTAGTCCATAAACGAAAACTCCTGCAAGTCCTTTCTAAGGCATCGTTAATGAAAATCAATTGTTCATACTCAGTCGATTGGAATAATTTGGCAAAAATGTCAAGTCAAGATAAGCTAGCAAGAACGGCAAACGGCAATCAGTAGAAAAAATAAAATCTGTGATCTGATTGCTAAACATTAAGGCATTATATTTGTGCGTGTGCTAATTTGAAGATTTTCAACAAAATTTTGTTCATCATGTTATTGCTATTGGAATCTCTGGCCCTCGCCTAATTCAATTTGCCACGCATACTCTAAAAAAAAACAAGTAAACCAAGCAGCCAGCAGAAAGGTAAGAACATTTGACATTTACGCAATTTGACATAATCCATTTAACATTAATCAAAAGTCAAACAAAAGGACTTACATACAAAAATTGAATACCTGGCAAACCATTCTTGCTCTTTCTCCACCCCAGTTTGGCAATGACTCAGCAACTTTTATACAGACATATATATGTATATATATATGTACATATATCTGCAGTTTATCTGTATCGTGTCCTTTATTGTTTTTTCTGTCGTTGTTGTTGAAAAAAGGGGTTAACTTTGTAAAAGAGTTAACTTTTCTCTCTGTAGCACAATCATTTTAATTGCATGCTCAATGACAATTCTAATGCCAATTTCAATTCGAATAACACTAAAAACGTGTTATTAAAGTTAATGATTTAATTTGAAAATTAGTGAAAATCGATTGAATATTCTTACATACTTGCATACACATTTGTAATCTTGACCCGATAATTGCATTAAATACCTTGTACGATTACATTTCATATGTGTAGGCAAGAAGAAACCGGATTTATTTATATAAACTTTGTCTTGAAAGTGATTAAACTGATATGTAAGTCGGATAGTGTTGATTGATTGACTGATAAGTCGAAGCCTACTGGTTAGTTTCATTTTTAATTGACAGGTGTGCCAGTTATAGCCCAGACTGGCAACTTGAAGGTTGAGTTTGCAGGATGATTAATTTCTTTGCCTAAACAACATGTTTAGGGACAAATTTTAAGAACTGTCTCTGACATGTACATATGTATGTATATTAAGTCATTAGTATTTTAAAAATGATCAAAGAAATTAGTTCTTCCCTTCCTAATGACACTAAAAGGTTATTTGCCATAAGAAAACAAGCCAAGTCTAGTGCAATTGGAATTTATTCCGAACAACTGAACTTCATTGTGATTGAACTTGGAGAAGAACTATAACCGTTTCAATTAAACAAAAGGGCTCAGTATAAGATTAATCTCTGAGTGAGGAATACTTGAAACATTCTCAATATTATTCCTGAATTTAGATTCAAACCAAACCTGGATTCCTTAGAGCACAAACTAATAGAATTATCTAGCTAAGTACAGAATAACGACGTATATAATTAAAGTTAGAGGAAAGTAGTTAAAGTAGATTTTAATTGTAGGTGTTTACATTCAAAGAAATCAAATCCTATGAAATTAACCCAACTAATTAACAATTATCTCTTACTTAGATACTTTTGTTCTATCCAAAGTCCTTCAAAAACATTCTGCATTTCACATTAGCTAATACATAAATAAAACTCAATCGTTTAACCATTTCGTGTATATTATCCTAGGAAAGTGTTTGAGACCAAAAGATGCCGCTCTATCTATATGAATAATAGCCATTTCGAGATAATAAAGATTTCCAGGAAGTTGTTAATAAAAAAATAGCAAAAAGAAATAAAATGAAAGGAGAAAAAACGGACAAAATCAAACAGCAGCCAATTTTTGATGTCGTGCATTCTGTATGAGTAGACAAAAACGTGCCATAAATTGGCAAAAATTTGCCATAACAATGGGGCACAGCACAGGACACACATTGTATTCACAAAAGTCAACAGTGGCCACAGGACATTTGGCCAGGATAACAATTGCGGACAGCAAAAAGCAACAGAAAAACGAAAGGAAAAAAAAAACTGAAATCAACTGAATTGAAATGAAAGGAAGACGAGCAAGAGAAAAAGTTGATTGTTTGCCCAAGTAATTGATACGCTCTCAATAGAGTATATGTACATACATACATACGTATATGTGGTACGTGGTAGGGAGGGCAGGGCAGGGTAGAGTAGAGTAGAGTAGGGTAGGGTAGGGTGGGGTGGGGGTTAGCATTAATGTCAACCTTATGTAACTGCCAAGTCAAAGAATCGACAGAGGGATGCGGTCTGGCCGTAAAGGACCTAAAGAAAGGACACAGCATGCGACACACACACACATACACACACACTATTCATGAAAAGAGCTGAAGAATTTGTGAATTTATGTAGCATTTTTGTCTATCTGTGTGTGTGTGTGTGTTTTTAGAACCTTCCTAATTACGCGACATGCGCTGACAAATTTTATGAAAAAAAATAAAAATAAAAGAAAAACAAAATCCTCCATCTGTGCCCCTTACCATTGCTCCCTTGCCCCTGTCCCTATACATAGTGTGAATGGTTTTTGAAGGACAATGGCAAACAGAGGACTCATCGTAAATCCCCATAAATGATAATGATAATAATAGTTGTCACTTTTTGTGCGGCTGATCGATGGATGAATTTGTGAAACGATCGTCCCGATTTCTCCGATCAACAAGACCCATACCCCCCACCACACCCGAACTCTGGCTGGAATGAATCACAATCCAGACGACAATGATCGTTGATATTGGGCTGCTACTGCTACTGGACCTAACTCAACTGGCTAACCACAAAAACCATTCTCATCCTGATTTTAACCCCCCAGTGTCGTGTTGTTTTTGCATCAACAAAAGGTCAGATGGAGAGTGAGAGAGGCGGAGAGGGAGAGAGAGAGGAGCACAGCATGTGGTCCCCACATGTCCTGTATGGAAAAACATTTAAATTGAAAATCGCGCCTGATGTGTTTGAGCGTTAATTTTGAAATCGAAATCATACTCACGTATGTAGGAGCTTTGTGTTTTGGTGGAAACTTTTTAATTGCTTAACTTTCAAGTTTACCATGCAGGACAATTGGCATTTTGATCCTTTATTGTGCAGTGAGGCGGTTTCAATCGCCTTGCCTCCTCCCCCGTTGGCATTAGCCACACTTCAGTGAACATCATCAGCATTATAATTCGATTATTCGGGCTTTCTTTTTTATGCAAATATTTTGCTGGCAAATGCTGCAATTGATTAATTTTTTTTTATTTTTGTTTTTTGGTTTTTAGTTTCTTGCTCTGTACTTTACTTTAGGAGAGGTAATTTAAAAAGTAAAGGATCTATTGCAATGCAGAAAAGTTCTTTCATTAAAGATCTAACTGCAAGGGAAATTAGAATGTATTCCTTATGATCAACGCAACCCACTGAGGGGAAAAAGACCAAGAAGAGAGAAAATCTCTTTGAATGAAAGTTGTATCGTTATCTTGAGCTTCTTCTAAAGCGAATACCTAATTGAAATGATATTAAAGGTAAGTGATATTTAAGCAAGTTGCTGATGCATTCACAAACATTGCGTGTATGATGAATTTAAAAATCAAAAACAATGACTGTATGCCCATACATAGGGCCAATGCATCGACCCTATGATACTCTGTTAAGATCGAAAATGGTTATCATATATACTAGATATGATCAGTATTTATCGAGTAGTCATTGTTAAACGAAACATGTTAATCTTAACTAAACCAATACTTAGTAGTCGCATTCTCTCTCTTGGCACATGTTTAAAAGTTATCCTCGGATATGTCTAGTTAAAGTTCTTAACGACAAAACACTCTCACAACGTATTGAACTCACTTGAAGATGTGCTTAAGTGCGTTTCATTGAATAATAGTATATGAAAAGGCTTAACATGTGCGTGACTGTCAAGATGATGATAGTAATGTTTCGGGTTGAGGTTGAGGTTGGCATTGGGAATGGTGAATGGGGTATGCTGACAATTCTAGGGTGTCTTCTTTTCTTTTGTTTTTTGTTTTTTGAACTGGCAGACAATGCCTGGTGACGTTTTGTAATAGTTGCACGCATGATGCTGGTTTTTTTTTTCTTTTACCCCCCCCTCTTAAAAATATTTATACCCTTGTAAGGGTATATTGAAATTGATTACAGGCTGGCTTGGAATGTCTATAAAGTGTTTAGAGGACCTAAGAATCATTGTTTATTCCCATTGGTGAAATTCAAGTTACAACATCATAAAGCTAACATTGTAAAAATAGGTTTTTGGTAAGCAGAAAACGTGGCTAAAACTTCCCCAATTGTTATTTCAGGGTATTGAGATATCGGTGCAATTGAACTCGTTTTGACATCTTTTGTTTTTTGTTTTATTGAAGTCCAATTTACAATTTTGCAGTCTAAATGGCAGTTAGAAAAATGCACGCAATGCCTTTTGTGTGGCTACCTTTTTTACTAGTTTTTTTTTTTTTTTTGGTTGACCGCAAAAACGATTAGCAAGGTCTATGAAGCATGGCATCACAGATGGCCAAGAGGGAGATAGAGAGAGAGAGAGAGAAAGATTTTTCTAGTCTTGAGCTTGGGCCACGTTAAGATGTTGGCCAATCGCAGTTAGCCATAGCGAAAACTTGCTATGGATCAAAGCAACAACTAAGAAGAGAGGGTTGAATAGAGAGGGGAAGGACAGAGGGTTGCCTAACTCTCGCTCTCTCTCTCTCTCTCTCTCTCTCTTTCTATCTCTCAGTCTGTCTCTCTTTATTTCTGTTTCATTTAATTGGTTGCCAACTGTGCGTACCATCTAAACAACAATTTCTATATGCATATATATTATTAACTTTAACCGCGTAATTACAGTGAAAAATATAAAATGAACAACAACAAATTTAAGTTCAGTTAGGCGGAGAAGTTGGGCGTGGACATTCATTGGTTGGTTCGTTTGTTAGCCGTTTGTTCCGTTGACAGTCGGCCATTGTTAGGTTGTATCACATTTTCATTCATTTTTATGAAATTTTCTTTTTATACCCAGTAATAAGCAAAATGCTATCAAAAGGTTATTTCAGCACTCACTTAAAGTAGTAAGCTAATCTAGCAGTGGTAGCACCATCTAAAGTGGTGCTTGGTTTCCTAGACTAAGCCCACTCAATGTCGGAACATAGTTCTCCAGGACTTTAAACATTCATCAACATTTTTCTTGCCATCACCCATCTTTCTTCCGTCACCCAAAATGAGATTTTCCCCCAACAAAATTAAGGTAAATTTAACAAATCTAATACTAGGGCATTTGTTAGTCGTTGCTCTTTGTTAGACTTCTGTTTTTTTTTTCTCTACAATTTGTTTGCCAATAATCACATACGAGGACCAGCGAGCATGTTTGTTTAATTTTTTGTTTATTTTGTCGCGTTTTTTCCTTTTCATTGTTGTCTGTTTATAGCACATACATATGAGTATTATTTACCCCATTTGACGATTTTTTTTTCTCTTTGTTCTATTATTATTATTATTATTATCATCATCATCATTATCGTCGTCGTCGTCGTCGTCGTCATGATTCGCATTGTCCGTAATGTAATCAGTAGAGGGGCTTGAATACGCCCATTTTTGGTCTAAGCGTTTTGTTTAACAATTTTTAGCACAAAACGCCACAAAAATTATAACCTGTTGAAAAAAAGCGAGATAGAGAGAAAGGGGAGAAGGAGAGAGTGATAGATGGAAAATTAAATAAAATATATATTATTATACTTACTATTTAATTTACAATATGTTTATCTATTTAAACTTTGCCAATGTGATATGATGTTATTACATACATATCATATATACATACATATCTGCTCAGTTTTAGTTATTTAAGAAATTAATAGTTCAATATTGAAAAGCCAGTGTTAATTTTGAAAATGTCAAGTTCAAACTTGAAAAGTAATTTTTAGATCTTCTTGGAGGGAAAGCAAAAGCAACTAAACCCAAATGTTATTGGTAAAGAAGAGGTGGATAAGCTGGATAAGCATAAGCTTTCTGGCTGAAATCGATGAATAATAATAATAAAAATTTTTTGGCTTAGTAATTTGTTTAGCCTATATTCTAATTTGATAAAATAGAATGAAATATTTGCCTTTTTTCAATCGATTTGATACAATATTTTATAAACCAATTCAGAGAAAAGTCTGAGGTGTCTGGACATTCTCCAAAATCAAAAACCCCCCAAAAATTATTGAAACAGCTAAGCCAAAAATCTTTTTTCTAGATAAATCTTTATTTATTGAAAACAACGAAACATGAGTAGATCATCCGATTTGTTCTTTTAATTAGCAGAAAACGACTTGAACTACTTGAGAATTATAATAAAATGTTGCTTAGTTTGGAATAACTCATGTACATTAAAGAAAATTCTTTTTCGTACTTTTGAATTTCTAAATGTTTGCAAATTATTTGGTTCTTCTTAAGAGAAATCCCAATTTAATAAGCCAGCTACAAAAATAAGAGTTTGAGACTATTTCATTAAGGCATATTTGGTGTACTTTAAGCTTATATATAATAATATAGCTTTATAAGAACTACATATACAAACAGTTATAGATTGTCTATATTTGTAATCAAAAAGTAAAACAAAAATAGTTTCGATTCCTCATATTTCATATGTTTTCTTATAATTTTTTAATCCAATCCATTCACACATATTTATGAATGTTTCTTGGTAATCCTAATCAGATGCACTCATTAAGCTGTCACCTCCCGCTACTCGTTCACAATTTTGTAGTCGATTGGAGGCGAGGAAACCCTTTTAGATCTCTTTGGATATGGCAAATGATGATCCTTATTATCCTTGCATTGCATTCGAAATCAATATCCAGTTAGGAGAATTTCCGCTTCAAATCTGAATGGATTCAAAGTGCATTTAGGTAGCGCCCACTCAATTATGAGCTGGAGGGTCACGCCCCCTAATGGTTGTTGCCTTGCCGCCTTCCCAGTTCCCGTATGCTGCTTGCGGAACGAAAACTGTATTAAAAATATGCACAAAAAGGATTACAAGGACACGGCAGCTGATTAGGTTGACACGTTCCAGAGAACTTCATGCACAGCATCACCAGCAGCAGCTCAAAGGACAAAGGACATTTGCTCGCACTGGAGGCGGCGGCGAAGGCGGCACAGGCGTGGCCCATGTGCGAGCGTCGAGCGTGAGGCCAAGGCCGATCCCGATGCCAATGCCACGCCCTCTCTTAAACAAAAAGTGGCAATAGCCAGCCGGCCCATTTCTGGCGCGAGTTAAATAAAAAAAAAAAAAAAAATAGAAATTCTTTTTTTTTTTTTTTTCGTTTTCTTTTCTTCTCATTTTTGCATTCAATCAAAATGCAGCGATTCATTTGACGGGCGGGTGTGACACGCCTACTCATACCATATACGAATGAATGAGCGAGAGAGTGAATACTGAAAGGACATACAAAGCCAGCAAGGACAACAACGCACGTTGCCTGTCACATGTCAAACCGGAAGTGTGCAAAATATATTTTTATACCTATTCGAAACGACCAAATACACTGCGAAAAACAATAATAAAATCAATGCAGTTTGCTCCGAAATAGAGTAATTCGATTTTAATTTCGTTTCATACCTTGGGGAAAAGTAAATTTCATTTCCGATTCAGGAATATATATTAGGTGTAAGCTATATACATATGAGAGTTTCTGTAGAACATTGATAATTTTTATTCGTAATTAAGACTTTAGGAAAAGTTCAGGCCAATTATTTTTTCTAGTGTAAAGTGGGCAAAGAAGGCGTGCTGGGTGCAGACTCTCTAGTTCTCTCACTCCTCTCGCTCTCTGTCTCTGTCTCTGTGATTTGGCGTAATTATGCTAGCTGGCAGGACCCTGGCGGTCTCCCTTTGCACCCCTTTCTAATGTGCTTGTGTGTGTGTTTTCTTTTTTTGTCCACTAATATAATTATAGAGTAGAGCCGGAAGCGCTTTCATCGCAGCACCCAAATCTCGAAAAAATGCAGCGGCTCCAGTTTCCAATTCGTGATCCTTTTTTTTTTTAGGCCTGGCAGGAATAAGAAAGCTTTGTGCGTCTGCGTTCTGGCATCCAGCGGCGAACGGAAGTCGTTCGAATCAAGGTCCTTGATGGATGGATGGATGGACGGACAGATGGATGGGTGATGGCGCGGAATGCTAACTGCGCATGCTTCTCTCCTCCAATCACATTCACAATCGCAATCGCAATCCAAATCACAATCACAATCACGACCATCATCAACATCATCACCAACAGCAGCGTCGTCATCACTCATCGCACTATAATTATGATGGCAACAATGCTGCGAGTATCGTTTTTCAACGCATCCTGTACTGAAACACTCGGTACACAGCTGCCAGCCATTTTTCGAGCCCCCACCCTTACCGCCCAATAGTTTTTATTGTTGGCTCGCGACTCTCTCTCTCTTTCCCTCTCTCAGACAGAAACACAGTTGCTAACAGTTTGCAAATAATTTGATTCTTTCAAAACTCTAATTGAACAAATGGAATATTTTTCTGGTTGGCTGTTCAAGTAATTGAAAGATTGATTAGCCAAGGGTGTGACAATGGATGAGAATGTAGTGGAGAAATGGCAGCACGTGCTCTAGGTGCCACTTACCTTCAATTCTCTGACTCCTCTATCTTAGGCCCCATGGGATATAATCACCGAATAAAAAAGGTTCATTCATTCATTGTCAGTAAGCAAATTTGTTAAAAGGCAAAGTTTCTCAAAGGGTTGAAGTTCAATGATTTCATTAGTGAATAATACTTTGGGTTTCTCTACCTTAATCCTAACACCAAATTCTATGAATTGTAGAAAAATATTTCATTGATAGTTCATAAGTTTAAGCTTAAGCTTTTCTGAGCCAGAGTGTCATCCTTGCGGAAAATAAATAGTTCTAAGCTAATTTTCAATATTTTAGGAACCAGGACTTAAACCTTATCCGTAAAGTCGTCAAGTAATAATACCAATATCAAGAACTCATCAAAACGTATGGGAACCTTTAGAGTTCAAAGGGCAGCAAATAAGTCCTTAACTTAGTGGGCAATAGAGCATTACGAAATATCCTTATATAGGACGAAGGGTGACAAGAACACATAGGGAGGCGTCGCCAAAGTTTATAGTCGCCGTGACTAAAAACGCCTGAGGGCAAATCCTTGAGCATGAAAGAAGATCTTAGAACTTGAACAGGGAATGGAGAAAAGGCAGCTTACGAAAGTCCTGAAACTTCCCCTGAAAGCCATTAACAAGGAAATAAATATAAATACATTATCTGACCAAATAAGTTCAATCTATGCTCTGCGAACTGCTGGTATTTCTTTTTGAGATTATTTTGGATATGACATCTTGAAAGTTGTCTGATCTTAAGCGTCCATACTAAAAGAGAAAAGAAATACTCTTTCACTGCAAAAAAGTCTGCTCAATTTTGCAGACCAAGATTATTCAAAGTCCAGTTCAGAGGAACTTTCCTTTTAACATAATATTTTTATAATGAAAAAGTTACAATAAATAAGAATTGACCATAAAAAGGCATCTAATATGGGCAAGATTTAAGTTAAAAAGAAAATAATAAATAATTAAAAAGCAAATAACAAATTGATATGCATTTATTCACACTTTTAATGGTGCACTAGGAGTAGGGCAAAAATTGTTGAATTGTTTGTTGGTGGCGAGGGAGAAGTTAAGCCAAATGGATGTACATACATACAAATATAACTCTTAGTTGTGGGATTATACTTATATGTTCATTATATGTAAGTATATGTAGGTACATTCTGTATCTGTATTGGACATCTCTGAGCACATTTTGTGCGCTCTGTGGCACGAACAATGCCAAATGGAAAATTACGCCAATATCACTGCAATGCAGTAGCAGCCAACAACAGTAACAACAATAACCAGTTGCTATAGGTAACAATTTCCACGAATGCCAGAGAGCCTTAATAATACAACAAAATGCATTTAATAAGCAACTGCAAATGGCAACAGCAGCAGCAGCAAAAGCAGCGGCAGCAGAGGCAAGTGCAGGCCAACAACAACAACAACAATTGCAAAAGGCAATGCGAATGTGCGATGATCGCTTCCTGTCGATAAGATGCGCGTAATAATAATGCTCCCAATAGAGAGACAAGACCAAGAGGTAGATGCAGATGAAAAAAAGCAGAAAAAAGACTCTGCGAGTGAGCGAAAAAGATAGATCGAGGGGAGAGGGAAAGGAAATGGCCAGGAGCCTGGCCTGGCCTCAAGTATATATGTATATGAAGGTTGGCCATTCCATCCAGAAGCCTTCAAGCTTGTAATCATCTTTGGCCAACGGCAGCACCAACAATTCCGTAAATTAACATAAATTGCAACAGCAACAACAACCACAATAATACTGATTGTAATACAAAAGGTAATCACAAGAACCGATCTTGTTGATACCCTTTAAGGAAAAGAAAAGTTCAAATATTTTACGAATTTTCAAACTCTATGAAAATTTGAAGAAAAAGTTTCATATTTTGCAACAAATAGAAGTTTCTTTTTTTGACCGAAAATCTTTTAATCGATTTCTTCTCAAGTTTTTAAAGTCTTACATAAATAAAGTCTATTCGTATATATCCCAACTTATTTATATCGAACGAATACTTTAAAAACTTTCTCTTTAATAAGTACAAACTATTATCTTCTAATCTGAATCATCAAACCCAAAAAGGTGAACCATTCTATCATCAGCAGACTTTAGAATTGAAATACCCAGACCACGTCTTCAACGATAAAACTAGTTGGGAATTGCAACTAAATGAAGCCTTTTTATGTTGCCTTTGAAATAATCTTCTGGTCTAGGTTTATTTATCGATTTTTCATTAAATGATTTTCTTCGTTAAATTTACCTCGAGCCAGCTTAAAGATTGTCCTTAGTTAAATAGGTCTAATATTTTGATTTTTGAATTAATATTCGCTTGTTTAGGCAAATTCAAAATTTATTAAGCAATTAAACTATGACAAGGTTGTTAGAATTGAGTTTAGATTGAAATTTTTAAAGAAATGTTTATATAGTTTTAATTATTATTATTTAATCACTTTCTTTAACATATTTTTCCATCTAATTTTAATTATGATTATTCAATTATTTCCTTTAAAACATAAATCATTTAAATTCACTTCTAACTAATATCCTTGTCATCTTATATAGTCAGTAATAGTTTGATTATTTGAAAAGACTTTCAAAATTACTTTGCGGTGTATGTAAAGGCTTTTTAAGTTTTAATACTATTTTGATAAAAAAAAAAAATATCAGAAATTATTTTTATTTTTAATGCTGCTGGTGCATATGTAAATCTTATTTTATTTGGTTTAAGTTTTCCAATTTTTCAAAATTTATTTTATAAGACTTTAGTGTTAACTTAATGCTCAATTTCAACTGATTTAAGATCTATTTCACTTATATTTTATTAAATTAATCCAACCTAGTCAACTAAAATATAAAATAATACTTTTAATTAACACTGACAAGTTTTGAAATTTTCTATAGTTAGGTTTTAACGGATAAACATCTAGGAATTGATAAACTATGTTGAGCCAATTTTAATTTTATTTTTATATATGTGTGTATTTTGGCTATATTCTTAAGAGTTTCAACCAAGTTCTATTACATACATACAGATGATGTGAGATCATAAATATATAAACTCACATTATGCTGTACCAAGGGGCAAATGGCTGCTGCTTAAAGTGTAACAACAGAAGTCATCAGCCAAGTTCTTGAGGCATCTAACCAGTTTTTTTGTTTTTGCTTATTGTCTGCAATTGAGCGGGGAGAGGGGCTCCCACCACCATGGCAAAGGCAGCGGAATGATGGCAGAATGGTGGGGCTAATGGCGAGGAAGTGGTGAGGTAGAAGAGATGTGCCAGCCCGCATGTTTGCATGCCAGCAGCAAATAAAACGCAAACACACGCACAAAATGGTAAACAGCAGCAGCAATTGTGGCCGAGGCAGTGGCAGAAACAGAAACAGAGAGACAGGGACAGAGAGACAGAGACAGAGACTGAGACGTAGGGGGCAGCTTTTGGCGGCCATTGCAGAACGGAGGCAAACTGAAGCTCAAACGCTGGCTTTAACGTCAACGGCGACTGCGCAATGGCGCAGCAAGTATATGTGTGTATTGGTACCCACATAGATACACACACACACACAGACACACACCTATACACTTTTCGCTTGCGTGCCAAGTGGCAATCAGTCACGTTGGCAAAAGGCGTTGTCCGTTCACCAAAATAAAAACAAAAACAAAAAAACTCGAGCCGGGGCCGGTTTGCCACTGACTTCTCTTCTCTCCAATCCAAACGCAAAACGCTACATAGACACACACACACACACAGACACATTTCAAGGTGCTTTTATTTGCCTCTCGCTCTATCTGCATCTTTATATATATATATGTGTGTGTTTGCAACGTGTGGTTTCTGTCTTTTGTTTTGCATCGCGATTGTTGCCATTTTGACAAAATGCGTCATTTTCGGGCGAAAAGAAAGCATCTAATAATATGCTAAATTATAGTTTTTTTTGTGTTTTGTAATTCAAAACTATTTGGCAATGAAGGGTATCACAGATTTGTCATAATGCATTCGCAAATGAATCCTTTTTAACTATATACTTACTTAAAAATGCGAAATATGCATGATAAAATAGAGAATAGTCTTGATTAAACAAATCTTTTTCGAAAATTGAACTTAAATATATATGATCTTACATATAGTAAGGGATATATGTACATATGTATGTACTATATAGAAAGAATATTCATATAAATGATTTAAATACTAAAATGAGTTTTTATTTGCAATATTTGACAAGAGTATACAAAATTCATTTCATTTTTTTCTTTTGATTTTTGACAGAAATGAGGTTTAGTTTCATTCTCTACAATTTCTCTAAGGGGCTAAAGCTAACCGTTAGTTAAGTTAGCCTTGGCTTTCCTTCCTCTGTTTTTCTCTTTTCTGCTTTAAAATTGGCTCAGGTCTTGCAGGTGCCAATCGTTCGAGGGTCCATTAAACGTTATTATCTGATTACGTGATGGTATGCCTGAGTAGATCTCAACTTGTGATATCCAAATTAATTTCATATTACATTTAAGACACTTCATTTCATTCTTCTGGGTTCTAGTTAATATTTATTAGTTCGTATTGCTGTGGAAAATCTATTACAACTTTTTGAGAGTTTATAGATTATTGAAAGCTTAATGATATTATTGGATGTCTTGAAAAGACTTTTATAATTTGATGCGATTGAGGATCGTTTTCAATTCTTGAAATGAAAAACAAAACGAAACGGCTTAAACAAAATATAAGTTTTCAGATTTTTAATGCGAATTCAAACACAATTTTCCCATTAAAAGATTCAGACATAAATGAAAATTGGTCATAAACTAATATATTAACAGATTCGCAATGCTAATATATTTTTGTGATCAATCTGCTTTCTTTTTTGGATTGTATTTTGGCCAAATTCTAGCCGATTTTACCTCTCAATTTAAAAATTGGTTAAAATTTGATAGGAGATACAGAGTTTTTAAGAATTTTCAGAATTTTTCTTATTTAATATTTGTGATTTTTGCCCCGCTCTGAAAGTGCGAGGACCTCAGCATTTGCTAGTCCTGCTATATGGCTAATCTGGTACCGTGTATTCCTTTAAAAAAATCGAGATCGAAAATATTTTAATCACTTAAGAAAAGTTTAATAACTATTAATGTCAGATCTCAGTTAGATTTGAGTTTGTCCAAGTTGAATATTAATATTACCCATTTTGATTTCAGTTAGAGTTTAGTTTTTGTTTTATCAATAGTAAGTTTCTATATATAGTTAAGCCTGTCTACACACATATGTATGTATACATGTATATCTAGGTATATGTGTGCATATGCTAGACTCTCAATTAAAAGGTGTGGAAAATGCAGAGTTCACATGCAAAATAACAATTTAAATGACCAGCGATTGGCCTGGCAAATTGGGTCCCACTGCCACATCCCCAAGGACGGCGAATGAAAAGTGTACCATTGAGGTATGTATGTATATGCATGTGTGTATATCCTCCTTCATCATAGTCGTAGCATTTTCTTTTCTTTTCTTTCGCCTTCTATATAATTGGAATATTCCATTAATGATCATGTAATATACATACAAAACGTGTGCTAGACCTGGCTACTATATATCGAATGAGGGAAAGGCGACAGGAAATGCAACAAACACGATAGCAATAACAAGAAAATGGAGATGGAGCTCCATGTTGGCCACCAGAATGAGGCAGGCAAGCAGGCTCTTCTTGGATGAGAAGGAGGAGGAGCAGAAGCAAAAAGTCGTCGTATGGCAAGAAAGAAAATTGCATGCGATTTGCAAATTGTTTGACGATTAAGAAAGAGAAGGCTAACACACAAAACAGTAACAAAAAATTATAATAAAATACGTTGGCAAAACGAAAATTACAATTCGCTGAACTGGAAAGCTGCCTCCACCGTCCCCAAATGCCACACCGCCTCATCCCCATCCACCCATCTAATAAACACAAAATGGCGCGCGTGTTTTCCAAGAATGTAATTAAAATGAGAGAAAAAAAAAACTAAACTAAACTCAGCAAATAGCAACAGCAATAGCAAAAACGAACAAAAAAACCCATCAAACTTAGAATGTCTAATGTTTAAGCTGGCTTGTCTACCCTGTATTTGGCATTTTGTACTATTTAAAGACGATGAAAATGAAATGCCAATTGGCCAGGTCAATGGGGGGATAAAATTTCGAGAAATAAATGTTTAAATATTTATTCATGGATCGTGTGAATAACATTTGTTAATCTGATATCATATTCATTAAATTGCTTAGCTCTCGCGTACAGTGTGGAATTTCAATAATAATCAGCATCAAGATTATATCAACCAAGTATCGTAAACTGACAATTTAAGTCAACTTAATGACAAGTGACTAAACTAATAACCGCTAGCCTCGAAGCACCAACAACCATTTCTGGATGATCTATTAGGTTTTCCATTTAGATCATGTTCCTATCTCAAAACGGTTCGATGAACTTTTTATCGATAATTTTCCAAGGCAACAAGACTAGGTATTCTCAATCAATTCTAGATTCTAGAATTCTAGAAGTAGAATCGAAAAGATTTTCAAAGATGGTTAGGAATTGAGAAAAAAAACAGGGAATTGGAAAACCTAAAAGGAAAAAGCGCTAAAATTGAATAAGAAGGAGAGAGAGGTTATATCCCCAATTAAAAATTTCCTCTAGATGGACTATATCTTCCTCTAATAATCAAGAATGCTTACGTAATTAACTAATCCATGTTAAAGCTTCTGTATCCTTGTGGTTGTTGGCTCGACTGAAAAGTCGAGTATGCTTGTTGGGAATATAGGGTAAGCATTTGGAGCTTGGGCTGCTGTTCCTTGGCGTTTGGCGCTCATTAAAGTGGAGCTACCGGTTTTTTTTTGCTCTCCCCCTCTTACACACACACACACTGCTTCTCTCTCTCTCTCTCTGTTTGTCTTCCAACATAACATTTGTGGATCTCTCTCTCTCTCTCTCTCTGCTTCTCCTGGTCTATCAGCTCGAGTTGGCGGCCCGTTTACATGGCCAGTCCGAATAGCTGCTGATGTCCCGACTGCCCCTCCATCCCTCGGCCACCTCCCTGCTACTACCCTATCCCAAATTTGTGTTGGCCATTTTAATGGCCGCCGACCGAACGTCGCCGTCGTTTGGGGTGTTCAACCAACTGCAATTATTCTTTTTTTTTCGCATTTTTTTTTCTCTTTTTTTTTTTTTTTTGTATTTTTGTGTTGTAGTTTTTGTTGTATTTTTTCCTGCTTTTCTTTTAGCGCAATAATTTGCCTTTCTGTGCATTAAATGGATTTAATGAATGCGGTCCTATTAAGTTTTTTTTTTTTGTTTTTGTGTTGCTTCTTGCTGCTGCTGCTGGTTTTTGTCTCTCTCTTTTTTGTTTCAACTTGTTGTAGTTGCTGGCTGTTGTTGTTCTTGTTGTTATTAATAATAATTGGGCAAGTCGTCGTCGTCGTCATCGTCGTCGTCGTGGTCGTCATCTGAATTTCAAATTCAACTTCAACTTAATTTTTATTGCCACAAAAAACAACAGCAGCAAAATGCGAAATGCGTTCTCTGAAAATTGTTGGCCTCAATGGTAAAGTGACAGTGGTGGGGGGTGGTTCGGGTAGATATACAAGTTTAGTTTGCTTGACTTGACTTGGCCCCTGCGGCTGCTGTGTAATTGCCCTGCCATCAAAATGGCCGCCCCAAATGGAAATTATGCGCCATTTGCCCAAACAAAGAGAACGACACAAAAAACACAACAAAAGGCTAATAAATAAAAACCACAACAGTAGCAATAAAAAACAAAAGAAAAGAAAGACACATTTCAACTGATGCAATACAACAGTTTAGAATCCTAGTACAAAACAAAAGATATGGTTCTGGAAAAAGTTGATACGGAGATGCACAGGCTTAGGCTGAAGACACATATCATCATATCATATCATTCGTCTTTTCAATTAGGGCCTTCAACTCTCTGGCTGCCAAACTGTTTTTAAGCCATCTATAAGTCAACGAAGCTATAGTTTTTAAAGAGATTTACCGGGAAAACATTTGAATCAACTTAATTTTACATTCTATTCTAAGATATGTTGTACATTTCATCCATCTCGGTGACTCGCACATCCGAATTTCTCCTTGTTAGATTTGTGTTCTCTTTTGAAAGGAATTCTTCTTACTGAGGCTTAGTACATGATTAATAATTTCAATATCTTTTTGACTAGAGAGCTTACAAGTTATACAAAAAAATTATTTGTATTGCATCAGGTAAAAGATTCATAAGTTTCTTAAGATAAGATAGGCATAAAAAAGTATACTAATAGAGGTATCAAAAAAGCTGTACCGTAGAATCGAAAGTATTATATTACGACTTTAAACTATGAGTAACTGTGACTTTCTGATGAAACGATGAATAAGTAAACCTTTATTTTACTTAAACTAACATTTTAGCTCATCCAAACATGGCTTAACTTCATTAAGCTTACTTAAAATTCTTTCCACTGGTTATTTTCTGTGAACTATTTAGTTTTTACCTTTCCAAAAAAAAGTTTAGAAGAATTAGCCGATTCAATTCAATTGCACTTAACATTCTCAAACTTCAGCTAGTTTACTTTGATCGATCACTGAATTTTTCCATTTGTCTACAGTTTTTGTTGTGAAATCGCTTCAGACACTTTCAAACTGGCAAATGGCAAAGTTCTAGCACAGGTTCAAAAATTCAATTTCTGAATTTTCCTATTTTCCTTAGACTGACCAGTGATCAATTTCTAAAAGATTTTGCTAACCTAGATCGGAACTTAGTTGCAATTTATAACGCATTTCAAAATGGTATTAAACAGTTTTGAATTTGGGAAATTTAGACTCGCTTTTTTCAAAATCCTCAGAATATTTACGATTTAAAAGAAATATTGGTTAAAGTATTAGTTTTCAAGTTTGGCCATATCATTGCCATAAGGAAATTAACAATAAGTTGAAAGTCGGCCAAAAATTGACATTGGTTTCGAGATTTCTGGAAATTTTTAAATATCAAATGGTTTTTAACAGCTTGATGCCAATAAATCCTATAAATAAAGTACTTGCAAATTCTAAACTAATGTATCTAACAAACAGATTGAGTCCTTTTATTCAATTTGTTAGTTAAATTATAGGGGAAGTCCTTATTTTAAGTTGAAAAAAACTTTAAAAAAAGGTGTAAACATTCTCAATTTCTGTCATCCGTCTTAATATTTATTAACTTTACAGATAGGCAATTAACCTGTTGCTCTCGACCAAGACAATTAGTTGGCTTCAAATATTTAAAATTTTTTTAGCTATTTGGATTGTCCAATGAATGTTTTCGTGGAGCCAAAGCTGCAAGGCGAAAGAAACTCTTAGCACGTTCCACAAATACCAAACACAACGGCGACAGATTGCCTGATGTCCTGCGGTGATAATCGCTTAATGTAATAAGCAATGCGTCAAAGCCAAGCAAAGGAACCAGGGCACCCAAAGAGAAGTGTCCCGAAATCAAAAATGAACAACGAACTTGCAATACTCTAAGCTAAATAGGAATGTTAGTAATGGGGTTTAAGGATCTGTATGATGAAAATGATGATGAGAATTGACAACAAATCCATTGGTTTCTTTAGAGGAAAATTCAATCTGTTGCAGCTTTTCTTTGTCTTTCAACTTAGAGTCTATAGCCCGGAAAAACCTTTCAAATTGCAGGGTATCAGGTGAAGGAAAGGAGGGCAGCTGCTGTGCCAGAGAGTTTTTGAGTCACGTGTTATGGAAGCTGGATGATCCACACAATGGAATGGCTGGAGGGGTTGGGGCGAGGGGTTATCAAGGAGACGCCTTAGTATGAGGTAGATTTGGTCTACCTATTTATAATTCATTTATGAGAAAGGAAGCCGCAAGGGTGAGTTCCATTTCAGTTTCCATTTTTCTCCTCCGGTTGGGTTCGTGTTGTATTCGGTTTTTTTTCTTCCTTTCTTTTTTTTTGTATTATTATTATTATTGTTTTCCCAGTTTAGTTTTTTTTTTATGATTATTATTGCGTTTATTACGATTTCCATTTCTCGAACAACCGTGTGGCAAGGGGAGTGGCTATGGTAACGCCTACTTTTTTTTTCTTTCTTTTTATATATTACATATAGGCACATACAAATACATATACATTGATGTATGTGTGTATTCAGCTCGTTCCGGTGTCAGCTTTTTCTATAACTAAACAATTGTGTGTCTCGCACCTTCTTTTTAAATTTATACGGTCCTCTGTCCATCTTTCTGCGCTCCTTTCCGTGTCATCTTTGTCTTTGAGTGCATGCTAGTTTTTTGTTGCCTCGTTTCCTTCCATTTAATATGCAACATGCAATTTGGCAGCTGATGCATTGATAGGGGGGGCCATCTGCCCCGATCCCTGTCCCGATCCAGAGAGTGTTAGAGACAAACCGGTGGAAAGAATTCAAAGAGTAGCAAAATTTACATACAGCCAACCAAACAAAAAATTAATAATAATAATACAATAATTGCTCAAATTTTATAATTCAGGGTGGATTTTTATTTTCAACGGAATATATTTAGTATGTAGGAGAGGGTGGGGCGTATTATTTACATCGTTCATATATTTGGACTATCTGATCTCCAAATCAGATTGTTTGAGATTGACTGAAAACTTTTAAAATTGTATAAGTTAACTGAAAAGAAAAACGATCAACACACTATTTCAGTTTGCTTTGATCAAAATTAGAAATCACAATTTTTTTGAAACTTTTTATTGGAGAGAAAACTAAGCTGTAAATGATAGAAAATCTATAACCTTAGATATTTTAAATACTACAAATTGGATAAATCTAAGTTTATTATCCAAATATAGTCCACCACAATGCGAAGCTCTTCGAAAGGATTGTTATATATATCTAAGATCGAATAGCTCCGCCCTCCCATATTAATTAGATGATAAAATATAATATGTAGTAATAAAATATTATTGGTAGAAAAAAATCTTCGAGGGACTAACTTTATAGCTCCATAAAATATTATATTTGAGGCGAGCTCTTTAAAATATTAAATATAAATATAATCGATATCAGAAGTATCTTCTATCTTCTTTATATATTTACAATTCTCGTGTCACCGTTTCCGTTGCCATACTCCTCCGAAAGGGCTTGACCGATTTTGATGAATTCTTTTTGTGCTTATCCGGTATCTATGAGAATCGTCCAACATCTATTTTGTATGTCGAAATCATACTGGCGAGCGTGAATAAAATGGGATTAACAACGGCTTTCCGGGTATGGATCGCAGCAGGCGGGGCATTCATTAAATACAAATTCTCCTGTTTCAGTTACAAACAAAATAATGCCTCCTAAGAAATCGAATTTGGGTCGTCGTACTCTCAGCGCAGAAATTTTTCTGATTATGTTTCGAATAGGCTAAGGCAAAGGCAGAGGATTGTTATGGAACCAGCCGAAAGCCGTGCAGCCAGACTTGAGCTTGAGCGTGTCAAAGAAGTGAACTGCATGGGGGAAGGGTAGCTAAGTCCCGCGCACAGAACGCGACTAGATCGACATGAGCAAGATGTCTACAGGTGTCACTTCTGACTCCGTAAACATCTGGTGGCAAAACGGAGTTCGCCGGGTTCACTAGTTGAGATTTAGAAATATATATTAGAGAGCATCTGAATTATAGCATTCAAATCGACTTTTGATCCAATATAATGAATAGAATTATTGAGGCTTAAAGTTGAACTGAGAAAAACTGAAACTGAGAAAAGATCGCACTTATTCGGTGTCGTACGAATCCTTAAGTCACTTTGAGAATTCAGTTTTGAAATGATTCCAAAAGTAAATAAAGAAATGACAATTGTTAATGGCATTTAAAGTGAGCTAAAAATAAAACAAAGATATTTTCCAATTTTTTGTGAAAAGTTTATTTTTGTTGTTCGTTTTGTTAATACTTATTTTGTCAAGTTTGTTGCTTAAGTCTTTCGTTTTGAGGCCACAAACAAATGAAATTCAAATAATTTGCATAAATAAATGGCAGGGGAGTTAGAAGGGGCTCTTCCTCCGCAGAAGGAGCTTATTGCCAAGGCAGTTAGTCAGTCAGTCAGTCAGTCAGTCAGGCAACAAGCCGACCAACGACTACATTATAATTAAAGGCAATAAAAAAAAGGAAAAAATATGAAAATTTATTTATGACTACTGTGTGTGTGTGTGTGTGTGTGATGTGTGTGAGGCTCCATATTTTCCAACACATTTTCCATTGAATGGAAGTTGATTCAGTTCACCTGCCTGGCATAATTATAAATAATTATAAATTATGAATTTAATGTGGGTGCGAATGTGAATAAGAGTATGAATACGATTAAAGGTGCGAGTCCAAATGTGCGTGCATATATGCATTTGCTCTCTCAGACTTGTTGGCTAATTGTATCCAAATGTAGTGAAATAAAATTTATGTTGCTTCTGGCAAACGCCTACAACAATGCGGGTCTCCATCCCGCTTGTGGGTTGGTCCATCGCCCAAAGTGTGTTGAACGCAGCCATCTTTCTTCACACTCCATATATACATACATTTATGTAAACATATACATATACATATACATATATACATATACAAATGTATTCAGCTGGTGGTTGATAATTAAGCTCAATAAAAGGCAATTGTAATTAAGCCATAATTGGGCAAAACTAGAAAATGAATTAAGCAATGCCTAAAATTTGAATAAAAAAACTCTCTGAACTCTCCGAAAATAACAGGAAAATAATATTTATATGCTTTCGAGTCTAATACAGACGGAATTTTTGTATATCAATGAAACGTAAACGTACCCATACAATATATCCATATATTTCAAATTGTAAGCTGTTTTTTTGTAATTTAATAAGTCATTCAGGAATCAATCTGGCCGAAAGAAGGGGTTTTTTTTCCAAAAGAAAGCTAATTTTGAATTTAACCAATTAACTTAAAGCGTTTTAAAACGAATGAATAAAAAGAATTCATTTCAATACAATGTAAACCTCTAACGTACAGTGTTGTATAACACTATATACCAGTGGTGCTGCCATACATTTAATGACTGATGTATTGTTTATATGGCATTCGTTGCCAGATCATTGCATTCGTGACTGTTATATGCCAATTTTTTGCGTTCAATAAGAAAAGTGAGGTTAGAATTCAAAAAATTAAGTGAATTGTATATAAACCACATTCAAAATGCCACTTCCAAGATGTTCAAATACTGGCAGACGAACACGAAACGCCACAGTTGTTAGAGAATTTCGTAGACGTAATGCGAACCCGGTTGACAACAACATGGAATTGGCGGCTCATAATTATTGATTATAGCATATATTCCAATATTGGACAAATGAATAAGGAATGTGTGCATTGCAGAGCATTGAAATTTATGAACGAAACGCCTGCCATGTGCTGTGCTTCTGGAAAAGTTAAACTGCCTGCATTAGAGCCTCCACCAGACGTTTTCGGAGCAAGTTCTTCAGGTTGGCGTTGGCGAAATTGAACGGGATTTAAATGGCTTTATCACGTTACCAAACAACTTTTCCATAATGTTGCCATCAAAAGAAGAACTAATTGATCACGTGTTTCCAAACATACATAGTTCAAAACTATACAAATCAGGATTGGCTGAGGGAACGAGCAATTTCAGCACCAACGAACTCAAATGTGAATGAAATAAATGATCAAATTGAACAGAAATTACCAGGTGACATAATATCATACAAGTCAATCGATACTTCTACAACAGAAGAAGACGCAGTAAATTATCCTGTGGAATTTCTAAATTCTTAGGAGCTACCCGGTATGCCAGCATATATTTTACAATTGAAAGTGGGTTTCTCAATCATTCTATTAAGAAATATCAATGCACCAAAACTTTGCAATGGAACAAGACTTTGTGTAAAAAAAATGAATGCCTAATTTAATCGAAGCAACAATTCTAACTGGCAAAGAAAGAGGAGAAGTTGTATTAATAGCAAGGATTCCATTGATATCAACTGACATGCCATTCGAATTGAAACTTTGAAAGTTGTGTTTAATTTTGAAATCAAACGACAACAAGGAAAACATTCCAAGTTACATGCCGATATAATCCAATTTGCTTATTGAGTTTTTACTTTAAAAAATTGGATTTAATTTTGAATTAAAGCGGTCAATAAGGAAAATATTGGGGTTAAAAATAAACGCCGGAACGTGTACTCCGTAAACCATGAACCCAAATGAAACCACAGCAAATGGTATATTTTTTTTTTAACTTTGAAAGTTGTGTTTAATTTTGAAATCGGACGAAAATAAGGAAAATGTACCAAGTTACATGCCGATATAATCCAATTTGGTTATTGAGTTTTTATTAAACTTTAAAAAGTTGAATTTAATTTTGAATTAAAGCGGTCAATAAGGAAAATATTGGGGTTAAAAATAAACGCCGGAACGTGTACTCCGTAAACCATGAACCCAAATGAAACCACAGCAAAATATATTTTTTTAAAGCGGTCAACGCTTAACGCTTTATTAAAAGTTAAAACGTTTAAATGTTGGTCTTAAAACCATTTTAATTATAATTTTCAGTAAATAAAAAGGAAAAATATTTGAGATGTTTACTCTTAAAGTGCTTGGAGTCATCTGAATGAACAATGTAGCAAAAGCTATAAGGAAAACTCTACAAAGGCCTGCTAATGGCATGGCCAACTTGTTCTAGAAAAATCTACTTCTATTTCTATCGAAATCGATAAACATCGAACAGAAACTGTGACAAGTAATAATATGCCTAAATTAACGAAAGGGCAGTGACTTTTTGTCGGCCAAAAGTTGTGACGACTGAAATTGTCGTTTTTAAAGTTGAAACTCATGTTCGTTAATAAAAAGTGTACGGACACTTTAGAACCAAATATTACTTAAGTAAATGAAAAACCAGCACTACATTTTTAACATATATAAATTATATTTATCATCGATGAAAACTACAGATCAAGTGATTTCACAAGCTTTTATTTCTCAAGTTCTTGTGCATTCTAAAAGGAATGCATACAAGTGTATTGCAGTTCAGAATTGTGACAGAGTTTGGAAGGATCCTAAAAACGTCAGCAGGCCAACCGCACAACAAAAAAACACAAAAAATGATGAGAAAAAGAATATTTTGCGGTCGCTCGTGACTCGTCATTACATGCTTGAGGGGAACTTGACTGAATCAATCAATTGGCACAGCAGTTGGACTAGATAAACATTTCATCCATGGTCAGTTGATCCTTGAAATGGTTTTCTTGCGGTTGTCCAGACAAATGGTTTTTTAAATGTTTCACCTAAAACCGCAAATACTATATAAAAAGATAAAAGACAAAAGTAGCGTGAAATTATCAAGAAATTTTCTAGGCACGCAGACAAATACATACGCGTATGCAGGGCCATTGGCCAAGGGCTAAGGGCCATGGGCCAAGGAGTTCATCAGACTCAACTCACGCATAACGGAGCTTTTAATTAGGGACCGTAAACGTCGCGACGTTGGCAACAAATCAGGCAAACCAAAATCAATTGGTATGGGGTTATGGGTAGAAGTGGCATTTAAGTATCTCATCATCGATGAGTAGGTAAAGGTTTTTGCGGCCAGCAAGGGGGAGACACAGACAGACTTGCGTTTCAATGTGCAATAAAGCTGAAAGTTTCGTTCGATCGAGACGATCGATACGATAATTATGCGAAATTATTGATTATTGCAAAGGCTTTTCACTAAACCGCCAAATTGCGTGTACGTGAGTCGGCAACGTTTGACCTTGACAGTTGGCCAGGCTTTTTCTTTCTTTTCAACATTGTGTTATTTTTTTTTTTTTTTGGGTCAAAAACATTCACAAAAACTGGTTAGCGCCTGTTGTGACTGTGTATTCTTAAGCGCAGCGAAAGTGAATTAAATATCATTAAAGTATATATAGATATTTATATGGAAAACATTTCACTGTTCAAGTGTATTTTTTTATTTCCTGCACTTTATTATTAAACAACTGTAACTTAAAATGGTTATAGGAATATATTCAGCAGAAATTTGAAATGTGCGCGAAATGGTTGTAGCGCCATCTATTGGGAGATTTTAGAAACCAATGCCTTTTGGCACTGTTTTCTTAAAAAACCGCCGTCGGCGCCTCAGTGCTGGCCAATGGCCAAATTTCATGAAAACGATGAAAAAGTGCTGTCGCTTTATATAAAACTAGCTAGAAATGCATTTTAGAATTTCGAATGGTTTTGGTTTTTGTAACAAATCATATGGCTTAGCCGACTTGCTAGTTGAGCGCCCTGATTTCAAATTTGACTGTGTGAGTGATATCTGGCAACGCTATACGCCACGCCGTCAAATTGATGGAGTTGCCACAATTAGACACGAATTTAGCTTCTGGCAGCGCTATCAGCCGGAGGTGGCAAAGGCAACAAAAAGCCGCAAGTAAGCAATTAAACATATTTTCTGTAAATATTGTAAATTCCAATATTCAATTGATTGGCTGTTGTTGCGAATTATTAATCATATCAAATAACATTTTATTTATTTCGCATTTTAACTAGCTGGAAACTGAACAAGTCAGACTAGACGTAAAGTGAGGTTAAACCGAATTTGGAAAACTAGAAATCTCGAACATTTGTTACTATTTTGAGTTGCGAGAATACTAAAAAGGATTCAGTATGCCACCGAAGAAGCATGATGAACCAGAACGTAAACCGCTAATCGGACGCATTGGCACCAATTTAAGAATTGGCATTGTTGGCGTACCCAATGTGGGTAAATCGACGTTCTTCAACGTGCTGACAGAGAGCGCTGCCCCCGCGGAGAATTTCCCCTTCTGCACGATTAAGCCCAATGAGAATAAGTATTTCCAATTATAGGCACATATATGTACCTACCTACCTACCTACTCGCTACATAGATATTTATATATATATATATGTATATATATTCAATATGCCTGGCGGCTCTTCAATTTTCTTAATCATTGTAATTTTTAACGAAATATAATTTTTCACCCGCAGGAGCTGAGCAGCGTAAAAGGCACCACACAAAAACAACAACCACAACGACAACAACTGCTGCAGCCACAGTAAACCGCTTCTAATTTCAAAACTATGAAGTTTTTTTTTTTTGTTCGTTTTAATTTTCTTGAAGGCGTGTCCTTGGCAATTTTGATCAGATCCAGTTTTCAATATGCAAATTGCTGCCGCTTTAACCCCAGCACATCTTGTGTGCCGGACGACTTCATTTTTACTTTTTGCGTCCGCCTTGTCTTGGGCACAACAAAATTATAGAAAATTGCAATGATCGGCGGTTTTTGTGGACCACCAATTGATGATGTTGTTGCTGTTGCTGTTGTTGTAGCTGCCGCTGCCGGGTCTCCCCCAATATAATATCTTTGTGCCAAAACTCCGCTAACATGCATCTTCCATATCTCTCCCTCTCTCTCTCTCTTTTCATCTTTCATGTCCATGTCGTCACTTGTTGGAATTATCTTGCCTTACCCATACGTCGCGTTCCTGTGCCTGATGAGCGTTTCAACTATCTGGTGGAATACCATAAACCAGCCAGGTAAGTTTTACTCTTAAATAGCAACATCAATGTATATATATATTCGTAGTCAATCAGTCGATTCGAAATGATCTGTATGCAGAACCATCTGTGGGTTAGAAATTGAACGATTTGTGTTTGTTAATTCGTCTTTATGACCTTCAGATTTGCGCTGATTATAAACTATACACATATATACATATACATAATGTGATTGAAATTGTTTAAACTATTTATAAAAATATGAATATTTGGCTTTTGTCATTTTTCACACGCCTTCGTCGTCATTCAGTGTGGTACCCGCCTATCTAAATGTGGTGGACATTGCCGGTCTTGTCAAGGGTGCCGCCGAAGGTCAGGGTTTGGGCAACGATTTCCTTTCGCACATCAGTGCCTGCGATGCCATTTTCCATTTGTGTCGTGCCTTCGAAGATCCCGATGTTACCCATGTTGAAGGTGAAGTTGATCCCGTGCGCGATTTGGAGATCATTTCGGAAGAATTGCGTTTAAAGGATGAGGAAAAGTTACTCCAGAATCTAGACAAACTGGAAAAGGTGGTGGCTCGTGGTGGTGATAAGAAATTGAAACCGGAATATGATTCCATGGTTAAGATCAAAGAGATTTTGATTGATCAGAAGCGTCATTTGCGCTTTGAAGATTGGAATGCCCATGATGTAAGTTTAACTTAATATTCAATTTAATTAATCACTGATGTGTTTCATTTTTCTCTTTCTAGATTGAGACATTAAATAAGTATTTGTTTTTGACCTCAAAACCAGTGATTTATCTGGTTAATCTCTCTGACAAAGATTTCATACGCAAAAAGAATAAGTGGCTACCAAAGATTAAAGAATGGATTGATAAAAACGATCCTGGAGCTCTGCTCATACCATTCTCTGGTGCCTTCGAGCAGCAGCTGAGCGAGAAAGACGAACTTGAACGCAAGGCCTTTGAGGAGGAAACTAAATGCAAAAGCCAATTGGATAAGATCATTGTTACTGGCTACAAGGGATTGCAGTTGGAATATTTCTTCACCGCCGGACCGGATGAGGTTAAAGCCTGGACTGTGCAAAAGGACACAAAGGCTCCCCAGGCCGCTGGACGTATTCATACCGATTTCGAGCGCGGTTTCATTATGGCCGAAGTAATGCATTTCGAGGACTTCAAAGCTGAAGGCAGTGAAGCGAATGCCAAAGCGGCGGGCAAATATCGCCAACAAGGACGCAACTACACGGTGTTGGATGGTGATATTATATTCTTCAAATTCAATGCCGGCGCTGGCCTTAAGGATGCCAAAAAGAAATGATATCGCCTTGCCACCATTGTCACCATGTTTGCAATTATGTATATTAATTTGATTTTATACTCGCAATCGTTTCGCTTAGCTGAGGCGAGTGAGCGAGAGCGCTGAACTGTCTTCACGCTCTCTCGCTCTCACTTGCTTATTGTCTATCTATCACACACATGTTCATGTTCAATATCAAAGGCCTCTGATATCTGATTATGATATAGAATGCATTTTTTTCGCCGATTTCGTTTTTTTTTTACCATATGTAAAATACATTTATGACTCTGTCATACGTTCTGTGAGTTTTTATTGTTTGGATTGAAGGAGTCGATATTGTCTTTCTAGAGTAAACAAATTTCTGTTACTCATGTTTGAATGTCAATCACGGCAACTAAATCGAGTGTAGGTTAAACAAAGTTTAAGAGAAAACATTTGATTATCCTGCTTCTTGGAGTGTTTTTCATATGATTTTAATTGGATATTTTGTATAAGTTTTTTGGCTCTTTCTTTAAGAATTTTGGAGAACTGTTTTGTTTTTTGTTTTTTTTTTTTGTGAAAATCTAAGCGTTGAAAATTCTGTTTTGCCGGCAAAGTTTTTAATCATCTAGCAGTAGCAAAACTTTGTGCAAATGGTTTGATGGTGGCCTAAAGAGGAGACGAAGGCAAAGGTAGGTAAAGACCAGCAAATAGAAGGCTCCACAAAGGCAAAAGAAGAAGGCGTGCCAATGCTCTTGCTTGTGTTGTTGTTGTTGTTGCACATATGCAGCTGCAAGGATGCACACAAAGAGTTTAGAGAAACGAAGGGCGATGTCACAGTAGGGGAACGGGATGCAATGGATGCGGTAAAGGACGGGCCTCCGGTCGTAGCGGGAAGTTTCTAAGCACATAATTTGGTTTACCGCATGCGCCTCTACAAACACGCACTGCAAGTAACCACACACCTCTCTCCCCTCCCTTTCTCTTTCACCCACTCTCTTGCTATCCTTTGGCTCATGAACACTCTTTGTCGTATGTACTTTTGGTCTCTGTTAATCTTTGGACGTAAGAAAGTTTTCCTCCATGGACAGTGGGGGAAAATTGTTATAAAATGGAACTGAATGACTTTCCTTGATTCTTATTAGACTCAGGGTAACTAAGATTCCTAAATATCCTTCTAACAGTAAGAATCTCAAGATTGTATCAGAGTCACTTTTGATTCTAAGTTACATCATATATCAAATCAAATCAATCTCTCGGATTTTCTAATACCAAAAGATAGGCCCTGAGATTTATGATAATAATCACAAATTCTGAAATGGCGCTTCAACAATTCCGCCTAGAAGCTTGTTCTGGATAAATATAGACATAATTTTCTCTTTCTTTTAAGTTAAACAAAATTAATTTAATTTTAATGTAAACTAAATTAATTATGATTTTAATTTTTGACCATTTGAATGGGTTATGCAGCTCTGGGCGATTTATTAGCTAATATTACGCATACCACGTGTTGGCTTAGGAATTTTGAATACCGATAGAAAACACATTTATTTTTTGATTTATTTATAATCGGAATTAGTCTTAAGATTAAAGATTATATACATAGATTAGTCTAGTTTATATTTTACTTACAGATGAGGATTATTCATATGAGACAGTTTATAATTATAATCAATTAAAAGTTTTTGTTTTTGGATGGTATATATTTGCTTCTTGTAGAAATTGTTTAATGAATAGGACGTTGCAGTTGTTGCAAGCAAACAACAGGATTAGCAGAGGTCCAGAGAGGTAGCAGTGAAGGTCCTTTCTCCCTATTGTGTTGTATATGGGACATCCTGGGATTTTGTGGAAGTCTGTTATGTGTCTGTTGCAGTACTAGAAATGATAATCTACATATGTATAAAGAATACCCATTCCATTTCCTCAAATTTGATGTTGCTAACTTTTTTCGACAATTAACAATAAAATATTTGAGATATTTGAAAATATTGTAATGATTCCGTGAGCTGTTTAATTACCCTAAAATGGAGTTCATATCGCAAGGCACTTAATAAAGTTAAAATCCATCAGATTTTTGAGTGGGAAAGTCCCCTTAAACATAATTGAGATCATGCCACTGTGCTGCATCTTGGGCGCTTGTATAGATGGATGGATAAATGAATGGTTGGGATGGATGTGAAGCATGTGTGAATGAAAAGTTTTTGCGTGTGGCCCGAGAAAACGAGGCAACTTTTCATATGAAATGTGCAAAATTACACACTCCCGCACACACACACACACACACACACACAAACACACTGCCGCCGCTGCCGCATAACCAACCAAACGAACCAAAGGCACGAGCGAGCCGAGAAAAATATTTTGAATGTTTTATTAGCCCAACAAACAGCGGCCAAAAAGAGGTACCTGAAGAGGGGCTGAAAGGGTATACGACGGGGCTTAAGGAGAAGGAGTGTGAACGAAACGTGGGGCAAAGAATGCAATTGCCATGGAGTTGAGTTAATTAAAGTATAATGTCTGCCACTATGTCTAAGTATATGTATGCATGCACATACATACATACATACATGTGATTGAATAGGTCCACATGAGTATGCGTGTGTGTGTGTGTGCGTGAATACATGGGTATGTGTGTGTGTATTTTTAGGGCCAAGCCAGCGAAACGTTGACAAGGCCATCAAAAAGCGCATGATATATGGCCACTGAACTAAACTAAGCTCAGCAAAATGGCCATCATGCCGAAAATATTCGAACAAAACTGACCCACTCTTGTACTGCTGTCCCTCCCTCATCCCTCCACTCTACCCTCAAGTCACTGTCCCTGACTGACCCCATACCAAATCAACCGGCAATGGGGCCAAACACACAAATCATCATAGAAAGAAAAACAGAAATAAGTTAAACGAAACTTTACTTATACCCTAAGTTAGGCATTCAAATATTCATATATTTCTTATGTTAACTATTAAACATAAAACTTATATGCTCTTAATATAAATTCATTTCTAATTTGCCTTCTTGTTTTCTTGTGAGACTTTGAAAGGGGCATTTTAAAGATATTCTTTCGAATTCAATTCTAATGTAATATATGTATATGTTCGCACTTGTAATATATCGTGTAGATTTTCTTAGCACAAAGATGTTGAGAAATCAACATTTGCATACCCTGTAGTCAGGGCGAGTGTTGTAGGGTATATTAAGGACTAATGAAGTGGTATTATGTGAACCGCTTTTTAGCACTC
This sequence comes from Drosophila equinoxialis, assembly GCA_018150345.1. NCBI lineage: Eukaryota > Metazoa > Arthropoda > Insecta > Diptera > Drosophilidae > Drosophila > Drosophila equinoxialis. Next base: position 1,748,318 of record JAECWI010000238.1, on the reverse strand, counting down.
AAGTGATATTAGAGAACTTTCACACATATTTTAGATACTTTCAGCAGTGTTCAGAATAATATGTTTATTCTAAAGTCGATTATTTTAAACCAGTTGGGAATTACAAGTGCATTAAGATGTGCATATTTGGTGTAGTTTAATCCAAATGCGACTGCGTAATGTATAATATTAGTTACTTGTACTCAATATTGTTTTTTGAGTACATATAAATTGGTGTGGCCACATCAAGTATACGCCCCGGGCACTTTTCAATTATGAACATTTGTACATAGTAACTTAAAGTCGATCCTATCTAACTTTTTTTTTGTGTTAAATTCTGTTTGTTTCCTTGCCGTTTTGTCAGGCACTCGCCGGCATATCCATGCACTTCAGTTTTGAAAAAGAAAACGAAAGATAGAATGAATGAAAAGAAAAAAAAACACAATTTTTATTCAATTCAATTGAAAAATGGCATGGAATATTTGATGTATGGCGCGCAGGGTGGAGAGGCTTTCGCGGTGCGATGTGTAGCAAGATGAGTGGAAGTGGGGCAATGTGAATGGCGGGCGGGTGGTTGATGGGTGGAGGAGTGCGGTGGTTGGCTTGTTGGTGATGTCACCCATCAACTGTCAGTTGCAGTAAGGGGCGGTGGCATCAGCATGGCCAGCAAAGCGTTAAAAATGACTGTCATAAATTAATGAGCGGGACCGAGTCGCATTGAAATTGGAATTGAATATTTTGCTGAATTGCATTCATTATTCATTTACAGCTGCCTCCTGTCTCATTCACTGTCTCACTCTCTTTCTCTGTCTCTCTAGTTTGACTTGAATTCTAAATGCTGCCACTTTAATTGCTTGTCAAAATAATAGTAAAAGAAAAGCCCAAACATTCGGGAACAATGCAACGGCAGCAGGAAACACATAATAATACAAAAAAAACTGCCCACGATTATCGCATCTTTTGCATCTACTTATTTACCTCTCTCTTTCTCTCTCTCTCTCTCTCTCTCTCTCTCTCTCTGACACCATCTAGTAATTCCAATTCTCAATCTGGGCATAAACGTGACAATAATATAAATCAGCAGATTGCGTTGTTCTCGATGCGGTGTCATCGGTATCCACATCGACATCGGCATCTACCTCATCATCATCATCATCGCTCCACAAACCTCCGAACCTACATCACCCGTTCTCATCATGGGATTCCCCATCCTCGTCGACAACGACAACGACATCGACATCATCGTCTACGTTGCCATTTAACTTAATGCCACATGCGGCGACAACGTAAAACGTTTTGAGTCCTGGATTAGATACTCGTATAGAGCACCAGAGAAACCAGGAACCAGTTGCTAAAACAAATGCATTAGAGCTGACAAAGTTCAAAGAACGAGCGAACAAACGAAAAAGAATCTTCTTAACTAATTTTGTTTATCAAATCATTTCAAAGTCATTAACTATGAAAACAACTTGTTGCCAATATTAAAAGGATTCATTTGATTTCGTAATAGTTTCTTACATGATCGTCAAAATAGAATCACACTAGCGAAAACTTCTCGTCGAATGAGGAGTTATCCCGAATTCCATCAATATTTTATCTAATTTTCTGAAGGACTTTGCAGAGTCTAATAATAAACAGTTAAGATCAATCAACAAGGACACAAATCAAAGTAGGGATGGGACATCGTGATGTTGTCATTGTTGTCTATATAGTCTTTCGATGACTCATTCATGGCTTGAATTCCGTTTGTACTTTAAATTTCTTGTTTTAGACAAATTTTAAGGTGAAAGCTCTGTTCTAAATAAGTCTCGAACGGTCTAAACAATTTTCAGATATATGCTAATTGATTAAAATTTTCCACTAACGCAAAGCTGGCTGTGAATGGCCCAGTGGAAGTGGCCCAATATGAACTAGAGATTCTGGCCAACACTAGAGTGCAGCATCAACAAACTACGTACAATGCCGAATACGTGCCGTTGATGGGAATAAAGCGTGTAATTGTTTTGGCAGCTGCCGAAACGTTTTAACAGCTAATTAAGTAGCCCGTAATTGGTGAAACTGAGTCTGATGTGCGTGCATAGGTGGGGGTCAGAGAACCAGGTATTAGGACACACACACACACATACACACAGACACAATACCTAGTCTGACCTTTCTGCAAATGCTGAATCGTTAAGCAATCATAATATGAAATTGCTTACTCAAAAGCATATTGATAGTAACACCATTTCATTAATTTCAAATACTTAATATGTTGCTTAACTAAAGACTAATGTGCAAAACTCTGGTTTCAATGGACACAGTGCACCTCAACTGCATGCCAAGGTGGGCTTTTAGAGTAATTCATATACGAGATTTCCATTGTGGCATGCCAAGGAGGTGCCAGCCAACCAGCCAGCCTACTGTCCCAGCATGACTTTCGCCACATGGCATCAAAGCAATCTCATTACCAGCATGTAATTAAATTCGTTCAACCCGAGGGAGACCTAGCAGAAGAATTGGACTTGGATTCAAGCCTCAATGCTATGCAATAAACTAAAGTACATAGTTACTTAAGGTGAAGACAAAAAGACATCAAGTATGCAAGAAATATTGTCATTTTTTTCGCTTTAAAAAAAAAAAATTTATATATAAATAGACATAAAATAGGTTTACCGATTTTTATATATTCTTCACACACCAAAATATATAAGAGAAAGTTTATAAATTCGTTCAGATTTAGTTGGAGATCATAATTATAAGCCGAGAATTACATGCTAATGATCAAATTTTAACTTTTTAACTTCCTATTTGTAAGAGCTTTTTAATAATAATCATTCCATCAATAGAAAAGATTATTTTCAATGTAATTTTCAAAAAATAGTGGTAATTAATTATTTTTTGCTTTCTAAGAAGAATAATTACTATATAATATTTAGCATAGGAAAATAATAATCATATAATGTTTATTAGACAAAGTTAATTCGCATACCGATCAGTGATACACGCTTAAAGATTTTTTGAACGGTTTTGCTCTGATGTTCATTACGAACCTGTGACCTAAAACAAAAGAAACAAATGTCCTTTGCTGGGGCTACAACAAGTCAACGGTGGAAAACAATACATTAAGCGAATGCCCAATCTTTGAGTGTGAGGCGACAAACAGTGGAGTGGTGGAGGGAGGACAAGATGAGGTGAGTTGAGTTGAGTGAGTGAGAGCAAACAACACACGCACACACACACGTAAGTACCTATACGTACACGTACACCGGAAAATGTGTTCATTTCCGGTGTCAGTGTCAGCAGAGGCAACAATGGTACAGCTTCTCGCCAACTTTTTGCCAGTCGTGACTTTGATGAAAAATCGGGAAGCTGACGCTCGACCCTGATGGAGCGACGAGTATGTGAATGTTGAAGCGATTAGTGATGACAGCGTGACACGATTAACTGACTTAAACACAGTCGTGCTTTCATACAGTCATGGCATTTAAGAGTTGTGAAAACTCATCAAGGTTCTCCCCGAGCCATGACTGAAGGAACTTAAACTATTCTTACTTTCGATCTGAGATCTACATCTAGATCTGCTTTAACTTAAAAACAAATACAAACTAGTTAAACAAAAAAAACAAATGACATAAACGATACTGTGAAATGATTTCCAATGATTTCTCCATAGCACTTGTTTTAAGTTTACGTTTCCTTTTACACTTAGTTTCTTTTTTTTTATTATTTGTTTTGGTAATAATTCACGTTTGCATCTCTAATGCATCTCCCTCACTTATAGACTCATACCCTCCAAGGAGCCGTCTCTTGGTATATGTACGCTGCACTTCATTCAGGCCAAAAAACAAAAAGAAACAACAACAACTGGAGAGTAGACAAGAGGAGGATGAGCAGGGAAAAAGCGTAGAGGCGACATCATAATAATGTGGCCCATGTGAAAAACAAAGCAAACAGGCAAACAAAAAATTTCCGAACCAACAAGTGAACAGACAAAAAGGCCAAAGAATCTCCAAAAAGTAGGCAACTCAACATACACATACTCACTCGTGTGAATGTGTCTGTGTGTGTGTGTGCACATACACTTATGGATTGAAAGCAAATGCAGTATGTATTTTAATTTCCTGTTTTACAGAGCAAAAGGTAACCCACACAATCAATAAAGTAATAGGGACAACAAACGACGAAACTGAATTGATTAAAATTAAAATAAAAAGTGTATATTACGATTATTATTAAAATTTCTTTCTTCCTTCAAAGGAGAATTGAGAGTCCAAAATGCTGACATTTCACATTGGTAATGGTTTATATACATAAGTAAGACACTATTTTGTTGAGCTCCGACTAAAATTTAAAACTTGATTTGGAGTTGGCAATATTAAATGTCTAAAAATTTAATTTTTATTATGACTTTCCAAGCTAAACATGAATTTCCTATTAGCGTCTTAGACTAATCATGAAATATGATGGAAAAATATATAGAACAAAGTAGGTAGATTACTTTTAGACTTCAATTTAATCGGAATTCCCTTACTTTTATTGAGCAAGTCCTGGGAAATGTCTTGTATAAGTTAATGATACAATTTTCTTTGATAAATTCCTTAAAATCTTTAACTGATTTTCATCTTTTAACAGTTGCATCATTCATTCCATTGCCATTCATTCCTGTGAACATCCCCCCATACCCCCTCAGGCCACTCAGTCGTTTTTCATTGCAACTTTGATTGCATTTACTTTAAAATGTCGTCCAAAGATCTCAGGCGTGACTAATAAGGAGCCAAGTGGGGGGCTTTTCATGCTTGATTGGGTCATCGATGACTGCTGCCTGCTGCTTGCTGCTTGCTGCGTGGCTCACTTTTCCTCAGTTCATCGTGTGCTTTTTGCCCTCACATCCCCTCTACCCCACCCAACTTAACTCGTCCGCTCCACCTGCCTGGCTGCATTACTACATACGTTTACTCGTTCGCTTTCCTTTTTCAATCCTTCGTCCGTTCGTATGTGTGTGTGTGTGTGTGTGTGTGGATGTAAAGTAATTTATGGCAACAAACTCCCTTGGCATCCATATGCCTGATTTATGGCTGTTATTGAAAAATTCGTAGTGCCAGCTCTTTTAATTATGAGGCGAGGTGTAAAAACAAAAAAATCCAAAAAAAAAGAGAAGGAAAATTGTGTGGGGAAAGCAAAGGCAAAAGCAACAGCCGCGACAGTCGCATAGCAAACAAAATGGAAAACTGTGAAACAGCAAATTATGTTACTCCAGAGAATGGATATAAATGAATGGAAGAAAAACGAGAGACCAAAATTGCACTCGTTACTCGCTGCTTTTAAATTAGTTGATGTGTTTTAATTTGCGAGAAAGTACTAAATATACAAATATAATGTACGAACAGATAGACGAAAAAATATCACAGATTGAAGTCGCAAAATGGTAACAAAAAACGAGTTACAAACGGGTAAAACACGAGTCATTGCATAAATGTTTCGGTTGTGAGTACCATGAGGGGGAGGTGGGGTTGGGTAGGGCGAGGAGATCCTATCCTGACATGCATGGAGCGCGCAAGTGTTTTAACACAATTTAATATGGCACAGACGGAGCCTGGCACAGACAACTTTTCGCTGCGATGACATAATATGAACGGGCGACAACAACAACTTCATTCTTCCCCGTTCTCCCCGTCACCATCCAAACAGTTGCTCCATCGAGGACTACTGTAACTATGTATATACGTTGATTATGTCGAACAGAGCGAGAGAACAACGAGCAAAAGGGTCTCGTCCACCATATGCAACGTTATTAAATCATAAAGCGCAAGCTGCCGCCATCTAACGTCCTCCACATTAAGGGACCGACCAACGTGTGGCGGCTGCTTGAAGGTGGCGAAATGTATGTAGATGGAGCTGTAGCTGGAGCTCGGAATGGATTTGGAGATGGGCGATCAAAATTCAACATGGAAATGAAGATGGAATAAGCAGGCATAAATAGCAAACGATATGTGTTTTTTTTTTTTGTTTTGTTTTGCTTCGTTTGTTTGTTTTCCTTTCTTTTTTTTGTCAACTTCCGTCACATATGGGAATACATTTTTTAGTTATTTCAAACGCGTGCTTATTATTTTAAAGAATCTGTTCATTTTGCTTCAATATAAGTATAATAAAAGGATAGCAATATGAAGTACATTTTTCGGTTGCCTTCAAATGTCTTAAAACAAAATAACAATTGGAAAAATTAAAGTTGCAAAGTTTTTATATGAACATTCTCTCGATCTCATTTTCTTTTCTTGATCAATCGATCATTTGGCAGCGATATGATAAGCCAGTCAAGGATCTGGGTGCAGGTTGCATCAAAATCCAGACAGAATCATATGGCCATATGATGCCATAATGTGATAACCAAAGTATAAGTACAGAAATTGAAGTAGTTGATTTTTATTTGTAACTTTCTCAGTTTCTATTTTGTTCAACTAATAAATTCATCAGGTGTAATATGTGGCGTATACTTAATATATCGGTATAAACTGATTAATGAAATGTCAATCAATTATATCTGATAGATTGAAAGACGTTTGAAACAAGGTTTGAAGCTCCCCTCTTCTCCTAGAGCGTTGAATTTCAGTTTTGATTTACGTAATTCATTTAAAGTTCATCTTTAATTGGCCTTATTTCGCTTTTTAAATCTTGGCTGCGCCCTTGGATTGAAGTTAGAAAATATAATTTATAGTTAGGCGAATCCAAACTCGTTAAATTCCAGAAAATGGATATAGAAAACAACTAAGAATGAGATAAAAATTAGACACTGAAGACAAACCTCCAGTCATTCCACTAAGCCATACTCCATAAACAGGAGATCGTGTCTTATGTTTCAAATATACAAAACTTTACCATTTTGGAGAAGAATTTGAGCTAAAACAGAATTGTGTGAAACACAAATATGGTATAGAGGCAATGTGTGAGTTTTTCTTGTTCTTCGTCTTTTTCTATTCAGTTTGCAGTAAGATTTATATAGCAATTTGCCAAGTTGTATTGTAAAACTAATAAATTGTCGCTGCAAACTTGAATAATGTATGTAAGTATGGGTGTGAGTGTGTGTGTTTTCTCTCTGTCTCTGTCTTTCTTATACTCACTCTCACTGTCTATGTGAGAGCTAGAGAGGGCGGGGAGGTGGAGGGCAGTTTGGGGGGCACAATTATTATCCCCAACGTCCGTGGCTGGCGTTTCCTGCTAGGCAGCCAAAAGAGCCGTGGCATAACTTTTAAATAAACTTTCATAATTTTGCATACTTGAGATAACAAATTGCATGTTGCAAGTCGTTTCCTTTTCTTCCACTAGCCCCTTCCCTTTCACCTTCCTCCTGTGCCAACAGCATCCCGCATTCCACCAAGAATCTCCACCAACGCTTCACCATTCTGTTCTGACATGGTCTCAGTGCATTTTGTTGTTGGCTCGTAACTTGTAAACTTTAAATTAGATTGTTTTCTTCTTTAGGACTGGTTTTCTTCAGTGTCTACTTAAGTTTTTTAACACACCCACACGCATACACACACACAAACACACACACACCACACTTAATACCATCTCGCTCACACTTTCTTTAATTGTCTCAGATCTAATCCAAATGGTACAATAAAATTTGCAAATAAAAGACAATTTTATACCCATCGTTGTCATATCGAATTCGACATGGAAATTTTTGAAGCCATAATTGAAAATGATCTTTTCTATGAGTTTTCCTTTCCCAACCTAAGTGCTAAATGTGATTGGAAAATAAACGCACCCATTTTTTATTAGAATATTTAAACGTTTTGCAAAAATAACTATGAATATTATTGAACAATTATCAACTCATAGTAGCAATCTTTTTCATTTGTGTAAAATAATAAATTACTCATTCCGTCTTTCCCCTCAAATGATACATTTTGTGTTTATACAAAATATAATTTTTACTTAAAACAAGTAATCCCATTCAATAAATAAATAAGGAAAAGTGTGAGTGAGATGGCATCTGCAAAAAATTTAAAGTAGTTTAACTTGATTAGGTCGGCAAAACAACTTACTTACTTCATCTATAAAAAATTCAAATATTTCTATTAAAATTTTGGAAAAATGTTTATTACCTAAAGCCAGAAAGCTCACACATTGTATGTGTGTGGCCTAATTGTAATTAAATTTATCAAATAACAGTTTAAACACTAGATGATTATATTAATTTCATATCATTTGACAACACACACGCACACACACACACACACATATGCCTAGTCACACAGGCAAGGCGGTAGCATTAGGAAAACAATTAGTGCCGGAAAAAAGACACTGGGTGTCCATGTGTGTGTATATGTATGTATGTATATATACAGGATAACGTAAGGAATAGAAATGGGGGGAAAAGTATGGTCAGTATAGCCGTTAGTTACACACACATTCCTTGCTGCCAGACAAAAAGGCAATTAACAAAGATTTTGTGGGCAATTGTTGTCAGCAGATTGTTTAATTTGTGCAAACGTTTCTTTCGGACAATCTCAAGACAGCAAACAACAAACTATCTACACATGGACACACACACGCACACACATACATATACATACATACATATACAAAGGAGACTTATACATGCCAGTGAAAAGAAGGGGGCGAATGGTAAAAGTGTGCTCATAAATATTTTACTAGTGGCTATACAAAAACTACTTATTGTCATCTCAGAAATTAACATACAGACACACACATAAGTAGCACACACACACACATGTATACAAATACTTGGAAAGAAACCATGCTTAGGATCTAGGTTTTCTGCAAAGCTATTAGCTCAAAGAGTTTGTGTAAATTACCTTCGATTGTTCACTGGTCTCTCATATAGCTAAAGATTTACGAAAGTTTTGCATAGATACATATACCTATATATAGATGTGTATGTGTGTGTGTGTTCAATTTTGATTCGAACGCATACTTGACTTGCTGGGGTTTTAATAAATGGCCCTCAAAACTTTAAATAAAGCTCCAGTGAGCTAATAACGGAAAATGATATAATAGGTCTCTCTTGTTTCACCGTTCATTGGAAAAGTTTTTGGTCGAAAGAAAAACCGCATCAAGAAGTGGCAAGTAAGTTTTAGCCATGCCAATATGAATAAGACGATTGTGGGAATATATATGTACATATATAGAATCCTTTACGCAAATATTGCTTAAAAGCTAAAAACAATAATTACGTATACGCAATGTAGGTCAACTTATTGATTAAATACATTTAATTTAAACCGGAAAACATTGTTTGCATTTGTTTAACAAATCCGCGTAAAATGTGGCATAAGAGAATAACGTTTCTATAATTTGAGAGTGTCTAAGCAAAACTTGAGATCTTTTTGGTAATGTGTGCCTTATTTTTATGATGTTATATATCGCAATTTCATAAAATTGCATTCAGTGTTAGATGATAGAAACTTGAGATCCATTCATTTGGATAGTTTTTAATCTTGATCTTAAGTTATTCGATGTTGTTTGGCTCCCATTGGCTCTCAAACAACATCGGATCACTTCTTTTGGCCCACCCTGTATTATATATTATATTTAGGGAATGTTAAGCGAGGGTAAATTGTATTGTAAATCAGAACTATGAATCTAACTTGACACTTGAGTTTTATATTCATTTTAACTTATTTTTCTTCAACGAAATTTTTACCATTTCATTTGCCTTTCTGACATTATATTCTTAGTGCGTGTTATCTATTTGGCATTTAAAAAACTATTTCATTCTTAACTCCTTTTAAAATTGCATCACTGGCGAGGCATATTTTGGATAACAATTATGAATCTTGGGGAAACTTCTGAAAATTTTCTCCCACAAAACCAAGACTGATGAAATTGGCGGGATTTCGAAACCAGAAATGAATTTGCCTTTCATATTGTTCCAAATGTCACCGTCAAAATTATGAGTTAGATCTACCACTGCTTCTCTTTATATCTTAAGATCAAGTATAAATACAATAAAATATAAGTTTCTTTTGAATATAATATAATAATAATAGAAAATAATAAAAATGTATTAACTAAACAGAGAAAGTTGAATAGCCTAAACTTAAAATGTCTATTTTCGCCAAGAATTGGAAAAACTGTTTTAATTTTGCAACCGATTTCAAAAATTTATACATTTAGGATTTTGAAATTTACTTGATTTTTAAATGGGTATCAAACAATTGAAAAATTAAAATTTTGTTGATTATGATATTAGGTTTTGTTGTAAATAAAAAGTACGCATTTCAATGAGAAAAAGAAGCTATGTAATTTGAAGATTTTCCAACCAATATTGAAAATAAATTCTTCTCAATTCAATCAATTTTGAAGAGTTATAAGTGCATATGTATGTGTGTATATATGTACGTACGTGTGTATGTGCATTGACAATGTCTGATATCAGTATGGATAGTGAAGTTGGCTAAACGATGCTCTCGCACATGTCTTAATTTTTGACCAAAGTTTTGTAGCGTTCTCCGCGCACAACCAAAACTCAACTCGAACTCGACTTGACTCAAGCCAAAAACACGGATGGGGGAAACAAAAAAAATTGCCTGCTTGCTGGTGGTGTATGTTGTTGTTGTTGTTGCTGCTGTTGTTGTTGGTGGTGGTGTTTGAAATAAACTTTAATGAGTTTTCTGCTTTTCAGCCACAAAAACCACTTAACCGGCACATATGCAATGTTCGGGGAAAGCTGCAGAAAACTTTAGACGGCAACGGCAACGGCGACGATGGCGAAACGGCAAACGAGAACTGAATTTTTGGCCAGAACCACATATATACATATATGTACATATACATATACATATGAACATATATGTATGTGTGTGTGTGTGTGCAGTTTTTTGGTTAGCCCTTGGACCCTGCAACGGCAAAAAATAGGAAGAAAAAAAAGGAAAGTGAAAGAAAAATATGTGGCTAAAAAATGTTTGAGCGCATGTAAATTTTAACGGGTCAGAGCCAAGCAAGATGAAGAAGAGAATGAGAGAACATGCAAAATGGACCAACATTTATGGCCGGCAAATTTTTCGCTTAGTGCTAACCAATCAAGTGTAGCACAGCTCTAGCCATCTCTGTGTGTGTGTGTGTGTGTGTATTCTGACATACGACAACATGCCGTATGAGTAATGCCAGACACTTTCTGGCCACTTTACATTCAAATGTTATTCATTAAGCCAGTGAGGTCAGTGGACCCAGTGACATTTTTTCATTATACCCAGCCAGGCCAAAACATTGCGCATTTTAAGCATCTTTTGGTTAATTGCATTTTCTTAAAACACAAAAAAAAAACGAAAGAACAAAAGTAACACAATATAAGAGAAGGAACTGAAATAAAAATGCTGTTAAGAGTCATTAAGGATACGTTTAAGTCGATAAAATGAATAAATAATCTAAATATGAAAAACTAGGTCATACGAGTTGAAATGAAGCAAAAGCAAAATTGTCTTCACAATAAAGAAATATATAATAAAAAGCTGTGCCAATTTGTACTAATTAATCAGTTCTACAAAGCTATAGCCACCCATTAACACAAAGGGTTGTTAGTGCTATGTGATCCAAGTACTAGGTATCTCTGATGTCTATATACTTTGCTTACATTATTTCAATTTTGCTCTGCCACTCACATTTTATTTCTATTTCCTTTTTTTCTCCTTCTTTTTTTATATGCACATATATATGTATGTATATTTTATTTTTCCGGAGTGTGTGTGTGTGTGTGTTTGGCCCCAGCAATTACTTTGTGGCCAAAACTAAATGTGAAAGCAAACGCAGCTGCCGTTAGCATAAAGTAATCAGAAAACTTTTTTTTTTTCGTTTCTCCCCATTTTTTTTGGCAGTTGTCGGAGTCATTGGAGTCGTCATTGGGCATTGTGATGGCGCCTGGTTGGATATGGTATTTGGTATTTGGGTCTCGGTCTGGGCCTAAGCTTGAACCTGGTCATTGCTCACTGAAAACTGCATGAACGTTACCTTAATATTTCTATACCCTGCAATGGCTAAACGGGGTATACTTATTGAAGTCGCATTCAAAATAACGAAAGTGAAAACGATTCAAAGAGGTTAAAATCTTCAAACCAAATAGGCTAGATTGAAGATGATAAAGTTTCAAAATGAGTTTGAATGATTTCAGAGGGTACCTCTCGGTCGATACTTTGCTCTCTTTATAGGCATTCGGCGCGTTAGGAAACCTTGAAAGAAAATGCAATAAAAATTGATAACTTTTTCTTTTGTGTTGAACTTTTTGACTTCGTATACTTAATTGCAGCAACAAGAAAAAACACCAAAACCCAAAACTCTCCGCTTTCCCCATCCGATGTTCATACCTATACATATGTAGGTATGGATGAATTTGTTGGTTTTTTGTGAACTAGAAGTCAATTTGGTATTATTCGCACGTATTTCGATGAAATTTTAATAATCCAGCTACGAAGGTAATAAAGAACTTTTGCTGGACATGTGACTGCCGCCCATTGCTGTTGTTGTTGTTGTTGCCTCCTTCTGTTCGCCATGGTCAACAGTTTTGCCGAAACGCGTGTGAGAGTATGCGAACACTTTGAAATGTCTTAGCCAAATGATGCAACACAAATGATTCAATTTAATCAAACAATTGCAATAATCTCAAGCTACATACATTTTGTGTCTGATGAAGTATTGTGATTATCGTTAATTATACTTGATCTTCTTTTTGGGCTGTTTGGTGCAATCGCAATCGAGAATCGTTTTGGACAATTTAAAAAAAAAGGAATGGTTAATACGATTTTTGCTGGAAATAAATTAATCATTGTACATGAAACATTTAAACTTTGATGTCAAGTCTAATAATATTTAATCTTTTATATTCAAATGGAAAATAGTTGTTCAAAAAGTCCTTGCAGTTCCCTGCAGGACTATAGACATGACGACGCGTCATTAGTCTGTCTTTAGAGAAAATTTTAGACACTTAATCCCTAATCCTTTAAAGAACTTGCGAGATATTCTTAATTGATTAATGTTATTTTAAAGCGAAAAAGTCCTTTTATCACAGCTTTTTGAGGACTTTTCAAAATCTAATAGTCGATGTTATTGAAAAAGGACTTAAGTCGGGAGGTTGTGAAGAATTCTGATATTGGCTTGAAATGACTTTAATTACGAGATTAGAAACTTGTTCAATTATTTTTGATTTGTATGCCAGTTTTATAGATTGGATTTGTTTGAACTTTAGATATATTTGCAACTTTAGTTTCTTTCCTTTCCATTCGAAAGCTGCCACCTACTTGGAAACCATTCCTAGTTACCTATTCCTCCCTTTTTCTATCATCTTGATTGTGGCGTTTTTTTTTTTTTTTTTTTGTTGGTATGGGATATCGATTTGATTGCAATTGCATTTTTAGTTTTTGTGCCAGCAAATTAATTAAAATTACTTACATTGCAAACGATTTGGAAACAGATACGGACCTCTACTCTATTATTTTTCTGCACCTTTTACCGCCATGAGCCCCTCATGATGCCTCCATTACACACATAGAGAGTGGCATCCATCATCATCATCAATTTAATTTGTTTAAATTTTGAACAAGAGAAATGCTAACAATTTAATTAAAATTGTATAAACACACACACACTCACAGAGACAAAGTGAGGGAGCAAGGGAAAAGTGGGCTAAAAAGTTGGACGATGAGGTAGAGCAGCGTCTAGGAAATGGTTCGGATGGAAAGACAAACATTGACCATTGGCTAGTTAGTTAGTCATCAAAACCAGTTATGTCCTTCAATCACATTTTGGCCCTTCTTTGAAGAGAATTGCTTCATTCACTCACTCACTCTGCCCCCAACTCTCTCTCTCTCTCTCCCTCTCTCTCTCTCTCTCTAACCCCCCTCAGTTACTGTGGCAGTGACTTTACCCTTGCATTTGGCATACAAGTGCAGTGTAAACACATGACTGACTCATTCGTAACGCCTGTTCGTGCTTTCATTTTTTTCTTCCTTTTTTGACCACAAAAGGTTTGGCTTCTAAAAAATACCCAAAACTGGAATTTAAGTTCTTTTTCGTTTGCACTTTATTTTATTAAAAACTTTCTTAGACAAATAAAAGATCTAACAAATTGAAATATCTGAGCATTGACTTTTGTGAAAGAATTCAAGCGAAAGAATTATTCCAGATATTCTACATTTGATTTAAATTCAATAGTCTAACAGTTTATTTAGCCTATTAATAATGTAATTAGATAAATTTACAGCTCAGTCGATGTCCTTACGAAGTAAGGAGAGCCTTTGCTTGGGCCGTTAGAGAAATTGATGCCACGTGTTGGCCAATTTCCAGGTCATGGAATGTAAACAGTGAAAACGTAAACAGACCGATTCCACCGGCAAAAACAAAACAAATTCCACCTCGTGGTGAAAAACGAAGAGTCGTTTTGAGACTCGTTTGCCGACTACAATGTCAATAGATATAGGTCCTTTCGTTTTTGGCATTAAAGACAACTGGTTCTGGATCTAAGCGCCTGCGCCAATGGCAAATGTTTACTATGACGGCCGTAGGGCCAACAAATTTGTCCCACAGCCAACGGCAGGACGTCGACGACCAGTTGTCGTGTGCCGAGCCGAGTCGTATCCTTTTGTGGGGCCGATGCCGTTGCCCGATGACGATGCCGAACGAGCGGCAATAAACGAATCAAAGGCAAAAAGCCGACAACACAAAAAAAAAGGAAGGAAACAGAAACAAGAAACCGATGAATTCCAATTTCTGAATTTGGTTTGGGCCAAGCAACAGTTTTGTTTGAAACGTCAACACGTGCGGTAGTCGGATAAGGTCCTAGCGAATGTCCTGTCTATGTTCCTTTTGGCTGTTGTTTATTTTAATAGACGCGTCGCGTGTATCCCAGAACTAAAATCTTTCGCTAAAAAACAAAAAAAAAATTAAAATATGAAAGTAAAATTTTAAATACGTTTTTTTTTTATTTTTGTGTCACAACAAAAAATAAACCCAAAAAACAAAACATAACAAAAATAAACAAAGAAAAAAATTAATCATCCAATTTGAAATACAGTTCAATCAAATTAATCAAATTAGAAGGTAAAGCCAACAAAAAAAAAAAAAATCAACAAATTTAGAAATAATGACAGGGCGAGTATTCAAGAAATGGCAAGAAGGTGAAATATGAAGGCAAATAGAAAATGTTCACACACACAAGCAGGCATGCTTTGGCATATAAATTGCCAAAAATCAATGTAATTTGAACCCATTATAATCAGCTTGGCTTACACAATTCTTCACCCAGTTCCTTACTTTCCCTTTTTAAATCAATCCCCGAAATTCCCTTCCCCATTCACTTGCCTTGTGCATCCATTCCATTAACCCATCCATCCCCGCCCAATTGAAATCTTCGAACTAACACAAAAGACAAAAAGCGAATGGTTTGTTCCGACTAATCGTTTGTCGATTGCAATTTAAATGCCACGACCCCCCAAGTTCTCTGTCAAATGCCAGGAAACGGAAGTGCATTCAAACGCGCGCGCAAAAAAAAAAAAAAAAAAACTAAAAACTAAAAACAAAGAACGAGAACGAATAAATACAAAAAAACAAGCAGAAAATGAAAAATTGTAGGAGCAAAACAACTCAAAACAAAATGAAAACAAGAAACAAATTAAAGAAAATAGAAATGCTCAAAACAAATAGAAATGTTCAATAAAATGTGAAAGAGTTGAAAAGTATTTATTATTATTGTTTTTTTTTAATGCCAAAAGATTTTCTACTAATTCGTTTTACAAGCTAGAAATCATTTTTTAAGATTCATTCAAAAAGGTTTTTAATAATCAAAAAACATCTTGAGTTGTGTTTTTTGTTTACGAATTTTTGAATTTGTTTTTCAGTTTTCTATATTTTAGAAACAAATTATAAAAATGAAAATATTTTTTAAGATATGAGCAATTCTTCAGTTTCGAACATGACATTAGTAAGGAGGAAAAAACCAAATAAAGTCAAAATAGCTACAAAAATTATAGCTCTTAATTAGTATTTGAATTTGAACAAGTGTTTGTTTTAATGAAAATAAGAAACAAACACCACAAATACCGACTTTTCCAGTAAATTGATCAAATGCCAACATAGATTAATGTAAAAAATCTTCAACTAGATGTGATATATCAATATGAAATGGCTTTAAAAGTGATTAATTTGTTTATCTCAAAAGTCAAATTTCAGCCAAAGAACGGTTAAAAAACTTATATTTATATAGTCTCTAGATTTTGATCAAATTTGGCAGAATTGATTCTTTACAATCCACTTCGAATGAAAATGCAAAAGGTTTTCATGAGATTATGATCATTCATTTTCTTGATTGACTGTCTTTGTGTAACATTTGTAAAACTTGTGAAAGAATCGCTTGAAAAACAAAGTTTCTTAATAAACAAAAACTGAATTTCCAACCGATTCTTTTCAAGTGAGTAACAGCGTTTTCGAAACGCGGCGAATCGTCGATTTTATGAAGATTTCTTTATTTTATAGTTGTCATTTTCGTAAAAGGTTTAAAAATAAAATATATTTACTTTGTGAATTGAATACAGAGTATAGATAAAGTAACAAAGTAATACAGAAACTTGGTCTTTTGCCTAAAAAGTCAAAGCATTTTTGTAAGCATAATATAACAAAATTAATTTCTATAAATTTATTTAAATAATCTTTGAATTTTGCAATATCTTTGACTTATGTACAAGGACAGTCGAGAACCTTAAAATTTGAAATCTATTCAGAATTTCTGCAGCCTTTTAAATGCCTCCGATTTTTGTCATTGGCGACATAATGGCCAACTGAATTGTAAAAACAAAAGTAGCTAATTAAACGGAAACCCAGAGAGTCGCTATAACCACAATCTACTGTATGATGGTCTACTCATTCCTGTGAATCCAATATTTACAAAGCCTGAAGTAAATAGAAATTGCCATTGTGTGCCATTAATACTTATGATTGTTAAATTGTAATAAACAAATTGAAAATTATTGAAGTAAACAATTTGGGGAAACAATTTCAAAATATTTTCTAGATAACACAAACATATTTATTAATAATATAATCTGTTTAACCACATGCAAGTGGCCGATTAAATGTTGCATACCAACTCGGTTAATGAGGCTAAATACTCTGTATTTGTACATATAAATATTTGCATTACCAAAGCGTTAATTTAAATATGAATCTGTTGTTTGATTGCATAATAATTTCACGGCAAAATGTGCAAATTTTTCAACCCAAAAAGTGCAAGTTTTTGTTAGAAAATGCTTAAACGCTTCTTGCTTGTCCTTTTTGCCGCCGCACAGTGGTTCGGATTCTTTTCATTTCGCTCAAGAGTATTCAACAATATGTCACAGAATGCAGAGCACAGAACATTCGTCTTTTTAAAAACGTTGGTCTGTGAATTGACATTTCAATTTTCTATTATCCCATCACATTAAAGTATAAATATTAGTCAGATCGAATTAGTATAGCCCACAGTTGGCCTAGGAAGATTTAGTCCAACGAAAATTGTCTTAATGGGAGAAATACTTTGTGGGCAATCTGCTCTTAAAAGGTTTTGTTAAGATCAGAACACAGACAGATGTATATATAGAAGTAATAGAAAATATCAGTTTTTATGAATCACATTCGGAATTTAAATATCCAGGAGTTTTATTCGATAAATTCGCCATTTAAGTTGATATTATTTTAAAATAGTTTATAAGGCTTAAACAAATAATCTTGATTAACTGTAATTACAATGCAAAATTTGGGAAACAAACATTGTGAATGTTTTTGTTTTTGTCGATGCATCAAATTCGCTTTGACAAAAAAAAACAAACAAAAACAAACATGAAATGGTAGAGCAAGTTGTTAATACATATATGTATATATATACATATATACGTTTGTATGTATGTGTACAATTTTTTCCACCCAATATTGGTAATCCAACAGAAAACAAAAAAAATAACCTTTAAAATGAATATTTCTTTTGTTGGGCAAATGGTTTTATTTTCTGGTCTTGTTTGTTTGCGGACGCGTTTTTGTCGCCTTTTTTGTTTTTGTTATTATGGCTGTGGCGTCTCTTATTTTACCTATTTTTTGATTGTTGTTGGCGCTAACGTGTGGGGCAATTATTCTTTATGGAATACAAATGAAATACACAATGTATTTTGCCCATATGCATACATTTTGTATACAAATCGACGGGCTGGGCAATTTGCCTAACGGCTTTTTCATTATAATATTTGTTTTTATAAATTTTTTAATAGCTCTGCCCCAAGGGCAGCCAAAATGCTTAATAAGTGAACCTACAGTCGATCGTTAAACGGGAAAAAAAAATAAAAACTCTTTCATTATCATTATGGCTGATGATGATGAAAAAACTTTCGATTTGAAGAGCAAAATTTTGATTTACTGGCGTTTAATTAAAACTGTCTAATTGAAATAAGGCAAATCAGATAAACTCATGCACAAAAGTTTGTCTCAACACTAAAGTCTTAAAACGAAAACAATATTTTCAGCATGAACCTTCCAATCAAACTGGCCAGCATATTCCTTTGTTTTCTTTTTGTTGTTGACTTGATTGGATTTTTGCTTCATATTTGTGCGTGTATGTGTGTGTGTGTGTGTGTGTAACGATAGTTAAACATTTTTCTAGCACAAATTGAAAAATCCAAGAGTTTAAAAAAAAAATTTGTAAACGTGTTTGATCGCCATACATAAAAATTTTTAGTTAATGAATTTTCGTTAGAGCCTTCAACATTTTTCCTAATAGACAACTTCATAAAAGAAAGTTAACAAAAATGAAAGGATATCTACTTTGAGTTACAAAGTATGATTAAATAGAGCACTAAGGTGAATCTGTTTTAAATTTGTTCTGATATATATTAAAGGCGATTAAGAGCAGGTGAGATCTCTCTGCAAATAAAGTTTTTAGTTATCAGATTATTCCCTTTACAGAAATTTTTGGTTGTTTTAGAACTTTGGGTGGTAGAAAATGTTTTTATTAAGTTTATGTAATTGAATTGGTATCAATAATTATCGGAAAATCATTGCGGTAGCTCTTTATGTCGATTATGATTCGATTAAACTAAAAGAAGTAAGTCAATGGAAACATTCCATTCGTAAGCCAACTCTTTTGAAACATTGCCAAATAGAAATGAATTCAGTTCAATTTGTTAAGCTGAAAACAAATTAATGTAAAATGTAAATTAGGTGCAAAAACACAAAAAGCAATTGTTAAAACAATAAAATTGATTAATTTTTTTGGTGTTGTTTGTAACGTTTAGAGCAAATCGTCATACACACATCAAACATTTCCGCTTAACTTTCCCGTTCTGACCTGATCCAGGTCTTGGTCCTTGTTCTGCTTGTTGTTGTTGCTGCCGTCGTCATCGTCAACATCGTTCCAACTCCCTTCCCTTCTCCATTCGAATACATTTTGGCCATTTGCGTGTTCATGACGCAACATTTGCGGTTGTTTATGTTTTTGAGGTCCCATATCGTGGTTAGCCAATTGTTATGCGCATTTTGTTTAATTGCACACACGCACACACAAAAAGGCTCACACACACACACACACGCATGTCTGCTAGTTGTGGTGACATTTTCGTCCTTTAGGTGTTAATATTTCAATTAGTAGCGATTTATGTTTTACGTAGCGCAAAAGAATTTCTATTCCCATGTAAATGTAATGCTCCACGCAACTGTCGCAATGGCTAAAAGTCGTAAAGACCAAGTGAAGGGGCGGGCTATATCAGTGTGTCTTGTTAATGCTTTATTCTGACCAAGTTTTATAACTGATTGTGGCCAAAAGCACTTGCCATGCAGCAGGGATTTTGTTTTTACGCTTTCGTTTCTCTCTTTTACTTTTTGGCTAGCATCTGGTTAGGTCTTTGCATCTGGAATGGGCAGAGATTATGTGCCAAGGCAAAATAAATTGTTCCATTCAATTTCTTCGATTTACAGTTTGCTAACGATGTATCATCCAATTTCAAGTAAATAAAATTTCCAACAAAATAAAAGCGAGACAAAGTTTACATCGAATTGCGATGAAAGACAAAGATTTGTTTTCTTTCAGTTTTTCCATTCTCCTGAGAGATTCTTCTTATATGGCCAAAGTCTTTGACTTTGTGAAAATGTTTTAACAATAAATCGAAAAACAGGGGCAATAAAGTGAAACAAAATTTGATACATGAATTAATAAAACGTGTGAAAAATCACCTAAAGAGCGGATAAAATTTCATTTGGCCAATAAATAAAAAATTTTATATTAAACATTTTTGGCCTTATCACGAAAACGTAGCGAGTTAAAATAAAATAAAATGACAACAAATAACCAAAAATATCAATAAAAATATAAATGAAAGAAGAATATCCCATAATGAATATTCAAAATGCTTACGCACAGACGAACGAATGAACAAATGAATGAATGAATGTTTGAAAGTATGTATGAATGAATGTATGCACATACATACATATATGTATGTATATATGTTTTTTAACATTTTAATATGCATGGCGGGACCAGTCAGAAAAAGATGAATATTGCAAAAAAAGGAGTTAACAAACACATAAAAAAAAAAAACAACAACGAAAGAAAGAAAAGGAATTGAACCAACAAGCCAAAAGAAAAAACCGCCAACGGCAAACGAAATAAATTTGTCAGCCATTGCAATATTCTTCCTTTCCCAGGACCCAAAGAACAACTGAAACTGGTTCTGAATTGTGGACGAACAATCGGACAGACATCGGGGCGGTTGGATCTGCGTTCCATGTGCACGTAAATAAATAAATATACAAAAATACTATATATACTACATATATATATATATATATATGTGTATTTGTATGTAAGTACATATAGATATATCTTTTTAAGCAGAAACCGCTTTCTGCCCAGCTCGCCTTATCTTCATCCCTTTCGCTCTCCAACTGAAATTGTGCATGAAAAATATGAAAAGACACTTTTGGTCAACGTTGAATTTGGCCCAGACGCATTTGCACTGAGGCCAAACTGACAATAAATGTCATTTAGTTGCCTAAAGGGTATGGGTGTGTGTGTGTGTGGGTGTGGCCAAAACGTGGCGGAGGTAAGGATGTTAAAGTCCTGGCACATTGCACAGCTGCAATGCCAATAACATTTATTTAAAACAAATTAAGAAAACCAATGGTCTGTGAATGATTTGTGTTGTGGAAGATTTCCCTTTTTTTTGTTTTTATTTTTTAAATATTTTATTTTATGCTCAGTTTGCCCGTTTGATAGTTTACTTTTTTTGTGGCTTAAACATTTTATAGCCTCAGCTAATTATGCTGGCAGCAGACATTATAGTCAATTGAAATTTACTTAAACCTTTCATTTCTTATAGATTTGAGGTATTTACAGACGAAGATCGAATTGACACCTGAATTGGCCCAAAAATGTTGAAAAAGTCAAATATTCACATAGTTCTTCTATTCTGTTCAGCCATTTGAAGTGATTTTTGGATTATGGCAGCAAAAAGTGCAACAGAATTTCTTTTATTTTATATATTTCTCGATATATAGTCACTTTGGTTTCTATAGGAATGACTACAGTAAAGGAACTATGTTAAATGAATTAGTTAAATAAAGTACTCCCCCAAAATATGCAACATTTTTTGCCTTAATGCTAAAAGGACTAACCTCTCTTAGAAAGAGTATCAAAGTTATGACACTTTTCTTAGCTTTTTCTTATTACGCATTCGATTTGACCTTTTGAGTGTGAAAGACAGGCAGAATGTATTCATATTTTTTGGTTGTCCAGAATTAAGATAGATTTGCAACATTTATGCATGTTTTTATGCGATTGCATTGCAAGTACATACATACATACAAGCATACATGTGTGTGTGTGGATGTATTTATGTATTTTCGGCTTGTCTCAATTAACAATGACAAAAGATTATGCAATTTGCCTGGGACAATGGCTTAAGGATGCCTTCACTCACTTGCAGATTTTATGGCCAAATTTGGTTTACATTTCTTTATGATGCTTGTGAAAATCTCTAATAATGCCAAGCAAAATAGCTTTGAAAAAAAAAAACAAACAACAACAAAAAACAAAATCTAAAAACTAGATTAGAATGAATACCAAAAATCTATTTTATTCATCAAAAATTAAAGCAAGAATACGAAATGGCAAAAAATAAAAGATATGTTTTTATTGCACTCTCTTATGTGTATGTATGTATGTACGTAGATTTATACATAAGTAATATATAAATACTTTACTTATGTCCTCATTTGATAAGCCAATAAGTCGAAAAATTCTCATATCAAATGGAAAGCAAGTTTAAACTCAGTAGATCAAAGAGTCAGAGTTATCATTTAATAAATGATAAACGAATTTCGAGTAGCCAGCAACTACAAAAACTCTTTTTTACTTTTAAGATAAAAGAAAAACTTTCGATAAAATAAAGCCATAAAATTTGACTAAAATAGACTTAATTGTAAAATTAATTGTAAATTTTTGCCACGCCCCCTTCTGCTCGCGCTTTGTATGCTTTATTTAGACTCCATACAAACTGACCCATCCAATTATATATGCTTATATATATAGTATACATCTAATGCAATGTATTAACTAAACAGTTTTTATTTAAAGGAATGCTTATGTATGTATTTGTGTATGTGTGTATGAGAGAGACTGCCTGCGTATGTGTGTGTGTGTGTGTGTATCGTTGGAAGGAGAAAATTTTCAATTATGCTCATGACATGACATAAAACGTAAATTAAGGCAAAATGTCTAAAAGTCAGCGAGTGTGGAGGAGTTTATAGGCCGGGCCATGGCGGAAGAGGCAAGTGGGTGGGGCTGTGGGGAAGTGGGGCTGTTGGGGAGAGGGACAAGTTGCAGACTTAGAGTGGAGTTTAACGGTTGATTTGCTCTGACATAAGTGGCGGCGACTTTTGCGCTGTGTATTGTTGTGTTTCGCTTGTTTGTTGTATTGTGTGGATTGTATGTGTGTGTGTGTGTGTGTGTGTGTGTGTGTGTGTGTGTTCTACTACAATGAAGCCATTTTGCCATTTGGCATTTACCGTTTGTCCAGGATCTAGCTCTAACTCTGTCTCCGGCTAGGGCTCCAGCTCGCTGATGGTCTCGGTCTTCTGGCTTGGGCTTTGGCTCTGCCTCCGTCTCCATTGTGTTGTGTTGGACAACACACAGAACCGACGAGTGCATGTTAAGTGCCTTATTATCCTGTTTATGTAACCGTGCAGTTGTCAAAGGACACACATCCAACCCATCCACCCACCCACACACACACACACAAGCACACAAACAGTGGCTCGTTTCTGGCCCATTTTCGCCAAAAGTGTTTCGTTCCATGTCCGCCTATTCGTCCTTATACTCCCACCAAACTTGTTCATGTTTTATTCAAGTCTGATGTGTTTCGGTTTCTGTTTTGCAAATTGTCATATATGCAATATTTTGAATACAAAATATCCAATGGATATTGTCTGAATACCCGATAACGATTATGCACAGATAAATATCCAGAACTGAGAAAATTGAAGATAACCCACACAGGATTAGTTATTCATTCAGATCATGGATGATGATGACATTCAAATTTGTATAATGGCAAATAAAATAAAAGATTAACCAAAGGGTGTGCGTTAAGCCAATTGCTCATTCAGGTTTTGGCCTTTTCTCTTCATAAGAGAAACATTTATTAGCTTCTAGTAGACAACATGTCTGAGGCTCTCGAACAACGCATCAAAGGTTCTTGCAGCTATCCTTCGTCTCTTCTTTTCCTCCCACTGTTTGCATTTTTTTCTCTTTTTGTTGCTGTGGCTGGTGTTTTAGTGCCAGCTAATTACAAAAAGTGAAAACACAATTCATTTTTCTTGTGGTTTATGCGTTTTCTTCCATGTTTTTTTGCCCCCCTCTCTTTTCCTCTGCTGTTCATTCCCTTACTTGAAACTTGCCGCGCGCTACTGACGCGTCGTCCTGCAGCGTTATAAAAATGTTTATGGCTGACGTTTGTTCCCATAAAATTGTGAAGTTGTCGGAGTGCTCTTGTGCGTGTGTGTGTGTGTGTGTGTGGGGAGTAGCTACCGTTGTGAATGCGATTACCAAGGAGGAGGATATCGAATAGAAGATGGGAAAGGTAAAGCAGAAAGGTCACTTAGTCATCGCCATTGCTGGCTTTGTTGTGCCTCACACACAGCTCCTCCTTTTGTAACATGTGTGAGTGTAAGTGTGTGCTTGTGTGTAACTGTATTTATGATGGCTGTGTTGGTTAATAACACTTGCAGCAAATGCATTCCATCACTGACGTAATGTACCCACATTTGTGAGCCAGAAGGCAAACTACTTTCATACCATTTAGTTTACCGATACCCTTCACTTACTTGTTATCGATTATTATTAAGATTAATCAATGACACTGTTGATCATTCAAATAATTTCCGAAAATTGTAGATATTATCGATGATTGTTTCTGCCGATGTTTCTCTTGGCAATAAATATCAAATAAATATTATCGATAAATTGGTGATCTCTTGTCCAACTGACACATAGATCATCACATTATCGATAGTTACTAAAGATCTAGAGTTTTTGATGCTTGATAGTTGTGATTCATGGTAAGATCTAAACCAGATTCAGACATACAAATGTATGTATGTATATATAAACCATGAATTAGCTATATAAAGTACCAATAGTAAGAAATTCGTTTTAGGGTATCTCTAAAAGTCTCTTAAGACCACAAGATGATAATTTGATTTTCCTTATATTGTTCTAATTAGTTTAAGTCTCACTCCACTCCATTTCTAGCCATTTTCTTTCTTTCTCTCGCTCTGTCTCTCTCTCTCTCTCTATTTATCTGATTCACGCTTACTTGGCTAAAACATTTCTTGTTTTTATTTTACAGAGCTTGGCAGTGCAATTACGCAGAATGCCGTTTGCCTCTTGAAGGTTTTTTTCTATATGTATACGTATGCAAGTTGTTTTTTGTTGTTGTCCACCTCAGCGTTCCACAAGGCGGCACAGTGGAAAAACTGACGTTAAACAGGCACTGACAGTAAGTTACTGGCGTAAAGTTTTACCCAAGTCGGAACCGGAGTTTCAGTTGCCGTTGCCATTGCCGCTGGTCTCTCACAGTCGAAGTCAGAGTTGAAGTCAAAGTCGGAATCGGAATCGGAGTCGGAGTCGTCTGTCGCATAACTCAAATCTGATGAAATATGGAGCTGCTTCAGGCGCTTTGCTGTACATTTCTACTGCTGCTAGCAAGAATGCAAGGTGAGTTCGTTTAAACAAAAAAAACATGGCTTAAAATAATTTTCCCAATGTGATGATACATGACAACTTGGGCAAAAAATCACGACACGACGCAATGAAAATGAAGCGAAACACTGAACAAAACAGATACATATATCTAGAGTGCATAGTGTTTATTAATGTTTTTAACATGATAATTGCTGTTTCATTCTTTGAAATTTAGATTCATTTTTTAGGATTTTCTTGCTTTTTATTTTGATTTCAAATTTCTTTTTCTAAACATTTGTAAATTGATATATGTATATGTATAAATATAAGGGAATTCATTTCTCTAGCTGATTTTAAATCAAAAAATTGAAGGCGAAAATGTGAAAAATTTCATTACATTGCGAGTCGTGAGTGAAAAAAATGGCAAATAAATTATTTGGAGTTGTTACTTTGATCTAGTCAAACAGGGGAATTCCACTTGCCACGCCTCTTAGCCATTTATCCACTCCCAGGCACCTCTCTGTGTGCTCTCCCTCTCGCTCGACCCCCTTTTTGGGGTCAGTGTCAACCGTGTCAACGATATGCGATATGCAAATTTTTGCAACCTGACACGCGCTTGCATAACTTTGCAACAAGAACAACAATATCAAGTCACGTCCCTTGACAAGTTCAACGTAATAGTTAAGCGAGGCGAAAGTCAGCGGAGAAAGAAAGACCCAAAAGGATAGTTAGCCATGGGAGTGGCTCTTCTATCAATGGCTTAGATCTGTCCCAATGCGCTAACCGAAAGCTAAGCTCTATAAATTTCACATTAATTACAAGCGACGACCAGGATAACTAAAAGTGGAAAAACACCCAAAGCTAGTCGGGTCGCGAAAAAGGGGCAACAAAATACGAAAAAGAGGAAAAAGAAATCTACAAAGTGCAAAAGAAAACAAACAAACAAACAAAATAAATAAATATACAAATAAATTGCAAAGCTCTGGAAGTGAGGGGCGTGAGTGAGGGGCCAAACAAAGTGGAAAACAAAAATTAGTGGAGACAGAATGAAAGAATTCTACTTCAAATTGCAAGAAACGGATGCAAGTGACCAAAATGAAAAGTTTGCACATTAATCGAGGCTACTTAGACCAACTTTTTGCCATGATGGCGCAAAATATTTAAAAATTAAATAGAATAGAAACATGGGGAAAGCGGCGATAAAAAAGAAAAAGAGGAAAACACAAAAAAAAAAAAAAAAAAAAAATTGGGGAGCAAAACTTAAAGAATAATCAAAGTTGGAAATCGATAGCCCGAACGGGAAAACTTTCCGCTTTGCCAAAGCATTTAAATGTTTTTAGTTAATAAATTTTTACAAGTCGACAAAAGTCGAGTAAACATGCATTACCAAATTCAAATCAAAAAAAGTGCCAATTATATAGAATTATAGTTATCTATTCTCTTGTTTCTAAATGCAAAAAGAGGCCAAAATAATTAAAGGCAGTTTTAGTTGGCAATAGCAAAATGTTTATCATCTAAATATTACGTATACGCAGCATATCCCGGCTAAACCAATAGCATTCAGGTAAATATTTGAACACTAATTATTGTCCCATTTATTTAATCAAATTTAGTCGAGGACATACGACACTTTCAGCCCGAATTGGTAAAATATTAGTATTTGATGTGTGTGTAGGGGGTTTTTTTTTGGTCAACCAACCCTTTAAGTTTAAAGTCATAGATATGCCTCTGGCAGATATTCATGGATACATATGTACATAGATAGCTATATATAAATGTATGTATATAGCATAAATATATAGCCAGTGGCCGCACAATTTCATGTAAAGGCATAAAAAAGATGCAAAAAAAAAAAAAAAAACAAGACGAAACGAAGACGAAAAAAAAGAGAATTTCATGCAATAAATTCACGTTGAAATTTTGCAATAGTTGCGTCTAAGAGTTGCAGCCAGGAGTTCTTCTCTCCGTTTCCAACGTCTTACTATATTTTTTGCCCTTTATTCGTTTTTCTCTTTTATTCCCAGTCTTACTTTTTTTCCCTTGCCTTAGCATCAAGAAATAAAACAGGCAACAGAGAGGCGTGTCTTGTTGAGTGGCTGGCTCCTGCTCGTGCTTAATTTTACAGCGGCTCCGCTTAAGTAAACTTTTTGGTTTGCCAAAAGCACCGAAAATTTCATAAATCATGAACCGACTTTTATGATACTCTACACCGAATTGCCAAATATTATGTACATACGAACCGTAATTTGCTGAAAGATCAATCTGATAAAGATTTTTAATTAGTTTGAGATGACCATCATCAAAGGAAATGTACCCCTTAATATAGAGTATGACTACAGGGTATATAAGAACCTCCTGGTCTGGCTTGGCGATAAGCAGGCCGCTTTTTATAGTACTTTTTTTTTTTTTTTTTGTTTGCCCCATTCGATTAAACTAAACATAAATTTTATGGACGATAAATCAGCCGTGAGAGTTGTTGGCCAAAAGCAAAAGAAGACGAAGACGCAGAAGAAGTTGCAGGTGCAGCACAACTTGCAGCCTTCAGGCTGTGTGTGCCTTCGGGGTCCTGGTCCTTCCTACCTTGCATTGCTTATACGCAAAGACGGCACATATGGGAAATCAACGGCCAAAACTATAGAGAACAGTGGGTCGAGCTTAATATATTGAATAAAACAAAGCCAAACAAATATTTTAAATGTGCACAATTTGATTTCGTATTACAATAACATATATAATCTATAGTTATTGTTAAACGATTTTGATAAAATCGATATGTATCAAACTTAAGTCAAAGTCTATGGAATTTCTATATATACCAGCTTGGCTAAAAGCAGTTCAGACCATGGTAAGTATGTTTGTTGGTGTGCGTTTGGTAACCTGGTCGCGGCAGGACATTGATTTTCGCTTTTCTTATACCCATTCCCATATCCATGCTGCTGTGTAAATGAATTTTCAATTTGAAATGGAAATTATATTTTTGCTTAGCTATTTGCTCTCGTTTTCTACTTGTTTGCCTGCCTGCCTGGCTGGCTGGCTGCTTTGCCTGTTTGTTTCTTTCGTTTTTGTAAGCTGCATTGCAAAATCGTTTGGCATAAATGGAAATATGATTGCCTAAGCAGTTGCTGCTACTACATTTCATCATAAAAGCAATCTCAGACATGCCCAAAATTAAAAAATAATAAGGGATACAGTTTTTGGGAAACAAAAACACCAACATTGAGCATCACTTGACCACATTTTTATTACAAATGCATATCTAATGCGTTATTTTATTGCAGAAGAACCAACAGCAAACAACAAATGTTTAGAAAGTTTGTGTAACCCTATACAATTATTATTATTTATCTCGATTCGAATTGTTATGTTGATTTCTTACCCGTTGCCATCACAATCCGTACCTGTTAAGTCGTTTCAGTCAAAGAGAATTAGCCATATCTAGTTCAGACAGACTGCTCAATAATCCATGATGGAGACACATAAAACAATGACGAGTCTAACATAATTTCCAGCACTTAACCATGGCCAGCTGCGTTCAATTGATGCTAAAGACGAGGGGACCTACGGGACACGTCAGTCTGGTGACAGTTCAAAAAACTTAAATATCCTCCCACTAACAAAAAAAAAAAAAAAAAAAAAACGTAGAAGCAATCGGGTCATGCATTTTTACGCTTCGCTTGTTTTCAAACTGATTTCAATCTGTTTTTGCTGTCTTTCGATCTGGCCCCGTCTGTCTCCTGCCATGGTTTGCTCCTTTCTCGCCGCCTGTCATTGTTTCATTGTTGCCAAAAGTCATTGTTCCTGCTGTTCTTACTGTTGCTGTTGTTGTTATTGCTGTCGTCCTCATGGCCTGCCGGTCATCATCGTCATCATCATCATCATCAGCGTTGGCATTTTGCTTTCAATTTGCGGCCAGCATTGAAAACAAAGAAAAGCGAGAAAACGAAAAATTCCCTCGAAGCGCTTAAGTTTTTCCCGTCTCATGCGCGCTAATGAAAAGCTGCCGCCAGTTGTTGGTCGAAAATTTGTTCATTTTACCTACAATTTGTGTAAAAGCGAGCATACTGGACATATTGGTCAAGTAATAATCTATATGACTTCAAACGAATTGTAAACGGGAACAAATACAGGAATGACCTTCAACAATTTGTTCGCTTATTTTAGCTTGATTAGGTATCACCTCAATCGGTTACCCATGATGATTCTCTGATAAAAACTATCGATCTTAAGTTTTGCCATCTATTGATAATGCATCTGAAAGAATCTTATAATCTTTTCTTAATGATCTGATATTTGGTATTGGTTAAAAAATTGAAATAAAAGTATATAAATCAAATTAGTACAGATATTAATGATTGTAAAAACACTTTCAGCTGCCTGCCATGAGCATATTTAACTTCGATCTGCAATGTTAATACTTTTTGTTTTTCTCGTTTCCTCCCACCGCCAGCCCTTTTCCATTGTTTCTGGTTAAACTGTTGTTGTTCGTGCTCTTCCCTTTTGCGTGGACAATGAAAATTAGCAGCACAAATAATCAAGTGCAGTTTTAATTCTTCATCTTCTCTTCATCTTCATTTTTAACAAAACAAAGGAATAATAGCCAGAGACAAAGGCCAAACAGAGAAGACGAATTTCGCCTTTTTCCATTTTCTCAGTGAAGTTTTTTTTCTTTGCTTGTGTTTCCTTTTTCGCTCTCTCTCTCTCTCACACACACATCTTTTCCTTTTGGGTCCCCTTGCTGGTCGGTCCAGCAATGTGGTCACAAATAATTGGCCCGATGCCGTTTGACGTTAAAATTTTATTGAATTGGCAGCTGCAATTGGCAGTCGAAGAGGTCAGAGAGTTCTAAGCTTTTGCTTAATTGTTCCCCCCGATAACTGACGGAACAAAGGCAAAAGAAATACGATAGGCAAGGCGATGGGATGGTTGGAAGGGGTGGTGGTGGAATGTGGGCAAAAAATGGCGACGAACCAGAGGAATGAGGGGCAAAATGTTTGCATAATTCTTTTGTGCTTCGCTACGCCTTATTGAAGAAATAGAAAGGAAAAAAAACGAGGCAAAAGAAAAAACACACACACACAAGAGAAATGTGAATGGGGAATGAGAAAAAACTTGGCCAATAAATGAACCCCACTTTGGATCCAGACATAACAATTTTTCCTACACATATGTACAATGTGTGTGTGTGTGTGTCTGTGTGAGTGTGTGTTCATTATTTACGGCTCATTTGCTGGTGGATTGTACAGTAGTAGACGGCAAAGGGCAGAAGTGGCAAAGTTCAATTGGCTCGTCTCTAATTTGGCGTTTTTAAAGTGTGACAGCATTTTACGCTTAATTTGACATTGATAAAATTTCGGAAAATCAAGGCCTAGGTAGAAAAACACCTGTTGTTAACCCACGCACACATACGTGTGTGAGTCTTGGTATGCTTGCGTGCGTGTGTGCCTAAAAGCAGGCAACACATTTTTCAACTCACAGCCAAAACACAAAAGCACTTCAGTCAACGCACTCAACAACACCAACAACAGCAACAAGAACTCCAACAACAATAATAACAATAATCATAATAAAATGTAAAAGCCCAAGAGACTAAAAGACAACGTCAAACACACACAATGGTACAGTGGAACCAAACTGATACAACTTCTTACATATAAATCATGTTAATGTGAATTTTAACAAAAATAAAATTTCACCTGAGCAGCAAATTTGATTATATGTCTTAAATGTGGCCATTAATCAGGCATATGCATTTGACTAGAGAAAATCTGGGTCTATTGAGTCCGATAAATAAAATAATCAGAGATCAAACGAACAAATAAATTGCCATCAAAGCCAAAAGACAAATAAATATTGAAACATTCGTAAGCTGTTCTAGCCTACTGTAGCCAATTGGCTAGCAATAGAAGTCAGGAAAATCTGGTCAAAGCGAAAAGAAAATACAGAAAACGCTGACATTGATACGTTTGGCAGTGCGTGATGTTTTTGCCGGCTGCTTAAATTTTATGATGTTTTGTCATTTTTGGTCTCAAGAGCCTCCTGAGCATCAAGAGCGTCAAGAGCATTATTCCTACATGGTAGAGCATCCCACAGAATGCTACAACCGACCTCAAGGTATTCCCCTGCAGAGTATTTTGTTGAATGTGCCGCACAGGTGACGGCAAATTGATGCTGTTATTGTCGTCCAAAAGCTGGAGAATGGGAATGGGAGGGGTGCCAAAAATGTCGGAATGCCAAAATGCTGTCAACCCCTCACCATATCGCCTTTTTCTCCCTCTCCTCATTTCACTTGCCACTCGCCACCTTGCATGGCTCTTTCTCTCTGTCGCACTCTAGATGGTTGTCATGTCAGGCGGTCATAACCATTGACATTCATACATAATGGACTCATTGATATTCGCAGCTAGAGCAAAAGAGCAACAACAAAATGCCAAGTGGCTTTCGACGTTTTACGGTGTGGCAGTGGCAAGGAGAGGAGAGGAGAGTAGATGCCGTGGAAGGAAAGAACCAAAGAAGGATGTTAGGGAGTGAGAGCGTTGAGTGGCTGAGGTGGTGGAGGTGGATGGAGGTCGTTTATTGTTAGCGTTGTCGTCTTTGGGGTCATAACAGTAATTGCCAACAAAACGAGTGATTAACCTGACACACACACACACACACACACACACACACACATATGAACTGCAGTTGGACAACGCCCCACATTTGCCTCTTGACCTTGCCCATGGGCTAATGTTGCGTTTCGAGCTCACAGTTGTGGGTCTTCAATGTGGTCTTAAGAATAAAAAACAGAATTTATTTACATGGACAAAAATTTAACATTTTGAACTTATTCCCGTACTCCATCAAGTGGTCGATGTCCAATCAGACATGCAAAATACTTCAACAGGATTAAAACTCAAACGATTTCTTTTTATAAATTAACGTTTATATCTATTATGAAATTAAAAAACCCAGTTCTTTATACTTCCAGAATCAGAAATCTCATTTTATTTGGTCAACAAATAAATTGTCATTTGAATGCTATAAAATCGATGAATGAATTGCTTCAAAAAGTCAACTTTCTCTAATGATAATTTATAATTAAATGCATTCGATTATGTTGAAAGCTTTTTAGTTTTTTTTTTTTCACATTTGCAACTGAAATTTACAATTAATCAATTGATTTTCGACTTAAATGCCCATACGCAAATTTATATGCATATCAGTATGTTTATTAAAAGCGAGGGCCACTACACAAGTATTAGATACCGTGGTCTCACTAGCAGTTAATTTTCCCTTTACTTGGTTCCTTTTAACTCGTTAAATGCTTTTAAAGTTGTTCGAAATTTATAATATCTTTTGGTGTGACTTTCTTACAAAAAAAAACTATTTTTATATATATTTTTATATAATTCAAATGGAATTGATGTTATTTTTGCTTTTGTTTTTGGTAACTAATTGAATGACACTCGTTAGATATCAATTAAATTGCTTTTATCGCTTTTTGATTCGGTCAATTACAAAATGTTTGACTTAGATTTTATAATTTATGAAATTTGTGAACTAATTTAATTATCTAACTACTCTAAGCAATTTTATGCATTAAATCAAATTAAAATAGTGGCGTTTGATTTATCCTACCGCACGCTCTTCATCACCATCGGTATCTGTCTCTCTCTCGCTCTCTCTCTATCTCTCTCTTTCTTTATCCTTATATCCTTTTGCCTCATCCTCATCGTTTATTGCTATCCTTTTCTTTCCTTCTAACTGGGCTTCTGTCTCACTGATTTGAAATGTCCATCAGGCAAACAAGCAAATCACTCAAAGGGGATCAACAAATTTGCGCTTTGATTTTTGTGCACAACCAAACAAATTATTGAGCATTTGTAGACAGGCCCAGACACTGGCAAGCAGAAACAAAAAAAAGGGGGAGAAAGACTGGGTAAAATATTGACAGACAGAAATGTATCTGTGTCAGTGTGTGGGTATGAGAATGAGAAAGGATTTGGTGTATGTGTGTGAAGGGGAAGCCTTCTGTGAGGTTCAAATTGGCTTAAAAAATAACATGTTCAGTTCATGGGTTAACGTATTAGAAATTGCTAGTGGGTCTTATGGCAAGGCCAATTGAAGTAGGGTAACAATTTGAAAATGAAACGAAAATGCAAGCATCTTAAAATGAAAACAATTCAGGAATTAAATTTAAGTAAAATAAACCAGAAAGAAACAACTAGGTCAAATCAAGGCCGATTGAGCCATGATCTATTAAAGAGAAATTCAAACTAAATAAATTTAAAATAAATGTCATATACACAATTGGATATTGGCCCATATCGAGCATAAGGGATATTTTTTCATTTGGCATAAGGAAATAGATTACTCTTTAAAAACATGGCCATTGATGTGAGTAAGAAACAACATATTTGTCTAGGCTAAACATTGATAGGCGTTGAAACCAAATCACAAGTTAGTTCATAGACTGCATTCTTCGTCATTAGGATTTTCCTCACCAGAGAGATCGAAATAGGAAAAAATAGAGGAGAGAGAGAGAGAGAGTGAGAGAGAGAGAGAAGGACGAATTGGAAGGTGGATAGAGTACGAAAACACTTGAAATCAAATCGCATTGCCATTAAATTTGGCCAACGAAGCATAACTCTGGCAGCCAGCTACTTTTACCTACTGACTACTCTCTCTCTCTCTCTCTCTCTCTCTCTCTTGCTCCATTCATTCCCCTTTCGTTTCCAATGCCTTCACCGATTCCAATCACATTTCTAAGAGCTCTAAAACGAGGAGAAGATGAAACCCTTTTCTAAATAAAAAAAAAAAAATGGAAAATGGGCAAAATAAAAAAAGCAACCAGTCGGCTCGACTCTTCCAATTCCACACATGTTTTGCATGCAAAACTTACCATTTTGCCTTAGCCAAAAAACCAAAAAGCCAAACAAACATCATCAGAGGCAGCCAAACATCTTTCGGACTCTAGTAGTTCGTGCCGGAAGTAGCAAGGAAAAAGAAAAAAAAAACCAAAAAAAAAAAAAAATTGTTTCTCAAGCAAATTTGTTTTCTTGTTTTTCGTATTCCTCGTTGTTTTTCTTGGCATTTTTTGTGTGTTGTTTTTGCCTTTTTATGTGTGTGTGAGTGTGAGTTTTTTTTTTGCATTTTTATAAAACGTACTTGTGAGCCAATTTTATTAGCAACAAGCAAAAAGAAAATGGCAAAATGGAAAAAGGAAAACTGCAGCACGCAAAGCAACGTCGTCAACGTGCAGTCAAAAAGTTGTAATTTTAATTTAGCTTCTGCTCTAACTGCCTCAAAAGACACAAGCCAACTGAAGCAGAGAGGTGGCTAGTAGTAGATGAGAAGGGCCAAGAAACAAGACCCAAGACCAAGGCGTTGAAAAGCCACAGAAGTTGCACGTGCAACAGGGTATGGATAGAGCTAGGATGCAAGGCACAAAAGTAGAAGGGGTGAATAAGCTGTAAGTGAAAAGAGAAATACTTCTTCATTTATATGTATGTATATTTTTGGGCATTTGAATTTTTCATTCAATTTTCATTTGAGTAAGTAATTTAACCAGTTTACTAATTCTTAAATTCCAACTAACTTAAGCTTTGACAGTGGCAAAGACTGAAAATGTTATTTAAGATTTTTTGCACTTTTCTTTATTTAAGTTAAATCAATGTCCATCTTGGCATTTTTATTGAGAGATAACTTCAGTAAGCTGATCAAAATGAAACTTTGGTTTTTCTTCACTGCAAAATAAACATATGTTTGTATGTGTATACATAAATCTCAATAGTTTGCTTTGGTATTAAATTAATATGAGAGGTTTGTACTTTAAGTTTTCAAACACTTAACTAAGCTAACTAACCAAATATATTAAATGACAACTTTGGTCTTATATTCTGCACTAGTTACAGATTAATATCTATAAAGGGTCTATGAAATATCGAAATCTAGAAATATTCTTTCAATCTAACTATATTGAAACTATGAAACTATTTTGTACAAGTGTAGAAAAATGTATTTTGCGTAATGTTGTGCCCTCATATATTTACGGCCCAAAACCCTTTTCAGTTTTTGCTTCCTTGATTTCTTAGCTAAATAAATAAACCACAAGGTCGTCAGCCTTTACACACATTATTTTAGACAAACATACACACACACACTCACACACTTTTACATTCACCGTAACGAAATGGCAAAAAATTGGCATAATTTCCGTGGCCTTAGCTCAACAAATCAAGAGGCACATTAGCGCCACCTGTGTGCGCTTAGATGAACTAGCAGAACCCCTTTTTTCCTTTGTTGTTGTTGCTGGTAATGTAATTTTCAGTAGGTATCGCTGCCTGACTGAAAAATCAGCTAGCATCGATTTCTGCAACGTCGACCAAATGAAACTGAAACGAAAATAAAATGCCAATGGCTCATTTATCATGGCCTCACACTACATACACACACACGTACACATATACATAAACACAAACCTCGCACACACATGCTAATGCTGAAGTCCTTGAAAGTTTGCTTGTCTCGGCATATCCCACAGTGAGGCAAAAACCAAATATCTGGCATTTTATTTCAAACCTTTAAAGTCACTAAAAACGACAATTCTCCTTATGAGATTCGGACGACTATTTGATATGTAAACTCGTATGGGACTGTTTAGATACAGATAAATATTGGATCTTCAACAATCAATTTTGAATAATTTTTCGTATTGTTTTGTGTCAGTGTATTGCCGCAACATACGGCTAGTATAGTGTAGCATACTTTTCAGCGCCATGCCACAAAAACCGCCAAGAAAAATGTGCCACGCGGCTAATGAAGAATGTGTGTAGGAGTTGAGGCATCTCATCTTGACGCCAATCTTTTTGCCACAAGAAAAAAAACTAAAATCCCGAGACCCCGAAATATCCAAAAACCAAAAGCGTCTTTGCTCCTAATGATGATTTCAAAAAAAATGGCAAACGTTTCATTATTTCGATGTTTCTACTACAAACTGAATGCCAAACACTATATGTATGCATGTACACATTGAGTACATTAGAATGGGTCTGGAAATGGTTTATGATCATTTATTGTCAGTGATTACAAAATGAATACATTTCGATGGGCATTTCGCCATGAGTTTGAATCGTTTCGAAATGAGATTGCACTTGAACTGCACTTGCGTTTTCATTTTTGTGTCTCTAGAATCCAACATACTATATTTATGTATTTATGTATGTATAGATGAGAAAGTAAGAGCGTAAATAAGGGAGGTGCAATAACATACGCTCAATGCACATTTTAAATGGCCAAAAACAGCAATTGAGCCTTCAGAATATGCACAGTATAAAGTACCAACGAAAAGTAGCCAGTAGATGAAAGTGAAAGTAGCCAGCCAGTAGGTTGGCTTGGCTTGGCGGCAACAATGAGCCAAAGGATGCTTGAAGTTTGTGCACCCCACTTCCACTTAGACTAATTAACTGAGCCATCACTCGGACAGGGCTCTGACTCGGACTCTGGGTTTTGTACACTGAAAACTGTGCACTGTATACTGGTTACTGGATGCTAGGGTGGATGCTGAGTACCTGGACAATAAGGCAAATGCGATGCAACTTTAGCCTCTCTCTTGCTCTGACTATGCTGCTGCTGACGTTGCGTGGGCTGCGGTCGGTTGTACGGTCTCATCCGGTCACTCAACGTTGACTTGCCAGGAGTCAACCAACAACATCATTAAAACTCCTGAGAAGGACATCCAAATGGAGTTCGTTTTACTTTTTAGTGTTTGCAATCTCTTTCTCTCCGCTTCTCTCTTTGCCTATCTCTATTCCCCTTTAATTCTAGCTGTCTCTCTTTTCGGCCTTTTGCAGCCAGTTGGCAGCTGCATCAAGAGCAATATTGACCGAGATAGGAAATGAACTCCAAAATGTCCATTTACTAAGCCAACGACAATTTGGCAATACGCTGTGTAACAAGTAGAGTGCTAGTAAGAATTTAAGTTGCTTCCACTTATAACTCTAGTGTTTTGGCTATCGATTATCGATTATAAAGAATACCTGCACAAGATCGTATAATAACTAATTTTACATTTTTTGCACTGTCTATTTAATTTACGAAAATAAGTAAATTGCATTTGCATTTATAAAGTGGCAACATTTCATTCCAGCTTAAAGTACACATTTTGCTCACATTCTTACCTTTTGGTATGTTTTAAACATTCTTGCAGAGAGGGAGGGGAGGCGATTGGGGCATGTTAAGTTCTTTCTGGCTTTTCCTTTCTTGTTTTGTTGCATTGTGTAACCCAAATGAGCAGAATGTCTAAAAGGCAACTTGACAATAATGAGTACTGCAGCAGCAACAACAACTGCACAAAAGATACAAAAATCGTAGTTGTAGATGGCAAAGTCCTCGAAAAAGAAGCCAACAAGCATCATGGCAGCAGCAGGAATGCTCCACCTTGCAAAGTGGTAAATGCAAAAAGGTGGCAAAATGTAGCAACAAATCAAAGTCAGTGAGAAAAAATTACTCTTACATCTGGCATTTCTCTCATTTCTCATTCTTTCTCTTTTCCTCTCTCTGTCTCCCTCTCACTCCATCAGGCTCTCTGTCTTTCTAGGTATTTATGTAATCGCAACGTTTATTATTATTTAAATGCAATATGTTTGAAGGTTTTCAACGAAGCCCCAACGAGCGAAATATGTAATTATAAAATATTTCGAAATACTTTTCAAGCATTTTGAAAAACCTGTTGAGTTTTAAAATTTTTTTACTTCACTTGATTCTCATTAGTCTTCGATTTTCACCTCTTCTTAAACTTCCTCGCTTTTTTCCACCTCATTTTGCCATTTGTCACTTTCAATCAGATACAACCCAAGAGACACATAAGCGGCTTTTAGTCGTTTTGTGCAAGAATCAACTTTTCCAACTTCCTTCTATATACCCTATGTGAAAAAAAAAAGAAATTGAATGACATAATTTCAGAAAATCACGAAAAAAAACGAATCAATTTGTCTATGTAAATGCTTTTTAAAATTAACTATACCCGAATCCTTTAAGCAAACGTTTTTCTACCAATTGAAAATTTGTAGTTTATTGTCGATTTACCGTGCTAGTAGTTGTAGGGTATCTATATAGATATAAGATAGGTGGGTGAAGAAAAGCTAGAATCATGGATCAAGAACAAATACATGAAGCAACCTTTCTATACCTTTTTGGTTATCGTTGACTTTGACACGTTTATTGGCATTTGGAGAAGTGACAAGAGTAGCAATAACAAAAGCAAAAATCAACGAAAATGAGCTCAAAATAGTTTTCTTGCTCACTGCTATAGTTTCTGTTCGTCTTTTCTTTTCCTTCCTTCTTTTTTTTTTGACAGGTGTTTGGCGTGCCATTTGTTACACACACACAACGTGAGAGAAGGGGATGAGGGCGCCAGGTGTGTGGTGAGGGGTGAAAAGCACAGGTTAACATTTCAAACAGAAATAAAGAATTGTTCAATATGGCAACAATATGTGTAGAGCACGGATTTCTGTGGCAAACAAATTGACACAAAAAAAAAAAAAAACGTAAAAAAAAAGATTTTTGTTTTAATGTCTTAACAAAATCCCTATAAATATTAAACCTTTAATTAGGAACTCATTTGCATTTCTCATTGCGATTCTCATTGTTTTTATAAAAGTAATTTTTTTTTAGAAATAACTGAGTTTCTTTGTGTCAAGTCCTGCAGACATATTGAAGGTGCTTAAGCTTTGGTAAAAAACTAAAAGATCATTCCAATGGCATTTAAGGTAAACCTACTGCATGTTTTGTTAAACTCAAAAAGAATGAAACTTTAAGCTGCACTTACTTAACATTCTGTTTTTATAATAATCCAAATTTAAAGTTGCATGATATGCCTTGATGATGATTATAACCACACCCCATATCTGTCTTTAAGCTTCTCTATCTCTAAATCACTCCAATTTTCATCCCCCTCGGACTAAGACCCACTCTACTTCATTTTATCCGACTGTTTGCCATGTTGCCTGGTGTTTTTTCTGCCCATTGTGCAAATGCACTTAAAGCGCCAAATGGATGTTAAAGACAGAGACAGAAACACATTGAGAGAGAGAGAGAGAGAGAGAGAGAGTGACAGAGTGGGGAGGAGGGAAAGATAGAGGTAGTTTGGTTGGATAGGGAGGTGAAAAGAAAGAAACAAAAAAAAAAAAAAACGGCGACAGGCCGCATAAAATTTTAGTACTGTGTACGTAATTGAAATGGCATTTACCATTAGCCAGAGGCAACTGTAGAAGGGAGGCCAAACAAAGGCGTGGCCCACACGAAACCAAACCGAGACGAAAACTTAATAAAAATCAAAGAACGAGGTGTGGCCAGGCCAATGGAAATGAAGAAAAACGAAGAAATAAAACAGCGAAAACAAAAAACACCTCCAATTCCAAATTGTATAACAGACCCTTGAATACCCTTCATGGCGAAGGCTATCGGTCTATTGCCTAAATACAGTGAAACAGACCAAAACGTCTACCGAAAAGTTAGTGGCCTTTACAGGCCACTCATTTCAGTCATACCCCCGTTTTTGGAGTGTAGGGTATCATTGAAACAGTGCTTATTTGAAAAAAAAGAGCGTAACGATAGAAATTAAAAGCCAAAAGCGACAAAAACAGAGGCGTGTATGGCAAGGAGGGGGTGGTAACCAGGCAGGCACTGGGTAACGTTCCGGGGAAAGGAAAACGACATTGATTGAAAGCTTTCACTTGCTTGCGCTTTTAAAAGTAACACAAACGCCATACATGTGTTCCCCCCTCTTGCCTCCTGCTACTCTTTCACTGCTTCGGCTCCTTGTCCAGTCGAGTCCCGGCCAGCCCCCTTCCTCTTATCACAGGCTTCTCCTTCGTTCGGTAATTTGCATATTGCTCTTTTTTCAGTTGTTGGGGCTGGGTAAAAGTGTGAAGTAAATGAAAACTAATAAACCAGGCAAATGAATTGGCCTCGGGCCGTACAAATTGATGACCAAAAACACTCACAGAATATATGTTTGTTCATACACACATACATATATCTTATAACACGCAAGTGCAAAATCTGGCAAATACTTAAGAATACTTAACAAACAGCTAGGGGTTATTTTGATATCTCAATGGCCGATAACATTTATTGAGGATCGATCGATACTTCTATGGAGGATAGAGAACAACAGAGAATAACAGACTGATTGGAAATAGAATGTCATAACTTTATCTTATGAATAAGAGAGTAATTGTTACAAACATTTTAAAGCTAACGATGTAATTTTAATCACTCCGAAGAAGAAGCAGTAATTCCAATAGAAAGTATACATATGTACAATATCAAACCTAATCAATATTTGCTTTTATGCTTGACATTTCATTTGAACATTATATTTTAGCAAACTTAAAGTCAAGACGTATTGAGAAGAAAAATTGAAACTTAAAGGGACATTATAATCAACTAGAAATGTTAAAAGGTTATAGAAACATCCATTTGGTTGAATGGGATAGGCATTTGAGTTCATTGTTCACATTTTTATTTTTGATTTCAATTTCATAGCTTAGGCCCTTTTTCTCGGCTGCCTAACTCGCTATCCATCTCCATTTCTATCTGTTACGTTACTTTCTCTGGAGGTTTAATTTCCTTGGCGCGTTGGCAACGCAAATTTGCATATGACAAGAGCTTTGTCATTCATAACCCTCCCTCCCGTCCACCCCCCGAACCCATCACAAACACACACACCATATATGATGATAGTGATAGATATAATCAAGTTAGGCAAACATAAACAAAATATTATGTTACCCGCAAGCAAAGCTGATGTCCTGATGTCCTT
The DNA here is from genome assembly GCA_018150345.1 of Drosophila equinoxialis. Taxonomy (NCBI): domain Eukaryota; kingdom Metazoa; phylum Arthropoda; class Insecta; order Diptera; family Drosophilidae; genus Drosophila; species Drosophila equinoxialis. The sequence goes on along the minus strand of JAECWI010000238.1, from coordinate 1,707,345 downwards.
TCCTCACATGGCATGTATACCACTAGGCGACACCAACAACAACGAAAACAATCAGCTAAAATGGCAAAAAGAGGCAAAGGAAAAAAATGAACCCGCGACAGCGTGACTAAAATGCTCACGTCAATCCTTTTTTCCAGCCACCTTACCATGTCCTTTTCGGAGTCCTTTTTGTTGCCATTGTTGTTGTTGTTGTTCTTCTTCTTCTTCATGTTGTTTTGGGTGCGCCAGAACGCAGGAGCCAGAAATGTTTACATGCTTTTTAATACCCTTTCACCCATAAAGTAAAAGAAAGTCCATAATAAGCTTGTTTGACAACGTCAGCAAATTCATTATATATATTCCTAATCAGATCTTTTATTTGATCTCTGACTTCTACATTTTAAATAAGGAAACCAAGGTGGAAGAAAAGTTACTTTTTATAGTAAGAGTCAGCAATCAAACGGACTCAATTGTTTACAGGGTATTTTGGGGTCGAACATTCAACATTAAATAGGACAAATTTTTAAATAGACAAAAGACGATGACGAAGAAAGCAAAAAAAAAAAAAATATATATAGGCAAACTTCAGGGTGAGGAAAACATCAAAAAAAAAAAAAAAAAAAAAACAAAGAAACGAGTATAAAGTAAAGCAAACAAAATTGAGCGCAACTAAAGTGTCACCATTAATTTCCCTCGGCATTGTAAACAAGCAAAGAAATAGAAAACACAGGAAGAAACAGAGGCAGCGAGACAAAGCCAGAACAACAAAAAAGAAGTGGCAAAACGAAATTGAAATTGAAAATCATGAGGAAAAGCCAAGGACCAAACGAAGTAACGGACCAGAACAATTAGCACGCAGCCCCAATAACCATAAACGGAGGGGGGCCAACAACAATTAGCCAACAACTATTTTTGCTTATTGGCTTTCGAGTGGGGGCCGCCAATGAGACGGTAAGAAGGCGGCATGCGGGGTTCGGCCCGATACGCTCTAGACATCCATGCAGACAGAAAGTTGTCAACGGCAACACAAAATGAAATGAAAATGATAAGAAAATTTCATTTGTAATTAATACTAAAGGGAGCGCGTACACACAGCACAACAAGGAGCAGCCACAAAAGCGACAAACCACAAAACTGTAAGGGGTAGCCCACACACAGACACACACAGATACATACACCAGGTGAGTGGCCATTTTTAAGATAGCCAAGTGCAGGTTTTAGTTAAAGTTACCTGGCTGCCATGACGTTCCAATTTGATTTCAGTCTCTTACCTCCATGTAGCCATACAAATTTGTTCAACATTTTGTTGCCTCTTTTATGATTGCGTGAAGCCATGAAACAAGGGCCAAAAAATACTTATACATCTTCATATATGTATAAATTTAAAAAAAAAAAAAGAAACTATGAACATCAGAAACTAAAAATGTAGTTAGGTAAGAAAGGAATTGGCTCCACTGACTGCTACAAAAAACAATTTGAATCAAGTAGTTTGTTTTATTGGGCAATGTTATTGGCCAGAGATAAGATTTACTTTTGATTTAAGTTGGCCTTCCTTTTTTGGCTTAGACTTTTAACTTCTTATCGTTCTTCAAAAACAATGTGCTTAAAAGTCTAGGATTGAGTAAGGTTTAGGTTTAAGTTTCATTATATATACATACGTGTTTTTAATCCAAATCGCATTTTTAAGATATAGCTAGGATACGAAATCTCGACGGTTTTCTATAGATCCATTGATCCTTTAGCTGATCGCTAATTGAAAAGCAAGTCAGTCGTTGTCTTTAACATTTTTGATCTTTGTACAGGTAAGGGAAATATATAGTTTCCATTGCATTTATGCCTTTGTTTTTAAAGCGATTTGAAAAGTTCGCTCTCCATCTCATTACTTTTCGCTTAACAAACTATTTAACAGAAAACAAAATGCATTTGTTATTTGTTCTTTGTGCTAATAATTTACAAATGTTGCACAACTCATTCACCATTTTTACCGAGACAGAATGCAGGCCACGCTAATGGCTTTACGCTATAGAAAGATGAAACGATGGAAAGATGGGTAGGAGGATGCGGGTATAAGAGGTTGGAGAGGATGGCCGGGTCAGGATCCGAGTTTTTCCAGTTTCTCGTTGCAGCTCAATGGATTTCCACAATACCATTAAAATGAAATTAAACTTGAAGTGAGCAACGGCAACAAAAGGCGAGGTCATGTAAATCTGTAACCGCGGAACGCTTTTTTATATTTTGTTTTTGTATTCTCCCTTTTTTTCTTTCTTTTTTTTTTTGTTTTCAACAGTGGAGCAACAATTTGTCGATGGGCGAGAAAGGGGTTAAGGTGAGGTAGTTGGGTGTTTGGGCGGTTAGTTGAAAGCTTTTGTCGAGCACTTAGAATGACGTTGAGCATTTAGAAATCCATTAATTTCAATCATTGCCCATGACTTTGCGATATTATTATTATTTTTGTCGATATTATTGCTTCTTCTTTGCAACATTTTTTTCCTCTTCCTCTGCTCGAGCAATATTTTAAAATCGATGGCATAAAAGAGTATAAACATAATGTTGCACTGGGCAAATGCAACAAAGTGAAATTAAATAAAATTAAATATTAAGTACCGATAATATTATATTTTCATCGATTCTGGTGACATAATTTTGTTTCATTTGTGTTTTCTTACTAATATCCTCTTGTATTGAAATTATGTATTAAATATTTACTGTAAAAGTCTGTAAATATTTGATCTAAGAAATGCATAAGAAATCCGAATTAAAAAACTAGTTCCACAACATTTTCTTTTTACTTGTACCGAAAATTTCCAATTGTCGATTAATACTTTATACCGATATTATTTTGTTTCAATAATAATATTGTATCGATTCCATGTTTTGAATAGATAAATAAGCTAACTAATATTCCTGTTTTATTTCAAAAAGTTATGACTGATGTTATCGATTAACATTTGAATGCAATGATAAACAAGAGTTAAGATTGAAATTTTCATGTTTTAGATTAAAAAACCTGTTCTTAGAAATTCAAATTCAATATCAGATCAAACTACAAAAATGGTAAATGTAAAAATGGTAGAACCCGTAAAGACTGAATTGCATTAGCCATTGCATTTCTTGTGGCCAAGTCCAACTCTTTTAATGACTCAACATTTCTTGACTTTGATTTGAGTCCTAAAGGCGTTGGCCTGCTTTCCCCCCGCCAAGTTTTCGCTTTTTTCCACCTAGTTTTTCCTCCGTTTTATTTCTTTTTTTTTGTCGGCTGTCAAAATAACAAAGTGTTTCAGCTTCGAAAGCTAACATAGCCTCGCGGGCGTACTACCGGGTCAGGGGTCGAGGTGGTGTTGGTGGCGGCGGTGCCAACGTAGGCGGGGTTGGTGGCTCGAATCCCAAAAAGCCAAAGGCAAAAAGTGTCGATGAATGTTAAAGTTAACAAGTGACGGAAGTAAATTTACAACGCGAGTCGAAAAAGTGAAAAACGTTTGGGGAGGGCAAAAAAAAACCGAGAGAATATACAGAAGTAGAAAAAAATAAAACAAAATTAAAAAAGCAAAAAATCATTTCGAGAGAGTGCAAGCAAAAAGTTCATTAAATAGCCGATTCTAGTATACCTAGTGAATAATTTTGAATCAAAATTTTAATACAAATTTTTACATGTTTTTAGTCTGAACTAAATTGAGTGGAAATTTAAGATTGTCCATAATAAATTAATGAAAATAGAAAAGTCATGCTCCACAGTGCTGCATTAATGGCAAGAGGCATAGGTGGTAGGGTAACACTTTGATCTGGAGTCCCTCAGGTCTCATCTGTGGAAGGAACGGCTGTTGGTAATGATCAGAGTGTTGGCAATTACTCCCTTAATGTACCCTCCCCAACACACTATGGAAAATGAAGTCAAGCACAATGACTGTGGTATTTGGGTGTTTGTGTGTTTGTGCAAGTTGCAAGCAGGCAATGCTTTTTGTGTGTCCAAGTGCATAGAGCAGACAATGCACTGAAAATTGTTCAAGTTGTAGTTGCTGTTATTACTGTTGTTGAGGTACTCAGTTGCTAAGTTTTTTCGTTTTTTTCTCTGTCTCTTGTTTCAATGGGAAGCATCTAGCCAAAAAAAAGCCATCCATGCCTAGTGATGGCACGATAATCATATGTTACGCAACAATCGATTATTTTGTACAATCTTACGATTTCAATGTGTCGTTTTGTTGTTGCATGATCTAGTCTAGGAATATGGAAAATTTTATATAAAAGGTCAATAGAATATCCAGGATTATATTACTTTTATTCTTGAATTGTTCATATCAATTATCATATCTTTTGTTATTTTCATTACAGTTCTGCATGCAGTCAGTTGGGAGGAATGGTGGACATACGATGGAATATCAGGTAAGAATGAGATAAGCCACAATGTACACCTGCATATAAATTGTATCAAGCCATCTTTATCTACCTACCACCATCTATGTATGTATGTACATATGTAGGTACATACCTTTGGTTTCTTCATAAATGTCAAGAAACGAAAATAACAACAAAGTAAAATTTAATCAAAGCTCTGCGTAAGGCGACAACAATAACAATAACCGTCGAGCAAAACTTCAACAAGCAGCAGCACGCGCCACACTTGCAACAAAGTTGCGCGTTAAATAACCTAGCATACTTTTTGGCGTTAAAAAGTGAGTGAGAAAAAGATGCAGAGCGCATAAGCGAGAGAGCGTGAAACAGGAGCCAGATGCATGCACCTGCAAGCGGGTTATTTTTTTGCTTTCTTGCTTTCTTTCTTGCCCGCCTGTAAAACGATTTTCTCGGCGGACTAAAGCGAAGCTCTCGGAAAGCGTGTAACTGGAAGACGCGAAGCCGATTTGCAGCTGTCAAATGGAAAAAGCCAGACAAAGTATGGCAATACTTGAGGGAACCAAAAAAAGGGGGGCGTGGAAAGGCATTTGGAGTGCTAGTGGAGAGGGGCTTATAGAAGGGTACTGGGAAATGTGGCATAAGAAACTTTCCTTTTGCCATTGTCTGGCGCTGAAACGTGATAAGGCAAAAATGTGGAACCTAAAATGCTTTTCCAAACACACACACACACACGCACACGTTCACACAAACCAATGCACGGATGAAATTTTGTTCACAAATGTGTCACAAGTCGAATCCGTAGGTCCATGGAGATTAAGTCCAGACAAACGAAAAACAAAAAAACAAAAAACAAAAAGAGACCAGACAGAGAGGCAGACCAGACGTAGATAAGCGAACCCATCTTCTACGCTTCACCTCTCTCTCTCGCTTTCTCTTTTTATCCTTGAAACCATCTCTCTTAATCTCATTAGAGGCAACGGCAACGCCATTTGCCCAAGACAAATGTATAAATAAGTTCAAGTGCTTTGAATTTTGAATTGGATTTGCCAACCAAAAGTGCAAGCCAAATGCATGAGAAACACCTGCATAAGAATAGAATTTGAAGACTGAAACCAAAAGTTGAAATACTCTTTTCAATTTCATACAAACACAGACTAAATAAACTTAACAGTTGACCCTCGTTGGTGGAAAAGAGCGTCATTTTTTGAGAGAGAGATGAGCAGCTGCATTCACTTAAATTTTATCGATATCGATCTCTTGACTTCAAATTCGTAATTAATAACTACATGGACATATTTTCTTTCCCTCAGCTTAATCGATTCATATAGTGCATGGACTCTTTTCAGTGTTTTTTTTTCTCGTTGGTTTTTGCATTCTCCAGTGACTTGTAACACGTGTTGTCAACAAATTGCAACCGAAAATCCAGGAAAACTTTGTGTCTCTTTTGGCATAAATAAATTTGCATAAGCGCATTGCATATATGCGATAAAAACATACACTGAGAGATAGATGGAGATAGAGAGAGAGAGAGAAAGTGTATGAGAGAGAAAGAAACTAAGAGAGAGCGAGACAGAAGGAGGCAACTGAACATTTCTCTGTAGAGCCGCAGTTGCAGTTTCAGTTCGTGCCACTTGTTTAATGTGATTTACACTCGCAACGAGGCAATAAAAAAACGTAACCAACCAAACACACACAGACACAACAAAAACAACATGGCTAAAAGGCGAAATGTAACCAAGCAAACCGTGTTGCATACCTTAAGGCGCACCCAGCCACCTAGTCAGCCAGCCACTAATGTTGTTAATGGCTGCTAAAATCGTTTGGCAATTGCCTCATTGACTCGATAGACATTTCCCTCGAGCTGCATGATACCACAGAGGAGAAGAGATGAATGTACACGAAAACGAGGAGCGGCCAAAAGAGATGGCTAAAACCCATCTCTTTTGCTGGGGTCAACAATCGTTTAAACGCGTGTACGTGGCATATCTATGATTGAAGCTTTTGATTACGGCTTTAGCAACCTCAACTCGCCCTCCCCCAATATGTATGTATTCCAGGCTTTCCCGTCCTACTCGACTTCATGGGCTAACTAAAACGTGTTGAGCAGCTAACGCGTTTTTATGGTGAACTAAATGCGATTCTCTTGCCACAGAGATGAAAGTATTTTCTTTCATTTCTATTTTACTCTACTCTGCCGCCATATCCTGCATCTTTGGGTTAAGAAGACTGTGTATATTAAGATGATCTAAAAGCTTTTAATATGCAGAACAAGTTTGCCTATCTTATTATCTTTGAATAATCTTTGGGGGGATCATCAGGATCAATCACAATCAGTTCGCTATCAGTTCAGTTTTGCAGACTTTGCATTCATGTATCCATTTTAGAGAATTATGTCATTTTTAGGGTACCAAGCGTTTAAAAGCAGTAAATTTTGCCAATTCTAATAATAAAAATCATATTATTCAACTGATGTTAGTTTATAGAAAATTATTATCAAATTATATTTTTTTCGCAAAAGTTGAGATTTTGACTTAATTTCAAATTGCCATAAATTAAGTTTTAGTTTGGCAAAGAGGCAAGGCAAGAGAAAGCCACAGGCAGTCAGAACTAGAGTATGCCAAGGAAGCAAAATGTAGCCCAAAAAGCAAACTTCACCCAACACAACCCAATCTAACCATCAACTATCCAACATCAGCATCAGCATCCCCCATCATAACTGTCCGACATCCACATCGGTTCTTTTCTATTTGCCAAACCGCACAAAATTAAAACCGTCAGAGCCTTTGGATTTTGGCTTTGGCTTTGTGGCCATGGACAAAATCAAATGGACAGAAGGAAAAAACTAAAACCCCAGAAATAACCAGGCAAACACAGCCAACATAGGTCAACACCTATGCAGCTTTTAAAATTTTCTGGTTTTCCACTTAACTAGAGATGAGAAAGTGTCACACAAGATTTGATTGGCCAAAATCCGGAAATTAGTTATTCATCGTAACCTATAGAGAGATAATGAACGAAATGTCGTATTATGATTCAGTTCACTTGAACTGAACTTGAAAATGAATTCAAAGTTTTGAAAATTTTAGCATTTTGAACACAACACTCTTGTATCCATTCACATATGAATGATTCAACAGACTCAAAAATATTCTAAAATACTTTATGCTCATCTCTAAACTTTAATGGTTCTATTTTCTCATTGGATTGGCTTGGTGTAAGCCTTCTGGCCAGTTATACCAGTTTGTGAAAAGTTTTTGCACCTCGTTTCGAATGGAACAATAACTGCAACAACTGCAAAAAATAACTTTTTGCATAGTTTGTGGCGAAAAATTGTTCATAAATCTTGGCTGGCCATTGGACCATAGAAGCGTGGAGATACTTGAAGGAAAAATAAAAACTAAAAAAACAAGCAATAACATTTGCCAGATGGGGAAAAGTGCAACTAAATTGTAAATTGTTTGCAACGAATACGAGCTAATGAACTTGTACACAGAGTTTTAGCATTTTCTTCTGCCTAATTGTTGTGCTTTTTTTTTTGTTCTCCCCCTCGCCTCCTTTCTAGGTCCTGCATTTTGGGGTCTAATCAATCCAGAATGGTCGCTATGCAATAAGGGACGTCGCCAATCGCCAGTGAATTTGGAACCACAGCGTTTACTTTTCGACCCAAATCTACGACCCATGCACATTGATAAGCATAGGGTAAGTATTTAAAGTAATTTGATATAGATCTGACATTCAATTAATTAATTATTCTATAAAATGCCCAAATAAAACTTTTGCTAGCTATTTATGTTTATATTTTGACTCATTTAGACAAATCTTTAACAAAGGTTAATTCAAATATGAGAGAAAAATAACTTGTATGGGCATTACTAGGGTTCTCTGACTTTGATCGCCAACTGATTGTTATTTTGTTTCAATTATATTTCAATATTTCAGATAAGTGGCCTAATAAGCAATACGGGTCACAGCGTTATCTTCACCGCTGGCAATGATACAGTTGCCAATTACGATGGCAATCAGACGCCAGTTAATATATCTGGCGGACCATTATCATATCGCTATCGTTTCCATGAGATACATATGCATTATGGACTGAACGATCAGTTTGGCTCGGAGCACAGCGTGGAGGGTTATACATTCCCAGCTGAGGTGAGTTTACTACACACTGTCTACCTACTTCCCCCTACATCATACATATACATACTATCTACCTAATGTCAATTTCAATTAGTTTACTGTCCGAGTGGGTGCCTAAATTTAGCTTTAGACATTTTGACACTTGTGAATGCCATTTGGGCACACAATATTCTATTTATTCAGTGCGTGTGTTTTTTTCCTTTTATGTATGTGTGGCTGTGTGTCTGTCTGTGTGTGTGTGTATGTCTGGCTCCATTTTAGCTGTTGTCTGTCAACAGATTTGTGTGGCCCTCTTTAACAATTCAATTGTGTGAACGAAGAGTAAGAGTGTCAAGTTTGTCGCCCGTTGTCCTTCTCCCTTCATGGCAACAAGACTTTATTCTTTTCGATTCTCTCTCTCTCTCTCTCTCTCTCTCTCTCTCTCTCTCCTTGTCTCTCTCAATTCATTCTCATCTCATTGCCCTCTGCCCACGATGTTCTCGTCATTTATCCATCGCATTGTTGTAAACTTGTTAGCTCTGCCTGCTCAAATATTTACACAGATAAACGAGCGGAAGTGTATTTGATCAGCATTTAACGTAGCAAATGTCGATTTGTCGCAAAGTCGCAAAAAATCTCATTCCACCGTTCATAGTAAACTTCTTGTTTCTTGCCATATTTTCCCCCCTCTGTTTGGGTGCCTTTTTGCTGTTTAAAGCAACGCCAGCAGGACGCCCACGACCCCAAGGAGCACAAGTAGAGAAAGAAGAAAAAAAACACACAAAAGGAAAGAAGTCGTTGACTCAGAAGTTGGCCCTGAAATGTCGTCATCAGCTTTCACCAAGTTGAAGTTTTCTTTTTTGTAGGAGTTTTGTCAATTTTTTTTTTTCAAGAGAGTAAAACTATGGGATTGAATTTCAGTTAGTTTTTATGCTATCGAATTTGATAACAATTCGAATAAAGACTCTACGTGAACAAGATACATAGCTTTCAATAATATTTCAAGTCAATGATAAGACTTAACTCATTTTCAGTGAACTATAAACTAATACTAAATTAAGCAAAATGTAAATAGTTTTATATGTGTAAAACATTACCAGCAAACTCTTCATAAAATGAATCCGAAGGTCTTTGACGCTAGCGCTTTTATTGAAATTGAAAATCGGATGCAAATACAGTAAGCCCAAATATATGCTCCATACATATTTCTTGGTTCAGGTTTCTATTTGGAATCTATTCAAGATCTTTTCGAAAATAAACAATTAAATGAAAAGGATTGGATTAAACTTTTTTGTTTTTGCTTATTTCTTGTTTGCAGTGTACAATTTGTTGTACTTATTATTTTGACATCAAGCGGCATTTGGCCAGGGCGACACCTTGTGTGTTTTTCGTCTCTCTGTCACTCTCTCTCCCTCTCTCTATCGCACTTATGAAGAGTATCTTCGTCGACCATTTTCTCCGTGATTTCCTTGCTGTTCGCTTTATTTAGCCCGACACACAATGTACACATGCATGGTTCCTCTTTGTTTTTAGAAAGCAAGTCCTTGTTTGTTGTTTGGCAAATATGATTTAGTCAGCGTTTTTTTTTTTTTTTTTTGCTTCTTGTTTTTTGTTTTTTGTGTGTTTTCATACTATTTTTTGCTTTGTTCATTTTGATGTCAAGTTCAGAGAACTCGACTCGCACATGAGTCGCTCGCTTGACTTGATTTGCCAGGAGTTTATTAAAAAGCAAGGGCAAACGAAATGTAAATATTCCTTTAGCAGGAAGGGTAAATAAACAAGTAAATCGTTTTGTTTCCGCTTTTTTCTTCCACGCTTAGCGAAATGCACAATTTATGGTTTCCATTTTGTAGCCGAGCACAAACCCTTCACCTACCACCTAAGTTTGATCCTGCTTCTGGCCCACCCTTGAAGTCAACAGTTTTGTGGCTAGTTCCTTCATTTGTGTGTAATTAGTACATGTCCATTTTTAATTAACTCATATTTTCAAATAATGTCAACTGCTTTGTGGCTTCAGTTGCAAGTTGCACTCAAAGACATGAAAATCAATAATTCTTCTCCATGTCATGACCTTTGATAAGGGTCAGAAATCCATCAACGAAATATCCTCTCGAATGCAGCTACCATTTGTTTTGGACATGGACAAGTTTATGACAGTGATTCACTACTAAAAAGGTACACAAGCAATAGTTTCAGTTTGGCAAGGATGTTTGCTTGGACAGCTTGACTAGAATCCTTAGTTTTTAAGTGCTTTATAATCAACCGAATTTACTGTTAGTTTGTTTTGTACAAGTTTTTAATAGATGAAACGCAATTGCCTTTTAGTGACCTACTATATACTTGCCATGAGATTTATTTTCCTTTTGTATTTGGTATTTTCATTTCCATTTGCCATTCGCTGTCTTGTTGGCACCATGCGGAGCTATTGTTTTTTTCTTCGTATTTTCTTTTCTTGTCGACTGTCACCAAAAAAAAAAAAAAAAAAAAAAGGAGGCAATCAAATGTAAGCCAAGCCGACGCCAACTTGCAACAACGAGAAAAGTGGCGACAACAAACAAACAAATAACGTTATAAATCTGTTGCTTGTCAGCAGTTGCCGTTGCAGTTGCAGTTGCAGTTTGGTCTGTCGGACTGTTTGAGTCACAAGTCATGACTGAGTCGACTGCTGACTGTTGACTGCTGCCACCAATGTCAACGCAAATTAATTAGAAACTCGGCTGGCGCTGCCTTCAAGATGATGATGCGCCACAAAGTATGCCATGCATTTTAGTTAAATTACTTTTACCATGCCTTTGGGGAGACGGAAGGGGGCTGGCGATTTGCAAAAATTTAACTGCAATACAATTGGGTTTTGTTTTTGTGTATACTCATTTCTATGTTTCTCCCTCTCTTTCTCTCTCGAACTGTTCTTGTGTGTGTTCTAGTCTCTGTCTCTTTGCCCTTCTATAGCCAAAAATTTGATCCGCCTTAATGAATTCGTAATTGGCAATTTTAATTAATCCTTGCAAAATCCGTACAAAATTGCAGCCAGCCAGCCAAGGCATAGACAGACAGACAGACAGCCGCCCAATGTCTCGGATTTCACTTGTCGTTGTCATTGGATGCCACACCTGATGAGTGCTAGGAAGTTGTCTGATGGGGGAGAGGGGCTGCATGGTTAGGAAACGTCTTGAGAGAAAATCCATCCAAATATATACAGTGAAACCTCGATATAACGAACTTCGTTATAACGAAAAACCCAATATAACGAATTTTTTGTTAAGTCCCTTGTTATACTAAGGTTTTACATTTCAGTACCTATAGCGAATCAATAGATATAACGAATAATTTTGCGATCCCCCTCAGATTCGTTATATCGAGGTTTCACTGTATATATATATGTATGTATGTATATACCAGACGTTCGATTTTGATTTGTTTCGGCTTTGCTTTTTTTGTTCGTGGTAATTTAGCATTTGTCTTGTGGCTAAAATTTAATCATTTGTGCGTAGTGCGATGGAATTAAATATGCCAACGGATGAACCTATTTCTCTAGAGATGCAAAGTCTTTACAATAAGTATCTAATAAAACACGATAGTTGTCTGCTCTGAATCTTAAATGTAAAATGAAACAAAGCAGAGCGTAATTAAAAATGTAGTTTTCCTCTGAGATTCTCCAGCAATCTCAGATGCAAAAATAAATGTGTTTTAATCTCATTGTTTGACTATATTATTTAGACACGACTCTTTAACATTCTTTCGGTTCTTTTTATACCCTTGAACTAATTATCCATTAAGCCTAAATAATCAATTTTTTGATGAAAAAAAAGGATTTATGATATTAATTATAATTGGATTCTTTTTTTTTTTACCAAACGCGTATCTGATAACGTAAGAGTGGTAGATGTTCTCTGCGTTTGCTGTCTCATCTCTAGTTTCAATACGTGCTAGTACTTAATGGACTGCAAAGTCTTTTACCTTGGGCTTCCCCTTCTGCACTGATACCAAGCCCCATTTGTGGTAACCATTCATCCACCAGTCATAGCAACCCAAAACCCAAAACTGGCGACCGGCGACCAGCAACTGGCGACGAAACCAACCAACGATGGCTTAACCATTAATTTACGCGTTAACCATGAAGTACTTAAATATACAAATGAATCTGTAGTGAAATACAGACACAGACACAAACACAGAGAGTCAAAATATTTGCTGTTAATGAGATTCAGTTAAATATTTCGACTACTTTTCTATTTTAGCCTCATTTTGTGTGCTACTTAGCTTTGGCTGTCTTTCAATCCGGGAAAAAAAAAAAACTCATTTAAAGTGCAGCATTTAAGTTATATTTGTAAGAGTTTTTCATTAAATATTTTGAAATTCTACAAAGTTGAATAAATCTAAATTGCTTAAATATGCAACAGGCAGTGGGAATAGCTTTTTTTTTAAACCAAAAAATATCTTCTATATCTAAATAACTGTTTATTCAAAATATTAGAATGAGGAAACCTTTTTAAGCAATAAGAAATCATCATTTTAGTTTTTGATTCTTTGATTGTCTAAAAATGTGTAAGAAAACAAAATGAAAAATTGGCCATTTATAGTGTGATAGGAAATTTATTGTGCGAAGGGTCTAAACTACCTCGGCCACCCCCTGCATTTGTCATTGTTCAAAAAAAGTTCATTTAGGGAAGAACTAATTATATTTCTTTCTGTTATAAATGTCGTAGCAAATCATGCAGATCCAGCATATCCTGAACATTTGCTCCTAAACAGATTCTTATTCTGTTGTTATCACGAATATTGCATAATAGCATATTGTTGACAATCAAAGACTTAAGAAATTATTTCGTATTTGTCTTTTGACCAGATCTTCTGTCTTCTATCTCTTATGGCCTATGTGTCCGTGAATTCATCTGAGTACTTAAGTTTTGCTTCTACTATTGGTGCAGTGCATAATTAGGAAGCAAAGTACTACAAGTGCATAAAGAGACAGGGAGAGCAACCTAAGAAGGACTAGAGACAATGTTTCATGTGTGTGTGTGTGTGTGTGCAAGTTTCACAATGTTCCCCCAGTGCGCTGTTAAGCTAATTTGCTTCATTTGTCCAGAAAACTGACAGAGTAAGCGGCAACTGGAGCTTGAGAGAATGTTAAAATGGCAACGGACTGTGGGCCGTTTTGTATGGGCCAAGTGTTGTGTGTTAGTCAGTAAGGGGAATATAGGTCTAGGCGGCAAAGTGTTGACATGAGGCCATGTTCTCGGCCCTAGTGAGGAGCTATAGTATTTAGCCCCGGCTGGACGATTGGTCATGCCAAGCCAACGTTAACGTGCCGGACAGTGCAACACGAAAGCCAAGTCAACCAGCTGAAAAACACACGCGCAGACCCAGGACATCGCACAGTGGTATACAACAGGAAACAGAAACTTATCGCAAATTATTCATAATTCTTTGTCTTAACGATAAAAAAGAAGTCAATATCAAAGAAGTTTATTTAAAATCTGTGATTAATTTGTTTGGTTGAAATAACTAATAATTCGCTTCAAGAGATTACTTAAGGAAAACAGATTTAATTTTTTTTTACAATCGATCGAATTTATATATACAATATAGATAATTCATTCAATATTCGAGCATTCAATATTCAATCATGGAATTGGAATTTCATTATTTCACTTTGGAGATAAATTTGATTAAAATGTATCATTTGCTGCCCATGGTCACAGATTTTGTGTGTGCTGGTGGGTTGAAGGGCAGACATACGAGGGAAAGAGCGAACAATAGCCTAAGCCCGGCCAAGTCAAGCCAAGGCAAAGTTTGCAGCTGGCACCGCATTGGTAGCTTTTGCCTTTTCCACTAGTCTACGCCTGGCTCTCGGTCTGGGTCTGGGACTGGGCTTTGGCTGGGGGCTGGGGTATATGGGTTTGGAATCCATGCAGTGAAAACATGTGTAATTGATCTGATTAAGTTGCCAGTGCCTGTGCCTCTATGCATGTGTGTGTGTGTGTGTGTGTGTGTATGTGTGTGTGTGCAAGAAATATGCCAGGTCCTCGCTTTGTGTATGCGGTCTCCTTCCCAAACCAAATAAACAGTCCGACAGACGCACAGATAGACAGACAAACCACTAGCACCCCATGCCCCCCCGCCCACAACGACGTCACTTCAAGTACTTTGTCCCACCCAACTCCACCGCACCGCAGCCCTCCTCCATCTAAACCCACCCTTTGCTTGTTGGGCTGTCCGACTATTTGCTGGTACTAACTCTTGTTGTTGGCCATGTTTATTTGCTGCCACACGCTTTTGCTGTTTAATGAAACGGAAATATAACATTTTAGTTTGTGGTTAAATATTGTATAATTTTTAACGCACACACACACACACACATACAGATACAGACTGAACAATCAAAGGTAAATGGTGTATGCCAAGTGGATGGCTTACCGTTATGTTTTAATCACTCTAACTATGTACATATCTCTTCTCCATAACATTGTTTTGCCGCCGCTCTGGGAATTATTTGTTTATTTATATTAAAGTACTTTAAGCCGCTTTTAAGTATCATTATAACAAAATTACAAACTATTTATGAATTAAATGCAAAATTTTGCATAATTTTTTCATAATTACAGTTTATACTTTAATTCGTTTACTATGCAGCCCTTTCCTGATTCGAGTTCATTGAGAAATTTCATGTTAATTACGATTCACATTTAAAATTTCATATGTCATTCAATTCTCGACTCAAAGTATCAAGTTAAAAGACTTAATTTAGATTAGAAATATTCTTTTTTGAATTCTAAAATATTTAAGACAAATTGGAATAGAAATTTTGAAAAAATTTCAAAAGTTATAATAAAGTTTATTTTAAATAAATTTAATGAACATTTGGGTCGATAAAATATTCCTGCACATTTTCATGACATTGACAACAATTTATAAAGGAATTCAACACTTGCTGGCTTAAAGAGTAATTGTATAATTTAAATTTTCTACATTTCTAGAAACCACATTCTTTTCTCTCTCTCTCTCAATCTCTCTCTTTCTCTATCCTCACGTGGGTATCTCGTATTCATTTGTATTCGCCTTTGCCATTTCTTTTTTAAAGTTTCAAGCATTTTAATTTAATTTAAATTTTATTTGCTTTACTGAGTATGCATTAAAATTGCAGTATGTAGTTTTTTAATATTTAAATGCACTCTATCCGTCTCTATGCATTTCTGTCGCACACATTTCGTGTTGTCTCTATCTCGCTCAGCTGTTATCTTCTTCATGTCTCTTTATTCTGGGTTTTGGGTTTTTGTTTTCTGTTGGGTTTTTCTCGCCTTTTTTTTGGGGAATTTTCTCGTTGCAATTAAAAAAAAAAAAAACAAGAGAAAAATGTTGGGAACTGGAACTGAACAACGATTAACTGCTGTGACTCATGTGTATGCGTGCCACGCCCACCGCCCATGCTATAACTACTACAACTATTACTATGAGCAAATGTGGTCGGCCTCGGCGTTCACTGCTTCTTCTGCTTTTATTATTATTACTATTATTTTTATTATTTGCACTATTGTCTGCAGAATTCTCTCTATTCCCATTTCGTTCTCTACTTTTCTTAGCCAAAGAATGCACTCCACACTTCATATACCACACACACACACACCGATTCTATACCAAAATCCAACAAAATCCAAGCACATATGTAAACGCTTTTTGCGAGGGTAACAACAAATACATATAAAATTAATCGATTAAAAATAACTTTCTAATCTGGGCCTAATAATTAATTAAGATTTGAAAATTTACTTGAATTTTGCTCAGTTTGCTTAGACATCTTCCCTTAAGACATCCAGAATTGAGATATATTTTTGGATATACCCTTGAAGATCCCTGGTCCACTTCAATATCAAGCAAATTTAATCCAAGTGGTCCACCAGGTCCAACTCATTCATTCTTTACGAACTCACCTCGTTTGCCAATTGCTTGCTATTCATTTTGTGGTATTGCGCTCTTCTTCTTCATCTGAAGGCGTTTTGCCTGCCGACATGAAACAAAAGTGCAAATGCATATTTATACTTGGTCATCTCTGTAAGTGTGTGCGTGTATATACATATATGGTTTCCAACACATTCCCATTCTACACCCCTCTTGCCTCTTGCCATCACATCATTTGCTGGCCTGCCTCGCAGTGCTTTCCTATTTTCTTCCATGTTTGCCTAAAAGCAAAATATTTGTTGTTACGTTACTTGATCTCGCCTCACCATGTCTCTGTCTTTGTCTCTGTCTATGTGTGTGTGTGTGTGTGTGTTTGTTTTCATGTATTTGTATTTGTCTGCATTTTGTTGATAGTTGGGATTATTTTGTGGCAATTTATGCGAAACAAGGCGAAAGCTTTTGCCCATGGTCCATCTCACAACTGACCAACTCTTACAGCTCCTATCCTCCTTTTCTTCCTCTCTCACTCTTGGTTTTCTTCTTCAGCCACGCCTTCTATTTCGTCTATGTGTGTGTGTGTTAGTCGGTTGTGTCGCCGGCTTTTGTGTGCATTTGGGCTTAAATTGAGCAACAATAAAGTTTGGCCACAAAGGCAAACAACTGTAGCTTTAGGAATATGTGCGGGAGGTAGTAAAAATAAAAATAATAGAAAAAAAAACAAAAATGAGAGAGAGTAAAACAAAAAACTCTTGAAAAAAAAGAAGAAGAAATAGTTTTTTATACTTCTTCCTCTTCATCCTTAACGTTAACTTCTTCTACTTTTTATTCACTATGAAACTTTCTCTTCGCTTCTCTATTTTTTCCTACCCTTCTCGTTCTTTTTTGCAGATACAAATATTTGGCTACAATTCACAGTTATATGCAAATTTCTCCGATGCCCTGAATCGTGCTCAGGGCATTGTAGGCGTATCCATATTGCTCCAGGTAACCAACAGAACTGCCAACATTCAAAACTAACGCAAAAAACGAATATAAAAACAATAAAACAAAAAGACAGAATATTATTTTGCTGACTCAAAAAAAAACATTTTTTAGTTGAAATGCCATGAAAAAAATTCATATGTACATACTTCTTTAATATATCCCAAATTTAAGAAAATGGTTTAAATACTTTAATAATTATTTGAATTATTTCAAGTTTATGTTCCTTAAATCGTTTAAAAGTCTTTTAATTCCACTTTGAAATTATACTCTCTTCCTTTAGTGGATTCTTGTTAATTTTTTTTCTTTATACCACAGTTGGGCGATCTTTCCAATCCTGAGCTGCGTATGCTGACAGACCAATTGGAACGTATTCGATATGGCGGCGATGAGGCATTCGTTAAGCGTCTATCGATACGAGGCCTATTACCGGATACGGATCATTATATGACCTATGACGGGTCAACAACAGCGCCCGCTTGCCATGAGACAGTAACCTGGGTGGTTTTAAATAAGCCCATCTATATAACAAAACAACAGGTGAGTTGCTGGGCATAATCTTAGCGATAGGTTAATATTAGTCTTTAAACGAATCAATGATGACAATGTATTTCTTTCAGTGTAATAGTGAACATTAATGGGTTAATTGCAATTTTAGTTCATGTCACCCTCAGCTTCCTGTCTCAATCGCTGTCTCTTTCTTTGTTCTTTGGTCATATTGCTTTTCCTACGCTGTCTTCCTCCCCCTCTGTCTCTCTCTCTCTCTCTCTGTATGGCGGTGTTACTTTTAATTTGGTAAATTATGTTTTGCCAGCAAGGTGCAGTTGCCCCTTCTTTCCTTCGACCCACCCCCTCGCTCTGTTGACATGCAGCCACTAAATTACATTGCCGTCTCGCTGTCTGGCAATGTTCTGGCTCTGGCTCTGGCTATGGTGCTGGCTCTGTTGCTGGTCCTAGTCCATGCCTCTGCCTTTGGTTCTTCAGTCTGGGTGGTCCTCTATGGCGCTGCCACAAGTTGTAATCATGTGCCCATGGGTGCCATTGAGCTTGTTGAAGTTTTTATGAGTCTGCCACGGTTTTTGGTCTCAGCCAGAGACACCAACCAGTGAGAAAGTGAGTGTGTGTGAGAGAGAAAGAGAGACAGAGGAGTTACATAAATGCAACAACCGTGTGTGTACCTATGTGTTCCCTACTCCTTCTTCAGTTTTACCTCACCTTAGCACCACAACCATTTCTATCTTTCTCACTGTTTACATTGTTTACACGTACGCCGCTGGCCATCATGCCAGCACCACCAACCACCCTCCACTTACCGCCCTCCATCACCATGCAGCACCCCTCCAACGCCGCTTCCCTCATGCATGTTGGCGTCTTTATTACAGCACTGCACTTAATAAACATTTGCGTTAAATTTTTTCCAACCGTTTTTTTTCCGCTTACTTTTTTTCGTTTTCGCTTTTTTGGTTTTTTTCTTTTGCTTTGAGTTATGGTTACTTGCCACTTTGTTGCAACTTAATTTAAAACTTAAATGAAATTAGCTAATAAAACAGAGAGACACACAGACAACGGGCATACTAATTTATAAACATTAGATGGCCATCAGTCAAACAAACACACACAACAAAAAAAACCATCAAGGAAAACGTAGAAAAAAAAAAAAACAAATGAAAATTAAAAGTAGGTTACGTGGCCTGAATGGTGGAAAGCAAGGATGTAAAAGAAAATCCCCCCAATGACAATATTTGTAATTTCTTGGCATGGCAATCATGCGCGTACATTTTCGATAATCATTTCTATTAACTATATCCAGTTCAACGATTAAAAAACTTCTAGCTTAAAAAAAACTTTTAAAAGATTCATGAGTTTGCATATAAGAGCAAAGAAAAAGTTAACTTAATAATATTAAGGTATCACTATATTACAATCCAAATAGTTCTAAACTGTTTTCCAAGAAAATCAACGAATAAAGGTTTTCTTATTGAACATTTTTAACAATGATTACTACTTTCATTTCAACTAAAGTGACTTAAGTTCACTTAATGGGACCATGGGACTCTTGACCAGTTGAAGTGGATAGGTTTAGATGTAGATAAAGCCGTTTTTCAAGACGTTCAGCATAATTATCAATCAATTTTTATCGAATGTTTTTTCTTAAAGCCCTTCAGAGACAAAATCGTGCTTGTGCTAAATTGCTAATCCTAAAAATAAGCACAGACACAAGAGAAGTTGACAAGGAAGCGTCAAAAATTGGTTAAAAGTAAACCAACTACAACACACACACACACACAGACACAGACACAACAACAACAGCATCGGCAGCAGCATCACCATCAACATCGAGTCAATAACACTTAATCTACTCAATCTGTTTATCAATTGACTTCCGTCAGAAAGCGCTTTTCACGACAACATTGGCCTGGCTTGGTTGATGTTGATTGGGGGCGGGAGAGTGGGTTAACTGGCAGCAATCCCCCTTCAAATCTCCTTCATCAGTTTGTGTGTGTGTGTCCGCTCAAGTGTAAATTAAGTTGTGCACGTGTGGGATATGTCAGTGTGGTGATGTGTCGCCGGCCAAAAAGTATGCAACACTAAATGCCACTCAAGGCATATTAAGAACCGCGATACCGCACATGAAACCTTTTCAGCCACCAATGTGTTACGTTGTGCTGTGGTGGGGTGGGCGTGGTGTGGTGTGGTGTCTGAATTTTGTGGGTGGTGCTAAATTGTTATTTGGCAAATGGGCAGAGCCTGAGATAACGAAAACATGCTAACAAAAAACCGTTGACATAGCAGTAATTTTTGAGGTCCATTTTCGGAAACGGAAACTTTCATCATCATAAAATTCATAATTTCATTTACCTTGTTTATATTATTATTATTATTATTTTTTCTTTAATGTTGTTGTTTTCATTTTCGTTGCAGTTACACGCCCTGCGCCGTCTTATGCAAGGCAGTCCTGATCATCCGAAAGCACCGCTGGGTAATAATTATCGGCCGCCACAGCCGCTATTACATCGGCCCATTCGCACAAATATTGACTTTAAAACGACGAAAACAAACGGCAAAGCCGCCTGCCCTACCATGTATCGGGAGGTCTACTACAAAGGTAAGTAATTAACGACCAAAAATAAACGAATCATTATCAATTTTACTTTAATTTCGGGAATACATTTCATTCTCTCACCTTTAGCGACCAGTTGGAAACAGAACTAGAAGTCAATGCACCACATAACTTAAGAACCTACGAACGTAAGAACGTAACGTAACGTAAGACGTTTATGGCGTAAGTAGTGTGCGGTGTGCGCAACAGGAGCTTCCACTAAACATATATATACAGCAAAATTTACAAAAACCAAAAACAAAATCAACTTCAAACTAGAAAATGGCAAACAACAAAAACTAAACACAGAAAACAAGTCAAAACAATTGAAGTATAAGAGAAAAACCCACAAAAAATAAGGAATAAAGTAAAGAGTAAAGAAGTCGATGAAATTATTAGAACAACCTACCTAAGAAAACGTAGCATTTAATGTGATTTTTTTCTTCGAATCAAAATGAAATTGATTCACATCTAATGTATGAGTCTGTGTGTATGTGCTGGAGTTGTTTTTTTTCCATAATGTGTGTGTTGTTGTTTTTTTTTTTTTTTTTTTGGCTTAGGATTAAGCACAATTAATAACCATAGCATATTGTACATTATAATTGGTGAGAAAATAACCAACAAAAAATGAAAGTGAACAAAAACGAATACAAGATCGAATAAAATGAATAGCAAAATTACAATTTCGGCAAACCGGAATTAATATACCCTTGCAGATTTCAGACTCTAAAGATTTTTAAGCAATCGATTGATGCTGTTGTCCGACTAGCCGGCCAATTTTATCGATAACGATGAGTTTCTAGAAATGGGCATCGATCAAATTATATAATTTGCACCTCAATCTCGTGTTTGAATTACTTAAGGGTAATGTATTAGAGAATGCATATGTTGGGGGAATTCATTTTGTAAGCTTTCTGCAAGAGTATAGTAGAAATAGAATAGTTATCCTCAATCATTAAAGTAAATCCGCCATACAGATACACACACACACACACGAACATATATATATATATACTAGCGAATGTTATATATACATACCAAAGGATACAAAAGAAGATATATAAATATAGAATGCATTATGCAAAACCCACCCGTGCTACATATTACAAACATAAACATATACTTACTAATAATAAAACCAACAACACATTAAAAAAAAAAACTAAATAGAAAAACAGAAAAACAAAGTATAACAGATATCCTGACATAATCGTTTATTTGTATGTATGTATTTATATACAAATTGTGTATAGAGGAGAAGAGTCAAGCCGAAAGGGAGTCAAATCAGATTCTATTCATTATTTGTATTATCCATATCATAGCTGAACCAGACTAGGGCCTAGAATTTGTTTGTGTGTGTACAGTATATTTCTAATGAAAACCAATACCCAAATAGAAATACATTGATATACAAATAAAACTATAAATATACATAACATTGAAATGCAATAATAATAAAATGATAATCGCATAGCAGCAAACATATAAAATATGGCTTAAATCAGTTTTTAAACAAAATAATATGTAAAAAAAGAATCATGGATTACCGCCGCAAATTGATTAAATTTTCGAGTCATCAAAATTTGAATAAGCAAGTTAAACTATTTGTGTTTCTTAAATTCCAGTTGGCCAACTAGCAGAGAAAGAGAGAGTCCAAATGGAGGTAAAAAGATCTGTTTTTATTGCATTTAGAAATTGGTTAACAGAACTAGTAAATAACACCTGTATTAGTCTTGCCATCTTCACTCATTTAGCAAAACGTCCGCAGTTGCATGCAGTTAAATGCAATTGACCACAGAACATTTCTCCAGCCCGACCGACCCGTCATGATGCCATCTTCTGCTGTAGCAGAGGGGTGAGGTGAGGTGGGCAGCAGGACCTTATCTTGCAACTGCATCAAACTCAAACCCAAACTCTCAAAAAATTCAAACCGAATGGAATCAAAACCGACACCGACAACCGAAATACCATTCTCCCCCACCCCAACCCGTCTCCCCTAACCCACCACATATGCCATACAATGTCCCTTATCGAACACACAGCGAAATGCAACATGAAACCACAAAATCTGTTGCGGTTATTTAAAATCACGTTTAAATACGAAAGTGCTGTAGTTAGTGGCGCGCAGTTTCTGCATAAAAATGAACTTTTATGGCCAAAAGGGAAATTATTACGTATACGTAGCGTGGCCAGGGACATGGCCGAAAAAGTGGCCAACACACACACACACACACACACACACACACACACACACACACACACACACACACACACACATTTTCTCCACATTTTAGAGGGCTGTGCTGGGTTAGTTGACGCTTTGCCCGAGAAGGATGAATGGTTTGCTGTGGTGCGGGGGGAGGAGGAAATGGCGGTATATAAAATCACATAATAATTTGTATAAATATTTGCATTATTTTAGCTCTAGCCAGACTTTTGTGCTTTTGTTGTTTTTTTTGCATTGCACTGCGTTGTGTATATTATTTTTCCATATTTTGTGTGTGAAAAACTTTTTTGTATTTTTGCATTTGCTTTTTATTTTATATACAATTTTATTTTTTATTTTGTTTTATTTATTTTGTATTTTGTTTTTTTTTTTTTTGTTTGTATGCATCGAGGGATTTGCCAATGGAAAATTATGACTTAAATTAATACATTTCAAATGTAATTTATTTATGTGAAATGCATTGCAAACTCGGGCTTACCAGCAGCCACCAAAAAATATATTCCGCGTGCATAAAAAACAAGCAAAACGCCCACCAGATGGTTCCGCCATTTGACCGATTTTTTTTTGCATTTGCATTCTCTAGGAAATACCCTGTAGGAAATGTATTTCTAGTTAAGAAGCAAACTAAACGACATCAGAGTTTTTTTTGTAGAACCTTAAAAAATCAATATAATTATTGGAATCGATCGTAATTCATATTTATTCTCTCTTTATCGGCAATTGATCATCAGAAACAGGACAGGAAATAATTTTAATTTTTCGAATATTTCAAGAGCATTTCCAGAGTATTTTCTAAGTCGTTGCTGGTCTTCTCGTTATTCTTTATTTAATTTCATTTTTGTTGGCTGGGCCGCTGCGTGCCATGCAGCTGCAAACTCAATTCCAACTTTCTGGCTGACTTTCAATCAATCAAATGGTTGGTTTGGGTTACTGGTCTGGAGGTAGATGGGGGTGTTTGAACAGATTGGTGGGTAGATGGGGTAAGTCTGGGGCAGTGAAACTGATTTGCGGTGGAACACACTCGGCAGTGGCAGGAAGAAAGCAAATGGCAATACGAAACTGACCATGGTCAGTGGCATATGTATATATTGGCGGCAGTCAACCGCAGAGACTCGGCATTGGCATCGGACTTCAAACTTGGCCATATTAACCTTTTGCCAGCCTTTAATTTATTTGTTATTTATTTGTATGCACACATACATACACACAAACACACACACACACACACACACACACATAAAGTGGAAAAGCCGTCACTCTTATAGGCCAGTTTATATTTATGGCCAATACAGAGTCATAGAGCGAGAGAGAGAGTGGGCGGAAGAGCAAGCAACACGGTCATTTCTTGAACTGAACTCTCAGTGTCTTATTCTACACATATTGAAATTTCTTTTAATATATTAATGCAATTACAGATCTTAATTTGTAACTTAGTTATATCTTATAAAGAACACATTACAGCCACATATTTTCAATTTCTATCATATGTAAGATATGTATGTCAGTCCATGTTTAAATTTTAGTTGCTATAGGATAAATATTTTTGCTCATCAATGAAAATTTGTTTACTAAACTGGCAACGTTTCTTTCGAAACATTTTTCTTTCGCATATTAATACATATATGAAAATTGTTTTTTGCATTTGATATATTTTGTATTGGCAGCCAAGTGAGACAGAGACACAAAACAAACCAAAAAAAAAAAAAAAAGTGTCCAAGTGACTGCGATAAAAGCCAACATCGATCAAGTTAAGGGGCCACTTTTCGGTCATTGGTAAAAGTGACAAATTCATGCACATTTATTACAATAAATAAAAAAGAAGCAAAAGATAGAAAACTGACATACAGATAGATATACAAACACATATACATACACATTTATTGGATATAACTCTTTGCCTATGGACAAATTCATAGACGTTATCGTTTTGCATTTAATGAAAAGCCATCAAAGTGTCAAATTGGTTTTATTAAACGATTAGATCGATCAGAGCCCAACAAATTTTACAGTTTGAAAGTTTATCTAACTATTGTACACACACACACACACACACACACACTGAAGTAGAGGCAAGTGGCTGTCATATATAAATATGGCTATAAAGTTGAATTTCGTGTTTTCTAATTATGCAAAATTGATTATCGATTGCCCAAGATGCAGTAATTGAACGATGCGCAAAATGCTAAATAAACCAGTTGTTCGTTGTGGGGGAAAAACAAAGATTTTTTCTAAAGAAAATTAGTTTTTCAATACTCTGTAATGCAAACAAATTTCCCATTTATACATAGATAACTTAATATTTGCTATCTTTACAGTGTTTTGTTTGAAATATACTAATGTTTATAGTTGAATAATTTTCATTGTTATTGCCGATCAGTTCGCATTTGTTTGGAATTCTATTCCAGGGTATATGATTGGAATGCGGATATTGTTGAGGTATTATGTAATAGTCGATTGTAGTCAATTGCACTTTGCTGAATCGTAAGCAACTGAATCGTCTCAACTCTGAATATCGATAAGGCAAAACTTAGAGGCTAAAGATGTTTGTTCAAGGTCAAGAGGCACATCTTAGACATATTTTCGCTCAATTCAAGCTGAGAACTATGAACCAAAAATATATTGCATACTTTCGGGAGTAACGCAAGATCAAAATTTGTTGAATTGACCTTTGAGAGTTTTGAAGACTTTCGCTTCACCCACACAGACACACACATTGGGATCTGTCTATGGGTGTGTTTTGTGTGTGTGTGTGTGTGTGTGTGTGTGTGTGTATTTGTATTGTATTGTATTGTATGTAGGAGCTACTACTAATTAAATTATGTAAATGAAATTGAATTTGAGCATATTTGTTGTGGGCAGTTCATAAATTTTACCATTAACCCAAAACCCTGTCCCATCATCATTTTCGCGTTTTTGGTCGGCATGTAAATCATATTACAATAAAATGCATAGCATAGAGCGGCAAGCAACATGGCACGGCAGCAACGCACTTAATTATGACATCATTAATTTTTAATAATGACAATTTTGCGACAATAAATCACTTAACTAACACAAATGCAAATTATGCCAGACAAAATGTGGATGGGTGAGAGGGGAGGGGGCAGTTGCCTGGAATGGTTGCGGGTTGGTTGGCGGCGAGCATCGCGAAACCATCAACATGTATGAAATTAGTGTAAAATTTAAACAATACGTGTGTGTATGTGAATGTGTGTTCTTGTGTGTGTGTGGGAGTGTAAGTGGTATTTGTATGTGTATGTGTGTGTGTGTGTGTGATCCTGTGCGTGGCATAAACAAATAAACAGATTGACTATACAGTTCCTCGTCCTCATCCACACAGCAACATCCTGTGTCCAGTGTTGTGTGTCCTTTGCCTTGTCCATGGCATTGAGTGATGGCATTCTAGCAGAAGGATGACTTCCACTCTCTCCTCACCTGAATTTAATTAATCTCGCTACCGTCAGTTGCACACAATTGCAATTAACTTGCAACACTCGCATAATTACAGGCGACCTCATGTTTTGCTACTTATCAGCATTAACATTGCCATAGAGCGAAAGGCAGAGAATGCCAGAGAGAGAAAGAAGAAGTGACTATGGCTAGAGGCGTAGAATGCATGACTAGAAACCAAAAGCTAGACTAACTAAATGCCACATATGATCCAATTAACTTTCCTTCATTTATTAGCAATATATTATAATATTTCAGTTTGCTGTACAGTGAGCTCTCTTTCAGATTTACTCTACTTAAAAACTAAACTATACAAATATTGTTTTACCGTTTTCAATTTAAAAAATGATTTTGTATATTTCATAGATTTCCCTTTTCCATGTTTCACACATGTTGATTTTAGTTGAGACTTTTAAAACATCTTCGAAGGAAGTTTCATACATTGGAGATGAGCTTCAATCGATTTCGATTAGTTGTTATCGATATTTTTTTTCTTGGATACCTAATCTCATATACCCGAGTTTGTTAGAGCTAAATAATTGCTGGGTATAATAAGCGACAGGCTCACTTTGGCACATGTCGTTTCTCCGTGTTTGCATGTGTATTGAGGTGTGTGTGTGCGTATGCGTGTGTCTGAGTATGTGTGTGTGGGCAGTGGTTGGCTCATTGGTCATTTGGTTGCTGCTTGGTTGGTGTTAGCGGTTGCTCGTCATCGTCATCATCAAAGTTGTTGCTGTTGCTGGTGTTGTTGGTCAGCGACTGATTGCAAATGTGTTGTTGTTGTTGTTGTTATTGCTAATGTCGGTGGTGTTGCCGCCTTGTGGTCAACAGAGTCACCTGCCACAGTTCCCATTCCCGATGCCCGATGACGTCGCTGCAAATTAACATTTTGTAACGCGCGTTTCGGTTGCTGCCGTATTTTCATTTCGCACTTTCCCCCTCACGTTCTATTTTCCAACTCTCACACTTTCTCCACCGATCCCCTACAGCAACTCTCCCAGTCTTCTATGTCTTCCCTGTCTCTGTGGGTATGTGTGTGATATGCATTTGACATGAGAACTGGACATTGCGATTGTCGTTAACCTCCGACCCTCGACCTCTTCTCATTTCACGTTGACGATGCTTTTGTGGCAAATTGTTGTATTTGCACTTGATTGCCAAATCAAATATTTGTTGCACATGGCGGCTGCGGCTGTTAAGGGGGCGTCAAGCTGTCGGAGATGGGCGTGGCATAGCTACATACATATGTGCATATACATATATGTATTTGTGTAGGATGTAGGCTTCCATTTCACATATAAATAAATAATCAAATACTTTGGGGAATTTTTAGTCCGAACAAGGCGTACATGTGTATGTGTGTAAGTTTGTGTGTGTTTGGCTTTAAGTGGCGCTAGTTGATTAAATTAGATAAATTTAAATTGAAATCAAATTCGAAAAGAAACAACAACTAATTCAAATCGATTATTATTAACTATAGCATTTATTTTAAATAATATTCCGTCTTTTTTGATTAACTTCAATAAGGTCGAAATCTAGACAAATTCCGTCTTCATAATAATTAATTTACAGCATTTTAAAGTTACACCCCCTAAAGGTATACTACACTTTGCAAGTTCTGCTGAATAGTGGCCTTAATACCAAATATCGATTTCCTTAAAATGTCTCTAACTAGTTCAAATTAAAAATCAGCTCTCAGCCAAAACTTGTTTTTATTAGCTTGCAGTTTATTAACTTTGAATTATCCTCAATAGACCATTTCAGTCATAAAAGCATTAATTGATCGAAATTTTAATCAAATTCAAGTTATTGTCGAATTAAATTCATAAAACGATCAAAACAAAAATAAAGTAAATGTAAAAAAAAAAAAAAAACAGAAATGTTCAATTAAGTAAATTAAATTAATAATGTAATTCCAATATAAACAAATTTAACAAATAGGATAATAAACTAAAATAATTCAATGTTAACTTGTAGAAAAATATCTTAAATAAGTAATGAAAAATAAAAACAAAGTATTCTCTGTGTTTTTTAAGTTGTACAAATTTATATAAAAATTTATATGATGTTTATATGAGAATAACATAGATGAATTATAACAAAAGAAGCCAAACTTTGGTCAACCGAAGTTCTAATACCCTTGCCATTGGAAATATGTGAATGTAAAGCAGAAGAGAAGAGTTCGATAGTCTGTTTACGGAAACGATAACTTATCGATTGTTTGAACTTTCGATAAGGAACTGAACTAATTTTTGCAAGGGTATCAAAAAATCCAAATGAAATGATGTTTCTTTTGTTAAATTAGTAAGCTTGAACCATAATCATCAGAATATTTATACGATTAATACATAAATATATATACTTGTAGTTACTATAAATATAAATTAATAATATAAAGACAAACTGCTTATATACATATGTTTATATAAATATACATATATATATATATGTAAGGCGCATAAACACCAAATGTGTGTAGTGTAGTGTAAAGGACGAATATTAAGTCACATATTAGGGGTAAATTGTGCACCCTTTTAACCATATAAGCTTTCATTTTTGTTGTGTGTTTGACATTAAAAAGGCATTAATAATAAAAATAATAACGTAAAACACAAATGATTTAGTGTGTAAAAAGACATAATATACTATACAAACATACATATATACACACCTACATATAGAGATATAAATATATATATATATATGTATATAGATATATATATATATACTATGATTATGTATGTGTTTGGGGAAATAACAAATATACGAGCATATATACAAAATGGAGTTGGAATATTTATTGATCATCTTGCTTCACTTTCATTTTTCAGATTTAAGCTTCAAGCTGTAGGAAATTACCTGTAACATTATACCACCTTCTCTTTCTCGTCTCGCTCTCTCCGCCTTCAATAAAAAAAAAAAAAAAACTAATTTCCGACACGCCTATAAAAAAGAAGGAGCCTCCTTGACACAATGTCATACAATTAAAAAAAAAGGAAAAATAAATAAAACAAAGCCCAACGAACGCCCACAAGGAAGCCCAACAAATGTTCTACATTAGTTTGGGTAATTTTCTAGTTCTCTACGAGGGCTGCTTTCAAAGTTCAAATCAAATCATTTAGCGTCTAAAACTATTCGAAGACCCACAGAATTAAAGAAATTCACCCTCAGAAATTCCAATAGTTTTACAGTATAACTCAACTCACAAAAAGAAAGGAAAACCAAAAACCAAAAAAAATACACCAAAAAAGACAACCAAATGAAATAAATATAATAAGATGATAAAATGGATTTTCATGTTGGCCAAGTTTATGTATGTTATTGTTACCAGACGATAAAAATCTCTTTCATTTCCCATTTGAATTTGCCGCCGTATGCCTCTCTAGAGTCAGAGTGAAAACCAGGAGAAGGAACGCATCTTATCAGCCGAACATAAAAAAAGAAGCAAAGCAGAAAAAAAAAAAAAAAAACAAAAACAAAACGAAACGAAACGAGGAGGCTGTAACGAAATAAATGCCGGATATCCGGACGCCCCCTTAGGCCAGATGGCGGTGTTAATAGGCGCACGACAATAACAACAAGAGAGAGGAAATTTGTTAAACAAACGCCATCAGCCTCCTCTCATGACCCCTCAGGAGCAACTCAATGGGGTGTGAGTCGTCGAGGTCTGTGGGGTCTGGGAAGCTTAATAGATTTGCCAGCAGCTTCTGTTGGCATTAAGGTCTTTCCTTCTTTAACATTTCTGGGCATACTCTTAGTTCCCGTTGGGTTCAATGAACGCTTTCGTGTTGTTTGCTTATTGATTTTGGTCTGCTCCTATCTTCTAATTTGTGACGTTTTCAGTTTCATGGACAACCAAAAAATCCGCACCTCCCTTCCCCCAATAAGGTTTTCTCAGACATTGTACATACCTAGCGCTAGTTAAATCGGATTACATACGCCCAGCGTAGGTATAAACAAAAACGGGGAAGAAGGAGGAACAGCCGTAAAGAAAAAAAACAGCAAAAATCAAAAAATACAAATCCAACCAAACATACATACTTTCGATTGCAATACCACCGAAACAACAATTGGAAAAAAATGTGAGAAACTAGAAAGTTGATTCGACGTTTGGACTACCCTCGCAGCTATTGCCTAAAATGTCGTATCTGAAAGAACCTTAAAAAAATTTGAATCAAAGTTATTTGTAGAAAGTTATTTATTTAAATAGGTGACTTTCATTTACAATCTTCACTAACTTACCGCATAGATTGATAACTGCTTCGACGACTTTTAGCTACCCTTCTATAGCTATTCAAACTAGCTATAGAACTAATGTATAGACCATATTTTTTTGAGATTTGTAGAGAAACCAAAAAAAAAAAAAAAAAACAGGGCAAGCCATTTGAAGATATGAAAACTGCAAAACTGGAAAACGAATCAACAATCCGTTCCGACGGACGGATGGACGGATGGAGGGACATGCCATGGCAGAGCCGTACAGGTGTGCTGGTTGGTCAGGTCTTTTCGGAAACCGGATGTTAACAGGGCCAGCAGCTGCAGCCCGATTCATGGATTCAGGATGCCCGGACCCGGACCCGAAGCCGAACCCGGAATCCGAAAAACAGATATTCAGAGTACAAAAGAGGAAATTAAAATATGCAGAATGAAAACCGCGCGTTTTGAATTTTGGCGCGAATTTTTGGTTTTTTGGTTACATTTTCGCATAAATTTTACCACCCACAACCAATCACCACTCAGAAAACGAAGCGAAATCGTTTCAGTTTCGAATGTATCATTAAAATATGCAAATCTGAAGCCACTTTGAGATGGTAGCGTGCCGTGAACATGGTCCGGAAATTGGGAATGATATGTAGTGCTATTGGCCAACGTGACACGATCTCCAAGCTTCCTCACACACTCCCCCTGCCACCAAGTGGGAGCTATTAAATGAAAAGATTGCTCACGGGTCAAAAGTCCAACAACGATTGGCATTACAACCATGGAGAGCTCTATTTGGTAGGGAGGAGAAGAACCGAAATGCGGTGGCAAAACGATTTATGTCCTGCCAGATACAAATCGATTGAACTCTCCGTTTTGCCCCACGCTAAGCAAACACTATCGGGCAGAGGCGGTGAGTGTTTAGATTGAATGTAAACTGCACTTATGACAATGAACAAGTGAACCCAGTGAATGCAGTATCAAGCTTCCCTCATTCACATTGGAGCCACAAGGTTCTCAGGGTCGTGCGGGGTCCTGGATCACAGGCCATGAATGTGCGCGTTGCTTCTAAGCAAAAGGAAATGTTTGGTCGTAACAATAGTTCAGCTTCTCTCTCTCTCTCTCTCTTCGTTCACAATGGGCAAAAATAACAAATATTTGTTTCAAAAAAATACTTTCAAATTCTAGTCTTTATTCCTTTTCATGATCATCGTACAAAACAAAAAGATTATATTCCCCTTTTTTGGTTACCCATTGAATTGGGCTTTGAAATATATTCTAGATAAGCCCATAGAGGCCAGCAGTCAAGTTAAACGCATTTTCTATTCATACTCTGCACATTGACATGCTGCAATTTCAACGTTATTTCTATTTTGTTCTGGTATTCCTTGTCTCCGTCGTAGAAGTGGAGGAGTCGCTGGTTCCAACATTGTTCATACGTCTATTGGCTGCAGATATTTTCTATTTCTTTTTATGATTTATGGTGCTGAAATATTAGTTTTGCTTATTTCATAGAGACGACGAGGGCACCCCGTGTGGCCAGCTATGGCTGACTCTTTGCTTTCTCTCTGTCTCTGTCTCTGCCTCTCTTCGACTTAACCTGAACCCATCGTCACACTAGTTACCCCTGGGGGCGACCAAACACCATGTTGGAAGCTCTCGAGCTCAACAAGAAGCCAGCTTGTGCGCGCTGCTGTTACTGCTTCTGCTGTAGAATGCCACGTCTGAGTTGCATAGCTCATTTTATGTGCCAGGTGAACGTTTATAATAATCATAAAGGATAGAAAGAAAGAACCGTGAGCAAAAAAAAAATGAAAAGAAAAGGAATATACCTAAATATATGTGTATATTCAAAGTTCAGACCGCCGACTATTAGATACCTTCAAGTCAAGTAAATTCTGAGAACCTCTTAATTGCTGTTAGTATTCTATGTTGAATTCATTATAATATTGAAATATTGACAAATAGTTGGCAATACATATAAACTATTTGAGTTTATCCAGAAAGAGTTTGAAAACCAAACAAATAGAGAATTGGGAGGTCATTGTATAAGTCTAGTTATATATGGCATGAAGATAAAATTGTTTCGCTTGTAGTTGGTTTCCATCTTGAAATTGATGCACAAATCGTGTATACCCACTCCCGTATGTAGATATGTGTGTGTCTGTGTCTGTGTGTGTGTGTATCGAATGTGTTAATAAATTGCCACTTGCAGCTATTTTGCAGGCAAGGCAAATTGGCTTTTATGCAATTGCCAATTGCTTGAGCGCCACAAAGTATGCAGTACAAATATGTTTGTATGACGATAGTAGTCAATGGTTGGGTACCTACTCTCTATCCCTCACTCCCCAATCACTCACTCTCTCCTCTCACTCTCTCTCTCTCTCTCCCCCCTCTCTCTCTTACTCTTTATCTCACTCGTTTAGGTTCAGGTTCAAGTGTTTGCAATAAAATTTGATTTTGGTCTTTTCAGGCAATTCACACTCTAAGACTTCTGCAACTGAAACGCAAATTGGCACTGACAATGCCACTTCCACAAAAGACCATAAACGGAAGATACAGATACACTGACGTTATTGATAGATGGGTATTCAAATCAAAATATGTAGCTGTGCCTGTGTGTGTGTGTGTGTGCTCGAATATTGAAGCACATTTCAATTATATTTCATCAACTGATTTAGGTAAATGGATCTAGTTGCATATGAAATCTATTTCTGATAGTTTAACTAGTTTTCGGAGTAATACATCAAATGCGGTTATAATTGTGTACAAATTTTCAAGTGACAACTTCGATTGGGACACAATCCATGAGTATGTACCCATTTAGGCACTTGTTTCAATTGAACCTTTTGTTTATGAAATCGTTTTTAGGGCAACTAAAAGTCAAATTTTTCTTGTTGAGCTTTGGTAGTTCTTCTTTGTATAAGAATTGTGAGTGAATATTAAATTCAATTTGGAAAAAGAGATAATTCATGGACTTTTCGTTTCATATCCTTTTTAGACAGGACACT
Organism: Drosophila equinoxialis; assembly: GCA_018150345.1. NCBI lineage: Eukaryota > Metazoa > Arthropoda > Insecta > Diptera > Drosophilidae > Drosophila > Drosophila equinoxialis. Next base: position 1,674,035 of record JAECWI010000238.1, on the reverse strand, counting down.
CTGACTCGGTGACTTTCATACATATATCTTTACGCATTTATGGGTTGCATGTCAATTGTCGTTTTGCACATTTCGTTTAAGACTCTTTACATTCGTTTTATTTTTTGTTTCTTTGCCATGGTTTATTCGTCTTTTCGCCTTTGTTTTCCTTTGTTATTTTCTCTCCATCTCCTTGCCCTCGTCCCTTTTTGATTTTATTTTGTGTCGGCTCATTAAAACACGAACGAACAACAACAACAAAAAAAGAAGCCTCACACGCAATGGATTGAAAGGACAGGGCAGGCAGTAGCATAAGTAGGTGGTTCCGGTGCCAGGCGCTATTCACACACCTCACAAAATATGAAAACGAAAATTGTCACCATTCATTCGGTGCGTGTCGATTGCTGGGATGTGTTTATTTGCCATTTAGACCAGTCAGTCCGTGAGAGAGTCAGTCAGTCAGTGAGTCAGTTGGCAATTTGGTAAGCTATCGACAATCGATGTGTGTGTGCGTGTGTGTGTGTGTGTGTGTAACAATTAGGGCTACTGGCAGTAAAGCGGAAAGGTGCCTGAATGTGGCACTTGAGTGGCGCGATATATGGTATAAATAAACGAAATGTGTTTTATTTACTCATTGCCACTTGCATTCAATGTGACAGATATTTTTAAGGAATAGAAATTGTTTCATTTTTCGTATTATTTACGATAAGACACAATTTGTTTATTATCGATTTGCGTAAGCAAGCTGCGTAATAGTGAATTCACTTTGAATACTTATTATTGATATTGATTCTCAACAGGGATAACTTATGAACTAAAGCGAATCTTATAAACAATTGTAATTGTAAATTACACTTGCATACTTTAAGGAGGCTTTGTCGTTCTTTTCTAGTATTTATTTTCCTTTTGTTGTTGAGAGAAAGAGAGAGAAAACGAACTCTTGTTAAATTTAAACTTATCCATGTTGAAAATGAAATTTAATTTTATGACTCATTATTTTACGCACACACAGAACAGTATACACCTCAAAGCCCTTAGGACGCATATGTAGGACATAATACACATACATAAATATCGAAGAGGGTCGGGACTTAAATGAGCCTTCGACCGCTTTAGCTACCTGCCCCCCTGCACTGCACTCCCCCCCCGCTGTCACGACCATGTCGTTTATTTGGCTTATTTATTTGCCCTCGTCGTTTTGCCGTTTTATGCACACTTTTACTTTTACTTTCTATACAATTGTCGTTTTCGAGCACCCATTCCCCTAGCGCCCCCCATTAAACACCGCCATCACCCCATGCAGTGTGTGTGTGTGTATGACAGAGACACTCGAGTGGCTTTTGACATCGTCGTCATGAAAAAGGTAATGGCAAGAAGAGAGTTGTTGGGTAAGCGGATTGGTCCGTGTCTATTTAAATCGAAGCAAAATCAATTTCGGCATTCGCGTTTTATGCACACACACACAGAGGACAAAATAAAATGCGCGCATGAAGTGCGTTAAAATCACTTCCCCCATTTCTCTTTATCCACCCACCCACACACACACACACACACTAACATTGTAGGGAGTTTGAAGAGTGGATAACCTTTCCAGTATAGTAGCTGATGCATTCACATTTAAGCACATTGTAGACAATTGAAATGGTGTGTGCGCTCGTGTTTGTAAACACAGAGGCGTAGTTCCAGTTAAAACAATCCCCATTAACCATTACAGATTTCACATTAGAAAAGATCACACTGGATACGATCATGTTGACGGCTCCCTAAAGTATGTTAGCTTTTTTAAAACCCAGCTAATTTTTTGGCAGCCCATTGCATACTTCAGAGGGCGAATGGCGTACATGCTGCATCCCTTTTTATTGTATGTCAGCAATAATATATCTATTTATCAGGCATTGCCTTCTCTTCAGCCTGGCTCCTCTTTGGCTGTCTAGCTCGACTAACTAATAAGCCTCTCATTGTACCTTCTGGTATAGCGATTTATTTGATCTTTAACCGTTTCAAGGTTAAAATCCTAATGTAGTGTGGCGCCTCGCCATCTGCAGAAATTCCATTTGATTCTGCAACCATCCTCCAGAATCAAGATTCTATATCTCCAAGTAGAAGCTATTTTAGCATTGGCATTGGGCAGTTTTAATCCTGTTTACGTCCCTAGATCGGACTTTTAGGTGACAAGCCATGCGTGAAGCGACACAAGACATAGAGAGAGAAAATTTATTGACATATTCACATTTTTTATCTGCATTTACATATTGCCATTAATGCAATTCTGTAACATTGTTCTACTATCTAAAACATTAATTGAATTTTTCGTTTAAATTCGCAAATGGTGTATTAATCCTAAAAAGAAACGGATTATTGGTAAAAAAGAGTCCCATTCTGAAACGGCTTAAGTAGGTGGCACCGCTTACTTGTACTATTATTTAGTTAGTTATTCGGGATCATGTTTAAGCATGGATTATCATAAGGGATATAATTTAGTTGCTTGAATGGCTTATCCTAGTAGAAATACTCAGCTGGATGGTTCAAAGTTAAAGCTCGATGCTTTTTCATTTCAGTTTTATCACTTGATGGTAAGCCCTTTGCCTAAGCCTCTGATTCATCGAGATATTTGCTATTCCACCTGTCTCTTTATGGTGTGTGTAACCTATGCCTTCTCCCCCACATTCACACACACACACACACACACACGCGACTTTTGTGTATTTGTGCAAAAATAATCGCATTTCCGATTTGCGATTTGTGATTAGCGTGCGATAAACATTTTCTGCCTCCGTGCTGTGCTTTTGTGTATTATTCTTATAACTTTTCGGTATTACATTTCTCTTCTTTTCCTCTCAAAAATATTTATATCGTCTCCTGTGTGTTTTTGTGTGAGTGTGTCGTCTCTGTGAAATCGAGCATAAATATAACACGTTTATTTCAAGTGAATTGGAAACTTTTATTTATTTACTTTTCGCATTCTTTTGTCGATTTTGTTTCTTGCCATTGTGTTTACTCTTTTTGCCAAACGAAAGTCTACCAAACTTATTCACTATGTTTGTAAATTGTCAATAAGAAGTCACCAATACCAATACACATACGTAAAGAGATTTTTAATCAGTTTAAAGTTACATAATGTCAATTTAGTTGCAAGAATTTAAGTAATAAATAAAAAAAACTACTTTGTGTTCTCATTGTAATCGAAATTTCATTTGGATAATATTAAATGTTAAGATATATCAATTCTTTTCATCAAGGGTATATCTGATTCGATCTGACAATGTTAGTATGCGAAATATTTGGTTTTTTGTTTTTGCCTTCCTTCCTTCCTCCTTCCTTCTTTTCTTCCGGTCTTTCTTGAAATGGTGATAAAAAAAAAAAAAAAAAAAGTTGCCCTTATTCATTCTGGTGCAATGACGACAACATCGTTCGTTTGAGTTTTCAATTAAAAATGTTAAAAACTTTTGCTTTTATTGTTGCTGTTATTTTGCATTTTTGAATGGTTATTCATAAGCACGTTGCTCGGCATGAATCAATGCAAAAAGTGCAAAGTCCAATGGGCGGCAAGACCCCACACAAGGCGGTGACTTCTTTACCCACCTAAACCCCTCGCCAACACACCCACTTCAAAAAAAGAAGGAAGACAAAAAGGGTAAGGGGTGGAGAACGTATAGACGGACAGCTATTGTAGCAGAAATTATACTACGGGCATTTTATCAGCATTTCCCCTTGACCCAACTTGAAATTTTGCTCCCAATATGTTTTATGTATGCGTAGGGATGACTGCGTGATGTCGACCAATTGGCTGATTATGAAATACGCCAAATTGTTAGATAACAACAGTAGCTAGATGATATCATTGATTACATTGTGTCTCATATGGCCAAAGGTCAAAAATGTATTGTATTAAATTATTGAGAAATTAGTAGCTTGGGTGGTTTTCTGGCTAAAGATAAAGCTGCAAATAATTGCCTAAACTTGGTTGTCAAGTGCATTCGATGTTGATAATTCTTAATGCTCTAAGTTAAATAACCAAGAAGATCTATTGAGACGCCATTACAAGGCTGAATTTGCTACTGAACGTTGACTTATATTAGACCTCGAAAAAACATTACATTATGGAAAGGTAGCTTTAATTTCAAGTACTTGGACTGCCGTTATCAAATTAGATAAAATACTAATGACATTGAGTCGAATCGAGTGTCGAGTTCTCTTCAGTTTTGCTATTGCTCTTTGGATTCGTTGTCAAACCTATCGCATAACCCTGCCATCTCTAAACATGGATACTCATGTTGCCAAACGGACGGCAGCGACATTATAGCCAGCAACATTATTCATTATCGTTTACCCCATACCCAAACCCTTCGACATTTCACGTTGGCTGGTGACATTGCAACAGATACTTTTGCTACTGCTGCTGGTCCATGCCTCAAGTTATGTTTCTTTTTTCCGGTCCTCCCCCACGTCTCCGGGCTTGATGCTTTTGAGCCACATGAAAGTCAAAACTCTGGACAAAGTTTTTCTTCAGTAAAAGTAAAACGAGGAGCAAAAAAAAAAAAACAAGACACCAGGCAGCAGGGGGCGACAGGAAAGCACGCAGCAGGAAGGGCAGGCTTTCTACTCACAGTCGCTGTTTCGGTCGCAGTCGCAGTCGCAGTGACACAGTTGACACTGCTGGCACAAAAACTTCCGTTTCAACTTGTGCTTTGGCAATTGCTGTCGCCTGTTGTTATGCCCTACAATGATCCACAATGGGTCATCAGATTGCCACATTGACTGGATCAACTGATTTGAAATCTAAACAGCTTCACAAAAATAAACGGAAATGATTCACTTAGAGCCTGAATCAGTCCGATAACCAATATAATATACATCTATATTGAATGCAATGTCGATACTTAAATGAGATTAGACTTACAGCAAATTAGGTCGATTGATGTGAATAAGAATATCTGTTTCTGATCTTAAGCTAAATAGCTTAACATTTGCAAATTTAATTGTTTATCTCTCTTAATTTCATTAAATTTTTGTTTTATTTTCAAAATTTTCCTTTTTTGTCTTGAAATATTCGAAATACCAAATTTCAGTATCTAATTTATTAAATCTTACATTCACCCAACCAAGGCTCTTAGCATTTGTGATTACCAATAAATTTGAGTTGTCCATTCAGTTTCGAAATGCACGAAACAAGTAGAAGAAAAAATAAAAATTGTAGAATTAAATCAGAAAATCCCTTTTCGATTCTTTTAAATAGAAATATTGAGAGAAATGTTTCTGGCTATAGCGGGGGTATGAAGTTCATTTTCATCAATAAGCAGGCTTATTTTAAAGATTAGTGTATCAATTAGTCGGTTTTGACTAAGGATATTTAAGTTGTTTACTGTCATTGGTATCTTGTTGTTGTTGTTGGTATAGTGACCATGCAGCTGCATCTGAAATTTTTGTATCCTGCGTGTGGACATATCGTCTTCGTTTCACCGCCTAACAACCTACCAACGTATCAACCATTCCCCCAGCCCTTGGAATCGACGTCACTCTTCACCCTTTTCCTGCTGCGAAGCATTCAGTTTGGTTCTTCCATAGCCCTCCGAAGTCTGGGCACTATAGTTAGAGCCTTGTGCATATTTTGCATTTATGCAAAAAGGCAAATGGCAATGGCAATGTTGGCCAACATACAAACATACTAAACGGAGCGCAGCGGCAGCTTGCTCAATGAAGATGAAGATGATGGCTCAAAGGCTGAGGCACGACCCCTACGCCCACATATATATATAGCCAAAAAGTTTCAACTTTTGTATATTGCATGCGGTTTTTCTATGACATTTTCATAGATTTCATTTTGGCGGAACGGGCAGGGGCAAGTTGGGTAGGGAAGATGGAGTTCAACTTCAAATAGAACTGAGATATTTATGACTAAATAAATGTATTTCTATACCTATAAGTATATATGTATGTCCATATATGTATGTATTAGCGCTGCAGTAGTTTTTGACACTTAAATATTACTTGATGAATGTGTGTAAAGACCAAATTTCATTTTAGTAGTTAGTTTTGGGAAAAAAAATCTGTTTGGATTTGACCAATTGAAAAAATAATAACATAAACTGAATTTATGTTCCACTTGATTTACATAAGAACTAAAGTTAAAAATCTGTCTATCTGTGTCTCTCTCTTTCTCGTTCTCATTTGCTATCGAGAAGGCCCTAATTCAATTATTACTTACTGATTAAAGGCAAAGGCTAAATTGCTGAAAGGCTATAAATATGTTGACTTTTATGAGACTGGAAGAAAGATGCTGTGATTTAAAAATCTTCATACTCTAAAAACCCATACTCTCTCCAAGTTTTGCACTTTGAGGAACTTTTCTAACACACCAGTTGAATGTATAAAGCTTTTTCTATATAGCCTGATAACTGCAAATGCACAAGCAACATCAACAACAAGTTTTCGATCTATGATTACGTGTATGTATGTATGTGCATATGTACTTACATATTTAAGTATATATGTACATCTATAGATAGCTATAAACATACATATGCATGAGAGTAATCATTAGTTGAACGATTTATTCAACGATCGTTTCAAGTTGGAACTGGAAATCCAAGCTGAAGACGCTGAACTCGCTGAAAAACAAAATATATCTAACCGATCAAGAAGAGAGCAAGGGAACATTTCTATCTGGAACAAGTTTTCCCTTTTATACATAGAATGGGGGACTGGAAACCGCATAATCAATGGAAAATCCAAAACGCCAACAGGTTGAGGGTCGCCAAGCGAGGCCGCTGCGGCAAATCTGTTGGCTTGTTGATGGAATTCGCAATCAGTCGATTGCTAACAATTGAGACGAAAGCTACACAGCTCAAACAAACGAGTACACACAAATCTATATTAAAATATATATATATATATTTGTTCGTATCAAATCAAGTGATCAAGTAAAATATGATGGGTCTATTGAGGCTGTTGCCTCTATTCCTGCTGCTATTGCTTAAAGATGACCATCGGGCCCAGTCCCAAAGACGGGGAAGTGAGTATCTATTTCTGACTTTATTTATTTCTTAATTTTCTTGCCTCGTTTGGGTGTACCTAGACACAGGAGTGGTGACTCATTATGGCAATTGTAATGCATCAAATTTCGGTCCCGGTAGATGCGTTGCCCGAAATGATTGCGATTTCTATGATGTTAATATATTGGATTCAGCCGATAAATCGCAGTGCAGATCCCAAGAAAGACCCGATTTGGTAAGTAGATAAACGGGGAATAAACATGTTTAGTAAGGGGGAAGGTGCGTTGGGGGGAGGGTAAACTGGCTGAACATGATTCACTTAATTTGCCTATTCAAATGTAAGCAGGTAGAAAAGAATAAACAATCCAAGACAATAGTCTGTGTGAAATTTCAAATTTATTTTTCTAATCAATTCAATTTATTGCCCAGACAGCCGATTGAAAACTTTCTGATTTTATTGATACGATTGATTGGACAATAATTGAAGTGATATTTGATAAAAACCCAATATTAGTTAAATGATCGAGATAAAGGTTGTTTTTTTTTTTTTTTAATTTAAGTTCAAGTTGCTTTCGAATTTGATCCCCCGGACTTCCTCTATGATCGGACCATGGTAAAATGGTATAATAAGATCGCGAGAATCTTCTGACCCCATAAATTTATATTTTGATCAGCACCAAAAACCGAATCTATCTCGAAGGCCTTCAAATTTACTGTTATTTATTTTCTTTGTTCTGTTGCTTTTTATATTCAAAGATCTGTTGTCCACGTGAAAAGAACGCTTTACCCATATTAGCTACACGGATTTCGAATACGACAATAGTACCAACAATAGCTCCTCGTAAACGTCCAGGACCACCGTCTACCCCGGATGAATTGCCCGAGTACCCATATTGCGGTTTATCGTTCGCCTTCAAGGTCTTTGGCGGTTCCAAAACACGCATCACGGAATTCCCCTGGACAACCTTGTTGGAGTATACGATATTGCAAACACGGAAGAAAGAATATGTCTGCGGGGCTGCCTTCATTGCCCAGCGTTGGCTAATTACCGCCGCCCATTGTGCTCATAAGAAATTTGTCGAGGATTATGGGCGAAGATTGACCGGTGCTCGATTGGGTGAATGGGATCAGACTACCAATCCGGATTGTATAGTTTCAACCATCGGCAAGACAGAGTGTGTTCCGCCATTTATTCAGGCGTCTATTGATAAGATTCTGGTGCATCCGCAATTTGATTCGGGTAATTTAACCCATGATATTGCATTGCTACGATTGGCTCAGCCAGTGGATTGGACCGAATTGCGGCATGTGGAAGCCGTGTGCCTGCCACCAGTACGCGGACGAGAGGCCAATCAACTGGTGGGCAGTGCCGTCGATGTTTCTGGCTGGGGACGCACGGAGGGAGAACTATGCCTTGAGCGATGTGAAGCGCAAGGCAATGTTGCATGTCCAGCCGCTCGATCAGTGTCAGGCGGCATATGAGAGTCAGGGCTATCAGCTGGGCGAAGGTCAATTGTGTGCCAGTGGCGGGTTGGGTGTCGACTCGTGCAGCGGAGATTCTGGCGGCCCATTGACCGCCGAGGCAAACACACCGCAACGCGATCGCTATGACTATTTGGCTGGTGTTGTGTCATATGGCAAAACGGAATGTGGAAAATCCGATTTTCCCGGTGTTTATACGAGGATCAGTCATTACATGGACTGGATTGAGGCAACAATCAGAGATAACCGAGGACGTTAGAGAAGGCAGGTAAAAGCCCATTTTGATTCCAGCCTGTCAGTTGTCAAGGGGGAATTTTCTTTACCATTCAACGTCATCTCTGTCCCTGACGTCACTAGTCATAGTGGGGCGGAGACTTCTTCCGTTGTCTCTTTTTGTTTTTTTTGTCTACTATTCACATATTCTGTACTTTTTTGTTGTCTTATTAAATTCATGTGGGCAATTTGTCCGAGACATGTCAACCTCAACCTATCAGGGCCATACAATCTATAACTAAGATTACGAATTCTGTGACATGGACACACACAGTGGGACATGGCTAAAATGCATACAAAGAAAATTATCATTCGAATTCGGTAAAGCTTGCAGAGCTTGCGGGGAATAAAATGTAATATTTTCCCATTCACATTTTTGACAAAATAACTTTTATTAACTAGAATTAAAACAAAGTAATCGAAAAAATCGAAGGACCATGCGAATTTCAAAAACAATTTTCAATATTTCAAAGTCAAGACCACATTGAACCACACTTCGTGGTTTATTGGATATCGAACATCTTATGGATTTCGCTGGTCTTACTCATAAACTAATTGAAAATTTAAAATGGATATGGACATTTCTGCCATGTCTTTATGTACGTTCCTACACATTCAAACTAAAGAAAGTCAGAACATGGCGCTTTCTCAAATAATTTTCAACATTGTAACATGTCTCTTGTGTAGAACTTTATTTATTATTCACGATAATGTAAGCTGTAGTGTTTTTTTTTTTTTGATTTTTTAAAATATGACGATATTTGCATGGGAAAAAAATAGAAGTCTTTCCTGGGGCCACTTGCATAAGGAAGGATTTTAGCGAAACTAGATACATATATTTTTAAAGTAAAAAAAAACATTTTAAGGATCATTCTTGAATTATTTTTGAAAATATTTTTGTTTGATATACTAATCTTTCATACTTTACCTTTAAGAAAGAGATTTAATTTGATCTAACGAACAGTTTTTTTCATGAGTGTTAATACAGATAAGTATTGTCCTAAAATCTAATGTATTGATGTTTGTTTTATAACTCTAAATCTGAAAGTAGTTACAAATTGCACAAGTATTTTAAAAATATTTAAATTTAATCTTAGTATGTAGAACGATAGCATTACGCATAAAACATGTCGAACGGACAGACTTTACAAATTTTTGAAAATGAAATCAAACAACCTTTTTGTATTACATTTTTTTTCATAAAACTATATTTGCTCTGAATTTTTCAACTTCTCTTAATCTCTGGGTCTCTTTATTTTGGCACCATGTAAAAGGAATATGCAAAAGTGGGTAAAGAAAAACCGATAATTTCCTAATAATGAAAGTTTCATTATACTCCTGACTTTTTTAAATTAGTTATAATATGAGAAACCCTTTTTTGTGGTAAACATCTCACCGTATAAAAGCTTACCAAGGAAACTTAGATAGTAAGAAAACAAGTGATTTAAGTACTCAAATAAAAAAACACCACCATGCATTCGATTTGCTCATTCCGGTCAACAAATATATGCTCAAAATACAGAAAATATTAATATTTAAAAATCTTTTTACAAGAATTCAATTTTTGCTTTTGGTTGACATTTGGCGGGAAATGCCCGAATGGTAAAATTCCACAGAGTTAGTTAATCTCTTGCCTTGTGGATGGGAAAATGAAACATGCACAGAAACTCTAGCAAATGAGTTTTCCTTTCATTGTGAATTGAATTTCTATTCCATCTGGTTGTATCCGTTTGTTGTCAATTTTAAAACTATTTATAAATAAATACTATGTGTGTATAATAAATTAAAGATATTTATGGAGAAATGAAAACTAAACGAAAAGCAGGAACCAAGCAGAGGGGGTGAGTGAGTGAACATCCTTTCTTTCTGATACCCATTCTTATCCGTAATTTTGACCTTTACTTGGGGCGGCCAAAATTGATGAACATAATCAGGCTAGAAAAATGTCAAACGAGTATTAAAAGTATCGGGGTATTAATTAGTCGGTTTTGACTAAGGATATTTAAGTTGTTTACTGTCATTGGTCTCTCTTTGTCACTCTTCACCCTTTTCCTGCTGCGAAGCATTCAGCTTGGTTCTTTCATAGCCCTCCGAAGTCTGGGCACTATAGTTAGAGCTTGTGCATATTTTGCATTTATGCAAAAAGGCAAATGGCAATGGCAATGTTGGCCAACATACAAACATACTAAACGGAGCGCAGCGGCAGCTTGCTCAATGAAGATGAAGATGATGGCTCAAAGGCTGAGGCACGACCCCTACGCCCACATATATATATAGCCAAAAAGTTTCAACTTTTGTATATTGCATGCGGTTTTTCTATGACATTTTCATAGATTTCATTTTGGCGGAACGGGCAGGGGCAAGTTGGGTAGGGAAGATGGAGTTCAACTTCAAATAGAACTGAGATATTTATGACTAAATAAATATATTTCTATACCTATAAGTATATATGTATGTCCATATATGTATGTATTAGCGCTGCAGTAGTTTTTGACACTTAAATATTACTTGATGAATGTGTGTAAAGACCAAATTTCATTTTAGTAGTTAGTTTTGGGAAAAAATCTGTTTGGATTTGACCAATTGAAAAATAATAACATAAACTGAATTTATGTTCCACTTGATTTACATAAGAACTAAAGTTAAAAATCTGTCTATCTGTGTCTCTCTCTTTCTCGTTCTCATTTGCTATCGAGAAGGCCCTAATTCAATTATTACTTACTGATTAAAGGCAAAGGCTAAATTGCTGAAAGGCTATAAATATGTTGACTTTTTATGAGACTGGAAGAAAGATGCTGTGATTTAAAAATCTTCATACTCTAAAAACCCATACTCTCTCCAAGTTTTGCACTTTGAGGAACTTTTCTAACACACCAGTTGAATGTATAAAGCTTTTTCTATATAGCCTGATAACTGCAAATGCACAAGCAACATCAACAACAAGTTTTCGATCTATGATTACGTGTATGTATGTATGTGCATATGTACTTACATATTTAAGTATATATGTACATCTATAGATAGCTATAAACATACATATGCATGAGAGTAATCATTAGTTGAACGATTTATTCAACGATCGTTTCAAGTTGGAACTGGAAATCCAAGCTGAAGACGCTGAACTCGCTGAAAAACAAAATATATCTAACCGATCAAGAAGAGAGCAAGGGAACATTTCTATCTGGAACAAGTTTTCCCTTTTATACATAGAATGGGGGACTGGAAACCGCATAATCAATGGAAAATCCAAAACGCCAACAGGTTGAGGGTCGCCAAGCGAGGCCGCTGCGGCAAATCTGTTGGCTTGTTGATGGAATTCGCAATCAGTCGATTGCTAACAATTGAGACGAAAGCTACACAGCTCAAACAAACGAGTACACACAAATCTATAAAATATATATATATATATATATATTTGTTCGTATCAAATCAAGTGATCAAGTAAAAATATGATGGGTCTATTGAGGCTCTTGCCTCTATTCCTGCTGCTATTGCTTAAAGATGACCATCGGGCCCAGTCCCAAAGACGGGGGAAGTGAGTATCTATTTCTGACTTTATTTATTTCTTATTTTTTTTGCCTCGTTTGGGTGTACCTAGACACAGGAGTGGTGACTCATTATGGCAATTGTAATGCATCAAATTTCGGTCCCGGTAGATGCGTTGCCCGAAATGATTGCGATTTCTATGATGTTAATATATTGGATTCAGCCGATAAATCGCAGTGCAGATCCCAAGAAAGACCCGATTTGGTAAGTAGATAAACGGGGAATAAACATGTTTAGTAAGGGGGAAGGTGCGTTGGGGGGAGGGTAAACTGGCTGAACATGATTCACTTAATTTGCCTATTCAAATGTAAGCAGGTAGAAAAGAATAAACAATCCAAGACAATAGTCTGTGTGAAATTTCAAATTTATTTTTCTAATCAATTCAATTTATTGCCCAGACAGCCGATTGAAAACTTTCTGATTTTATTGATACGATTGATCGTTTGACTAATTTGAATCGACTCTTAACTTGAAGAAGAATGCATTGACGAATATATTCAATACTTTCAAGAACTTTCTAATCAAAATTTTTGACTTAGTTCTTACAGTAGTTTTCGATTAAGTCTTCTACCGGTATGACAATTTATTGGAAAAAAATACGTTTTTCGAAATATTGACGTTCTAGCCCCGGGCTTTCCCTTTGATCCGTCCATGTTGGATTAGTATGTAAAGTTTCCCACAATGTATTTAATATGCAGAAGAAAGCTTTTCCGAACCCATAAAGTTTATATATTCTTATTCAGCAATATAAGCCGATTCTATCTCGAAGGCCATCAACTTTACAAACTTAATTATTTCCTTTTTTTCTGTTGGTTTTTATTTACATAGATCTGTTGTCCACGTGAACAGAACGCTTTACCCGTATTAGCTGCACGCATTCCGTTTATAACGTCAGCGATATCGCATACAAATCCTCATGAACATCAAGGACCATCAAGGACTAGCCCGGATGAATTGCCCAAGTACCCCAATTGTGGTTCATCCAATAAGTTTGCCAATAAAGTCTTTGGAGGTACCAAAACACGCATCACGGAATTCCCCTGGACAACCTTGTTGGAGTATACGATATTGCAAACACGGAAGAAAGAATATGTCTGCGGGGCTGCCTTCATTGCCCAGCGTTGGCTAATTACCGCCGCCCATTGTGCTCATAAGAAATTTGTCGAGGATTATGGGCGAAGATTGACTCGGTGCTCGATTGGGTGAATGGGATCAGACTACCAATCCGGATTGTATGGTTTCAACCAACGGTAAGACAGAGTGTGTTCCGCCATTTATTCAGGCGTCTATTGATAAGATTCTGGTGCATCCGCAATTTGATTCGGGTAATTTAACCCATGATATTGCATTGCTACGATTGGCTCAGCCAGTGGATTGGACCGAATTGCGGCATTTGGAAGCCGTGTGCCTGCCACCAGCACGAGGGCGAGAGGCCAATCAACTGGTGGGCAGTGCCGTCGATGTTTCTGGCTGGGGACGCACGGAGGAGAACTATGCCTTGAGCGATGTGAAGCGCAAGGCAATGTTGCATGTCCAGCCGCTCGATCAGTGTCAGGCGGCATATGAGAGTCAGGGCTATCAGCTGGGCGAAGGTCAATTGTGTGCCAGTGGCGGGTTGGGTGTCGACTCGTGCAGCGGAGATTCTGGCGGCCCATTGACCGCCGAGGCAAACACACCGCAACGCGATCGCTATGACTATTTGGCTGGTGTTGTGTCATATGGCAAAACGGAATGTGGAAAATCCGATTTTCCCGGTGTTTATACGAGGATCAGTCATTACATGGACTGGATTGAGGCAACAATCAGAGATAACCGAGGACGTTAGAGAAGGCAGGTAAACGCCCATTTTGATTCCAGCCTGTCAGTTGTCAAGGGGGAATTTTCTTTACCATTCAACGTCATCTCTGTCCCTGACGTCACTAGTCATAGTGGGGCGGAGACTTCTTCCGTTGTCTCTTTTTGTTTTTTTGTCTACTATTCACATATTCTGTACTTTTTTGTTGTCTTATTAAATTCATGTGGGCAATTTGTCCGAGACATGTCAACCTCAACCTATCAGGGCCATACAATCTATAACTAAGATTACGAATTCTGTGACATGGACACACACAGTGGGACATGGCTAAAATGCATACAAAGAAAATTATCATTCGAATATAGCGAAAAGCTTGCAGGGAATAAAATGTAAAATTTTTCCATTGATATTTTACTGCAAAATAACTATTATTAACTAGAATTAAGACAAAGAACAGACACTTGGTAGTTAATTATTCATTAAAGTCTACCTAAATTCCACAGGTTCAGTTAATCTCTTGCCTTATAGATTACAAAATAAAACAAGCACAGAGACTTTTAAAAATGAATTTTCCTTTTATTCTGAATTGAATCTCCATTTCATATGTTTTTTCTGTATCCAGTTCTTGTAAATTTTAAAACTCTCTCTCTATTTTTTTTTTTTTTTTGATTCAACAATTATTTTATTCACTGTGACACAGAGAAGCACAGGTTCGTAGAGTGTAAAAATTTCCACTACGTTTTGAATTCTTTTTTTTCATTATTATTATAACTATCTTTTTTTTTTACATAAAACTTTTCTGTTTATTTAGCAATTAGTTAGCAACTATTTCGTAATCTATTATAAATAAATACTATGTGTGTATAATAAATTAAACTTACAATTAGTAAAAAAAAAAAAAAACAAATTAACAGAAATTTGTGGAGAAATGAAAACTAAACGAAAAACAGGAAGCAAGCAAAGGGGGGTGAGTGAGTGAACATCCTTTCTTCCTGATACCCATTCTTATCCGTAATCTTTGAGCTTCACTTGGGGCGGCCAAAAATAACCGCTCGCCGACAACGATCGCGATGATCCCGCATTTTGCCATCGGGACAGGGTCGAGGCAGCTTCCTGGATACCAGCAGCTGTCCGGTTAATGTAGTGCTTCGCGGATTGTAGAATATCAGACGACGAGCTTGTGCCTCTTGCGAGCATTGCGGAGGGCAGGACTATCACGACAACAAGGATTCCGATAAGTAATCTGTGCAACTGCATGATGAATTTGAGAATTTTAGAGTTTTTGTTTTCTTTAGATTTTCGCTCGATTTGGGTTGGGTTTTTTTGTTTTTAAATTTTGAATATCGAATTTTTGGTTAAAAATATTTTTTTATATTTTCTTTCTTTGTAGAGCCGGTACGCGGTTTAGATTGTCCGTGTTTCGCTTCGCTTTTATTACTGGGCGCGTTCCACAATGTTGTCCCTGTCGATATTGCCCTGCCGCCAATAGGCTAAATCAGTCCCCTCATATATACAAACAGACATACATTCATTCGATAAGATAAGCCAAAGACATTCCATATGGGTCTACTGCGATAAGATAGCTAATGTGTAGCCCTCGGCTTCGCTTGCAAAGTTTGTAATGTAAATTCAACCAACTGGACGAGGGCGACCAAATCATTTTATTATTGATTTCTATTTGTGGTGACTTACCCAACGTACGTCTATATAATATATAGAGTGTGTTTTGTGACGAAGGCATTGGGGAATTTGTATTTGGAATCATAGGGGAAAATTACCTAGCTTCAGACACATTGCCGAATTTTAAATACCCTGTATGTTATTTTCCCTGACAGCATTTAACTTACAGCCTGACACAGTCAGACTCCAAAATAATTAGTTTATGAGATGGTTGATGAGATACGAAAATTGATTAATCTAACCCTCCCTTGATCACAATGATTATTTCCGTTTTGCAATCTGTCTTTGTTGCAGATGATGTCAATATGCTTCATAGGCGTAGATTACTAATAACAGGGTATAGAAATTCCACAACCATGCGCTGTGGGGGCACTCAATGTAGTTGCTAAACGTTCTAATAAAACAACTTCGTCATCGCCGGTGGATCACTGACCATTAATGGGGAAATGCGCACGCCATGGTCTTCAATCTTATCATTGTGACGCTGCCTCTTCCGGTCGCAGAAACCAAAAGTCAATTGAAATTTCACAGAAGCGCCTGAAATTATGCTCAGAACAATTGGTAATAACTGAGCTCATACAAAACGCTTGAAAGAACTACTACAGAAATTTCGATGTGAACACTGAAGGAACTAGAATGAACTGGAGCATAGGAATGTACTCTTATTGATACATATATTGGCTCATAATGCTAATGCTTTAGCTTTCTTGAATCTGACTATTACATACACCTATAATCATTGCCAAATTTATATAATTGATGATAGCCATACTTTCATACATTGTAGAGGGGATTTTGTCAAGCAAAAACCTGTCATTTAAGCAAAGAAATCGGAAATAAATATTTCCCAAATTCTCCTTCTATATTCGTTCTAGAGGTTACCAAATAATTTAGTTTCACCACATTCCATAATTGCCGTGTCTCCTAAACTGCCTACCTCACCATCGAATTTTAAGCATTCATGGAGTGTGCCAGTAAATTTTCATTCAATAAAGTATGGTACCTTCGATGGCTGATATGTCAATAACAACGAAATACTATATCAGAGTGGCCAGGGTCGAAACAGAACTGAATCATCCGATACATAAATGTTGATTACATTATCCGTCTTTTGGGTGTTTTTGGTCTGACGTAGGGCCAAAGTCGTTACCAGGTGCAAAGTCTGAGAATCGAACCAACATTCACAACACACTCTGTAGAAGATTTTACAATCAGTTTCAAAAGCATTTCTTTTGTTTTTCTTTATTTTTTTTGGCATATTCAAGTGATCGATGGATTTGACGTGACTTGAATGAGTTTAAAGGGAGCTTCCAGACTGACGATGACGACAGCAAAAAAAAAAAAAAAAAAGAAAAAAAAAAAAACTAAGCTCTATTTTTCATATCTACTACGGCTATAATTCTCTTTTATAATATGATAGTAAATTTGTTTTATTTTTACTAGTGGCGATAAATTTACGTTATTAAAACCCACAGCTCTTGGCATATATACTAATTTGGCCCATTGCAAAAATAGAAATGTATTTTTAGAGAGGGAGAGAGAGAGAGAGAGATATTTTGTTTATCTTTTGTTTTCCATTGTAACTCGACAATTATCTGGACATTTTATTGTCAAGCAGGCATTATAATTGCAAATTAAAATATTTCCGATTCAACTTGAAAATTTATTCAACTGATATGACCCATGCGACAGCTTTGCTATCACAGATCTTGATAAACTCCATAAACCAATAATCGAGTAAATAATAAGGTCTCTCTCTCTCTCTCTCTCACTCTCATTGAGCTAAAGCTGGCCGAAAAAATGTAGATTCAGAAGCTATTTCACGTCTTCATAGATTTATTATACCCTTGCAAAAAGGGTATATTAATTTTAGTCAGAAGTGTAGAACGCATAGAAGGAAGCATCTCCGAGCATTTAAATTATATACATTCTTGATCAGGCTTGTATATACTGCAGGGGATGTATATCTCGGATTCAGCCGGATCGAACCACTATATCATATAGCTCCCATACAAACGGCAAAGTCACGAACAGGGACTTTTCTCAATAACTTCGTTATTTTCTCAGCTATCAACGACTGTGTCAAATTTGTTTAAGATCGGGTGACTATATCATATAGTTCCCATAGGAATGATAGGACGAAAACAGTGACTTTGATCAATAACTTCGTCATTTCCTATGTTAAGATGGGCCGTAATGGGTGGGCTTTTCTTTCGCAACCATTACTCCTTTTAGATAAGACTTTGTCCACTTTGACAGCTATAAGTGAGAAAAGAGTAACAAACAACTTGCAAGGGTATACAAACTTCGGCGCGGTCAAAGTTAGCCCTGGCCCTCTGGTTTTTACATCCTTTTTCACAATAAAAGTTATTAAGTGTGTTTTAATGAAATTTTGAATTATCTTATTCAATTTACTTTGACTTTCGTTAATAACTATGGATGATAAACTTTGTATAAATCGAGTTTTAGTATTACAAAAGTTTTTCATTTTCATTAGTTTTACAGTTTTAAAATATAAAATTTTGTAAAAGTTCAATTTTAAAATTTATGGAGTTGCAATAATTTTTTGTTTTACTTTCTAGATTATAGACATACATTATATTTAGTGTCCGGGAGAAACATATCCTTATATTACAAATTATTACAGCTAAGCCATCTCAACCAGAAACTCGCCTATCCATCAGTGACACCTCACGAGGCACAGCTGCGCCTCATTTCATTTCATTCAATTTTTTCATGATCGCTTTTGGCTAAAATGAAAGATGCAATCGATAGAAATACATCACAGATTATGCATCCAAAAGATTTTTGAAGTCGGTTAACAATTATGTGTGCCAGAGGCGCCCAAAGTTGATAAATTTTTAGTAAGTACGAATAAATGATAAGTTTTATACAAATTCGGAACATTAAAACAGAATATAAGCAATTTAAACAATCGATCTTGGATATTTTGTGTTTTCGCTGAAAATTATGTTTAGTGGTCTGCCGATATTAAAATAAAAGGGTTTAAAAAATACACTAAATATTGGAATTTTTTGAACTTTGTTGGAATAGAACTAACAAGGGTCAACTAGGGTCAATCAAAAATCGTAAGCCATGAAACTATTGACACCTCGCCATAAAGAACACCCTGTTGAGCGATGCTTAAAAGAAAAGAACTTGGACTTTGACTTTATTTTTCTGTAATTCTCAGGCAATTTAAGCGTTGAAGATTTTATTTGGCCATGCAAGTCTGGAGTTGATCCGCTCAGACTCACTTGTTGCCTTTGATTTTATTATATTATTCCTAAGATTGCCCTCAAGTCCACTAATAACCAAGGTTTAGTAAAAGCTTTCTATTCAAATGAAGTCTATATAAAACTTCCTAAAACTATTAATTCAGCAACAAATCAAATCGATATTATGTATTAATATTTAATAATTTAGTCATTATGTTATCTTCTTTTTTCGCTTGTTGTCTGTTCCAAGTAAATTGTTGATAGAAGTGATGTAGTTTAGGTAGAGTGCGAGGTTTTTTTTTATTGGCGTTTTATAAATATTATAATAAATAAAGTGCATAAATTAATGATTTATCCTTGGAATGCTTTGAGTGAGTTGGAGATTCGCTTTGGTTTTTAGGTCATTTTGAGTGTCAGCACTGCACACCATCTGCAAAATACAAAAAAAAAAGAACACATAGCACTTTAGTTAGGAGATCGATACACACAGATTCCTACACATAAACACACACACATTTATCTAAAGCCGCATTAGAGCCTTAGGCTATATTTCTGTCTTTGTTGGACATTCTATGCGCCAATTGGATGATGCACTCTACCAACAAAACAATAGATAAACACACAATAAGCACACACACCTGCGTTAAAGGCTATAATGCGACGACAGTTGCCACGATGATCCCGCATATGGCACTTCTGACATGGGACATCCATGCGATGGGTTGACAAGATTTGGCTGCGAGCTATACCTGGTGGGGCTAGAAAGATCACGCGGCGCGATTCACTTGGTGCGGGGGCACAAATCACAATCACAGCACTCAGGCAGAGCGCATAGAGAAGTAGCTGATATAAACGTTGCAACGTCATGGTCATGATTCTTTTTCTCTCGCTGTCGCAATCGATCTCTCAGAGACTTCTTCTCTCTCCCGTTTTCTCTTGATTGTGAAATAGTGTAATAATCTGGCCAACACGATTTTCTTTAGTCTCTTTTTTTCAATTGTATTTCCTTTTTTTTTTTTTTTTTTTGTTTCTTGTTAACTAACTTACTAACTGGCTTGCTCAAATGCCGGCATTTAACTGATTATATGGAATTTGGGCAAGCAGTTCTTAAATAAGAAGTTTGCCTGGCCTCAGTTCGCTTGTCTTTCGGAATTGATAAACGGCAAAATGATCACACAGGGTGACACAACAATTAAAGCCATTGTCAACGATATCACTCGAAAATCACCGGGACTGAAACTTGGCAAATTAATTGTATATATTTTATGACATATCTGTGGATAATTTTACGCATCTTTCAGAGACTTACTTTAAAACTTTAAACTTTAAAAAATTAAACATTGGTATTTTAGAAACATTATTCTGCGATTTCAGTATTTTTCATCATTTTAATTCTAAGAACTATAAGTATTTTCGAAATTTCTGACTTTTTGGATTAAAATTAATTAAAAGCTTAAATATTTATAAGGACATATTTTCCAATAATTACCTATACTTTTCTAACAATGTTAGTTTATTTTGAAGTAGATTTTAGTAAATTTTCTTTTTAATTTGGTCTCACCCTGTATATATAATTATTATTATTATTTTTTTTTTATTTCTTCTTTTTATTGTGTGAGGGAATCTTATCTATGGCGTTTTGCCTCTTTTTGTCACACGCAATCTGTGTAATTGAGTGTTTCGCTTTACTTAGCACCGATTTTGATTTTCCCCCTTTCGAATGGGGGTCTATGGGGGATATCTTTGGGTGGGCTTAATGCATTTGCATAGGACGTGGTAAGACCAACATGTGAGGCACAACGCGTGCTACCCGATTACGCAAAAGAATTATGATATGAAAAGAAAAAAAAAGAACAACAAATAAAACCTCATAAAGATGGCAAATCTAATATTGTACAATTTGTGATAATGGGGCACATTGGGGGGATTTTTCATACACTTTTCGTCTATTTAATTTTAATGATGAATTCAAAGCCTTTAAGTCATAGGCTAAAATTCGTTAGAAATTATTATTTAGAGTTTGAAATTATCACCGAGTAAAAGATAATAAATAGGAATACGTTTAATTCCCACCTGGATTCATCTCGATGTAGATAAATTGATGGCAAAAGCTTAAGCTTTTATGAAAATACCTAAATAGACATCGAACTTTTAAACTAAGAGAATATCAATCTTCATATCAAGCACTCATTTAAGCTTTTGTTTAAGTTCAAGTTTATTAATTATAATGAAGTTTATGCTTAAAGGATTACAGTTATATTAGAGGAGTAAAATTATATTACAGATGAGGTAGTAACAATGTAACAACTAAAGAGGCTAATTATTTAGGGGGTGCGATTCTAAATACAATTGTTTTTTCTTCTTTTCAAGTTTTTGTTTTTCTTGGTTTGCTTATTCATTCAAAATTCAAGGGAATATCGACAGCTATGTACATCAAAAAAGGAAACAGACAATTTCTATGGATGACAACTTACTACTTCTTTGATTATAATTGTTGATTTCATCGTTTGGACTCTGACTAGTGAAGCCCAGCTGTGATTTTCTCATAAACGTTTTCCTGGTAAATATATGCAACGTCACAGATTTTACGCTGTTAGATTTGGGCGGTTGTTATCAGTTGGGTTTCTGAGTGAAATTTCCCGAAAAATGTGACCAAATGGTAACCGAAACATTTGGAAATAGCCCAATGACTCAGAAGAGAGAGACAGTGTGTGTGTGTGTGAGGGAGTGAGAGAGATAGGCATTGACTTTATCTGTGTTTGCCTCCCTCAATTGTATCTTGTAGTTGTATCTTGATATCGTTTTTGAACATACAGAACACGTTGCCCGTTGCCATTTGCCAGTTACCAGTTGCCATTTACGCGACTCTATGAAAGTTCACAATTCACCATAATTATTTCATCATTATATCTAACCGTTTCCATCCTCAGACACGACAATCTCCAAGAACTAAACACCAAGCGCCGAGACCAATCTACACGTGATAAAGTGACGTAGTCACATTGATAAATATTTTATGGGCTCTGATAATGAATGAAACGGGTGGCCACTCGATCTAAACAATCTATAATTTAATTGTACAATTAGAAAAGTTTTATTTAAGTAACATAAATCTGATGATTCTCAACCTACCCGCCGGCAGCGTCCATGGTGATCGTGCATATAGCCACGACGACAATGTGAACGATTCACACTTAGTAGCATCGCCTCCTCGGTGACATTCTTAACGGTCTGATTTGCACTGCTGGAATTAAAGTAGATGACACGACCTCCTTGACTGCCTTCGGGCTGAGAGATTAGAATAGTAGCAACTACTAAAGTACAACATAGCCATAATAGTCGCATCGTATAGTAATTCTCGATTATTGTGAGTTTGTCCGATCTGTTTGGGGTTCGCTTTCCATTTGCTGGCAATCATCCCGAACTCAGCTCCCAATCTCATGTTGACGGGCCAAGTAGCTTGCTGCTTATCATTTATAAGATTAAGATTTGTTTTTGTTTTACGTTATTTTTTTTGTTTTTTCATAACAAAATAGAAAACAAATCAAATATATATAAATACAAACGTACAAATAAGAGACCAGGTCCACCCTGTTATTGTTGATAAAAACATTTCGTGATGCCTACTTTTAGGCTGCTGTAAATAGTTTTTCTTTCTATAGCAAAGCCATGTTAGTGAGACAAAAGTTTTGTAAACTATCCAAATCATTATCTTCTCCAAATCTTTTGACATAATATTGAATTATTTATCAATCGGCTAACATATATACATCTAAAGTCATGCGATAACGAGACAAAACCAATAGTTATAGAGTTTGTCATCAAGATTACATAGTAATTTCTATAACAAAACTAGTAAACTCAACTGCCCCCAGTTGAGTAATCTTCCTGAAATTTGATAAAAATCAGTTGAGAATCAATTTAGTTGAACTTTCCAATTGAATTGTTCATTTGTAGCAGAAAATGTGCTTAATTTATCCATAGTGCAAATAAAGTTGTTGATTGATTTCAATTCGTTGCTTATCATAGGAAAATTCTTTACTAAGACGAATGAAAAGTCTTGAAAAGAAAATTCATCTATAAATAGAAACAGAAATATTACAAGATGATTGAAAACAGTTGACAGCCCTTTTGAAAGCATTTTGCATATTTTACATCACTATATTTTGTATGGCAAACATATACACATATGTAAGTATATTTATGTATGTATGTATATATTGTTTATAGATTTACAATATGTGTTTATTTTGTTTTCCGTTTGATTTATTTATTTTCTAGTTTACAGAGTATATAGACTAGATGCCATTGAGTGAGTGCGATAGAAAGTCAGAAAGACGAGAGTGCGGCATCTAGTTTACATCACAAGGAGGAACTAAATCTGTCTGCTTCATTTTATTTATTATTTTTTTTTTTGATTTGATGGCAATGATGACATCAAAATTTTTTTACTTTAGCGCGCTGTGGCACCCGGCGCCGCACGATACACGCAATTGTCCGGATCGACTGTGATGAGCTCTAAAAAACATGAAGAGAAAACGAGAGAAAGGGATAAGACAGAGAGGAAATAATACATTTAGCGGGTGAAAAACAAAGTTCCAAGAAATAAATGAAAAATATATGCATATACAATATAATACGCAATTGGATTAAGTTTTGTTTTTCGAATATATTCGAATCTTTGATCTTGTTTTAGCTCGAAAAACCATCCTCTCGCACAACCCTCGCTTTTCCCATAACACATTTCTATTATTAATTGCATTTTTTTGTCTTGTTTTCATTTCACATTTTTAGCTTCGTTTATCCATCAGGCAAACACACACATATACATATACATACATATATTTATATACATAGGCATATATCATCATCCTACTGATAAATACATCTTTAAAGCAGTGTAAAATCTTCTTTGAATCGATCTAAGCAGTCAGCTCTCCGCTGTCTTGATGTCACTCTATGCATTTCATTCATTGTTTGAAATTTTTAATACAATTCACACAATAAGAAAACAAATTAAATAAATTCTCAAGTTCATTATATTTTGAAGCTAAATGAGCTAATTAAATTTTTCTTAATATTTTCTAAATTCTTTCTTGGCATAGAGTGCTACTCTAGTGATTGTTATAGATCGATATCACTCACCCTGAGCCACATCTTGATTGCAACTGCGTTGAGTTCTTCGTCCGCGCGATTGTCTCGGATTTGTCTTCCTAGCTTGTTCCGGTTCCGCCTCTCCCAGGTGTTCCTCCTCTGAAGTGGATAACTGAGCCTTTGAACGTTGTCGTGCTGTTTTTGTTGTGGTGGTCGTGGCCTGCACGACTGCACTCCGATCCCTCTCTGTCCAGCAAGACATTCTCACTGGACGAATGTCGTGGCGGTCGACGACGTCGCTGGCGCTGAAAACTATCCTCTTTGATCATCAAAGTGCCAGCTTTGCTCGAACGTAGAAAGTAACGTGGAGAATGCTCCAGAGTGTGCTCTTGGACATATTCGGGCGATGAGTGGCGACCCCGTGCCATGCTGAAACGTTCGAGTATGGAGCTCTGCGAGCGTCGATAGCGACGCTTCTCCCGCGGTCCCGCCGACGACGATGATGTGCGATCCGTTGTGGTCAATGTCGATGTGGAGGGTGGAGTTGGATAACTGGGCACTGGCTGTGCTGTTGGCGAGGTTGACGTATCCTTAAAGCGTACACCTTTCAACGAGCTGGACCTGTGAGAGCTAAAGCTGGGCTCCCAGTCTGGTAGCTCATTGGTGTTGAAGTCAATGCAACTGCCTGTGTTGGAGGTGCGATCCCGAGAACTGCGACTACGACTACGACTGGGACTGATGCTTGGTGTGGCCTCTGCAATGCGTAGTCCATGGAAATCCTGCGAAAGTCGCCCACTATCACCACTGCCGGCAGCATTGGTCTTTGGCTTTTGGACCAGACTCGAGGTGGCTGACCTTTTGCGCCTCTCTTGCGGACGATAAGTCTTTTCGGTATGCTGATCGGCATCTACAAGCAGATTGCCCGTATGATCATACAGCAGAATTCGTGGCAAGGCAATGTTACTGCAACTTCTGGAGGTGCTTAGCTCCCAATTCCAGTGTGTTGGCTTGCGCAATGTCAGGCTTAATAGATTGGCCAATGGATCATTATCACCATTGTTGGCTTCGTTATCTTCAAACATGATTCTTGGTCATGCATCTGTTTTTTCTCTCTCTCCTTTTCCTTTTCTCTTTGTATGTGTGTGTGTGTGTACCTTGTCCACCTGTTGGTTGTCTGTTCCTTGTTGTTTGCCTTGTCTGGTTTTGGCCAAGAGCCAATAGATCAGTTAACTCAACAGTGTTCAGCAAGGTAAATTTTTCTCTCACAAAACGATGAATATTTTATCGAATTCACTCTCTTTTTCTCTCTCTCTCTCTCTCCCACATATGTATGTTGCTGGTTTTGTTGTTGGTGTTTAATGCCCACGCTTTTTTTGCTTTCTTTACTTTTCTTTTTGTTTCTTTTGTTGTTTTTTTGCTTATAATATTTAAATTTTTATTCTCAGGCACTTTCAAAGATATTTTCTATTTATAGTTTTCGTCATTTTATGTATTTGGGTCTTATCCCCCCTCCCCCGATGCTCCCATTGGCATTTAAATGATCCACTGTTCCACTTTTTACAACACTTTACAAACAAAATTGAAAAACAAATGTGGAAAAAAAAAGAAAAATGGAAACACACACACAAAAAGTGCAATTTGTATTGGATTATTTTTAGTTGGATTTTCTCCTTCGCTCTCTCTCTGTCTCTGTCACTTTCTCGCCTCCTATCTCTCTCTTTCGCTCGGTTTCGCTGCTCTAACGCTGCCACACAATTGTTAGTTCATCTCTTTCGTTTCTATGCTCGATCAGCTGATTGCATTAGACGACTTTTCAAGCGGTTTTTATTTTGTTCACCGTCCGCCCGTCGACGTGCTTCGTGGCCAACTGTTTGGCTTGGGAGGATTTTCATAGCCAAGAAGCTTTCCCCCGTACCGCCATACCACATACCATCCACCCACCGGCCACCAGCCCCCCAGCCACCTCCTCCTCCGCCCGTTCTCCCCATATAGCTTATTGGTGGGCATTTAATTTCATGCATATTTCACGCTCTCAACAACGGAAAAACAACAAAAAAAATAATAAAAACATATTCATTTTGTTTATCTTTTGCGTGTGTGCTCTCTGTTCTAACACACATTGATCTCTGTGTGTGTGTGTGTGTATATCTGTTTACTTTGCATGTATTGTATCTATGTGGGTAGCCTGTCGCTTTTTGGCTAATTTGCTTTTTCACCATTTGCCATTGAAAAATTGACAATAACAAAAAATGCAAATCGCACATGAAAAAAAAAAATTTGGGAAAAAACAAAAGGAAGGCAAAGCTGCTTCTCATAATATTATTTACATAATTTTCCTCATTGCCGGCAGAGTTTATGACACTTGGCCATAAGATTTGTGCCACTCATTCAAGAGGAAACTCATTTCGGTATATTAAATGGAATCTAAAATTTTTTAGGCATTCCTTATTTATTATTGCCTTCTGTTAAGGCATTTGTTTTCTACCTGTTCGAACATCTAAAAATTAGCTTATTCTATTACTGAATAGAATTCTTTAAAAAACGATTTACCTTGGCGTCTAAAACTTTTAAATTTCAGAAGATAAGATCTTTCATTTAATTGCAAACTATCTTCGATTACTGAGAAAAACTGCATTGAATATTATTGTTCTTTATCTTTTTAGAATAGAATACACAAATCTATGTTATAATTTATACTGCATTTCCAATCTCAAGTACTTTACTGAGGCACGTTCAAATAAGTTCAAAATTAGCTTGCCTCTTTGACTTTTGAGTAATAACGAAATTGCTTTCAAAATTTAGCATCCGTAGTCTATATATTTTTTTGTTTTCTTTTAATTAATCGGATGAAATCCTATGTAGTTGAGTATTCGACTATATGTTTGCGGTTAAACAATACTCAAATTTATGTTTTCACCCATCGTTGAATATGTGCACGTACGTATTCCATCTATCCCATTCTAACGCTTCTGTTTCTCTGACGTTATTTGGCAAAAGTTGGCAATTATGTTTGCGGCCAATTTGTCATGAACAAAATAAGACGAGCAGCTAAAAAATTTGGAAATATTTTTGCACTTAGCCTAGACATTGACATATTAAGTGCACGGCCTGAAAGTATGCCAGGTTCAGTTCAGACTATTTATACTCTTCGCTTGTTCATTAGGAAGAGTCTATTGTGTTTGTTGTTTTGTATACCGAAGAATTTTGAAGAAATAACTCTAAATGCACCACATGACCTAAGTGAAAAATAAATTATATATAGAGTTATAGATTAACCTGAAAATCTATTACTCGGTCATTGTAAAGTTCTTTTAGTGTCTTTTTACCGCTATTACCATCAATTGATCGGCATATCAGAGTCGTTGCCTCGTTATTCCTCTTAGCCAAGGCAATGTCAAAGAGGGTTATCATTTACTATGATAAGCCATAGCCATCGCTTGTCGATTGGAGCTTGAGAAGCCACAAAATTTCTTTGCAAATCATTCAATCAGTTGTCAACGAAATGGCAAGAACTATGGGAAACTTTTGGCTCTCGTTAATGGCCACTTGCATACTCATTGGCTGTGCCATTGAGCTAATCAGGCTGCCGCTCTAAGGCCATTGGAAACATCAGATGGAATCCCTGCGAATCCGGTGGCCTATAAGCGTTGGGTCAGGCGACGCCCTTCGCCGCACGATCCCACCTTGAGTGTGTATGAGGTGAGGCATGTGTACTTTGTACGCCGCAGCACTACCCCGAAACCGAAACCGGTGATTGAGCTCAACGATGAGGATATGGATCTACAGATTCGTTGTGATTTTCAGCCTACCCTACCAGAGTGTAAGTCTATAGATTTCACATTTAGTTTCTCAGATTATTAATGGTGGATTTACGGTCGATTTAAAGGCAATGTGATCCACACCGGTTCCAGTAGCTACTCTACAACCTCCACAACATCAACATCAACAACACCAAGAACAACAGCACCATCAACCAGCAGCACCACCACCACCACAACGAGCACTACAACTACCCCTAGCACCACTACAACTACAACTGATCTACCATTCCTGCCCACACTGCCGACTACTTCGGAGCCAAAGGAGGAAACTGAAAACATCACAGATGAATATGTTCCCATTGATCCAGATGAGTACAGTGGTGAGCCAGATGAAGATTATACTAAAGAAGATGAACCCGAAGACGATTCCCCTTCCCGATTTATTGGACCAAACGATGTGACCGAATTGAATGTGTGAGTTTTCTACATGTACATAGATGTAGATAGGCATAGTTTAGTTCTTCTTCCTTGTAGCCATATAAAGTTCAGTTCAATAAAATGGAGGGGCAAACAAACAATTTGCAAAATGTTATACAAAGTGTTTTCGAGCAGTTAGTCTTCATTCTTTTTTGTAAGATTCGTTAGCCTAGTTTTGATTTGTAATAGCTATGTACATTTAAGTTAATTATTCTAAGTTAAGCAGTTTAGAGCTTTTCTTTTCTAATCTCAAGAGATATACACATATATATACAGTGCTTAATAAACTATTGTAGAAACCCTCGTCGTGCCTGCTTACGCACACTTATAAATGGCAAGTGTGAGAGCATTTCAGCTTCCGGAAAACAAAAAAAAACGTTGACCTAAGTAGGTGAAAAAAACAAAAAGCTCAATTTGGGCGACTGCTACGCAGTTTGTTCCAGTTGTATTTTTTTTTTTTTTTGTACAGTTAGCCAATGCATATATGTACGTATGTATATAGATCTGATTCTAGTCTTATCGGAATGGCCTTGACACCATGCTTTCGGCTGCTGAATGAATGCGTAAAGGGTGGAGGAGGGTGGCCAAGGGAATCGTTTTGGATACCTTGACGCTCAGGTCACAGGGCCGAGCCGCCTTAAAAAGCAAAATGTCACCTTTTGTGCATTTGTGTGAGTGCTTTGCTTGAATGTTGTTTACCCCCACCCACCCATTTTTGTTTTTTTTTCCTGTACAATCAACTGACAATTGGCATGATCTTTTGTTGTTGCTGCTACTGAGATCGTAAATTGAATTACTTGTGTATGAATCAAGAAAATGCGAATGCTGAAAATTGAATTAAAGGCAAACAAAAGGCAACAAATTCGAATAAAATGCCTGGAAATTGAGGCGCCCCAGGCCATTCGTGTCAAGTCGCAGCGACGAGAAAGTTCAGTTTGGTTATTATTTGATACAGTTACAAGCCAAAGGAATTTCTAGCAATGCATTCAAATCAATCGAAAGGATCAACTGCCTTGCTGCTTAGCCTACTAATACTACTACTCGGAGTCACACTTAGCCATGGCGATCTACTGGATTGCGAGGAGAAACTGCCCGGTCTATCCGATTTAACCGATAAAATCTCTGAGGCCACCGGTTCTAGTTCAAGCACTGAGCACGGGGTACGTGATTTCTTCAAGAACTTTGGCTGCCAGATCAAAAAGGGTGCCAAGAAATTGGGTGAAAAGGCTAAAGATTTGGGTGAAGAGCTAAAGGAGGGCGCCCAGAAGTGGGGCGAAAAAGCCAAAGATTTGGGTAGTGATCTAAAGGAACGTTTTGCGGATTTCCGTGAAAAACTCTCAAAAGACTCGGTGGAGGAGATGAGCAAGGATCGCGGTTTCTTGGCCAACGTTGAGATCATCAATCCGGATATTCTCAAGGGAGAGCAACAATGCGGACATGGTCACATTTTGGACGCTTTGGGCAACTGCAGCAAGTTGAGAAAATAGGTCCTGATCTAGAAAAAACTTTACTAAATATTTCATTTTAATTTGTGTTTTTTTTTTTTTTTTTTTTTGTGTTCTTCTTTGTATTAATTTATATATATGTATATGCCTACGATTTTTGCATTTTTTTTGTATTCTCTGTGTGTACATAAATAAAAGAAAAAAATGATAGATGTTTGAATGACTCAATGGAAGGATATACGGAAAACTTTAAATTGACTCACACATGGTTTCAGTCAATAAGTTTCAGTTGATTTAAATTTCAATTGAAAACTGTTATTATTCTTCACATTAAATGGCTTTGCGACACATTGTTTATGTTTTGGCAACAGAAAACCAGAATGAAAGATTGTGAAAATTTTCTGTGGAGTTGCTTTGTCTTGTTATTCGATACTGACACCTCATAAGCTGATTCTTTACATGAATGGCAATTTCGATTTACTAAATCATTTGAATCGAAAACCTATATAGCATATACATATCTCTGCCTCTTTTTCTTTCTCTGTTGTAGAAATTTTAGATCTACACTCTTCTTACTTTACTTTTATTAGATGCGTAAATGAAATTTAAGAAAAAATTGTAGAATGATTTTGTCTCTTAAGTTAAATAACTTGAAGTGTATAAAAAGTGTCATATGTACATACATATATTCCAAGTTCTTGTTTGTTTTTTCTTTTTTATTCTTGCTTTATTCTTGAAAATGAGAAATGCATTTGTCATTTTGATGGACACACTTGTTCGACGACTTTCTCGCAATCTGCCGACCGCAAAGCTCTCCAATGGCATTATCCATGGGCTTTTGTTTGGTTTGATACACTAACCGTGGAGTATATTAGTTAAAACTAAAAGTCAACTGCAACTATGTCCAGGAAGAATTTTATAGATTGAACGAAAAGATTTACGTTTCATTAACCAATACTTTACTTGATTTTCTTTTCGAACTTGCTTATTTTTAGTTTAAGGTTAGAAAGTGTATTGAAAGTTCTGCTTGGTCAGGACTGTTTTGCCTTCTGTGTATTGTTTTTTTGTATTTGTATTTCGTGAGACGAGAACTTGGTCAAGTGGCTGCGTCTGGGCGATTGCTGCAAACGGGTTTCCAGACTCGATTCAGTCAAGTTTTGAGCCTCAGCGGCAACAGTACATACAAGAGATGGCCAAACGGTATAGCCAATCGATAATGAATTACTCCCTGATATTGGCCGTTGTGGTCCTGAGCCTGTGCCTGGGTCATTTGCAGGGGGCTGCCATTCTTTGCGGTTCGGACGGTGAATCTAGTGTTGCCTCAAAATCTGCAGAGGAATCGTTAGATTCAACCGTGGTCACACCCACCAAAAAGCCAAGTGAACTAAACAAATTGCTGCACACAGTCCAATGCAGTTTGGAAAAGGCTAAGCCCTGGATAGAGAACATTGAGAAGGAAGCCAAAAATTTGGAAGAGACGGCCAAGCGTGTTGGACTTCGGATTGTTCATAGTTTTGGCGATATAATGGATTCATTCCTGGAAACAGTTGGTCAAAGGAAACCGCTGCCCAGCACCACACAAAAGCCTGAAATTGAAGAGTTCAGTGTTGGAGAGAGTTCCAGTCCAAGCTCCAGTGCGACTGCCCCCTCATCGCCTACGGAGAGTGTTACAGTGGAGTCCACAGAGTCTCCTCTGATCGATGCCAACGATGCTGAGAATGAGATTTTTGGCCTCAAATAGTATCTTTTAGATACTTTTTTGTGCATTACCATTTATCTAGTAATTGTATATTATTTATTTAGCCATAGATCAAGTTTCCCAAGCTTAGCCAATAAATGCAAACCGAGAGCAAAGAAAGAGATAAATAATGGGAGGAAAGACAGAGAGTGAGAGAGAGGTAAATCAGGCAATTGAAGCTTTTGAGACAAAAGCTTTTATTTCTCCGTCCCTCAGAAACATGAAACATTTCAAATCGTTTTTTTGTCAGCTGTTTATAATTCTGCTCAATTTTGGGTTCAATCATGTGATCCCCTTATGACTCATATAGTTTAGATACAATAGATAGAACTTCTGGTCACTTTGATTGCGGCTTGAATTGAATAATAAATAAATTCAAAAACGTAAACATAGTTTAGAGTCTTCCCATATTGAGTCATATTATAAAGATTGACATTAATTTCAATGACTTGCGACAAAAACCAAGCTTGAAAATGTACTTGAATTACAGACGAATATTTTGATTCATAAGGAAACTAAATGGGAAAGACAGAAACTCTTTCCATTTTCCTCAAAATGAACCAAATGAAGGATTACTATTAAAACTATGAAAATAAATGGTTTCTTGTAAATTCTTTCAAACAGGAACCGTTTTTTTGGCCTAAATCTATGCCAACTTAATAAATGAATGTGGGTAATGGTGAAAAGAGAGATAGCGGCGAATTACAGACGAATATTTTGATTCATAAGGAAACTAAATGGGAAAGACAGAAACTCTTTCCATTTTCCTCAAAATGAACCAAATGAAGGATTACTATTAAAACTATGAAAATAAATGGTTTCTTGTAAATTCTTTCAAACAGGAACCGTTTTTTTGGCCTAAATCTATGCCAACTTAATAAATGAATGTGGGTAATGGTGAAAAGAGAGATAGCGGCTTATTTATGTATTTCGTCGTCGATTTATTTAGTTAATCCGTTGAGTGCGTCATCGTTTTGATTTGAGGAACTGAAGCAGACCGGTTCTTGAATATTCATAGTATGTCAACAAACTCTTTGCCCCCTTTCACTTACATACTTGTACGCCTTACAAAAACAAGAAAATAAAATAAATAAAACAAAAAAACTGGATCTGCAACTGAATATCAGTATCTGTATGCGTAAGGTTGTCACAAAATTTCTCGAAAGTCCTAAAACCAGTCATTTGCCTGCGTTCTGTCTGCCACGGAAGATGCAATTGCGGTTCATCATCTGTGGATTTCTGTTCCTGATCATTCTCACCACCTTGCCGTCATATAGTCAAGGTAGAGGGATCTGGTCTGGTGGTGGCTGCTATAGTGTCGATCATCTTGGTTGCTGTCGCGTTTGGCGTGACCCCCGGCTACGGCCTGTGTGTAATATCAAAAGCAAAATCAAAGTCTAATCGCAGTCAGAAAAAAAAAAAAAAAAATAATAAATCTAAAGAAGAACTAGAGTCTACAAATACAAAACAAGAGAGTTTAAAACCGGTTGGGAGAGCACAAGACAGAGAGAGAGAGAGAGAGAGCGATTACCAATTACAGAGAAGCTTTCGTTTGTACAACTCTCGATGATTGTCTAGTAAAGTGATTTACTCTCAGTCTTAGTTTCTAGCTGCTACAGGAAAGTCCAACTTGAATAACGATGAATTCTTATCTAATCTACGCACTCTTGGGAATGCTATTGGTCCTTAATGTGCGGGCTGATTGCGATGACACCAAGGCTCCCGATGATAGTGATTTTACGCACTTCTTTAAGAACCTCGGCTGCAAGGTTAAACAGGGCGCCGAAGATGTTGCCGAGGCTGCCAAACCTTATGCCACAAAAATTAACGAAGGAGCCAAGGATATTGGCAGTCGGTTGGCCCAGAAATACGACGATATAAAGCATCATCTGAGCGACGATTCATCTGATAAGCCACAGGTGACGCCGGTTGTCTATGATGCACCTACTGAAAAAGTGCCCTTGGCTCCAATTGGTGGACCACAGCCTCCATTGCCAACGGTTGTCTCCAGTCCAGGTAAGAAATATTTGCAATGTTTTTTTTTCTTAAATATATCAATTTATTTGTTTCTTTCGCAGCTGCTTAACACGCTCAAGGAATAATCGCAATTTGTTTTTTTTTTCTAAATGTGATTTCTCTAGAATTATATATATATTTTTTTTTCGTTCAATAAATGAAATGTGATTTAAATTACTGGCGTTTTAATTAATACTCGAATTTGATAAGAAAATCTCAAAGCCATTTGTGAGGTCAGCCTAATCAATTATTTTGCATTAAGAAATCTGAAATCAACAAGTTGAAAGAGATCTACGCAGTTCAACATGAAAACCGAAGATTAGGATGGAATTTCCAAAGAATGTTGAACTATTGTACATTTTTTAACTATCAAGTTTTGGAATATAGTTCTTCTTTTTGCAGCTCAATAAAATACACTTTTAAAATAAAATATCGATTGGTCCTTTATTCTCTCGTTATCGTCAATTTGTTTTAAAGGAATACTTTATTTCTATTGTCTCTCATCATAATAAAAGTGAATGTCAATGATATCAAGCTTCCAGTTAGGAAGATTACCAATGACTTACACCTTTAACTACTATTTTAAAGTAGTAGTTTTAATTACTTTGCGATTTTACCTTTTTTTTATGTATTCCTTTTTTAACATTTTACGATCTAAGACTGTTTTAACCTGTTTTTCTAAGCCCATTTATGACGTACAGGTCTACGACTAAATGCCAATACATTGTTAAATGGAAACACTTAAGGCACTTTTTAATGTTTCTGTTTCGATGTTTTGTATAATCTGTTAAAATGTCATAAAATGTCAGTTAGATAATTCTAGAAAAATATTAATCGATTGCATTTTCGAGGAACAGATCAAAACTATGTACATACATATATGTATATATAGGAAACTCCAATATCGGGTATAGATCTAGATAGAGTATGAGGGGGTAACTACAAAGCATAGCGCTTCCCAGACGAGTTTAGATAGCTGTCATTTCAACTGAAATTGTATAATAAAATTATCTTTCTACCCCCTTGCACTTCCCTAAATCGGATGCCCCACATATAATTAATCGTAAATGTATATAATTTGCACTATTTTTTTTATTTACTGTTAACATTTTGTCATTCATTTTGCGATTTTTCGTTTTGTTTTGAATATTTCTAGTTTATTTTTTGTATAGATTTGTTATTCATTTATGGAAGCTTTTAGACATAGTCAAGTTCAAAATTTTTTGTCGATTCAATCGTGCTCTCAATGTCAGTAAGTATTTCGACTTAAGTCTATGGACTTTATCAAGCTTTGCCGCAGTCGTTTAAATCAATTAAGTGTTGCTTTATGTTTTAGTTTTCCAGTTTTATTTACCTCCTCAATCAGACCCCCTAGCCAACCCCCTGTCGGTCGTTTGTGGTGCTTAATTGCAAGTAAACGAGATGAATTTTAATTTTTGCTACCGACAATGGATGAGCATAGAAATATAATTGCAATTGTTGGAGCACAAATAGTGGAAAGTGTTTTGTTTTCTTTTTTGTATGATACTACGGATGATGTAAATTATGTAAAATGTTGGCAAATCAATCGAAGGTCGATGATTATCTCAGAGAGCATAAAGAGAGTAAAGTTCTTATACTGGACAACAAGTTTCGGTAATTTTGATGGGTAAATCTGTAATTTTTTTCCCTTATGAAGTCTTTTTCCAGCCAATCAATGTCTTTCTGAGGGGCCACAAAAAGTCAAGACTAACTACACAAATCTGGAAAAGAGTTATAAATACATTTACCCAATAATTTTGATTATAATTGCATTTGTTATGTGCTATTTTTTATTTAATCACTTTTCAGAATTTATTTAAAATTTTGAACAATTAATTTAATATTTGTCATAACTCGAATGACAGAATTTCATTCCACGATTCTTAATTGGTTTTTTGTGTTTTCTTTGTAATTAGTCAAGCATGATTATTTTTAACTACGCGTGAATTCCCCAACCATTATCAGATGTCACAAAAAACCAACAAATTTTATGTACATGCATACATGTATGTAAAGTTAAAAATTAAATTCACAATTAAGGCAATCAAAACAGTCTAAATTACTATTTCAAATAAACACATCTTCTAGGCAATTATCACCTTTCATTGCGAGGTATGGTCAAATGGTTATGCGATGTTTAGCGACAAGATCTGAATTTTTGCCATTTGATAATCTTGAGGTAATCTTTTATGCAATAACAAACTGTTTGTTTTCGGTGAAACTATTCACGTTTTTCAGATCATTTTCTATATGTAGGACTTTTCTTTTCAAGGGTATTTATTTTGAATTTAAAATTCAAAAATTATACATATAAAATGTCTTTCTGATAGACTGCAAGAAGGTGGATATTTTTGTTCATACATATATACGTTGCCACCAAAAACTGTTGCAGGCTTTTAGGCATCGAGCGAAAAACAAAAAACAGTAACAGAAAAAAAAGTATCTCGAAAAGTATTAAATTTTGAACTTCACTTTTCGATAAGTTTTGCCATTGCCGGCATTTGTTTGCCTCTCAAACTTTGCAGACTCAGGGGAAAGTAGCGACGGAGTGGCGGAGGAGTTACGGTAGATGAACGGAAGGCCAACTGACGGGGGGCACTCATTACTGCCGCAGAAAGTTTGTCGACCAAACGTACTTTCGAGACAGCCATCTCATGGGCATCGAATTATGACACTTTTAGTGGTTTTCCTCCTGCTAACTATGCCGAGACAAACAACAAAAAAGAAAGAAAATAAAAATAAAAACTAAACGAAAAAGAAAAATGAAGAAGGCAGGATGGTAGGCGGGGCGGGGGGGCATGAAAGAAAATGCTGTCTTTGTATTTTTTGTGTTTGCAGTTTTGCCTTCCGGATTTGTTTGCAACTTTACTTCGATTTCAGTAGTCGGGCAGCTGGGCCACAGCAGAAGCCAGAGAAACTTTGCAGTGTTTTTAGCATTTAGTTGTATTGTGGAAAATGCAGCCATGGCATACCATTAGTTTTAGTTTTTACTTTAAATAGATAACAAACATATCATATATAGTTTTTTCTACCTATCCTACATATGTTTGTATGTTGAGTCATCCTTTAAAGATTGTAGCTAAAGAGAGACTAAGAAACATTTGAATCACATTTTTAATTAAGTCAAAATAGGAAACGATCTTTCAGGATTCCATCTGGTAAGCCTTAGGCGGACTTAGTGGCAGGAAATAATTGATATCTGCTCCCAAAATTATGCAATATGCTAGAAAATGATGCATTATTTGCAACATTTTCTTACGCCGTGCAACTTAAAAATTGTGTAAAAGCAACGTTGGATTTGAGGGGTTTTATTTATCCACAGAATGTTCTCAAACTGTTTCGAATTCTCGCATACTTTTGGGAGCATATTTGCCCCATAGATTCACTGTCTGTTTGAAATCTCTCCCTCTGCTAGACGCTAAGCACGGCTCTGTGAAGGTCAGCGTGGCCAGTCCGATTTATACAGAGAATAATGGTATTGTACGATTATTATTCTTAAGTCCGAAATTTGAAAGTTTTCGCTTGAAAACTACAGTTTTCATCCATAGAGATGAATATTTTCTTAACAAGTTTTGGCAAACTAAAGCCAACAACATCGTGCGACACTTTGCACTTTATTTTCAGTGTTTTCTTTTCTCCCCCCATTTTCCTCTTTGTAAATGTTTTTATACCATACACCCATAGGGTGAAATGGTATATTAAAGTCGCCAAAATGTATGTAACAGGCAGAAGGAAGCTTTTCCGACCCCACAAAGTATATATATTCTTGATCAGCATCAACAGCCGAGTCGATCTAGCCATGTCCGTCTGTCCGTCCGTCTGTCCGTCTGTCCGTCTGTCCGTCCGTCCGTCCGTATGAACGCGTAGATCTCGGAGACTATAAGAGATAGAGCCACCAAATTTGGTATGTAGGCTCATGTAGTATGTAGAGTGATCAAGTTTATTTTAAATTTTTTGCCACGCCCCTTTCCGCCCCCCGCAATTCAAAAAAAAACGTTTATCTCAAAAAACTATTGTAGCTAGATACACCATATTTGGTATGTACATTTGCTTAGTAAATGCGCTCATTTTGCATGTATAAAGATTTTGCCACGCCCCTTTCCGCCCCCCGAAATTTGAAAAACTCGAATATCTTGCGTAATTTTTTACCTTGTGCAATCAAATTTGGCACACTTAAATTTGATACTAATACCCAGCAAAATACCAAATTTGATCAAAATCGGACAAAAAATAGCTGAGTTATGCATATAAACGTTTTTGCATAAGGCCAGAGATGGCCGTTGGCGGGTGGGGGCGCTAGGGTGCTTATATGCATAAGTGCGCGAGATACTGAAATATGCTTGTAAAAAGCATGTGAACAGAATTTCTTAAAATAGGCAAATGCATTAGTTATTACAAATTTGAAATATTTGTTTTACTGGTGTATGGTATACCCAAGTCGGCGAGACGACTTACTTACTTCATTTTTTTTTGTTTTTGTCGGTGATTTTCATTCATTTTGGGTATATTTTTTTGCTTTTGCTGTGTCGTCTTCTCAAAAGTTTATCAATAAAATTATGACAGAAAACTTTTTAATTTGACGTATAATAGTTGTGTGTCATTTGGGGATACTTGTGTGGGTTGGGCCATTGGAGGGAAAGGAAAAACTTGTCATGGTTTTTATTTCAAATAAATATATGTATGTACATAGAGTAAGGATAAACAGGTTAAACCACTTACATTATAAATCAAAGAAAAAAAAATAAATAACAATAGCAGAGAGAGCTATAGAAAGAAGGGAGAGAGGGGAGAAAAAAAGATATGCACATTATGGTGCATTGTTCTCATCTCGTTGAGCCTATCACAGAGACGACTATCATAACAAACTAACAACTATCAGGCACGGCACTAGTTCGGGGAAAACAGGGTGTTCAGCTCATCGACCCTTGAGACTCTTGAGTTTGTTTTTTCTTTTCCACAGCCAAACTGTTGGCAAATTGTTGATCCGCTTCCGCTTTGTACTCCTTCAGATTATACTGAGTAGCCTGCAAAATCAGAAAAAGATAAAGCGAAAGATTCATTGATTGAATAAAGCTACTTACATTGAGAGCCTCACGGAATTCGCTCATGGCCAGACGCTGTAGGCCCCGGAAATTGCGACCGAATATGCGTCCCAATTCGTAACGAGATATTCTAAACTCTTCAGTTGTAGTCGGCTCTTCGCTACTATTGCTATTATCCTCACCGCTAATGGACTAGAAATTACTCATTTCAAAAAGGTCTTTTGGCTTAACTTCAATTGAACTTACCACTTTCTCGGTTGTTACACGTGGACGATTGGTTGGTTTAGCTGGTGCCGGATCACTGAATTGCTCATTAACCGTATTGTAGATGTCATTTAAAGTATTTCTTGTATCTGTGTATTGCTGCCAATTGAGAAAAAACAATGGAAAATATATACAAACAGTTTTTCACTCTGTGTCAAGGCTTTCTTACATCCACAATGAGGTTCTTGGTGATAACCATTTTCTGAAAGAAATCCCAAAATATTCCACGCTTATGACGCACATGTGGGGCATTTTGTGGTAACTTCTCGTCGGCAGCTGCCTCAGTCTCTCGGCTTAAACATATCACTAAGATGCTGCTGATCAGGACGACCAGCATTGGTAGGAATTTACTATTCATCGAGTTGAACATACTGAAAAAGGAGCAAATGAAGAATAAGATTTTTAATTCACATGGTAAATAGTTTATCTGTGTCTCTTTCTCTCTCTCTCTCTCTCTATCTATCTCTCCCTCGCTCTCTCATCGTCTTTCTGACATTCTGAAAACTCTAAGGAACCGAAGCTAGAAAAGTTTAAATTAGTTGCATCTCGAAAAACGAAATGAAAATTCGTTAATGAAAATTAACATGGAAATTTTTGTGTTTTAATTTCCCAAGATAGCAAATTTTCGTTTACTCTAATCAAATTTGCAAATATTAGACAGTTTTATTCAACAAAAAATAGCAAGAGAGAATGCAAAACTATTTATATACATATTTATTTTTCTTTCTTTTGTTGCTGTTGCATAATTCGCATAATTAGGGAACATTTTCCAAAAAGTAGCTTAGTGCATTTTCATGCCCTATAATTCTGCGTGATGGTTATATCCCTTGTATAAGTCGTTGAGGCCATAAAGCTCACCCCAAACTACGATGGCCATTTGGTTTGGTCAACAGGGTATTCGAAAGTCGTATTCTCAACTATGCACATGGGGATTTTTACGTTTTAATTGCATTTTTCCTCTATTCCCATTCCTCTTTGGCAATTGTAAATTGTTATTGTTTTTTTTGTTGTTGTTGTTGTTGTTGTTTATCAAAAGCCATTTAAGCCCGCTCAGTATTTTGACCATGGACAGAGGGCAACGGCCAACAACAGTTAATAGAAATCAATGAGATTGTGGCAAGATGGGAAGCGGGGAGCAAAATACATACTTATATATGTATCTACTTAATTGTTTGCCCAATAATTTTATAGAAGTTGTCGAAAAATAATGCAAATTCTATTTAAATGCCAACATCCTAAATCGCCTTCCCTCCAACTAACCCTTTTCAAAACGACTGCCAGAGTCAATATATACTTGTATATTATTATAACATAATGCAGCGCATTTCTGTGCGTAATTATATCTAGGCATTTGGTGGTGCTAATTTAAGTGGTGCTGGTCGTGAAGGTGGTGGCAATTTGTTTTTGTGCTAAATAAGTTCATTGCATGAGAGATTTATTTTATTTTGGCTACCTGTTCTGGCCTCTTTCATCAGGAAAAGGGCATGAAGCGAATGGGCGCCAATTGTTTTATTTTTTGTGAATTGCATTGGAGTTACCGTATTTAATTTTAAAGTAGCTTTGTTTTTCTTAATATTCTCTAACTAAAGCTGTGAATCTCTCAATTTAATGAGAGTCATAGTTCATCATGTTGCAAGTTGTCAATAGTTTTGTGGTTTTTTTTCATCTAGATACTATTGTTCTGCTGCTTCTTTTTGTTAATTACATTACACAAGCTTAATACATCGATTACATGATTTAAACTTCTCTTGGTCGATGCATTGAAATTGTTAGAATTTTAGAAAATTCATGGCAAAGTTTATCATTACAATCAGCTTATATCTTGATTCTCAATTTCTCATTCCCATTGCATTGGCAGAATTGGCTAGTATCTGCACCATTCTCTTTCATTCTTTGTAATGCTTCTTATCCTAAAAGTATGCAATGCATTTTGGCAATTAAGCAATCATTTCTTTATACATATATATGTACATATGTAGGTTTCATGATGCTGCCTTTTGCCAAATGCAAAACGGAAAAGTTCAATGTTGCTGCTGCTGCTGCTGCTGCTGCTGATGATGATGATGATGTTGTCAGTTGTTGAAGTTGACGCATCGAAATCGGTTCGTTGAATTCTCTTTTTTTTTTTTTTTTGCTTTTCTCTTCTTCTTTTGCCTGCACACTTCACTGATTGCCTTACGCTACAACAGGCAATCTATACGAATAACTATATAAGTGTGTGCGTGTGTGTGTATGTGTGCGAGTATCTGTATGTGGGTATGATGCATTTGTTATGGCATCTCGTTGCCTCGTTGGTGCGGGGTGGATAAAAAGCAAAAGTTTTCACTTGAAGTAGTTTTTTCGTTTGCTTTCTTTTGGATATTCTATAGTACCCAAGTATTTTCTTATCTAGCAAAAAGAGCGACAGAGATAGCAATATATAGTTGAGCATTCGAGTAGCATTAGGGCAACAAGAGATTTTATAGACCAAACAATTGTCTAACACACACACACACATACACACCGTTTCGTATATATGCATATGCACCTTTATAAGCATACACCCAGCCTACCCAGTGAGCATTTCTTTATTTTAAGTAACTCAAAGTTCATATGAAATGATCGTAACAAATAGTTGTCTGTTTTTCTTCTTTTGGCTAGATGAATATAAATACTGGAACAATAGAATATATTAAAAATGTAATACTTGCTCACCGTTTGGATTAATCTAAAAGAATTAATTGATTCGATTAATCGTTCGCACTATTTTAAGGATCTAAAGAAGTTTTTGAAGTGGTCTGTTGAAAATCCTTTTAAGCATTCATCAAAAGTCTATAAATTCAGCGAATCATTTGCTTTGAATTCCAATATTATTTGCATCTTAAAATTAGTTTAATGTTTGTTAAGCTGAAGTTTTTCAATCTAATTTTTGATTTAATCATCAGCATTCGAACAAAAACACAGAATATTTATAATATGATATACATCCATACATATGTATACATCGA
The DNA here is from genome assembly GCA_018150345.1 of Drosophila equinoxialis. Taxonomy (NCBI): domain Eukaryota; kingdom Metazoa; phylum Arthropoda; class Insecta; order Diptera; family Drosophilidae; genus Drosophila; species Drosophila equinoxialis. The sequence goes on along the minus strand of JAECWI010000238.1, from coordinate 1,632,225 downwards.
GTTCTTTGTTCAGTAAAGTCAAAAATAAAATTCTTGTCATGTCCAAGCTGTTGTTGCATATGTTTGCTGGACAAAGACGTATGAAACAGCTGACTCCTTCAGTGTGTGTCTATGTGTAGATAACTTATGTGTGTAATAAATCTGATTCGCTAGCAATGCTCAAGGATCAGGATAATTTTACTTTATGCGCTTTGAATCGAGTACTAAAAATCGAATATAATAGAAATATATGAAAATTATGCAGAAATTAAAACAGGGTGACCCATTTAGAAGCCTTAGCAAAACGATTCCATTCGACTTGTTAAGGTAGACAATAAAATGTCCATGCCATATGACAAGTTTGTGACTTCTTTGGGACTTATTTTCAACAAAATCTTGGCATTGCCTTTGCTCCCATGCACCAGAAACAGTCTTGAACATTTTAGCATTTTCCAAGAGTACACCCTGTAATTGTTGAGTGTGTGTGTGTCTTTACAAATAATGTTATTCGCCCGCAAGCTGACGAGCAAATTACTATAATTAATCAGCTTTTTTGTGGCGTTTGGTAGGCCATAAATTGATATGCAGCTCTTCAGGATAAGTCGATTGTTGCTCTTTTGCTGATTTCTTGTGTGTGTCCTTATTTTTTGCATTTCCATTGGCAACATTTTGTATTTAATGGTTAACAATAAAAATGCTGTCTGTTGGTCAATTAGTAAGCCAGTTATTCACTCATTCATTAAGTTGCTTGTGTGGCATCAGGATGAAATTGATGTCAGCGGCATGTGCTGCAGTCCCATTAACTATTCCACCCCAAAAAGTAGGCTATCTAACTTTGGTTCTTTGTTGATTTTAATCACGAATTTAGAATTTAGCGAAATTCTAGCAAATGTTGAAGAAAATCAAGAAAGTACAAAAGTGCATCTAATATGAAATGTCCTCTATCTCGCTTTTCCTCTCCTGGTGACCCCAACCTGCGTTTTGTAGTAGCCGCATACCTTTTGAAAATCAGTTTAGATACTTTTGCCATAGATTCTTTGCACCTTTCGCTTGGGCTATTTAGTTGGCCAACAGTTGTTGCGGCTCCCACAACATTGTTGACAACCACAAGCCAAAAGCCAAATTCAAGTTTTTGCTCTATTCACACAGTTTGCATTGGCAACTTTGTCCTCGTTCGCATTCTCATGCTTATCCCTCTCGTTTCTGGGCCTCATTCTCATCCTTTGTCGGGGCATTCTGAACTGTCGTCCAGCAGTCTGTTGTCATTATCTAACGCAGCGTCTTCGTTTTTCTGGTTGCAACTTGAGCATTTTAATTATGCCCTAATGGCGCATAATAGCTGTCTCTCTCCCCTCACACCACTCTGCACTTTTTCCTTTTTTTTTTGGTATCCATCGCTTCTTCTTAGACCTCCTTCTCATTATGCCCACCAAACGAACCGAACTTCAACGGCATTTTGGCGCCCGCAACCAAACTTTTCGCCCGTTTTCTGTTTTCTCTCGCTCTTTTCTGTATTTTCGACTTGATAACTAAGTTGAGTCGCCCGTCTTCAGGTAAATTTACAGTGGCCCGCAGCTGGATAAAGAAGCACTCGGTACACGGTACTCGGTACTCTATAAAGACTTTACTAACTTTTGCTTTTAAAGGATTCCATGTATAAAATCGATGTCTCTATAAGAATTAGAAATCACTCAAAAGTTACATTTTTGTCTCCATTCAACTAAAGGAATTGATAACGCGAAACGGATTCGATTAACCTACTTTGGACAGTTATTAAGGATGAATACAATTACAATTACAAGGCCAGTTGCAATATGTACAACTCTACGAAGTTTCAATATCGATATTTTCATTTACAGTAAGTGTATTCAAGTTTTGATTTGAACCTATTGAAATTTGATTGCTTTTTTAGCCACTATCTCGTTTGCTTACTTTTGCTACCAGGTCCCCCTCTCCATTTTTTGTGTTTTTTGGCAACTCTCATTGCACTTTTGTGCTGCACGCTTTGATTATTTTATTGCCTGACGAGCCACACCCACTTGGGCAAACTTCATTTGGAATTAAAACTTTTTCGTTTTTCCTGTCCCAGTCTCAGTCTCGATCTTACAGTCGAAAAAGAGAGATGTCCGAGTGAGGCAGAGCAGGATGGCCAAAACGCATTCTTGATTATGTTTTCCAACTGGCTCATCAACTGGCCAACAAAACTTTGTAATTATATTGAATGAGCGATTCATGGTGGTAAAGAAGAAATCGGCAGCAGGATGAATTATTTGAGGAGTTGGGCATTGCGGCATTTGGGTGCGGCATTTAAATGGAATACCAAAAATCAATCAATTTTCGTATGCTTTAGGAAATATTTTTGCATGGCATTTCAATTAAATTTCGTTTTGAGCATCACACACACGCACGTCCACATCCCCCAAAGCTAGTGTGTACACACACACACATACATTAATAGGTAAGTGATGCAGAGACAGAGACAGAGATAGAGATACGAACAGTGCGATTTGCTGTATTGTATTGTATGTTGCCCAAGTAAATAATCATCATGCTAAAGCATTTGTGACACAATCCACTGAAATGGAAGCAAAAGCCTGAACGTAAGCCATTGTCCCCAGTTGCCCATAGTTTTCGAGCTAATACACATTTGCATCTTAAGTAGCAAATTGACAAGGCTTGAATAAGATTCTGAATGCCCAATCTAATACCTCGAAAACCCCATTCCACACCGATGGGAAATGATCTTCATTATTATCACCTATATTTATGCTTAGTCTATAGTAATTACAAAAATCTATACGTTTATTTTCTTCCTGCACTAAATGGTTATATCTTTTAAATAAATCGTACAATTATAAACCATATATTCAGAGGGATAAACTTTTGATTACTCACAGAAACAAAGGTGAAGGTAAAATTGAAAAAACAAATTAACTTTAACCCACTAATAACCTTGTTTTAAAGAACTATGAAAGCTATGTTATGGTCTTTGTTGGTTTCTTTCAGATTTAGTTTTAATAATTAATGTCATGTCTTTATACTTATGTGAGTATTGGCATTGACCTCCTTCGATGGCACAAACATGTTTCACTTTTTGTTTTGCCAATAAGGGATAGCCAATTGAACCTTAAAACGAAATGGTTAGGAAAGTGCGTCATAAATCGCATAGAAGTATATGAGCTACCAGGACCTTACACATTCATGGTCATATTCGCATTCAAATTACAATTCGTTATGGAAATGGTCAGCAGTCGAAGCAAAATTTTACGTTTCAGAAGTCATAAAACGTATTGTCATTGATATTAAAGCACATCAAACCTTAACCTAAACCCAAACAGAAACTAAAAAAAAATATATAAAAAAGAAAAAAAAAACAAAACAGGTGTCGAGACGGAAGCGATCATAAAATAAACTTGACCATACGGAAAAGTCTTGCATAATAAATGCTAATAAAGCTTTACGATGATAGCCAGGGCCGAAAAGGTGCACTGCCCAACTAACCCCCTCCCCCACTCCCCCGAATGTAGTTGGCAAAGGACGACACTCACTCACAAAACACATGAATATATGTAGGGGGAAAGGAGGGACGACATCAAAATGTTAAACAACACGAAATTCCATTAAGGGAATGGATTCCCATTCATAACTGTCGTTGCTCTCGCTGTGTGTGTTTGTGTGTGTATGTGTGTGTGTGTGTGTGTGTGTGTGCTTGTTTGTGTATGTGCGTGTCTGTCCGTGTGTATTTCGTGGGTGAGTGTGTTTTTATACTCTTCACAAAACTGTAGCCTTCACTGAGTGTTGCCCCGTTTGTTAGTTTGTGAAATTGTCTGTGTGTGTGTGTGTGTGCGTATGTGTAAGGATATCGATCTGGCAACGTGTTCTATAGAGAAGCATATTATAGGTCAATGTGATTTTCAAAATAAAAAATTCTAATTGTCTCTAGGTGAAATCCATTTCCAGTTGAAACTTTTGAAAGGTGCAATCGATCTACATGTCGATAAATACCAAGACACCAAAATAATCGAATCGAAATGCATACAAAGGAAGTTTGGCATGTGTTTTGAATGCTGGTCCATGGGAATAGTCTATAATAATTATCAATTAATTCAATTGATTGATAGGACGGATCAAACAAATATAAATCGATAAAACGGATCTAAAGAATCAGGCAATCAATATTTCCTCGATAGTTTAGTACAGGGTATTTTGAACTTAATGAAAATTGTAGTTTACTCATATGTGATGTTGTTATGTGCATGTATGTGTGTGTACACACAATGTGCACCATCCCGCACAGCTGTGTGTGTGTGTGTGTGTGTTTACTTTTTGTGGCATCGCATAAAGGTGACCAGACTCCGTGATATGTCATTTATTTTCAGCGCTGGGCGCGGCAACCCTGCCATTTGTAAACTCAACCGGAAAATTGCTTTTCTCAACGCGTATAGCTTGCAGGTTGGTGTTTCCCCCCAGTTTTATAGTGGCCCAGCCATTGGGGAAAGCCGTAGGTCTCATCGCCCCTAATGGCCGTGCAAAAAAATATATAAATATAAATAAATAAAAAATAAAAAATATCAACAAATATTGCAAAAACAAAAAAATGCTCAATTAAATTTTGCTAAAAGTTAGTGTTTTTTGGCCTTCACTTTAATTGTTTACTTGAACATTATTCCATCAGACATGGGTGAGGGGATGCATTGGCTAGAGGGCGGTATGGCTGGCTGGCACGGCTACGTGATCGTCGAGACGAGCTCATAACTCATATTAAGTCTGAGCGAAACATTTTATGCCCTACCATGTCCTGGACCTGGCGCCGTCTTCTATGTCCTTGCTACGTGCCAACTGTCAAAAAGCTGGCAAAACAGCAAGTCAATAAATAAAACATACATACATATTGATGCCGACATTCTCAGGGAGAGTCGGAGTCGGCATCTCAACTTAAAGTTATGACCCGGGTCAGAAACATGACCCACGAATAGTGAACTGCACAAAAACTTTGTTCTAGCAGATGCCACCGCATTGAATTCCACATGACTTTGTTATGAATACATTTTCATTCAAAACTTTTACCCCAAATAGCATGAATTTCAAGGTATTCGAAAGCTTTCGACATTTATTGGAATTCACAACCGACTCTTGTTTGAAATCTAATTAACAAAACACACACACAAAGACACCTAAATGAGATACATACTTTACTTTGAATTTTTGAAGAAATTATTTGAATTAAATTAATGATTAACAAAATTAAATAATGACAAGTGTTCAGACTGTATACTTGTCGTATACGTCATTCGCGTTACGTATACGACTAGTGGTACGTCGACAAAACATTCTCGACAACGAAGCCAAATGAAAAATCTCAATGAAGTTAACAATCCTGTCATATAAATAAGATTTATCATCTTCGTAGGCTTTTAGTCAAGTCAAATCTAAGACATGTTAGAATTTAAATTTTTTTAAGAGTTTATCTTTTAAAATTTATATTGGATCTGCTAGGTTTTTAATTGGCAGCAAATAATCCATCAAATTCTTATTGAAAATGTGATAACTGATAGCATATAAAAGCTTCTTCTCTTTGACTACAGATCCGAACTGTTTGGCCTATTAAATAACTTTAAGTTTCGCAGTAATGACGCTCCTTAATTTCATCAGATCTGCCATAATGATACATATGATATATGAATGTCTGTATATAATTTATTTATTTGCCAATCGAGAAGAAATCAATATTGAAGACATAGCGGGACAATGCGACAATTCGTCAGTTCAATTTGTCCCTCATCGCGCACATCAATTACCACCTGCCAATGTCAATTTCGGTTTACCGGTTTCAATTTCGGCAATTGCCAAGTGTTTTCACGTTGGCGTTGGCGTTGACGTTCAAAAGAAAGAAAAAAAATGTTAATCAAACAAACAATTTGGTAATAGTTTATGTTGTCTTTTGTTATTGTGTTTCGGATTAACTCAACTAAATTTACCGACCAATGTATAAATCTGAACGTGAGTGTGTGTGTGTGTGTGTATGTTTGGTTGTTTGTAACCACAGAAAAATACCGAGAAAATAAAATAAAAACAAAAAAAAATAAATCGAAAAACCTCAGTGACCTTGGCATCATCGTGTCGAGTCACAAAGGTTGAAACTGATGTTGTCGCTTCGTCGTTTTGTTTTTTTTTTTTTTTTTTCATTTGTTATGTTGAAAGTCAAGGGCAAATTTTTGGCGTGGCTTGTGGCTTTTTATTCATTTGATTTTGAATTTTTTTTTCTTGTCTTTTTTATTTTGATTGCCCCCTTTTTTTTGGTTTTTCTATTGTTGTTTTGTAATTTGATTAGTTTCAGAGATGGGGAAGCTTGATTTAAATATCAAATGTTTGTAAACTAATTCGGCGAACGTTAATTTCAATTATTGAATTTCAATAGTTGCATTTCAATAGAAAAACATTGATGCTTTTTTCATAATGCACTTTTGTTCTTTTGCTTTGAATACCTTTTTGTGTGCAATTGAGCGTTAATTGACTAGCATTTTGGGTATTAATTAATAATAATAAATATTGTGACTGTTTTTTTCGCAATTTATTCGTGCTAAAGCTAAATAAACATTTACCAAATTATTGTATTAAAGCAACTCATGTGAATATACACATATATGGGTATAGACTAACTAACAATGAATGCAAAACTCATTAGTATAACGACGGCTGAGGCCAGTACCGAACTAAAAAGTGCTAAGGACAAAAATTTTATTTACAAAATTCGAAAAACTCTTAGATTTGCGAATCCATAACTTTGTCAAATTTTAACCGATTTTGCCAAATAATATCTCATTAATGCTACGAAATTTTGATTCTCAATTGGAATGTAAGCCATGCTAACAAGCAAAAGAGAAGCGGACCACAGGACAGCAAAGTATTCTCATTAATTTCACAAAGCTCTAATTTAGTCTTTATTTTCATGTTAGCATAATGTCTTTTAATCTGCATTCAAATCTTGAGGACTAATTGTTTTGCCAATCTTCACTGGCCGAGGGTTAATAAAAATGTATATCAATTGGCATTTATCTCCTGTTGTATTGTATGTATTATTGAAGTGAATTATTTATGATTATATTGAGGCTTTTGCATAAGCATTTACTAGAACACATCACCAATTGTTAGTAATTGATCTTCAACAAAATTCAACAAATTATTAAAACAATTTGATCCTGCAGTAGACTGAATCTGTTCATAGTCATCTAGGCCCTAAGAATTTAAGTATTTTGCTCAGTTTTTAAAAAAGATGGTTAAGAAAAACTGAAAACGATTCTTTATACATTTATAGTTTAGAAGTTATAAATTAATTTAAGAAAAGTTATAGAAATCCATGAAATTTATCATAAACGGATCTAAAAATAGTAAGAAAATAAATAAAGATTCGAAATATCGTTATTTAGGCGAATGTTCAGGCTAAATGCCGTCCTCCCTGGATCTGTGTATGCATTTTATTTATTACATTCGGTATTAGTAGATGAAAACTAAATCTGAATCGCCTACAACAGAATATTTACCTAAAAGAGCACTTATTTAATTAAATAATCAAAGCATTTTATAAGATTGCATCACAAAATTGAACTTTTCTTTTTGCATGACTTACAAACACATGACTTACACATGCAAACGAGTAGGTATATACATATGCATACATATGAATGTATCTTTTAAATACATATGTATGTATGTATATATGTACCACAGCATGCTAATTTTATTTTATTGGTTTCTTGTTTTCTGTTTGCATTGCATAATCAACTTATGGCAGGCAGCGGTTACTTGCAGCACGCTGCATTGTGTGCCATTCAGGCGGTTAGTCAGTCAGTCAGTTAGTCAGTCAGCCAGCATCTCGTTGAGTATTTGTACTGAAGGCGAACGCGTCAATTTACTGGCCGCGAGGCAAGTGAAGCCTGGCAATTGGGTCAAAATTGTTTACACGCCGCTGCGCATGCGCCTCGAAATATGCGAGAAAACACACAGAACCGATCCTATGAAGCACTTTTAATACCCAGCAATGATATATCGATATATACTCTTGTTTAGCTGCGAATACTTTGAGATTACGAGACTTCATTCCTTAGAATAAATACCACAGTTACCCTATAAACCACGTTTAGAGAGCTCAAGAGCTCAGTTTTATTTCTCAATCTCTATTCGATGATATTCGATTTTAATATACCCACTAACTGAATGGAGTTAGAGGGTATGGAAACTGGCGCAAAACTGATTTGGAATTCAAACCGAATCTCAACAATCATTTCTTATCTTTGAATTTGTAACTTCTTCAAGGCCATTGAAGGTTTCATTTTGTGTTTGCCTTTTCATTTGTTGTTGGTGTTAAACATTTTCTTTTTTTTTCACTTTTCTTCGATACAATTCGAAATTTCACACTTTTGTAAAACTTGGTTGTTTTTCTTATAAACTTTTCTTTGTTTTTTTTTTTATTTTTTTTGCATAACATAAAAGCAATTTGAGGCGAAGGGTTAATGTTTAAACCTCTTGCCAAACACACACACACACACAAATTGCAAACCCAAAAAAAAGGCAGAAAAAATAATAATTACAATCATAAAAAACTACGCAAAAATATTACAAACAATAGTTTTAATATTTGTTGAATGTTTTTTTTTTATTTTTCTTTATTATTTGTCTGTTCAAATGTAATTCAACTCACTCGCTTTCTAATCAATTAGTGAAGCAATTCAAGAAAAAATTTAAAAAAAAAAAAAACCCGAAATTCGATATTGAAAATGAAATTTGCCGCCAAGCGCCAAAATTTGGTTTTCTTTTAGTTTTGTTTTTTGGTTACTTGTTTTTGGCGCACACGAAAGAGAACTAAACGTCGGCCAAATTGTTTAAACTTTATGCAGCCACAAAAAGCGAAAAAAAAAACTGAAATAATGAAAAAAATGGAAATATATATGTGATACGAAAAACCGACGTCGACGGCGATGTCGACGTAGACGGTGGCGAAGTCAACATCGAGGCGAACCGGACCCGACTTGCTCTTGGGCACAGTGGCTCAAAGTGGCCAAAACAGGTTTTTTGGCGATTGCTAGTAAAGATTACTTAAAGTAATTTTTATGATTTTTACAATTTTCTAGTGTTTCAATAAGGAATTTTACTTAATTCTTAAGAACAATCTTAGGCCATCTATTCTATAGCGAACACATTCAATTTTTGATTTTAATTTACATTGCTAATTGCCAATTTGAGGATTGAGACCAATTTAAATAAATCGCGAACTCCATAAGTTTAATTCAATTGGGTCAAGTGAGAGTTTTAAATTTGGATGTTGCAAGCTTGTGAGAATCTAGAAAGAAAACGATGAACATTGAAAATTGATCTCAATTCGCTTACACACTCACATTATGTGGATGATATTCCAATCCTGTATTATGGAAATGGATTTGAATTGGGGTTTGTCGATTATCCAAAAATCGGTTCACACGCAAAATTTGTATTGTAACCATAGTAAAGTATTGAAAGCTTTTCGAGTTTGAGGCTACTAAAGATTTCGTCAAATGGCGTTGTATCCAAATCTTCGCACCAAATTAGATGCAGTTCCTTCAATTTGTTTAACCTCCATAAATGCTTGCCCGTTGTGCTGGTGTGTAGAGTTAACTTGATCAGATGGGGAAAGAGTTCCACAAGCATTAGAGTTTCTTCATCCGCCTGCTCTTCGTTGTAGTTCATCTAAATGTCGATAACATTTAGGGAAACCAATAACTCCTTATTGACCTAAGCAATTCCTGGCTGCCACCCTCAAGCTGAAGATCCTGCAACGATCGACAAGAACGTGGCATAAACTCGTTAGGCTTAAATTTTTCTAAAACGTCATTAGTGATTTTTGCGGATTTCATGGTAGCCCAATTTGTGATCACAACGTCATTGAATGGCGGCGAGACTTGTGCAAGGGAAATTTGATCTCCCAGCGATACATGTTTCAGAATATTAAGCCAGCAATCGTCGTTAAGTGGGTATGAATTGCACATTGGAAATAAATTGGAAATGGATTTCAGAATAAGGAATAATAATAAAATAAAAACAAAAGACAGCTGGGATTCAAAAAAATATTATTAGTATTTTTATCTAGATCTAGGTATTTCGATCTAAAGAATTTACTTAAAATAAATATTTGAAAATTCCAATTTGATATGAGCAGGCGCTAGCGGAATTTGCTATGTATTGTAACTACATAAATGTTAAAACTGGTTGGGAACACAAGTAAATTTTAATTTCATAAATAAATCTTTGACATATGCTCAATTTCAACTAAAACTGTTTATCTTCTGCATCTAAATCATTTAGTTATTGAACTTAATGTTAAAAAGTTTTACAAAGCGTCGCTCCCATCAGACATTATGTGATATAAATTTTTTAAATTCTTTTATTTAAGTATTGCCAAGCTTTGTTTAAATCATAAATATTCGTTAATATTGATTATAATTTCTAGAATTTTTGTTTTTATGCCTAGTCCTAACGATTTCAGCATTGCATAGCACTCTCGTACCACTGTGGCCAGTGCTTAAGCTCAAGCATGCACTGATTGACTAAAGCAGCAAAGACCCATAGTTGACTGCGCTGCAACAGCTCTGCAGCGCCTGCGGCAGCGTCAGCAGCAGTCAGAGTCCAATGGCAGTTAGCATGACAGCGCCAGCAGCGCCGCGGCGCAGTTGGTACACGTTCCAGGGCAAGTAAGTTAGTTGAGAGTTGTAAAGTAAACGCTGTAAACGGCACAAGCTGCAAATGTTGTATGCGTTGGCTTTGCTTGGCTTTAATGTGGCTGCTGCTGCTGCTGTTGTCTTTTCCGTTTTTTTGTGCCCATTGCATAAGAGATATAATGGACAATAACATAATAAATATATATGTATGTGTATATATGTGCATATTGTACATTCGAGTGGTGGACATACATACATATGTATGTATGTATGAAAAGGTTATGATCCAAAGTGCTTGAAAAAGAAAAACAACTTTTTATTGTATACTTAATTCGAGCTGAAACAAATCATCTTGAAGAAAGGTCGCTCTTTCAACCTAGACAGAGTAGTTCTAGCCACACAATTTGACCCAACGAATTCTTTCATTGTTTGAGGGCACGAAATAATAATTAAAAGTATAATTATTTGTGCCTGAAGTTTGTTTTAAAGGAAGTTTGATAACTGTGTATGAAAGATAAATTTATCCAGATAATTAACTATGGACTTCTTTGATTTCATTCATGTCATTGAAGCTTAGAAACAAAACGGAAAATGATTAGAGATGTCTAGTATTGAAACTTTATAAATCAGGGAACTATTATCCATCTCTCTTAAGGATCTTGAAAAAGATATATAATCAAAAAATTCATACAGATCCTTAGCATTCTTCATATGGGGGACATAGTAAATCTAGAATGCCTTTCTCATTTATAAATTAATTCTTGAAATTTTTGAAATTATATGTACTATAGATTGAAAAACATTTGTAAGGGGTTGCTAATCGGCTGTCCGGAAGTGTATAAATGAGCATCAAGCAAGTACTTAAAAAACTTCGTAGAAAAAAGAGGCTTAAAGATTAACCCTTGGTATCCGAAGCGAAGCTGCTTACTCAGACTAACTTAATTACCGGCCCCTTTGTTCGATTTATTGACTGAAACTCTTGCTCAGTTCTGTACTGACTTCATTGTTTTCTGAGGTTCTTGATCAGTTCCTATACTTTTCTATAGAGGTCATATTGAACCTACTAATAATATCATTTGAGTGACTTAGCAAGTGAGTGAGTAGAAAAGGATCAAGTTTGGTTAACTGTTCAGTCTCTCACTGAAATGAGTTGTTCACTTATTCACAGGCTACAGAACTTTGTGCTTTGACTTTGTAACTGAATATAGAGGAGTCTATTTTCCTGATGATTGTAGAATTCATGTTTGAATTCCGAATTTTTAACCAAGGGGCATGCAGTTTTTATTACACTTGGGTCTCGTTACATATTCTGGCCCTGTGGATTTCATTTTATCACAAATTTTATTTTATGATAAGCACACCGGATGTGTATGTGTGTTTGTGTGTGTGTGCAGGCAAAACGGAACTGAACTAAACTGTGAATGTTAAGCTAAATCTTTTCTCAGCCATTTATTTTAAATTGTGCAAATAAATAAACAATAAAAATGCCAATAAACATACTATGTATGTATATAGTATTGGCATAGTTAAGTTGACAAACAATATGGTTAAAAATTGTAATTACAAAGCACTTCACTTCGCCCCATTTAAAGACTATGCGAAGTGTATAACTCGTGACCAAAGGCCACACTTTTTCGTTAAAAAATGTGACTCGAATTTTGAGAAGTCTTCAACTTTACTGGGTATTGGCCCATGTGACGATATGATGTACATAAGAGACGCTGAACTTCAAAATGTAAATTTCATTGTATTTATTTCTAAAAAGGTCAAATCTGAAAAGAGAATTTATTTATGGCATCGAAATTGCACAAATTGGAATGCAATGGGAAGAATTAAATATTAATAGAAATTTTCAAAAAGACTAAGGTATTTTAGAGGATTCCTGTAGGGTACAGGGAGTTCGTAAGATTCCTCTGGCTATTTTAATAGTTCATTTCATAAAAGTAATGCAATAGTAATTTCGTTTCTTTTTGTCGGAGATGAATGAAATATTCATGGCGTAATATGACGAGTTGATAAAATGTCGGTTTTTGGTATTTATTCAAGTATGTTGTATTTGGCTTCGTACACAGTCATTTTTCCCCCAAATGGTTTTGCATATTTTATATATATATATATTTATATATATTTATTTATTAATTTTCAGTTTTGCCAGTTTTTATTCACCTTTTTGTAATACATAGAAATATTCGTTGCGAATTTTTTGTTTACTTCTCGCTGTACCTGTGTACACATAAAGATATTTCTACATAACAAGTGTTATAGTAAAAGTGTGACAGAGAGTGAGGAAGAGGGAAGGAGAGAGAGAGAGAAAGCACAAATTCTTTTTCGAAAATTTGCATTTAATTGGAGCATGAACAAAAAGTAATGCCAGGAATTAGGCAACACGAAAAAATATATATGTATGTACATATGTATATATATAAATTGCCAAAAATTGAGATGAAATGACAATTTGCAAATAAATTTTGTCAATGTGCAAATACCCTCTACTTTTTATTGAAAGGTATACTAAAGTTACCCAAAGCATAAGCATTAAAACGCCTTGTCACTTCCATTTAGATAGTGATTCTCCCTGGGCATAGATAATGGAGTTGGTTCCTTTTTATCAGTTGGATCCTTTTACAGGGTTCGTTGAGGTCGACACCTTGCCCCACTTACGAAGTATTTTTTCCTTGACTTGATAACAAGTGCGAAAACATGAATGGCTACTGATCAACCACACACACACACACGAAAACTAACACTCCCACGGACCAACTTTCCCACCCCCTTTGACCTACACGACAACGCAAATAAAATTGTTTCATATATACATAAATACAAATAAATTTTTTTCATTGCATCTATGATAGAACAATGTTTTGTTATGTTTTTTTGTTTTGTAGGAAAATTTGAGTAAATGGCGAAATGGATGGGAAAAATGTTGATAGGTGAATAAATTACCAAAATAAATGTGCACAATAGTTGAAGGTGTTTTTCTGTTGGTTGTTTTCACCAACGCTTGAGAAAATTTTGTTGAAATCATGATTACCATGATATTGATAAAGCGTCTAAATTAATTATACCAACAGTCGAAAGAAAATATTTCGAAATAACAACTTTTATGGGATCAAGTGCATATTTACCTTCATTTGACATTAGAACGATTTCAAAGAAGAATGTAAGACGTAAATTGAAACAGTCGAATTATTTACATTTAGAAAATTCCTTTCCTAATCCAAACTGAAATTGAGACCAGACTTTTTTAATTAAATATTAACTTTGTAACCATAGTGCAATATATTTTTTTTCAGCCCAAGAGTATGCTATACAAATCTTTTCCACGTTACATGGGTAACAGGGTGTCATTTAATTTATCATAAACTGATTACTATTAGTTAATGCTGCTGTAATTTTCAATTTTCAATTGCTATCTACTAATCTATCTAATTTAGACCAGAAATGCGATTTCAAGGTTCAAAACAGTTTCCTAACAAAATCAATTGAAAGTCTAAACGATTGTAGTAGGGTGAAAGCAAATCTCATTTCGCTTGGGCTTACTGAACGTTTTCTTTGAATTTATGAAAAGTTTAAAAGGTAAAGTAACTAAAATATGCCTCCCAATTCAAAGAATATACACATAAATACAAATGTCTCTGCTTATGCCTTATATTGGATCACTAGGATTTATAACAAATTCCACTTGGCGTTTAGTAAAAATACGAATTGAATCTACTTTTGAAGTTTTAATCTGAGTCCTTCCAATCCTTCCAATAGAACCAACTGTTGCATCGCCTGCTCTCTCTTGTTCGCTTACTCTCTTGTTTGAAGGGAAACTCCCCACATTTCCTTTTCAACTTCAACATATTCTTTCCTCATGTTGCCGACTGACTGTGCTACTTGCCGCAATTCGTTTTAGTTGCTCTTCGACTTGGGAGGTAACCATTACAAATGCTCTGGACAAAATTTCCCAATTACAATGACTATTTTCTTTTCAATAGCCGGTTATATTTTCAAAACACACACACACACATACCAACACACGCACCCACACACAGGCACTCACACATAACCATAACAATGAAAATATAATTTTAGTGCCCAGTAAAAATCCATGGCCATGGACAGTTTTCGTTACGGATTAGTTCCCTTTGCCTTGCGTGCAGCCAAAAAAGAACTAAACTGAAGAAAAATATCCATGTACATATATATGGGAGACTATGTATACTTATCTATGAAATCGAGAATATTGGCAAGTCAAATTTAATTTCACGCTTTGCAATTTTTTTTTTTTGTCCTTTTTTTGGTTCTCTACTGTTGGCTAATATCCGGGAAAGCCATAAATCAGATAACGAAATATTGTTAAGCAGAAAGTTAAATGTTAAATTTAAATTATTTTAACTTCAATTTTTGCATTATTAATATCTATTATTGGTATAGAAGGAAATGTAGAACTATTGCAGGATGAGAGTTGATGATTCTTCTAGTTTCATTTAGTTTTCTTTTAGTCTGCAGAATATTCAGAGCCAAATAATAGGGCATCTATTGATTAAGTTATCTTTAAGATAACACAATTTTTAAAATGAATAATAGCCAAAAATCTCTTGAATGCTAAAAAAGAATTTGATGAAAGTTTCGTTTTGAAAAATTGAACCGAAATTTCAAGTTCTTGAAAGGTTTTTGGTTTGATCGAAACACTTTGTTGGCTCTGAAAATAGAAAGCCAAGATGGAAGTGAAACTAATTTTTATTTATGAATGCATAAAGCAGAAAAAGGGCGAGAGGAGTAAAGGCCTAAAATGAAATTGCTCACCATTATAGCAAGCAAATTGAACATACACACACACACACATACAAACATACGTATATGTATATTTATATATTACACACATATGTATGTGTATGCATGTAGTATAAGCATATCCGGGAGCTTGGCCATAAACAATGAAATTTGTTGCTCACTTTTATGAGTTCCTTCCCTCAACACCAAACAGCATCAACATACTACCAAATACAACTACAACTTTTGACTACAACTACACGCCACACACACGCATACACATAGATATATGCATGTTATACTCTTGGCTGTACGTACGGCTGTTGAGTCCTTTTAGCCAATTTTAGTGTCTTACAATTTTCCGCATTGTCTCCGTTTTTGTGCTTATCCGTTTCCGTCGTCCCCTTCACACCACAGCGCTCGCCACGTCTCTATCTAACCACCTAGCTAACTATGTATCTCTCTCTCTCTCTCTCTCTGTCTCTTTAATTCCCCTTCCCGGACTGGTCTCGTATTCCACTGCTTTCTTTGGCCACTTTCACGCCACTGTCATTGCTAAGCTTAAGTTGTAGCAGCTCCTCTGCCATGTCCTTGTTACTTGGTTAAAAGCATCCTTAGCGCAGACCAACAAAACAAAAAATAAGTTAACGTATAGGAGGAACCAAGCACAAGCAAAGCAAAAGAAAAAAAAACGCATATCAACTGTCAGGCTTTTTGTACCACACATGGCATACTGAATTCGAGTTGGCAGCGTGAGTCACGCACTCATGGATTTGGGTTTTTCTTTCGATCAATGAAAAGATTTTATTAACTCTCGATAAAGCTAAAAGGGTTGGCTATTTTTCTACCTTTTACAATTAAGGTAGAAAATAATTACTCATTCAATTTATAACCTCATGTTGCTATTCAGTTATCATATTCTTAGTCTATTTCGGTCTTAAAATCAACGCTAACCTTGATTAATCATAACAAGGATCATCGAATAATCCATTGACCTATTGACTTACGGTGTATATGTATATAGAGGTGGAAAACTATTGATAAACGACACCCTCGTTGGATCTATCGATAGTCAAAGATCAAGCTACAACTTGCAATGAAAAGATGTTTTTCTGATTGTGAGTACAGCAAATATGTTTTAATGAATCCTTTGAAAAAATATTATACAGTCGATTGGCATAACCTATGCACAGTTAAAGACAATGGTTCTCGTGTTTCTTGTTGAAACAAAAGTGTAAATATTTCGTCGTTTTTAAAGGCGCGTGGTATGGAATGGTGTGTGGTTCATGGTTCACTCTGCTTTTCTCATTTTTTGTTTTCTTCTGCTTCTTATTTAGAATCATTTCACTCTGGTCCCCAGTCGTAATCTGCTGCGTTTACTTTATTGCTTACCATTTGTTAAAACAAAAGCGCAGTCCTGAAGGAAAGTGACGTGCCTGTGGGTGGGGACATGGTGAGTAAAATAGAGCCAGAGAAGGAAAGAACGTTAGTGGCGAGGGGAGAGACGAATCGGGGAGGTGGAATGTTTATGATGCGCTTTGCTAAAAAGTTATTAACTAAATTGTATGCCATGGCTCGCCTGGTCAGTGGCAGTGGACTCTTTGTTTAGAGCCTCGCGGAAATTTAATCACTTCAAGTGCAAAAGGTGAATGGGAACAGAGGTGGAGACGGAGACAAAGGTGGTTAGTGTCGTGTCCCAACGGTCGGAGCATGGTGGCTGTAATAAAGCAAAAGATGCAACACAATATTTTAGTGTCATTAGAAAAAGCAGAAAAAACAAGAAACCGGTAAGGTAGATTTGCCTGTGGCTTGGTCAACATTGCTAGAGATAAAATGCCAAAGGTTAGTTCGAAATGGAAAACTAGTAACTGTCTAAGCGATTATTACAATTGTGTTAAACTTAGATGGAGTTGTCTCATTTTTATCAGAGATAATTGAGGATAAGTCGAACACTTGTCAAAGTTAATTTTACCACATTAAGCTATCATCAGTAAGTAAGACTATTTAAATCAACTGACCTCAAATGGGAAACTCCTTGCCCAATGTTAAGCTAAATAAAACAGTTTTTTTTACAATTTATAACTCAGATTTTTTGATATCCATGTTTCTCTTAACGTTTACTTTGCATAAATGCTGCAGTGCAACAAAAAGTTAAACCATTAACCAGGGCACCTACAAAGTTGACAAGGCTATGCTCATATTACTTCATACATTGGGTTCTCTATGAAACAATTATTGCAGCCGGCTGCCATTGTCCTGATGTCCTGGCATTCTGATATCCTGGCATCCCCAGACTTGAGCCGCAAGTGCGCCATAGCTTTTGCCAAGGAGCCCCAACGTATCGTGGCCATGTTGCAGCATGCCACAGAGCGGCCGTACTCAGAAATGCTTTTGCCACCGATGCTTGCTATTGTTGTTGCTTTTGCTGTTCTCCCATGGTCAACTGGGGAATGCAGATGTAGAATGATATACCCACAGAGCAAGAGAAAGAGAGAGGTGAAGCCAAAGGTAGCAAGGAAATTTCGCTGTTTGGGCTTGCGTCATTATACCCAGTGTTTGGAATGTGAACGAGTGTAATAAGTGTCATCACAGTTTCAGTTTTCGACATTTTTAAGCTCTACATTTTCTTTAGACTTTAGATCTCTTAAGACCGATTCTCTTTGTCTGTACGCGACTAACAAATCAGTGCTAGTAAATGACCACAGCCTTAGACTGTATTACAATAATTATAAATTGAATAAAAAAAAAAGCTCACTAGCTTAAAATGTTTCCTACTTATATCAATAATGTTTGAATTTCAATTTGTGGTCTTAACTTTTTCTATCTTTTATGCTTTCCTTAGGAAAATAGTTTTTAATTTTTTCTCAGTGTATTGAAAATCTACTGGCTTTCTATCGATTTCTGTTGCTTCGAACGGTTCTTAATATTTCATCTTTCATGCTCATTTGCACTTACTACGTACACGATGGCCAGGGCAAGGCCGAAGAACAATGGCCAAGAAGGTCTGCATGGCTGGGTAATCAAAAGAAAACGTTGCCTCAAGCTGCAGGTCTTGCCACGTCGGCTACATCTCCGTCCTCGACACCGTCTCCTACTGGAACTCGGACTTTGACTACAGCTCCAACTGGAGTCCTGTGCTCCGTCGCTGTCGTCCTTTCTCGCTTTCCGATGGAGCAGCACCTGCTGCAAGTTATTTACAGCCACTAGAGGGCGTACGTTGCTTGGTGGCTGTTTTTTTTTTTTGTTCTCTTCTCCTGCTGAAGACCTGGACGTCCTTGTACACGGCTATTACACATTGCCGGAAGCATTTGAATGTGTTTATGTGTAAGCGTCTATGTATAGCCTACTCACTCCACACCAGGGCATGTCCTTATACCCCAGGCTATTCTTTTCTACTTGGAGCGCCAGCAAACGGTAGCAACTAAAATGTTTCCGTTATTAAGCTAAAGAAACACTTAACTTTCGCCCAGGATCCTGCAGAAGGACTCTGGCAGGTGCAATGAATATGTATGCCAGAGCAAGAGGGGTTGCATACCGCAAAAGGGAAGTATGTGGGGGTGGGAACCGGAGGAGACGGGAAACGTTAATTTGTTGTATATTTTAGAAAGTTTACCTTCTACCCTCAACTCTCTTCCGCCCTCACTCGGTGAGTCATTTTCGCATTAACGCTTGCCACTTTGGCGGTTGCAAGAACGAAAAGGACCCATTTTGATGGTCTTCATTGCAATTTGCGGTTGCTTTTTTCTATCTTGGGATGAGTGTGAGTATGTATGAGTGTGTGTGCCGTCAACTTGTTTGGTTAAATGGTTAAAGCAACAGGGTAACATATTAGCTGAAATGGAGCTACCACATTGATTTAGCAGTTACCGACCGTGTTTTGATTTCGGTTAATTCTTCGAGATAATTAAAGCGCTCAGTCTCCGAAGTCCTTTTTCTAATCAAACTGAAATCCTTTCAGTAAACTTCCTTGACAAAAAACAATCACCTTGAATGGGTTTAATATTTTCACTTTCTTTTTAAGAATTTTCATGGAAATTTCATTTTGAGATAATTTTGTCAGTTCAACTTGTTGACTTTAGCTAATTTGCATTCGATTTACTTTACATATTATTCTGTTGTTTCATTTCACTTTTCTTTCGTTTTATTTAAAAGATTTTTTTTTTTTTTTTTGCTTTGTTTGTTTTTGTTTGGGGCAATTGTTTAGTTTACATTTGCGATATCCATAGCAACTTTCAACAAAGACTAGAAAAGCCAAGTGTTTGTTTAAAATTTAAATTTCACCAACAATTTTTCATTTCTTTTCTTTTTCTTCAATGTTATTCACTCCACAAAAACCAAAGAAGGTAAGTCCAACAATTTTGTTAGTCTCTTTCTCTCAGGTTTCCTTCGACATGTTGGTTTTCATGAAATATAGAGTTTTGTATAGATCTAAGGGAGTCTAACATATCAAGATCGAAGCGCTTTTATCTATAGCATAATATCGTACAGATGATCTTTACTGATAGTTTATATCTACATGAATTCGATTTCAAACCTGTTTCGATAAATATTATTTCAACGGAATTAAAGAAAAGTTAAAGTAACCTCTGAGAGTACATAAACTTCGGTTTCCATTCCTTGTTTTTTTTTTTACTTTTTTCTTTAATATTTCCGTTCAATTTGGCAGGCTGTGAAATTTTGTTGCTGTTCCACGAAATGTTGTATTTTTTTGTGTGTTGCATGTTGACGACTACAAAAGGTTGCACAAAATGGAAACTCGTCCACACCCACGCACACACACACACACACACACACATTTCTTGGCCCTTTGGCTCGTTCGTTGACTTGCAACAATGGCTGGCGGAAGGGAAGAGGATCGCATTGATGGAGTTGGAGGATATTTTTCTTCTAGGTTAACTTTGGACATTGCATGGGAGTGGTATGATGGTAAGGGGTTAGGGGGGAGTGACGGTTGTGAGTTGTACGCAACACAACCTGGGTCAAAAAGTCGGCTGCAGTTTACAGTTTAATCGTAAAACAAAAATGAGAAGCGAAAAAACAATAAACTGAAATTCAATTTTCGCATTGTAAAAACATAATTTTCTACAACTTGACGTCAGCTTGGCCCTTGGCTTGGCTTGCTGCTTTTTCCTAAGAGGTAGTTAATATTTTGAACTCCCTCTCTCTTTCTCTCTCTCATTTCGTGTTGAACATTCCACTCGAGCTGCAAGTTGTTCTTTCGTTTATATTTCGTTTTCTTTCTTTCTTTTTTTTTCGCCGGCTGCTTCCTGTTTTGTAGCTGTTTATGAAATTTATGGCGCCGTCGACTTCTCGCATGAGTTATGCGCTTTTTATTTCAGCTTCTGGCCACGTTAAGTGTTAAATTGTTTTATATGCATGTGTGGTTGCAGACAAACACAGAGACGGAGACAGCAACAGTAACTGCGTGTGGGTGAGAAACGAGACACTGAGATGGCCCGAACCTGGACCTGGACCTGAACCTGGTGTTTAATTATGAACGTTAATTTTTATGGCAATGTGGCATACGGTATCATTATAATGCCTGGCAACATACTCTTCTTTCCAATGGACCAAATTAAACGTCAAAAGTGACCTTTAACTAAGTGGAGGGCAAAGAAGTGGCAGGATGACTTTTTTTTGTTTTTTGCCCTGACGGGTAATATCTAATTGGATTGCTTTGCACCTTAATTTATAGCCAATAAGCTGATTTGTAAGACCAAAATTGTTAGGGCTAGAAGACAAGTCATTTAACTTACAGTTGCATGGCATACTTTTAGGAACCCGAAGCAACCCAAATACCCGGTTTAATTCAATCTCCTGACAATAAATTTTGAGGCAATTTCTGCTGGGGCTGAAAAGTTAGAGGTTTGGCTTCTATGATTAACTCTCTGATTATTTCGTTTTTAAGGTTGAATCGTGTTTTCATTGTATTCATATTTATTAAGAATTTCATGAATTTAAACCATTGATAGGTTGATGTAAAAATGGTTGTGAAATAACTCTACATAAATAAGGCAATTTAAACCTAAGACATCTAGGAACTATTAGCTTTCTCTCTCAGACAAACATACATATCACTCACTCATGCACACCCATGCACACACACACTCACACAGACAAAAGTCTAACCCCATTCCCGTCAGTGTTTTGCACAACGATTCCTTTCACGTTGTCGTCTTCTCCAGCCAGTTCTCCATATTTGTAGCCGAAGTACTTTGCTTTTGCCCTTGACTCTTAGCCCTGTTCCAGATCGAACTCCAGATCCTGCTCTCGAGTTGGCCTGCCGTCCAATTGACCATAGATCCTCACGACGGCGCTGCACATACGGCTGCTGGGAACCTGTGTCAAAATAATAGCTACCCTCAGCCCTACGATGGGAGTGAATGCCAAATCGGGCCCGTCCATTGCCCTCGCAATTTCCAGATGTAAACTCGCGATAGCTGCCACACTGTGTTCCCACAAAAGGGTATTCCGGATCCATGGATTGGCGAAAGAAGATAGCTGCCGAGGAATGACTGCAGGCAATCGGATCTAAACACACACACACACACACACACACAGAATATGTTAATGGGAAAACAGCAAAAATACAAATTATCTGCTAGCAATTAGTTGACTCACTTGTGTTCTGCATATCCCTGAGATTCATAAACATGCGGCAATTCTTTTGCGGGTGCGCGGCCTCCATTCGGATAGAAATCCGCATGGCCGCATTTCAAACTAGTGCCCAGCGTGCCGCCTGAGGTGTGCAACACTTGAACAAATTGGGCATCTGTGGGATCCAAACGATATTTGGGCGACACATCTGAGGGCAGGGTAAATAGTGGTCCAGCCGGATCCAAGCCAATGATTTGCTCCACTTCGCCATCCAAAACGGCTCCTGCATAGCCAGCGGCATGGGCACCTAGACTATAACCAGCCAGGGTCACATTTCGTCGATGAAAATGCCGTGGACGCAATTCCTCCAGGGCCATTATGATGCCAGCTACAGTTAGTCCGACATCAAATATAGACATGGATGCACTCTTGTAATCATTTTGTGACAGATTTCCCCAATCCACAACACACACATTGTAATTCGCATCGAAGAGAGTCCAAGCTGAAAGGAAACAAAATTAATGTTGTGTCCTTTCTTAACACATTTTTGCAATTTAAGGTTTCCTTTAGAAGTATGGACAAGAAGGATGTAGGTTTGGCTAACAAAAACTTTGAACCACACGCGAATCTAAGCCTGCCAGTCGAAAAAAAGTGCCACCTCTATTATACTTCATTTCGATACGTTATCGATACCTACATATGTGCCTAACTCTTCACATTTGTCAGTTAAGCTACGAGTACTCACTTAACAAGAGCTCTTGCACCCAATCTTTGCTGCCTTGATCGTTCCAACCGTGTAGAAACAATGCCAATTTCTTTTTAGCATCTAATCGACGAAAACCACGCAAGTCGCCCAATTGCAATTGGAAATGAACTTCTTCGCCGAAATCTCGATCGGAACTGCAAAACATTACGCACTTAGAGAAAGTGATTGGCGTTATGATCACAATGGTGGCCTACTCACATGGTGCGACACTCAAACACAATGCCATAATTGAGATGGGCCCGCTCCAAGCTGTTCCTTAGCATCGTCTCCTGCAGATAGCGAAATGTGTTCATCATTAGATGCCATTTGTGGAGGCCGCAATCAACACTGCCTAGAAGTAGGGTCAATGTGATATGTATGACGGTCAGAGTTTGTAGCAGGCCTTGGTGCCTTCTTCTAATCGCGTGATTTGGCATGCAAAAAGACACACACACACACACACAAAAAAACAAAACAGAACAAACAAAAAAAGAAAACTAAGCCAAGAAACCGAAAGACAATTCAAAATTTGACAATTTGAATGGGAATGCGTTGAACTGCTTGGCTAGACCCGTGGCATGCTACTGAAACGCTTTGACGGGACTTGTAAAATCCAACGTCAAGTCGAAAAACGTTGCTCGTAATGATGACGGAACTAGATATGGTGGAGATGGAGATGGAGATGGTGATGATGATGATGTTGGTTATAGTAATGATGATGACCCTTGCCTTCGTTCGTTCTTGGAGTCAGTGTGTATTTCTGTTTGCACAAGTGAAAGTAAAGCTTGTAACGACTTTGTCTCTCCCTCTCTATCTCTCTCTTTGTCTTGATCTGTCTTTTATGTCTATTATATTGTCTTATGTGGCTTTCGGACGGCTCTTGACATCCACTTGACTGATCTTGACATAGAAGCTGCAGAACGGTAGCCAAAATCCCATTCATGGCATCCCATGGATGGATGGCACCGAAAACGGCTGTCCAAACAATATAAAACAAATTATTGGAAATAGACAAAAAAAGCCCAAACTTGAAATCAATAGAACAAACATAAAACAAAACAAAAATAAAACAATAAATACCAATCTAACAAATGTCAAATTAACGAATATCATATACCCTAAGAAAATGGAATGAAAGAAGTTTCTTGTACCTCGTGAGTCAAAAAATTTGATAGCTTAACATTTATTGATTTGCATTTCTTTATGATGAGGCCTAAAATAAAAAAAAAAAAAACTATCTATATTCTGTGGTAGTTAAATTCGAATCTACAAATTTTCATTTAAAGTGAATTTGATTTTTATAGTCTTGTGGATGATGATCGTTTGCTATAATCATAAATTGTTGTTGGGTTACTCTCTTTCACTTACATTCTCTGCTGGCCATGTGTCTGTCTCTGGGTCTTTCTCTCGATTTATGATGTTTGTCTTTGGCAAGGGCTTTCTAAGTCCCCATAAAACCAAAACTAACAAAACAAGCGAGAAAAAAATGCGTTAAGTTAAACGAAAGCGAAGAGCAAAGCATGGCTTACACTAATAGCAGCCAAAGTCCGAAAAGAAGATACCCTGTAATTGACATGAATGAAAGTAATTTGATTGGATTCTCTAAATCGCAACTGTTCAGTTTTTATCAAACAATGTCCCAAAGACTTTTCCGATAGTTTTTTGATAATTTTAGACGAAATTAGACTAGACAAATCGCAGATTGCTACGTCGTTTGAGACTAAACACAATCGCAAATACCTAATTTGCCAAACTTACATAGTTTTCTTACAACTCTTCATCTCAGCTCTTTTCATACATTAATATTATCTTAATATACGCGTTTTGGGTTCATTAGTCTTGGGCGGGTATAAAAAAGACTAATGCGAAACGAAATTCTTTTCAGGTGAATTGTTTTTGTTTTTGCATTTTGATTTTGTTTTCGTCTTTCTTTGTTTTTTGTTTCTACCATTCTTTTATGATTTGATGTTTCTCACATGGCGAATTTCTTAGTTTTATTTTTGTTGCTTGCCATTTGCATATCTCTCTGTGAATCAAATTTAAGAGCTTGGCCTAAATATCAAACTAATTTTCACCATAAAACCATGCTAAGGGGAAACGAAAGAGAAGAAATCCAAATAAATGAGCAAAAGTATGTAAGAGATAGAGAGCAAAAGAGGGAGAGAGAGATAAAAAGATGGGGAGAGTCTAAACAGTCGTCTTAAAAACTAAAGTTAAATATTTAAATTTTAAAATCAGCTCATTGCTGGCAAAACTTATTTTCAATTAAGAAATGATCGTAAACCATGCAATGCAATTATAATTAATGTAAAAATAAGAATTTATTTGGCATTTATTTAACTTCAATCAATTCAAATCAATCTATATATACAAACATAGACTATCTTACAAGGAACTTACAATTAATTAATTTGCTTAGATATCAAAAGCAAAAGACGAAGCATTCATACCTCTTTGATAATTTTCGAAAAACCAACGATATTTCCCATTTTTTTTTGAAAATTGTGAAGTCTTTGAAATAAACATTTTGTGTCCATTTGTTTCTCTGCTTACATACGTATGTGAATCTAAAGAAAAAAAGAGTTTGATTATGGTAACTTAAGCAATTTTTCAGTACTTTGGCATTTGGTTACATTTGTTTAAAAGATTCAAATTAAAATCAATTTTTCCGACAATTGTTGTACATACTTCTGAACTTCTGATGTGAGCTGATGTCTTATCATTAAAATAAAGATGCAGCTTAATTGTAGCAAGAAGCAAGCTGAAGAGGCATCCAAATTCCATCTCATTCCTTCTCCTTCTATCTATCACATATATCTGAAACTCCCCTTTGAGGCAAAACTCTTTCATTTCATTTCTTTTGCCTGTTAAGCAGCATCATAATAATAATGTGTAATGGTAAAAACAACAACAACAACAACAGCTGTATGCAATAACTTTTATGAATGTCTATGTCGAAAATGAGTGTGTGTGCGTGTGTGTAACCGTTGGGACGCATTCAAAGCAATTTCAACAATTTTCGTATTGTTTACTTAATTAATTTTGCACAAAGATTTTCATTTACGAATGTATCCAGTGTCTCTGTGTATGTGTGTGTGTGTGTGTGTATGTATGTGGGACTGTGGGTGTACAAATGTTTGGAACGTTTGTGGGTGTATGTGTGTGTGTAGTTCGGTTGGGTTTGTTGTTGCGGCATACCCAGCTGTGCTCTGTGGTTATTATAGCAAGCCAACAACCACTCAAACACATATTCACACACAAACCAAGACAAAACGCGTAATGAGTTTATAACATTTAATGAATGCCGATGCCGTACAATGTGGCGTATGCTTAATATTCCTTTAAGTGAGCCATAGAAAAAGGTTTTCACACAAACATATGCAACAAGTTCAATGAGGTAAGTTAACAAATATCCTCCACAGAATCCTTTTCTCTCCACTTTCTCCTTGATTCTGTTTTTCTCAGTGATTTTCAATTATTATTAACTTCAGTTTACTCTACTTCTTCTACTCCCATTCTTGTTGAGACTCAAACAAATTTTCTTTAAAAAAAAACTTATTTTGAAAATATTCATGCGTAGCATTTGACATTTTGCATTGAGTCATCTCAGTTGTCTCTTGCCCTACTTAAAGGAGTTGAGGAGTCTATTATCATGGCTTTGCTGAAGCGTTTGAAGGTAGAGGGTATGGTAGAAAGGAGGCGTGGCAGTCATTGACTTTGTTGTTATCTTTGGCTGGATGGGAAACTATTTTACCGCTCAATTGATTTTGCAATTTATTTGCGCGCATTATGTGAAGGATATGGTGGAAGGATAGAGTTACACACACATACACACACACACACACACACAGACACTCTCACGTGCCTTGGGCCTGGTCCTAGTCCCAGTCACAGACACGGGCAAAGGCATTGAAAAAGGATAGAGTGGTGAGAGGAGAGTCAATTGTTGTGGGTGTTATTTTCAATTCTATTTACTCCCAATAATCATCATCAATGTCAGTTTCGCTTGCACTAAAATAAAAATAAAAAAACAAAAAAAAAGCACAAGAACCGCACACAGGACCAACAAAAAAAACAACAGCAAGAAGACATATAGAAGAAGAGGAGCCAAAACAATTTTTGCAGCTGGATACGTCAACAGGATCATTGGCAGCATTGATGGTGGGTTACAAACAAAGAGAGAACACCGAGGAATGGCTAGAGTGTGAGGTGAACGCATTGAGAGTTTGATGTTTATATCGATTGTTGGCAATTTCGTGAATTACAACAGACAGACAGACAGTCAGACGCAAGCACACACATACACACACACATAAAGAGAACACATGCAAAGGATACGAAGGACGCCCATTGACTCAGAACGAGGGAACACACACACTTGAGACACGTCGTCGATGCGACGTGAGCATGTTGCTCCATTCCAAACTGTTCTGGTTGCCATGTCACTGCCGTTTGTTGAATTGTTGCCGTTTGTTGTTTGTCTCTTGCTTGCGCTATTGCAAGCAAACGTCGGGGTCACCATTCACCATTCAGCAGTCAGCAGTCACCATTCACAGTTAGCGTCAGCGTTACTGTCACACAGCAGCGCAGACAACAAGACAACGCGACAAACATAGCAGAAACGGTAATCACAATATTGTATACACTTGGCACAGGCGACAAATATGTCAAATTATCAAACTACTAATCTTGTTAGTAAATGTGAACAACTTCGGTAATACCTATGACCGATGCCAAGGCCTAGAGAGTTAAACCCTGGACTCTCTAGAGGCTTGGAGCCCAATTATAAACTAATTGTTTTGACATAGATGATGTCTTCTTATGGGAAGGGTTTCTTTTAACTAATTTATCTAAGGATTTCAAAACATTTTTTAATTGAACAACAGGACTTTATGCAAAGTAATATGCAAACATTTTGTAGCCCGTTTCAATGTCACACTAAAGTGTATGTCTTTCTCTCTATGTATGTGTGTGTGAGGGTGTGTTTCGATTTGCTACGCCTTGATGCTTGATACTTGACTTTGCTGCTTCAGTTCGTTTCCCCTTTAGTACCCGCCCGAAGTCCTACAACATAGATGGAGATGGAGGAGGTGAAAAGGAAGAAGAGAGAAAAAAAAAAACTAAAACAACGAATTACGCTAAATCAGTTTGGTTGCTGTTGCCATTGTTGTTGTTCTTGTTGTCGTAGCCCTTTTTACGCTGACGCAAGAAAGTGTTGCATACTTTTTTGGCTGGCATTTGCTTTTATGTGCACGTTTCCACGTTATGTGCTTGATTGAAGTTGGTTTCAGTGGATGGGGTGGGTTTTAGGTGGTTCACCGGGCGTTCATCTTTAAAGACACAAAAAATGTTGCAATATGTTGTTGTTTTTATTTTTTTTTTTTTTTTATTAAAAATGAAAGAAACATTCAACAAACTTGTCCAAGAACATGCACAATGTGTTTAACAGTAATGGGAAACGCCAGGGCTTTTGGGGTATGGTTGACTATATTCGCTTAGCGACAAATCCGCTTGTCATGGACATAACAAAAATATTGTATAAATAAAATTTGGCAACAACAATAACAACAACATATGTATGTATAGAGCTGTTTGTATCGGGAGTAAACACATAAACACAAAATAACAAAGTAAGCAGCTCACGCGCTAAGCTAGCATAATTTGCACAAAATACCAAATACAACACACACACACACACATATATATATATATATCATACACACAATCACACACACATACACATAATATGCTTAAAAATAGATTACAATGGTATAAAGTTAACAATGCCACACCCCCACCTCCTTCAACCTTCAAACAAATGAAAAAACAAAAAAAAATCACACGAAACTCCCACACTTGCTTACACAAAAAAAAAGGAACAAAAATTTGCTAGCGACTCGCGCTTAACAAACAAAAATTTCGCAGCTTTCTATCGCATAAATAAAGTTTAAAATAAAGTGAGAATGAAGTCGGGGAGCAACAACAGCAACAATAATCTAACAAAAAAATAAGAGCCAAAAACCCAACCGCAAAGTTCACACGCAAAAGTGTGTGTCTTACCCTCGCCACCCACCGCCCACCACCGTCATCCCCACAGCACCATCCCCAACACCACCACCACCACCACCGTCATTGCCTGCTATGCACCACCCTTGAAACAAACGTCATTTAAAAGTTATTTGGACGTTAGTTGGTGTTTATGTAAAAGTAGCTCCTGGGGCCAAGAGCAAGAACCAAAACAGAAAAACAAAAACCCAAACAAAGACCATCTTTTTTACGTTGAAGCAACGACTCTGGGATACCCAGCAATCATAATCCGATAACCTTTGTGAAGCAAGAGCAATGTAAAATGCATATTTTTCATTGCACATTTCGTTGTTCTTTTCTACAGCGCTGAAACATAAAAGCAACGCTTGAGCAGATGAAATTGCTAATTCTTCTGTATATTGATAAAATTAAGATTAATAATTTTTGTCATTGGAGCTGGCAAAATTGCATTCTATCAATATTTTGAATCGTATTAATTAAAGGGTATTAAAAATGCTCCAGCAATAATATTAAACAGCAGCAAGGTATAAGTAAAAGACAACTTCTGCTTTCTGGGGTTTTGTTTAAACAAACTAACACCAAACACACACACACACACACACACACACACATATGAATGAGCACGCACATACAATGAACTAAACGCTACGTGCTGATTACTGCAAACGCAAGGATTTCCCCAGAATAGAGTGGCAAAATGAAGAAGTGGAGTGGGGTAAGGGAAAGGGGACTGGCCAAGCCAGAGTAGCAAACAATTGAAGAGCCACTGAATGAAAGAGAGGGTCTAAACTCATTTACAGTGTTTGAACAGCCCGAATACCCTTGATCTGGTCCAAAACCTTTCACAAAATAAGTCTTAAACTGATAGTAGTGTATATAAAGAGAGAGGGCGATAAAGTGTAAGATTTACACATATCACATCCAAATCTAATATAAAACTGAAAACATAAATGACATCAGATGACTGCTAAGAATGAACAAATAAGTAGGTATCTAATCGGTTGCTGCCATAATCTCTATCCATTTTGGTTCTACTATTATTAAGTATTATCTTCTTGACATTTCTTTTCTAGATTTACATATGTGGTTATGCTTAAGATTTAATTAAATCTTGAATTGTCACATTGTCTTTTTCAGAGATATTCAATTTCAATGTTTCGAACGAATAATTGGCCCTAATTACATTTTTAGAATGGTTAATGATGTGGTTACACAACTTAGTCTCGATTATATCGATATGCTCCATCTGTCTACATATATGAAATACTTTGTTCTATGAGCTCTTTTAAGCGAGTAAAGTTACATCTCATTGTCAGATGTAACTCTTTTGGGCTTTTGAATGTATTTATGCAATGCTCTATTAGATTAACTGATTGATGTTTATTCCATCAAATGACCTTTCTATTTTTATATTCTATATTCTGTTTGTGTTTTGCATCCCTTAACAAACTTGAAAATCGAATCCACTCACATTGGACCGCCTTCAAATCACAGGGTACTCTCAAAAGAGGCGTCGCCAGAAATTACTGTTGGTCCTTATTGTTAGTTTAGTAGTTGTTTGCCAAGCATTTCACACGCGACGCACACAGACACCCACACCACCTTACACACACACATACACAAAGAGATGTGTTTGGCACGCTTAACAAAATATTTAGCATGTGTATAAATTTTAATACCTTTAGAATAACAATCGAGTCACACTTAGGTTTAGACGTTGAACAGGCCATGGTCATTGTTTTTACTGCTTTTTCTGGCTGCTCTGTCTTCTTTTTTTTATTACAAGGTTAAACTAAAAATTTGTTCTTTTTTTTTTAAATAATTTTTGTAAGCAAATTGCAGGGCGTTATGAGTGTTTTTAAGTAGATATGTGTACATTGTATATACATATGTAATTAATTTCAAATTAAGTTAGGTAAGCGACGAGAAACGTATTGAACTGGAGTCGATACTGTATATGAAATAAGTGATTACTTCATCAACCAAATTCTGGCTGGGATTCTAACAAATAGTTAACAATTATTATTTTCTGTTGCATCAAAGAAAATAATTTTAAGTCATTTGAATTTGCTAGGAGGGGGAAAATAATTTACCATAGCTAGCCGAATGTCTTTAGGCCTTCACTATGCTTCAGTCGATTGATTTGTATTCCAACTGGATAAATTCAAATGGTTTGGTCATTCCCCACAATCTTTTGGCTTTTTTTCACCATGATAGAACATATTTTACTCATAAATATATTAGTGGGCTCCCCTTCTATTTTAAACGTCTACCAGAAAAACCCACAAGCTGCTTTAGTCATGGAATGATTAATATTCGATATCACAAATAAACTGGACTAATAATATTCTGGTTCTTCATAGCTACAATCGAAGTTAAAGTGCCATTCATCATATTTATTATTTATCAGTGATTTGTTTTAATAAGAAAACGGGAATTCGCTGATCATTCATATAGTTTGTTCAGTCTTTATTAGTCCTCCAGCAATGAAACAACATCATTTAATTGTAGGCTCCATCCTACTACTTTTAGTAGTTTATGTGGAATCAAAGATTTGCGATACCGACAATCATCGTACCTGTTACCAACGTACGGATCCAAAATATCAAAATTGTTGCTTGAAACATTACAGAAGAAATTGTGATATGAAAAGCGCATTACAAAATTGTGACTCTATGCCCAACGACAAAACGAAAGGGAATAGTGGATTTTTAAATAAATCAATAAAACCATTGTCAAGATTTATTGTCAATCCAGGATTTAAGACAAGGCATGTGACATCGATGGTTTTGGCCTTACCTAACGGGCCTTGGAAGGCCAGGAACTTTTTGATAAATTTAAAACAATCTGAATAATTAATGTAATATAGCTTGAATTTTAAGAAATGTTAATTTCAATACTTATCCTCATATCATATAACTCAAGTTTGTCAACCATATCGAAAAATAAAAATCAAACTGTGACAACGATGTAAAAGAGCCGCATGGCTTTTAAACATATTTAAAATAAAACATTGGTTTACTCATGCTACAAAAATGATCCAACTTTGGTTTTATCAGCAAATTGTTGAGTAATTAATTTAAATGTTTAATTTGTGACCACATATATTAACTAGCATCTACCTATATATGTATAGTTATCTGGTTGAATTACGGAAAGTTGTATAGTTATTTATAGTTTATAGTTAATAAAATTTATAAGATTATAGTTAGTTTGTGTAAAAGTACATGTATGACATCTTATTTCAACTACGGTAGCTCTGCTTTCAGTTAGATCATTCGAATCACATTTTTATACCCTTGCAAAAAGAGTATATCAATTTTGGTCAGAAGTGTGCAACGCATATAAAGTATATGTATTCTTCATCAGTACGACAAGACGAGTTCAAATAGCCATGTCCGTCAGTCCATGGACTGAACCATGGCTTCCATAGGAACAATTGGTGGAAAACAGCGACTTTGATCAATCACTTCGTTATTTCCCATGCTAAGATTGTAGGCCATTCTTTCGCAAACATTAGCCTTTTTAGATGGCTATGGGTAAGGAAAGGGTTACCAAAAAAGTTGAATTTGAGAGTCAAATTACCACATGATATTTATAAATTCTTTATTTGTAGAATAGTTGTTTGATTTTCTTTAATGCCTTAAAATCAGTTTAATGAAATTACATTAAATCATATTTCATTTGGTCATTGACCCGCTATAATCATTCTGTAAATTAACTTTGAGGAAAATGTGCTCATATCTGTATGTGTGTAAGCCTTTATAATAAGGCTTAAAGCCCAGACGAACCCAAGGATACAAACACTTAGAAGCAGACAGATATAATGTCTGCCCTAGACCTTTGGCATCTGATTTGCCGATATCTACATAGCCTTGACATACAAACATATATACGTGTATTATAAACGAATGGGTAATTCGATACAATTCTATGATTAGAGTAGATTGTGATTGGCTGCATCTCATAATCAGTTCATACAAGGTCAAAAAGTACTCTTCAAGGGCTGATATGCCTACTTAAAAATAAATAGAAAGTATCGTCTTTCCAGTGAGGAGAAAAAAAGGTTATGGTTACTTTTTATGGAATAAACAAATATAATTGAAAGTTGCTTAATTATTATATAAATGCCAGTGCCGGATTGGGACAGCGCGGGTTCATTGGTTAAATTATTAGTTTTAATACAAATAGAACACAGTCCTCTGTAGATGAGTTGTCTATGTGGCCCAGCCATTTAGTCATTTAGTCGGGTTCGAATCCCAGGCTAGTGTATTGGATGTAGTTTTCGTCTAAGCCATCCCTTTAGTAGATTTACGGACACTATTAAGTTTAACTTTTTAGTTTGAAAACTTATTCGCAAACAAATTTTATACGGTTTACTATCATTTTTGTCTTACAAATTGGATTGTAGCAATCAGTTTGAAAATCCCAATATTATACGCCTTCCTGTAGCATACTTTCAGGAGTTCACGTCATTTTGCTCTTTACATAAATCGACTAATGGTTGGAGACAACCATTATCCGTGTGCTCTATTGTACATATGTACTTACATGGGTATCGGAATCTGTTGTGGAAAGGTTCTCCATCAATTTCTGCATTTGAATAGCCACAAAAATCGTTTTGTGCTTTGGATCCATTGATAGATTGATTGATTGACTGCATGATTGATTAGCTATTTAGTTTTAGGCCAGAAGCAAATTAGCTGCATAAACCAAATCTAAATGCTGCTTAACTTACTCCTTCTACCAATTCAATTCAACCTCCTGTATGTTTCGCCCATAGACTGTTAGTTCTATATTGACGTGAATGTGTGTGTGTGTGTGTGCGGGTTGCGATGTGTGTGTGTCTCTAAGCACTTAACAACTTTTGCGTAGGTAAAGTTTGTTTGTATATCAGGTGAATAATTTGACGAGGCAAGAGAGGATTAGTGAGAGGCCGTCGAGAGGCAGCTGAGGGCACACTCCAAACAAGCAATTGCAACTCATTAAGCGTTGACTGCGCCGCAACGTCAAAGTTTTGAACAGATAAACCACCGAACCAGCCAAAAAGACAGATAGACTAACAGACAGATAGACAGAAAAACAGACAGGCGTGTCGAGTTGATCAGAGAGAGAAGTTTAGGAAGTTGTCCAATGTGGCGAATCTTATTCGAAGTCTAGTAGTTGGTTTAAGTTGATGAAATGTAAAACGAAGAGCAACAACTTTTGCGTCCACCTTCGTTGAAAGTCTTCATATACATATATTGCTCTCCCTTTTTTGCTATCTCTGCCACTCTTCCTCGCTTTCTATTCGTACAACAAAAACTAACGATAGCTGAGTTTAGAAATCAGCAAACAATAACAAAAGGTGAAAAACTTGCCTCATCCTAAGCAAACTTCTTTTGTTTTGTAATTTGCACCTATCGATGTTGGCGAAAAAAAGTTTTTAATGAAAAAAAGGAAAGAAGATAGCAACACAACGAAAAACTAGAAAATACATTGAATCTCTCATTCAGTCTTTATTTATATCCTTTCAACAGAAAAAAAAAACTGAAGATAAAAGGCAAAAAAAAAAAAAAATGAAAACCCAAAACATTAAATTTCACTAATAAAGCAAACAATTCGAAGAATGCCACAGCCAGCAGCAGGAGAGGAATTAGGGAATGGGCAGGACAAGTTAAACAAACACATGAGAAATGAGAATTGTTTAGCAACGTGTAGAATGATGCTGATGCAGATGGTGAAGGGAGGGGGACAGTGGGTGAAGGGGCGTTGTATAGGAAGACAAAAGGCAGGAGGATATGGGTATGTATGTTTTCTCTGTCTGTCAGTGGCAGTCGCCGAGTTGACTTGCTGCTGAGGCAAACGTGCAACACTCATACGTCATGTTGGACGACGAATGTTGAGCTCTAGTGCGAGCGAGAAGGAGAGTGGCAGAGAGACAGAGCGAAGAAACGGTGGTGGTAGTGGGGTAAAGCAGCACGCACAATGTAATGGCATTTTTATGTTGCATCACGTAGCGGTCATAAGTCATGTTTAGAGCACTGACTGCTTCTGTTCCCCCCATCTCCGACTTATGCTCCTCACTAGTGTTCATTCCATCTCCCTCATTCGAACTCAAATGAACTGTAGCTAAATTGGCCTGTCCTGGCTTTCTTTGACCTGTCCTATCTCTTGGCCTGTCCTCTGACTCCAAAAACGTCTCCCTGTCCGATTTCCCGTCCATCTGTCTGCTTCATCTTCTTTGCTTCTTCTTGCTTCAGTATGTCCAGCTGTCAGTCAGTGAGCTGGTAGCTTAAACGGATATTACAAGGTGTTGGCCAAACATTGACCGTACATGAGCTTAAAGCGAAATTAACTAAACTAACAGCAATATGGTTGATGGTGGTGCAGGCAGGCATCTTCATCCACAGCAGCACCGAGAGCAGGTGGAGTGAGTGTGAGCAGAGCAATTGGTCTTAAATATCTTCAAGTATACGTATGTATATAGTGGGTTAATTGATCTTGAATAATTCTGCCGAACTAAGCCCGAACAATGGTCAAGCAACGGTGTTAAATGCACTAGGGAATTTGCCTAATGCATTCAGACTTTAGTCACTATGAGTGAAACTCGATAACAACTACGTGAATATTTAATATCGATAAGAGAATCTATCAAACGCTTTAATGAACGTATTCATATAGTATAAATTCAATGATAGATTTTTTTCTAGAAACGTTTATTATTCATATTCACACATACTTCTACATAATATTATACTTATTAATTTCTTTAATTTCCCGTACACGAATAATGACTTTGATAATTTTATTCAATTTTCATATTCATCGAACCAATTTTTTTTTTGTTTTCAACCATTAAAGCAAGCAAACTCATTCCAAATGCAGGCACCATTCATCTGTGGCCACACCTACCACACACCATAAACACCCACTGCCTACATCGTATTCACTCTAACTAACCCCCCTACTGGGTGGCCAGCCATTCAGTTTTGATTTATTTGCTTCGGCTTCGGTATGCAGACACAAAAGACGTTAGAAATTCTGAGAGGCTGACAAACATTTCGCGTTGCCTGATGAGATGGGTGGCAACTGCAAGCCCTTTCTCTTGTCCCTGCCTCCCATTCCACTGCTCATTCATTCTTTAAGCGCCTTTTCACTGCAGACATGGGCGTGCGGTTGTGTGTGGGTGTTTGTGTGTGTGTGTGTATAAAGGCGGGTGGGCGGAACCAGGACCAAAAACATAAACTACACGAGCAGACAATTGCCAAGCACCAAGCAAAGGAGAAAAAAAGGGGCGATAAATAATTTCAATGCTGCTTTTGTTGTTGTTGCTGTTGCGGTTTTGTGTTGCCTTCATAATTCCAAATGCTTTGATCAAACGTCAAGCGTCTAAGCCTATTGCTATGCCACGCCCTCACCCCCCAAAACCATCATTCCCACAATCACCCCAAGCCCCCCTGCCCCGCACAGTTCGATGTCCAACGCCTACTTACCACTTGAACTTAGTTCGTGAACTTTAGTCAAAGGCATTTTGATGCTTTCGCCTTCATTCAATTCGGTTAAAGTCCCATTTGCTTAGAATAAAAAATTTCCCTAAGAAATATGAAAATATTTGAATGCTATATGATAAGTATAGGATATATAGAATATGGTGTCTATTCACATATATACTTACATACTCACTTACTCTTTATCAAACAAAGGAGTTGGAGTGAATCGGAAACTTTATTTTTCAACACAGAAAAGCAATTTGGAAAAAGTTTTAGTTTTCGTCAATCCAAACAGATTTAGGCATTCAATAGCAATTTTAATTCAAATTGCATTTCGAAACACTTTCAAGTACTTACGAACACTTGCTACTATTATTTGCAAAAAGGTAATCGAAAATCTTTGCAAATAGTTTTAAAGTATTTGTTTTGTGAAATTCATATGAACAACTGCATTTTGAGTTGGGGGAATTTATGATTCATTTGTGAAGAATTAACAAATTCATTAATTATTCAGCGGAAACTCTCTGACGCTTGGAAAACTCATCTAACCACTCCCCTATGGATCTCTCGCTCTCCCGCTCTCATTCTGTCCCTTTTTACTTTTTTTCGGTTTTTCGGTTTTCGTCTTGTGGGTGTGTCGTTTGTCCACCTTTTGTTTTGGCCTTCTTGAACTTGAATTTCATTTCGTTTCGGTCAAAACTGATTAATGAATTTTGATAAAGCCAAGCGGACAGATTGAAGCGAGTTTCAGCTTCAACGTCAATTCTACTAATTAACATAAGGAATATTTTATTTATGTATGTATGTATGTATGTATATAAATATATTTTGTTTTGTTCGCTTCCATTATGAAATTTGTGTTTTGTGATTTGTAGGGCTTAGATAAGCGCACCTTAGTTTAGGGTAATTTCAGATTAAGTTTTTTGTTTGATTTCTTAATTAATTAAACCCCCCATGCGAAAGGTTGAGTTTTTCAATATGTACGAAATTGGCTGGCTAAGCGAAAAACCAAAAAAAAAAAAAAAAAAAATAATAAAAAAAAATCCAAGCCGAAATGGATAAATGTGTATGCAACTCCCAGGCAACTCCTTCTGATCAAGTGGACCCCAAGGAGTCGTAAACTTGGTCAGGAGTAGCACCAAAAACGTGCTCACACCATGTACTACATACGTGCAAGTGTCGCCCGTTTTTGAACCAAGAGCCAAGAGCTAAAAAAACACACTCACACACACACACACGCAAACTCACAAAAAACAAGCAACATATAAAAGTATTCAATTAGATAATCGACTGCTTAATACCCTGGAGAAGTTATGCAGGAGAAAAGAGACTTTTCTGGGTTGCATTGGTAGATTAAATATTCTCTCCCGATATCCGTATATACATACATACGTATATATCGACATTGATAACATCTTAAGAAAAAGGCTTAGATTATACTTTCTCACAGAGGGTCTATTTCCGCTATTTGATCTGCAATTACAGGGTGTAAAATGTAACTTTTTCACGCAGTATACATATGTACATACATTTTTTTAAATGTATTTTTTATGCGTATGTGTCTGTGTGAGTGTAATTGTGTAACACCTCGCAAATAAAACACATGTAACACTCTGACTTTGGAACTGTGAACTTCTCCCCACCCCCTCCTGACCAGTGCAGACACACCCACACTCACACATACATATACATATATACACATGTATAGGTATCATATTGCTCTCCGGCAAAAGAAACAGAGGATAAAGAACCACAGAAACCCAAATGCTCCAGGCGGATGCATCAACTATAATTTTGTCCCTGATAAACAAATTATATATAGGTATGTATACATATATAAAAGTGCAGGAATGAATAACTTTAATTTGTTTTAAATGCTTTCTGCAAAAGGGTAACAACTGACAAAATAGTTTGCCTAAGTGGCACAAGTTTACCACAATATTCAACTAATCATAAATCGATCTATAATATCAACTATTATACGACTTTTGCCCTCTCTAGTTATAAGGAATTCGCTCCTCTACGGGTAATGATCTTAAATGATTTTCCCTTTGACATACCAAGTTAGCTTATCAAACATCGAATCATTTCAACATCTTCAAAACTATTGTTCAGAAATAATACATATTTCTATATCGATATTAGAATGCGAATCGACATATTGATTATTTTATTGTTCGTTTTTATGGTAGATAATTGTTTCAATATATTAAAGTAAAGTAAATGCAAATTATACCATTTTATTTAGATAATTAAAATCTTTTAGTCACAAAATGTAAACTTATTCTGGCTTGATAAAAAGTAATGAGTATCACCTATGCGAAATACAATTCAACAT
Source organism: Drosophila equinoxialis (assembly GCA_018150345.1). Taxonomy (NCBI): domain Eukaryota; kingdom Metazoa; phylum Arthropoda; class Insecta; order Diptera; family Drosophilidae; genus Drosophila; species Drosophila equinoxialis. The sequence goes on along the minus strand of JAECWI010000238.1, from coordinate 1,593,597 downwards.
TGTCAACACTTTTATTGAAAGTGTTGCAAAGGGATTGTCAAGCCGCTGGGAAAGTACATTTACCATTGATTGCTTAGTGAATTGTCAAACGATTTGCATATGTTCACAATCATCAAATACATTCCCAATCCCATTGCCCATTTCCCATTTCCATTTGGTGCTCAGGTTTGGTTCGCATTGAACAAACTGTATTGACCATTGAGGAGAAATTGGTGTCAAGGCTGCATTTGCACGTGTTCTGGCCATAAAATTCCTTTCCTTTGCTTTTACCCATTCGCCACATTGTCTCATTGCCTATCGAAATGTTTTTTGGTTGTTGTTTTTCTTTTTGCGAAGGGTCATCATCAGGATGATTCAGCAGGAAACAGCAATACCGTATCGATATGGATACGCAGTTTGGGCCATTGCAAGCAATTGGGAAATGTATCTTTTGTGCCTAACCGGCCATAATTGTTATGAACTCATTGCACATCATTTGCAATGTGCGTGCTCCGACTTGCCAAAATAGCTCCATTCATGCAAAGAGAGAGGGAGCTGCGCATAAAGATGTTAATGGTAATCGGATGAGGGGAGAGGGGAGAGAGTGACACTCAGAGCAGTTGGCTTTCAGCAAATTGCTTTGATAATTGTTAACATCTCATACAGGAGGCAGCTTAAGCCATCTACACACGCACACACACACATATACATATATGTACATACAGACAGAAAGAGAAAGAGTGAGAGAGCGTGTTACCACACGATGGTAGGATATAGTTGCCCTTTACCGATCAACAAAGCACGCTGAATGGCCTGGTAGGCGTGGCACTTTACACGGCAATTTGTTATTTTGTGGTTGACTAATTGCATGTATGTATTTGTGAATGTGTGTTTGTGTGCGTATGTGAGTATATGTATAAAAGGAGGCAAAGTCGTTGTCTGCCAACGTCATTTTGGTCAACATGCAGGAGCAACATGAGCAACAGCAGCAGCAGGCAGAACGAGAACTTTGCAACTGCAGGCAACTGGAAAAAGGAGCTGAAGCAGCACCGTGGCTAGGAGTCACTTGCTCAGAGCAGACATGAGATTTATGCTGCCAGTGATATAAACGCACCTCCCCTCTAAATGGGTGTAACTGTCATCTACACTGGCAAAAAATATTGCAAGAGCAGCTCTATCAAGAAATGGATTGTTCCTATACATACATAGACATATGCTGAAAGTTTCAAATGTGTGAAAGAATATTCAATTTATGCTTTATTGTACCTCCCATTAAATCATTTTTTGTGATCGTCTTGAGCTGTTTTAAAATAAAACTGCAATTGTGCAATGAGCAATAAAATAAAATGACGAGTTAACAAACTAAACTTTTCTAGGTGCCTTCTTTGCATCGCTCAGTGGAAAAATCCAAAATGTAATAACGTTTTAGACAAAACCCCAAGAACTGAATCAACAGCATCCCTAGCTCATATTCCAGTTGAAGTTAGATTCTTCCTGCCGTACAGTGCGTATGGGTGATGCTGCAATGCAACCTCGACTCTTTCTCTCTCACTTGCTCTCCAATGTGTAGTTGTGGCACTAAAATTTACTTTGTATGCGCCTGGGTTATGGTTTTTGCGGTTGCATTTTGCAATTTTGCAAATGATAAAGTGATCCAAGAGAAGACCACCCTCTCCTCCATATCCTGCTGTCGCATTTCTTTATCCCCTGCACTCATTTCCCCTTTGCCTATTCATTTGGTGGGTGTCAGCGGCAATGGTTCAAGTGGTCACAGGCTGACCAAAGAGGGAGGCATCGAGACCGTCACCCTGCGTTCCCCATTTGTTTGCCCTCTCTTCTCAAAAAGATGAATGAGGCATTGGCTGCAATGTAGGAAACTGTTGCTATTCTCCCAGTTAGCAGGGTGGTCCAATGGCCAAGGCCTGTTTCCGCCAGGAGCAGGCACTAACACCGCACATAAAACAATCAGCCGGCGACCGCAGGCTGACACGAAATGCCGGAAGAAAATGCAGAAATGAAGTCACAGCCAGAACCAAAACTCAGTATTCAGTTAACAGAAATATACATACTCGGTACATCGGTGGGGGTAATGTGTGGGGTGGTGAAGGGAATCGACCGGATGGGTACAGAATTCATACATGAATAGATTCTTGCTGGAGAACCAGTCTAACAAACAGTTTATTTACTTTGGGGTAAAGCAATTGGAAGTTGTTGCACTCAATTACTGTTAATGTGAAATCACATTCATGGATGAATGCATTCAGTTGGCATGATTGAATTTTGATATGCGAATCACTAACAAAATTTTTGCAGGATTCGTGCAAAAATTTGCCTCAATAAAATATCAATAGGATCTCTCTCTCTCTCTCTCTCTCTCTCTCTCTCTCTCTCTCTCTCTCTCTCTCTCTCTCTCTCTCTCTCTCTCTCTCTCTCTCTCTTGTCTGTTACCATGATGATTGTTAAGACAATAAATGTTTGTCGATTTGGAAAGTGTGAATAATTTAAGGAACAGTAGAGAGTTCAAGAAAATAGTTTCCTGTGCCTGAACTGCTACTAGTTAAAAATTTCAATAGTTTACATGTTTACTAGCCAATCCTGTGTCTAAGTTCATGTGGCATTTTCATAAGGGAATGTATTCCCGGTTGGATACAACTCAGAAAACAATCTTCTCCCATACTCATCTTAATTCAAAACCAAATTATAATCTAGAGATGCCAAATTGTTTGTTTCACTTATTTGAATTTGCATTCTGAATTGCTCGATTTTTTTGAATAATAATAAAGCGATTAGGGATAAAAACATTTCCTTATGTGAGTTGCATTTCCTTACCTCGGCTATTAAGAGTAAAAAGCGAAACCTATTATGTCGTGTTGGTGTCAATGATACATAGGTTTTTATTGTTATAATTCTAATGCGAAAACAAAATAGTTTTCGAAAGAGCAAAAATAAGACAAAATGCTTGCAATAGAGAATATTATTTTGTTGTCATGCCAATGCCGTTTGGCTGGGCGCGTCTACAACTTGTATTTGATGGCACGCAAAATGGGATATTTCTCACCGCCTGTGCAGGCTCCACGGAAATCATCGAAACTCAAATCGACAATGGCCACGCCGCCCAATCCTCGGGTCTTTACAAAGGCAGCCTTGAGGGCAGCCGTATCGGGATCCTCGTAGCCAACCCAGACACCATTCTCGCCACTATCATCGGCCGAACGATAGGCATAGCTGCCGAAACGCTTGGTCGGATCACCAACCTTGCGTAGTGGTCCATCAGCACCCTTCAGATGCTGGTTGGCTGGATTGGGCAGCTTGGCGCACACCTCGGGCCAACTGAGGAAGCCGGGGATCTGTGTTTGCAGACCAGCTGGTGCAACGCCATCAGCATCCGCGACAGGTGGCAGACCAGTTAGGCCAGAATCTTTGGTAATCTTCCAGGCACGGCCGTAGGTGGGAATGCCCACATTGATCTTGCTGGTGGGAGCATGATTGTTTATCCAATAGTTGACCTGGAAATTCACATTCGATTCGGGATTGCGTTCATTGAGCTCGTTGATTGGGGCGGGGAAGTCGGCGACCTCATTGTTACGTTCAGGGGTCTGGAAGTCGTAGGCATGTAGATTCACGTAGTCCACGTTATTGATCAGAGCGGGCACATCGAAGAACACTAAGTTGGTATTTATGTAAATGACAAATTAATATCAAATTGGTTATTTTTTTAATATATATTCACACTTACGCGATGAGTTCACATTGGGCAGGACACTAAGACCCAGCAGGTAGCCATCCGGACGGAATGCGTTCTTCAACTCACGAACCAGGGCCACGAATTCTTCCTTATGCTCTTCAGACTTCTCATCGACAATGTGATCGCCAGTGAAGATTTTCTTGAAACCCTTCCAGAACTTGCCAATGCCGCCATGGACCTTCTTTGGCTTGTTCTTGGGGAACTGCCAGCCCAAATCGAGACCATCAAAGCCATAGGTCTTAACCAAAGAATGAGCGCTATTGATAAAAAGGAATGCGAGCGTTGCTACTCTCCAGCAATGTCAAGTACTTGTTATTTTCCGGATCGACCACATCTTTGTCACCACCCACGCTCAGAAGAACCTTCAAGTCGGGCTTCTTCTTCTTAAGGCTGGTCACCTGGCGCAGTAGACTGCTGCCCAGATCCAATTCCAATTTCTCATTATTGCTAACCAATTTATGAGAAGTTGGATTGATGCCAGCATATCCATAAATCAAATGAGTGCAGAATTGAAGAGCAGGTTCCAGGTCATTTAAAGTTAATTTCGACAGACCTAAGAAAGAAACAAAAACATAGTCTCAAACGCTTCTAAAACTCGAGGGATGTATATAATTCTGGTTGTATATTGTTGGGAAGATATCCTTTTATTGACTGGACTATGTATGTAGCTAAAAGTTTTATTTTATATAGACTTCAACTCAATTTGATTCGAAAGCCAAACATTTTTCGTTTCCCTTATATCACTTTTGAATTCTTTTTATATTATTAGAAATATATTTAAGCGTTTAAACAAATTCAGTTTAGTTGTATTCTTTATATTTTTGAATATATTTTGATTAATTGAGCATGTTTCTTCCTTAAAATTATTCATCAACTTTCAAGTTTTTACTCTTATCTGTACATTTATTTATTTATAATTTGTGTGGAACCCAAAACAAATTTTGAAAAAGATTATTTGAACAATTTTTGAGAAAAGCACATTAATAAAATAAAAAAAATCTCCATTACCGAAAAATAACAAGTGAACACTCTGTTCGCATAATCAATTAACGTAGTGCAAAAGCCAAGTTTAGACTGTCTCAAGGTGGCGATATGCCACTGACTCATTCAAGTTTCAATTAACCACAATTTATTATTGTTGTACATACATACACACATATGTATATCGTTTATATGCCTCCCAACCTACAATTGCAATTTGTGGAAAATTTAATTTAGAAAGTTTCGTTTCATTATTGATGATCTTGTGACCTGTAAAATGCTCTTAGCATTGCCATATGAAAAGTGAAAATCATCTAATTGAATTGTGCTTTTGCCCCATTACATATAGAACAAACAAATTGAATTGAATACATACATATGCATGTCTCTTGAAAATGAGTCTATTGACTAAACACTTTGAAAAGACACGTCAATAATTTTCTAGTGCTGATAACCTCTTCAACTTTTCTTTGCTAAAAATATCAACCTAAAGATTGTCAATGTACTACCCCGACAAAAGAGATATTCCAAATACATATACATATATTTCTAGAAAATTCACCCAGTAAAGTTACTTACCCTCGCGTATGTAGCTGCCTCCATCGTAATAGCAGAGAACATGTGGGCTTCCTCCTACGGCATCACTTTGTCCGATTGCCAATAGGACCACAGCCACAGAGAGCAAGGCAAAGAGCTTCATAGTCAGTTACTGCAACCAAGAGAAGAAATACATCATAAGTAAATGATAAACAAAACAATTACAGTAATTAAACTGAAGAATAATGAACAAATTAGAGAGAAGAATAAAAGCAATAGACATAATGTATTCTAGAGTCGATCTTTTGAAGTGAGATCTCTTGATTTGGTGAATTCGATCTGAATAAATATTTATATTTAGCATGGTTTTGAAATGAGTTTTCTTGGAATGGACATAGACAGATCGACTACAACAAGTTACACAAAAATTCGTAGAAAAAGTTATTAGCAAAAATCACAAAAACACAATTAAAAAAATAAAAAACAAAAACAAACAAATATGCATAACAACTCTATCAAATGACTAAAAAGTCGATCATGAGACACTAATTATTTGCATATATGTAGATCTGTATGTTTATATATAAAAATCGGATCACTAACTTGATGTGCTCGTATTAAGAGTAAAACTGAAACTGCGCCTGCCTCGAGTCGCGGCAAAGTTTAAGTGAACTTGTTGAGAATACAAAATCAAAAAATAGAAAAAAACAGATGAGAGAAGAAACTAAATTAAGGTAAAGACAAAAACAAAACGCCAACAACTACAACAGCTGTGAACGCAATGAGAATGAAACGCGGCTTGAAAACGAAAACGACAACAGAAATCGAGACGTTCGGGACAAAGTTAATAGATTTCGCGTACACCGATTTTCTGAATACCCTATGAATACACACAATTTTGCCCAATACGTACGTAGTAAGTTCTTAATATCCTAGATCCACTTTCCAGTGTTATAATAGATATATACATATATGTATGCATTCTTGATGATTTAAATTTCTGGTGGATAATTATTTACGAATTTTTTAAGAATGAATATGCCCTCTTTCTTACAGAGTATAAAAACAAATATCAAAATTTGAAAACGAGGTGTGATTGAAGGAATTCAGTTTGTAATACTCGATAAGCTAAAATATTAAATGCAACAAAATACGATTGGAAGTGGATTTGTATTAAACTAACTTAACATCTAAATATATCCAATTTATATAATATGTTATAGATGAATAGAATAAGAAAAGTGAATTGAATCTTGTCATAAAGCCTTTAAAAAGTATTGACAAAACATTATTTTCATTTATAAAGAGCTAAGGATTCGACTCTTTGAAAAAATAGCAAATATTCCTTAATAAATTCTTAAGTTTCTAGGATAAACTTTTTAACATCCCTCGTACCTAAATCAAAACTTTGCGCTCTCAATAAAGAAAGGCAAAAATCTTGTTTGATTTTCGTGAGGTTGTTTTACTTTCTCTCTCTCTCCCCTGGTCACTGTGTGTCTATTGCTATCTCTATTCCATCCTATCTCCTTCTGTCTCTGTTTTAGTGTCTAGTGTAGGTTGAGATTTCATATTTGTCATTGTTGTAATATGATTTTTCCTCTCTCAAGTTTTGTTGATTTATATTATGATGTCATCCTTTACGTGGAATCGGACAAAGTAATTATACAATCCAACCAGATCATAAAATCTATATATACATGCATATCATAATGACAGCAACATACATATATACTCATTATATCTCTCTAACTACCTGGATTTTTAACGACCTATATTTAATATTCATAGAAACAAATTCGCATTTTGGTTATTATTCGACAAAGTCAACTCTCGTTCTTTCTTTCTCTATCTCGCTCTATAACTTTAGTTTTCTGCGATTGTAAACCAATTTGATTCTCTACATTTTTCATATTGTTTGCTTACATTTTCATTCTCAAAATCTAAAATTTAAAATCAAATTCAAAATCGAAACACACACAAAAAAACAAAAAAAAAATAAAAGTTGGGGGTCTGCTAACAAAATATTGTCGAGCGACTTTATCAATTTATGTCAGACATGAGCCAACGACACAGAAAAATGTTTAAACAAGAAATCATCAACATCACAATCTAGGATTATTCGTATCGACTTTATAATACCCTTTCTGTACATCATAGTCAACTATATGTAAGGTTTAGTGAATGGTAGAAAATAACAGACATTTTGTTTTTAAACCAACTCGGTTAGCCGTTGCTGTTAAATTCTATAATCTCTGTTAAACGCAATGATTATATGTACATATGTATATATGTACATATATACCCAACTTGATGAAGGGTATGAAAAGGTCAAACACTGAGATCTTTGTCACATATTTAGTTTTAATTTGCTTGCTGCGCCTTGTCTATATGTATGATTTTACATAATATACACACAGATTAATCATACATTCACACACATACACACATATACACATATATATATGAATGTACATAGGTATACAAATATAAACTCATTTTTTTGATATGTAAAAGAAGGAAAAAAAACAAACGAAAAGTTTGCTAAGGCGACGTGACTTATCTGCGGATTGTGATTGAGGGATTTTAAACTGGGTGAGGCAACTTGGACAGACAGAGCGGCATATGGCCACAGGAGGCTTGTAGGGGAGAGTCAGGAATATGAGACAGTTAATGGAATTTTAAATCGGTTTATTGTTTGCGGTCATTTTAAGTCGATTGCATAGGTAAAATTACAATTTTGAAGTAATAAAAAATTAAATTGTCAGGGCCAAGAAGAAGTTGGATATTTAGAGTGATTTGTGGAATGAGTAAGGTTTGTTATTCATCTGACTACGAAGTAAGTAGTCAGAATTATGTCCCTTACTCATTTGGTTGAGTAAACCGTTTCTAATTTAATTTTTGCAGTAATGAAAACTTACATTGACTCATAAACTCGTAAAATACATAAAATGTGTAATATATGGAAAAAGGGAGTTGTTATTTACGTTTGATTTTGCTTAATTTGATGAATTAAAAGCTTAATTTCTTATGGCTCACTTTCACTTTGATTTTATTTTTAAACTCCAGTCAAAATGCATACATGAATATTGGGAAATCATTTTTTGAATATAACTACAAATTTAAAGGCAATCAAATTGAGACTTTTTCTTAGTTGTTTAAAATGTCCACTAAGCCACAAATAAATCGATGAATTAGTTTAAATTATAACAAAATATTCTCAAGACGGAAAAATTGGTTTATTTGTGAAAAACGAAAATGTTGGAAAAATCGCAATCCACATTAACAATATAAAAATTTAGTAGAATAGAGAGAGTACACAACAATTATATACATCCATACATATGTATATATAATTATGTATATATGTATGTATATGTTTTATATTGTACATAGATTGGGATATCAGGTTGATTTAAAATATATATATAAAAGGGGACTTGAAAGAATCGACATTGATATCTTTTGTATATCCATTTCATTTGCTAGGGCATAGTTGCACTTGGTGAAATGAAATATGTTTCGTGAGGTTATTTTAATTGCTTGCCTAAAAGTATGCAGTATATTTCTTTTTTGGTATTTTATTTCGTCTTTTCGTTTTTTATTCTTTGGCATATGTAATTTAAAACGACACCGAAACAATAACGAGAAAGAAAAAAGTTGGAATGTATTTGCAATTGTAATTAATACTATGTTAATCAAGTGGTCAATGTGTGTGTATCTGTGTGTTTGTGTGTGTGTGTAATCGGGGGCAGTAGACGATGTCGGTGGCAGGTCAAACAAATAATAATTAAGTAACAAAAAGCGACAATGAAAAATGATTTAACAATAAAATTCCATAAAATATAATATAAAAGCCATTCAAGTGCGAGTGTGTAAGTGTGAATGGCGATCGAGAGGGAAAAGTATGGTAATTGGAGTGGGGTGGGCCAATGTGGGTGTGGTTATTGTGTATTGAATTTTATTTATTTTTATTATTAAACGTGTAATCAGTGAAAGATAAACAACAACAACAGCAAATAGTTGATTTCGGCCATTGAAATTCTTTGGGTTGCTTTTATTTTTTGGTTTTTGGAGTGCATAATGAAGCAGACAAAGTGTGTGAGTGTGAGTGTGAGTGTGTGTGTAATTTAAACCAATTAAACACTCACCAAATAAACAAGCAAAATGACAAGAACAACAAGGCGATAATGGTCTCCCTTTTAGCTTTCTCTCTCCATTTTTCCACTATCTTTTCTTCTTTCTCTTTCTCTCTGCCATGGCAGTAAAGCTTGATTTGCAAAATGGCTGTGGACCACAAAAGGAAAACGAATGCATAATAAATAAATTTAAATACAAATAAAAGTTCACACTCATATACACACACACACACACACACACACTATCACACATACGCATGGTTAACCCGCTGACCTCGTGCAACAAATGAAAATCGACAAATTAAACGCCAAGAGGCAAATTGAACATAAACAAAATGAAGAAAAAAGAATTTTAATCCGTTATGCTGTTAATACCGCATTTTGCTTACTCTTTATGCATGATTTTTGCTTAGATTTTTGCCAGTTTGACAATAATAAATATAATTTCAACAGTTATTTATTTACTATTCTTTAAATAAAGAGTTGACTTACATTTTTAAAAGTTTACTCAGAGAGTTAAAACGTAATTCACGTTGAACTTCTAGACGAGTGTTGGTATCCCACTCATAGCTTTAATGATAGCGCCCGATCTTTAACTTAGTTGGAAAGGATTTAGAGAAATTTGAAGTCTTTGGAACCATTCCAAAGCAACTTGAAAACTAACCAAGAACTGTTCTAATTTACTTAAATTATGACATATTTTACAGACAAGCAAAAAATTGTTTAAAATGAGTTCATATTTATTAACTGTAATATTTATTTAATTTTTGCAGAAAATAAAAAAATAATAATTTCAAATATTTTAATATTACAATTAAATAACTTATGCTAGCATGTGACGTGATATTGATGTGTGGATGTGTGGGTGTGTTTGTGAGTTTGTTCATAAATAAATTAATTAATGAACTATCTGGAATTGTTAATTTGGTTGCCGGATTTCTCTAATTGAATGTACGGGCATATTTGAAATGTCGAGGATTGAGATTAATCGCTTTTTGAGGGGGGCATCGCGGTGATTTGTTTTCTACGCCAAAAAGTGGGCAAACTTTAAGCAGGCGGCATTTCAAAAAGTCATTCAACAAAATATCTTTTATACACACACACCAACAACAACAAACAGCGTACAAAAAACGAAAATACAAAAATTCAGTAAAAAAAAGCAAATAAAATTATGTGTGAGTGAGCAAAGACATGGAGTGAAACAAAATATATATAAACATATCCATATATGTGTATATATGTAGGTATGCAAAAAAAAGAGAAAAAACAGCAACAGAAGTCGCCAGAGAACAGAAGTGTCTAGCATGGCTGGGAGGCAACGGCTACAACATGTCGCCTAACTGAAATTTGTTTCATATATATATATATGTACATATATATCTGACATTTCGGGATCATTGCCTGGAAACGGGAGTAGAAAAACTAAAGAAAATAAAACACAGCAAATGCCGAAATTTAAGCACAGACCATTGAATATCCTGTACTATAAGGACTTGTAATCTTAGGTAGAGCAAACCCACTAAATTAGACACTGTTTGGAGTTGTTTCTGCTTTTAATTTCACTCTATATACAGTCTCAACACAGCTCACATACACTTTCATGGCTTCAATATACCTTTTGAAGCAATTATCCCAACAACATTTTATTCTTAGAGATACCCCCAAATACAGCAGGGTGCTTGGCTAGGAAGTTGAAATGGCATAAAGTCAATGATGCACAACATGAAGCGAGTGAGCAACAGCAAAACGACAATCACCCAGAAGCTGCATGCATCATGGCATCATGCCAGCAACAACAAGAGCGGCAGGAAAACACAAGTTGAACAAAAAAATGCTGAAGGTCCTGCTGGAAAACAAGACCAGAATGAGAAGCACGTGCACATTGCGCATACGCCTCATTGCATCAAGGGGACCGTGGGCGGACCAGTTCACTTGCTTTTTATGCATGAAATATTGTTAATATATACGTACACAAAAAAAACTAAAAAAAAAAAAAAACTTAACAAAATTGACAAAATAAATAAACTTAAAGCATTTCGTTCTATGCATTATTTTGTGATTATTCGTTAAATAGAACAGAATTAAAATGACTCATTTCTTTCATTCATTGCCAAGAATTTATTTCAATACATTCATTTAGTCTTTCCTGCAGCTTTCTGAAAGTAAAGAGATAAAGCGGGGTATTTAGACATTGTAAGGCTTATAATCAGAGATGCTTTTTATTATACTTTGCCAACTTATGCAGCCAATAATTTAGACAAGCCAAAAATTTATCTTTAGACTACGACTATATTGAAGTCAAAATTTGCATTTCAGACGTTTTGGTGGTCAGTCTTCAATAGAAGATTATTGCAAAGACAGCAGAAAAAGCTGTTGTAAATGAATGTTGTCTTTTTCTTTGCTACAGCACAAGTTGTGCGATTTTTTAAGATTACCTTAGGATTGCGATATCTTTGACTCCACGGCGACCAAGCCGGTGGCACTACTTTTTTAGTATGATCAGTCATAGAAGTTGACTCAAAGGCACTCCTGATGGTGGGGACACCATTGTCTGTTTCTTCGACACAAGCTCTTATTGGACATTTGGTATCACAATTTGTGTTAAGGTGATTGGAACAGCATTGCTGATATTCTTGATCTGATACTTTATAACAGTTACGAAGATTGGCTATGTTGTTGGGACTTCTGGCTTCCGTGGTGCAATTCTTTGATTCCACGTGGACGAGTAAAAGCAGCAACAAGCCGATGATTAAAATATGTTGTTTCATTGTTTAAGAATCAATTGAGACTGAATCGCTCTCTCATTAATTGTCAATTATCAACTATTCCGCCTCTTGTATAATCTATGTATAATTCCAACGAAACGAATGATAATAATCTGGGTTCAAAAAAATTGACACTGAAATATTATTTTATTTTTTACATATATAAAAATATATAAATGGGTAGTATTTACTTAACATGTTTCTGCTAAGAATTACGCATTTAAGTGTTGAATGACTTAAAGAAGAAAATTCATTTTCATTCTTGTTACCAAAAAATCAACGCTTACCGCTCACATGTCTCGCGAATTTTGATCGATGACAGGCGAAGGCATTCATACATAAATATCCTAGGATACTCACACAAAACTGATTGAATGACTGAGTGAGTGACTGAAAGATTTTATAAATGATGTTGGCCTTGTGAAGCAAAAGGAACAACAACAGGAAAATACGAAAAAAAAAAAAACAAAAGACTTTGGCTTTTGAATGATGGCAAGGAGCGTTGAAACTTTTGGCTTAGATTGCTTTAGAGAGAGACAGAACATTGTCAGTGTTGTGGGTTGAAGATTAGATACTACGCATAGATAAGCACCGATGTCGAAAGTTTTGATTGAAATTAATAATTTCCAATTGCTGTTTTAGGCGGCACACTTACAATTGGTCTATCTGTCCTGGCCTTTGCTTTGCTTCAGCTCTAAACAACTTGGTCAGAAGTTTCCAAGTCCGCTTTTTGCACAGTGGTTTCAGGTTTTAGCAAAGTTTACAAACTATGCATTTATATCTTAGCATTTCACACTTTTGTTAAAGCTTTTGACAAAAAGTTTGATTAAAATAAACTATTTGCAGCAAGCTCTTCATACCGATATAGTTTTTTAACTTAGCAAAGCATTTTAAAATGGGTTTTCATTTAGTTCGTAACTTTTTATATATTTTTGTCACTATAAATATTCTTGGCCATCTGTCTTCAGCTTAGTGTCTAAATATTCCGGCTTCGATTGCTTTATTTATTATTTTATTTGCAATAATTTTGCCTTGCAAGTGGTCGATGTGGGCAGTCAAAAGCACCAGCCAGATCATGTACATTACGAGATTATCAAAAACTGATTCACAGGAACGAATCTGGGGTCAGAATCAATGAGAACTTCAAGTTACCATGGTCAAGTCTGCCGCAGCCATTTCCAACTCCTCGACATGTAAAAATAACCTTACTAATTTAGCACATAAGAAGTATAAGAAATATTTACTGGATAGAAACATTTAGATAGTAACAAATATCCCTTTCAGTCATTCTGTGCAAGAATTTTAAAGTACTTTGAAAGCCAATCAAGGGAAGGGGAGCCCCCTTTTTCTCGTATTTTGATGAAATTCTTATAACCGCCTTTGTACGACATTGACTTCAATGTCAGTTGTTGCTGTTTATCGTGACATATTTGCAGGTTTCATGATGATGAAGAGATGACTGCTATCTCAGTACACAGAGTAAGGATAGCCGATAGTGGATTGTGAAGAGATGAACAGATTGGTAGCGGGGAGGGAAAATGGTGAGTTGTTGGCAGGACTTTGCAATGCGGAAGTATGCTTCCTCTTGGCTTGTTTTCTGCTATATCCCTCAACCAATTCGATCCTGTTGCAACTCTGCAAACATCTCCAACTCGATTTCATTTGGTTCATAAAAAGAGATGCCAGGGCAAAAAGGGGAGGCAACTGTTTGGATTTCGGGTGAGTAGGATAGACACTGGGCAGAGGCAGTGCAGTGCAGTGTCGTGCGGTGCGGTGCGGTGGTGGGCGTATTTCCAATCAAAATCAGTAAGCGTGAAACCAGGCAAAATTCTGCACCAAGTTTTCAACAGCAACAAGGACAACAACAACAACAAGAGTATCAGCAACAACACTTGAAAAATGTTCTGCACTGCATAGATTTCCATTTCGCAAAACAAAATAAAAAGAAATTACAAGAGCACAAAAAAAAGAGACAAAAACTAAACAACTTCGCTGTGGCCTCATAAATACCCTACACCAATAGATAGCAGCTCGATTTCGAATTACCCTCTAAGGGGTCGAAGAATAACAAATTTGTAGAGAAACTTGAAAAAATTCAGTTATCAATCCTCATCTATATAAGGGTCCATTCAACTGAGGTACCAAGCGGACAGTCTTTTCATCGATATCACCATGTTGTCGGTCCAGGTACTAAGTGCTTGAAATTGAATTTCATTATATCCATGATCTCTATTCATATGAGTCGATATGCTAAATAATAAATCTGTTTCAGTTCAAACAATATGCAAATGTTTTTGAATTATATGTACTCTTCTAGTTTTAAGTGCACCTCCACAAACTCAATCAGATGTACATGTATATATATGTATGTGTACATTTATCGAGAAAGATGGAAACCAATTATAAACTGATAAACATCTTCTTTGCACTACCTAAAGGGAAGGAAGAGTTAAGCTGAAGATCTCTTAACTCCTTTTCTCTGCCACTTCTATAGCATTGCGTTGATTTTCTGTTGCTGGCGTTCAAAGTTCAATTTTGTTTTTGCTTGCTCTTGCCACATTAGCTTTGTTGCTGTTTGCTTTACCAATTTGCAGCTGACACACCGAGAGAGAAGAGATAGTTACACAGTTGCATTTGCGGCTGCACGCAAATTTCGATGCAAGTTTTCCCATTTTGCCATCTTACAACTGGCGTTGGACATTTTGGACTTCAGCCTTCCGTTATGGCAGAGACTTTTAGGCCACCCTCTAGACTTCAGTCCCTGACCGCAACGCCCTACTCGAATAGTGTTGGCCCGAAAAAATGCATCTCACAAAGCAAGTTGAATTCGTTCGTTCAAGGATTTTTAGTATTCTTTAGCATCGGCTGTATATGAATCCTAAGATTCTAATAAATGCAAAGTAAGGAGATACTGCCTCGATCACTATTTTAAACGATCTCAATTTGTTTGTGTAAAATAGACATTAATGCCAATCTCAAAAACGATAAATGTTTGTCAATTTCCTGGACTCTAACTATTATCTTTGATTGTGTAAAAAACACTTTGTAAAGAAAAAAAAACAATCAATTTCATCTTAGTAATCGTCTAGTTTAATGCTCTGTAATAACAAGCGTATCCAGTTTCGTTTTTTCTCATGATCAAAAATATGGACAAATATTTTATTGAAAGATAAAATTTTGTGGACACCCGTAAAGCACATAAAATATATCCATGATGATAATTGGACATTAAAAATTATTAAATTTAAAATTAAAATTAAAATTATTTTTCGTATCCTTAATTCTACTTTTATAACGTCTCAGCAAATAATTGACGCAAAGCTGCAGACCCAATCCTGGGCCCGGTACCGTCTGCATTAAAGTATTAAGCAAAACTGAAGATAACACCATTTAATTCAGGTGGAATTTTGTTAATTCACCAATCCTCCATAAACCTGGAACTGGAAGGACAAATAACTTACATTACAGCAATTTACCATCCTCAAACTCTGGTCAAAGTATATTCTTACCAATGTCCTTGGCCATGCTCCACAATCGGCTACTTCTGTCGCAGTGTTTTTCTTAAAATTATTTTTTGTGTCCTTACATTCATTCATAACGTCTTAAAAACTATTGACGCAAAGCTGCAGACCCAATACTGGGCCCGGTACCGTCTGCAGTAAAGTATTAAGCAAAACTAAAGATAACACCATTTAATTCAGGTGGAATTTTGTTAATTCACCAATCCTCCATAAACCTGGAACTGGAAGGACAAATAACTTACATTACAGCAATTTACCATCCTCAAACTCTGGTCAAAGTATATTCTTACCAATGTCCTTGGCCATGCTCCACAATCGGCTACTTCTGTCGCAGTGTTTTTCCTAAAATTATTTTTCGTATCCTTACATTCATTCATAATGTCTTAAAAACTATTGACGCAAAGCTGCAGACCCAATCCTGGGCCCGGTACCGTCTGCAGTAAAGTATTAAGCAAAACTAAAGATAACACCATTTAATTCAGGTGGAATTTTGTTAATTCACCAATCCTCCATAAACCTGGAACTGGAAGGACAAATAACTTACATTACAGCAATTTACCATCCTCAAACTCTGGTCAAAGTATATTCTTACCAATGACCTTGGCCATGCTCCATATATGAAGAAAGGTATCGCATTGTCTCCCAGTTTGCAACTTTTGAGCTCGATCTGGATAAGAGGACTAATATTTGATTAATTCACACAAACTATGGTCCGAAAAAAATTATTATTTACTTTAGTTTTTGGTACATTTTTCACTTCAAATGTTGACGAAATCAAGTCCGAGAGTTGTTGACTGCTTTACACTCGGCAGTGGAATGCTTTGAATGGGAAAACCTGCCGAGTATTTATAGGGAAATCAGCACAAATTGTCAAGGCCTACTTTGATTAGAAAAATGAATAAGAAGGTATAGTGAGGGTACTCTTTTAAAAATTGACAAAAAAAAAAGGTTTTTTTAATTCAATTAATTTTAATTTAACTCATTGAAAAAGTTGTCAAATAAAAGATAACCAAATGATTTGTGATAAAGAAGGTCAAAATGTCTCATGGGGTGCATGATCAATGCCGTTTGATCCTGACACAGAGCAATTGGTTCCCCCTGAAGAAGGCAATGTTTCATTCTGTTACCGTTGCCAAATAAATCTTCTGTGGACTCATGATATTGCGTATGCTTTATCTAGTTGAACAAGAAAAACTAAAACATTAACCATTTATATTGGTGTCCATTCCTTTCACGCCGCCTGCTGCTTCGCCTGCTTCATCGTCTATTTTAACCCACTCAAAGATGCATTGCAATTGTTTCATTTTTTTCATACTGCCGTCTCTTGTTTTCGTTTTTCTCTTTTTTTTTTTTTTTGTCAATTTTTCTTTTTCTACTTTTTGTTTTTTCTATGGGCCATTACTTTTGCTTTAACTTGCACTTAGCCGCTGACAAAGCACGAGCCAGCAGACAACGCAGCAACTGTTTTGGAATGGGTTTGAGAGATTGGGAAGCTTGGCTTTGGTCCCTGCCTGGTTTGCGACTTGGGCTTGGGGTTCGCATCATTACTCTCCCTTTTTCTTATTTTGTCTTCTGCCAAGTGCATGAGTTGACAACCGAGAGTATTGGCTGCCATTTTTGCCCAAGAAGAAAGACAAAAAAAAAAGGAATACATATATGTACATACACACAGTACAGTAAAAAGACAAATATTGCACATGTCATTGATATGCGGCGAGTGGTGGAGATAGTGGTGGAGGTGGATGTGGTGGAAGTGGTGATGGTAATGGTGGGGCAGACAGGTGGGTGGCTTTTCAGGTTGTCAGCTGTGGAAGTGAACTTTCCTGGCCATGACTTATTCATGTCAACCGCTGACAAACGGCTTGTTGAGCTGGAAATGAAGCCAGAAATCTTTGAGTGCAGCAGCTGCAGCTGATTTCAGGACTACTCTCAATCTCAGTCTCAATCAGAAGTTGAAGTTGAAGCCGAGTCTTCAATCAGTCAACAGTAGACGAAGGGCCAAAACGGATGGCAAGATTCACTTTTGCCAATGCCACTTTTGCCATTTGGTTGAGCCTCATCCTTCTATACTAATGAACTGTCACATTCAGTAGAATGCTAGAACAAACGAGTGCCGAGGAATGCATGGCTCAGGAATGCATAGGGAGACAATCTCGTCAGGTTGTTGCTGTTTTTGTTGTTTTTGGTATTGTTGAGAATACTGTGCGGGTGGTCCTCACAGCTCAAGTGCTCATATATCTTCTCCCAGTAGTGCGCTTAAATTACACTAAATCACAGCCAAACAAATTGAATTTTAAGTTGGCCAAGGGAAAAACCGCAATGCAGCCGCCTCTTTGGATGGAAATCACTTGAAAACCTAGTTGGAGAGGCATTGGTCGAATGAGAGATGAGGCATGGGGTATGAAGGATAAAAACTGGAGTGGTAGAAAGATGTCTGCAGCCAGAATTCTTTGCCAAAATGACGAAGCATCCACACAGAACTCCTCTCGCTGTCTCTTTCTCTTTCGCTCTCTCTCTGCTTTCTGCTCAGGTGTCTTTCATCTTCATCTTATTGTATTTTTGAAGCAGCTTACCCTCGCGTTTTGTATCCCCCCCTCAACCACGACAGAACATGCCATTGCCTTACAAACATTAGGCTGACAAACAATGCAGCCTCCTTCTTTGCCTCCTCCTCGTCCTTATGTGTGTGAGGTGTGTGTAAGTCTGTTTGGCCAGATTGATGTCAGCCAGCCAACACTTGAAATTGCACTTAGTGGGTGGCCAGCAGCCAGAAGTCGACCGGTCTGGATGTTGGGACAAAAAGTTCAAAATAAAATGACGCAAAGCAACAAATAAGTAGCAGAGGTCGCCTCCAGGCCTCATGACTAAGTGATATTTAAACAGAAAATTATGGAAATTTATACAGGCAAAAATAAAAAACCGAAAAGAAAACTGCTAAAATGATCACTGACATTAAACTATAGTTAGGATTCAAGTTGATCTTAAGGACAAAATCAGTACACAAAACTGGTTGGTTTTCGAAAGGCCACTAAGATGGTGTTGTCCTGGTTGTTAAGAAATTGTGAAACTTGTCGTTAATATAAATGTATCTTTAACTCGTTTATGATCGCAGACAGACTCATTGGTTTAGTTGTTTTGTCTTCTTTCGAACACTATCATTCTCTTTTATTTAAGCAGATGAACGAGCGATGGCAACGGCGACGCCGCGTCGTTGACTAACGAAGACTATCAGTTAAATCTGGAAATTGCACTTGGCAAGTGTTCAACATGCTGCGGCCCTGATGAAGGACAAACAGGATGGGAGGCGGGTTGACATGCAAACATGCATTCACGATACCAGCCAGGACACCACTTAGCCATCCGACTGTGGCACGGGAAGTTCGAGTGTTGGTGTTGCGTTGTATGGTAAGGTTGGGGGGGCTCACAGAAGGGAGCTACACTTTGCTTCAGAGGAACATACCAAATTGCTTTGCATTACACGCCCGTTCTAGCCGAGAAGGATGTTGGCGCAAGAAGACGAAGGCGAAAGTTCTCACCTCAGATATTTATATAGACAGTAGAGAGAGAGGGAGAGAGAGAGAGAGAAAGAGTAAGTGACGGAGAGGGAAGAAGCTTGTACAAATCTTTGTACCTTAGCATCCACAATTTTCATTTTTTATATAATATTTTTTTATATTTTTGGTTGGTTTTTTCTCTTTGCCATTTTTTTTTTTTTTCCTTTTTCTAACTGCTCGCCGCAGATGCTATCAATATTTATCTTCTTCCTCTTCTTAGCACAGCTTCAGCTTTTACTTGTGCCCAGCAGGACCTTGGCTTTTGTGTCCTTTTGCCAATGTGTTTTTTTTTTTTTTTGCAACAATATTTTCGCTTCTGGGAGATTTCATATCATTTATCAGGCTTGACGACAAATTTGTCATTCTGAATCTGTCAATTTCTGCTTTATTAATATTATACGATTTCCCCTTCTTTCGCTCTTTGTCTCTCTCTCTCTCTTTCTCGCTCCCTCCTTATCGCTCTGCTCTTCCCAACATGCTGTCAGCTAACCACGCCCAGTCGACCGACCACTTTCACCCAAAAAGAGATAACCCCGAGACACTCTTACCACACACATAAGCGCCACATTCTGCTAGATTTTCACTTACTGAGATTTGATGAACCCAAGAACCAAGCTGACAGGCTAACCGCAAAACGCCTCAACCGAACAATATTGGTTAAGTAAGGGAAGCGGGCGTGGCACAAAGGCATTTGACTTGCTGTTGACAGTTGTCTGTCTGTCTGCCTGTCTGTGCTATACTTGAATGGGTGTTCTGTATTATGTGTGTCACCTGTACGAGATGGGGCATAAGATGTGGGGATCCACTTTCATTTTTTTTCTCCCTTTTCATTGGAAGCCGAATTCGGTCTTGGGATGGTGGGGGGAAAGAGTAAGTAAATTTATTGTTCTTCTTGTAAATGGGCGCATAATTTAGCAGATGAGATTTTAGTTGACAGAGGCGGTAAGTGGGTGTACCAGACAAATTGTTTATGCCTAATTGAATTGAAATCTGTAAACCAAACCGATAAAAAGTTAGTAGCATATGAACAAAAAAATATTTGTTAAACATTTCAAATGTTCACACTTACAGAGTTTTCACTGTACCAACATTTGTATGTATGTATTCGTAATGGCTTTTAAGCCCAAAATGTGGAAATAATTCATGTGAAATGTCAAACGATTTCTAATCAAATCAAGTTAACAGAGAAAAAATGAGGCCATAACAAGCTTTTTTTTTTTTTTTTTTGGCAAGTCATGACAAATAGAGCGATGATGGAGAGGGAGAGCGGTCGATTGACACCTGTTTCCCATTACCCCCGGTCATAGGTCTGTTTGTGCCATCAAACTTAACCCTAAATAACAAATTGTAAATGTTTTGCAGGCGAAAGAATTTTATTGATGGCATAAATAAAAGGCACACCAAGACAACAGGACATCACGATACATACATACAGTGAACGATTCTCCAATACTATAGCCAAAGGCTTGAAATTCGTTTTATGCCTTTGTACAACACAAATTCGTGGACGGTGAAGAGGTGTATTTCTACATACATATGTATATATATCCTTATGATGCTGTATAAGAGAGGATGGGAATAACTAGGGGTACTGTCATTGCCTAATCTCACTCACACATGTCTATTGTCCTGCTCATCGTCCTGCGCATATCAATGGAAATTTTTGTGTCTCTTTAATAAAACCATGCCAAAATATACACAGCCAATAAATGAAAGAGATGGCCAATCGGACCTTAATAGATACACACACACACTCACACACATTGATAGATAGACAGATAGATAAATAAATGTTCACCCCAACAGTCTAATAAAGCAATCAAAATATAATTCAATGAATTTTTATTGCCAAATTATGTTAAAGTGATTTGAATGCGGTGGCAATTCATGATGATTATGGCAAAGTGGAGCATGAAGGAGGTCACAAGGACATTCCATGCGGCAAAATGTGTCATCAGGTCCACATACCTACATATATAGATACATATATAGACTAATATTTGTATGTACAACAGTATGTACTTTTGAGTTTCATCTGGCTGGTTTGAACTTTGAATTTATTTAATCAAACCATTAGGTTTTTATCTGCTTAGATTAGGACCTTTTTGATTTTAAAGGAGATTAGTTTAAAGGCAGCATAGAATGGTGAGCAAGTAATCTATATGGCTGCTTGATAACCAGAATCTATTATCAGCAGACATTGCTAAAGAACTCTAGAATTGCAATGCCCATACCACATGTTCAACCCTAAAAGTAGTTGTGAATTGTAGCCAAATGTCTCTAGTCTTCTCTTTTTTATTGTAAATTTTTATTTTGAAATTAGAAAACAGTTTGCATTCAAATTTATGTATTGCCAGTCATCTTTACCATCAGGTGGTAACATTAACGAGTGCATACGGAAAGGCTCAAAACCAACTACAACACAAACAAGTTGCCATACATACGTATGCATATGGACACAAAAATAGTTTTGCCAAGAATGTTGGGATTCAGTTTTCCTTATTTTCTTTCTTTTTTTATGTGTGTTGGTTTATTTTTTGCTTTTCCGTTTTTGTTGCTGAAAGTTGGTGACGCCTTTTTGCGTTGACAATGCCAACGCGGTGGGACCATGTTACTTTCGCTCCTCCTCTTCGTCTCTCTCTCTCTCTCTCTGGTACATGCTTGCCTTTGTGCTTACAAATATTTTTCGTCAAGTTGTCAAACTGTCTGACAACAACAACAATAACACCGCCAGGCAACAACAAGAATAAAACTCGAGCAAATTAATTTAAGCGCCGCATGCAAAACTTGCACGCAAAGCAAAGGAAAAAGCAAAGTATTCTTCACACCTTCGCACATATTTATATGTACATGTATGTATATAGAAATATACCTATACAAACATACCTACATATGATATACACAGAACATGCCATATTTATTATAAACCTTTCCTTCATGAGCAACACAACAGTCATTATGCATTGCATATGTACACTTCCGTATTGCAAACTTCGTTCTATCATCGTTTGGAATATTCTACTTTCCTAAAACTTCGACATCAAATTAAGTAAAATTAACAACCTTTACCCTAAGATAAGATAAGAAGATATCAGGATGTCTTGTTGGGTGATAAAGTCGCTTGAAAGTGGTCAAAGGACTAAAAAAATGGCAACAATGAATGAATCTATTTGTTAATTTCCAATAAAGTAATCAACTTACTAACGTTTTGAAAATTTTATTCAATTTCTTACACTCTTGTATGAAGGTTACTGAAATAAATGTTAAGTTAAGATAGTTAGTTTTTCGTTATTCTTTTTGCAAGTGTATTAGATTTCAAAGTGTCACTGATACTTTAAAAAAAAAAAAAAAAAAAAATGATGAAATTGAAGGAAGTGTCATTACGAATCCTTCACCAGTTCGCAACTTTATACATAAAAACTATAGGTACATATATACATATGGGAATATATGTATATATATATATGGATTTATATTTATATATTTGCTTGATTTGAAGGAAATGCAACTTCGTCAACATGTTTTTTGCCCTTTTTTCAGCAACAATTTTGACTGTTTGTCTTGCGTGCTTGTTTCTGGAACTCACACATACTCACACACACAGACAAAAGTTTTTATATATTTGCTTAGAAAACTGTCTGAAATAAATCATATGCAGCTACTTCAGCAACATACTCACAGACACACAATTCGTGGAGGAGAGAGACACCTTGAGGCACTCATTTGTCATTGTTATTGCTGTTGTTGTTGTTATGGTTGATGTTGTTGTTCTTCATCTTTAGTAAATGGGAAAAGTTCAACTTAATTAGTGCTTAAAAAAAAAAAAAATTTTTTAAAGTTTGAATTTTCTTTGCTTTTGCTTTTTATTTTTGGTTGTTGATGCTGAAATTGTCAATAATGATTTCCATTTCTTTACCAGCTTTGACACAAATCCTCATGCCATACTTAACGTTATCCTTTATGTGTGATACGCACATACATACACTTCAGGATGTACGACGGCAATTGCATTTGAGAAGAAACGGAAACGAAAATTGCATCAAATGGCTGCAGATCGGAAAATGGCCGAGAGGCATAAAAAAAAACTTCCCTCCACACATACACGCACACACAAATGTATAGAGATATTGATGCATCCTCTTACCGTGTAGGCTTACCCCCTCTTAACATCTTTGCAGTGGCCCATTGAGCCAATACGAAATAGCAATCCCCAAATCCAAAAGAACTTGCAAGACCGAGTTGCAGTTGTGAACAACTTGGCACGGTTCGGTTGGCTAATGTCTGTGTGGAGTTGTCTTTGTTGCTCTTGTCCTCTGGCTGTTTGTTGTTAGAGATAAAGACGATGAAAACGAAGTGGAAGAAGCATACCAACCATGAGAATGGGGCTGAAGCTAAGGCTGAGAATGAGGACATAGACCAAGATGAAGAAGAAGCATTACGCAGGCTCAGCCAAGCACAAGACACAAACTACAAAATACAAAACACAAACTGCAATGGAATGCCCAAAGAAAAGCAAAAAGAAACAAGAAATCAAATAAATAAACATTCATGTAGAAGAATGTTGCACACACACACACACACACACACAGGACTCATTGTCCTGCTACTGCTATTGCTGCTGCGAAGAGAAAAGTTTCTTGCCGCAAGGCTGCTTCAAATGTTTTATAGGTGATAGAAAAATATTTTGCGAACGTGATGAGAATTTATCGTTGCCATCGAAGGCAACATCAAATGGACTAAAAAAATCAACAACAGCAACCAACTACTCGAAGGATAGCAATAGCAGCAGCAACAACAGGGACACTCTGGCGCATTCGGTCTGAAAAATATGGCAGAGCATCCATTTAGTCCATGGCAATGGCAAAACGCTTAAATAAACTGACTGTAAATGATATTGTTGCCATCCGGACGGACTGACAGACTTTCGGACTGACTGTCTAACAGCGCTGTAGTGCGGTTCTATGCTAGATGGGATGAAGCACAGAAATGATTGTTTCTTGAACTACATAAGAGTATTTTTGGTTCCTCTCTGCTTGTTTTCAGCTTTCCCCATTTTATTTGGAGTTTTTCTAAAGTTGTTTTGCTAAGAATTCCCCCAAGTTATTTGAGTAAGCTTAAAACCAATTTTATCAATTCGTACATATGTATAAGTTTTTTCCAACGCAACTTTCAGAGTTTTCTCAAGTAGGTTTTAGGTCATTTTGTTTTATGGAATTTTTTCGTTACATTTATTTCTAAATTAACTAATTAAACGTCTTTTGGGTCTCAACCTTAGTAGGAATTTCTGTCTAAAAGAAGGTGATCCTGATTATTTTATAATAATCTAAATCCCATGCAAAAAAGTTTGATCTGATGTTCAGTAATATTTAAAATCTTCTTTGTAATACATATTTTTTAATTTTAGAGATTACAATTTTCCCTCTGTATCCTTAATTCTTCTTAATTTGATTTCGAATTTCTTTTCTTTTTTTAATTTTTGAAAGTTTTTACATTTATTTTAAAGCCTAGATTTGCTTATTTTTTCCATTTCCATTTTTAATCACCTTGTGCTGCAATTAATTCAAGTTAAACAGTATCTGAGTCTAAGAATTCAATTAATATTCATTTCCTTGGGCCATATACAATCCAAATACGGGAGCACTGTCCTGTGCTTCAAGTGCATTTCATTTATTTCATTTAATGTCAAAAAATAAAAAGAAAAAAAAGAAATAACGAAACTTTTTGGACTTGGTTGTGTGCAAAGTGTTGGACCATTGAGGAGATGAAATGATGCTGTGTGCAGCAAGTGACACATTGAAGAACTTAACAAACCGTAAGGAATGAACATTAAACAGGATGTGTGCGACTGTGGACAATGTGACAAGTCCTTGGGATCGTTCTCGGTGTTGTTGTTGTAAGGGTTGATTGTATTGCTGCTTGAGTGGAGTGCGGGTTGTGTGATTTTTGTTTAAAGAAGAACCAGGACACCCAAGCAAGAGAGGCATACCAGACGGGAGCAGACCAGAGCAGTGCAGAGGGGGCCAGAGGGTCGGTGGCAGGTCAATGTCTCAGTCGAACAATTGGAATGAAATCCTGGCCAGCAATGAACCTTTACAAATTGAAACGCTGATCCTTTTTTTCCTTTCGGTTTTCCTTCTTTTTTCCCCTCAAAAAAAAAAGAAAGCGACAGAAAAAAAGCTGCAAATTTTTCTCAGTTTCGTGCGAATAAAGTGACTTTATACATATGTGACCGTGTGCGTGTGTGCGTGTGTGTGTGTGTGTGTGTGTGTGTGTGTGTGTGGGAGTTAAATGTGAAGAGACACACTTATGAATTTGTGTAGATGTTGACTTTTTCTTATTTGTTCGCTTGTTAACTTTAAACGCTGTAAATGGCTTAGAAAACTGCCAACAACAATATGTCCATAGATACATATATAGATATGTATTTTGCGGCGAGCTGACTACTTCAAACAGGACCTGCCAATGAGTGACGGAACTATCGATTCCTCGATTTAACATCGCATTTAGTTTGGCCTCCCTGTGAAATCGTTCGAAGAGTCCCAAAAGTGGTCATCGATCAATGTGAAAGTTCCCGTTGGTTTCATTGTCCCATCTTTGCTAGAGACTCAATTGTATTATATATGGTTTAAGGTTCTTTTCATAGGCTTCGGTATTGTTTATTTGGCATTTCGTGTTCACCAATTTATTGACAAATATTGCACATCTCTAACTATTGATGGAACTTTTTGCTGGGCACCCCAAAAACCAAGCAACAAATTGGACACAAATAAAAATGCTATTGACACAGTTTGTCAAAATGCCAAACTGTCCTTTGTCCTGCTGGGTTGTCCTCTGTTTGTATGGTGTGGTGTGCTGTATGATTGGGTGTGTGTGTGTATTATTGTGCGTTTGTGTTTGCTCATCGAAATAAGCTTGATAGAGTTGTTATGGCTGATGCCATTTGTGCTCATCGCTGTTGATTTGTTTTGTCTCCTCCTGGGGCCAAAGCCAGGTTAAAAGGGGCCAGAAGACAGAGAAAACTAAAACGAAACAAAACGATATGAAAAGAAAGGAGCAGTCGAGTGTATTAAACGTTTGCCAACCCCATCCCCTACCTTCTACAAAAAAAAAAATTTATATGTATATATGTTGCATGTCCTTTTGATTCTCTCTCTCTCTCTATTCCTCTTTCTCTGTGTGTTCTATCCCGCTCTTTGACAATGACGAAGTGTTGACAAATGTGTTAAGGGATTTGCGGTTGGTTGGACTTTCGTTTTCATTTTCATTGATGATTTTTGAGTGTGTTGTACTTATTGCTTTTGATTTACTTGAAAACTGCTTTAAAAACGACTGCATCATATCAACGCCCAATGATTTGCTAATAGAATTAGCCTTTAAATCTATATATGTAACTGACAAATACTTCAGTTCGTTGGAATCACTTACTTATTTAGTGGCCTAGCAAGTGATGGAATTTTCTTTTGGTTTATGAGCTTTCGTTTTGTACTTTTTAGCCGCTTCGCCTGGAATGAGAATGAGTACATAGATATAGGAGAAAACAAAACAGATATATAGATAAGAGACCACGGATGAAGACATCACAAAAACAGAATCAATTCTGCAAAAGCTTCCTGCCCTTCATAAACTTAACATTAAAATGTGAGTCAACTGTTGAATGCATTTTATTAGTTTTTGCCCTTTACAAACGTAAAAGTATCGTTGAAGAGTTTGTGCTATGCAAAATTTCAATTTATTTTGTTTCATTTTTCTTTGTCCTTTATTTATTTACTAATGTCTTCTTGTTCTTTTATTTGAAGTTATTCCAACTATTGTTCATATGAGTAGTTCATGTTTATATACAAACACTTCTCCACACGAGTCTTTAGATTGGCACAAAAAAAAAAGCATACTTTCGGGCACCAGAATTAAATGCACTGCAATCCCTATATGGTTTTGCAAAGCATTCGTGTTTGCTGGTTGTTTTTTTTTTACTTGTTTGTTTAAAATCAAAAATACCTTAGACTACTTTTGGGGGCTTTATTTGGCTGATGTTGTTGTTGTTATTTCGCCCGTATTGCTGCTCTCATCCATGAGGACTGTAAGTATTTAACTCGCCAACAAAGGCCGCATTAACTGTCCCAAGCAACCGCAGCAGAAAGAAGAAGAAGGAAAAAAACGCCCGAAGGGTATGAGAGAGTGAGTACATAAAACATAAAAGAAGAGGACAAACAAGAAGCGGTAAACGAACAGTAGTAGTCCATAGGTGGTTTGGGGTAGAAAAAGGTAGAGTAGTTGCCTGCATTGAATTGCATTTAATGCATGGCCAACATAATTTTAATGAGTTTTTGCTCTTAATCCGTTTGCAAGATGTTGTCAATGAGCCTGCGGCAGTAAGAGCAACAACAGCAGCAATGCCTCTTTGCTTCCCCTCCCTTTTTGATTGTCGTTGTCCTAGCGGCTGTGCCGCCGGGTCTCACTATTTCTGGGTCTCCTTTATAATACCTCTTACCTTTCCATTGAACAAATTGGTACACATATTGCAATTGTTCATTTTGTATCTTTGCCTCGTTACATATTATTTTAAAATATTTTAGATTTGCCATTTAATCATATTTTTTCTGAACTTTTCTTTAATAGATTATACATTGTTTTCCCATCTTACTGAAAACTCATTTATAAAATTAAAACAGGGTATATCAAAGTGGACTTTTTTGTGTTTTCCTTCGTTTGTTTTTTTGTTGTACGAAATTCTTTCATAATTCTACGCCAACGGCCTGCTGTCATCATTTCACGTTTCACATTTTCCGCCAGCTTGAGTATGTGTGTGTGGGTGTGAGTGTGAGCTTCCCCATGTTTTCTTTCTATCTGCGCTGCTACAATTTCCCTTATGGCCTTTAGCAGTTTTAATTTTTTTTTTTTTTTTTTTTTTGTTTCGCGTTTTAATAATTTTTCCGTCTTTGTTTGGTATAATTTTCCGCTCTTTGCAGCATTTTAATTTGATTCTACAAAACGTTCATTTATGTCGCGGACATTCATTATTTTTTTTCTAGAGAGCATTAGCTTTTGTCTTCAGTAAAGCATTAAAATGGCTAAAAGGGATTTGCATTCGAATGTATATACGTTGTCATTTAATATATCAGGTGTGCTTCAGAAATCACTGTCAGTTTCAGTTTCACTTCAAAAGAAAATGCAGGTGTCACAGAACGTCAGGTGATTTCAGTTTCACGAACATAGTTGGTTGGTCTTGAAAATCGCACAGTCTGTGGCACCTAGATTTCACTGAAATTGCCGCTGAAGTGATTTCTGTAGCACACCTGTATAAATATACTTTTGTCAATGATATATGGAATTATTATTCCATTGTAACTAAATTGTAAGTTCTTATTCATTTGGCGATTTGAATGATAGCTAATCGAAATGGAATTCATTGGAACATTTTCAACCTAGCATTTTGTTGCAGCCGATAACCAAAATCCTAAATCAGAAACCCAAAACCCAAATGATTCAAATGCCAATTAACCAATAAATGTGCCTTGACTCAAAGCACTGCAAGGTTTCAGATCAGTATGCAGCCAAGCAGCCATCCGTTTCTCCATTTACCCATCTATCCATCCATTCAGCTAGGCAACTATTGAGCCATCCTTTCTGCCATCCTTCCTTTGAGTGAAGAATTTTGTGCGAAAGCCTTCGAGGCAAGCGAATTTGCGCAAATCAAAGCGCATTTTGGCCAATGCTTAGAATTTTCTGCCCCACCGCCCGTTCATCACTCCACCCGTCGGCCTTCTCACGCTCTTTTGACCTCGTTTGCGGTAGTACCAAATCAAAATCAAAGTGCGAGCCAAGAAAGGCAATATCTACACATATATATATATATATATATATATGTATACCTATGTACATATCTAAATGTAGATATCTGCTCAGGAAAATGTAAAATATTTTCAATTAATGTAAGCGGCAAGCTTTTCAATTTGAAATTTGCAATTTCTATTTAACAGAAAAATTAAAATATTTCCATTTGATGTGAAACCCCATACCCTGCCCCTTATACCTCACACCGTGGCATGCCATCAGCACCAAGTCCCGCCAACTCCCCTCCGCCTAACCCTTTTTTCATTTAATTTTGCGTCTCCGTTTGTTTGTTTAACACTTGAGCGGAGGACGAAACCGAACCGCAGGCCACAGGACCAAGGACAAGAAAAGGAAACTAATAATTCTTCTCTCTCTCTTTCTCTCTCTCTCTCTCTCGCACACACACACATCCCGCCACACATTCCGTCCCTGTCTACTTCTTGGCTTTTCCGGGTTTTGTTTATTCATGAGTTTGATTTTTAAAAAAATAATAAAACCAAAAAAGTGAGAGAGAAGAAGAAAAAAACACCCAAAGACTTTTGATGCTAACTTTTTGAGCCGCTTCAGGTGAAAGTTGGGTAACAAGCAAGCGGTGACTGTGTGCGGGAAATTCGAAGTTGGAATTTGGTCTTAAAGACCTCAACTTGCCACAAGCATTTGAGGCTGGCACAAAAATTATAATTATTTCATTTGTTTGTCGCTTAATTTCGTTGTTAGTTATTTATATTGGCTGGCCAAAAACTTGAAAAAAGAAGACTTACAAAAAAATGTCGACTTCCACAAATTTATAGCATACTTATTGGGGATGAAAAGCAATGGCCTGCCAGTTGATGCTTAACAAACGTTTCAATTAATTAATTTTTGCAAGATTAGGCTTAGACGAATCAGAATTCTTGTGAAAATGTTGCCAATCCAATCAAAAATAGACGATCTAGACTAAAGCATGCGACAATTTTGATTCGAAAGGTATAACGAACATAAAGTGCAGTTTAAAAACCATGGCGTATGAGTGATATTATTTAAGAAAAACAAAAATAAGAACAAAAATATATGAGATTATAAAATGTTGGTGCATAATTTTTTGATTAGTTGAAAGCCTTTTCACTTATTGTTTATTACGAGTCACATGTTATTAACATATTTGCATGGCCAGGAACGGTGTAATGGAGAGGTGGTGGGGGAGATGGTAGACAAAACATTACACAAAAGACCTTTGGCCGATAATGGAGCTTATCTGGCTGCGGATAACGCCAGCATAAAGTCCCCGCCGTACCAAATGCAAATAGACATTTCGGTGGCAATATAAACATACATATACTCACACACACACACACTTATATATATAGCCATATATGTGTGTATATGAGGGAAAATTGTATTATGTGTGGCATAAATTCGCATCGTCTGCCATTTGCCATAACTACAACGACAACGACAACGCCATCGACATCATTGACATTCATTGGATTTGGTGGCCATTCACACCTGATGCTGCTACCTTCAAAATCAACCACACTGCCCCTGCCGCTGCCGCTCACCCGCTCTCATCCACTGCTCGTGCCCCCGTCTCACTCATGCAAAGTGTTTTATGGTTATTCAAATGCGGCCAGTCTACGCGATATTCTCCTACTCCATCCTTCTAATTCACCATCCAGCAATAACCCTAAAATGGTTTGCCAACCCAGGGTACTGGTAAGATGAACGGAATGGGACAGAACGCGCCAGAATAGGACCCGCGGCTGATAGCTGAACTGAAAATGAATTCCCGGATTCGTTCTCTTTTACATATCCTCCAAAATATATTCAGGAGCCTCTCTCATTATGCACCGACACTTTATCGCATCAAAGTCCGCCTTCCGCAAAACAAATCTCTGGATATGTGGAAAATTGTATTAAAATTTTATTCAGTCAAAAGATGAGCTCAATTCATACGCTTGTGGATGCAAAACTCTGCCTTGCGTTGAGCCACATGAAAATGCTAAGCAAATATCAATAAAATAATGGCCTTTTCCATGGTCTTTGAACGCTCTTTGTGGCATGTCTTTCCAATATTAGAACTAACTCGCAAGACATATATGTATAAGAGGAGGACCTAATGAAAAGAGAGAGAGAGATAGAGTCTCTAATCGGAAGGAGAATATTATGGACAAGTCTTTTGGTCATCGAATAATCACATTGACAGTCGTTTTGTATACAAAAGGATGCTATTTCATTCAGGATTAAATCGCCTAACTGTATTCAATGCCTCATTGATCTCCACTCATATAAATATCCAGCCATCAATGGAGTCATCATATTTGTTAGTTAATATATGTAAAACTATTCGACATACATTAAATTTAAATAATTATTGGTTTTTCATGTGTCTAGAATCGTTTTTTGAGGAAACAAAGTAAACAAATGGATTTGCTTCCTTCCTAGTGGCATTTTTTTCTTTTTTTCTTGGTTCATTGTGTTGTTAAGTTGTCAAAAAAATGTAGTGCCGGGCATTTATTTATTTCTATCATTTTGTTTTGTTGTTGCTCTTGTTGTTTGCTTAACATTTTTTTCGTCCCTCCGCCACCGACGACGAACATGCTGGGAGTTGACCTGTGATATTTACCCACATGGTGTACATATTTCACATGTCTAACGATGAAACCAATAAAAAATGCATTGCTATGGCAACCATCAACCTGCCAGAGAGACAAACGAACACAGACCGTCGTTGCCACCGAGTCGGGGATAGAACAAAGACAGTAGGGGAAAGGATACGGTCCAGTTCAAGCTTCATCCAGGTTCTTGTCCAGACTCGTTCACCATCGCTATTACAGAGCAGTTGGTCAGCAGCTTGTCCAGGCAACTATTGCCACTATTTCCCATCTTTCCGCCTGCAACTGCAACTGGACTCAATGACAGCCTGCCATGTGACATGTGTTGTCCTTGTGTTGCAATGCTGTCGTTGGCTCGGCTGGCGTCGGCATTGGCTTCTTCTTTATATATCCAGTACCTTGCCTTGTACCCGCCTTCTAACAACGTTTGCAACAATGACATGTTGCACTGTTGACCATATTTTATTTCGGCTTCGCAGAATTCCTTATGCACTGACACAGAAAAATATAGCTATACAATAAATAAATACGAGCATATTGACCAAGGGGAGGCAGGAGCAACTTTTCGACGAGCGGCAGCAGATCCTAGGGTTAGTTTCTTATTAATGATGAGCCGCTTATGCCATAAATGATGGGTTTCAGTTGCATAAAAGTGAGGGAGATCTAATCCCCATTCAAACGGTTACTCAAAATCTTTGTCCAAAATTATTCAGCTAGAATGAGAGTGGTTATCTGGTATAAATGGGTATAAAAGTCCTTGCAAAAAGGATGTATTAATTTTGATCTGACGTGTGCAACGCATAGAAGAAAGCAGCTCCGAGCACGACGAGACGAGTTTATATAGACATGTCCGTCCGGCCAGATCAACGCAAACTCCTCCTATACCTTTTAAACTACTGAGTTGAAATGTAGGCTTGTATATGCTGCAGTCGAATTCAGCTGATCGGATCACTTTATGATATAGCTCCTATACAAATGGCAAAGTCAGAACACTGACAACTTTCAATAATTAAACTCATTTTCTAAGCTATTGTCATACAAGTTAATATTTATCAGTTTAATATACCTCGCCTAAAGTCGCGTATTGAGAAAATTGGGTATTTAAAATTAATTTTCGATTTTAGTACAGACAGACATATTACATATATCTTTCTAACTACATACATATATATCTTAAGATATATTTAGAATGTGTTTTATGCGCAATTGTCTGCGTATTTTGTGGGTCTTTTGTCTTTATTTTTCGTTTTCAGTAGCCAACCTTAATGACGCAGCAATTTGTCGTTTGTGTAGCTCATGAAATTAGGCACGAATGTCCGGCACGGACACGCCCACCCAACGGCCAGCCTCCCAGTTGTCTACCCATACCAAAAAAAAAAAAAAAAAAAAAAAAAAATAAGAAAAAAAACAACTTTCAGGTAGGCCCCGGCATAATGCCGGGTGATTTGTTAGACTCTTTTTCCTTTTTTTTACATATTTTTTTTTTCTTCTCTTTTTTTGGTTTTGTCCCTGGAGCTTGTTGTTTGGCCCGAGGTGCTATCAAAGCATTCACCTGAAAATTCCAAAATGCCAGCGGCTATCTCCGGTTGGAAGGGTGGAAAGCTGTTTGCCAGGCGGCAGGAGGTGTTATGGGTGAATGAGGTTGGCAAATTTGCCTGCCATTTGTGGTGAATTTTATTTAAGATTTATTTAAATTTCTGCGTGTGAACTTTGCTTTTCCTTCTCCTCTGTTGCTGCTGCTTCCTCTGGTTGGTATCATTTTCACATTGGTTCTTGTTTCATTTGGTTTTGTGTCTCTTTTTCATTTTGGGGGCTTTTTTTCTCTTCTTGTTTTGTTTGGTGTTGAAGCGATAATTTGTTTGCTGTTTGGCTAATGCTGTGGTCTGTCTGTTGTGCCCAACAGGGCGAGACATTGTTCTGCTTTGTCACTCGATTCTAGCTAGAACACTCAACAACATATAATGAGAGCATTTCTTCAATAATTAGCTTGATCTAAAAACTGGGTTAGGTTCTGTAAAAGAAATTGTCTTTGGTGGTCCCAAAAAATAGGCTACATTTTGTTTGTGTGTGTGTGTGTGTGTGTCTCAGCGACGACATAGATAAATCGAAATAAATTTAATGCTAATACCAACTGAGAATAAAGAAGAAGACATCTCTCCAAGGATCTACTCGGACAAGTAGCAAGTTAAATCAAATTCCAGTTAGAGGTTAGACAAAAAGTTGCCCTTTAAAAGTTCTGATGCCTGTAAGTTTCTAAAAAAATGAATTATAATATACATAGACTAAACGTATTTCAAATCAATGTTGAAATGAAAAAAGTCTCTCGAATTGCCCAATATACCCTTTTGGGCTTGACAGTTTGAGGGTATGACAAGAAGCGACTGCAAAAAGCTTATTTTTGCATTTGAATAATGTGCGTTAAATTGTGAGTGGGTGGATGTGTGCCTGTGTCTGTATGCGTGTGTATAATTATTGTGGTTGTTGCTATTTTGTCTGAGAACTTACACACACACTCCTAACACACAGTCGGCACCCCCAACCGTCTGTCTACCTCATCTGTCTTAACTGCAACAGCTTCTTTTTGGGCTCTGTCTGGCCATTTGCCTTTGCTTACACTTTGCCTCGAATTATTTGCACATTTACTGTATTTGTGCCTGGGCGAGCTCCAACTTACTTGGGGCTCTTGCCCCAAAAACACCAACAACAAACATTATTTTCACATCATTTAATTTAATGCACGGCTCAAGCCTGAGTGTGTAGCAGGAGGTGAAAAATGAATGATGGTAAGGGGCTGGGGAAAGGGCGAGAGTAAGGGAACAGAGAATGGGAAAGGGCAGGTGGGCATGTTCGAAGAAAAATATAGCCCCAGCTTGTTGTTGTTTGCTTTTGTTTTACATTTTATTTCACTTGTTGTCCAATACAATACCACCACCTATCTATTGCCGCCCCTCCCCGCAAGTCCAACTCTCCCGCACCGCTTTCATAATGCCAACACCCTGGGAGCTAATAAATGCCAAAGCAAGGCAACAAACATGGCACTAAAAATTTGTATAGAACAAGAGCGACAACAAGCAGGCGAGGGACGACCTTACATAAACCGCCTCCCTTCCTGACCCCTGCCTCCCGCTATAGCTGTCTCGTGCGCGGGGGAATGGTGGAGGGGGGGAGGTCTACATGAAGTTTGAAAACTGTAATTATTTTAAGGGATTCTTTATGCTAAATAGCTGCACCCCCTCTTCAGCAGGGCGAAATTGAAACAAGCTTGTTTTGAGGTTGGGCGATTGTGTGGAATGGTTGGATGGATGGGCGGTGTGTGGGTGGTTTTTGTAGGCGTGGCAGGTGTAAAGTGGCAACGGCCTAGCAGTGAATAATTACATTTTAATAGAGTGTCCGCGGCAAAGTGTTTTAAAAACATTTTTCACCAGACATTCCCTCCTCACCCTCGCCACCATCACACGAGCGCATACACACACACACACACACACACACAAGAAAAGTGTGTGTTGTTTGAGACAACAAAAATAATCTTAAAGGTAGAAGCTTGTGAATGAGAAGTTAGCCAAATGCCTCAACTCCAAAATGTCCTCTATCAAACGCAAGCAAAATAGAAATACTTAACTATTTCTCCTGTGTTGTCTTCATTTAATAATCTTAAAGATAAAAGGATTCCCGTAATGCTATATTTGTTACTATTTATTAGTCAATTGAAATAGTTTTGATCAATAGTTTTCATTTCATTTTTGGCCAAGGTATTGGGATGGTCTTAGAGCAACAATTTGATAAAGAATTAACTAACAATTCTTTATTCTTTTCATACATTTATCGAAATAGTTTACTTTTCCACTGAAGACCTAAAGACGTTTTATTTAATTACATGAAATGAGATCAAGTTTTATGGATGTAATGAAAAGTGTGTGTTTGCAGGTAAAAGAGGTCAAATTGAAAAGAGTTACATCAATTGGCATTAAGTAAAGGCATAAAGTTGCCTTTACGATGTTGGCTAGAGCTAAAGCCAAACTAGGAAATAATAATAAATTTCATCAAGTCACCAAGTTTCGTAATATGCCACACGTATGTCATTAATCTTCAGTTTTTGAGCTAAATTTGATGAATTAGTGTTTGCTGGTATGGGTAGAAGAACTTCGGCAGCCAGGATGTGGGGATGTGGGCGCGAATGTCTTGGACTTACCCTTGGAATTGGTAGAAACTTGGCAGCTGACGACAGGATATCAATAAAGCCCAGATACTCGGGCTATACTAAAAGCCCATAAGACATCCTCAAACACACACACCCACATGCATACACACACAGCAGCACACGTTGTACATTTGATTTGGGTTTAGGTTAGAGCCAAGAAAAAAAAGAAATGAACCAAAAAACCAAAAAAAAAAAAAAAAAAAAAAAAACAACCAAGAATAAGAAGAACAAGTTTAACTAAAATAATAAAAGTCAAACTCTATATACACAAACAGCTTTGGCCTTAACGGCATATGTGTATATTGTGTGTGTGTGTGTGTGTGTGTGTGTGTGTGTGTGTGTGTGTGTGCGTACGGCTCGTCTGGATAAAGTTTCATTAGAAGAAAACTTAGTCGTAGTCTTAGAGCTGAAAGCTGGCTTCATGTGCGTGTTGCGTTTAATTGATATGGTAATGAGTAAAGTGCAAGAAGTGGTTGGTGGTGCTGATGCTTGTGGTGGTGGTAATGTTCGTGGTGCAAATGTTTCTGAAATGGAGATGTTGCAGTAGATGTTGTTAAAAGAAAACACTTTAGTTTTGGTTGAAAACAAAACAGAGAAAGTGTGAGAAGAGAGTTAGAGAGAGAGATGGAGAGGGAGAGAGCAAGAGTCAACACACTTTCAGGTACTTATGAAAAGAAACAAAAACAATTGGGAAGCAAATGGTATTATTATTAAAAACAAAAAACTTATTCCCAATTTAAATTAATGACTAAAAGAGAAATCAGAGCACTCAAAACTTGAAAGTGTCGAAATGTTTGTCAAAGTTTAAAATAAAACCTTTGTAACTTTCAGGTTTAACTATTATTAAAAGATGATTCGCTTTAAAGAAGAATTTTATTCATGGAAGTTTTCAAATGATAAATTTTTGTTAACAGCCTGATGACATTTGAAATTTTCTTATTTCTTTCTTTCAATGAGTATATTCGATTTTAGCACAGATTGTTGATTACATCAAAAATATTTCTAAGCACTAAATAGTCCGATTGATTAAAGTTATAATTATTCATAATAATTTTCATATAGATTTATTGTTTTTCAATTATTTCTGTTACTGTTTAGCAAACAAATTTAATTTGATCAATTCAATAGTTCGACATATTTTCCATTGCCATATCAAGGGGTATCATATGGTCGACAGCGATTGCTGGTGCTTTTTCTTATTTCTCCCCATTATGTGGTTTTCAATAACTTCCGGAAAATCTCCTTTATATATATGTATGTATATATATATAGTAGCTTAACCGACAATGCTAAATACAGATCTAAAGGCGCCAGCTGTTGCCAATCTCACGTTTGAAATGAAAAGGAAGGACCAGAACCCACTTTGTTTGGCTAAGTTACATTTATTGCTTTTACTTCCAGTGTCATGTATCTCTTTCTGTTTAGATGATTTAAAAATTGTTGTTCTCATTACTCCCCTAATGGCTTAGTATGACTCTTTGGTCCTATGTATGTATGTACATTAGGGGTGTTCAAAACTGTCCAGTGTGGATAAACTGTGGAATTTTTTAATGAATGTCATAACATTCCTTCTCGCTGACTCAGATATTTGTATGGCGCTATGTATGCTTATATGGAAGCATCGCACTGAAAACTTTAGGTGAGTTCCGCGCCCAATAACATTATCCGATCGGCCCCCAATTTTTGTTGAGATTTTTTTTAGACTAAGAGAAAAAAATAAAATGCACGGCACTTAAAAAAATATTTTAAAATTTGGTCTTCCCCCTATAACTGAGAACATCCCTAATGTACATACATGTATCTATTCCCCCCAAGAGCCCAAGGACCCACCCACATGACCCAGCTTACCGCCCCCATAGTTTTCATAATTAATTCGTATGTAAGTAATTAAAAATGCCAGCGGCTTCGCATTGTCGGGGCTAGTTTTTGCAGCGACAAATTAAATGCGCCTTCTTTTGCGTAGATACATGATTATAACAGTGCAAAAGCAACAGCAAAAAAGATATGCAATTATTTATTTGTGTCTTATTTATATAGAAGCAGGAAGCATCAGCTCCCAACTTAACTCAACGGCATCAAAGATGTTTTTTAATCTATAACATGGGTAAAGTTTGTGAGGTTTCTATAATGAAAGCCAAATTCCTCTCGTTGTTTTTTACATTTCCAGTAAATCAATCTTCAATATGAGTACATTTCATTACTAGTCACTAATATCATTTTCGTTAAATAATGTGTTACGAATCTCAAGCCAAACGGTACGAAGCTGAGCATTTCCAAAACAAACCCAAATCCAGGGAGCAACAACTTAAGCTAACACTTTCAAATATATCAAAATACGAAGTCAAACTTTGTTTTAGGGCCACAAACCATTTTCCTTGAGCTCGGACTGAATAAAATGTGCTATCGGTGGAAATTGCAATTTCGTAATCGCGTAGATTTATTGTATTTTGTGTTTATTGAACATTAAAATTATATTTCGTATCCTTACATTCATTCATAACGTCTTAAAAATTATTGACGCAAAGCTGCAGACCCAATCCTGGGCCCGGTACCGTCTGCATTAATGTATTAAGCAAAACTATAAAGATAACACCATTTAATTCAGGTGGAATTTTGTTAATTCACCAATCCTCCATAAACCTGGAACTGGAAG
Source organism: Drosophila equinoxialis (assembly GCA_018150345.1). NCBI lineage: Eukaryota > Metazoa > Arthropoda > Insecta > Diptera > Drosophilidae > Drosophila > Drosophila equinoxialis. Next base: position 1,555,106 of record JAECWI010000238.1, on the reverse strand, counting down.
GACAAATACCTTACATTACAGCAATTTACCATTCTCAAACTCTGGTCAAAGTATATTCTTACCAATGTCCTTGGCCATGCTCCACAATCGGCTACTTCTGTCGCAGTGTTTTTCTTAAAATTATTTTTCGTGTCCTTACATTCATTCATAACGTCTTAAAAACTATTGACGCAAAGCTGCAGACCCAATCCTGGGCCCGGTACCGTCTGCAGTAAAGTATTAAGCAAAACTAAAGATAACACCATTTAATTCAGGTGGAATTTTGTTAATTCACCAATCCTCCATAAACCTGGAACTGGAAGGACAAATACCTTACATTACAGCAATTTACCATTCTCGAACTCTGGTCAAAGTATATACTTACCAATGACCTTGGCCATGCTCCATATATGAAGAAAGGTATCGCATTGTCTCCCAGTTTGCAACTTTTGAGCTCGATCTGGATAAGAGGACTAATATTTGATTAATTCACACAAACTATAGTCCGAAAAAAATTATTATTTACTTTAGTTTTTGGTACATTTTTCACTTTAAATGTTGACGAAATCAAGTCCGAGAGCTGTTGACTGCTTTACACTCGGCAGTGGAATGCTTTGAATGAGAAAACCTGCCGAGTATTTATAGGAAAATCAGCACAACTTGCCACGGCCTACTTTGATTATAGTAAACTTAAAAAAATCGTTTATTTTGACGGTTAGTGGTGGACTTGAGATTCTCGATTTCGATTGTTTTAGTGTTGGTAAACAGTATGTATATTTTAAGGGGTTACGCCACCCCTGAAAAAAATCGTTTCTTTTTTTTGGCTCTAAATCTCTTTAAATCTTCTATAGTTTCAAAAGTCTTTTACGAATTACATCATATCGGTATTCGAATTAGTTCCGAAGTTACAGCGTTTAGAAGTGAGGTTTTGAACCTAACAATTGGCCTAAATGCGTTGCAATTTTTCGACCGCGTCGATGAGAAACGCCTTAGAAATTGCCAATCAGACAGACCAGCAAGAGACAAGAGGCCAGAAAACTACGAAGAGCACCTCAAAAGGAGGCAGATGACAGAAACTTACTCTTGGACGACTTGATGTACGGCCCAGGAATCGCAGACTGAAGGTAATTTGTCAAAACATTCAATTTTTCTTTTGCGTTTTTCTCGAAACCACTTATTTTGAACCGGGGTGTCAAATATTTCCGAATCAAGTGGACCGATTTGGCTCAAATTTTTTACCCCATATTCTTTACAGTGTTGGGTATCCGCCCAAGTAGGTTTTTTTTTTGATTTAAGGGTTAGAAGTTATGAATTTTTTTAGCCAAAAAAAATTTTCCCCAAAAAATAGCGACATTTTGCCCAAAAAAATCCTACGTGGGCAGATAGCCATAGCCTTCCTGAATAACAAGATTTTTTTTGATTTTTCAGGTGATGCCTAGCCGAGAAATTTGACACCCCACCTGCAAGGATTTTGAAATCATGGTGGCACTTGACGGCCCATACATCTGCCATTTTGTTATTAAAACAAATTTTTCTTAATATTCTTGAAAGTAGCCTTGAAAGTATAATAAAATATTTTTCCTACATTGTATACTGGCCGCACAGCAAAAATTCTTTTTTCACCTGTTTTGGACCTCAGGGTTGGCGTATCCCCTTAACACAGTGTTGGTAAATGTTTAACAGAATAGTTGAAAGAGCTGTCAAAAAAAATCTGTTTTTCCTTTAATAAAAAAAACATCGAGTGGGATATGTTAAAATTGGGCCAAATCTTCGGCGTGGTCACTTCAACAGGAATTGAATGGTATGGGCAGCGATCTTACCACAATCTGTCAAATTATTCCGTCGCTTATTTCAACATGTACCTTAAATATACCTGTGTACAGCAATTTTTGTTGGCAAAGAAAGAAGTACGCCCCATTTGTAGAATTATGTGAATGTGTATACCCTTTAACCCAAAGACAAAGACACGCATTCGATTCATCTATCATTGCAAATTATGTATTTTATTTATTTAGCCTTGGCTATATAAACATATTTAATATTGGAAACACTGACGCAAATCTGCAGACTTTGACTTAGTCCGGTACCGTCAAAAATTAAAAACCCAAGATAGCATAAATCGGTGTACTTGCTTCTGTAAAAGTCAACATAAAGAAACGATTTTTAAAGAAATAATTTAATTTACTTACTTCATTAATCAGCGCAAACAGGACTCTTTGTTTGTGTTACTTCGTGCAAAATGTTAGCGGGTGTTTGTGTTTCTTGAGCTAGTTGTATGCAGAAGGTTTATGTATATGATAGGAGCAGCCCCAGCGTCAGAGGTCTGACGATGTCATCGATATATTCGTCTATTCTTTGTACTATTCCAGAAGGATCCGAGGACATTTTGAAAATTTACAAAATCAAATTTCGTAAATTGTATTGGGCATACTTACTGTTTTTTTTTGTCTCTATTCATTGAGAGATTAGTTTCAGAGGATATTGATGTTAGAGATGTTGTAGCAGGATAAAAGTATGTACCCCCATTGGACCTTGATGGAAAAATATGATTGACATCTCAATTGTCAATGTCTAATTGATTGGAAAAGTGATTGCAAATGTAGGCAGGTTTTCGAGAAATTTCTGTGTATTTCTTGAATTTGATGTATGCAGAAGGTGTATGTAAAGCGTCAGAGAACAGATGATGTACGTGTTGAGCAGCATTGAGAAAAGAATAGAAGTGATTCCAGAGGCATCTAAGGACATTTCCATAAATTAGAAATGAAATTATTTCCCAAGTCCTTTTTATACTTACGTTTTTCTGGTTTCTTGTTCGGTTTACTTGTTCGGATTTTTTTTTTTTTTTTTTTGTTTCATGTTCGGTTTTTTTTTTTTTTTTTTGTTTGTTTCTTGTTCACTTTTAATTTAGAATATTAAGCTCCAAATGATGTTGACTATACGACAGGTAGTAGTTGACTGAAATTATTAGGAACCCACATGGACTATGTTGGCAAAATATTTGACATTTCCTTTCTCAATGACTACTTGATTGGAAAACTGAAAAATCATTTCAAGAGTTGCCCAATTGACTTGATAGAGTTGCCTTGTGAATTTTTTATCGATTGTCTTAATGACTTTATAAAATATCGATATATGCCTTGAGGCGCTCTGAAGCCATTGGGGATGCCAGTTGAATTTCCATCTTTAGGGTTGTCTTAAGTAAGATAGGCAGTCGTTTATTTGGTGCTTCTTTTCGCCTCTTGGCTATGTTGGAAATTCTATTCTAGTCTTAACTCTCAAGAATTCAATCAAGTTTTCCTATCCGAACCATTTGTGTCTGCCGATAATAAACTAAAATTTTTCATTGTCTACAACCCTGAGGGTTACGAGTTGTGGTAGCGAGTCGAATGGGGGGGGGGGTGATTTTCCAGGCACTCTGCCAAAGCAAAAAACCAAAACCAAAAAGAAAAAAAATGGTAGCCATTAACATTTGCCGCTTGCCGTTAACATTTCATTTTGTTTTTGGCAAACGTTTTCTTCTTTTTACCCGTTTTGCTTTGTTTTTTGGCCAAACATTTTAATTATGAGCGTTTTCTCGTTTTTCTTTCACTCACTCTCTCTCTCTCTCGCTATCTCTTTCTCTCTGGCGTTGTTCCCTGTTGTTATTGTAAAACAAACGAAATGAACAAAGTCATATGTATACATACATACATATGTATGTATGTGCGACCGTAATGGGGGTGACGATGCTCGGCATGGGAGGTTGTCGATCGCAATATAAGAAAATACAACAAAAAAAAAAACACACATCCCAAGGACTCCTTTCGTGCTACAACGACGACTATTGACCCTGCGATTTCTACAATTAGATTAGCCATAAAAGTTGGAATTAAATGATAAATACATATATGTATATTAAAATCTAATTAACTCAAGTACCAAATAATTGGGTACCCTTAATTTTCAAATCATTTGTCTAAATTTAAGTTTTTTGGTTATCTTTTCAATGGGCTCATAAACATACCGCCTATGCCGTCTTATTAATTGAGAATTCAAATATTTTTCTTCAAGAAATAAGAATATTTTGATGTTATTGTTACAAACTTCTGGCTAAGAGTAATTGGATCAGTTTCTCGCAAGGGTATTACAAATAAAACAAAAATGTTCATGTGGCTCGCGCATTTTGCGGTTGCCTGACATAGACGGCGATGATGGTAAAAGAAACCCGTGACCCATCGACCCGTAGACCCGCGAACCCGCCAACCTGAGTCTCCTTCATTTTGACTCGACGACTCCAGTCCAAAAAGAACAAAAAAAAAAAAGAACCAACTGTATGAAAAGAACAAACAAATAAAAAAAAAAAATACATATTTACCACAAACTCACACAAACATTTCTTCTACAGAAATCTAGTCACGTGAGAGATGAGACGACTAAATATGCTCTTGCTAGAAAAGTTTGTTCGGAAAGTATTTAAAGTTTTCAAAAGAATTTTATGAATCAGATACAGCAATTTCATGATTCAGATAATGGAGATTTCGGGAAGAAGGAAGTTTCTTAATTGCATGTTGCATACTTTTCGGCAGTACCAAAAAATCTTCTAGGTGGCGTGACACGAGGTGATCTCTAAGCCATAAGCCATTGTGTGTGTGTGTGTGTGTATTAGTGTCTTTGTGTGTGTGACATGTTAACGACGGCGCTCAAATGACTTTTGTGCGGTTGCAAACCAAACCCAAAGCTGCAACCCCAAAACCTATCCGCAACCCCTTTGGCCAACCCCAAACCCCCGCAATGGCGGGCGGCACCTACATACTACACACACACACACACACACACACACACATACATACTCACATTCATACGTACATACATCGTCATTGCCATTGCCTGGCTTTTCCTCTTTTTCGTTGCAGCATTTTTCAATTTTATGGTTTCCAGATGAAGTGCGTTCGACCGTAAGTAAATGCTAACCTCCTTCCCGCTTTTTCTCGTCCTCTTCTTTCTTTTTTTTTATCCTCCATCTGCAGACGCGTCAGCTGCAGCTGTCATTGTTTAGCTTTTTGCCCACTTTTGCACCAAAAAAAACACAACAAAAATGCTACTCCACCTCCTTTTTCTTTACCCCTTCTCACCTTACTGTTCTATTTGGTTTCATTTTTTACGCATAAAGTTGCAATTTTTGTGAACTTTTTTTTTCCTTTCCTTTTTTTTGTTTTTTCTTGGACATTTGTTTTTTGTGGCTTTTGCAGCCTGACTTCTTAGCCATTGATTCCAATTTTCCTCCTTTTCATTTTTTTTTTTTTTTTTTTTGGCTTTTGTTGCTTTTGTTTTTTCTCACAACGTTATGAGTTATACATATATTGCGCTTACTTTTTAGTTGGCCGAAAGGTAACCGAGAAGATTGAAACTAATAACAAAACAAAAAAAAAACATACATACATACATAGACACTGTGGCAAACATTTCAGTTTTAATTAAGAGGCAAACAGTCAAGAAAGTTGACCTAGAATCTGGACCAGATAGCGAGTATATTTATTCTATAGAAAGTCTCTTGATATCTCAACATAATTTTTGTACAAAGCTTCACTATATTTAAAAAAATTTTATCTTGCAAGTCTAAATTTCTCCCAAAATAGATTGAGAGAGTTCGAACAGTAACAGGACTAGTAACACTCTACTTTAGATGTTTATAACGCAAAACTACATATATACTTACATATCCCTGATCAACGGAGTCAAAACAGTAATGCCCATCTATCCGTCTGGGCATATTAGTTTATCGTCCTCAATACTATAATATATAGCTGCTGTATACTAGAAATATATCAATTTGTACAAATATATGTATATAGGAGAGGTTATTAAAGTAAGCATAGCGAGAAATTAAAAAAATATGTGAAAAATTAAGTTTGTTGAAATAAATCTGTTGAAGTAAAAAACATTTTTAGCTTTGAACTTTCTTGTTGAGTTTAACTTAAATATGTTAAGACGCGAAACTAACTAACTTGACTTGGTAGCAAAAGGTTATAACGATGTTCATATCATAAAGTTGTTTATCAGAATAAGCCAGCACAGAGCCTGTAGTCCATGTTGGTCCATGATTCTTTTTAAATTTACAAAAATTTTTTTTTTCTTGTTTGAAACTTGAGTTTTAAAAACATTGAAAAATGGACTAAATTAGAGTAAAAGTATTTTGCAAAACAATTAGAAATAACTTTTCAAAATCGAATAAATAAAATAAAATTTGACAAACTTGCAGTTTTTATAAATTTCGCTTTCCTTTCTACTGATTCCTTTTCTTGATCAGAAATCTCCTTACAGAGGTAAATCAAATATAGACTTTTTTCATATAAATGTATACTTTAGGACAAACTATTTTCATAGTGTTTGTTTTTATATATATATATATTTTTAGTTTATGCTTTAACTTTAACTTTCACATCCCACAGCAAAGTTCAGTGCAATGCATTTTTAATGCTAAAAGCAAATGGACATTTAAATAAAATTTTACAGTTATTAGTTTTTAAATATTTTAAGCTCAGCCACAAGATAGAAAACTACAATACAAGTGAACAAGCTGCAAATAAAATACGATAAGCCGAACTCTAGATGCCCTTGAAAGTTTTTTACATGCAAGTCGTGTTCCATTCCATGGGCCACCTACACAATTCTTCAATACCTTCGGTGAGGGTATTAAAAGAGCACAACATAATTTTTAATACACAAAATAAATCAAAGAAATTTTTCATAAACAGAGAGAATGCTCGTTGGGCGGGCGGGCTCGAGGCGAAAGCAATAAGCGCTAAGCAAATGTCATGTATCAAAGTTGACGCCATTTGTTGTTGAGTGTGACTTCTGCTGTTGCAACGGCCACGGAAACGGCAACGGCGAGTGGGAACTGACTAGTGGCGAGTGACAATTGCAAAACATAAACCAAGAAGAAATTCTCACCCAAAAGAAAACCGAAAACGTAAACGAAAAATTACAAACGCCAAGCAAAAGATGGCTGACTCAAAGGAGTCCTGTTGCTAACCATATCCCCTCAACCTGGTCGCTATCGTTGTTGTACTCCCTCCTCGTTAGTTGCCCTTCCATTACTGGCGTAACGGATGACATTTCACGTGCTTCTTTGCCTTAGTTTACGTTTCTACACTGTCAGGTTTGCCTTCTGCTATTTGTTGCAATTTAAGTGACTTGGAATTGCAATTTATTGTGGGGGGTCGGTGGTCGCTTTGGGTTAAATCAACTGAATATACCCCAAAAAACCTCATACCTTTTTCTATGACCAACAAATATGAGAATTTAGTGTAAGTGTTTATATTATTTTTATTGCGTTTGCTTGTATCAAATCGCATGAGAGTAAAATTCACTACTCAGGCTGACGAACGTAATCAAAATCTTGTAATAATTGTTACGATAAGAAAGGGAGCGAATCCCGGATCGAGAGACCTGAGCACACTTTTCTAATAATTATTGGTGTGAACTTTCTAATAACAATCGAAAATTAAATGATATTAATGAAATGACAGACTTGATCTCAATGTTAGGGAAAGGTTACGCAGGAGAACTGGAAACCCAAATCGTTTACATTGATATCGATTTTGATCGATAAGTTTGCTTCAAATAAACATTATCGATCGTTTTACCTATGTATTTAAGTTCTATCTCATAGAAAATTCCACCCACCAATAGAATTTTGTTTGGCGTGTGTCCTCTATTTGGATTGCTGGCATTTATCTTCGACTCGAAACGGCCTTTTGTCCCCAATTTTGGGGCCCCAAACTCGAATGCGATATTGTAAATTTCTTTATATTTGTCAAGCCAATTGAAAAGTTTGCCGCAACTTTGTGTTGATTTAACACCCACAGAACAACAAAGTCACAAAGTGAGTGCCACAACGGCCAAATCAAAAAAAAAAAAAAAAAAGAAAGAAAACAAAAAACAAAAAAAAAGATTGTCTCCCGTTTGACTATCATTGGATGAAACTCCCCGAAGGCGAACGGAAAGCTAAAAAATACAACAACAAAAACAAAACTTTTCTCTGCCTGACTGGACATAAATAAGGAATTGTATGGTAAATGGGCAAAACAAGAAAACGAGAGGAAACAACAGCGGCAACAACAACAACAACATTAAATAATCAAACAGAAAAAGTTGAAGAATTATTTCAAAAGAAGAAGTGAAACAATAAGCAGCATTGGCAGGACCTCCTGCTGGCCTGCCGTCATTCTGTCCTGCTGCTGCCCCTACCACTTCAGTTCTAAACCTCCAATGGGGCCAAGTGACCGCACAGTGATTTACGCTCATGAAATTGAGTTGTGGCGCAAATTATTTATGAACAAAGCGCACACACAGGAATAACAAAACAAGAAGAGAAGCACCCAGGAACAGGAATCAGGAGCAGCAGTAATAGCAGGAACACCATTCTTCTTGGACAACATGTAATAGAGGGCAACTTGCAGTTGGCATCGGTTGAATATTGGTGTAGCTCTCTCTTTCTCCCTGTCTCTACTGCTTTTGCCACTGTTTCTGACCCTGTCAGGAGTGTGCCCTCATCTCATCCCATGCCCAGCCTTGTCCATTCTATGTGGACAGCTTAGTGGAGAGACAAAACTCTCGAGTTAGTCTCTCAGTCGGTGTAACGTTTCGCCTTTGGCAAAAACTTTGGGCAAAATAATTTATTAGCGGCAAACGAGCAAAAGTTTTATGAAAATTCAAAAAAAAAAAAAAAAAAACACAAATACACAAAAAAATAAACCAACAACAATAACAGACTCACAAAAAACAATTCGAAGAAGCATTGCAAAGCCGGACCAGCAATATATATTTTTTTTCTGTCTTTTTGTCAAACCAAACATAACATATATCTGAAAAGATATTTGGAATTTGATATACCCTTTCAAATGGTTTGTACGTTTTTCTGTTGACATTAGAAATTTGGCCTTGCTTATAGCAAAAATTACCCTTCCTATGCCTATTAAAAGATCGTTAAAGTTAAATTCATAGAATTTCTAATTTTAAGTGAGATCGTATTAGTATGCAAAATGTGAAGTAAGTTTCAACATATTTTTTTTTTTTCAAATAAAGGTATTGTAAATATCTATAAAAAGTTTTTTGAACTATTACCAAACATAAGAATCTACAAAATATGAATGCACTCTTCAGAAGTGTATAAGAAGACATAAAAACCCAAAAACCATTAAACTAGTTGCATATGTATATATGTAGTTATTTCGAATGTGAAACTTATTTAGTAATAAACAAATACTTGTACTTTTGTTAGCCGATATTAACGCTATACTTAATCCAACTAATTAGTGTACCCAACTAAATTCAGAATTGTAGACATTGAGACAGTATTGAAATACCAAATTTCTTTATATAAAATACTTGATGTACTTATGTTGAATTGCATAATTCAATGTGGTATATGCTTTAAGCGTATTCTGGCACAATTGAAATAAATGCCTTTGAAGTAGTGTAAGCAGCTTTCGTGCTCACTTCAAATTGACTTAAACTTTTCTTGTTATTTATTGAATTCGGTACACAATTGGAGTCAAATGCTCTTCCACCCACCAACCTCATACTCACCACCCGTTCTTTAGAATAGGGGAGAACTTATGAAATTTATTTCGTTTTTCCCTTTTCAAATGTGTGTCTTGTCTTTTGTGGATGCCTTCTGGCTATGTCTATCCCTTTGGCCTCCACTTCATTAATGTCTTCAATTGAAAAATATGAAGTCCTGCTTGATAGAAAAATAGTACAGCTATTAAAAATATACATACATAGGTACATATGCAAATATTTATGTATGTATATAGATAGTCTGGTTGCTTAGCAAATAGAGGAAACCGCTGTTCTACATACATGTATGTGTGTCTGAGTTTTATATGCAAATGAGCAAAACAAATGAATTTCTCATGATATAATATTGTCAGTAATGAGCAGCATTCATTTTATCACCCTCATATGTGTATGTGTGTGGGTATTGTGTGGGTGTGTGTGTGTGTGTGCTTCCATTGTATGCCAATTAATTGAAAATCATTTAATGTGAAATCTTTATAATAATTGCAATAATTAAAACCAGTTTTCCCATCACACGAATTCACAATAACTTCAGAAAACAGTGAGACAAAATACGAAATGCTTAATTTGAGTCTTGATTTGCATTGATAAAAATATATGTACATAATATATATTCTAAATAGTTAACACCTAATATTGCGAGTCTTAATTTTCATTTGATTTTTACGTTTTCTTCAAAGGTCTGATCAGCATACGAACATATCGCAATGATCCTGTTGGTCCCGGTACGAATGTCTTCCAAAGTATGCCTTTAAAATAGCCAATTTCTTGGCCATATTTTGACTGAAAGGTTCCAAATAAGTTGCTGGAAAGTTTAAAAAAAAATTGCTAAAAAATTGTTATAAACAAACAAAACACATTAAGCTCACCTCTCAAAACATTCTCGACCATACCACCAGGCCCCAGCATGGGTTCGGGCACAATTTTGTCCATTATCATCATTATCTTGATCGAATGTGGTAAATTTCTTGCCCGCATGGTAACGCAAAGAGTCCCCAGCATCGCCTTTGTAGGTTCCCAACAAATACATTAGATATTTCTCAGCCTCATTGCCGATGCTGAACTGATCGTACAAGGCAAATCGCTGTTCATTTGTCTGGCTGTGCATTAGGATAAGCAATTCATGATCACCACTATTCGTCAGACGATGCAGCTTATCCAGGCCAATAAAAAACTCCGATGTCAAAGATCCAAAGCCAGCCTTATAGTTCTCCCAATTACGATTGAAATCCTCACTGCCATCGAATCGATAGGCAATCACTGTCCAGCCGCCATCGCGTACCTCTTGATCGCAATTCACAAAGAAGGGTTCCATATCGGGACCAGGACGAATGCGCACTTGTCCGTGCTTCTGATCCCAGCAATTGCGTGGTGTATCATCCACCGATCCAGCAGCTGTCACACTTTGGCCAACCACAGCAGGCAACGAAGAAGGACCTCTGCAATAGCAATAATTTTGGAAAAAATAGAGTCAGAGTGCCCAAATCAAGATGAAGCTATTATTTTGGAATAACTATTATGACGAAACCCATTATATTAATTTGCTCAAATCTAACTCGATTGCCTACAACTACGATAAATCATTGATACTTTTAGTAATAGGTCTGATTTAAATATAACTTATCCATTGAAGCGTGCAAAAGCCCATTCAAGTGAACGATATGAAATCAAGCAGGCATCAAGTAAAGTGATCTCAAATTCCACTTCAACCAAAATATAATTTTTATCTCCAATCTCCTATGATTGATTGGAGACTATTCTAACAAAAGTCTGTCACCATACAAGGCTTAAATGTAGCAGCTCAAATGAATAGTTTATTAATTCGAGCTCTAAGAATTATATTTGGGAGCAGCGGCGAATCTAGGACTGTCACTCTTTTCCAAATGGTAGTTCAAGTTCTTGCCTTTGAAAATGTAAGTATAAGGAATGTTTGAAAGTAATCAACTTGTTAAAAACAATGAATATTTTTCAAGTTCATTGCATACCTCATGGTCCTAGATCCGCCAATGTTTTAAAACTACTTACATGCGTGTGTCTAGACGGTAGGCTGATGGCTCGTTTTTGTAATCATTGATAAGTTGCTGCAATTCCGTGAGATCCATCTGCAGTGTTTGCAATTCCTCGGTCATGAATTGAATTCTGTAAATGTGTTGCAATAAAAGTTCAAGTACTTGACTATTTCCAAAACTTACCGTGATGCCAAACCGCTCAATGTACCCACTGGACAACCGCCTAACGTTGCCTGTGTGATAATGTTAATAAAACAAAACTGTATGCTTTTCATGCTGCCTTTTCACACTTACATTGTCCACCTTGAAGGGCTCCACAGAGTTCTGCATGATCACGGCCATGGATTTTGGTCCATTCGTTGTTGTTGTTGTTGTGCTAAGGCAGGCCAAAGCCGTGACAAGTGTCTCCAGCGTCATGCTCGATGTTTATTACAGATATGAATCAATTCCAATGCAAGCTCTGTGTGTGCACTTGTGCACTTCGTTTCAGCGACTGCGAAGTAGGTATTACAACTACCTGACTAACTGGCTCGACTAGTGATTAGTAGAGATGGCTAGATAGGAAATGCCAACTGATACTTCGTTGTTGCCAATTGTGGCAAAAATTTAAATCAAATGCTGTGCATTGTCCATGCTAATTCCATATCAAAGCGTTGTTGAGTTTTTGTTTTTGGTTAAAATGGTATGAGAGAGACAGAAGAAAAAAAACCCCTAACTGATTTCAATTGGTTCATTCGTTATATAACGCAAAAGATTTCAAATAGTACTAAAATCAGTTGCAACTATTGAAACATATTCGTCTCATCACTGAGCTGGGATATTAGCATACTCGTTTGTCAATGGCAATAAATGTGCGGAGCGAGATTACTTCGAGGAACGAGAATATCAGTAGCCTGACCTTTGTCGCTTGTAATGAGGTAGAAGCATGAGCGGCTTCGATGGTGCGAGGGCCCAACTCTGAGAAGAAACTGAAACTTGCAATTCAATTGCAATTGCAATCAGGGGTAGTAGTTTTGGCCCCGTTCTAAAGCAATTACTAGTTAGTATTGGCAACAACTTGCCCGACTGTTACAACAAAACACAATGCTTGACTAAGGCATTTACGGTTGAAATGTCGTCGCAAATGGTGCAGTTAGATGCTCTGGTCACAATGTTGGCCTGCCTATCGACAACTCAGACCGATCTGGGTGGTGGACTAATAGTGCCACCAACACTCGACGATGCAGTAAGACAACATGGTGACGATTACCTAAGAGATTATTAATTATTATTATCTTAAAACATTGCAGCAGACCTGCCCCATCGGCTCAGTAAGCGGCATCAATTCTCGCATACAAAGCTTATCCAAAGAAATTACCAATGTAAAGGAACAAATTGGTCAATTGCAAGAGCAGTTGGTTGACCTTCGTCGGCCTGGCGCTATAGCGCCACATATTCTAGGCTCACGACTGTAAGTGAACATCTCAGCTCCTCCTTAGAAAATTATTAAATCCTTGGCACTTATAGACTTGATATTGAACCCAAATTGTTGGCCGCTGCCTTACCTGCTGACGTAGCTGCAGCAGCTGGCCTCGGCATAGGGGAGCCACTGACACCCCACAACTGCCAGAAGCAGCAGCATGGTGTGGTCCGGATTCGACCACGTGCGAATGTTGAGCCCTTCTTTGTGTTTTGCGACCAGAAAGTTCGTGGCGGCGGTTGGACCATGGTTCTCAATCGTTACGATGGCAGCGAAGACTTTAATCGGAAATGGGCTGACTACAAAATCGGCTTTGGACCCCTGACCAATGAGTTCTTCATTGGCCTGGAGAAACTCCATCAGATCAGCAGCAGCGATAATTATGAGCTGCTTGTTCAATTGCAAAATCGCAAACAGGAACTACGTTATGCTGTCTACGATCACTTTAGCATTGGCAGTGAGTCGGAGCTATATCGCTTGAATGTCCTGGGCAAATATCAGGGCGATGCTGGCGACGCCTTGCGCCAGCATATGAACAAAAAGTTCAGTACCCATGATATGGACAACGATGAGAGTGAAGGCAATTGTGCCGCTGCACAATCGGCTGCTTTTTGGTATGCCAATTCATGTACTCTCAGGTAAACTTAAGCTACAGATATCGTTTATGTCATGTGAACTAATAAGCTTATCGCATCTTAACTATGGTTAGCAATCCATTCGGACTCTATCAACGACTCCTCGAACGTGATGTTGATGGCTACAAGGGAATACTGTGGCACGGCTTTCTCGATGGACCAAGAGGTTCACTCAAACTGGTGCGCATGTTGCTCCGACCACGTGCGAGTACAGAAAACTAAACCTCTACATAAAATTAGTATAATATAAATAAAACTGTGCAATTATATTATGACAAAAAAAATATATAGATATATAGAACCAAAACAGGGGGGAGGAAAAAAAACCTATTGTATAATATATTTTTAAATTCATGTGCTGACTAGTTGAATGCGTAGGTCTCTAAATTTCGTTCAGTTTCACCGGCTCCTCGGTGGTTGGTGTTGTTTTCCTGGTTGTGGGGCGACTTGTGGTTGTTGTGGTGGGATCTTCAGAACCTCTAACCACCAAAGCGTCACCAAAAATGGGTTTGAAGAATAACACAAACCGGGAATAACGACGGGCGGAGTTCTGAAAACAAAAATGCATTGCAAAGTATATAATGTTGTCACTGTATTTATTTAAAGTGTATCGATCAATCGACTTGCATAACTAACTTTTTCAAGCCATTCTTTCACGGAATATCACTTAAATCATTGTTTTAGTGCTTTTTTGTATCATTATCCAAATTATTTTGACTTGGGCATTACAAAATTTCAATGGTTTTACAGCTTTAATAATTTTTGTGGTTGTTTATTGTGCTATATGGAGATGGTAAAAAAATCGATGCATTTTGATGACAAGAATAAATATCATTACCGATTATATATCGAACAGAAAAATGGTTTCATCGAAATGAAAATCAACAACACGATATTTCAATATAAAGTTAATGTTTCACGATAAAAACCCTTGTATATCATTCCGGCATGGTTAATCAATCTTTGGCTTTCAAAATACTTATTGAGTGAAATAACATTTAACTTGCAGTTCGTCTTGTTTTCACCTAGTAATCGATAATCAAGCCGATTACGTTCGAAAAACGACTTATGTTAGTTGTTAACCCTGATCTATTTGCCAGGGATAGGGAATGAACAACTAATAAATGTTTGATAAACATTCTATTTAAAAGCTCAACAGGCCAATAATGAGCTTTGCGTCGATTTACTTGGGCTTATCTTATGGTTTGAGAAAAGCTGTTAAAAACAGAAAGCTTTCAATTTTCTTGGCCAATTGAAACTCTTAGCGTATGTATTAACCGTTAAACACGTTTCATTTTCAATGTCTCAATAAGAAAAATATACAAATATACAAAAAAAAAAAACAAAAAACTTACCATAATCAATCTTGATAGCGATTGCGAGACATTGGTGATCGTTTGGAATGATTTATTTAAGAGCTCACCCGGGAAATCGAGTGAGACATCGTCGCTGGTGATGTTCGCTGCATCGCTCAGATCTTTCCCACCGGCGCGTGCCCGACGCGGCTTACTCTGCGTATGAGAGATATCAAGAAGAGATAGAAAGAGAGAGAGAGAGAGAGAGAGAGAGAGTGAAAAGCTGAACTTGACCAACAAGTGTAACTGTAACTATAACTCCAAAGCCGAAACCAAAACCGAATTCCACACAAGGCCAAGGTCAGAGGCAACAACCATTTAAAGAAACACAACGACAAAAAAATTGTAACCAGCCAATATACAAAAACCCCCAACAAAAGTTTTCAGAGATATTTTTGTGTTTGGTTTTTGTTGTTGGTTCTCGGTTTGTTTCGTTTTGATTTTGTTTTTTTGTTTTGTTTTTTTTTTTTTATTGGTTCTTCGCTTTTCTTGTCTTTTATGCCAAATATGTACAAATATGTATGTAGATATGAATGTAACTTAAAACAAATGTATATATCAAATTCCATCAATTTTGTTTTTTGTTTCGCTTAAAATCTAATTGAGCAATTTTCACTAATCAGGATACAACAAAAAAACAAATAGGATAAAGGGGAGCAGTGGGTGGTGAGTGTAGGTGAGTGAAAATGATAAATTACAATATTTTAGCTCTCTTTTTTTCATTTTTGAAATATTTTCGTGTGTTTTTTTCGTTCATTATGTTTATAGTTTTTTATTTGATTTCTTTAGTAGCCCGCCTCATCGGAATCGGGAGCTGGTGTCGTAACACCGGCTATTCCATTGACACCACCCGATGAGCCCTGTAAAATGGGTCCAGAGAAACCTAGGAATTTCGATACAACATTGCCAAGACCAGCATTGGCATTGCCATTGCCCGATGAGGAGCCACTGAAGGCTGTGATTGTGGTCAAAACGCCAGTGGTCAGATCATTGGCGATATTGCCAAGTGAACGGATTTTCGGTGATACAACAGCCGTTATCAGAGTCTGAAAATCTTTAATTGGCACCGGTGATTTGATATCCCATTGCTTGTTCTTCTCAATATTGGAACGATCCAATTGTTCAATCACACGCGTCTTTGTGTCCAGGAAGTTATCGATTTTCTATAATGATCAAAAATTTAAAATTATCAATAACATCTCTGATTATCTGCCTTTAGTGATGATCTACTTACGCCAAAAACAAATCCAAGTACAGCATTTTTCGCCTCGAAAGTGGCATCGGGCAATTTTCTTTTGTTGCGATCTAGGTCAGCACCTAATACCTCCTAGAATTGGAAATATAACATACGAACATGGCAGTTCTATTGGTTGTTCTCTTTTCTTTTTTGTCATTTTCATTCATACATAAAGCCGAATAAAGTTTTCCGATTGGTTGATTGGTTCACATTCAAATAATTAACAGCTAAAGTTCAAATCAACAAACTAATATATCGAAAACTGTTCAAAAGTTTAGAATACGACAGTTTTTGAAATTAATTCGATCCATCATAAATAAACACTATGTGCCAATTCAATTATAATTCTACATACAAGATTGAGATAGAGATTCCATATAGAAGAAAATGTTTTTTACTATTTTGTCTCCATAGAGAACTTCTAGAAAGGAAAAGCTCTTTAAGCAAGTATGAAATATCCAGATGTACATATTTTAGATATATGTATTTATTTAATGGCTATTTAAATAGATTGGACAATGGAGGTTAATTAACAAAGCTAAGAATTAGATAGAGTTAAAATGATATTGCATAATAAAGGGTTTCTGGAATTATGTTCTCAGTTCAATATTGGTATAAATCAGATTGAATTCTTTGTCTAATTGCACATTGAAAAGTCCAATAATAAAAAAAAACATTTAATTGCTGACAAATCATAAATTTAAATGAATTGAAACCTGTTCGACTTGACCCAATTTTTGTGGACTCAAGACAAAGATCAACTAACGCATACAGATACACAAAAAAACAAAGTTTATATACATGTATATGTACATATATAAATAAAAAATTACTCCACATATTAAGCTCCATTCTAAGCTGTGACTTTCAATCTATGGTAATCAATATAAATACAAGTGTTTAAAATTCACAACGTCATTGCCATACAAATCGAAAGAAATCGATAAAACATGCGATATATATGCACTCTGAGAAACCGAAATCAAAACCAAAACCCAAACACAACAATCGACAAATTGACTCATTTCTAAACAAAACGCATAGCCAATGGCCAAAGGGGAGAAGAAAAAAATGAAACCGAAAAAAACCAAGAAACAATTAAATCCAAAGACAAATTTTTATAGTGCATTCAGATTGTTGGGTATATCGGATGTAAATTTGAAGTGCTTGTCCGATCACTCGTAATTATACAAACTCAGGCTTAAACATAGGAGAGGAAATGGGGAGGAGTTTCATTAATGATGATCGTACGATCCGATACGTCTAACTGTTTTTGTTAATTTTTCCTCATTACATTTTGTCTTTGCATTGTGACAAAGCAATGACAAATTCATGACGTCATAATCAGATGATGAAATGTATAGTGGTTTACCATTATATGTGATTGGAATAACTAAGATCTTTGCATAAGGTTACAATTTATATATAAAGGTCTGTGGTTTGTGGGCTCTTTTTATGAGCCACGTCAAAATTTAGAAATAAATGTATATAGTCACATAAACTTTGTAAATTTAAAGATCTAACAGACAGTAAATCTTGATTAATGGTTTATATTTCTTCTTTGAAAGAATTTTAGAATTTACCCGAAGTTTTGTGACCTCTAGCCTTGAATTCTAAAATTTTCCTAAGAATCCTTTGATAATTTCCATATCAAGTCGTGTTTTTCTAAAATGGGACTATTGATATCAATTTTTTATGTAAAAATAGACCTAAGAGTATTAAGATTGAATACTCGAATTAGTTTAAATAGTTCGAACTTAAATGATTCTTTAGAAATTAGGCTTCATCGGTTACTTCAAGCCATTTAGAACGATTTTTGAATCTTGGATATTTACAAATACATCCAATTTTAACTAGTGCAAGTCATTGCAATATTAAGATATACATAAATATCTAAACCAAAAATGAACAAATCTTGTTAAACAACAATCTCTTTTAGCACATCAAGGGCTAAAGATATGCTGATTGATTTAGTGGATGGTAAATTAGAATCCAACTCAAAGAGTTGTGAAGAAGATCTAGTTTTGGGATAAACTAGTTTTCCGGTTTGATCAAATTTTCCATGCCCATTTTTTTGGGGGTTTTGCAAATTTTACACAATGTTAATTACGACAAATGGATGAAATTAATAAAGAGGAGATAATATTTCTCAATATTTAACACAATATATAAATAGTATGGTGAAGAAAAAAAACCAGTCCGCCTAAAGCTCAGACAAGTATATCGACTTTACAATACCCTACACCAGGGAGATCTTAGTATTAGAAAAAATTAATCCTCAGTCTCAAATCTGCAATAGTCATGTAAGATGTTTTACATCCAATTATATAGAAATTTGTAGTCAAAGAAAACGAAAGAGTAGATAGTCGTGAAATATGTTTGTTATCGATCATTTGGAAATTTCAATCAATAACTTTGTGATCAACTAAGAGAATCTTCACTGTCTAGCTATATTCATATATGTAGCTTATCATCCTGTTACGGGGTTACAGGGTATAACAAAAGAGAGAGGCGCTAAATGAGACACCTCCATGTGATGGTGGTTTAACGGCGCAACGCGTACCGAGGCGTTGGCTTTTGGTTTTTGAAATGTTAACGTAGGTCGTTAACAAGTTTTGTCTTCTTCTTTTCTTCTTCGTTGGTTTTTTTTCTTTTTCTCTTTACGTTTTTTTTTTTTTTGTCGCCATGAAAAGAGCTCAAGGTCGTTGGGTGTTCGATATGAATTTGGAATTTCATATTACTTCACAACGGATTTTGAGAAATTTGTTATAGTGTTGGGGCTTGTTGTTGTTTTATTTTCTTCAATGGTTCAATGCACTTTTTGGCAACCAAATTCAAACAAGGAAAAAAACTCTTGATGATTGCGCTTACACAACGCTTACAATAACAAAAGGCCCCCCAAACGATCTCAAGCAAAGTGTACTTTCAAACGCTCCTGGCCTACCCCAACAAAAGTGGAGAGTCGGAGAGGAGTGTTAATGGTAGAGTATGGCGGGAGGGGTACCATATGATGGGGGGGGTGGAATGGGGGGCAGACATTCAAGTTTCGGTTTCCACTTCCTAGTATTTTTCAGTTTGTTTTTTGTTTTCATTTTTATTTTTGTTATTTGACTTTACCTCGGCATTTATGGGATTAAGCTCTGGTTCGATGCTGTCCTGGAGGTCCACTTGTTGCTGTTGTTGCGGTGCGGGTGCCGTTAGTGCCAACGATAACGATAACGATAGCAGAGCCACCATCATTAGCCAACATTTACCATTTATGCTAGGCATTTTTGTCAGTTCTGCAAACAAGAAAAATAACAAAAATGTACACACAAAATGAAATAAATGTGAAATAAAGTCATAGGAAAATGAAAATTTATATGTAATTGGAAATTAAAAATTTGTTGGTCAATTGTTTTTTTCTTTTTTTTCGATTTTTTTTTGACACTAACACTCTGTTGTTTTTTGCAGGTAAACAAGAAAAAAATAGGAATTACAAATATTTGTTTATTTGAATTTGTTTTTCGTATGGTGTGCAAGTAGTCTTATTTTTTTTTTTTTTGTTTTCTTGTTGTCCGCCGCCAATACGCCGCGATACTAGCACGTTCACTAACTTTAAGCAAATGACTGCAGACGAAAGTTACTTCAATGATTTAGCAGTGGCCAAAAAATCGGTTACCACAACCGAAATGCGCAAGCGCAGCAGTAACGCTGCGCCAGCAGCGCCGTCAACGCGTCGCAGAGAGCAGAGCTTTTCGCTGCCGTCGTTCTCTGCTTCTGCTGATTGAATTTTATTGCCCCCACGTCCAATATGCGCAATGGCTCTCCTACGCCAGCAGCGGACGGGAGCAGAGCACCAGCTGCAAACTTGTTTTTTTGAGCTCAAGCGAACAAAACAAAAAAAAGTAAAAAATAAAAATAAAAACGCTCAATAAAGTGCAAAACATGGAAGCAACACCAACATTTTGTGGTTAAGTCACTCCGTTGATGCCTGATGCCTGACGCCTGATGGTTGATGGTTGATTGCTGATGGTTTGTGCCGACTTTGCGATGTTTCTGCAATGCGCTTTTAATTTCTACTTGCTTTTTGTTTTCAATTAAGAAGAAATATTGCACACACAAACACATATGTATGTACATATATACACGCATACTATTTATACTATCGACAAGTAGCAATATCTAGCATTAAATCGTACTATAGTGTATTTCAACTAACATCAAAAGTAAATATTTCAGCCATCATCATCGTTACCCTTTTAAGGGATTAAAGCAACATAGCCAACTAATAGTATATCGCACAAGTTATCGATATAGAAAATATAATCCTTTTCCACTTTGAACTTTTAAGAAATTTAACGAAACTGTAATAAAAATCGAATATCAAATCAAAATTTTAACAATTTGTTAACATTTACATCCACAACTTGTATGAAATTAAGGAGTCTAAATTTGTCGTTAAATTGCGTCAGGCCAAAGTCCCAAAAAACAACAATTGGGAGTAAATTGAACGCTTCTAGTATGAAGTTAAGCTAAGATCAAATGAGCCCACATTTGCCTCAAATGGTTCATAGGTGTCAATTACTGACCAGTCTAAATGGGTTTATTTTGAGTTGAAATGAACCTGGCGTAAAAAGGGCGAAAACTGGGATGGCAAAACTTGTGGAACCTTATCTAAATACTAATTGATTTAAATACTTGAGATTTGAGAAAACCAGAATGAAAAATCGAAGATAAAAAATTAACCACAAAACCTTTTGTCAGTTAACTATTAACTAGCACTTTATTTTGAGTCGCTGTTTTTATGTAGAAAAGTCATTAAATCAATCCTTTTGTCTAACAAAAAGTTACAACTTTCAATTTTTTAGTCGTTTCCTTAAATATTTCTTTTTGTAAAAATTAAAACGTCTTTTTAGTTTACAATTTAATCAATTTTATTCTGAAATCAAAATTGTTCAACTTTTTAACAAAGACAATCTTCGCCATGAATCATAATAATACTTCTATATCGTGTTATGTTATATGTTACAGACTTCAAGCAAATAAATTTAAGTCTTGATCGTTTTTAATTTTATTTTAAGTTGAGTATAACGAATATATCAAATATATTTAGGTCGATAACGATAGTAAATAATTTTACATGATTAACACTATTAGAATCCCATTAACTATAGCAATAGTTTATAAAAATAAGCTTTAAAATATTTAGCAAATCGGATAAATTAATTAAGTTGATTGCCTTCAACCGTGTGGATACTTGACGAGGGGTATGGGGTATGTGGGGCATGAAGCTGAATCGGCCAATAGACCATTCTAAAGTGGAGTCAAAGAGCAAATTCAAATGGAAAACTTAATAACCAAGTTGCAATAGGAAAAATTGGTACAAAAACAAAATATTAAAACTCAAACTGCCATATAATCGCCTGAAAGCGAAACTAAATAAACATAGTCTAATATACACATAGATACACACATACATACATACATATGTATGGTATGTATATGCATATGTGATTAGTTAATTTGACTCATAGAAACAATATACAAAACAATTAGCAGACATAATAAATTGCTGGCAATGCCAATGAAAAGTATCGATTAAATCAATTTACTAAACTAAAATAAAACAATAAAGAGTTGAAAATATATGTATCTATGTAGAATAAACTTCAAACATATACCCTCACCACAAGTCACAATCATTTCACACATCAATTCTAATTGACACTTGACCAGCCTTTCCAATTGTTAAAATAATATGCATTTATCCAACATCGACTGTATAATACCCTGTTGATTGACTAAGCATAACAGAAAAGTATAATTTAGCAAGATTTTGCATCGAAGTGGCATTTCTGTTGTCATATTATTTTAAATAACACAGTTTTACATTTTATTACATACTTTAGGGGACAACTATCCCTCATATTATATTCTTAAATCAACACTTTGACAGTTCTAATATGGCTATTAATTTAGTTATTCCAGGGCATTCACAAACAACAGAATGGATTTAATTTAGTGAATATTTTACACAGAGAAGTTTACTTTGGATATGCTGTCATATTAATTAACTTAAACCATTTTACTATGCAATTGCTAAACTAGATCAAACACAAATCTATAAAGAACAGAAAACCCAGAAGGTTTCTCACTGTGTATTATGCATTCATTATATGTATGTATGTTGCCCGAAGAAATCGGTTGAACTAGTTACTTAATGGCTCCTACAATTCGCAATTTGTAATTTGCTTATCGATGCCTTAATGCCCGAAGGTCAACTGGTAAAACAAAAAGATACTTAAAGTTAATAAATAAAATACTATTTATACACATCTGTGCATATGTATATTGAAACATAATCCTTAATTGCATTAAGATAGGTGCCTACCGGCCACACCCCAATCCAAGGTTGTGACATTATTTTATGATAAAACATTTCGTTGACAAAGAAATAAAGAGCAAAATGCAAAGTGCAGGATGCTTAACTATGTATTTTGTTTTTGCTTTTAACTTTTTCTTTTTTTGTGTTTTTTTTTTCTTGTTTTTTTTGTGTTTTTGTAGGTCACAAGGTCGGAATCGGTTGACAGAGAGCAAAATGAAGAGTTTCAGAGGTCTGCTTAACGAGCAATCTTGAATTGAGATCTTGCAGAACCTGTGCCAGCAGCTAGCTCCTATATGCCTGACTGCCTCTTACTTTTGGCCTGCTTCGGTCTCATTTTGTGGCTTAATTAACTTTCAATTTTTTGGCTGTTTTATATCTCATTTTGTTCAAGTTCGTCAGCAATTGAATTGGAGAGGAAGTGTGTGTACATACATATGTAGGTGTAGACCAAGTCTTTGCTCGGTTTAGGTTTTCAATTAGTTCTCTACAGAGATTGTCAAAGAGTTTATCCTGAAAACGTGATTTGTTGTAATGAAGTCAATTGATAAATATCGTAAACTTATACCTTTTGTATGAAATGAAAATCAAATTTTGTACTGCGAATCCTTTCACTTCCTTGATTGTTACAATTCTACACGGTTTTGACATTTTCAATTCTGGATCACCTTACGTTTCTTACTGCTTTTCGATCTGTATAGCCTTTTCGAAATATGAATATAACCTTGAATACATGTAAAGGGTAATGAACTTTGATTTTAGCCAGGTATTTTCAGACCTAATAATAATATAAATGTAATAACTGCCAACTTATTATAAAAATCAATCATAAATCAATGTTAAGTATTCGTATCCATTCAGTTAAACCAACTTATATGGCGGTAGAGCAAAGTCACCACACTCAGTTAACGACTAATTTTATTTTATTTGTATTTGACCTTTCAACCAGTTTGGCCAAAGATCATAAAATGTTACCGACCAAAAGACAGAACACAGAAAAGAGTACAAGTGTGTGTGTATGTATGTGTGTGTGTGTGTGTGTGTGGAGTAAAGTGGTAAAATGACATACAAATTATTCAATTAAAGCCTGTTGTCTGTCATACTGGCGCCTCATTCTGGCTGTTCATAATTGTTGGCCAATTTGCTTTTGGTAAGTCAGTCAGTCAGTCATATGTTTCTCTATCCCATGTCTAAATTGCCTTGCAACTCTTGTTTTTAACATATTAACATTTTAGCCACATGAGTGACATGGCCAAGACCCCAACGTAATATTTCTGTTGCTCTTGTATCTTTGCATACCCTGTTAGCAAAACGTTACAGAGTTTATTACAAATTTCAAATTAAATAAATATTTAAGTAAATTTGATCATTACCCATTGAAATTTAATATTTTTGTTATACTGAATCTTAGTTAGTCAAACAATTTAACTTAGTAAATAAGTCAAAAGGAATAACTATAACAGTGTGGAGCTGTTCTGTCATTTAAGTGCATTGGAATAGTGTTTTGCCATTGGTTAGTCTAGGGTACATTCAAGTCGCTGCCTTAAATGCTGATGGTTATGCTAATTGCTTGGCGCCCCTTTTGCACATAAAACTGATAACAAAAATTGTTGCAGGTATAGTATGGTTGTTATTTACTTTAAGCGTAAACTTTAATTTATATAAAGTTGGCTTTTTATACCTGTTGTCACGGACTGGTTAGTCCTTGCCCACAAAAGTTGACCCAACATTATACTAGATCTTCATCATCGACTGCAACAACAACAACCACACGTGCAGCAACTTCATCAAAGTGATTGCAATTCCAGTTCCATTGTGTAAAATGTCAAATGGCGTAGAGACGCATTAAATTTGTACTAACCAAAAGTAGCCAACTTGTTCTCCCTCTCCCTCAGCACTAGTCTCAGGTCTTATCCACATACATACATACAAATATGTGTATGTACAGTCAGTCAGTCAAAATGTTGTTAAACTATAATTTAAGCATTACCCAATGCGAAAGTTATGCAACAATTGTCATTATGCACTATACACACATACATACATAGGTACATACATTTCCAGTTGTATACGACTTTTCAGTTATTCAGCTTTTTCTTTACTATGTCGGTATATTAATGTCACACATGTTCTGAGAGGAGGAGGAGGAGGAGAGAAGGGGGCGGGGCCATCAGACATCAGACGATAACCAACAGCAAAAAGTGATCAACTACTTAACCTTAGTAAAGTGTAATGCATGCATTCCTTGCTCCCAAAACGGCCACAGCGAATTGACGTGATTAGAAAAAGGTGTGGCCAATTTGATCCATCCAACTAAATCCAAGTTAAAGTCAATGTGCAAAGGTTAATGCCGACTCGATACGATACGATTCTCGTCTGCCTATCAACCTACACACAACAAGGCGTTTCATACCGTGTCGGGTTTTGGTGCGTTTGATTTTGTTTTTTCTGCGTTTTTGTTTCTCAAACACTAAATCGAATTTAATAGTTATAATTATTTATAGTATTTGAGAGATAGATACAAATAGCTATGCCATTTGAAGGTTGACTTTAGATAGAATTTGACAGAAATCATGTTGCGAGTGAAAAACTATTTGCAAATTGCTTGCTCATAATTAATTGCCAATTATTTATTCGTAAAATCTGAACAACTTGTTCTACTTGCTTCAATGGATTAACAAATTGCATCTACTCACGGTGTATTGCATTCTCAGCGAGTCGAACAGAAGATTTGTGGGCATATTTTTTTTGAATTCTCCAGAAAAATTCTTGTTTTTATTGTTCAAGAAATATAATAAACCAATCCACTTACCCAATTAATAAATTGTATAGATGCTTGGCTATCCCAACCGGACACATTTTCTAAATGTGATCCCTTTGATCCCTTGAAGAAAATAAAAGGTCTAGTAAAACTAGGATAAGCTGTATGCCACAAATTTAAATTTAAACCCCAGATTTGAATTTGGGCCTTTGGTTATTTTGAAGTCTTTCAACTTAACGGAGTTTACGATATTAATTGATTCTAAAGCGTTGTTTTTGTTGAACTATGAAAGAAAGTAAATTCGATTTCCCGTCGAATAAGATATTGTCTTTCAAAATCGGCTAAAAATAGATAACCTCGTTGCATCGGGAAAACATGTATCATTCAGCAAAACAACCTAACTATTTCCATCTCTTTCTTTCTCATGCAAGGAACAGCTCTGAAGGAAACAAAGGACGATGACGATGGCAAAACACACAGATGGCAGGCAGCAATATAACTTCCTCTTTTCGAAAAGAGAGAGACCAAAATTTAAAAAAAATATATAACCCTTCAAATATTTAGAATTTGTTCGTTTTCCTGTTGTAAATTATTAAATGATTCGAGCAACTCTATATTGAAAGTGGCTTCAGAAATTTCATTTAACTTGAACTATCGCCTAGCCATGAAATTGTGTGAACAAAATTGTATTAAGTCAGTACCAACCGACGCGGATTTGGCACGCTCATATTTATGGCGTGCAGTTCATTAAAATCAATAAAAAATACAATTTATAGAGAGAAAGAGAGAGAGAGAGAGAAAAAAAGAGGAAGAAGAGGTATGAAAATGCGGCACATCAAATTTACATAATACGCGTTAAATGTAAAAACAAATTGACAACAACCGAAAAGTGAAAAATAAAGGGCGGAAAGCAAATCAATACAACGAAAAAGCATTGTTTTATTGCCAATTTTGATCAGTTAGCAAATGCATTATAAATATATATATATACCTATATATATAGCTTGATTTTAGGTTTTCAGTTACTTAAACATTTCCGATTTGCATAATCCAAAAGGAAAATGAAATATCTAAAATCAGAGCATTTATATCGAATTACGAAAAATAGATGCATAAAATGTGTTAAATACAATAACACACACAGAAAAAAAGAAAACAACAACAGCAAAGAAAAAAAAAGGTTAATAAACTTATTGACCGAGTTAGAGAGACAAACACCTGTATCTATGTAGCATTGGTATAGACCAGAGGAACGCCCCCTCGCTGGTTTGCCTTCAACGCGGCCAGCTTTTGGTGTGCTCCACTTTCATGGCATTTACTTTCGCTTTTAATGTACCCTGCAACTACCCAACCAGAGAAAGAGTATATTAAGGTAAGCCAAATAAAAAAAATATTCATACGCTTCGATCTATTTATACCTATTAATTTTATACTGACAAATGGCAAATGTCGAACATATTGCTTGCCTTTTGTCTGAGCCAGGGTATACCCAAGTTGATGACAGTTGAATGAAAGTGTACGGAAACTTTTCCGTTTCAGCCACTCATCGCCGGGCATTGTTGCTAGTGTTGATGGTGCTGCTGGGCAAGGGCTTATCTTGATATAGCCATCGACTGACGACGACGCGAGACGCGACAATATATCGACCAAGCGGAGCAGGCCAACGCTTAGCCTTTTTTTTTTTTTTTTTTGTTCATTTTTCTTCTTCTCATTTTGTCAACGACCTTGAAGATCATTACCGGTTTGCTGGGGCCAAACCAAATCATAGTGGCTTGCGTTAACGCACTCTTTTTTGGCTATTCATTTGGATTTATGTGACTCTGCAATGGCTGGTGTGACTATCGGTGACTCGGTGGCCTATGCCATTGACTTTCATTCATCCTCAGTTGATTATTGAAAAATGAATGCGACGACTATCAACAAGCGAATATATCATTTTAATTGTTTCAATAAAATTTGAAATGCCAATCGGCAATCTACATGGATTTTAATATATGTAATATAAATCAAGTAATATTTAGTCAAATTAATGTTTACTGAGTTATCTTGGTTAAAAGAATTAAATACACTTTAGTTGTTGGCACTCAAATTTGTTATTTTCTATATGGGTTAATGAGAATTGAATTAAAATGAATAAAACTAATGAATACAATTTAGGCTTATGCGGAGAAACATTTCGTTCTTGAATAAAGTCTACGATATTAACAATAATTGGGTTTGAGCAGTCAATCTGCCTGTTTTTTTTTCTCTAACTGTATTTGTATATAAGATTTTGGCCCAAATATGAAAACATATGTTCCCGATAACAAAATGGATACATGAAATTTGAAAATATTAACCTATTGATTTTAATTAATACATTGAAGCACTCTGTTTGAGTGTCAAATGATATTTGGCCAAACGAAATTATTGACTTTCGATGGCTTAATTTCAATTTGGTTTATGGATATATTGGCAGAAGGCCACATTATAGACAGAAAGTGTGAACAATATATTTCAAAAGCGGCATCTTAAAAAATGATTAATAAAACTCTGCTAATCAAAGCCAAACATTGCACACACCCAAACGAACAGGCTAAAAGCACCGGGCACACACAGACACACTCATACAGATACATGCATTTCGACTATTTATTTGAAATGTTGCAATGCGATGAAAGTATTAACTTTGCGAACTTTCATGGTGACCTATGCCCAAAAAACAAAAACAACATTTTTACAAAATTTTAAGCCCTAATTAAGCAGCAGAGTATAAACCTGGAGCTACCCTATATAAAAGAATGTACCAAGTTTATCCAAACTATCCAAACTAGAAATCTCCAGTTGGCTTTAGAGAGACAAACATATATGTATAATCGTCAACTCAAACGAGATTACATATCAAAGTGAGCAAGTTTGTTGTCTAAGTCTTTTGTTTTTGTGACGAACAAGTTGGGCTTAAATCTACCCGAATAAGTCTTTGCTAAATACAGGGTATTAAACACGCACAACCCAAAAATATAGCTTAGCCTAGTTAGCAAGTTTGTTGCCTAAGTCTTTTGTTTTTTGGCACACATTTTGTTTATTTTTTTTTTTAATTTTTTGGCTTTGAGTATTTCTTTCCATCCCTCTCTGTCTCTCTCTCTCTCACACACACCCTGTTGTCCCATTCTCTGTATCTCTTTTATCGTCTCCGTTTCTCTCTTTAATTTGACTGCATCTAGCAAATAAATCACTTACCAAGAAACAAACCAGCAAAAAGTTGTTCAGTTTAATTGCAATGTGAACTTTTTCAACAACACTCGGCACAAAGCACCCGAAAATAAACACAAAAGAAAAAAAAAAATATAATAATTATATTGCACACACACACACACACACACGTATATACAAGTGCACAGGCACACTATTAATTGACTTTTATACACAATTTCAACAATTTTTGATGAAAAATTTAAATTAAAGGCGGCCCGCAACTTAGCCAACAAAAAAATGTCACTCGGTCTTGTGAAAGATTCACGCGTAACTGAAAAAAAAAAAACAAAATAAACGCTGGGAAGTCAACTGCGCCAACTAGGCCCCCATCAATGGGCCCGAGAGAGTGAGAGATATAGAGAGAAACGAAACGCCACAAAATGAGGCAAAAGAAATGAATGAATTATCAAAAGAAAGGGAAAACGCAAAAAGATGTATATACAAATGTACATACTTACATTCATACTTACAAATATATAAATGTATGAAAGAAAAGTGAAAAGTAAAAAGTGACGTGCAATCAGTAGAAAGTGACAAAACGCCCGCTTCACTGACCAAAGTAGTTGAGCACGAGCAAAAGACAGCAAGAGAGTGCCAAAGTTACATATATAAAGAGAGAGAGAGAGGGAGATATGGAGAAAGACAGTGAGCGAAATAGTAACAAAGAGAGAAAAAGAGAGAGAGTAAGAATAGGAGAGAAAAAGATAACGAATAATGTTCAATTGAGCGAAACAAAAGGAAAAGCAAAAGCACCTGAGCTGCATATATATTTACATATCAATTATTCAGCATATCAAAGGCAAATAAATAGATATAGGTATATGTATATGTTGTCATAAGATTAGCCTCATCTAGAATTTATAGAGTACACCCATTTATTGCCATATCATTTCAATTTCTAGATTTCTAAAAGGCCGAGTCAATAAATGTGATGAACTTCTTTTTCTAATCAATTAAACATACCTTAAAAACTACTGCAGAATATTTCAGTAACTCAATATTTAGTTTATTATCATTTCCACCTTGTATTTCATAATAACCCATCATCTATTATGAAGTTAAAGTGTTAAAGGTCTAGAAAATATCTTTGTTATGCAACATTCAAACATACAACAATGAATGCAATTCATCCCCGAAATTTACTTCGCCCCTTTTTAACTTTAACTGTTGTTGATTAACATTTGGCCAACAACATGTTTCCGTCATTCCAGTCAGCTCCAGTCACTTTCCCTTTCTATTGAGTGCGTTTTGTAGTCCTTGCGAAAGTCTCGAATAGCTGCAGTTAGACATCATTCTCTTGCATCATTCATACTGGCCAAGCGGCTGACTTCACCCATTTTATTTAAAACTAACAACAACAGTAACATCATTTCCATTTTCACGCTTTCTTAACTGCCAAAATGACCGACAAGTTTTCCAAACTTAAACAAAAATTTATTACTAGCAATAAACAAACGAGAAGAAAAAAAAAAAAACAAAAAAATAAAGCATGTAAGTACTGCAATGGCTAATGGACGGCGCCCGCTCCTGGCTTGCCATGATGTGCACTGCTGCTGCTAGAGAATATGCCAGCGGATGCATGGAATGCTCCTCCCGATGACCCCAAGAGAGCATTCAGTAATAAACTGAGGGCATTGCTAACCAAATGCGAGGCCACCTGCTTGACAAAGCCTCCCGAATCGAAGCCTCCAGCAGCTCCGCCATCCTTTTTAGCCTTTTGCCGCGGCAATTCGGCGCTGCCATGTCGTTCCTCTGAGCCTTCAACCGGACGAAATTTCGATTCAAGAAAACTGGTTACGAAATTTTTGGTGAATGTCAAAGGTTGGGGTGGTCCCTCCTCTTCGGGATCCTTGAAGACAAACAAAAACACAGAACCAGAAAGAAAAATGGCAAATTAAAAATAAATCTCAATTTGATTCAACATCTATCTATGTAGGTTAGTAGGACAGTTATGGGTAAAGGATTGCAAAGTTCATTTCGAGTAAATGAAAAATCAATAAATACAGCGCTTAACGAAGCCAGCACAGTGCCCACAAAATTGCCCAAGAATTGTCCATTATTGATCTGAAATTAAACATTTGGCGTTGGTTAAATTGACTTAAACGAGCAAATAATGTGGCTAGCAATTTCTTGAAAGAAAATATTTGATTCATACCGCACCACCACCGCCGGAGAGACCATCGAATGCCGTCCCCACATAGGAGCCCAGTACGGTGCCAAAATTCTTGTTACCCGCTAAGAGACCCGCCAATAATGAAGTCGAAGTGCCAATTAATGCATCAATATCCAGTCCGCCAGGCTAAATGCAGAGAAATCTTTATTCATTGAGGAGAAAGTTATAATTGATAAAGCAAAACTTACACCGAATAATGTCGATATGAGGCCAGTTAGTGCACCAATTAGGGCTCCCACATCAGAGCCGCCTTCGCCCTAAACATGTATAGAAATCGATTTGATATACATTTTTGGCCACACCCATGAGATTTTATTCTTACTAACACCGCTAAGACTGCCAATGAGTCCGACTAGACCACCGCCACCACCACCGCCTTCGCCAGCATCGTCCTCATCACCTAATTCATTGGAATCACCGCCAGCTCCCTTCTCGCCATCCTCCTCCTGTTTGGCATGCGTCTGTATCTTGGCTGCTTGGCTCTTGGCTGTAATATTTGGCAACTTCAACAGACTTCATTAGTCAAGACTTTTAAATGCAAACAACCAAAAGAACTGAATCATTTCCCCTAATCGATGGTTAGTCACACTACTTATTACTATCATTTACAAATATATTCGAGTTTAACGACTTACTTTCAAATCCTTTTCCAAAGAGTCAAACTCATCTTCTTCTAGTTCAGTTTTGGTCTTATTTGGGCTTAATTTTTGGTTAGCTCCATCGCTACGCTGCTCAATCAGATTCTCACGAAAGTCATCCTTTGAAATTGAAAAATATGAAGTAAAAGCTATTAACTGTTTAAGAACAACCCAAAGAAAGTCCTTCTCTGACCTCTGTCAATATGGATTTAATCATGCGCATCTCATCGGGCTGCTCTGGTGTGATTGCTCGCTTGACTTTCACCTTCTCTCTGGCCTTGGCCAGAATTCCATCGGCAGTGGCCTGTTCCATAATATGTTTCAGTGCCTTTTCAATTTTATCTTCCAATTGGGCTTTCATCTGTGGCACTTGTTTTAGTATAGCTGTCCTCAGATTGCCCAATCTCTGGCCAAGTTCCGTTTCCACCACATAATTGGCAGATTCTTCTTGCTTCAAGAGCTCCTCCTCCATATGCTGACATCGCACTTCGCGTAACTCTTGTCGGAATTCCTGCTCATCCTTGGCCTTCCTCAGCACATCGATGGCCATGCCAAGTATATCCAATGCTTTGCCATCTCTTGCCAATTGCTGTTCGATAACATTTATTTGACTTGCCACTCGGTGGCTTTGCTGTAGATCTGTTTGCAGTAGCAGTTTCTTAATGCCAGCCACCAGCTGCTCCTCCATGGCTTGCTCCGCGAGGCGAGCACCATTTAGCACACCAATTCCAGTCAGGGCATGCAATTCCTCTGCCGGCAGAGTCCTTTCCAAACGCCTATACGCGGTCACAGCTCGCAAATAGTGAGACTGCAATTGAGGCCGAGAACTAGCCGGTGGACTGACTAGGATTAACAGGAGTAACAGCTGCCCAATGGATTTCGTTTTGTACTCCATGGTAGCCAAATGAAAACTGGGCCCAGGAGATCGATGCCAATTTTATATAAATCAAATTTGTCATATAATTTAAAAGTTTTCCGCTTACTGACTTATGTATTATGTATACATATGCTGATGTGGGCGTGTCAACTCCTCCTTCGATCAAACCATCCAATCTGTCGCATCACTGCACTCTTTTATGGAGACATTATGTAATAGACTAGAGATATCAGCCGCAGGTCTTCAAAGTACTGGAAAAAATCTATAGTACTCCCCAAATGTTACATAAAACTCTTCTTGGCCGTTACTTCTAAATGAGTTGTGAAAAGTTTTAGTTTAAAGTCCACCACCTCCTACCGCCTTTACACCCGCCACTGATACGGAGTGTACTTTTCAATAGTAATGTGATTAGTTCTCATTTTCATAACGAGTTTATTCCACTTTGCAATCTTGAACTGAAACATGTACCCTAAAGATGAATTTTTGTTGTTTTGTTTAGAACATTGTGACCATAATTGTTATAGACAATTTTTTAAATGGAGCCATTTCTGATTTGCAATTTTGTTGTTTTTTTTTTTCTTGATCCAAGTCTAAGGTGATTGAAAACTTTAACCTCGCGGCTTATATAAAACGTTTTTTGGGGTTTTGTGTTTAAAGGGGAAGTCAAGAGGCAAGCAGGTGTCGCAGTTATGCGTGTCTATTAATTACCATTAGTCGCATAGCTACTGCTCACAATTATGATGATGATGATGATGATCATTATCATCTTCATCAACATGGTTGGACGAGATTACGTGGTGGTTTTAGCGTAATGCTTAGTCGTTGTCACGTCACGCTCGTTTAACCTTTCAAGTGCGCAAAGATCGTTGTCGAGGGGTTGGGTTTGGGGCAGGCAGGCCAAGTGGACAATGGGTCGATCGGACCATCTACAAGTAGCTACTAGCAACTACCGTCACCATACTAGCCGCATGACATAAGCCACAAAACGCAATTCGTTTAGCTGTACAAGAGAGAGATAGAAAAGAGAGAGAGAGAGAGAGAAAGAGAGATAGAGAAGGGGGAACCAAGAAAAAAAAAAATAAAACAGAGGAAAGTTTAAATAAAAACTGTTGAAGCGTGCTTCACTTGGGGTTAAGTTAAATAAATAATTATAAAAGTATATATTGTATCCATATAAATATGTGTATGTAAGAGAGTGTGTGTGTGTGTGTATGTGTGTGTGTGTGTGTGTGTGTGTGTGTGTGTGTGTGTGTGTAATCACCCTATAGAGCCAATTAAAATGTTTGCCATTTTGACTCTTCACCACAGCATTCCCGCAATTATAATATACGAAAACACACACACAACAAAAAACATAATGCCTTAATTATACGGATTGTTCAAACTTTGCGCCCTTTAATGCTCCAAATGTTTTGAGATCTTTACCTCAGGCAATTAAATGGCATCCATTATCTACAACTAAGCATCCATACATCCATCCATACATCTTGGCATGCCCGTAATTGGGTCTAGCTTATACATATATCAAGTCGCTGGACCGAGTCCAAAGTGATTAAAAAGATAATGCTTCGAAATGAATGGCTCATTGCCGTATTCTACATTAGGAAAAAACGACAAGAGAACAAGAGAAGAAAGTGCAAAAATGCTAACCATCTGTTTTAATAAATATATGAATGTAATTATAATTAAGCAGCTTACATTTTTGTTTAACACTTGTGGATTTCCTGTTCTCATTAACATTTAAATGACCTTCAACTTGAGTGTCGGTTCCTTTAGATCAATGATCAGCGTAAAACCTTTCCGCTTAATGACAATAGTTTTGGCTTACTTTAATTGTCATCATCATCATTATCCTCTGACTTGTAGTTTTACCTGACAGCCCCCTTAACGCCTCTTTGTTGGCTTTTGAGCCCTTTTTCAAGTCTATACAACATAAAAAAAAAACCAAGCGGAAGCGGAAATCGCCAAACGTCATTGCCCCGGCGAAACTAACTGCTAATGAGCCAGACAGCACTTGACATTGTGTGTGGCTAACTAACTGACTCTACCCTATCATGAACTGTGGCAATTAGGAAATGTCAAATATTGAAAAATCTTATCGAACAAGAAAAACAGTTGAACAGTTTCAATTTTGGTTTTATTCATTTCGAATAAAAAGCAAAAGACCGCTTAATCTATGCATGTATTTGTGTCTGTCTGTGTGCATGGATCTATGTGTGCGTGTGTGTGTGTATATTATTAACACATATCTTTGTGCAATAAATAATAACCTTGCCAAATCGTTTGACTTGGTTTCTTCGTGTCTGCTGCTTGGCAACGCTACGTTGCTCATACGCCGCGTTGCAATAAAGAAATCGAAAAATGAAAACACAATATCTGGTCTCTATTAAATGCCCTGGCCATAATGGATGCATTAGCTATGATTAATTGTTTGTCCTATGTATATTTAAAAATGAAAACATGGCACTTAACATGTAAATAAGCTTCTTTCAAGTTTAACTTTTAGTTGTCCTATCTGTTAGTTAATTACACATAAAACTTGAGAGCAGAGTATCAAAAAATTCGGCTTATATGTACATGTATATATATACGGGTCTTGTTTGTTTATCGCCGCAGACAATCGAAAAACGAAATAGTTATAAACTTTGCACTTTTATTAGCAATTTATGATTGCATTTTCAAAATTGAACTTTGCATTTGTCGCCGGAATTAGAGCATGGCTATAACCAAGAGATAAATAGAGAGTAAATGACGATGAAGAAGGACAGACCAAAAAATAAAATAAAATTAGCATAATAAATAGCCTTATAAATATTTTTAACTATGAGTATTTGCTGCAATTTTTTATATTTGTCGGCGGCAAACCATTTGACTTTTTCTCTACCTTTTATTTTTATTTTTTTTTTTTGTTTTTCTTGGATTTTGCTTTTTAGCGCTTATTACACAATTGGTTTAGCCTCTAAGCCACAATTGGCTTAGCCACAGACAATGCGTCAAGACCGCCTCGAGTCCCAAATAAAAAAGCAAAACCAAAAATAACAACAAAACAATAAACTAAAAAAGCCAAATAACCTAATCACTCAAAATGTTTTGCAGCCAATTTGGCCATCAAGTCAAAAGTCCTTCGACTGACGCTGACAAATATAAAAGCCGAAATAAGATGAAATAATTTAGTGCTAATTTGACAAAGATTATTTGGCACTATTTAAAACATTAACTCCTGTCTGTTAAAAAAAAAAAAAAAACCAAACCGGATTTATTTATAACATTTTTATGAGAAACCGTTCTTGAATAAATCCTTTTTGACTGACCTTTAGCTACCTCAACAATCCCCTTAAAAAGCTTTTTATTTTCGCAACTTTAAGAGGTAATTTTAAATGTCAATTGAAATAAGAAAAAAAAAGCATTTAACATATTCTTTTTAAACATTTTCTTTAGAATTTTAATTGTTTGTTTAATGTTGACAATTTTGGTTGACCTCACTTGAATTATTAGCATATTTGTAACACTGGAAAAAATAAATAACAATAATTTCAACTCTCTTAATAATTAACTACATTTTCAAAAACAATAAAATGGGTTTATTTTAATCACTTCTTATTGTTTTAAAGTATAAAGTAATGACTACTTATTTCTTACTCTAAACAAGTTTACACTTTATGACTCCTTGGAAAAAAAACAAACTAAAGTACAATAAAGTAGTTTAGTAATAATATTAAGTACAATATAGTAGTTATTAACAAACTTTTATTATAATGTACATGTTCTTACAATTTACAGTTTCTTTTTTTATTTTTTACATTAAAATTTTACCTCGAGGATAATAAAAAATAAAATAAGGTGTAAAAACCTTTCATCTACCTAAAAAGAAAATCCCCCATGGAGAAAATCTGTCTTTGACAGTAACAAAGTTTGTATACAATTTTGAAGTCGAAAAAATATACCTATCCTTTTTGTATATATAAAGTTAAACTCAGGTTAAATTCAAATCTTTTAAAGAGTTCTTTGAGGCACACTAAAATGAAACTATTTTCAATGGTCCATTGCTAATGAAAAATGCCATTTGTTATTTGTGTGTATTTAGTATAAAAATTAAGCGTTAGGTTAAAGACTAAATTGTTCTGTCTGTCCATGCACTTGATGTCACTGATGATGGCTAAGGTAAGGTTAATTCATGGCACATAGCTAGATAATTCCTTCCAACCATTTTACAAAGCTAAACACTTTGCTCCGTCTCAGAGTTCAGTTCGAATGCTGCAATTAAATGTAAAGACATTGCCGATGCCATTGTTTTATTGTTGGTCTCGTACTTATTTGTGTTTCATCTTCTCTTTTTCGCTTTTCATTTTGTTGTCTTCTCTTTTCTGTTTAATGACAGGCCAAAGACAACAACAAGGTTACTACAAATCGAACTCCGTTTACTAGACGAATCCAAAAAATTGGTGTCGGTTCGGAGTGTAACCTGTCCATGTCCATGTCCATGTCGCTGTCGTCGTCGATTTTTGCCACTGGCAATGTTTTTCGATACCCATGAATATAAAAAGGGATATAAGATACAATGGGCCCTTTAGACCTTTGAAACCTTTGAAAGTTAAGTCCATTAAATTAGCTATTTGCTTTGAACTCAAAGGAAATGCAGAAAATATGGAATCTGATGGCTAAGAGATGACTATTCTTAAACTGTACACAATTTGACATTAGTTTTACTTGTACAGGGTATCTTTTGGCCTATTCATGACTTTATAATATACAGAGTGGGTTTTTTTTTTTTTTTTTGTTTCCGCTAAACTCGGAGTCATTTCTCAGTTTTATTGTTCGACTTTGATTTAATGGCGGACGTCTTTAGCTAATTTTGTGAAACTTATTTTTCATCAGCCTGCTGTCATTATATACTTTAAGTAGCATCGTTTATCCCCCTCTCCAACCGCCACCCGCCCCGTAATTTCCAGCCGCCCTTTATCCACTAAACTTTATAGCTCGGTCCATCTGTTGGTATGACTAGACATAAAACTTCGATTAGACCTTAGACCACATTTCAAATCAAAGTCATTGATGGACTGTGACTTTTGTCACATTTTTGTATACAAATCTATACATATGTATCTACATATATTGATTGGCGGCGGGAGGTAACAGTCATAGGAAGTGACCACATCAAATAAGTGCTAAAAACTATTGTAATCGCATAAAACAATGTACGTATTTGCATAGATTAGCCCACAAGTAACAGCAATTGCTTAAGTCCACAGAAACCACTTCATCTCCGTCTCCAGCATCACCTGTGACTAATTGCAAACAATTAGTAATAATAAATTAACACATACAACTGGGAAAAATAAAAAATGAAAAACAACTAAAAACAAAATAATTGTGTGTGTATACAAATTCACTACTGACGGACTGCTAAATGCCCTACACCAAAAATATATATCGACTGTGGGAGTAGAATCAAAACTTGACATTTGCCAGGGATCAACTGGTCAAATCAGTGCCGGATTAAGCCAGCGCGGGGCCAGTAGCATTCCAAAAACCAAAATATTTGTTGTCGAGTAAATCACTTTTTATTGTAAAACTCAGACCATACAGACTGGAGCCTTTCGATGCTTGCTAAGTATATTTTATAGATGGAATATTGAGGACATAAGTAATATTTTCCTTGGGAACCTTTGCAAGTGTGGTAGGTAAAGTGCTTCTTTTTTCTATTTTAAATATTGCAATCAAGCAGCATATCTCATAAAAATTCATATTAACTCAGCCATTAATTGTTCTTCTTTTGAATAGAGTCATGGCTTAATTCCTAAGTTGGTAATTGATTGTGAGCCAAAGCGTCACCCATCAAACGACCATGCGAAATCTAGACGTTTTATCTTATGGGAATTCCCAAAACGACCAACTTAATGTTCGTCATCTCTTGCGATCGCACAGCTGTCAGTTGGAACTTGGCTTACACCATTGAAATTTATGGTGTAGAGTCCCAAATGGTAGACACACGAAGTTCACTCTTCATTTTATGTGATTCTGGCAAAGTAATGAACTGCTGAACAGTCACGGACCTTTACGACATCTGCATGGCCAAATGTTAGATTAAAGCACTTATTCCAATTGACTGATCACAAGAATATTTATGCTTTATAGTGTAATAACTAACTGACTCTGTCATATATGCAGTTAAATAAACTTAATATTCCATTTTGTTTTGATGTTAACTACGATACATATTTTCAAATCCAAGTTGACATGCTAATTTGCCTTCTTTGACTTTTTGAAAAGGAAAAGCCTGACAAGGCTAACAAAAGTTGCATAACAAACTTTTGATTACAAAAACAAAACACAAAAAAAAACAAAAACCAACCATAACGAAAATTAGTTCTTTTTTGGTTATAGTAATTTTCCATAAACTTTGACTTCAAATGATCTATTCTTTACATTCTTGGCCAAAATCATGTCTTTTTAGGCATAATAGATAATTGGTTATTGCTTGGCATAACATTTAACAATATATATGTACATAGATATTTATATATATAGTTTTTTAGAGTCTGAGCTAAGTACGGCAACAGACCAAAAGTCATAAAAACAATAAAAATTAAAAATTAAAAAAAAACAAGAGGAGAGAAAAATCATAAAAATCATAATGCATTTAAATCAAGTTAACAACTCTGCGGCTTTTCGTTTCAGCCATCATATTTGCCTGATTGGCACACAGGGTGAACGTGGCGGGGTTTTTGGGTGTGAAAAAGTAGGTAAAGGAAAGGCCAGAGCCATGATTTATCAGTTGATTTTTATTTTTCGTATATTTCTTTTACTTTTTGTTGGTGTTGTTGTTGTTTTTATTGTTATTTTTTTTTTCAGGTCTATGTGTGTCGAGCATTACGTGATATCGATCAGGTTTCAGGCTTTCAGTTTTTCTTCACCGCAAAAACACATTTTTAATAACTTTATTGACGCTTTACAATTCGCTTTCCGACCCCAAAAAGCTATGCAAATTGTGACATGATGATGGCATTTTTGATGATGGGTTCGAATTTGGGGGTCGGGGTCGTTGCCGTTGTCGTGGTTGCTTTCGTGGTCCGGTCAATAAGTACGAATAATTGGATTGGCCAGCGAGCAAATATACTTGTACTTGCACTTGTGGCCAATATGGGCAAGCATAGGACAAATGACTTGCCAAAAATATCGAATTATTTTTTAGGTTTTCTATCAATCTGCAATTGGCAGCAGCTGCTAGCTAGCTGCTAGCAGTTAGTTTGCCAAACGGCGTCTGTCTGATTTAGACAGTCTGACTTTGATTGGAATGATTGGATACGGCAGGAAAATGAAAATGAAAATGAAAATAAAAACCATCAAATCAACAGCACAGAGACCAAAAGGAAACTGCCAGCGATTAATTGAATGAGATTGCGTAATTTTTCATTTGGCCAATAATAATTATGCATTTCACTTCAATCAAAAAAAAAAAAAAAAATGGTGGCAATTTCGAGACTTTGCAATCTGGTTAAAACTAGTTCTAGATTCAAAATATTCTCGGATTAACTCAAACTAACTCTCAACTAAAGCAATATGGTAATTACATTTTGATCTAAAGTATGTATCATTTACTGGTAAGTAAAAGAGATCGTTTAAATGAAACTGGTTCTTGAGAGATCTTCATAACTTATTGACTAAGTGAAACTGGTTCTTAGTTACTTACATTGGTTGCCCTTATTAAATTGTGTAAATTGATCCTAAATATTATTATATTATGTTCTATTTGAGATAATAGATATAATCAAGTGGCACATTGAACTTGTTGTCACATATACAAAGAGTTATATAACATTAAATCTCCAACTTGTTCATTCTTTATTCAACCTCAAAACAGATAAAACATATTACAAAATTTCTCTATATTTTCAGAGCATCATGTCCGATATCAATAACAATGAGAAGGAGTTGCAGGAGTTTGTAATGCTCGAAAAACAAAAGGCCCAGGTGAATGCGCAGATTCATGTATTCAATGAGATTTGTTGGGAGAAATGCATTGGCAACCCGGGCAGTAAACTGGATCACGGCACAGAGACATGTCTTAGCAACTGTGTGGATCGTTTTATCGACACTTCACTGTTGATAGCCAATCGTTTCGCTCAAATACTGCAAACAAAATCAACTGGAGACATCTAAGAGGATGACTAGGAGGAGGAGGAGCAAAAACTTCTAAAACTCCTTCAGATTTCTGTGATTTGACCTTAAAAGAACTTTTAAAACATGTCAATAACATAAAACCTAAAATGTAAACGTTTTTTTTTTTTAATTCTGCTGAGAAATGTGCATGAATATTGTTAAGGACCGTCGTCACACGTTCTCGCCGAATAGTTTGTACACTATTACTTAATATCTATGATTCAGTTAAATTTAGCAAACAAATTCGGATGGAAAAATCCAGCAAAGATTATTGGATTATCTGCAATGATTTGTGGATATTAAATGACATCCATTTATTGAAGACCAAAGGTCAAAGGCTATGCTGATCACGCATTGCACTATCAATAGTAGGCGTGGCCAATATCCCATCTCACCAAAGAAAGAAAAAAAAAAAAAACCAGCGGATAAAAGGAAAAACCAAATGCAAGCATTGAAAAAATCAAAAACCAAAAACCCCAGACAAGCCATTAAAGCTAATTTTGTTGTCATTTTCGATTTGGCAGCCTTTGCAAATAGCCAAAAGAGTGACTGAAACTAATTTCATAATTTTAGCGCATATGCAAAATATCGGATGAGTGTGTGAATGTATTAATGTGTGTATGTGTGTGTGTGTGTGTCAAAATCTAATTCACCTTAAACTGATTTCGAACGCATGCAACTTTTAGTGGAGTCTCTTGACTCGACTTTTGTGCTTGGGCTTTTGCAATCTCCTCGGAGCAAGAGAAGAAGAAAAAAAAAACATATACATATATAAAAAAACAGCAATAACAACAACAAAAACAACGTGAAAAGATACTTTATCTATGTATGTACATACATACATATGTACATATATATGTGTCTATGTGTAAGAAGAAACAACACAGTTTGCTTAGCTTTGTACAATGTGGCGTATGCGTAATTTGTAGTTTACCATGCATGTCTAGTTGCTCTTTATATGACTTAGACTGTGTCGTTAACCCATTGCAAGCCAGATCTGTCACTCGAACGAACCTCCAACTGGTTATCCTTCAGCTGGCAACTTGTTGCCGAAGGTAACACGACTCTACTCCAGTCTACTCTGCTCCGCTTTGATCTGATCTTTGAATCGATATCGAATTCGAATTTGTTTGAGAGTGTTTGTATGGTTATACAAAATGAAG
Source organism: Drosophila equinoxialis (assembly GCA_018150345.1). Classification (NCBI taxonomy): domain Eukaryota; kingdom Metazoa; phylum Arthropoda; class Insecta; order Diptera; family Drosophilidae; genus Drosophila; species Drosophila equinoxialis. The sequence goes on along the minus strand of JAECWI010000238.1, from coordinate 1,513,498 downwards.
ACATATAAAACTGAAGCAAGCAATGGAATGACAATAATGGCATAATGAATTCAGACACAAACACGACTTCCGGTCGCACATTAAAGAGTTATCTTTACATAATTGACCAATGTTTTTGAGAGTACGTTAGCAAGAAGTCAATCTGTGCTATGTATGTGCTTGACCTGAACGTTCCATCATCATACATGCCAACCAAAATATATATATGTATGTATATATAGGAAGCACACAATGACACTTAAGTGTGAACAATCAAAATGGCTAAATAGACCCAACCTCATCTCGATTCGCGTTCCATTCACTCAATCACTCACTAGCTCACGCATACGCACTCAAAAAATGTCGTCCATGATAATGATGATGACGTTGCCAATGATCATCATCATGAGCTTGAAATTTAAAGAAGGTCAGCTTAAGGCTACATTCAACCATCATCATCATCATCATCATCATCATCATCGTAATCAAAAATCATCGATTGATCGTTTCAGCCAGACAACCATTCATCCATCTCTCAAGAACATAGCCAAACACTGTTTTCATATGATTATCACTAAAGTTAACCACAAATTGTTATAACCAGCTATCTATGGCTTTGACTGACTATGCATGTATGTATGTATGTATGTATACAAAGACTTTGTCTTTGTGGTCAGTTATGTTTGTTTCATCGAAGGTTTTTCGCTGGTTTCATTTTTGATTATTAATAAGGTCTAACTCAGTTAGTGGGCAAAGTGCATGGCCAACAATGACAATGCAGAAAATATTGAGATTTTTAGGCAGTTTTGGTTAGTTGCAAAGATTGTCAGAAGATAAGTATCACCCATAAATAAATCGAAAGATACTGCTGGAAAGATCTATTACCCCCTCAATCTGTAACTGATTAATACAATTAAAGTTGAAATCTTATTTAATTGGAATAATTATGTTATATTCGGCTAGGATATTCAATACAAATTCAAACGAAAAACAGAAAAATAATTACACACTATGAACTGTGTCATAAAATACGTATTTTAATTGGAATGCGGAATGCAATAATTACAAGAAAACATTAACAAAATATTTCGTAAAATGTTTAAATGATAAGAGAATAATGCACAAACTAATATGATATGATGGTAAATGTAATTGATGAATGATTGAATTTGCCTCTAACGATTATTGCCATTATAATAACAATAACAATAAAAAAGACTCTTCAAGTTATGCTGGGAATTATCTATCTATCTCTCTCTTTCTATGCAAATGAAGATGCGCAGCTGTTGGGGATTATGTAATATCCTAATCCTGGATGCGGCCCACTGGCAAACTAGCAAACTGACAGCCTGACAAAGTGCAGCAGCAACAGCAACAACAGCGACGGCAGTAGCAGTCACGAGGCGGAAATTTTTCGCGTAATCGCCCAAAAAAAGCTACCAAAAACCAACAGAAATAAATCCACTCAAAAACCTGGTCAAGCTCAGAGCGAACTCAAGCTTGACTTGACTCACTTTCGTTTTCAGTTGAAGCGCCGATCAAGACGGGCAGACGGACAGACAGACAGACACACAGACGGGGCGGACGGTGGCCGGACTGACGAAGAAGGAGACGAAGGTATCTCTTTTGAGCTCAACTCCAACGTTTGAGACGACTTTCAACGCCGTCGTCGAGGCGTTAAGCGTCTGACACTCTGCCAGCGTCGCTGTCGATGCGCGCGCCGCTTTGTTTCGAGCTTTAGTCGGCTTGTGTGTGATAAAATCACGTTAGTAATCAATTGCAAGTCCAACAGCCAAGACCATACAGACGCCTTAGGAGTTGTCTGAATAAAAAAGAAAAAAAGAAAAAAAAATTTAAACAAATTATTTTAACACAAAATACAAAAGACAACCAAAAAAAAAAAGAAAGAGAAACACTTTAAAAACAAAAAAGAATTCAGAAACGCGTATGTATTTTGTGTGGTGATATTTGCTTATCATTGTTATCGTTATCGAAATTTTAAGCATAAATCTGTTATATTTCACAACAACAACAACAACAACTACAACAAACAACTGCAACAATAACAACAACAACAACAACAACTAAACCAATAAACAAAAACAATCTGCTGGCATTACAAAATGATAAATATTCCAGAAATAATTCAACAACAACTACATGAAATCAAGACAACAACAACAATTTCATAACATTTTCAATATTTTTTTTTTTTAATTTTGTTCTGAATGCGTTTTTTACATTTTTTTTTTTTTTTTTTTTTTTATTTTATTTTAATTTTTTATTGTTTTTTTGCTGTGTCACAAAATTTTGCACATTTCTGTGAAAATAAAAACAACAAATTTTGACATGAGAAAAAAAACAAACACGAATAAAACAAAATGAATTCGCGAGTGTTCAAATTTAAGTTTTGTGTTTTAGTTGATTTTTTTTTTTTTAGTTTTTTGCCATTTTTTCACCTATAAACTGTTTTTCAAGCTGTGTTCAGATAGCCAGTGATTGGGCTTCCAAAAGACTCATTCCATGCCAAATTGTGGATTGCTTTGCGTTTAAATCGTTCAATGAAAAACATATATAGCTGAAATGTTTTTGTGTGAAATCGTTTTTAAGAACACCTCAGTATTTTGGAGATTTTGCCGGTTTCCATTTAAGATTCATTCAATTGACATTTGTATTCCAAACTTGTTTAATGAGTTCTAGAATTAAGCAGGAAACGAAATGGAGAATAATTTTGTACATGGACTTTTGCCGGTTAATCATGACGATTTTCTTTACTTGTTCTTTATTTCAAAAACTCAAAGTACAAGATTGAAAGCTTTCATAAGAGTCAACAAGGCAGGAGATATTCAATTTAATACCCTATATTAGTGCTGTCAATCAGGCATTCAACGAAGCATTCAATCAATCATTTGGTCAGTGAGTCAATTAGCCAGTCAAAGGCTCTTTGCAGCAATTTGGCAATAGGATGGTAACGATAACGAAATACCAAAATGTTTTTTTGGGTAACTAGTTAATCGTTTAGTTAAATTAGTTAACGTCTAAATAATATAAGTGTATAGCCCAGGGAGGTGAGGCTGTTCGCTATAGATAGACACTAAAAATGGGGCGTAAGTGCCAAATTCAAATGAAAACAAAGATGAAGAAATACCAAAAACGAGGCCCAAAAGGGGGGAATAGAGGGAGAGAGCGATAACGAGAGGGAGAGTATAAGTGAGAGTGAGAGCAAAGAGTATAGACGAACCGGCAGACCGATGACATAATCTTTTATGGTGAACTTTTGCTTTTACTTTTTGTGTTGTTCGATTTTTGAGCAATTGTCATAACTGATTACCAACATTGATCACTCTGATCACTCTGATCACTTGCGGCAAACGTTCAATGACTTGACAAATTCAATTCTGCCACCAATCAGCTGGCATATATAATCATATTTTAGCATATGGCATTGAGTTTTTCCTCTGCCCACTAACCCTACACCCCTCCGCCCACAAACCTCTCTCAACATGTCCATGTCCGTTCATGTCGTAATCGTAATAAAACCCGGCAAAAAAAAAAAAAGAGAAAAATATAGTAATAATAAAACAAGGCAGGAGGCATTTTGCAACTGTTTCGGTTTTTGGTGTTGTTTTTTGGGGAGTGGCATTAAAAAATTGACACAGCAAATGACTTGGCAAATACTTATTAGACAGTTTGTTCCTCCTGTCACCTGTCCCCCTCGCTTCTCTATCATCTAACCATCCAGCAGGCTTTTTTTTTCTTTTTTCTGACAAAATGAAGTGTTTAAAAGAGTTTTGATTTTTGTTTTTTGGTTTTTTTCTAATCGCTTCCTGTCATGCAGATAGACTTTATGATTTTCCAACTAAAAACCTCTTATCTTAGCAACAATTGCAATTGCAATTAAGAGCGAACGAATGAACAAACGGTAGCGGTAAACATTGCGTATGAGTAATACAAATAGATTGCAAATAATTTCGCTTTTCGATTGTTAGCAGGCCTTGATTAGTGAATTCAATTGAAATATATATATACATATACATTAACGCATAGTTTGCAATTACTTAATGAGATCTGATGAATTGTACTAAAATTGGAATTATACATCAGCAAATGATTTTAAACATACAAAACTTTACATGAAATAGATGCCTTGTAGTGATATTTTAAGTGATTCTATCTTCTATTTGCATAGAAATATCTAAATGTATAGAATATCAGGTTTGAAATTAAATTTAACACAAGGCAAAAAGTCACAGCCATCGATTTTAGTTAGTAGCTTTCATTTATTATACCCTTGCAGAGGGTATTATAAAATTGGTCAGATGTTTGTAACGCACAGAAGGAGACGTTTCCGACCACATAAAGTATATATATTCTTGATCAGCATGAGAAGCTGAGTCGATATAGCCATGTCCGTCTGTCCGTCCGTCCGTCCGTCCGTCCGTCCGTCCGTCCGTCCGTCCGTCCGTCCGTCCGTCCGTCCGTCCGTCCGTCTGTGCAAATCAACTTCACGCTGGCATCTTAAGAGCTATCGGAATGAAATTTCATATTTGAGCTACTTTTAGCCGGGAGATAATAGAGTATGAAAATTGTCAGGATCGGACTACTATATCATATAGCTCTAGAACAAAATTTTTTGCAAAAATTGGAGTATCGCCATGAAATTTACCAATATAATAGAATTTGATATAAAATCTCAGATCCCAAAATTTGAATTTGATCGGATAAATAGAACACAAGTTACAGTCAATTCAAATCGGTTCTACGTCATCAGCAAATCAAACAGAGCACATGCATACGCACACATAGACGTAGCGCTACACGTATGTATGTATGTGTATGCGTGTTGTGCCTTGCTTAAAAATTTGTAGTAAAAAGAGAAATAATTTGAATGTTTTGTTTGTGAGTTGATGAATTGAGTTGCAAGGAAAGAAATTTCAAAATGTAAAAAAATTATTGCCAAGGACTGCAAGGGTATATAAACTTCGGCATTGCCGAAGTTAGCTTCTTTGATATTTTTATGTAAATTGATAATGGATAATACCCAAAGGAAAAGAATAATAAATCAAAAGTTTAATTTGGAATTATATATTTCACTTTTATCTAAACTTTGATATAAATATATTTGAATATATTATAAAATAGATCTAATCAAGTCTATTAAGACATTTCTGAGAATTTTCAAGAAGACGAAAAATTAAGAAAAGATAAAGTCTTATGAATTGTTATATTTTAAAATCATCAAATAAAAAGTTACTTAAGGTAACACCTTGGCCCAAAAAAACTATCAAAAGACAATAAACCTTTTCTAAGATAAAGTCAAGTATCCACTTAAAGCATTATGAATTAGACACATTTCAATATAAAGATTTTTCTAGCCAAGTTCAATCTGATTTCTAGATTTTGTAGCTGGATTTACCTGGATTAATTGTCATCTACTCTATAGAGACTAAATTTCATATCATAGAGTCAGAATTAGTTTGTTGTGAGAATATTCGTACATTAATTATTCAATTTCCTTTCAAATTACTGGCTATGGGGAACAATAAGAATTTGTATATATGTATATATGGATAGGTATATATATCTCATTCACATTCTTGACTCGTATGATTTACAATAAAACTCAATTGCTTCTCATATTAGCTGAAACAAAGTCCAATAATTGCAAATTGCTAAAATTCTTAATTGCATAATTAGAGATGAGTCGATTTCTTAGTTAGCACTTGATCGATGAATTTAAATTCCATTATAATTATGGTTAGCCACATATATTATTGGCTAATAGCAATTAAAATGGGAGTCTCTCTCTCTCTCTCTCTCTCTCTCTGTGTCTTTTTCTCACTTGGCTTTTGTTTGTCTTTTCGACACTTTCCTGTTAACTCTTTCTCTTTTTGTGGCTCTCTCATGAAATTTCTTTAAACAAAAGCCCAGCTTGAAAGCTTACACACAGATATAAGTATAGATACATATATATATTTATATATATATAGATAAACTATACATGTATACAAATTTGTTGTTTCGGTTGACGCCTGACGCTGACGTCGGCGTTTGTCAGTTTGTTTGGGGCTGTCCAAATAAAATTACATAATTTCATTTTGTTGCTGTTGCTGCTGCTGTGGTGATGTTATTGTTGCTATTATTGTTGTTGTTGTTGTTGTTGCCTGTTTCCACATTGTATTATTAACATTACTTTTACGTCCAACATTCATGATGTTGAATATTTCAACTTAAAATAAGGCCTTAGAATGACAGCGTAAAAACCAAAAATCCCGAAATATTGAATAAACCAATAAAACAAAAAGGAAACAACAATTTGTTCATATAAATATGTATGGGCGTAAAACTTATATATAGAAATAAATTAGTTGTAAATTTTAAAAGAAAACATCATGTTGCTGTGGCATCATCAACAAGGTCGAGCGACCTTTATAAGTTTTGGTTAAACATGTCTATTAATTAGTATGCAACTATTTGTCCCTCTCTCTCTCTCTATCTCTTTCAGAAACAGCAACTGTAATCGAAATCGAAGCCCAAACCGAAAGCAAACACCTACAGAAATAGAAACAGATACAAAATGAGACAACCAAGCAGACAGCAAATTTTCACGCTGACCCTATGCAGCGCCATTTGTCTGATCAGTGCCATTCCCTTGCCCCAACCTCAGCCGGCTGGCAATCAGGAACTGGATGTACTGCAAATTCCCTTGGCCAATGGCAAGGTGAGTCTCTCTGTCACCATTGTGGAGGTTATCTATCTATACCAGTGGATAGAAAGGGCAATAAACTCGCCCACATGACCAGTATTTTAAAATCTAATGTTGGGGCTTAGCATATCTAAAAGTGATTAAAGAGTTCCACTCACAAGGTCATATGGTTAGTTAGCAATTTCTTAACTTTTAGAGGCGGATGAAGTTGTCCGCTTCTAATTTTATTTATGGTTAACCTATAATTAGACATAATCTATACGATTATAAATCTATGGTCTCTAGCGTCTTCAGCGGCACCGTAAAGATCATAAAATATTCTTAAAAGTTACATGAGTCCCATAAAAATTTGAAATAATTCCCCTAACTGCACATATATCAAAGATTTAGTCAGTCGGACGACAATGCGGTTTTCTATTATATGACATTACGATGTATGTATGCATGTTTATTTACCACTTTTATATATCGTATAGAACTGGCAAATATTCGCTAGCGGGCTTTCATAACTTATTACCTATTGTATTTGTTGGGTTCTAGGTATAACATCGATAGCTTTTACTGCCCTTTCAGTAATCAAATAAGGTAGCGCGTGTTGGCCTTTTGTGTACTACCTATTTGCATCACAGATTTGCACTTGAATGAGTAACATCGATTGCGTTTTACTCACCCAAACCCGCACCACCACCACCATACCTCTACCTCTAGTCAGGCAAACAAAATGAGCAAAAAAAAAAAAAAAAAAAAACAAAACTTCCTTTTACTTTCGAATGGTTTGTTGCTGCGGCATCAACTATAACAACCATGGGCAAAATGCAGGTCTTGGGGTCTCTATGCCGTGTGGAACTTGCCTGACCAGATCAACACAAATCTCACAGATCTCTCAGACCAGTTGCAAGGAAGTTGGCACACTTGGCTGGCTGCCTGGCTGCCTGGCTGCCTGTTACCTGTTTCCTTGGCCAGATTTGAGTGACTTTTTCGTTTTTGGTGGTTGTCTCGTTTGGGTGTTGGCCACGCCGCCTCAAACCGGACTCTCTGTCTTCATGTGGCTTGTGTGCGGTTCATGTTGGGCAAGCAGTTTATTACTTAATTGCCATTCGAAACAAATTCAATTCCCAATTCGCAATTCACCACATTTCAATTTCAATTTGGATTCGAAAAAGTTTCCATTTTCAACTCAAGTCTCCGTTTTCAACATGTTTTGTTTTTGTTTAGCTTTCTGCGACATTGTGCTTAACAATTAACACCTAGGTCAACATTATATTATTTTTCCCCCCAACCCCCAGTGTTAATTTGTTGACCAAAAGCAAAAATTATGAACTTACCAGGTAGCATATGAACTCGAAACAGCCTCAATGGTTGCTTTCTCTTCGGCAATCGTTTTTGGCTAAAACCCTTGGCTGAAAGCTTCAAGTTAACTTCCTTATTTGGAGCTGACACAAAAGAGTGTTGAAAAACGTTCATATATTCGATTGTTTAACAAGAAGAATCCATCGAAATTGTTTGCAAGTGAATAAGGATCGTAATTATAAATATTTAGAGTTGTTAATTGTCTTGTCTTGGCCAAGGTCTCTATATAAATCAGTTAGTTCATTGCCAGTTAATCAATCTTAGTGATTTGTGAGAATACAAAATCCTATAAATTCAACTAACAAAAAATGGTTTACTAAGACACTTTCTGATTTAGAGAACTTTCATATGATAGATGGAAAAGTGTTTAGTCAGTGAATCTAAAATGAGTTATATTGGCATAAAGTTCAAATTATATATGATACACACATACCTATTGGTTTTTTGAGAGTATAATGTTAATAATCCACTTGTCTTCAAGTATGAAATTTATATATGTAATGTAATAGGCAATTATAGTATATTATGAGTAAGCGATTCTTACCTAATGCCGCCCACACAAACATTTTATTTGACTATCTATGTTTATAATTAAAACCAAAAGAAAGCAAAAACATTCAAAGCATTTTTTTAACGATCGTTGCTCAATTGGTAAACTAGGTCAATATTTTTTAGGCCACAAAACACTCTGTAAACGGCGATGACAACGATGACGATCAATTTTATTTCTTCTTTACCTCTTCACTTCTCTGCTTCATCTTCATTTAAATTTTTGAGGTTGTTTTTTTTTTTTTGGTTTAGTTGTGGGTTTTTGGGGTACCCCCCGCAAATAATGATGATGTTCATATGTATGTATGTAGGCTGTAGGAGATTTATACTATGCATTTGGACCACGACCACGACGCTTCTTTGCCATCTCACTTACTGATGTTGATGTTCAGCTTACCGTGTTGACGTGCCTTGCGCCATAATTCATTTAACTACCAAAATACATACAGACGTGCGGGATGACAATGAGATGCGATGAAATGAAAGAGCAACCAAAGAGAAAGAAAGCAACAAAACAGAAAAAAAACCTATTGACAGTTTTGCCAAAGCGATGTCAACTGCAATGAATGGATAGATGGATGGTTGGTTGGTTGGGCAGATGGACGAACCTTCATACTCACTAGCAGTTATTCAAAGCCAAGTTATATAAGACATTGAACTATATGCCAAACACCGAATAGTAAATGTTTTCTACTCAAATTCAGACATAAAAGTAATTAAAATTTCAGCCGAAATCAGCAAGAATTTATTGATTGAATGTTAAGATGTTTTAACAAATGTTTCAAAGCTAAATTGAGTTTCTGATATTTGAGGTCAATTAGTTAGATTTAAAACACTTTTTTATTAGCGCATGGAAATTTTCCATATTAGAGATATTGAAATTTTAAGAAACTGTTTACAATTTAAACCAAATTTATTGCTGGCAAACTTTTTAAAAGATCCAATTAAATGCAAAGTGTTTGAATATAAGCTCTATTAACTAAGTTGGTTTGATGGATTTGCTACGAGAAATATTTGTACAAAGTAGTTTGTGCAATTAATTTAAATGTCTTCAAATTAGCAATGAATTGCATTGATATCTAGACAGTAATTTGCTCGTATATTAACTACGTTTGGCACAAATTTCAAAATTTTTGAAAAATGTTTTCGTTGTTGTTTTTTTTAGTTTGGTTTGGTTTAATAATTGATGAGTTTTGTGGCAAAACTCATTTGTTGGCAAACTGTGTCGTTGTGTCTGGCTCTAATAGAGCAACACACAAAAACCAATTTCCTATCCGCACAAAAATTTTTGGATTCCCCATCTCGAGTAATGTGTGTGTGTGTGTGTGTTTGTGTGTGAGGCTTATGTAAAGTTTGCCATCTCTGTCATACATATCACGCATACGCCGCATTGTCAATAGCAATTTGTTGTTGGCTCTTACTGTTGTTGTTAGCTGCTGCTGCTGGCAATTTGCTGGTAGCTGCATTTTTTGTCATTAAATCAAACTGCAATCAGTTTTTCAACTTGTTACTGTCTCGCACAAACATTTTCTGAGGGTACATTTGAGCAGAGCTAAAGAAATTATTCGCATGTATTTATTTATTTTGCACATTTGTTATTTTAATGTTAATATTATCTACAACTGGCTCTTTATCTCACACTCCACAGCTCCATCTCTTTCTATCTACAAGTGTTTCATTTCTTAAATTTAATTAATTCAATTCAAGTTAGTTTTTCGTTGTGGTAAATTGCTAATTTAACTGTGTCGCGTATTTTTTATTAGTTTTTGTTGTGGCTTTTTTTTTTAACAAGGTTTTGAGCTGCTTAACAACTTAAGCTTAAGGCTTTCAGCATTTTAATACCCTATAAAGTGGGCAGCGAGAAAAAAGCATATTCAAATGTTAAATTGTTTCAATAACTGTAAAAAGAAATAGTTTCGGAATATACATAAATCCAAAATTCCCGGAAATTTCATTTTCTTATCGAATTCCTTGACCTTTTATTATACTAAATGTAAAATAATAAAAAAAAAAGGGGTCTAATTGAATCTCAGCATTATTTCTACCAATTATAATTGAGTAAATTTTAAATAAAATACAAAATTCTGTGAATATATATTTTATATTTATATTCTATATATATATAGAAGTAAACACATAAATCTACCAACTTTAATTATAAACTTATTGAACGTTTTCATTATAATGGAAATTTACTTTAGACAATGATTAAAACATGTTTTAAGCCGAAATAGAAGATTTAACACACTTTTGTCTTCAGATTAAAATTCAATTTGTTCAATAATTATTGAATAATTAATATTAATTTTATATAGCAAGCATAGAAGCTTTTGTTCTACTTAAGAACATTTGTTTCAGTGCCGGATTACCCATAGAGCGGGACTAGCAATTACTATGAGCCTTACGTTTTAAGGGGCAACACATTTTCAGAGCAAAAAAAACTAAGTTAAATATGTAACTAGAAATTCTTAAAAACTTTAAATTTTGCTAATCTGTAACTCTGCCAAATGTTAAACGATTTTAGAAAGTAATTTGTCAGTTTAATGCTTTTAAATTCAATGTTCAATTGGATTGTAAATTACGCTAATTATCAATTATATTTTCGAGAGATGCATGAAATGCCAAAGAACAGCAAAATATTCTAATAAACCTAAATTTCAAATTGAAAAATTCATGTTTTAATTAGTTAGAATGTTTTTCAATCGCAAAGTTTCGCACAAAATCGTAATGTATACATAATGATTTTTAGCAAAAGTTGAATCAACATTAATATTTTCAAATATTTAAATGTTTGATCCCCTTTGAAATTGGAGAAAATACCCTAAAAAAACTATATTAGAAATTCTGACAAAAAAAAAACCGTGCGGACCGTTTTATGACCGATTTTCACTCATGTTCTTTCACAATGGAGAGTGATCTTCTTCTAACTTTAGGTTTCTAGATTGCTAAAGACCCCGCTCTGGCTTAATCCACCACTGGCCTAAATACAGTGTGAGAAGAATACCAAGACTGAGTAAATGCTTCAAAAAAATTATGCTTAGAAGTATTTGAAATATTAGGCACATGCCTAAAACGGTGCTCAAGAAGAATAATAGAATTTTCACCATCATGTTCCTCGATTTCAGATTAATGTATTGAAAGGTAATTGTTGGTATAAGCCAGTGTAATAAATAAGCCAATCCGCAGTATTCTAATTGCATTGCATTCTCTTGGCCTTAGTTAGTTTACCCTCTTAAATAAAGGGTATAGACACAAACAGTTGCCAATGACGAAGCCTACTTAATTTATATGCATGTGAACATACGAAGCAAATTTTTGCACGTACATACATACCGAGAGAATCCGGGTCCGGCAATTACTAGCAGATATAATTATCTATACGTTGGGAGAGTCATTTAGAGATCTGCATCCTACTTTGATTATAATCTCAGTGTCTCGGATTATGGACTGAACAAGTTTTCTTTTAAAGTATTCAAAATTTATGGTGTTTTGTTCTATATATTTTTTTCGACTCAAAACTGGATAGTCCATGCATAAAACACAATCTATAATCGGACTTTGTATCAATAATTTATGCATTAATCGAATCTAGTTTCGTACTTTAATTTGTTGTCGCTGATTGCTTTGGGTTTTATTTTTTATTTTTTTCTTTATCTCCCTGACAGTAATTTGTGGTATTTTTTATTAAGTTAAAGTCGATTTAAGTTGGTTAAGGTCAAGGCAATTTAAATATTATATATGTATATGTGCGTCGGCTTGAGATTTTTTTTTGTATTTTATTTTGAACCTATCATAAAATGTTTTAACAAAGCGAATTTTATCGAATCGGGGTGCGGTACTAGAGATGTTTGTCGATTCTACCAAAGGTATATCTTATCAGATTCATAATGAATATGGGTATATGGGTGTCAGTGTCGGTGTTTTTTTTGATTAAGATGCTTCTTCCGTCATTTTTTTTGCTCGTTTTATTACTTATATTGTAAATTTGCCAACTGTTGCTGATTAAAATTCACAACAATAACTTTAATGACGTTGCCATTCGCCTCCTGGAGTTGAACTCATTTGAAATTCATTAAGATGTCTCCAATAAAAACGTAACTTTTGTTGCCTCAAGAGTTGCCACTTTGTGTCTCTCTGTTTGCTCCCATCTTTCCCCTTTTTATAATATTCCAAACAATTGTCGCACACTAAACTGACATGGCGACATACCGACAGACTTAAGTATGATGGATACTCCCTCCCGGACAGAAGAGAGCAACACAACAACATTACAGTAGAAGAGAACAATGAAGAGAAATGTGGTGGAGGAGGAGGAGGAGAACGGGGAGGACCCTCCCCGGGTATCCAGTTTGTTGGCAAAAGTTTCATAATCATCATCATCATCATTATCATCATCATCCTAGTCGCCTGACTTCCGCTCGCTTGTAAAAGTAACTTCCGCACTGACTTTTGAGTCAATTAAACACTGCACCTCCAACTACCATTACTTATACAGGTACGTGCTACTCGTACCTACAGGTATTAACTAACTAAAAAGCACTGAACAGTAGTGAACTCTCAGCTGAATGGAGCCAAGGCAGAGTGAGTTAAACTCCATTCATTTACCTTTAAATTGTTTTTGAATGATGCAAAATACTTTTGTTTCTCATCATTTTTGCAATTAAAAAATGTCAGTTTGTCATTTGTCAAATACAAGTGAATTTTGATTATGCACAGGGTTAGTAAATTATTCAAGTCCATTTCATATCTATTAAATTGTACAAATTTTAGACTCCTTAAGATGACTTTAGTTCTCCTTATTTATAAAGGTTTTTGGAAATATATTCAAATATAAGGGTTTAATATTGATGGGAAATTATTTAAAAAATAAAACGAGGATCAACAAAAGTATTATTGTCTTTTGAAAATGAGTTTAAAACAAAAGATTAATCCTTCGTATAGACATGTATCCTTTTCTATGTTTCGACTGGCATTAAATTGGGATCTTTGATAGTTGTTGAGGATGAATTTAATCTTAATCACAAGTTATCGGAGTAAATTTCGATACAATTTTTATCGATCGAGTTTTTCTTCTGTAACAATATATTGAAAAAATTCGAAAGGATAACTCAATGGTCGCAACTAAAGTAGTCCTTTTGCTATCTATATATATCGACAATTTAGCTGAGTCTAAAAAGTTTTTCGATTATTTAAAAGTATTTCAATTCAATATATAAATATAGAAATTTAATTGTATTGCATTTGCTTTTTCTCTCAGTGTATAGCTGGAAAGGTAAAACTTGTTCAATTGCTAAAGTGTTGATGCTACTTAAAGTATTATTAGATTGTGCTGCCTGCCCAACTTGCATCTTGACAATTGTTACAACAACAACAACAAAAAGATGAAGTGATTGTTGCATGATAAGTGACTCGTGCTGTTGATTGTCCAAGTTATATATTTATATACGTACAAATGTATATGTATTTTTTCTCTCTCTCTCTTTGTTAGTCTAACTGCATTTAATGCTTGCCTACTTCTTCTACTTCTCCATCACCCCCGAAAAATGCAATTTGAACATTTATTGTGCAATATTTTCTTAGCTTAACTTAACGTTGTTGTCCCCGGCAATTGCCCATTAACATGAACAACATTTCTGTTAAGTCATTTCGGGTATTGGGCCTGGGATGGACTTGAAGTGGAAGCTGTGCCAAATGTTGCAAACAGGCAAAACCGCCCACCGCCATCAGCATTAATGTCTTGAGGCCATTTAATGGTGTAGGAAAATCAACGAATGGTAAAAGTGAATGCAGACAAGTTGCTGCACCTAACAACAGCAATTGCAAGGGCAAAAAAATGCAGCAACCTTACCCCTTACCCTTTGCATCTGAATCTAGCATTGAAATTATCTAAAAGGGCCACAGTAATCCTTTTGGTTATCAATTCCAACAGATTCAGAGGGATATTGGATTCTATTTACGCTCACCAATCCAGATTTAGATAAACTGACAGCAGTGGCGGTTAATCTGGGCTATTGGGGGTTGAAATCTGTCCTGGCCATGTCCAATTTCGATTCATTGACTTCCTCGAGGATCCACCCATGTTTTGGCTATCAGTGCGAGGCTTCCTTTAGGGGGTTAATGACAAGTCAGCCGCAATAACTGAATGGAATGGAATGACAACCGCAACAGAAATTACAATTTGCACTTGAAACTCGATTACACAAAATGACAGAGAAGACGTTAACAGATCGGCAGACAGATATACAATCCAAAACAGATGAAGAAAAGACCGAACAGCACCACCAACATCACTGCCAACTCATTGTCTGAAGTGAAAGTTTGTCAATTTTGTTGGCAAAGTCTTTTTTGCTTTTCGGTGTGTATTTTTGTTTATTATTATATTTTTGTTTTGTGAGGAGGAAAGATTGCCAGGGGAGTGGTCTGACTCGTTTGTGATTTTCTTTTGTTTCACTGCCAAAAGATTATGCAAGAGATTAAATACTAATCTGCTTTCCTTTTTGTATTTCTTTTGCAGGAAATCGATGTGCTATCACTTGGAGCCAAAGATCAAGAACAATTGATAGCCGATCGGAACAAACGAACAATTGGTTTGCTGCGTGAACTATTCCCTGATATAACAAAGGTATGTAATCATTGCTAACAATGTGACCCCGTCCCAGTGAAAAAAAAAAAAAAAAAAAATCTTTAAGACAAGAAAAACAGAAAAGGCGTCCAAAATGTCGCCACTCTCTGTACTAGCCCCCGCCCCACCTCTCCGTCATATTCACCCTGTTTTCGTCTTCCAATCGTGTATCCTTGAGGTTTACAATTAGAGGTTTAGCTAAATGAAATTATAATGCCAATCATACATCTACATATGTACATATACTTGGGCCTCTGCTGGTCTGTGTGTTCATTCTACATAGGAAATCAATATCCAAATCAATCGTCTAGTCAATAATGTCTTGCAACGTGTTGGGCCCGTTGTCTTGGGCACGGTGCTAAATCCGGCATTTGACCGTGGCACTAATATCAGAGGACAGCAACAGACGAATGCTAACAATCTTAGTGATAATGATGATGAAAATAATGATGAAGGTGATGATGATAATGATGGTGATGCTAAAAAGGCAGTGATAAGGACTATGAGAGCCTGCCGGATGAGTTGACTGAATTTAAGCCTGATAACGATTTCGAAACCACATCTCTGGATTGATACGATCGACATCAAAAACCCGATCATTTACACTTTTTACATATACATACATATATAACATATGTATAGATATATCTATTTTCAAATCTTTGTTTTTTTTTTTTTTTTTTTTGCTATTTTATGTAATAATTTGTTTTCTTTGGCACTGCAATCGGTTTTTAGCCACAAAATGCATGAAATCCCCTTAATGTATGCAAAAGTAAAAACTTTAGTAAGTGCACCCTTAATGTTTTACCCACCCCTCCCCACAAAAACCCCGGGCATCGCCCCTGACACGATGCCACTCTCCGGCCTTTCATGCATGTTAACAAATAGACCCCTTCTCTCCCCCGTACACCCACCCGCCCAGCCACTTAGCCCTTTTAACCACACACCAATTCAGCCACGAACACCACTACCACAACCACAACAACAACAACTATAACCACAAACAACAAACAAATTGGCCAAATCAATCAGATAATTAAAGATACACATACATACAAATTATTTGTATGTGTGTGTAAGTAAGCAAAAAGAAAAGAAAAAATATCAACAGCAGCATCATCAGCAACAACAACAACAACAAGAGCATCTCTCATCATGGACGCACCACCAATACAACAACAACAACAAGCACCATCAACACCACCACGACCAATGTCCAATGTCATCCTCATGGAAAATCAATGAACAAACAAACATTTTCCACACAACTTCATCAATGTATCTGTGTCTGTCTCTCTGTTCAATCTGTAGGAAATCGACTCAATAGTTAATCGCATTATAGCCCAAGTAATACGAGTTGCCGGCCCCGGCTTACTTAATAGTATATTGAGCGGAAATCGTGGTGCAGCTGGCGGTGGTGGCGGACGTAGTACCACACCGTCCAGTGATTTTGATGCCGATTTCGATGATGATAGCTTTGGCGATGATGATGATGATGCCTCATCCTCGTCATCATCCTCGAATGGTGGGGTTAGTGTTAGCAGCTCCACCACAGCCAATTTGCCAACCACAGCGGGTGATGAGAGTTCAAGGGTTAAAATTGATTTGCCCACCTTTGCGCCAGATGCTGATTCAACTGCAGATAATAAAGTGAGTGCGCGTGAAAGCCTAACAAATGTTGCATCTTCATTATTAGAAACGACAACAACAACAACAACAACTACAACCACCTTAAAAAGTTCCCCTAGTCCCAGCTCCATAGAAGAGGAGAAGTCTACTTCTCTTGCTCCTGCTCCTGTTCCTGTTCCAGATCCTGCTCCCATTTTATTGACTCGTATCTTAGAGTCAACAGCAAATGCAACAACAGCAACTGCGACAACAACAACCACCACCACCACCACCACTACTGAAAATCCCCCACCGTTACCCACCACCACCACCATCTCGAATAGCATTGACATCGATGAACCACAATTGCTTACAATAATAGCCGATATCAATCGTTTATTAAATTCTACCAATTATTTTATTACAACCAGAGATAATGTAACAGCAACAACAACAACTACAGCAGCAGCAACAACAACAACAACAACCACGGCCCCAACAATAGCAACAACACCAACAATTGACAACAATATTATTACAAAATTATTGCCCGTGTTTGATTGAATCAAATATACAAATTTTTTCCATTCCATAAGTAGAGCCTAGAAGAAGAAAGAATCCAAAAAAAAAACAAACAAGAAACTTGCAAAGATTTGCGCCAACAAAAGCAACAACGACAACAACAATATCAACAAGCAACAACCACACAATAACCACAGAACAACAAATTACACAAATCCTAAAAAAAAAAAAAACGTAAAATAAAACAAAAAGAGATGAAAATAAAAACAGAGGCGTCAGCTAACTAAAACATATGCACTCACATTTCCCACGCATCATTCCCATTTCTACATATCAATTGATTTCTGAAATTAAAAATCAATACATTTCTACTACACTGTGAGAAATTGATTCAATATTCAGTTGAGCAATTATCCCCCCCCGTCCCTAAGAAGGTAACATCAATTTGTGGTAACATTTCTTAGGGAAAGAATGGATTTTGAATACTTCAAAACGGTTCAAAAGTTCTCTAAAACGAACCCGAAAGAACCCTCGATTCTTCTCTGTGTGTGTGTGTCTCTCCTTTTCTCACTCTTTTACTCAAATTCATTTATGCATAAAACATTTCAGCAAATTATCTGTAGATGTAGAATCAAATATGTATATCCCATTATATGTGACCCAGTAGCGAGATCCCCTGTCCTTTCACTCTACTCTGACAAACAAAACTCAATCACTCAAGTAAACTAATCTACCACTCTCCCACACCAATTTATGCACCATCCAAACCAATCGAAACGAAACGAAAACCAATTGAAATCAAAAAACCAAAAACCCAAAAACTCAATTGGTTGCCAACCAAATGAAATACTTTGGTTGTTGTAGCAAATCGATGAGCAGGCGAATCGCATCATATCCAAACTGTTGCGCACCCTTGGACCCACAGTGCTACGTACGGCTATTCAGGGCAATAGTGCCAATGCGGCACGCACCAACTTCGATGCTGATTTCGATGACGATGACGATGATAGCAACAAGGGTGACAGCAGCAGTTCCAGCAGCAGCAGTGATAGTGGTACTCGTGTGACCATTGAGTTGCCCACATTTGAGCCCGATGATGACAATGAAGTGGATGCCGTAGACAAGAGCAGCAGCAGCACCACCACCACAACAACAACAACCGAGTCATCTTAGGAGATGGATGGCATAAGGCAGGATGGCACATTAAAAGTGCGTTTGTAAATTTGCTACAACAACTAAATGATGATCAAAATCAATTAAATGAATTGGCTTTATATAAATTTTCTTAACAAATTTTTACAGCACCATCACCAACAACAACAACAACAACACAACCACCAACACCACCAACAACAACCACCAACATCAACAACAATTTTAGCAACAAGCACAATAATCTGAAAAATTCCACCATGTCAATTAATTGTCAAACGAAATTTGTTTTAAAGTGCTGTTTACAACACTGGTTTTCAGCACACCATACACAACACTATTCTATACATACATTTGGCCCACTCTCACATTCGCTCTTCCCTCTCTTTCACTCTCTATGACTATTCTTCTAACTGTCTCATTCTTTCGCTACTTCTTGCCTCTTTCACTCTCTCCCTCTCTTTCTGTTACCCACTGTCTACTCTATTTTCCTCTGTCATACGCACTGTCTAACTTTCTTTTGTTTTTTTTTAACTATACAAAATGTTTTCTTTTAGGTTATTAGGTGTTTTTTTTATACATTTTAAATATATTGTATTAGATTTTGTAAGTGAATATTTTGTTGTTGAAATAAACGAAAAAAAAAGTAACGGAAAAAAATTTCATTAAATATTTTTTGCATATACATACATACATACGTGTGTATATATATTTTCCATATCTATAAGAATGTACATATATAATGCTCTCATCTATATACACTCTGGTAGCCAGACAAAGAAGGCACTTCATAAGCTTTCGCCTGTTATATATCTCGCTCGCTCGCTCATTCGCTCACCCATACAAAATTTGAGTTATTCATTGCTCTCCCTTCCACTCTGTATCTATTTCTCTCGCTCTCTGTCTCTCTCTCTCTCTCGCTATCTCTCTCGTACTCTATATTTATGCACTCATTGCCCACTTGTGATCGCTCAATTATAAAGAAACAAAAACAAAAGAGTCGAAATAGGGACGTAAAATCTGTAGAAACCTGTAATTTAACCGAAGGACAACCAAGACAAAACTGTCCTTAATGTATCTTTGTGTAGTTATATATATATAGATGATCCAAGAGCCGATCAAAAAAGTTTACAGTTTCTCGCCTCGTATCTAATTTCGCTGCAACGCCTTTTTTTATAGCGTGCAACATTGGCTTCAATTTTAATATTAATTTTCAACTTTTTATTTTATTTTCCCCTCTATTACCTGTTGTTTGATCTCTTTTGTTTATTTTGTATCTTTTTCTCTTTATTTTCATGTTCCATTAAACAAAATATAAAACCAAAAAAAAAAAAAAACGATAAAATAACCAATTACAAAACTGCAAAATGTTGTAATCACAAAATCAATTGAAATGCAATTTAAATAATAAAAAATATAAAATAAAACAACAAACAAAATGTATACAAAACTACATTCGAAACGCATTTGTGCACGTGCATTAAACAACTCATCAATGTCAAATTAATCGATAAACACCAAATATCGACCAAACAACAAAAATCGATCGTGCAAATGTCCTAACCTAACCTCATTGATCGACGCCTCAAACACACACACACATACACACGCACACACAAATACCACCATACAAACACACCCTACGCCAAATCCTCCGCTATGCCCTATGACCCTATTTTCTCCTCCTTCACTTTTACCCACTTCCTTCCACCTATCCCTTCCTTTCTCCCCACACAAAAATTGCAAATAAATCAAACCACAAAATTCAAAATTAAACACAAAAAACAAATCCAAACGAAACGAACTGAAAAAAAAAAAACAAACAAAACGAACAGAACGGCGCCACCGATACACAAATCGATCTATCGGCCATTAACAAACAACTCGAGGAAACCATTCGTGTGGCTCGACAGGTTAAGGAGGCAGAAGCCGCTGCTGCAGCTGCCTCCTCCGCCTCATCACCCGTTGCCCAGGCGCCCATCCCCTTAAAGTCCAATGAACCCATCCAATTGAGTTTCAACAATGAGTTGCCCTCGGTAAATGTAGCCGGTTCCGGATCCGCCACAGATGTAAAGGCACTGAGCACAAACGATTTACAATTATCGGAATCGAAATCACCAGCTATCGATGAATTGACTCTGGATTCGGCAGAAGAAACAGCCGATTTAGATGATCGTAATAAGAGGTAAGTTGCTCCAAATCAAACCATCATAGAAAATTAAACACAATATACAGACATTGAATTGGCAAATCAAATTTAGTCTCGATAATAACGATAATTATCCGATTTCTATAATCTCTGTCGATTGATTCGACTGAGAATAAGAATAATTGAAAATTAATCCAAAAATACTCAACTAATTTGACACTTTCCTTCACATCTTACCATCCACCTTCTCCCATCAACCATTAAACAACACCACCAAATAACACAACTGTACCACAACCACAACCACACAAACCAACCAATGCTCGTGGAATCGAACCGAAAACCAACACATAAAGTAATCTATTCAAAAGGTTCCTAAGCTTTGGCGGTGCAGGTCTAGCTGGTGGCTCCAGCGGCGGTGGTGCCGGAGCATCGCCCAGTGGCAATAGTTTGGGTGCCGGCGGCTCAGGCAACTTTTTGCTGGATGTGGTGCGAGTAAGTACCAAAAGCTAACAAGGAAATCCAATCAATTTACTACATTCATTCTGTCTCTCTTTCACTCTCTCTATCTCTTTCTGTCTAGCTATTTTCGGGTAGTGTACAAACACAACAGGGAGATGAAGCAGCCAACAGTGTGGGCGGTGGTGCAAGCAGCAGCAGCAGCACAGACGACACTGATGCCAGTGGCGATAGCCAACGTACAGCTGATGGCTATACTGAGGGTATTCCCGGCCCTGTGACGCGTCTGGTTGTATTGGCCAACCGTGGGCTGGCTAATTTGGTGCAGGACTTGATATTGGTAAGCTTTTGGACTACTGATCATATGATCACTTATCGAATCGAATCATATCTTTTTGTTCTAGCGTGTTGCCGCAACCAGCGAGAAGTTTGTCAACTTTAAGGCCAAATTGATAACGGCGTTGATTTAGGCTGCAGCGGAATCCACTAACCCATACATACCGCTTCCTGGCCACGCCCTCGCCGCCGCCCTCACGTTTTTAGTCAAGTGAAATTCAACTGTACAGAGTCAAACCATAAAGAAAATCTTAAAGTTCTTCTCGCCCTCGCTTTCTCCTCTCTTTCTCTCTCTCTCTCTCTGTCTGTCTCTGTCTATATCTCTTCCCTATCAACATACACCACCCCCAAACACACACACACACAATCACATTACCCACACACATTAATTTTCTATTTTGGCAATGTAAAAAGAAAAATTTTAATATTTTTTTAGTAAATTTTACAAAACAAGAAAAAAAAAAACAAAAGAATTTTAATTAGTAAAATAGACACAATAAAATTTTTGTAACAAAAAAAAAAAAACAAGAAAAAACATAAAAAAAAAAAAAAAAAAATATGAAAATCAAATAAAAAAATTTATTTATTTTTTTGATACGAATAAGAGTCGAAAAAAAAGAACTTTATGCCGAATGTTAAGAAAAAAAATAACGAACTCGGAACGTCCTAAAAAGTCTCCTATTGCTCTATCTCTCTCTCACTCATTGTATCTCCTACTCTGCCCTATCCACATTGCTTTTGTAAATAATTATTTGTTTGATACTGCCACGCCCCTTGAAATGCGTATCTGCCCCATCTCTAGCTATATCTGTCCCTCGAATATTTTTTTTTTTTTTGGTTCTAAATGATGAGAAAAAAAACAAAAAAAGAAAATCAAGTAAAAAAATCAATGACTGTGGTGTTTTATTTACTATTATTTTTAATTATTATAAACAAACTATATAGCAGAAAATAATGATGATAATTATGAAGAAGAAGAAAAATATCCTATCTACATAACGGCAATATACAAATCGGGAATTGTTCTTACTTTCATAGACATAATTTCTAAACACATTTCAAGTTTTCGGTAATTGTTTTTGAAGAGATTACAAAATGGAAATCAGAAAATTCAAAAAACAAACAAAAAATACTTTTTTTATTTTTGTTTTTGCAGTTTTTTATATTTGGTTTTACGACAATATATACAAATCATACAATATATACATACATATATAATTATCATATACCTAAATAATTTCTCCGTTTTTGTTTTTAGTTTTCTGACTTCTTCATTTATTAATTAACTTAAGTCAATTGTGTTTTGTTTCCATGAGTTGTTGTTTTTCTTTTCTTTTTTTTTTTTTGTTAACATATAAGCAAATTTCTGAACAACGTGTGTATAAAAATAAATCAAAATTATTAATTTTAAAACATTGAAAATAAACAACAATAAAATGTAGTTTCAATATTAAACATTTACTTATGAAGGTGTAGATATCTGCATGCTACAACTCCGTTGGCCCTAGCAATGTGATAATCGGCATTACGGATAGATATGTCTTAAAGATCTATTACGAAATACAATGTTATCATGTGCCAGTTGGGAAATGCCTATGAAATGAACATTTCAACAGGATAATGATCCGAAACATACCTCGGATGGTTTGCATCCGAAAAGATCGTTGTTATGCTATGGCCACCTCAGTCCCCAGATGTTAATCCGATCGAGGACTTATGGGTAGATGTTAAGCGGGTTGTGGCAACATGAAATCCATCAAAAAAAGTTGAGATTTGTCAAATGGTCGCAAATCCCCTTGAAGCGTTGGCACGACCTCATCGATTCGATGATCCGCCGATGCGATGGCAGTATTTAAAAAAAAAAGGCTATACAACAAAGTATTAAACATTATTAAGTAAGAAGAAATTAAAAAAATCACTTTTGAATTAATTTAAACTGTTTTTTTTTTTTTTTTCCTATAATTATGAAAAGGCCTTTTTTGGTGTATTTCGCAAAAGTCATTGAAAAATTATAAAAACCAATGGAAAACAAACGCAATCTGATCACTATTCTCATCTTTATATTCCATTCTTTGAAAAATATGAAATAAAAATTCAATTTTTAATGTTCTACATGTCGAAAAATTAATGTAAATGTTGTAAGGTGATGCGCTACTATATTTTTGAACACAGCTGTATACTTATGAACAAGTAGACCGATATTGCGGGTTGAGCTAGATTTTGACAATCTAATTCGAAAAGTTTTGAGAATTTTACTTCGAACCTCGAAAGTTCCTACATTGGGGAATTGAATTGAAAGTCAAATGTTTGAACACTTGGTTCTGTCAAAATTGACTGAAAGGTTTATTCAACTTTGCGTTTTTGTTGTCTTTGTCGACAAATTTGAAAATAAAGGTCAATGTTGATATCAAAATCGAATCATGCGATCCATGTTGTAGTCTTTGATTGTCTTAGATTGCCGAAAGTACAGTCTGACGTCAATAGGTGGAATCACAAAAGTTTATTTCAAAATATCTCAAATATTCTTGAATAAGCCTCACTTTGTGTATTCGTAATTCTGTCAATTTTCAAACGCTTCTTTAGAAAAATTGGTGTAATTTTAATTTTTTAGATTTAATGCAAAGTCTTCTAATAAGTAAACTGATATGTGAATTTTGAGAATCGGTTGAGAATTGAGGGAATTGCGGACTCACAAAATGAGGATTTTTTGGAAATATTTGAGATATTTCAAAGGTTATAGCTCAATTCAAAGTCAATTGAGCAGTTTTTAAATGGATATTTGAAAAAAATTAATTATATAATAGTCTTCAAGATTTAAAAGAAAGAATCAAACAGAAAGATCGGGTAAAATGCGATCCGGCACTGAGAAATTGGAACATAGATTGCATGGAAATGTGCTGCTTCTTTGGGATTGGGTAACTAGCCCCTTATAAATGACTGGCCAATGGGAAGAGAACAGAGAGATCGCAATAGATGGTACTTGAAAACACGCACCGCATGTGGTCTGGTCTCAGATTTTCGAATCACAGATGTTTTGACATGAGGATCGGTTTTAGATTCCAAGAGCTACTTCCGTTTGCCTTACTTTACCCAGAGACCGAAAACAATTCAATTATTGAGGACAGACAAAAACCAATTGATTGATTCAGGGACAGATTGACAACGGATTTTTTTTTGTTGAAATCTCGAAATTAATATCGCTTTCGTCAATAAATGATTAGAGCCACTTAATAGACAGATTATCATCTTATTTGGAATATAATTTCTAATTTCAAAAGTAAAATGGAAACGATTTGAAATCGAGTAAAATAATAAATAATCATTTGATTGCTGGTCTAACTAATATAACAATTTTTTGTGCCAGCTGTAGTAGTGGCCCCTTATTTGTCTGCTCCGGTCCTGGTCTACAGATATGAAGACACATCGTTTTTCAAGGATCATTTGCCCATCAGCTAAAGAAGGGCAACAAAAAAAGGAGATTGAAATGCCCGGCGGACTGCAAGCGATGGCCAATTAATATTACACAAATATGTGTGTTTGTTGTTGTTTTGACAAGTGCGCACAAGAGAATGTGTGGAAATGCTCTGGTTATACTATTTTCTTTTGCCCCACCCCCTGCTCTCACATCTACACACTACATGCATATGTATGTATGACCATAATTCCCATTTGTGTTTTGGTTTCATGCACAATTTGTCGTCACTTGGCGATGACTTACTTAATTCATTTAACAGTCAGAATCGGAGCGGCCTGTGGAACTCATTTGACTGCGAATGATGCGATGATGCCTCCACCTCGTTGTTGTAGTCGTGCTGTGGTCGTCATTCAGTCAGAGATCGTTGGTGGCTCAAGTTCACACTGCATAGAATCGAATTTGGAATGGCCTTTGCTTCATCCTCATCCACATCTGTCACATATTTGCTAACAGCCTTTGGGCATCATGATAGCAATAGTTCAGCTGCCAGCGGAAGTACTAATCCCGATTCTGAGGATTCGCAATTATCCCTAGCGGGTCATAGCCAAAATCAGAGTCATAGACCAAATGGACCACCCAGACAGAAGATTAATGCCCGCGAACGTTATCGCACATTTAAGTGAGTTGGCCATCTCAAATTGTTAAATCGAATCGCAAAGACAATAAAATATGCATTTGTTTTGTTTCTTAGTGTTAATTCCGCCTACGAGGCTTTGCGTAGTCTAATACCCACCGAACCCGTGAATCGTAAACTGTCTAAAATTGAGATTATACGTCTCGCCAGCAGTTATATAACACATCTAAATAGCACTTTACATGCAGGTAAGTATTAAAAAACATTTCACAAAATAAATTGATCAATAATTTCCTTTGAATAGGTACGGACTATCAGCCCTGTTTGCAACATCAAACACACAATGAAGGAAGTGAATTTGCAACACGTATTCGTATTTGTACATTTTGTTTTAAATCAAAGTAATATAATTAAAGTAACATAATTTAAATTCGAATTTCCCGCCTAATTGAAACGAAGTTCTCTATCATTCAATGGGTAAAGCATAAGACATCCAAATAATCTTGAAGAAACTTTTATTAGGATCTTTATTTGGATCCAGTGTTACTTCGAATTTAGTTTAGAATTGGGAAACGACAAACAGAGGGTTCAGTGTCGCCAGAGTCTTCCCCGTCTAATGAGGTAGGCATGAATTTAAAGGTGAAACACGAACTCGATGATGTTTCTTATATGTCCTTGGTGCAGGATGTTCATGTCTTGAATCTCGGGTTGTTGGTCTTCCTTTGCTATGAACACTGGCTGGAGTCTGTCCACTGAAACGGCGACCTCCTTTCTATTGATTTTAAGAACAAAGATTCGATCTGTAGTAAATAATCTCAATGTTTTGAGATTTTACTCTGGTTGCAATCCCTGGACAACAAAAACTATATTTTATGTATTATGGAAGTTTATTTATCCAGAGTACATTTTTTGTTTGTTTTAAATGTGACCGCCAAGCAAAAATGAGCTTTTCCGGCTCAAACTGTTACTCTCACCCTTAGGACTATTACTCTCACCATTGGGGCTTTTACTCTTCCCTTAGAACTATTACTCGCACCCTTAGGACTATTACTGTCACCCTTAGGAGTTTTCACTATCACCCTTAGGACTATTACTCTCCATTAGCACTTTTGCCCCCACCCTTAGGACTATTACGTTTAGCCTTAGGACTTTTACTCGCACCCTTAGGATTACAAAAAATTGCGCCAAAAAATTTGGCGTGAATATAATTTATAAACATTTCAATTGAAAAATATAAATAAATTTGTAAACAATATAAAATGCAGACTGCCAAACGTGTCCTGACGCCCAGTAAGCAGCAGAATGACGCCTCGCACGAGTCCACAGCAAAGAAATTCAAACAGCAATTAGACCTGAAAGATGAATTGGAAAATTTTCAATGGGACAACGATGATGATTTTGAGGATTTCGATGTGGATGCTGTGACAGTGGCCCACAAATTGGACCTGAGTCGATGGCAACGTTGTGTGGTCCAAGAAGTTGAACGACAAACCAAAACACATGAATTGCGGCTAATAGTGCGTCAAACTGTTGCCGAAGATCAGGATAAGGATGAGCTTACAGAGGCGGCGGCAACAGCTGTTTGTCATCTCCAAACACCATGGAATCAAACGGTGCTATCAACCGGTGATCTAATCTCATTGCAAGGTCAATGGCAGCCTTCACTGGGGGCTTATGTCATTAATCAGGATCATGGATATTGTGTCATTCATCCAGATTTACTGATTTCGGGCACGACGGTTACGGGTTCGTTATTCTGCCGCCGGAAGGCAGTGCTACAGGAACGTTTTCGTGGCCTAGATGCGGGCAATGCTGTGGTGAGTCCACATCTCAAGATTTCAATAGATATTTTGCAGTTTGTTAACCAATTATTTGATCTACAGATGGTTATTGGTACACTGGTTCATGAATTGCTCGAAAAGGTTCTTAGCCAAAAACTCTACGACGCTAACCAAATTCAAAAGGCACTTGAGAATATGTTTAGTAGTCCATCACTTGCCTCCATGCTCTATGGAGGTCGCTTAAGTCTTGGTGACCTGGAGCAGCAGCTGCAGCAATATGTTGAGCCCATTTTGGCCTTTGTCCAACAGTATATTAAGGGTATTAAGCCATCTGTGATGCCACATAACACATTCCAGGGACGGATTGAGCAAATTCACGATATTGAAGAGAATCTCTGGGTACCCCAATTGGGACTTAAGGGCAAAGTAGATGTATCTGTTAGATTGGCCAAACAGAAGCAGCCGATTCCCCTGGAGTTGAAGACAGGCCGTGCCAGCTTCTCAATGGAACACAAGGGACAACTGATGCTCTATCAAATGATGCAATCGGCACAAGGTCAGGAAACTAAAAGTGGACTGCTTCTTTATCTACGCGAGGGTCTCATGCAGGAGATACGCGGCGAGCGCAAGGATCAGCGTAGTCTGATTTGGTTACGCAATGAGTTGGCCCACTATTTGACCCGGCAAGTTCAATTTCCTGGAGATGGCAATGAACAGTCCGGCTCATCGGTGTTCCAGCTGCCGGAGCCCATTTATCATCACAAAGCCTGCGAGAATTGTGCATACAATACCATTTGTTGTAGTTTTGCCCAACGAGAGGCTTCACAACTTCAACTGGCTGAGGATCATCCATTGAGCGTCCTAATGCCAAAGGTGTTGGGACATCTTACCGAGGCCGATCAATCTTATGTTCAGCATTGGTGTGGCCTCTTGGGCCTGGAAGAGCAACATTCACGGCAATCCATTCAGGTGAATGCCTTGTGGACAAAGAGTAGCCTTAAGAGACAGAAACTGGGTCGAGCCATCGATCTTTTGAAGCTTGTGCCAGATCAGAAAGTCATCTACGAGGAGGGTCGTTACAGTCAGTCCTTGGCTTTACTTGACCATAAGGATGCCATATTAGATTTAACACTGAGTGGGGTAAGTGCTTAAACCATTCGAAGTTCGAAGTAATTTAATTGGAACTGCTCTTTTTCCAGTTCGATGTGGGTGAATATGTGATTGTTAGTTGCCATTCTCGACTGGCCATTGCAGCGGGTCACATTATCGCATTAACTAGTCGGAGTTTGACCCTTCAGCTGGAGCGTGATCTTAGCCAGATTTATGCTGGCGAGATCTTTATTATGGACAAGCATGAATCGCAATCGTTTGCCACCTTCAATTACACAAATCTGGGTCTTCTCATCTCACCGGGTGAAAGATATGATGAACTGCGCTCCATTGTGGTAGCCCGTAATCCACCCACAGAGCATAAAGTGCTGCCACGTCTGATTCTTACGGAAGGAGCCGAGATACTTGCCTCCCTCAATAAAGTACAAAAATCAGCTGCTCTGCGGGCATTGACCACGAATTCCTATCTGCTCATCAAAGGTTTGCCTGGTACGGGAAAAACACAGACTTTGGTCGCTCTGGTCCGTCTGCTTCATCTTCTTGGACGCAGTGTTATAGTCACAGCGCAAACCCATTCGGCTGTGGATAATTTACTACTCCGCCTGATGCCTTATAATCTGCCAATGATTAGATTGGGCTCCCGTTCTCGTTTACACCATCAATTGGAGTCGATAAGTGAATCCACATTGACGGCGGATTGCAAGTCTGTGGAACAGTTAACAGCCGCATTGGAGAAACCATCCATTGTGGGTGTCACTTGCCTGGGAGCCAATCACCCGATATTCCAGCATCGTCAATTCGATTATTGCATTGTGGATGAGGCCACTCAAGTTCTCCAGCCCACAGTGCTGCGTGTTTTAATGCATTGCAAACGATTCGTCCTTGTTGGCGATCCTGAGCAGCTGCCCCCGATCATAAGGTCTCTGGAGGCCCGTCAAAGAGGGGCCGACGAGACGCTCTTTCGCCGCTTGGATAGTGGAGAAGAGACCACAGCTGTGCTGACCCTGCAATATCGCATGAATCGAACCATCACTCGTTTGGCCAATCAATTGACCTATGGCCAGGCCCTTAAGTGTGCCGATGATCAGGTGGCCAATGCCCGACTTCAGCTACAAGCATCTCTGCCAGCTGCATCAAAGTGGGTACATCGTGCCCTTCAAAGTCACTTGGAACAAGCAGTCATCCTAATGGACACCCAGGATTGCTCGGACCGTTGCCACGAATATGCCAAGGGCTCAAAGAAACTTGGCGAAACCTGCTCATCCATTGAACAGCACTATGGTGAGGGTCAAAGCGAGGATACGAAACGTTCCAAGCGTCGTCAATCCAAATACACAAACTACTGTGAGGCTGCCATTGTGATGCATTTACTAAGACAACTGCTAGCTATTGGCTATGATGCCAACCGACTTGGTGTCATTGCTCCCTATCGCGCCCAGGTCGAGTTGTTGCGCAAATTGGGCAATGCCCTCGATCAGAATATCGAATTCAATACTGTGGATCAATATCAGGGCAGAGACAAGGATCTCATCATCTATAGTTGTGCCAAAACAGGCTCCATTGCCGTCGATGGCAATGAACAAATGGAGCGTAATCGTGAATCTGAAATCCTTGAGGATCAACGTCGTCTCACCGTGGCCATCACTCGAGCCAAGCACAAGCTAATCATACTGGGCGATGTCAAATGTCTGGAGCGCTATGGCCCCTTCAAACGTCTCTTTGAGCACATACCGGATCGTTGTCGTCTCCAGTTGATGGAGAATCGCATGGATTTCAATTGGAAGGCATTGCTCGATGAACTGGCCAAGCTAATGGGCGCCTAAATAAAAGTCATTATTTAAGATTTAAGATTTATTTATTTATATCTGAATCTATAATTGTATGCATTATCTTTTCTTCTCTTCATTGTTATTGCATGTGAATTATACGTTCCTTTTTTTCACCCACTGAGTTATGTTACTGAAAAAGTTTATTTTGTGTCCATTTCATGTGTTTTTACAATTACGAAAACTTTGAATATTTATTAAGTTAATTTTAGCTAGGAAATATATTTGTAATTCTTTACTAAAGTTAATAATTATTGAAGAGAAAACATCTAACCAAATGTTCATTAATATCTAAGATCAATCAGTTTTGTTGTTCATAAATATTAAAAAAAGAAAACTTTTTTATGTGCAGTCAAATTGAATGTTTTTAAATCCTCAATGAATGTTTGAAAGCTGAAAATGTTAAAGGCCCAAAACAGTTTGACCTGTTGCTTACTGGAATCACAGTTTCGAACTTATTTATGCCGTGAGGTGATTCTAAAGTCACTCAACTAAAACCACGGACATTCCTTCTTGAAATGCGTTGGTAAACAACATAAACCTTGACATCATTCGATATGTTTCGATTCTAAATGAATCATTATATCTCAACGTTAAGTCAAATTCCATAACTATAAGACCCTTTAGTTAGTATTTACCTTAAAATGTAGAACAAATTTTGATTGAGACAATTTCTAAGTTTGTTTAATTGTTGTTAAATTCAAATGTTCAATCTGGAATCTTTTGGAATTGTCTATACAAATATGAAACGCGCCTTTCGTTCGTTGATACAATGTACAAGGTACATTTGTGCGTTTTGTAGGAGCCCCCAAAACAAAATATTGAACAATTGGAATTTTAATTTCATATTTGAGATATGTAATTTTCGCACAACATTTTGAGCATTAAAATAACTGCATATTATGGCTATTAATTTTTTATTTGTTATTGTTTAAACGAAACGAAAACGTTGCTGTTCATTCGAAATCAAAACACACAATTAAACGCTTCAGATCATAACCATACATAACTAAAGAACCAAGCCAAAAGAGGGAGCCAATTTGGTTCATATATTATAAAAGATTCAGTATATAGTATTAGCAACTCTAAAAGATTCCATATCTTAATCAAAATGTCAGGTCAAGTGAGATTCACTTGAAAAAAAAATGTATGTAGACCAATTGTTTGGCCTTGCTTGCTTGATTATCATCAGAGCATCAAATCTTCGGATTTTCATCTAAAGTCAATTCAGTTTATTTAAGTTTTGGCTATATTTTATGGTTATTTACGTTTACCAACACACACACACTCACACGCTGTCGTTTCTCTTGTTTAGATTATGGTCTATAGAAGTATGTACATACATTTTGGTGTACAGGTATTTACATACATACATTTGTACATACGGCACACTTTCCCCTCGCCGCCTTAATACCACAAGTTTCTATTTTTATACCCTTACTGAAAAAAGTGTATTCGATTTGATTAAAGGGAGAAACATACATATACACTTATTCATCAACTAAACTCATTTCATTTTTCAACTGATAACTATTTTTTGGTTATATTGGTGCTTAACAAAAATATCAATAAGGGGAATCATCAGATCTGGCCAAGTCAGGAACTAGCAAGAGAAAGTTTCGAAAACATTTCAATATTCGACTCAGAACTATATTTCGGTAAATGAAAAAACATTGATTCGTCTTTGAATGTTTAGTATCCACTATCAAACTGATTTGTAAGGATATACAAGCTTTGACCCGATTAAAGTTAGTCTAAATGAAAATCTAGTTAGTAGCACTTGCATGATGACCTCCAATCGAAATCTGCGTGTTGAGTGATTGCGTTGATTTTGCCATATTTGCCAAATACTCGTTCATTTGACATTTTCCATAAGTATTGTAAATATGTCATTGTGCCACTTGCTTCCCTTTCAACCTGTTCTCTGTTTTTTTTTTTTATATGGTCACGCCCCAAGTTTGTCCATTAAGCGCCAGTTGATGGTTGGAAATTTTCAATTTGGTTCGCAATTTCTATTTGTCAAGTGTCAATAATGATTAGAACCCGTTAATGGCAACCAAGCCAGACCAGACCAGACCAGGCTTATATAAATGGGACGAGCCAAGGGAATCAAGTCAGAGTGCATCATGAGGACTCACCGCTCCAAAGGCAATGCAAGTGGCAACGACACCGATGACGATGAAGATGATGAAACAACAATCTGTAGTCGTGAGGCAATTAAGCGAAATATCATCTATTATCTCAAGAACACGACCTTGCATGGCCTGAAGTATATAGCTGAGGAGCATATAACCATACCAGAGCGGTAAATGAGATTAATTAATCATTTCCCTATTGCCAGGGACTCGCATTTGATTAGTTTTCATTTTTCCTTTTCTAGAGTTTTCTTTGGCATTTCGTTTATTGTGGTATTTTTGCATTTCGGGTTTTTTCATTTCTAATGTTTACATCAAATGGAGCGCCTCACCCATTATTATATCGACAAGCGCCAAGCAAAAACTCACTAGCAATATGCCCTTTCCGGCCATAACCATATGCAATCTTAACCAGGCTATGCTTTCTCGAGTCAAGCGACTTTCTAGGTAAATTGTAATTAGATTAGATGATATCGAATTAAATTGATTATCTATCTAGCTCGAATATCTCGCTGCTTATGAGCCTTTGTGATAAGAGTGGGGATCAAACTATCTCGTATATCGGTACCTGGAAATACTTCAAGGCCATTCTAATGGAGGTGGCCCAGCCGTGTGATGATATGTTAATCTCTTGCACCTTCGGGGCACGCAGAGAGAAATGCTCACTGCTGTTCACTTCGATACTAACAGATGATGGACTCTGTTGCAATTTCAATGCCCTGGATCCTTTCTATGTTATACGAAACTATAGTGACGATGTACGCTTGGAACCCGAAGAGGAGAATTCCAAATATGAAGCTGTCGACTGGACACCAGAAAATGGTTATTCCAAAAAGCTACCCGAGTTTTATTATCCCAGAACATCGGGTGGCACAGGCATACGCATGGGTCTTACTGTCGTTCTAAATGCATCTATTTCCGAGTATTATTGTACCAAATCCATGAGTGTAGGATTTAAGGTAATCACTTATCATAGTCTTGAGAAATGAATGGACATATTTACGATCTGGTCACAGGTTCTGGTACACAATCCCGCCGAATTACCCAAGGTTAGTAATTATGGTTTTCTTGTAACCGCTGGACGTGAAGCTCGCATACCCATTGAACCCATCTATGAAGATGCCTTGCCCAGCATCAGAAGCATTAAGAAGACAACGCGTCGCTGCCTCTTCTCCGATGAGAACGATTTGGCCTACTATCGCACTTATTCGCGCAAGAATTGCGAACTGGAATGTGAAGCTAAACTTCTGCTTATGGTATGCAGTTGCGTTTTATACTATTTGCCCAGAATCGATCCGGCTGCCCGGGTATGCGGACCGAATGACAATGCCTGCACAAATCAGGTGCAGACGGCGATTGAATCAACGCAATCGAATCTGTCGTGTGAGAGCTGTTGGCCCGGTTGCTTTGAATTGACCTACAGGGCAACCGTGTCGACATCGAGCATAATGACCGGTACAAGTTTTCAGCCAAGTGATGATCTGCTAGCGACTATCTTTAGGGGGCCCTATACGAAAATAAGCGAATTGTCAATGTTGCATTTTTACTATGTCTCCAATACATTTCGAAGCACTACCAAATCGGAGATGTTTGGCTTCACCGAGTTTCTATGTGAGTGTGATCCTCTCAATCAGTTGGAATTGAATAGCTTCTTCAAGTCTTCTCATTGCAGCAAATACTGGTGGACTGTTGGGTCTCTTTATGGGTTTTAGCATATTCTCAATTATCGAGATTGTCTACTATATAACAGTTCGTCCATATTGCGCCTCACGGACTATACAGCGACGCCGTCGTGAACATCAGGCTCAACTCCTGTGGTTAACCCCAGTACGAAAGCCGCAAGAACAAACAAAACAACGTCGTCGACGATGGGCTCCTCCACTTCCACCTCCACCGTATAGTCAATTGCAGAGTCAATCGCAGCGCAAGAAGACCAAGTTGAATAAGCTGGAAAAGAAGACTATCTGGCACACCTTGCGTGCTGGAGCACGGGATTCAACTACCGTCTATCCCTATGTGGACTAGTTGGTATATTGTTTTTGTTATTTCAACGTTTTAATGGTCTAGAAAATGAGTCTGAGGCACTTTGAACCAAAAGACAAATAAATGATGAGACCAACGAACTCGCACACACACACACATCGAGTGGGATGTGGGTGTTTTGAAGGGCCATACCGGAAACGCACTCCACGCCCACCACAAAACCAAACAAAACCAATATAATTTCGTATCAATATCAAATGGCGCTAATCGCCACGCGACTTCAATTTTAATTGCTTACCAAAAATAGAGAAAAAGAAATTAACCAAAGAAATAACAACGAAAAGAAAAAACAAAAAAAAAAAAGAAACAATCGATGGCAAACAATCAAAGTAGAATAAAATGTTTTTCTTTTCTTTTTCTCCTTGTTTGGGCCTAATTATTTTGGTCAAAGCAAGGAGGATGAGGAGGAGGAGGGGAAGGCGAAGGTAAGACCAAAAAATAAAACATTTAAGCATTATTTATGAATGTTTTACAAAACGAAAGCAGAAGAAAAACGAAACCAATTGAATATCAATTGGAATTGGCATTGGAATTTTGTAAATGTTCACAAGAATTTGCAGAGTTCAAAATACCCTGCAAATTCGATAGAAACCACATGGTGGCTCCATAATGCACCACTTGATATATAGTCTATACACTAACTTTGCAGATTCCAACAGTTATGCAGGCGAAGTGAACTTTGCTGCAGTTTGTCCTCCCTGACTCTCTCTCGTTATATACCCGTTATATACTCGTTATATACCCTTTTGGTTAACACTTTGCAAATTTCGAAAGAAAACTTATTTCAAATTCAAGATAAGTATAGAAAGACGTTTAAATTTGAAAATTATGTATGTATACATAAATGTTTTTAAAAAAATACTAAAATATTGCCATAAAAATGTTCACTATTGAACATTTTGATTTGAAATGGAAAAACCAAATAGTTAAAACTATTTGAAAACATTAAAATCTTTTGATTTTTTTTCAATAATTTGAAATGTGAATAATTTTACAACTTTTGAAATTTATTTGAAATTCAATGTCAATATCATTTTCTCTGCTTTCGTGTTTTAGTTTTTAATGACTTCTACTTTAAGGGTAGTGTGAAAACGGGGCATTAGTTTAGCAAATGGCTCGTTGTGTTTCGTGTCTGTCAATTGAAAATTAATAGATCGACTATTTTGGTTTGGCCAATTTGGTTTAAGTGCCACAACGACGACCACGACGATGAGTGAAAATTTTAGTGGCTAAAAGCAAAGAGCACTGATGTCACTTTACCCCAACACAATGACACTTTCTATCCTCCTTAACGCTGCTGCTGGTGCTGTGAGTATGTGAGTATGTGTGAATTGGTGTTTACCCTGGAACCTATGAGATAGAATTTTATGAGAGGGTTTCGGGTTGGCATGCATGTATGTATCTCGTATTCTTTTCTCCATCAATGTCAAGTGGGATTTTGCCGCATCGCGTCTCATCTTAAGTACATAAGTGGCCTCCGTTCACACTCATCCGAATCCGAATCGGCACTGGGACCCCTTCTACCCTATCTACCACCTCGCACTTTAATTCTCCTGGTAACAACAACACGCTGGCTTTTATTACATGGGGCAGCTGGAATATTTCAAATCACGCGTAAGTTTTACTTTTCATTTCATCTTTTCTTGCTTTTCCAACCTCTCTCTCTCTCTCTCTCTCTCTCTGTCTCTGTCTCTCTCTTTTCGTGAATGTAAACAAAACAAGTGTGAATCGTTGGCGGTATCTATATCTATACAGTTAAATTTTGTGTATTAGTATCTGTGGCATCGTTTCAATTTCAATAAATAAATTTTGCCTTTTGTTTTTCGGCTCATTTGCCTACTAGCTTAATCTCTATGTGTATGTATTTTCCAGTGCCTGTGATTCATTCACACCACCAAAAGAAAATAAAATCAAAAAAAGAAAACTAGGAAAATTATAAAATTTAACAACATGTGTTGATTTTTTGTTCTGTTTTTGCTGGTTTCGTATAAGAACTTCTCGACATCGGCAGCCAAAAAAAGAAAAGAAAGAAAAATCAAAATAAAACCAATTGATGGTTGGATTTACAGACATAAATCTCTTTAGAGGCGGAGCTTTCATTGTGCTTTAATTATAGAGTAAGTACTTAATTAATTAATTTGCTTTGACAGCTTTGGAGTGTCTGCTCTTTGGTTTGCTCGTATTGGAGCAGCAATGGGGAAATTCAGTACAGAATCCTAGGAAGGTCAGTATTGAATCCTGAATTTCAAATCCTGTTGATTTACTCTTTCAAATACTGTCAAACTCTTTGTTTGCTTTACGTTTTCAAGTACTGTGTTTCATTTCCATAAGATTTCCGTTACCATCTTGATGTTTCATTGTCTAAATGTTCTACATTGCGTATACGTCATGTGTACGAGTTGTTAGAGGCTGGGCATTTCCGTGGCTGTGTTGGCAACATTTTTAGTCGTATTTTTTATCTCAACGGTTTTAGTATGAAGAATACAATGACATGCACTAGACACACACACACACACACATGGACACCTTTATACGATGCGGCGGCATTTCATTTCCATATTTTGTATTTTTCTTTTTGTTCTTTTTTCGTGTTGCATGTTTATGTTGAGATAACAACAACAACAAGAGGAAGAACTACAATTGGCCAGCCACGTGGGTGGATATGATGCTGTCTACATACATATGCCAGCATTGGGTGTATTGCCTTGCCCCCATCTGCCAGCGTAGCCGCCAACTGCTCTGTCTACGTTAGCGTCTTCCATCTCTGTGGTCTTATAGTGAGCCTCCTCAGCGGAAATAGAAATTCAGTCAGAAATTGAACGTCGGGAAAGCGCGAGCGCTGAGCAACTCAACAAAAAACGAACAAAACAGAACCGAATACGAATTATAACAATAGAAATCTCTAAAGAACGCGTGCGCAGCATCTCTTCTCATTCATTCATTCAACCGAGGGACATCTTCAACACCCGCTCTGTGGCATGAAACTCACAAATCCGCATTGTCTGAGTTTCATATAACATATTTCGGTTTCCTTTCTTTTTCCTTTTTTTTTTTTTGTTTTGGTTTTGTTCTCGTGCGTGCATTGGCATATAAACATTTGTATAAACAATTAGTTTTTTGTGCGAATTAGGCAGCACAGCTGCTCTAGGTGCAAACGAGTGCTTACATTACATAGAACTGTTGCAAAATAAAAAAAAAAAAAAAAAATAAACACACTCACACACACATAAACAGACAGAAGAACTAAACAAAGTTGCAAAATGCATTCCACGACATGCGGCGTCAGTGCCTCAGCCACAAACCTTACTGCACTACAATCGTAAGTACCCAACGGGAAGACAAGCCAACGTTTTTATACTCTACATACAAATAATGTTAACTCTATGAACTCTAAAGTCGTTCCATTACTTGAATTTCCTAGTACATAATCGTTAGTCAAAAGAAAATGAATGCTATAGAATTCAATGTAAAGTAAATGAAATCCAATTGAACTTTGACTCTAATTCGAAAGTATATAACTTTGAATAGTTTTATAGGAAAAGAAAAAGTTGCTCAACACTTTCTGAAATGAAATATTTACATAAATGTATATCCTTTGCCATGTAAATACAAATCATTGTACATAATTATTCCCAATATTCACTGATATCTCAGCTGAAAAGATATGTGATAAGTCTAAATTTTGAAATGCATATAGATAAGAAAATAAATCATGTAGTGGAAATGAAATGAAATTTATCTAGATATACAGTGGTGGCAAAGTTTTTGGGATATAGAGTTTTAAGTCTCTTAATTTTGATTTTATGATAATGTTTTTGAACAGATTGCTCGTTTTCTTTTTCTGGTACACTTTAATGCGATACAAAAGGGACATAATTTCTAAAATTTCAAATATTAACAATAAACCTTTGAACCCTTTGAGAGTGATATTGATTTGTATCTTTTTGTTTTTGTAGTTTACTTAATAAATACCTCCGAACAAGACAATCGAACAATTTTCAACTTATTCATTGTTTGTGCCTTAAAAAAGTTTGTAAATTCAAAACATAACCAATATTCATTTCTCATGTGAGTTGTAAGACCTTTGAAAACCGAATAACTCGTTTGAGCTTTTGACTGTATTCATGCAATGTTTTTCTCATTACCTTTTCTTTTGGAATCTCATGCCCATAAAGTTCAAAATGTCCCCAGGCTGGGAAAAATGAATCTTTATTAGAAAGACTATGGCTTCCACTTTACTTAGTCTAGATTTGAATATAATATTTTACACTTTGGTCATAAAATTACTTACATGACTTTTTGTTTTGTCAAAATCGATCATAGAAAGCTTTGTAATATGAGTAATTGATGGAATTTGATCAAATTTTGAATATCAATCATTTTTATAAGCCAGCAAAGCACAACGTTTTATTTCTCTTTGGTTCTTATTTATGTCATTGAAAATGTTGGCCAATATTTCGTTTCGTTATTTGAAACTGATTTTTAAGAATAACTGAAGAAGAATCTGAATAATGTCTTTGTCTATGTGCAAATTTTTGATAATAATCAATATACCCTATGATTAACCACTTCATATGAACCACATAATTCATAAAAACTAAAGAAACAACTAAAGTAAAGCCTCAAGATGAGAAACCATTAAGAATGAAATCACTTTTCATATATGTTACTTATATAGAGAAATTGATATGTAAAATTGTGTTTCATAACTATCAAATTGAGTTCTTTTTCGTAATGTTGGTGTAATAAAAGTTGAGATTTAATTAGTTATTTGCACCATTAAGCAACTCATTTGATTAATATTCTTCTTCAATGGGAATTTTGTTATGTTTCTATAGACATTTAAATGATTTAAAGGCAAATTTTTTCACATTGGATCATTCTCTTTGTGAGTAAGTAAGTATTCCTGCATGAAGCAATCCATCAAAGAAAACTGGCCAAAGACAAACATAAAACGCTTGTGGTCTAAGGAGGATGTGAGAATGAGTAAGGGTAGTATGGGTGGTGTGGGGAGGGCGGGGGGCAGAGGATGGGTATGGGGATGTAGTTGGCATTCACACGCTGTGCTAGTTGAAGTAGCACAAATGTAAACAAACGCCTGCCGCCTTAGCCGAAGAAGAACTATGTATGTATGTCAGACAAACTGAAAATAGTTTGCAGTATGATTAAGAGATGGAGAGTCTTCTGGGTAAGTGAATGAGTGAGTGAGTGGGCCAGGAAAGAAGAGATAGAGTGGAAAGAGTGTTGGGGGTTTGGGTTTTTGGGATGATGCCACATGAAAGCGCAACGCATCGTAACAAAAGTGGATCACTCCAAACATACAACAAAAACAAATTGTTTCCTCAGCCAATTAATGAGCATGCTAAGTGTCTCTCTCTCCCTCTCAGTCTCTTTTCGATCATCTCCACACTTTTACACATGACTGACAGATGCTCTCCTTTTTATTTTCAGTCTGAAAAATTCCTTCAATTTGTTCAAGCGAAAGTAAAGAATTTTCCTATTTGCTGTTGGCTCGTCTTATTCAAAAGATCGGCCAAGGGCATCAAGTTATTGCAAGATTCGGTCTATGTGACATCATTGCAAATGCAACACCCACCCACTCACACACTCACACACACAGTGTGTGATCAATCTACACACACCTACACAGCTTTTGGCTGTTAATTGAATCTTGAAAATGGAAGTTGCTTATACTTATTGCTAGCTGATTTTGGTTCGTTACAATAGTTTGGAGAATAATGATCGCAAATACTGAAGATAAGAACGCTTTGTGGAAATTGAAACTCCTCAAAAAAATGTTTGACAATTTATCGAATTTCATTCAGATCAAATATTTATATATATAATTACATTGCTTTTTATATGGCAAGAGTGAGCGAGAAACATAGATTATGTCAAATAGGTGAAGTTTAAATAATCTCCAACAAATTTGCCCACCCACGCACACAAACACACACACACACACACAATCAGAGAGCGGCAATCTGGCATTAAAGCCAACCATTTGAAATACAATACCAATTTAATGTGTATAACAATATAAGGTAATATGCCGAGAGACGATTTTGTATTCTATCATAATCAGTCCATTGTGCAGTTTTGACCCCGCCACGCCTACACATAGACTGGCAACGCCCTCCCTCCCTCTTCTCAAGTGACGACTATCGCACACTGGTTCAAGAGACAGCAAATAAAAATGGAGATCAAAAGCGCGAAACGGAATCTTGATGACTCAAAATGATAAAACCATCAATAAGGCTTTTAAAATGCGACATATATAGATCAAGTCATGTGCCACGCCCATCGATAGCCTCCTTAATTAAAAAAAATTTGATTTTTTTCAGCAATAATTAAAGCTTGAATATGCAATTTCTTATGAATAGTTAACAAATTCTAATAAAATCAGCCAAAAAAATGGCTACGTTAAAAGACAAAGAAAGCTAATTTTCGTGGTTGGCCGCTAGTGGCGCTGTGGTGCTTATGGGATCTAAAGAAGTCCCGGACTAGCCGAATTGAAGGATTTCCAAATGTTACGGGATGATAAAAGATGTATGATCGATCGAATGAAAAGTTGATTCAATATTGATTCAGTTATCAAAATATACAAAATTGACAAAGATTCCGAAATTTTTTTCAAATTCGAAAGAACAGCAAACTATTGACTAAATTAGAGCTTCTTGAAATTAAAGTTTAATTTAGTCAATTTTTCGAGAATTTGAAAAATTCGTGGCTTTATTTTGACGTTAGCGTAATGTCTTTGAATCTGTACTAAAATGTCGAGAATTTAATTTTTATAAGTCTATAATAAAATATAAAAACTTTGCAAAACACAGTGGAAACCTCGAAAAAAGTAACCTCTATATAACTTTTAGCAGGTGTTCCCATTGGGTTTTGAACCACTGTCCAGCGTTAGATTATGCCATTTCATTTTTGCATTCATTTCAAGTACAGCTGCTTTCATTTGAATGAATTCGGACTCGATTGTTAGCGCTGGTTTTTTTTTTTTCTTTCTTTTTTTGGTGCTGTTGCTACTGATAATTTGTGCAATTTGTTGACACACATTTCAATTTTTTTGCATGTGCGTGGCTGGCAAATTGCACACTTTAGCTTCCAGCATTGCCGGCACGCCATCGACTGACTATTCGAATAATGCGCTTAGTTCACAGAGTAACTATGACATCCCCTTTAGGCCTTCCTCCTCTCCTCATCCCTCTGGCCGCACTGATTGTGGTCTTCGGTCGCTGCACTGACAATTCTTGAAATCAGAGAGAAAAAAAGAAGAAAAAAACTCTTTGACTTTTGTTGTCTTATCACTGAGTCGGACAAAGCTAGGAAAATGTCAACTGAAACTGCACCGGAAATCTGCGAACGCCCACCAAGCCAAGCCAAACCAAACCAAGACCGACTGACTGAATGACTGACTGAACGGATGTGATGTACGACTTTATATCCATTCGAATTCAAGACTATGACAACGGTTACAGACATCAAACGTCATTGCAATGACCTCATCTAAACCACTTTTTGCATCTACTTGATGGCAGATTGTTTTGTTTTTTTTTTTTTTGGGTAAAGATCACATAAGACTATGTAATTCATATACTAGGCTAAAATAAATTGTTCATTTATATATGTACATGTACATTTTAGATATATAAGTATATCGAGAGATATTTTTATCATACGATATGGTCGATTGAATCAAAATTATTGTTAAGGGGATCAAGATTTATATATAGAACTTATATATCACTTTCGCCATGGCATTTCATTTAGAAGAAAAGTCTATTCTATTCTATTTGCTATACAAAAGAAGTCAAATCTGTAAGTAGAAAATAATTTGGGTTTATCTTGTCGGAAAGTATTCAACAGATAAATAATTTGTGATAGGAAATTTTGGACAACAATTACCGAATTTTTGTATGTTGCTTGGGTGTGGGATTTTCTTTTTCTGGTATATTCAATTCGGTGACATCATGTTATTAGGAATGGAATATACTTATTTTGAGTTTTGGTCCCGTCCTCATTTAAGTATATGTGTATATCTGTGTGTGTGTGCGTGTGTGTGTGTATTGTCCGTGTTCCAGTTATGGGTTGTGGCTTCACTTTCTGTGTATCCACTTTTTGTGTGTCACTGTCAACAAATTGCTTTTAATGGCCCAGTGGGTGGGATGGTGAGAGACGGCTTTTGTCTAACGTAACCGCCACCCGCATTGCTCACCTCCCACCCACCGCACCGTCGCAAATCACAGGGGGGTGATGGGATGAATGGAGAAGGCCTTTAACATTCATTTGGGGGACAATATTTGTGATTTCCGCAGGCCAGCAAGAATTTTGCACTGCAGCAACATTAGCAAC
The DNA here is from genome assembly GCA_018150345.1 of Drosophila equinoxialis. NCBI lineage: Eukaryota > Metazoa > Arthropoda > Insecta > Diptera > Drosophilidae > Drosophila > Drosophila equinoxialis. Next base: position 1,470,764 of record JAECWI010000238.1, on the reverse strand, counting down.
AGCAGCAACAATAGCAACAACAACAACTAAAATAACAACAACACTTACAAAAGCAACAGTGACGGCAACAACGAAGTGACTCCTCGGGGCTAGACGAATCGCAGTCGCTATCATCAGTCGCTGTTGCCGTTGTCGTTGCCGTTTCTGTTGCTGTTGCTGTTGCCGTTGCCGTTGATGTTGCCGTCGCTGCCTCTGACTCTGTCGACGTCCCATTCTTAATTCAGTTGACCAACAGACGCAGACGACGCCGCAGACAAGACACGCGACTAAATCAAAATTCGAAAGAAACAAAACGTTCAAAACACAGCCCAACAAAAATTCTTCTAAAAAATTGTCTATACCCCACACAATCCCCAACAATCATCCATTTATTTACATACATAAAATATCAAGAGTATATATATATATATAGTATATATACTTATATCTGATCTATAACGATCTAAATTACGGTTGTGGAAAAAAATCGCGCGCGTAAATAATATTCTGAACAAAAAATCAAAAAGGTGACAACGAGCTTAATGAATTTTTCTACATATTGTAAAATTAGTTGATTGCTTTTTTTTTGTTTTTTTTTTCTATATACATTTTCTGTGCGTGTGCGTATGAAACTCGAAAAAAATATATAAATATTTCTTTTAATTTTTTTTTTTTTTTTTTTTTTTTGATTCTTGCTGGTTCGCCCACCTGTAACAGGAAAAAGAAACGTTGGCGATTTCAGGCATTGGCAACAGAAGCAACAGCAACAAGTCCAAGTCCAAGTCTAGGGCCAAGCAAAATTTTGACTTTACTGACAACGTTTGCTTAGTTGTTCGTTCTTTGCTTTTCGTCTGCTCTTCTTTTGCTTGTTTTCTTCTTTGTGAGTATTTTCAGTTTCATTTTGCAATTATTATATTTATAAATAACTGAGAAGGAAAAAACACACACACACACACACACAGATAAAGAGACACATCAAATAAATGCCAGACGCCAAAAAATAAGAAAGAAATTGCCGCCAAGACACAGAAAATTGGGAAAACTTGTTGTTGAGATGCATTGAAAATATTTTGTGTGTGGAAAAAATTAGAGACAGAGAAAGAGAGGAAAAACAATGAACAAAAAAAACGAATACACATACGGCCGGGAATGAAAACAGAAACGAATAATCCATGTGAAAGCTAATTTGTCATTAAAAACGTCTTGTTTTTCATATTTTATTCAACATTATGTTCGAGGCTCTAGTCCTCAAGGAACGCTCTAACTTTTAAGTGGACCAGGTTTTTCTTCAGAGGCAACAATTTGCTTTTGGATCTGTTGAAATTGCTTATAAATTAGATGTTTTGAAATATATTAAAGTTATTTATAGTTGACTAGATCTTCAACTATATTGAAGTTAATCAAAACTCAGAGTCAGCCATCTGGATATCTGGATTGATCGTCAATCACTCTATATCAACAAACCTTAGTTAAATAACAAACATTTATAACTAATGCTTGGATCGAACCGGTTTAAGTATAATTATAACCACAATAGTCAAAGTCTTAAGCTTTGCCTTCAAATTGGTCAAGACCAATATCAAAAATTGTTGAGAAAGTTATCAAAATAAAATTACGTAGTAACTTATGTTAGTATAACAGGCTAAAACTACTTGCGAATTACAATGAAGTAATGTGAGAAATGATTCTATACACTCAAAGCAGGGACTAAACATATGCAATAAGGGAAAAGGAACTTTGAGGGCTTGACTATAAAGTTGTACGTAGTGTCAGTGTTTCAAGGCTAAAACTGGTTGTGAATCACAATTAAGTAAAACCAGAAATCACCTTAAGCATTGGGTTGTTCAGCGGAGAATTACATATGTATATAAAATCCGTTTTAAGATTAATATTTGTATAAACAAATTGTTGAATTCAAATGATCCTTATATAAAAATGAATGTTTGACATCTAAGAATCATAAATTTCACTTTGAAATACGCTATAATCAAATCTGAACAAAACAAAAAGGGGTTCAGAATTTAAAAACTCTTGAAAAACCTATGTAGTAAAATTTGTAAAGATCAAAACTAGTTTGGGACTTTGGAGCAAGTAAAGAGATTTGTTATCTCCTAGTGGCTTCATTTGTATTTTCTAAAACTGGTGGAGAGAGTTGAACTTTCTATTGCTAATTCAACACACACAGCGAACTATCTTTAGAAGTGCTGCTGTTGACAATTAACCAATCCTTAGTGATAAGTACATACACATACTAAGGGCTCACTGTTCTCTAACTCTCTCCATTTCTCCCTCTTTCTATCTATCTCTTTCTCTTTCTCTGATTACAATGTATGTGAATGTATCTTTATCAAGCCTTTGAGCTTCAATTGTTAACTCAAATCTCGGTCTCGGATTTTGCTTTTGTTTTGTTTTTTTTTTTTTTATTGTTTTCTACTCTTGTTTTATTCATCTTAGGTTTGGTTGAATGGCAGGCACTTAGTAGTTCCCCTAGTTGCATTTACTTTCCACAGTACAGTACTGTAATCGACGCTAAACGGCGTCTCGTTTTCATTTCGGGAATCCGCCTCGCACACTGATTGCTGACAACTTAATCAACATTTTGAGCACAACAATCATAAGGCATTCTCTCTATATATAGTATCTACGTACATATGAAACACCCGTCTGTGTGTCTATCTTTTGTGCACACTGGGTATAACATATGGCTACAGACTAGGTACACATACTCACATCCATCCGTCTATCCATTCATCCAACCATCTATCTATCTATCCATCTATATGGACTACAATACTTATCTGTCGGCTAAAAAACGTCCCTGAACTTTGGGCGCGCAATCAATTTGCACTGTCACAAAATGGAAAATGCGAAATGTGTCAAAATGTTCTAATATAATAAGTATCTACATACGTATACATTTTTTTCCTATGTACTGTACAATACAGATGCCTGTGAATCGGGCCTCACGCAATTCAAGCTAAACTAAACTAAGCTAAACCGATCTAAGCTAAACTAAACTAAGCATAGTCAATGCAAGATCTTTGTCTCCGAAAGAACCTATGGGGGAACATCTATTCCTCCTTACATACATACATACATAGGTGCTATTTTTTAGCACTTCTACAGATTTGAAACCAAGTCAAATAGATGAATGATAAGTGCCCACATTATATGTATAGATGATATACCTACTCTCAAACAGTTTGATGTTTGTTGTTTGGCCAAACTTGCTTGCCTTTACCATTTCGATAATAATAGTTGAGATTACAATGAGATTGTCCTGGTGACAAAAGCAATGTTTATGTTTAGCTTGATGAAAACTTGAAAAACTTAAGACACCAATAGTTCTTAAGTAGATCTTTAACTAAAACAAATTTCATAAAAATCTGAGTGAGAACAGTCAAGTTATAGGTAGGAATAAGGACAGACATGGCCCATAGATCCGCCAATGTGCGGTATGGCGTGAAAGCAATGACTTACTTCTATATTTTTATAATATAGAATGACTAATTTACTTATTACAAGAATCCATTAATGTTAAATGAATTAAATTATATAATTTAAATTACATAAAAATTCCCAACAACGATCGTAATAGTTTTTCCAAGAAATACACAATGCTATGACCAGTTTGGGGATAAAAAAAAAGGGAGGTGATGTTGGTGATATGTAGTGTTGACTTAAGTCAATGTGGTCAAGCTGGCCATTAGTATTGCGTGCAATTAAATTGTAGACATACATAAATTATACATACGTACCAACATTTGGATGGCTTTACGATCTGTCTGCGCCTTCTTCATTTTCATTTTCATCTACATGTAGTTGCTTTTGTGTTTTCAATTCTCTCGTTTGTTATTTGCTGTAGTTTTTCCACACCAAACTTGAGAAATTTTGTGGGTACATTTAATACCCACAGACATACATAAATACATAAATAAGTACTATAAGTAAGTAGGTACATACAATTTGACTAAGGTCGTTCAACAACTCTTGACTTGGCTTGACTTGACTCGCCTCTTTTTTAATTTGATATTTCATTTTCCTAGGTATTTAAATACCCTATTACAAATATTATCTAACTATCAATGAATAAATTAAATTGAAATAGGATATAGGGTATCACAAAGTCTACAATTGATTTTTTTGATAGTCAAATTTTCGGCTTGATTTATTTGTGTTTGACATTTTTTTGTCAGTTTCTGTCGCTTTTGTCTTTCATGCATTTTAATTGTTGATTTAATTGCTCAAACGCTCAACAAAAAAAATCAAATCGAATGCAAATTTGTTGAAAATCCTATTGAATATTACCAATGAGCCATGATCTATGATCAATGAGCATGGCGGTGCTTGATAATGGCATAATTAGTAGTCACTAAATCAATGAAAACTACTCCAAACTTTCATAATTCAGTCTTGTTGTTGTTGTTGTTGTTGCTGTGATATGTTAATAATCAAAATGGTTTTAGTTGCCCCCGATAAGCTTGCCGGCTGAGATGAAAGTCTAGGGCAACGATTGAGCACCATCAATGGAGAATCACAATATATATATATGCCAACTACCCACATGCATACACATATACATATATGTATATATGTGTGCATGTATGTATATATGACTAAGCGATAAAGCTAATTAACTGAAGTATTTCATTGGGCCACACCCAGAGATTTTCCATTTGTGGTATAGTTATCAATTGAAACATTAACATTTTCCACACAACTCACGTACTTCTTTTTGAATAATTGTTTTTGAACAACCAATTTCAATTCCGTATCCGAATTCGAATCCGAATCCAATGTCTTTCATGGTCTCATCCAAATATGGCCAAGTCGGCGCATGCGCCATAGAAATCATTTGTCGTCTTAGACACTGACCAGACACATAAGTGATCCACCAATTGCCGGACATGACCGACTAACTTTCTACGGACAATCGTTGGGTTACATTTACAATATGCAAAATCCTAAAATCAAGATAAAATTAGATTGTTTAAATAGTGAAACATCCTCCGGAAATTGAAAATTCTTTAAAGTAATTTTATTGGTTTTTTCAGAATCAATCGGAAACATCAGCAACTCTTCTTTTAAAAGAATTAGAAGATGGTTTAAAAAAAGCCATTTGAATGAAAGAGTTTTTATAGAATTTCGTATTACTTTTGGCATGCCGACATTAGTTTCCGGTTAAACGATTACCCATTAGCTTTTTTTCTTTTCTTTTTTTTTTTTTTGTTTGGTTTGTGTTTCTTGCCACGGGGGAGCCATAAACCCAAATTGCATTCCCCATAGCTCATAATTGATGCTTCTGATGCTTGTGATTCTTGGCTATTCTTCAGGCGGCCGTTTAACGAAAACGAAATTAAATTAAATGCAGTTGACCCAAAAATAGCAACAACAGCAACGTCAAATGCCTTCTGAGTAGCAACAAAAACATTAATTTGCAATTAAACAGGGTGTCCCAAATGTATGAATAGCAATTTCATTAACTAATATAGAAAGATCGTTTCATGAACTGTCATATAGGCAAGGCTATGCTTTCAAAGGTGTTTCTTGTCCTCAAGGCTCATGCCTTTCTCCGTTCCTATATACCGGTACTAAACGATTGCACTGCGATTGTTTCATCTGGACTCTGAAATTTCATCGACCACTGGGCAAGCTTTTTCTTTCAATTGTCTCAACAGAACAGAATAAGCCATAGATATATTTGCCAGAAAGTCATATCAGGTTAAACCAAGAGAGAAAACATCTTAGATGCTTGGGCCATATTCTAGACAGATCAGTATTTCAAGCTGGACCTTCGATCTGGACAGATATCGAAAAAACTATCATATTATAAGACGTACAAAAATTTTAGAATTTTACCACAAATGAAATGACAAATGACTTGCATATATTCACGCAAAATTTGATAATAGATATTTGTACTCTAACGTATACACAGAATATCTAGTTCTAGTCGTAAGTTTGATCTAAATGTGTGTGTGTGTATGTATGTTTGTCGACCCCCCTCCAACCCATGTATGTATGCGTAGTGTTGATATGGTTTTGTGTTTATGTGTATGTGCGTCTAGTCTGATGAAGCAACTTCACCAGCTTTTTCATCAGCCTTGGCTCCAGCAATGGCAACCTCCTCGAAGCTCTCGACCAGATCAGGCACATCATCATCACTGGCATCCGCATCAGCGGCATCGCCAGCACCACCAGCAGCGCTCTTGTTGGCCATTTCTGTGGCAATCTTCTTCAGTTGATGTAAGAACTGGGGTCCAAGCTCTGTCAAAATGCCGGGCACCATTTCCGAGATCGTCTTGTTCTCGGCGTGACCGGTAATGGCGAACATGTTGATTGGCAGCGCAACCTGTGCCATAGGATTGTGGAAATGAATGACGGTGCCGTCATTCTTGATAATGTTCACCTCCTCGATTCCTCCGGGAATGCTGTTCACCGAAAGCTTCTTTAATGATGCCTGCAGCTTCTTGTCATCGGTGGCGGGGGTGGAGTGGACAATCTTCTTCTTGCGGCGGGGGTGCCCTTGCCACCAATGCGGACCTCTGCCTCCAATTTCTTGAGTTTTTCTGGATTCATTTTGATTTTTACTATAATTTAGCACGGATCTTTGCTGGAAAACACGTGCGGCCAGTTGTAGTCAAAAAAAAAAATAAATATATTTTACATTTACTCTCTAAATAATGGGTTTCTAATCGAAATTTTCTAAATCAATGAAATCTGTTATGAAACTAAGTGAATATACGTATAGAAGATTTTGAAAATAATATAAATAACTACTTAGATTGAAAAGAATTTTTAAGAGATTTAACATTTTTCTTTGATGTTTCTATTAAAATGAAATTAAATACATATTTGAAATGGATTTCAAAATTATTGACAATTCAATCAAGAAAACGCACCCTGTTTGCCTGATGTCGTCCAACATCAACGATAACATAGTTGTCCAGGTCATGTCAGGTCAGAAGGTGTTAGGAGCTATAGCACTTAAGGTTATTGTTTTTGTTGTTGCAAGTACACGAACTGTAGGCGCAATTAACCCAATTTGCCAGACCAACGCCACGCCCAGCTAGCATACATCGCCCTTACCCCACCAACCCACCATCACTTTTTACAATCACAACATTCAGTTATAAATGTGAGGAAAAGAAAGCGCAAAAACGCAAAAATTTTACCATATGGGTGCGCCGAAGTCTCAATGCCCTTGTGTTTTTAGAGTATTTGCAGTCACATGAAGTGTAGTTAAACCAAAGGCTAATAATTTCCAGGCTCAGATTGCTAACAATTTAAATAACTCTCTCTTCCCCTCTCTACTTGGCAGTTCATCAAATACATGCTAGTCTATATATAGACGACTGAGCGGTTGAGGTTGAAAAAAACTTTTTGCTTTTATATTACAAAAGTTTTGCTAGCACAATTATAATACCTTTCGCTAGTAGCAATAACAGCATTAGAAAGAAATTCATAGGAAAGAAAGAAGAAGGAAAAAAAATGCATAACACGCGTTCTGTCCTCCTATCGCGACCCCTTCTCCTTTGCGACCTATTTTGTCATGGTACGCGATACTACGACTCCCCCACACCCACAGGAGACATACACGCGACCACAAAGCAGCACACATCCTGCATTAACATCGATGTTACCGATGATAATGACGATGACGGCAGCAAGTCGTCGCTCGGTTCGGTCGATTCTGTTCTGTGTAGTTGCCTGTATATTGTGCGCATTTTCAGTTGTCCTGGCGACGTCAAGTAAAACTGTTGCATACTTTAGTGCGCGCCGCTTCCCTTACCTTACCTAAACACACAAATTTAACTGTTGCACATATCTCTCTGTGTTTTTTCTATTTTATAGAACTGGCGGAGGAGCATCAGATGCTCACAAGATGGTCCACCATAATAATGAAGATGCCATGAATAAAATTCCACTCAAATCCGCCAGTGGTTTGGATGATGAAGAGAAAAATGGCGGTGAGCTGATTCAGGATACGGCAGCCGTCGAGGAGGCGCGTCGTGAACAAATGTAAGTTTTTCAAAATTTATTCCAAAAGTAAGCAAAAATTGAATTTAATTCGTACTCTTACTCTTACTCTTACTTCTCTAACATATGTGTCTATATTTTTTTAAGTATTTCCAAACATTTGTCTAAATTGAAATTGTGACCAGCCTAACCCTTTCAGAATCCGTGTGACCAATGGTCAAGAGTTTATGAACACTTTGTGTGGACTCATTTGAAACCGGTCCTGAAAATTCAAAATATTAAACAAAGGATATTTTCTATGCTTAAAACAAAAATATTTTCTTTCAACTAAAATAATTACTAATTGGCATTGGTTTTGATTTCACAGGCGTGCCAACATGTTGGCCTGGATGAAGAAACTCACAATTGTATTGATCTGCTTTATTGGCATTGCCTTGATCAGCTACGTTATAATCAGTCTCTGTTTTAGCGGTAAGTTAGAATTTGATTCGATTTGTTAAATCGTAAAATATCGAATGCAGCCAAAAATCACATCACTAACACCTCACTCACCGGCAACTAAAAAACCATTCCACCAAATACACAGACACAACCAATATACTACATGCACACACAATCACAAAATCACACACACAGCAAGACAATTCACTTGAGAAATTTGAGATCATCCTATACCCTTTACCCATAGGATAAGGTCAAAAGTATATTAGCTAAATTTGTAATGCAGAAAAGTGTGTTAATAAAGCAGAGATGAAAAGTTAGATCAGGACATCAAAAGTCAGGCAATTGATCCTAGGTATGTATATAACTAGTCAGCTAATTTACATAATTAATAAAGAGGGGAGGGAGAAGAACTTTAAGACTGAGATGGTTTCATATTGATATGGCTATTGAGTTTAGTTTAGTAATAGGTATCTTAGTAGTTGTTGCCCCCGACTTGACATGACTTACTGATTGCTTTCCTGTCTGCATGCCATCTTTGCCTAGTATCATTTTCCCCTTTCGTTCATCCTTAACCAAGCACCGGCATTTAATTTAGAGAAAAAAAAAAAACTAGATATCATTTCTTCTTCTTGTGGCACAATAAAGTAATGACATGGGAAAAAAATACCCAAAAACTTTACACCTTAACTCACTAAACAACAACAACAATTGCACCAACAACAACCACAACGCAGACTGGCCAAAATCAACACCATATAGAAACAACAATACAATGGCCACAACGACAACAGCAACAGTCTTGGCCGCATCGGCAGCATCAGCAGCAACAGCAACGACACCAGCAACAGCAACAGTAATTGCAACAAGTAGCACAGCACCAATAGCACCAACAGCAGCAACAGCAACAACAACAACAGCAGCAGCAATTATAGTTAGCACAACAACAACAACTACTACTACAACAACAACAACAACAACAACAACAGAAAGCACACCAACAACAACACCAAGCAACACAAATACCAGCAGCAACACACTTAAAACATTTACTTTAACAGATGAGCAACAGGATGCCGAGGACAGCAGCAGCAGCAGCAACAACATGGACAACCTGAGAATGGATGGTACCACCTCAGCCTCTGGTCTCTTGGCACCAAATGTGGCAGCCTCCACATTACCCACATCAGCGCCTGATACATCGTTCGATGCTCGCTACAATGGCAGTGTGACATTTCAATCAAAATTGGGTGTCTATCAGAATGCAGCCGTTTGTACTGACAGAGTGGAATGCAGTCAAATAGCCAGGTAAGAGTTGAAAATGAAAAATGAATGTTTTAACCCAACACAGTCATTCTCTATGTAGAAATACAATTGGTCTTGCCACATTAAAGTCTCAAAAACTAAATTTCGAAATATCGAATTTAACTTTCACACTGAAAAATGATTTTCTAATTTCCATTATGACCTCGAAATCTTATATCCCGCAATAGATCCAAAATTCAACTAGGAAGAACCTTAAGTTCAATAAGGTCCTATACGGGACATCGAATAGATGACTTCTTTGTAGTCGCCACAACATAATAGACTTTGTTTTGGCAGAGTTCTCTGATGGCTATTCTAATACGTCTTTTACTAAGCGTGTAAAAGAAAATTAGGGCACAGCCATAAGTTATCAAAAGAAAGAAAGAGAAACAGTGGGATAAAAACCAAAGGACATTTCTATTTTTGCAATTGCTACTAAATTGAGTGACAAAGTCCTGGCTAAAGGATATGATTATGGCATAACTCATTTAAGTTTATTGATTGCATTGTATGATGTTCTCTTTGCAGTGACATTCTCAGTCGCAATGGCAGCGCCGTGGATGCAGCAATTGCTGCCCTACTTTGCAATGGCTTGATCATGCCCCAGAGCATGGGAATTGGCGGTGGCAACCTAATGAATGTGTACAAGCGTAAGAATCGTCATGCCTATTCGATAGATGCCCGCGAGGTGGCTCCATATGCGGCTGAAGAGGATATGTTCAGTGCAAATCCAAATGCCTCATTATATGGACCCTTGAGTATTGCAGTGCCTGGTGAATTGATGGGCTACCATGAAGCGCACAAAAGATTTGGTCAATTGCCATGGAGTGAATTGGTGGCTCCTTCATTGAAACTATGTGAGACAGGTTATCAAATAAGCACTCATATGTATGACAGTTTAAAGCGATTGCACTCGGTAATCAAGGGCAAATATGGTTTTGAGTGAGTAGTTCGTGTAGCGTGGAAAGAATTTCTCTTATTAAGGCTTATCATGTTTTTTTTTTTTTTTTTTGGTAGACATTACTTCAATCAGGATACTGGCTCGCTGCACAAGCCTGGTACATTGATAAAGCCACTGAAAGAACGTTGTGCCTCATATCAGTTAATTGCGGACAATGGTCCCTTGGACTTTTACAATGGAACATTGGCCAACCTACTATTGGAGGACCTCAAAGAAATGGGCAGCCTGGTTAAGGCTGGTGATCTACAAAACTATGAAGCCGATGTGGTTAACTCAATAACAATGGATCTCGGCGAGAATACACTCTATGTGATGCCGCCAGTTAGCAGTGGATCGTTGGTCGCTCACGCTTTAAGCATACTCCAGGGATATAATTTCACCAAAGCCGATCTAGCTGACGATGAGTCTAAGGCCCGGACATTCCATCGCATTGCAGAGGCAATGAAATTCGCCTTTGCCCGACGTGGGGAATTGGGTGATCTGCGAGCAAATGATGTGCGCGAACTGATTAGTCAGCTAAACAGTGTTGAATTCGGGGCCGAGCATCGAGCCATGATTAATGACAGCTCAGTGCTGGATGGGCCACAGGAATATGGAGCACAATTCGCCAGTAATGATGAAAGTCACGGCACTAGCCATATGTCAATAGTAGCCCCCCAATGGCGATGCCGTTTCTGTCACTAGCTCAGTGAACTTGTAGTGAGTAGATCTTCAAGTTGATTATATATTGAAGAACAATCTATTGATTATTGTTTCACGTTTTTTTGTTTTAGTTTTGGTGCAAATTTGATTGGTCCTCGCACTGGTATCATTCTAAACAGTGGCATGAATGATTTCTCCGTCGAGGGCAACTTTTTTGGAGTACCTCAGTCGCAGGCAAATGTTATTGGCCCCTATAAGAGAGCAATGTCCTCAATGTCACCAGTTTTATTGGCTGACAAGGAGGGCGATATACGTCTAGTCGTTGGATCAGCCGGTGGAACTCGCATTGTGGATGCCATTGTCCTGGTGATCGCTCGTGTCCTGTGGTTCGGTGAAGATCTAAAGACAGCGATAGATGCGCCTCGTTTCCATCATCAATTGTTTCCAGATGTCTTTGAATATCAGCCAGATGGTTTCTCCGATGCAGTACTCCAGTTGATTGCGAAACGGGGGCATGTGTTGAAGAAATCTGCACCAGTTACATCCGTGGTATGTGCCATAGAGAAAAATGCAACAGGGATTTATGCCAATGCCGATTATCGTAAACGTGGCGGAGTTGCGGGCTTTTAGGGGCACTTACACACACACACACACACCAAACTCACACATACATATTCACACTAACACACAACACACAAACACATACATCATCGTCAAGTGAGATTAGAACAGAAGAAGCAGGAGTTAAAACCGCTAACATCAAGTGCAAGTGAAAGTATTTAAGCTAGCTAAGTATTTCTTTTTTTTACACATTATGTATATCGTACGTTATATAAATTTATATTGCTACCTACTACATACATACGTCTGTACTACTATCTGATAAAATAAAACTGAAAACAGAAACACAAACAAAACAAATCAAATCAAATTCCAGGCAAACAATATTCATTGCCTACTTTTGAGAGCATCGCACTTTCAGCTGCCACATACAAAAATTGATGTCGCCTTATTGAATGTTTATGAGAACAGAAATGGCTAGTAGGTCGACTCACGACATGTGGAGAACCAATTTTCAATCGAGTGGGAGTTGCCTTACACTGCCAAAAACTTTAGGTGAACGAATTTCAATCTATATTGACATTAACGCAATGTAAAATGCTGTTAATTTATTGTTTTCGTTTATTCATTGCATTGATTGTACGATGTAATGTAAAGTTTGTCAATATACCATTATCTGTTTTTTTATTCCAGTTAGTTTTTATGCAAAGTCACAAATTTATAAAAAGAAAATAAGCCAAAACCCCTTGAACCCTTAGAAAAAGGATGTTGGACCACCAAAACTAACAATAAGATAACTAGCTGTATATAAGAAATAATCTCCTTTGGGTTGAATTTTCCGATTTTTGTATGCATTTTTTGTGTCATTCGACACTTGAAGTCGTGTTAAGTTACTAATTGATACAAATAACATATTTTTCTTGATCTACGATTGAATAAGGTATATAACCGTCTAATAAGGTATATTTGAATAAAGTCGGACTACAATGATGTACCATATGCAATGAATCTACAAATATTTTGAAAATAGACCGAAAATTTCCAAAGTTAAGGATTATTTTAACACATTTTTATTTGTGTCGAACATTCAAATTGGTAGCTAATGTTTCTTGTTTGCATTATGATCCCGAAAGCTAGTATGTATTTTCGGTTTTTTGATTGGCTTAATCCGGGCAGGAGCTGGCCTTATCCGACGCTGCCTGTGTAAGTAACTCGACACTAATTTGTAAGATTTCACTTTAATAACAACTCAAATTATGGTTATGGAACAAAACAATATGTTAATATTTATATATATATATTTTTTTTTTAATGTACAATAAATGCGTTCCCTTTAAGACAATAAATTGGATATTTAAAAATAAGTTTGCCTACAATTAATAAAAAAAAAAAAAAGTGGATTCATTTATGAATTCGTTTTACGACTTTCTGTCCAACTAATAGCTGGCTGCCCAGGAACATTTATCCCAACAAATTTGCGTTTGAGTTTGATTATGATCCACCAGCAGTATTGAAGACAAATGGCATAGCGTGTTTAGTTATGTGCAAAAAGCTTGTTAAGCTAAAAATTATAAATGTGAATACATATATATATATATATATATATATATGGTATGTATAATAATGAATCTATTCGAAATATAAAATAATTAAAAATACAATTAAACGAATGAAATAAAAAGCTGATCATTGGCCTTTGTACATAAATAAATGTATGAAACGTAATTCTATCAAAAAATATTGCATATTAAATTCCAAATATATCTACAGCTAAAAAAAAATGGAGAGAAAACCAAGTGATTGCTTTTTCACTTGATAATTATCTCAGCTGGCGGCAAAATATTATCACCGTGAAGACAATACCAAATGCTGGAATACCAAATGGTGCGATCTACCCACTCACTGCCCGCCAGAACATGACCGATATATGGAGCATCGCGTGATCTAATCCATGAGAAATGAAAGCGAGACATTAGAGTTGTCAAGGGGTTAACCCAGTATTAATTTACCTCATTATTTGCGACTGAGTGCGCTCCACAAATGTAATGGCCCAACTCCAAGGGAAATCGCGCTTTCGTTCACAACCCAAATACGCCGTAGAACTATGCAAGAAGATCTCACGGACTATGGTGGTTTTGTCGTTCTTATCCTTCTTGGACACAACAATTTTGCCATCACGCAATTCGCATTGGAATGTTTTAAAGGCCTTTGTTCGATAGTCGGCGAAGCGTAGCTCCTTGCCAGGTGTGACTGTAGCCAAATTTTTCACAGCACGTTGCACTTCACGCAACATTTCAATGGGTCGAACCATTAGATAGTTATGCTTGCGATCCTCTTCTGGCCAATACGACCAATTAAGTATAACATCAAACACTTTGGCATCATGATGTAGAGGTCGCTCCAGGCTATCATTCAATATGACCTCATAGAGCGTTAGCTGATGAGTGGGCAGTCCCATTTTACTGGAATATTCACGGCACAGTTCGTAGGCAGTTTTGGTGGGTGAAATTGTTGCATTCACTTGCGTCTTTTCCTGTCATTTCGTATAAAATCAAATCAAAATGATTTATAATATTCTATTGAGTAACCAAGGCCAAGTCAAGCACTCACCTCTGTGGTATTATCGGGATTCGGATTAAGACTAATCCAAATTTTAATATCTCCTGATTGCTTTACAGCATCTTTAAGTGACTCTGCTGCGGCATAATACTTTTGCAGGCATGCCAGCATGGCCTGCTCACGTTTCTAGAATTATAGACAACATAAATATAGTAAATGACGACCATAAAGAAGTAAATATAATTACAATTTCATCGGCACTGCAGGGAAATAGATTCTTGTAAAGGAATATCAGATCACTAAGCACATCGGCCTCCTTTTGTGAATAGATGAGCTCATCGGTCTAAAGCAAAACGAAATAGAAGTTATGAAGTTAGAACAGAGATAAACACAGAGGCACCCGGTGCCTCGGTGGACTCACCTTTTAGCTAGCAATGTTGGTCCCCATATCATGGTCAAATTTTGTACACTCATCTTATTTTTGGCCTGCTGGGAACTAATGAATACCAAATGACCCACAATCCGACGCAATGTCTCGTGCTCAATGGTCGAGAGACGTGCCAAAAGTTCTTTGTAGATGGGTATCTTCTCGGTGGCCACGGCCAATTCGGTTACAAAGACAAAGCTATCGGTTAGCTTGCCCAGCAAACGCTCTGGCAAATCCCGCATGAAACGTTTCAGCACATTGGCCACATCGTGCTCGTTGTACTCATTTCGTGTGATCTCCACATTAAAGGCATCCGCTCGAAAGGCGCTCATCAATTTGTGCATAGAATTCTCTGATCCAGACTTGCGATAAATTCCCTCAGACATGGAACCATGAATATAGACAAAGTTAATACACTTATCCACTATAACCGGGACATCGTAACGTGTCAATTGTTGATCGGCCAGCGAGAAGCTATTATTATGGGCCACCTCTCGAATGATATGACGCCAAATTTTTGTCTCGCGTGCCGAACTCATGATCATATAAACCGAATAGGGTGGACAGTCTATCATAAGCATTGGTCCGCTTTCCACATGAAGATTATCAATGGACTCGTCGCTCTCCTTAAGCACTAAAGATGTGAAAATTATTAATAAACTCGATTCAAACAACATTTTTATATATTTTTATATGTAGGGACACTCCTCCTCACCTATGCAACGCGCCTTTCTCAAGTCCATTTTCTCAACATTTCCATTCGACTCGCTGACAAAGATTAAACGACGCTGACTCTTGCGCAATACCAACCAAGTGCCGCTCCATTCGGATGTAATGGAATTCTGCAAATATTTCAAAATTAAAGTCTCAATCGTTTCGAAGTGAATGTAAAATTTACCTTTAGATAACACCAGCCAGCCCTATAATAGTGACAAGTATATTTAACGGGCAAACTGTTGGTCAGACTCTCAAGTATCTTTTGCATCCAGACGCCTCGTTCGGATTCCTTGCCCACACCATAGAGATGCGCCACCCGCTGCTGCTTCACATTGCCCGATGCGTTGCTGGTCATGACCAAATTCGGATTGGAGGACATATTATCGCTGCCGCTGCCATTCTTTGGCTGCGATGTGGTAATCTCGAAGCAGTAGAAATGCGTTGCACTATCCGTGACGCGGCTATTGCTAACACATTGGACCGTAGTGATGGTGTCCAAGGGTATGGATTCTCTTGCCGTTTTCATCTCTTGATCGAGATAAGTCTGAAATTGCCGCTCTCTTAGAATCGCCTTGCGATTCTGCATCTCTTTGAGTATGTCTTCGACAACGCCGGACGGAAATCGCACCAGGGGACCCTCATAGCGGACCAGCAGAGGCGATAGACTGGGCCGTGGAACCATTTGTAGGGCCACCTTCACATCCGATTGCCGCTGGGCGCCTGCCTTAAAGCTGGTTCTCCGCTTCATGGCATCCATGCGGAATTTGACATTCGAAATGGCGTTCATTGTCTGACGGATTCGCGAGCTGAGTGTAAACCGATTTTCATTTGATGATGCTGATGATTGCTGACCTCCGGCTGCTGCTCCTGCGGAACCGGACGTGGAAGAATTGCCACCGATAGCTTCTAGATAAGTAGGCGGACTATCACCCTCGATTTGTGTCTTTGTCGCTGTAGCCGTAGATGTGGATGGTCCGGTAGCAGTTGATGTTTCGCCTACAAACCAATTGGTGCGATGTCGTGAGGGCGCCGATAAGTCAACAACAGTTGTTCCCCCAGCTGCTGATTTATCCTCCAGTCGACTGAGGAATGGCTTTGCTCGCTGCTCCAGCTGTTCATCCTCATCCAATTCCTCCATACTATCGCTCAATAGATGGGCATTTTGATGGACTATTTGAGGAATATTTTGTGAGGAAGTTATGCAAACGGAGCTAGTGGGTTCCTCCTCGGAAGTGCACATGCTAACATCATCCTGCTCTCGCTTCAATGATCCATAGGTATCCTCCTCGAGCAGATGTTCGAGCAGAAGTAGCTCATTGCTCTTGTTGGAACGCGCCAGAGTGGAGGATTTGCTCATCAGGGGATCAAACTCTTCGATCAGATCTTGCGGTGGTGCTCCCGCCCAACCGCCAACAGCTCCATCATTGCTATCCAATTCGCCATCTTCGTTTATGCAGCACAACTCTGGCTGGGGGATTAACATGTTGCCGGGCGCCACTGTGGCCATTTCGAAGAGTTTGCCGTAGGTGGCCTCCTGATTGACATAGACGGGTTCCGGTGAGGAGGATTCACCCTCCTCACCACCAGACTCGTTACCATCCTCGCCATAGAACTCCCATGAGTCACTACGCTCTGGTTTGGGAGCACGAGCCTCCTCGGCCGTAATGTTTGCCTTAATTAGCAGCGACTCTTCCCGTTCGGCCAGCTCTGCAGCCCGATTCAGTTCTTGCAGCTCCACCGAAGTAGCCACCTGTGGTCGCCTCAGTTGTATGTGCTCGTAGTTCTTTCGACGTTTCTGACGGGCCGGCGGCTGCACTGCAGCAGCCTGCAAACGTATATGTTCCGGTTGCTGAGACAATCTAGGCGCCGGGAATGTGGGCATGGGAAGTCCAGGTGATTCATCGCCATTGCAGGAAGACGAACCGCTCACAGAATCAACTACAGCACGTGGCTGGCCTTTGTTACGCAATTGGACGACTTGAGCGGCCTCCTGTGCCAGATTGCGGGCCATCGGGGCAGAACGCGATGGCGATGGTCGTACCTTCAAGGCTTCATCGTAACTGGGAGGTTGTCCGCTGGTCAAGGACTTTGGGACCTCATAGGCGCCACTATCTTCGGTTGCCTGCTGATCTTTGGTCTCGCTGAGATCGGTCAAAGCTGCATTACGATTCAACGGACTAGAGAACTGAATCGTATTGAAGACATCCGTATTCGGCATTGTCTGACGTCGCTCCATATCCAATTCCAGTGACCTCTCCGCCACATCTGCGTTTGTTTCTTTGCCATCTCGTGATCCCTTTCCCAATGTGAAATTCGAACCAAATCGTTTGCTGGCCTGCTTCAACCGGACTCCGGCATCCGAACTGAGATTACTAAGCGCCTCCGTTGAGCTCTTCAGATTCCTGTCCAAACGCTTCCTGGCCCCCTTCGCTTTCACAGTCAGACGTTCGCCTATGGCTTCGCCCAACAGTTTCGATGTGGTTCCCAGAGAGCGCAATAGATTGCTATAGGGAAAATTGAAACGATTTCCATATTATTAAACTACATACCAAGTCACAATACCCACAACCTGGCGGTTAGTCAAGAAGAAGGAGGAAAAGATCCCAGCTCTATTTCTAAATATAAATGTTAATGTAATTCAACACAAAATCTATTACATATACCGAGTACCGAGGATAAACGATCCAAATGTAATTTATTACACGTTGTCATTGATCTTGAAAAATGGGCAAACTATTTTTAAACACGCCTTCGGAAGTAGCGGAAGTTCAAGTCGCTATAATTAGATCATGAGACGCGTCTGAAATGCAAATGTAATACAGAACCAAAAAATAGGGAAACATTTCCTTTTCTAATTATAGGACACAGATCAAAGACGAAGGGGAAGTGGGGGCGGGGTGAATTATTTATATAATGAAATGGAAAAGGAACCAAATGAAAAGTACAACCGGAACAGAACAACAGATGAATGAAAATTTCAAAGTCGAAATATATTTACTCCAAGTGATTGTTCTGAAAATAACGAAATAATCTGGAATCAAGATGAAACTACCATAAAATATCAACCAAGTACGAGTTATTTCATATTTTTACATAGATATGTTAAAATCATTCTGCTTATATTAAAAATCTACAAAATATATGTGTATTAAAGTTTTCTGTAAGATTAGGGATCAACATTTTCTTTCCAAAAAGCAACAATCATGCCATTACAGTCTACAGGAAAATTCCAAAACCAATATCAAAAATTTCAAGTCCCTTTATGAGTGGTGCCTCAGGTGGTGGGTGGGTGGTTGGTTTACGAGTGTCTGTGTGTGTGTGTGTGTATGTGTGTGCAACCATAGCCACATTTAGAGGGTTGGGGTTAAAGGGATTGTTTTATGTTTAGCTACCTGATAATGTAATAAAATTTGCACCATTTTTGTTTCAATTGGGTTAGGAATTTTAAGGTTAAGAACCCATTAGAAGGAAATTGCTTTTGTGTGCCAAAATTATATGTATGTATGTATATACAATAGAAAAATAAGAAGAATAAGACACAATTTGAAGTGGGGAATAGAGAATTTGACGAAAGTTTACTTGTCATTGCTGGCTGATTGCTCCGCTGACTGTTCGGAGGAGTGTTCAGAGGAGGATTGCGCTCCATCCACTGAGTCACAGTCAGATTCGTGATCTTGATCATGATCTATATCCAATTGTTGTTGATCATGCTCATCCATATCTAGTACGTACCCGGGTGATGGTGATTTATATTTGCCACTCTTCTGTGAACTCTCACTGCAATTGAGTGAACCGTTGGAAGTGTAACGCGACTGAACCCCATCCTCATCCTCCCCACCATCCACATCCACATCCTGATCATCGCCCACGTGTGCCGCAGTGTTTGCACTTGTCGTGGAAAACTCACTGGATATGGAATAACGTTGTTCACGCGCTCTCCTCGATTCCAATTGTACGTTTAGGGTTTTCGGGGGCACCAAAGGAGCTGTGCGCATTGGAGATCTCATTGCACTGGCTCCTGCTCCATCCACATTCACATCTTGTCCTGCAGCTCGTTGACGTGGCGCTGGTCTTGGTGTGGCATAGATTGGTTGTATTGCAATTCCATTATCAACATTCTCATTGGCATCTGGACTATAGATTGGTTGTAATGATTGCTCATCGCCATTTTGGTCTTGAGATTTTAGGAGTAATTTATTTTGACTACTTGTGGCCAATTGTTTATCTTGGCAATTGTCGTGTAAATTTTCTGCATCAATATTTAGTTTCTTGTTTAAATTGGTATTAATCTTTATGTTGTTGTTGTTGTTGTTGTTATTATTGTTGTTTTGGCTTCTTAATTCAATATTCTCATAGTTGGAAGGCCGCAACTCCGGATAGAGACGACGCGGAGCCGGCACGGGTCGTGCCTGTATGCCGGCTGCCTGCTCCATGCCAAAACTGTAAAGAAACACAACCAAAGAAAGAGACAGAGAGAAAGAGATTAGGATAAATTATTAACACTATGGTTTACAAGTAGGCCAAGCCAAAGACAAAAAGTCCAGTTGACCTTAAATTGGAATACCTAAGGCCAAGGTCACGGTAAGTCTTGGTTTTACTACCTAGAAAATGGATATACCTGTTCGATTTCAGGTACACATCCCTTCGTTCAGGTCAGAATTGCTTTTTTGTGTTTGTATATATTTGCTCATATTTGCCAAAATTGCACACATTTCACTTGATCACTTCGAGGCAATAACATGTCCGCATCATCGTTTCTAACAATTGCCACATTTTACACGTTTGTGCAATTCTTGGTGAACTTTTGGCAGCATTTGGTGAACAAATTCAATACTATTATCTCGAAGGAAACAATCACTCATAAAAACAGGCAACAAATCATGGAACAAGAACAACAACAACAACACAAGAAGCAGGAATATGCCAAAATTGAACTACTCCATCAGATGCTAGTCAGGCAACATTTAGATCAGTTGGAACAGCATCGTCTTATACGTTTGGCCAATTCGAGAAGACGCAGCAATCCGACAATGTGTCGACAGTAATTATACAATCTAATCTAATTATATAAACTAATTTAAGTAGCAATTATGCAAATATTAGGTATACATATATATATTGTATATAGACAAAACAAAACTCAACAAATTGACGAAATTCAAAATAAAATAGAAAACAAGGTGAAAATTAAAGACACGTGTTTACTTCCTTTCATTCAACAAAAATCAGCAAACGATTGAACATAATTGCCGACACTTTTGCTTTCACTTTCAAGATAGATAGATAAATAGAAATAGGGAAAGAGAGAGAGAGACAGAGAGAGAGAGAGAAAGGAAAGAATATCAAAATGAAGCTACAATCGATCAACAATTTTCTAGGGTGTTCGAAAGCCTGTGATAAATATATGATCTATATATAACTTAAGATGAATCTGAATTATATATATGTAATATCAAGACGTAAATTTCGAGGTTTCAGTTTCGTGAATTGACATTTTAGCAATTTAGGCAGAAAAATATTAATCCAACTTCCTAAAGGATCCGTGACTGATGAGATCCTTACGTTTTAAATAGATTATATCAACAAATTTAGTCATTGGCAATCCTTATTTTGCACAGTGCACAAAAGTCCAGTAACATATCTATATAGATTTGTCCACTTTTACTTTCTTCTTTTGCATTTCCGCCTGTTTATTTGTTTGTTTGTGTCTGTTGCAAGTTCTCTGAACTTTTCAACTCTCAACAATGCCAACGGCCAGCCGATGGATGTCTCCGCCTCAATTTGTTGTACGCTAAGTGGGCACCCAGTCCCCCACTACACGACTTAAAACATGAGAATGCTCTGTGTATTTCTGGTTTTAACTTGAACTCCTTCTATTACTTGGCATGCTTAGTGATTTTGTTTATAAAATGTTTTAATGAACTTTGTTGTTGTCGTTGTTGTCCATTCTCTTCATTGATTGAATGTTCATGAATCATATAATCAGTGTTTGCTCTCTCTTTCTCTTACTGGACGTGGTGCACATGCTCAAATGACTATTTTACAAGGAACATATATATAGAATATATATGGCTATAGCTAGGCGTCGATGATTAATCAGAAAGCTGCGTTACGCTCTCTTAAACACGAACACAAAGCAAAGTGAATCAATCGTATAAGAATAAAATATATGTATACACATATAGTTAGTATACCAGATACAGATATCGTTTTATATTTATAGTGCAGACGCCGAGCCAAAAGTCGAGATAACACAGTGACTCTTGGTAACTGTGTACAGGAATCTGCAGTTTATACAGTTCATGAAACGAACAAAATTAAAGGAAGCGTACTCAGCCGCCAGACGATTTAGTTATCCATTTTCAGTCGTTAATAGATTAATATCATAGATTCCATAAAGTCATGCAGAAATCTGAGATAAAACGACTTTTTCGCTTTCAAAACACACCGAATTTTTTTATAATGGCCAATCATAAGAATCTCAAATGAATCAAGTTTTAAACAATAAAGTTTTTTGAGAACTTTCGTAATAAACTAAGCAACGGATTGGATTGGGGAGGGAAATTGTCACAAAATGTCATTGGGTAATAACAGAAGCATGAAATCTTCAAATTCCTTGCGTTTGCTTTATAGGATCCACATCAATCAATATACTATAATTCCGATTTATCAAATGTTACAGGCCCCGCGCTATCAGAGCGGTGTCATATAATTTACATGTGATCCCTGAAAAGTTCATTAAATGTTCAAAAAAGTCTCAGAAACTTAATTTTTTGTCAATTTTCGAAAAAATCTATAATACACTTGATTGGTGGCTTAGTCCAACACTGTTCTAAAGTAATATTCGAATAAATAAGTCGAAAAAGTCGTGCAAATCTTCGGGGGAGCTCACAGCCAAATTCTCGGAGGAGAATGAGGCTAATCTCCTTTTAGGTAAGACCATTATTTACCTTTTAAAGAGGTGGCCCAATTGAAATCGAAATAACTTTTGTCTCTTGTGATGTACGTAATATATTTTGGCACACTGTTGCATACCTATACATTAATGAAAGTCTGCTATTTGATGTGTCTGACTATTCCGAAATTGTTTTTCAAGTAAAGTTTCCTCGACGTTTCCGATTATCTGCTGCATGATGTTTTTGTACTATAAATACAAAGGAACATACACATAATTGCAGATTACATTGCTTTGAATCATTTCAATATTATTATTGTCTGGCAAGGCCATTGTCCGGTTGTCGAGGTTCTTTTTGTAATCAGTGAGCAAAATAAGAATGGACCTCAACACATTTTAATGTGACTGAATATTCGCAATGTATCGAGTTTAACTTTGGGCCTTATCAGACTCCAACTATAGTTATTAGCCCAACGCAAATGTTTGCCAAATGTCAATTAACTGAAACTGAATGTACATATATCTATACAGTAGAGTTTCGATAGCTCGAAATGGCAAGGGAACAAAATTTGTTACGAATTACAGAGGTTTTCGCTTTATCCAGACTCGACTGTACATACAAACAAACACTGTGATCATGGGTCCATATTTTTTTTCACAAAATGACCACAAATTTGTGAGTATGTAAACATTTATTCTGGCCAGAATTTGTGCTGAACAAAGCAAAATTTGAAGCAATATGAAAACCAGATATGTGCATTAATCATTATTTTCAATTACAGTAGAATCGGGTTGTAACGACCCTCAAGGGACCGACGTCCATTCCTTTTCGTCGTTGTATCCGGAAGACGTACTGACCGGAGGCCCTTTCACATAATCTTGTATTGGGACCAACCAATCACTTATCGAACTTTAGTCGCTATAACCGGACGGACGTTATAAGCGGATTCTACTGTAAGTAATCGAACTAATTTTTAACGTAAGTCTGGCAAATTACAGTCAGGGCAATATCAAAAATGTATTTAGTTGATTTCGAAACTAACGAAAACTTCTTTAAAAACTATATTCAATTTATTAGGTTCAAATTTTCGATAAATTCGCAATTTGAGACATTCAGATTTGTTTTAATTTTCAAATCATTTTCAAAATTAAAACCCTTCTATTGTTGAATCGTTTTGGAATTAGAATTGACTATAACATCAACGATTTGAAAGCAAATTGAGCAGACAAGTTCGAGAGTACAAATTTTGAATCTTACACATCTAATTAGAAATCCTCAATTTGGTAGCTTGAATTTCAGAAAAATATATATTAACATTCGAACTTGTATACCTATAATTAGTTGGGCATATTAACTTTGGTGCTCAATGTGCAGATTTGCCATGTTTGTTTTAGTTATAAGCCTCAACTAAATGTAATTGGCTCTTCTCTCGGATTGTCATTATTATTTTCGCTAATTGCCCATTGGCATTGTCCACACAAACACAAAAATTGTTCATTGTCATTTGAAATATGATCTCTGTTTGGAAACAGATCGCCGACGCGACCGTTTCATACGTTATTCATACAAAATAATGTACATACAAGCCGCCAATTGAAGCAGTTTTATAACGCATCAGTGGGGACGGACTTGAGTGATTCATCCAAACACTTGTTGTTCTCTCCACCCTCGCAATCGGCCTCTTTCTCTTTTTTATTGTTTATTTTTTTTAATATTTGTGCCAATTGCAGCATTTTCCTTCACATGGACCATGTGAATCATTTTGATATGGCTTTAATGTTTATGCTTGGCCATTAAAATGAAAAGATATCGAAATTGACTTTATTCTGATACAGCTGCGACTTTTCAATACACTAATTGAAAAACGAAGGATACAGAAACATTCCAAAATTTTCATTCACTCTCTTAAAGTTGGGAATAAATGAGATTTTCATAAGATTTATTCATTATGACTTACAAAATATTATAGAAACGAACAATATACCCTCATCTACTCATCTTTCTCATTCAAGCAACATTCATATTCGAATGCAAAACATTCAGTTCTATATTGTTTGTATGTATTCGAATATAAGTTATGTACTTTTTTGTATAACTGTTCTTTCAATAACTTAGAGTACTTTGAATATTTACAATATTCAATATACAATATTCTCTTACATCAATACAAACGAATCCAGTGGCGTAGCCAGAAAAATTTTCGGGGGGGGTTATCATGTTTTAGGATGAAAGATATTGAACAAAATTTCAAATATGAAATATCACTTAGTTAATGTTTTGTGAGTTTCGGGGGGGTATCCCCAAACCCCCCCCCGCCCCCGTTACTACGCCAATGAACGAATCCAATACATAACTCACAAAGGCAAAGTTTACTTCTGATAAAACTCACTGTAAGCAATTATAAGTATAGAAAGTTTAAATATTTAATTATGTTTTTTAGTGTTATCTCTTATGAAAGTAAAAAAGAAGTGGTAGCCAATAGTACTCAATTCGTTTCTTTGATTTGATTGAATGAAGCATCCACTAAAGAAATAAATTAGTCGTCTATTGAGCAAATGAATGAGATCGTCTACAATTTCATTCAATTGCATTCATTGGATTTATTATGCCACTGAATGTCTCAAACATCGCAATTACATTCATCACTTGTTTCGCTCAGTGTACTAAAAACGATGAGACACCATCAGAGTATTTCTTTTTTTCTTTCTATACTGTATGCAGTACTTACTGTAAATACTCCTGTTCTCATGTGACATTGGCTAGAGAGAATGTGAGTACCGTTGGAGTGCTCAACAGAATGTTGCCATGGCCCCAATTACAGTGTCCAACATGCATGAGTTTCATTCACACCCCAAAAAATGCAACTTGACATTCGGTAACCAAATGCCGAAGATCTAGTGCTCATCTCGGACTCAGTTTGGGATAACAACTAAACTAAACCAACCTTAAAATATGCTCAACGATTTATGTAATAGATCCCACCATATTTGTCAAGATCGGGTGAAATGAGTTAACACAATTATTAGACAAACATTTATTTCTTTACATAGTGCAAATGTGAATTATTAAGAAAAGTGACCACAAGTCAGGGGCGGATTTAAGTGACTTGGGGGCCGTTATATGATTGATGACCTTTAAATACCTTTAAAAAAAAGTTTCAATTGAAGAGAAACCAAAGTTTTTAGATGCTTTAATAAACAATTAACTTTAGTGGCATTTAATATTTTGGGCTACCTGCACCCGTAATGCGGCCCTGTGTTAAGCAAGAGTTGATTGCCAAGTTGTTTGACAACTTTTTTTCTTGTCATAGTTTCCATCGATTTGTACGACGAAGCTGACGCGAAACACTTTGCGATGCGTTGCGCCTGCGCGGAAGGGGGTAAGATGGAATACTAGGGCAAAGCTTGATTAGTCGATAAAGAATTATGTACACACAGATCCACACACACTCACACACACAAAGTTGTAATTCGTTCTGGGCTTGTCCAGACGTCAACGGTGGAACCAGTTCACGGATTCATTCAGACGAGGGCTAGTTCAATAGATAGCGGGTCTTTGGCATGGAGTCTTTACTGTAACATCCGCTGATTTGCAAGATTGCTACGATTATATGAGCACTTCAAATGCGTATACAAACCTCTTGAACAATCAATGTCTAGCACTTTATGCGAAGCTCATTTACTGACGAAGAAACCCTCGTAAAACGTAAATGAAATAAATTCTTTGGGAATCTGAAACCGAGTTCCCTTGGTTATTTGATGAAATAATTTAGCTTTTGTTTATTTTGACCAAGGAAAGTTTAAACTTTAAACCAAAACAAAAATGAAAATGTATGCCAGCAACAACAACAACAACAACAACAATGAAAATGTCAGCAACCTAATATGTTTATAATTGTTTAAATTGCCCAAAACACAACAACAAACGTAACGTTCCAAAAAAGTGAGAATCGGACAATTTGACCCAGGGAGACAACAACAACAACCACAAGAGGTGTGTGTGTGTGTGTGTGTGTGTGTGTGTGTGTGAGAAGACAGTTTGGACAGCTGACTCTTTTGTTGTGCCATTTTGGCGAGTATGTCATAACGGTTAAACGATTCTCTTGCCCCACTGTGCCCCCCTCTCGCCAGCCCAGTGCAAAAATTAGACCAAAGAGCTGTTAGAAAAATGTAAGCAAGTGCAGCATAAAATGAGAATTGACACAAGAGCAAAAACAAAACAAAAACAAAAAAAAATATTTAAACATTTCTTAAAAGTAAATTCAGCACCCACTTCAATGGATTTGTCAATAATTAATAATTTAAAACCAGTTGAAAATAACCAAACAAATTGCCAGATGAAAATTAAATAATAAACAAATGAGTATTGCTTTTTATTTGAAAACAAATAATTTTTATTGTTTTTGCCAAACAAAACAACATTTGTTTCAATTTTACAACAAAAATTAAGATTAAAGGGTCAAAAATATAAAAAATATAAACTTTAATTGCAGTTTTACATTTGTCAAATATAAATAAGTTGTAATAAAATTTTCCAAAGGTAAAAAATATTCAAATAAAAAAAAAACAACTTTGATGCCTCTTCAGTGCATATTTCATTCCTCTAAAAAAAAAAAAAAATGGCCCCAAAGAAAAGATAACCCGGCCACAAAAAGGTTAAAAGATGTTCAAACCAAAAGAAAATTAGAACTCAAAGATTGCCGGGGCAAAAAAAAAAAAAAAACACAGAATGCAGTTTTAAGTGAATAGAGTTAGACCGGACCCGCATTCTATAGATAAGAAATAAGCCGCAAAAACAAAATTTCGAACGTATTGCAAAGATATCAAAGGCAAGACAGAGAACGAGCATGTCCAGTATCAAAAAAGAGAGAGCGGCAGAAAGAAAGAGAGAGAGATTAATTGAGAGATAGCCAAATAAGTTGTTGTTGTTATTGTTGTTGCTGCTGCTTTTTTGTATTGATTGATATTCATGAGATACTTTTACCTTTCGCTTTCACATCTGAACAATAACAATTATCGAGAAACAAAAATCAAATTTAAATGGAGAGTTTTAGTGTCAATTCGAGTCGTTTGGACTCGGAATAAACACTTTTTAGCTAGATAATTACAGTTGCTCTTTTTAAGTGAACAATTTTATTTATTTATGGTTTCCCGAATGATTCATTTCTACATACTACACACACACACACACATACACACACACGCACACAAACGCAGACACTGAGTTCTGTTTATCAATGTGAAATGTGAGATCGTTTCAATGTAGTAAAATATGCTGGTAGAGTAACCATAAGGGAGTGGTGAGTGAAGTTGGTGGGGTGCAGCATTATTTACTATGTACAAAACACAACAACAAAATAAAAAAAAAAACGCAAAAAACATATAGTTATCATTTTTTAATGCATACGTACTTAGCACTTGTCACTAATGCAGCAACAACTATGCGTATTCGTTGATTGTTGTTGGAAAATCATGACCGCAGCAAACACAACAAAAACAATAACAACAGGTTGTTCAGTTCTTTGTTTCAACTTCTGCACATATATGTATACACTTATAAGTAAAAATGCATTTGTATATATGTATAATTATATATTCACAATTAAACAACGTAGTTTTCATACATAAATAAATTGCACTTAAAAATAATTGCACATTTCTTGATTTTTTTTTTTTTTGTTTGTATATTAATTTTGAATTTCTATTTTATAATGTTTTCTTCTTCATGGCTCGAACGATCGCACAACCGCACTCGATATGAGTAAAATGTTTTTCTGTTATTAGAGATGGACAACTGGACGATAGGACTTTCGATAACATTGATCAGTTGATCGCAAAATGATCGATATTCTGTTAATTATTGTTGTCGAAATTCATTTTCGTTTTTTATATTTAAGTCATGAAGATACACTACAATTATTAATAATAAAAATCTATAATTATACATTTGCATTTAAATATTGAATACTTAATCTTATCTGGCTAAATCTATTTTTAATTTCTACATTTTTTAAGGTTTTTACAATTGCATAGGAATGGGATCAGAGTTCTTAGAGATATGGGAGGTATTATTTATTCTAAAATGCTTATTTTTTACTTAGTTGTTGTTGTTGGTAAAAAAATTTTTGCTGTTGCTGCTGTAACATCTGCTGTTGGGCTAGCAACTGTTGCTGAGCGTGCAATTGTTGCTGATGGGCCTGCAACTGCTGATGATGAACTTGTCGGCGTTTCTGCTTTTCAAATTCAGCCAAATGTTCCTGCTGCTTTCGGACCAGCTCATCCATTACTTCGTGATTGTAGGTGGAATGCAGCATAAGGCCAAGTAAGTTGGCGCGTGATGTTAGCTGTTGTCGCAGCACTCGCTCCTGCTCCATCAGGTCATCCATTTTCAGCCATTGACGCACTCGCTCCAAATCGATCTCAGCCCGACGAATCTTTTCCCAGGCATAGTGTTTGAAGCAATTCTTTTTCGGTGCACGGCAAAACTCACCAGTTGGATTGAAGACATTGTGAACGAGTGGAGCTCCACAAACATCCGTATCACTGACCTTGGGATCCTTGCTATGCTCAGGACAAAGGACACGCAGTCGCTTGCAATATGTTTTGCTAGCCGGATTGTAGAAATCACAGAACATATTATTGCCTTCCATACGGGTCTTGAAAATGCTACCAAAACTGGCCTGAGATTCATATTTGTTAAAGCATTTCTCCATATGCTTAATAGCCGTCCGCGAGTGAATCTCATGGCCACAGGTAATGCAATACATGCTTTGCTCATCCTCGGCAGTATCCCCGTAATCCTGCTGCCGCGACGTGTCAATGGAACTCCGCTTGGCCCGGTCCACAACCATATTGAGCTCATCGGAACGTTTTTCCAGTTCGGCCAGTGCGAATCGCACCATCGACTGCTTCTGTCGTATGCCCTCCAATTGGGTACGGCTCTCCTCAGCTGCATTGCAGGGTGTTAGATTCCATTCCTGTAAACGCTGTGGTAGCACTTGGAATATCCGATTGGTGGCCAAATTGAAACCACACTTATCGCTACAGTATTTACTTTGTGGCCTTGCCTGGCAACGACAGCTTGGGCCATGACATTGCCGCACACCCTCGAGCTCGGGATTTATGTAGATTTCGGGGCTAACTGGTGGCGCGGACATGCCCTTGGGATTTCGATCCTTTGCTGTCGCCTTTTCCCGCTTACGACCAGCGGCAGTTGTCGTCGTGGTCGCAGTCATTCCTCCCGCGTTTGCCGCCTGTACCACACATGTCCGATAGATGCAGCGCGGCTTGTGGCCGACGCGAATGCGACAGGCATCGCATTGATTGCAATTGGGACGACGACAGCCTTCACACGAGCCGCAACGTTTGCCACCCTTGGGCTCCCTCGCATTGCTATTTTTACGCTTCATTGTGACGGCAGGCGCTGGCAGTCCTGACTGGACACCGCCAGCATTTGTAGACCCCAGACCAGGACCTGGTCCCGAATTCGTACCACTCGTCGAGGCTGCTGTTCTTTCGGTGGCAACCAATCGAAATATGGTCTGTAGATCGGGATTCTCTTTTTTGCAGCGGCGGCAATAATATTGCTTAATATGTTTCGCTTCCTTCTCGGTGATGCCAATGCAATCGCCATGATACCACTCCTCACAGCCATCGCAACCGCTAAAACAATAACAAATAGTCAATGTTATGGTTACGTCTTTTATAGTTAAATTGAAGTATCACTCACATCATGAACCTGGAACAGTCGGATGTGCGGCATATGCAATAAGCCTGATCATCCTGTTTAAGAATTGTGGCTATTTTGGATTTACGCTCGGGCAAGTCGAATTCACGTGCAATTTCCCGGCGAATTTCCTCTTTCTATCCAGCCGCCAGTATATACACAAATCCCAGCCATAGATAATCAAAACAATGATGAAAATGATCATATTTTTTAACTGAAATGCTTACGGTCTTTTTGTATTTCCTTTTTTCTGCCATGATTCTTTTGGATAATGTTATCAAAACGCTGAGGACCAACTGTTAGTGCTGGAAACAACAACTGTGATGTTGTTAATCGATACACCGATGTTGTCAACCGTTTTCCAACATCGATGATTAGTTTCTCCATGTCTTGATATTTTATATTTTTTTATTTCACACCCGCATATACAACAAAAAAATAGCTGCGTAACATAATTACTACAACTGAGTGAGTACTTTAAAAAGGAAATCTTACTAATACTTATGTACATACACATGGTTTTTAAGTGACGTTTGATTTACAAAAATTAATGAAGCTCTTAATTCCATTAACCACCCAATAGTTGTATTAATATTGTTTTCTTTATTTTCGTTTGCTTCGTCGCCTTACTTTTATACATTTGTATAGAATAATGAAAATACAAAAAACTTAAATTTAAAATTACGCTTTCAAAACAGACAATCGATAGACGCACACGAAATATAAATATCAGAGATGGGCAAAATTACTGTGATTGTGACTTGCAAGTCACACTAGCGACTGTGACTCACTTCACAATCCTAAGAATATCCTATAATTTTCATTTAGAATGAAAAATGCAGAATGACATAATTTTTAAATTTTACAATTTTTTTCTTCGTTATTAGTTCGTCATATTAAAATAAGAATTCAGAGTATTTGTAACATACACTTAAATAAAAAACATAACAAAATAATGGCATTTAAAATCACTACTTTTTTTTTGGACTGATACTTTGCAAAATTGGTCGTTAATTGTTATCGGCATTGGCAAACGATAGGAATAATGGCGCGTTTTGCTACAAATGATTTGTTGTTATATTTGTAAAAAGTTGGATTGATCACTTAATTTAAACGATGGCTGCTTTAACTAATTTAAAGCAATGTCCACCATTCTCCATGCTACCCGATCTGGCATTGAGACACAATCACATTCCCGAATTGGACCAATATCCGAAAATAAATCTCAAGAATGAACTCTTCAACAACAACACCGGTCAACGCTTTGTTGGAGGCCAGAGATTTATGTCAGTGAACGAAAGTGTGCTGAAGCGCATTACACGAACTTTCTTTGATGCCGGCTTTTGGGATGCCCTGGCCGAGGCTCGGAATGAGGCGTCTCGTCAACAGGCTCCATGGATTGGAAAGGCCGGCGACCATATAGCCCATTTATTGGGTTTTATCGGCTCATTGAAACAAAAGGCGTTTCCCTACATACAGGAAGTACGCGAGGAAAGGATTGCTCAGTATATGGAGACAAGAGACTGGGCGACCTGTGATGTAAGATGCTTGGCCTGGCATCGACATACTTTTAGACTGGCTGTAGTCGGAGGAGACGATGTGGTACGCATCTATGTCAAGAGTACCAATGTTAATCCCACCGTTTTGAAGGTAAATCTAAAAATCCCATGCTGTTTTTTGAAAGATTCCTCCAAATGAACTTACTTTTTTTTTGCAGAGTCCGTCACAAACACAAATTACTTGCCTGGAGTGGCGTCCGCTTTGCCCCGCGGAAATTGTTATAGGCTGTCGCCAAGGATTGTGCTTGTGGATTGTAGACAACAATGCCCAGTTGGGTCGCACACCTGTGCCCACACAGACTTTCAAGCAGTGAGTCGACATTATATGCATAGCTAAAGTTAACATTCAATTGATCTTAATACTCTTGCAGTCCAAATAATCTGCCTATCACTTCTCTTCAGTGGAACAAGAATGGTAACTTACTAGCTACCTCTTCAATTGGTGATCGATCTATACTTATTTGGGAACCGGATAGTGGCCAAATGCAAGCATTGAAACGTTTGGGTCCACCCGGTTTCCTGATCAAGTGGTCACCCGATAACGATTGGCTCTTTGCCAGCACTGTGGATCGTGTGTTTCGTGTGTGGAATTGCTATAACGAATGGACCACTGAACGTTGGGTATGTGGCAATGGAGGAAATGTTCAAACTGCTTGCTGGTCACCTTGTGGACGTTTCCTGCTCTTTGTTAGCACTTCCGAACCTATACTATATCGCTTGCAATTTGTCCAACAACAATTATTGAAATGTAAGTAGATTTTGATCGTTTAGAAGTTAAGGGCAAATGTGTTTACTTGGTGTCTGTCCTAAAAGTTTTGCCAGGCACTTGCACATAGATTTGCCCAAGATTAAATGCTCAATTGATCACAGGTTGGTGGCTGTATCAGTTTTCAGACCGCCTGTATACGATCAATTACACTTACCATTCAATCAAACGAAAAGGAAACTTGTTTTATGCCAACTATTTCCTTCAATTTCTCCCACAGCAACTGATGACAAGGAAGCACTGCCCATAGCGGACCTGAACGCCTGCAGCTTGGATGGTAATGAAACTTTAATCGGTGGCCCTGTTCAACAGTTGGCCTGGGATCCACATGGAAATTATTTGGTTATCACCTTCAAGACAACCAATTGCATTGCCGTCTTTCGCACCTTCATACAGAAATACCACTTACAAATTTCGGCTGCCTATTATCTGAGCGGAGAAACAGCAACAGAACATCCCACCTATATATGTTTTCAACCCCTCTACAAAGATAATGATAGATCGGTTTTAACAATTGCCTGGTCATCAGCACGCATTCAGTACTATGCATTTGATTAATTTAGTTTTCAATCATTTTTAATTGGTTTCTCCTTTTTTATTTTGTAAGAATAAAGAGCAATGTTACATACAACAAAAAAAAATTATGTAATGTAACATATTGGAAACATTTCTAACGAGGGTGAGAGTCGGAGAGAATATTTTAAGACTTGGATTTTAATTGACTTTATGTGAACTCAGGTCGGCCATCCAAATCCTATCCGTTTAGCCTATGAAGATTTTGTGGTCCAACATTATTGACTTTGGTGTATATTGATTTTTACTCCACAATTGGAGAATATTTTATATAATTTTGGTGGCCTTTTACTTGCACACTTCTCTGTCCATTTGAGAAATATGTTCTCTCTCTCTCTCTCTCTCTCTGACTCAAAACATCTACAGAAATATTTGTTTCGAATAATGTACATGTATATAGAATAGAGTGTTATCTGTATTATCATGAATTGATTAGTTTATGCTATTTAAACACGCAAGTATAACAAAACAAAACAGTTAATAAAATATCAAACATATAATAATAATAGAACAAGGAATATATGATTATATAGGCTACGCCAAATTACGCGTAGGCGGGATCACACTTGGAGAAAATACTACGATATATATATATATAACATACATTATAATGGAAACATAGATCCATTCAACACAATAATAACTAAAGTCCTATTTTTCTTTTCAAATATTCAATAATATTGTTTGGTCCCCTAGCTCCGGGCTCCAAATTGGTTTGGAAATTTTTTAAATGTCACCAAAGAAGTAACCTAATGCAGTTGCAGCCCGAGCACGTACAGTTGGATGCTCGTCCTTGAGCAGTACAGAAATTTTGGTAGCCACAGATTCTGTTTGATTATTCCGCTCAACCAGAAAATTGTGAAGAATGCCTGCGAAAAAAAAAAAAAAAAAAGACTTGAGAATAGATCTAAATATAATCTTCTATAATCTTATGACTTACCTATAACTATGGCGGCACTGCCACGAACCTCGGGCCATTGACTACGTAACTTTGGCATACAGGAGTCAATAAAATCCTGAATATGATCAGTTAACTCCAAAGCCTGCAAGATTTAGTGTATTATGATGAAGCCCTTATCACTCGACTCATTCGGATACTTACAATTATTTTAACAAAATCCACGACAAACGTGGAAAAATTGAATTGAATGTGCTCATCGGCCAGATGCTGTTGAGCCATCTCTATCACTTTTGGAGCATGGAGTAGACGGCACACGTGCTGTAATGTGCCACGACAGGCACTGCAAATGGATGGGGCGTCTGTCTCACTGAGATGAAGAATCAATGGAAACAGGTTGGCAAAGAGTTGTTCGCGTAGCGCCTCCATGGATGAGGTGGGCGAGCTGCTGCCATCGTCATGCTTGTCCTTGCAGAGATCGCCGAATAGTATGATGGCTGCTTCGCGCATTTCCAGTGAGTAATTACCAAAGAATGGGCGAATTCGAATGGCCAGGGACACATGAAAAGATTCCACACGTCCGCTGGGCAACGCTTGTAGAATGCTGGACAACCCGCGCATGCTCTCCAGCGGTATATTGATGAGACAATCGCTGACTGTATCGTCTACGCCTTTGAGGAGGGCGGCAATGGCCATTTCCGAGTAACGTGTCGCCTCAAGTTCACCCAGTTGGCCCACATAGCCCATGCCCTGAATGGCCAGACCACGGACAACAGCATTCGGATCACTAAGAGCCGCATTTAGATGCATTATAATACAATTGGACAGCTCCAAATTTGGTCTAAGCGGCACCAGCCGTGAATAGAGGCCAACAGCGGCCACACGTTGACCATCATGCAGAGAAGCAATATATTTGCCCAATGAATTAACCAATTGACGCATCTGTGGGCTGGACAACTGCAACTGATGGCCAAGACCAATAGCCAAGGGAGTTAGCAGCTCAATGAAACCATTCCAGTCTGTGCAATTGGCCAATTGCGGATTGACAGTAAAAACAGCGGCTATTTGATCCATTTCAAGATTGGTAAGGAAAGCCTGAAATGTTTCCAATGCTACCTGACACGGATTGATTTTGATGAGCTCTTTGTTGGGCGTAAAGCCAAATTTCGATTTGTTCGACTGCTGCTGGGCTTGCTGGCTGGGGCTAGTTGTCAATGCGGAGACAT
Source organism: Drosophila equinoxialis (assembly GCA_018150345.1). NCBI lineage: Eukaryota > Metazoa > Arthropoda > Insecta > Diptera > Drosophilidae > Drosophila > Drosophila equinoxialis. Next base: position 1,435,549 of record JAECWI010000238.1, on the reverse strand, counting down.
GAATCGGAGCAATTAGATTGGTATAGCTGCTCAATGAGGTCAATAGAATGGCAAACATATCTGCAAAACGCATTTCCAGTTGCTCCCTAATATCCTTGCAGGGCACCATCTCGTGAAGGGCACAAAATATTGCAAATGGCTGTCCACTAGCCAAACGCGGGCGATCTGAGACCACGCCATCCGGCGATGGCTGCTCATGCAGACTCGCTCCGCTCAGCAATTGCAGAAAATTGTCCAGCACTATGCCAGTCAATTCGGCATCGCTGCACACAAGATGCCAATATTCAATCACATGATCATTATGGGGCAGCGGTTGATTCAGCATTTCGGCACAAACCAATTTGGGATGATGCTTGGTAAGAGCAACCAATGCCTTGAGCACACCTGACTTGGCCCGCGGCACTTCACACTGCTGGAGTGCCAACAAACTGTCCTTGACCAGATCGGGTATGGCATGAAAGAGCTCCGAGCCCTTTTGTTGAATGAAAAACTTTAGGACCACACTGGCCCCAATGGTGGAACTTTGCTCTGGATCATGTAACGATTGTAGAAGCGTCTTGCTACAAGAGATACAGAGATACTTATGGATTAGTTTGTTTTAGGCAGATGAAATTGTATTTAGTCGTCTTACCAGAATTGCAAATACTGGAAACTAGAGATCCGTTGAGCAATCACCTTTGCTATGTCCCCAGCTAGATTATAAATTTGTTTCGAATCATCCGTTATGATGTTCTCCTTGATGATCTCGATCTCCTTGAGCCAATCGGCGCTGGCATCAATGCTGGCTATGGTCAATGTCTCATAGACGCAGGCGATTTCCAAGGTCTTTTGCAATATATCCACCGACACCTGACGCACTGTGCCATTCGAGTCAATGCAACGCGGCACTATCTTGCCCAGCATTTGCCCCGTCTGATTGAATTTTGAGGGAGCTTCACAGCCAATTCGCATCGATTTGATATATACATCGAGTGTATTATTGAACACATGGCTGGCACAAATGCGCACCTCGGAGTTTTTGTCGCGTGTCCAAGACTCCAGAATACCAATAATCAAATCGAGCGTTGAAGGCGATGCATCCTGTTCGACTATAACCCTAACGAGGGCATTTAATTGTGGCAGCGATTCATTCAAATGTTTGGCCAAAAAGCTATTACGCTCATCCTCTTCCTGGGAGTCAAATTTCATTTTCAGATGCTGGGCACAGCTAAAGAAATTGCGGCAAGCAATTTCAAAAATAACCCCACCATCCACACAGTCGCCACCGCCGGAAGTGTCTCGTGTAGTGTCATCATTCATTTCGGATGCCCCAATGCGTATGAAGTCTGTTCCCAGTTTCAGTATTACCGGCAGCAGGGGAAGATCACTGAAGGGCGTTTCGATTGGTATGCTGAACACAGTTTCCATAATCTTTTTGCGTTGCTTTAGTGTGCCAGGCAGCTCATCCTTGGTCACAATCAATTGATGGCATATGCTAAGCAATGTCTGCAATATGGCGCTCATAATAGTTTGATCCTTATGCCCGGCCAGCTGCTGCATCAGGAAAGTCATTATAATGTCATCATCGAGATGTGGCACCGATTGCAATGGATCTGCCTCATCCATTATGCGGCCAAAGGCCTTGATTACCAGCAGATTACTTTTATAGGTCTCCAACTCTTTGTGCGTGTCCTTGATAAAGTGTAAATTGCTAAAGAAACCAGTCGAATGCTTGCGTCCTCCCATTTGGGCCAATTCGGTGAGCTTCTTAACCAAATGTCCTAAATGTTGACGGGCTATATAGCCCAAGGCCAAAGCACAGGGCTCTATGCGTCGCTCAAATTCCGAATTCTTTACATGCTTATCTAAACGCTCCTGCCGCGCTGTGGTAACAATTAAATCAATTTTGGTATGGATGCATGCCACATCGGTTACCTGAAGGAGGCTCAATGCCATGGCTTGCAGCAACATGCCTCTTTCGGCGGATAAGTCTGGTAGATGCCATTCAGAATGTGGCATTTGCATGGGATACAAGTACATTTGATCTGCCAGCTTAATGGCCAAACGTTGGGCAAAACCATCCTCAAGATTGGTCAAAAACTCATTGGTGCTAAGAATAAAGTCATGAAGTTGCTGGCGATACGAACTCTCCTGATTAATGTGCAGCATCAAATCAGATATACGACGTTCCCATAATTGTTCCAATGCCGGATTCAGCTGGGGATAATAGTATCGCAGGAAACTAAGAATATTCGAGCAACGTTTAATACACTGCTGATTGCCCAACAGAGCCAGACAACGGGCATAGATTGTTTCTGATGTGGGCACCATAATCTTGCCGCGTTTAACTACACTTCCAGCACCAGATCCAGCGCCATTTGAACGATCATCGCCACCTGCACCAGTTGGTAATGACTCAGCTGCTCCGCCTGCCGATTCGTTAGTCTCTTCGCCAGCAATTTCATATTCAATATGCGGCGATTTGGCAAATAGACTGGCCAAGCATTTGGCCAAATTTCCACAGATCTCTGTATAGTCAAGTAGAATTAGATAATTTAAGAGCTCCCGCTTGAGCAGTTCATCCAAAGTTCCCACTGTGGAGGAGAGCATAAAGAGAGTATTCTCACAACTCAATACCAAATTAGCATGCTCCTCACGGCTGCCCATTTCCTGGTTAATCTTCTGATATTTGCAGCTATGGCGAACAACAAACCAAACGAACTCCTTGTCTCGGATGTGTGATTTCTGGGCCAAGGCCACGATTGTCTTTAGCAGGGTTAGCTTCATTTTAACGCTACGTTCGCTGAGAATCATTTGCTTTAGGCATTCGATGCACTGCAGCAAACGACCCTCAATGTTCGTCGAGCAACTATTTAGCAAATGGGTGAGTATGAGCAGCGATTTAATACGCTCCCTTTCGCTATTGTTTCGTAAGTGTATCAGAATAGTGTCCATAATTTTGATCGAATAATGACCGGCCAAAAGGTGGAAGCAACGCAACACCTCATAGTGTCCCTTTACGGTCTGGGGTTTCTCATAGTCCGGATAGACGCAGACCAAATCGAAGAGATTCGAGACTAAGACATCTATATTGGCATCCAACACTTGGGCGTGCAGTGAGAGATTCGTTTTAAGCACAGAGCATAGGAACTGGGTGACTGCATTGCGATCTACACTTCGACGGTATAGGGCCAAAATTTGAGGCACTAGACGACCAGCTTGATCCTGTATGCGATCCTTTGGCAAAAGCGGATACATACTGGACAATGCTTGCAATATTTCCACACAGACTTTGGGCTCACGGGAATGTAGCCATTGATTGAAGAGTACATCATAAGCCACACTAATCTCTGTCGAACAGGATGAGGATTCCACTGATTGTTGCTGCTCCTGCTGCTGCTCTTCTTCCATTAATGCCTCACTGCAACGTCCAATGGCATAGGCGTGAGCCTGCTTAATGTGATCTTGCTTAATGCCACCCAAATGTGGCAGGCATTGTGATAATATTGTCTTAATGTGTGGCACTACACCAGCCGGATTGCCCATAGCTAATTGGCCAAGGCATTGCATTAGCATGAAATGCGGTACACCCTGACTCTCGGTGTTGGCCGCCTGCAATGCATCCATGACCATGGCACATCCCTCATTGTTCCTTCCAATGGCCACCAATACACGCTGAGCGGGATTCTGTATATGGGGCACATGCTCTGCGCTTCTCGTTAACTCCTCGATGGCCAATGCAATCAATTTCTCCAGGGAAGTTTTGGGTAGAGTAACTTCTGAGCCAACAACTCGCCTGATGCAGCTGTCAATATGATCATTTTTAATACGACAATCTCTCTTCTGATTGTATATACTTACTCCAACAACAAGGACACAACTTGCTCGTTCAACTTTGGATTCTTTACGCGATATTCGTTAAGTATGCCAATGGCTGTCTCGGAATGAGTTTCCAATATCTTTACAATCGCCATTTGCATAGATTGGCGCACTTGTTCATCCTTATCGGACAGTCCCTCGAATATATTTTGCATGACACCTGTTGAAGTAGGCCAATCAATAATTAATACCAATAGGGAAATAAAGGCCATTAAATCAGTTTACAGTGGGTGAGGATTGATTTTGAATACATAGAATGAGATTCCATTCACTATTCAGTCGAATAAAATCTAAACAGATTCTATGTCGTGTCATTGTAATCCACAGCCTCAACCACAAAACAAAAAAAAAAAACTAGAGCATAACTAAATACTAAACTACATATAACAAAATATCTTTATACGTATGTAGATATATTTTGCCGATATTTTGGATTGAATCATCCGAGATAACAATGACGCATGACTTGAAATAAACAGCTAACAATAATGGACCCTTTAAATTAATACAAATAAATAGTTAAATTTTAGTTTGCATTTTTGTGGGTGTAATTGTGAAATACATTTTGTCTCTCGCTTATTTCAATGTGTAGATATGCATGTGTGCCTGCGTGTGTTTGTGTGTGTGTGTCTGTCTATTTCTCTTTGTATCTATGTCGTATTAACTGACTCCAAAAACCGTTATATGGTTTCCCACCCCCTTCACCAAACACACTCACACACACAGACATAACTTTCATTTGTAAAGAGCGAGAAGGGGTTAGACCGAGGAGGGCAATATCAACAGGTCCTCCCCTAAAAATAAACTGAAACTAAGGCAACAACAAAGAGGGAATCCCTTTTCACGCATGTCTATATGTGTGTGTGTGTGTCATATTATCCTGGCGCCAAAGCTAATGCGTAGATGTATATTTATACATACATACATACAAATATATTTAGCACAGGACACTGAGCTCGGTCTATGAACTGATGATGACAATGACTGATTCTGCAGCTTTGTATGCTCTTTTTTTTATCAGTTAAACCTACAAATAGAACGCCCAACTCTCACACACACACATATGCACACACACACACACACTTGAGAGTTGGCAGTGTGTCATCTTGGTGTTATTTTCCTTTTTTTTTCTACTGCTTTCTTTTGTGTTGTTTGCATTTGCTTAAACAGTTTTACCTTCCAGTATCGACGGCTTATCAACTGTTCCTGTCCCTGAACTGGAGGCATTTGCTCCGGCTCCACCACCAGCCACCGGGCTTTGGTGACGGTGGTCCATCTTCTTTGTGGAATTACGGGTTCTCTTCCACTTCTCCAGCTTGGCTAAGATTTTAATTTTAGCGTTTTATTGCGACTTTTGTGGTGAACAACAACAATAATAAGCGATACGATGGGGACAACAGCACGAAATTGTTTGGCGATGCAGTGTGACCAGGTGCAGCCAACAAGGAAAATACTAAACGCCATAGACGAAAGTGAAATCCGTTACACCCACACTGACTAGCCGCGCTTTTCAAATTTTCAGTTAGCAATTTGAATTTTTTATTATGCAATTTGTAAAATTCATTAAAAAACATTTATTTATTTCTTGCTTAGAGCAATATCAGTATAAGCATTTAATTAATTCCCTTCGATAACAATATTGTAGGTGGCGCCCGATCAGTTGAAATTTGAAATTCCCATTTGACATATTCAGTTGTGATATTATTACTACTAGTTGATTTTTATATATTTTTTCGAAACAATCCCACACAATGCCTTTATTAGGGGCCTGGGAAAATGTTTAGATATAAGTAAGTGTATACTTCTTGTGACCTTCATTCAGTCTTCTCGCCACCATGATAATACCCATTTCTATATACCCTGCATGCATAGGTAGAAAGAGTATGCTTTACTAAAATCGGGCATTTTCGTTTGCATATTCTATGTATATATATCCCTGATCAACTTGTATATGAATATATATCACAAATCAGTATTGAAAATAGCCAAAATGTTTGCAAAAATTTTGGTTTTTTTTTATTACGGTTAATACAGGGTACACTCAGGCTCGGCTCCTCAGATCTCTCCATACCATTCATTTTTATTATTGTATTATTAAAATATAATGTATGTATTTTTGTTGCTTTGCAATTAGCAAGCGTAAATTAAACTGATAAGCTCTTTCCCACGAGCAAAAACTATGATAAAACATATACTAAAATGGAAAAGAAAAAACGTTTATTCAATAATACATGTTATAACATGCATGATATATATATTTCTTTTCGCAAAATAAAGACATAAATATCCAAAAAGTTTGCCTGATCAAAATTGTGTTTTTGGGCCTATAAGTGATATCAGTTCAGTTTTTATTAAGTGCATTAAACGAAAAAGTATTTCATTTCATAAGAGTGGCTTAGGAATATCATTGATATCTAGACAGGAGGAAAGAATAGATCCAGAATACATATGTACATATCTTACTCTATGTATATACATATATTTTCGCTAATCGTTCATACCTTGTAGGTATTCCAAACATTCCAGCGTCTAATAAAAGTTAATGTTCACATTCGAATATATTATATGTCTTTAGATATACATAAATAGATATTCAGGTTCCTAACTGAAGCAGTTACTTAGTTAGTCTGTATTACTGGATTGGGTCTTCTTCGGCAAAGACATTTTAATATTGACTCTTATCGCCATCTGCAACCGCATAAACCGTAGAAACCTCAAAAGTGTTCGATGTGATAACTTTATCGCTATATCCGAAACATATGTTGGCATAGTTTATTTAGTTTCCAGTTGGTTCTAAACAAAACAAAAAACAAACAAATTCACAAAATGTTAATTAAAAGATACTGCAACTAACTTAAAAAATACTAAACTAATATAATTAAAATAATAAAAAAAAAAATGTCCATATGCTTAATAATGAAAATCGATAAGACTTAAAGAAGGAAATTTTGGATTGTTGTGTGAGAGCAGGGCTAAGGTAGAGAGGGGCAGCTGTCCCTCCCGTCCCTAGGGCGCTTCATTTTATACATTTCATTAAATTTAAGATGATATTTTGTTAATTAGCTCTATTTGTGTTGAGTTTTCTTAAATCGAAATGTATTACAAAAATTAAGTCTAAAAATTAAAGAAAAATTTATAATTTTGGTGTCGATTGAATTATATTTCGGAGACTCTGTTGACATTTTTGTAGTCTTTTTGGGATTCCTTTGTGGATTTTTTGTCCTTTTTGATTACTTCGGAAGTTTCATGTTTTTTGATCTTCTAGAATTTGTGTCCTTTTTTTTAACCTTATGCTAGATTTATTGTATCAACATTTTCTTCATCCTTGTGTACCATAGCATTTAATAGGCATAAATGGCGCCAAAATGTATGCAATAGAATAACAACTTTTGCCATATAGAAACAATATTGGATTCTTGGGGGTGAGGGAAATTTCCCCCTAGAACGGAATTTAACGATCTTTCTTCAACTAGACTAGTCTCCACATTGATAGAAGGGCATATTATTCTACTTATATTTGCAAATATTTTTAGTAAGTTTCCGTTATCTTTGCATGGGGGAAGAAATTTACCACTGTGCTTTGGATTTATCCTAAACAAAGGTCTCTAGGAATATTAGAAATATGAGTTTAGGGCCGGACTTAGAGAAGTTGAGACCGCGGGGCTGAGAAACATTTTGAATGATTTTCGAAAGCTTATTGAATTAATGTGGTATTACATTGTTTTACATTGATTTTGCTGCCCCAATTTGCACTAAGTACGAGAGGACAACCCCATCCCAAAGTCGAGCTCTCTACAAATTCTGGGCCCATCTCATCTCAGCAACCTAATGTTTGCTCTATTTATTGACAATTTTCACTTTTGTTCCGAGCCATTGCCAATAGCAGTTTTAGTTTTCCACCTTTAGATGTGAGTTTAATTCCATTAAAGTGTCTTTTCATCTACGAACGAATTAAAGCCGAACATGAAAATGAAATAAAAACAAAAAAATATACATATATACATATATATGTACATACACATATAAAAGATTTTTTTGTTAATCTCTCGAAATCTAAAGAGTGGTTAGCCAATGGGAGCACAGTGCGCCCTCAAGGCGGCAGCCAATCGGCGTTGGCCCAGACTCAATGCCTTTGGGTAAGGCGCTGAATAAAGAGAGAGCGAGCGCAAGCGAATGAGAGCGAGCGAGTGTGTGAGTTGGTGACGAGAGCGAGGCAAAGCGCTGAATAGAGCCATTTCGTTTGTGTTGAAGCATTTTGTTTATTTTGTCGTTGTTCTATCATTACCGTTGTTCAGTACCGATTTAGTAAGACACGCGAGCGGATCGGTTCAACTACTATAATATACATATGAACATATCTATATATCCATCTGAATCTATATATTTTTCATTATTTTTTTTTTTACTGTTCTTCTAAATATTTAAACTGTGTCAACTTGACATTCGTCTCTCTCTGTGTGTGTGTGTGTGTGAGTGTAAGTGGGTGTTTGGTTTAATTTTAAATTGCAACAACAAACAATAAACAAATTAAAATACAACAATCGAAACTAATTACAAATAAAATAAACTAAATTGCAAAAATATGAAAAAGTTTCTAAAAGTAAACAAAGCAAACAATAAAAACAAAAATCACAACAAAAAGTTGTTAAATGATTTTAATTATTCTATTTTTTGTGACGCAAAAAAAATTAACAACAACAACAACAACATTAAAAACTCAAACAAATGCATCTAACTGATTTATTGTTATTTATTTGTTAACAATCGAAAAAAATAAACAAAACAAAACTAAGCAAATTAAATTAAATAATATATATTGAAATAAACAAACAAGAAATTCAGAAATTCAAATATTTATTATTTATTAAAATTTACAGTTACACTTTGAATAGAAACAGAAATCGTAATAAAAATCGATTCAAAAGTTTATAAAAAATAAGTGAATAAATTATGAAATATTTACAAAATTTACGTTTTAAATGTTGTAAAATTGTTTAAGGTTTTCGAAATTGTCAAAGAGTTTTCGATAAAACTGATGAACAGTTTCTGTTTCCAAAAAATTTCCAAAATGCTAAATCAAAGACATTCTGGGAATATCCCCTGAAGTATGCAATGTAAATTTGCCAAATATGTTTATATAGAATTTCTTGTTAATATTTTGTTCTAGTGCTGACACGAATAACGAACTACTGATAAAACGGCCCGCAGAAATAGAAACAAAGATTGTTATACATAAATAATAAAAAAAAAAAACAAAGAATTTGTCCGCCAAATTGGCGCCCAGGAAAATATACAACAATTCGGCAATATCGCATGCCTTTGCATTGCTATTTGTCCAACGAAGCGGCGGCAACCAAAAAACACAACAACAGCAGAAGAAGCAGCCACAGCAACAGCAACAGCAACAACATCAACTGGAACAGCAACAGAAGCAGCATCAATTGGCCATAGGGGCATATCGACATCCACATCCATTGCCGTTTCCATTACGGGATCAGCAGCCGCTGTGGCGCCTGTCAGCATTGCCGGCCGCCTGGCGCGCAGCATACACAGCAGCAGCGTCGGCAATAGCCATCACCTTTATCATCACCACCATCATCATCATCATCATTCACACAGTATGGTCACATCATCGACCTCGCCAACGGGCACAGCCGGATGGACGACAACGGGCGACTATAAAGTTGCCACAGTTGGCAGTGGCGGATCGAGTTCCGCTGCCACAGCAGTGGCCATGTGTGATGTCCTCCCAGTGTCCAGCAATGCCAGTGTTGGCAGTAGCTCACCAACAGGTGGTGCTAGCAATGGTACAGCAAATAGTGGACACAGTGGCGGAGGAGGCGGTGGCAACGGCGGCAATTCCAATTCCAATTCAAATAATAATAGCAACAACAATAACAATAATGCAGTGCATCAGGATCTATTGTGGATGGAGCGATATGTAGCCGAACGACAACTGGAATATCCAGGAGAATTGGGTAAGCTAAACAGGAGAAATGGCACAGATCTTCTGTTAATAGATAACACTTTTTTGTTTAACCAAATGTTTGAGTATTTGAATCCATTCGAATTGAGTGAATGAATGACAAACAGACAATATTTGAATAAGTATTGGATTCATCTTATTATTATTGTGAAAAATGAATACATTTGAAACAAGTAAATGAATATCAAGCACAAAATGAATTGAATGTGAGCTTTGATTAATCTCAAAACACAAGTTATTTAGTAAAATGAATGAGAATAAATTGATTGATTGTCAATTATGAATACATTTTTACAAAGTGAGTGAATATCAAGCACATAATGAATTGAATGTTTGCGAACATGAATCAGAACACACAAAAATCATTAAGAATACATTCGAATTGAGCTGAATGAAGTGAGAGAATATATATCTAAATGGGAATTACACCCAACTTATTCAATATCAGTAAATGATCTGGAACTAAATTGTATTTCAAGCAAAATGATGGATATAATACATTCGAATAGACTCAAATTCCGCTTATACATTACTTACGATTCCCTTAAGTAGTCCCTTTAGTAAGTAGTCGATCGGAGTATGGCCTCTAAAACTAATAGATATGTTTTCTATTTTAATCCTCCAATCATTTTCGAGGATAGAGATCTCCTTTCTCGGCTTACCTGGAGATTCCCTCTAAACCCTTGAGCTAGTCCAATTCAAAGGGAAAGTTTAGCTCGTGTCTTGGCATGAAATTTAATTTGTTTCATTCTTTTTATATTTTTTAGCAAGTCTTATCCTTGGCTAATCACACACACACACACACTCACATATACAAACTTTAGGGGCTTCTTCTGATCTGGTGTCATTCGATAATGATGCTGATGATGCGTAAATTGATATCAATAATTGTTATTGATATCATTGCATGGTGAAACGCACGAGTCTTTGAACGTGGCCAGAAAGTTCCTTACCATATCAATGACCCATGAAAGCTGTTAATGAAATCTCAGCTTAGCTCAACTCAACTCCGAGTGAGTGAACCAGTTTTAATTCAATTTCTTGTTCACTTAAATTTCTCATATTTTGTTGTTGTTGTCTTATTATAATTATATGTATATTTATTAGTGTATGCAGAATGCATTCTTTGTTTCTCTTTCACTTTGGAAAGGAACCCAAATCCTTTCATAACTTGTGCTCAATGAAGTAACATCAAAAATTCACCAAGAAATTTCGCAAAGAGAAACCAAAAAAGAAAGAAAAACACACACATACATACAAAAGGGAAGCAAAGTGAAAAATATCGTATTGCATCGAAAGATTATTATATCATCGGCTGATCAGTAGCCAATCCAACTAAATAGGAATGTTAGTAGGCAGGTACATATCTAGCTAAAAGCCTAATAAATGCTTTTTTTAGTCAAATAGCTGCTAATATTCATAACTGATTTCTATGAGTTCTTTATATTATAGAAGCTGAGTTGATAGATAAAACTCATATGGCTAATATATATTACAAGGATCCTAAAATCAATAGTTCTCATTAAAGAGAAAAGTAGAAAATTGCAACAATTAAGATTAGATCTTTTACTTATCAGAGGATCGTAGTTATTATACCCTTCCATAGATTTTTGCCTCTTTGTTCCTGTCTTTACTTCTCAAAGTGAACAAATTTTCTTTTAAAAAGTAGAATCTCTAGAATGGCCAACAAAAGTAGTTCAAATTTGTATCGTATATATGTATTTGTATGATTGCTATATGATATAGTCATCCGATTTTGATCAATGTATTATTGTGTATGTGCCGTTGTTAACTTTCTACTTTTAGTTTGGTAATAAATGCCAAGCGTTCCTATGGAAGGTGTAAGATATATTCATCCGATTTTATAAACTTATCCAGAAGGAAGTCCAGGCGCTCTTGACACTCCTTGAAATGTCAGTAATTCAGTATTCAGCTCTTTCGCGATTTCGATATAGCCGAAAACTTTATATATTTTCATGGGAACCTGCCCGAAAATGTGTTCTAGAACCCTTTATGCCTGTCCTAGATAACATTTTCCATTTCCACATAAAGTTATTGACCTAAATCACAATTTTTGGTAGTATATGGTGGTTTTTGGCACGGACAATTGAATATAAATTAAACTTAAAGTTATTCAATGTTATGATAAACCCGTCAATCGAATGGTCACCGTTCCCATGGAAGCCATGTGATATAGTAATCCGATCAGTTTGAATTTAAGATATACAAACTCCCTTTAGGAGATGACTTTGATCCAAAAAGAATGGACATATAGAACTCGCCTTGTTGTCGTCAGAGTCCTGACTTAAATAGACTCACCCCTTTTTCTTAAGGGTATACAAAAGTGTTGATCTACCTTTACCTAGTTTCTGTTAATGAATTTATTGATTCAATCGCTATAAAAATTAAATATTATGATGGGACAGTGACAGTTTTTAATGACAGATGGGTGTAGGTCAAACTGTCAAATGCCACCACCTGCTGTCTCATTTGCTCTCTAATTAATTATGCACCGCCGTAATGCGGGATTCCGGGATATTTTGCAGTCCCAGTGCCAATTGAGTGGCCGACAAAACACGATTAATTATTAATAATAATTTAATAAGAGCAGTTTCATCTATATTTGTTGTGCCTTAATCAACAATATTTTTGAATTTTTATTTACCATTTGGTAAGCTCTCTCTCTGTCTATCTCTCTCTATGACATTGTCACTCTTTTTTCTTGTTTTTTGGTTGTTTCTGTTTTTTATATCTAATTTCTTTGTTTCTTTTTGTACGTGTCTTTTGCAGTGCGCACGAGCAATCCGTATTTCCTGTGCTCCGCCCTGCCATCCCATTGGCGTTCAAATAAGACGCTACCGCTGGCCTTTAAAGTTGTCGCCCTGGCCGATGTGGGCGATGGCACCTATGTGACCATACGAGCTGGAAACGATGAGAACTGTTGCGCCGAACTCCGCAATTGTACGGCCCAAATGAAGAACTGTGTGGCCAAGTTCAATGATCTTCGTTTTGTGGGACGAAGTGGGCGAGGTGAGTTCGATTAGCTAGATAAGATATAAGACTAGGCATCTTGTCTTCCCTCAAGACAAATTAGATTGCCAAAATTCAAAGAATTCTTGCCGAATGGCTCTTTGAGATGATGATGAGATGAATTGCATTTGGCATTTGTGTGAGAACAAATTTGCATATCCGAGCGGAAGCCATCAGAGAAGGAAGTATATATATATATTTTCTTCTTGATTGAGTGACATGACATGTCGGATATGTTAGATGTGGGATCAGAACGAAGCGATGGAGAACCAATCTTTACTCTCAATCGAATACTCTCACTCATTCGAGCAAAAAGAAGTTTCCTTTTTTTGGATGAGTGGGATGTGAGGATTATTGTACAGCAGTCATCACATTAGGCTACAGTTGGCGCTGGCCTCAGGGCAACATGCAATGTTGCAACATGCGTAACTTGAGCAGCCAAAAAGCGGCAGTCTCAAACACACACACACAGAAAGACAGAGAGAGAGAGAGAGAGAGAGAATGAGACATATATAGATATGGATATGTATATACTTGGACGTCACGCAAGGCTTAGGCTTGGCTATAATCGATTTGAACCCACAATTAATGTAAAATTGGCCGGGCCAGAACAGAACAGAATACACGCAGAAATTGAACTTGGCAAAACTGATAGAGAGAGAGAGAGTGAAAGAGAGATAGGGAGTTGGGTAAAAGAGAGGGAGACAGAGGGAGGAAGTAGCTATGCCTAGAATTGCCAACAGTTGGCTAATTAGCTGCAACTGTTGTTCCCAGTTCTTTTGCGCCTTATTTTTGCCTGTTCCTCCTGCTGGTTATTGTCATCCTTGGTTGCCATCCCTCCATCTCAACCTCCTCCATCTCCATCTCTGCAAATTGACGGCTCGTGCCCGGCAAAAGGCCAAACGGAATAATTATAATACCCGAAAACAATGAGTCGAGCATGCAAATAACAAGCTAATGATGTAAGAACATAAGCGCTAACCGAAATTGTCAACTTCAGATGCAGTCAGTCAGTGTCAGTTAATGGTCACGCCCTCTCCTCCCCTCAAACCTTAATTCCAAAGCCAACGTCAAGCACCAGCACCCAGCCCTCAGTCCTCCCCCGCCAACCCACCAAGAAGACCAATCAACCATCACCAATCTCCATCGCGAGAATGGACATCATGCAGCGTTTTCTGATTAAATGACAAAGCACACGATGGACATAGACCAACAGAATCAACGATTGTTAAACCAAATTAAAAACAAAAAAATGAATAAAGAAATGCACAAATTGTAAACGAATACATTGATATCTATTAAATATTTAGAGATTGAATCTTTACCATCAGTTGGCTTAGCTCTAAAGCATCCTGAAATCATATCATCTGATTCTCTGGGATACGAGGGAGATAGACTCTCATGAGTATAGAAATTCTAAAAAAAAAAAAAACAAAAACTTTGTGTAAGCGAAAGCTAATATTTTTGGTTGCTAAAGGCCCAGCGCTGACCTAATCCGTCACTGAAGATTAATCATAATTTAACTTTGGCCCTCCTGCAATATTAATAAAATTATCTTTTATATCCAAGTGGCTTAGTTTCTCCAGAAGGATCGTGAATCGTCCATGTTTGGATATATAATTGAAATCTAGAAACGATATGACTTTTCGTATAATGTAAAAAATTGTGAGATAATTTTCCATAGAATCCTAATTTTCTACCCTCGAGGGTATCAAACGGTTCATTAAAAAATAAGGGGCGTGTCCTGTCATTGCCCCTTTCCAGTACTTAGACATTGTCCTGGTTTGTTTTTGTTTTTGTTGTAGTTGAATTTTGCTCATTTTCGAGCATTCCAAAACATAAACCTCTCTAATCATATCAAAGGACTTGACTTTGACAAACACACACACACACACACACACAAACAAAGGATTAGCAAACCAAAAGGAGTAAGGGAGAGAGGAAGAGAGAAAACATGAGCAAATGAGAGGCACGCGCCAAATGAATTTTAAAATTTCTTAGTAATTAAATGTTTTTTAAATTGTGGAAAGGAATTAGTCTCGAAATGTTGATAAAGTCGATTTGCTTTTGTTCTTACACAAAACTTTATTTTGGGGTTTTCTTTGTATTGTTTTTGGGATCAGTCGAAATTCTGTAGATTTCTGGTAAACTACAAAGTAATAATAATAATTATATTTCTCTTTGTAAGTGTATGGTTTGTATTGATAAGCGGGTCAGAGGAATTCGTGAAGTACATTTTACTTTTTTTCCACCGAATTTTAGTGAATATGCAACAAATACATAATTGTTCACTTTCAACAGATTCCTTATCGAAAAGAAAACCAGGCACAAAATTTTAAAATTTTTATTACATTGAGTCAATCGTTCTGCAGAAATTTGATATAAATTTTACTAGAGTTAAACAAGTGATATAATCAAGACTATTAACATTAGAATGAGTATATAGTCAGCTTCTTAGGGTTAAGAAATGACCAAAATTTGAAGTTCTCTACTTTACAGTTTCTTTCATCTGTGTATCTATTCTGCCCCGATTGTTCTAATACTCTAATAAGTCATTTTAGAAGAGCTAAAATAGAAATAACTTTGTTTTGACTAGGTTAGAATAGATAGATAGATCGAAACTGAGTTTATACATTTGCTTTGTTAATTATTATTGGAAAGCATCGACGCAGATGAAAGGGTTCAATGTTGTTTTTTCTTTTCTCATGTCGATGAGTAATTTTCCTAACCACCATTCCCCCCCAGTTTCCCTCCGTTACATCTTCAGTTTCCATTATTAAGTATTATTGTTATTATCACTATACATTGACGGCTCCTTTTCATAGTTATGATATTTTATCGTGACGAGACAAAGACGGCACAGAGAACGAGAGGGAGACAAAGACAGGGATATTAACATTTTCGTATTATTATTATTATTATTATTGTAACAATCTTTTACATATGACATGAATGAATGGAAATGCTCCAGTTCTCAATTTGAAAAATGAAGCAGATATTTTCAGGTTTTTTTTTTTTTTTTTTGTTTCTTTGAGTCTTGTGATTAATTTGCCTTCATAGTTTCGATAGATTTGAGTTTGAAACGCAAAGACTTTGTTTCCCTCAGTAATGAAGACATTTGAAACAAAAACAAAAAAAAACCCCAAAATATACAAACGAAAAACAAAAAATATATAAAGAAACGAAGAAAAAACGCTTTCTAACTGATGGCAGGCAATTTGAAGCCCAATAACTATTTCTTCTTTTCGCTTTTTGAGGCAACTCAATTTAAAGTTTAATGATTTCTTTTCTTTCTTTTCATCTGGATTTCTTTCCATCTACTCTACACTGGGTGGGAGTGAGAGACGCATAAATAGAGTAGAAGAATTTCAAATAGGATGATAGCCAGTGATTAGCTCGAAAACCTGTTATTCCTTTCAAGTGATTCATTGATCAAAGTGGGTCATTTGGCGTTATTCATTGTGATTTTGTGCAGAATTTCAAAATTCCAAGTATTCCAATAATCTATATTCCTTATTGGTGACTCTTGGCTAACAAGATAAAGTTTCTATTCTATCTTTAGTGTTCACTAACTAAAAGTAGTTTAGAGAATAAAAATGAATATTTACAATATATAAATCACAGATTTAGCGGAAAAAAATATTGATTAGCAGCCGGAAATTGATGTTTCATTGCCCGGCTTATACATATAACATGAAGATATTTTAATCATTGATTAACTGAATCATGGCTAAAGAAAGAAATTCAATTAAAGAAAGAAATCCAGATGACAAATCCCATATTGACTGGAAACGTGTATGTATATAAAATAGGTATAAATCATATTCAAAACGGATGATTTGCATTGACAGAGTTCACGATTTAGTAAATACTGTAGCTTATATAAGCATGGATGTATATCCTTTCATATCTTATCCTATCCTATACTATTCTATTCCATCGTATTGTATCTAATCGTATTCATTTGTATTCAATAGTAATCTAATCCATCTTTTGCCAACGTATCCTATTGAATCCTATCTCATTATATTTTATGCTGTCCTATTCGATTCAATTCTTACCTGTTTTTATCGTATGCTACTATATTCATTACTATTCTATCTTATTCTGTACTATTCAATCCTATTCTGACCTATTCTAACCTATCCTAACCCTGTCCTATCCTCTGCTTTCCTGTTCTAATTCAATTTCTCTAAAATCTTTTTAAGTATTACTTGTTTATTTGTATTCCGATTTCGGTAAAATTTGATGGATCTATCTATAGATTGATTGATAGCATATATAAGTATTTTATTCCGATCTCCATCATGTGATGCATTGAGACTATAATTGTGGAATATAAGCAGAAAAGTATCGGATTGTATTGCTAATCGAGAACCCAAAAAGATGATCAGGAGATTGTTCAGTCTTTTTTCAAAATGTAGATGCTTTTTTTTTTATAAATAAATAGATGCAATTTGTTATTTGATTAAACGACTCTCTGATTGTCTCAGTTTCTCTCTCGCTGTACCTTTCTCTGTTTTTTTTTTTCTGTGGCCGCGTCTCGTTTACGCTTTATCAGATGTTTTTTGCGTAGGTGTGCACGGTGCTTTCGGCGGATTGGCGGCATTGCTGGCAGGGTGGTGATAGGATGGGTTGGCTGGTTGGGTGAACAAGGGGACAGGAGGGGCGGACGATGCGGCCTGTGGCCTGTGGATGTGGATGCGACTGAGGTTTTTGCGGTTAACTGGCTGGGTAGCTTTTTGGGTTCGAGTACGTGTTCGAGTTCTCTGGCAAACAGCAACAGCAATGCGACAATGTCGCTTTTGTGGGTGTTTAATTATATGTACGAATGATTGTCTGCAAAAGGAAAGTGTATTAAATGGCCAGACAAATAGACAAAGAGACAGACAAAACAAATAAACAGACAAACACACACAGAATGTAAATTGTATGGAGTCGAAAATGTTGACCAGACCGATAAACTTATCAAAGGTTGCACTACCATTCCAATATTTTAGTCAGATACACATACATATATATATGTACATAGATCCTGCCATTGCCAGTATCCCCCCCCCGTTCCCCGGCACTGGGCACTGGGCACACCCCTCTTCGAAGGGGCCGAGTTCAGTTCGTGTCGTAAACAGTGTAAACAAAATAAATATGGTCAAGCCCACAATGTTGCCACGAGCGGAAGACAGGTTGCAACATTTTTATGTCCCGCTTCAGTTTTTGTTTTCTGTTTTGTGTTTTTTTTTAAGTTGTAAAATGCAAACGCAAGCCGGGCCCAATAACTTGTGCGGGCCGCAGAGTCATTAATGGCAGGATAAACCAAATTTATGTCAAGAGTTCAAACAAATTGCACCGCAACGAAGAGACAACAGAACACAAAGACTGCCATATAGATCCCACATCAGTGGCAAATCGAAGGAATATATGTATACTCTTTTCACACTTGAGTTTGATTTCGAAAACTTTATAAAATTCTTTCAACTTATCAAAATGTAGACAAAAAGTAGAAGAAGAGGGACTATATACATATATGACAAGTTTATACAAAATCTCAAAGATTCGCTTTTCGATTTGATCAAACTAAGAAAAACTATATAGTCGAAATAGTCAGGACATCCCTAAATATCCTTCTTAAAGTTATACTCCTTCTTTAGATTTACATGTAAATACTCAAACTTATCTTGAAAGTCGCTAATACAATTTTCATAATTTTTCATTAGATTGTATAGAGCAAAAATCACTTCATCAAATAATAATGATTATTATTTTTCACTATTTTCTTACACCAAAGTCTATCATATACCTATGATCCATTCTATGGACTTGTTTGTTTTAAATTTAAGTGTTTTATTATATGATTAATGAACTGGCTTGAGGTCTATTTCGAATTTTCATTCCATAAGAAAATTGTTTCTTTTTCTTTTCCAATTTTGACTTTGGAAATAATACTACATATTTAGTTCATTTTTTTGTACGTTGCCTTTAATTTTGGTTAAGTTTCTAGTTGAATTTTCTATTCATTTATGCTCTCAATGATTTTAGATCCTTACTGCATAGTAAGAAAGGATTAGAGTCGAGTATGTTCTATATATTCTGCGATAATTCGTTTTAGCTGTTATTATATATCCTAAAAGTGAAAGGGCTGGAACCAACTTGAGTATTGTAGGAATAAAAGGATTAACTAAGTTAAAGACAGAACTGAATGAACAAAAAGAGAGAACAAAATGCATAACAAAGTGTGAGTAACTTGAATATTTTGTGGCATACTTAGAACCCTTTTCGCTTATGTGTGTGTGTGTGTGGTGGGCGTGTCTGTTATTATGGGCATAAACACAAAACATACTTTTAGGTTTCTTTTAGGCCAAAATTGATTCGGTAGCCGAGTTTAGTTGGTTGGTGGCACGCATAAATCATCGAAATGACATTTGAATTACTCGTTCAATCTCCTTTGTTTTTAGTTTTTTTTCTTTTGTTTTAAACTAAACTAAAGATGATGGCATTTTTGTTTTCGTTACAGGGAAAAGCTTTACGCTAACAATTACTGTGGCCACAAGTCCGCCACAGGTGGCTACCTATGCCAAAGCCATCAAAGTCACCGTTGATGGACCCAGAGAGCCACGCTCCAAGACAAGTAAGTAAAGTAAAGTAAAGTAAAGTGATGTAAAGTAGTTGATGTAATTAGCAATTAGCACTTGGCCATAGAAAACGAATATAAACAAAAAAGAAAAAATGGTTAAAGGTGGATAGATGTATGAGGATATGGTGGTTGTTGTTGTTGCTGGTGGTGTGCCACCCGTGGAGTTTTGGGTTGCAACATGTGTTCCATAGCCACTACTTAAACCGCATTAGAACAAGTGTCTAATTAATGTAAATAGTTAAGCCGATCTGGTTCCAAAGATCTGGGCAATTGTCCATAACAATCATTGCCACTAATCCCCTCCAGCCCATTCAGTTCACTCATCCGAGCAAATAACAACAAACAT
Source organism: Drosophila equinoxialis (assembly GCA_018150345.1). Classification (NCBI taxonomy): domain Eukaryota; kingdom Metazoa; phylum Arthropoda; class Insecta; order Diptera; family Drosophilidae; genus Drosophila; species Drosophila equinoxialis. Next base: position 1,415,698 of record JAECWI010000238.1, on the reverse strand, counting down.
GCAACAACAACAGAAGGTTGAAGTTGAAGTCAAAATATTGAAGAAGGCACAACAAAAAAGAAACACAAAAGGATCATATGACACCTCCACGATGCACGATGCACGATGTCGGCCATTTTGTTACCTAAAGTAGTCGGTTTCATTTCATTTCGTTTCGTTTCGCATTGTATTGCAATTGCAAACGCAATCGGAATTGAAACGGAACTTGCAACTGCACACACTTACTTATATGTATATGCGTGTGTGTGTGTGTGTGTGTGTGTAGGAACGAGTGTGGCATCAAAACCGTCAGCTTCTTATGGATTTCTGAAAATTTTGCGGTTTTCAAAGGTTTTCGTTGTTATTGGTGTTTCGTGTAATGCATATATGTATGAATTATATATATATATATATATATATATATATATATATATGTATGTATTTGTATGCATGTATAAAGACGGTTGTTCTTTATTCATTTTGTTAATGCATTTATATGTCTTCATCTGGCTACATTTACCTACATATATACGAGTTTGTTGTTACCTTCGCAGTCTTACCTTGAATTTGTGTTAATTATACACTCTACGGGCGGGGAGGGGGGATAGGTTAGAAGGGAAAAGTACACTCGACAAAGAAAATGAAGTCATTTACAAGCTGTAAAGAGAGAAAGTATCCATAGAGAGTCCTTGAAATCAAAGTATTCCCTAAATGATAAGCTTTTAAATGAATATTATTGTGCAGAATAGATTTGGACTTCGAGTATATGATTGTATTGGGATTGATTGTATGGTCTGAATCGAAATCTATGTCGTATTGAATGGGAGACTTGAATGATTGTATTGGCTCTTTAAAATCTCCCATTCAATATGACATACATAGATGGGTAAAATCAGAGGCAGATTCACCAAATGAGTCACATTCCATTGGCCAATAGTTTTTATTCACATACATATCTATGGCGAAAATAAGCAAATGACTTTCAATTTCAAACCAAAGGCTAAAAGGAATGTCCTTAAACGAATTCAGGTACAGTAGAAGTTCGATTATGTGATCCTTGATTAGGAACAACCGAATTATCCAAACATTCAGTCTTGACCGATCCTTACTTTTGGATAATTGAAGTTTACTCAAATTTTTGTTAGTCCATGATGTAATTTTTGCTACATTACCGAGGATAAACGAGGTTCCACTGTACTTTGCTTTCTTCGAGACAAAACTAATTGAGTTTTTGAAAAGCTTAAAATAGGAATAGTAACACAGAACACACCTACACACACACACACGCATACACACACACACACATTTACCCTCTTTACCGATGTAAGCCAATTAATGCAAAAGGCAATGCAATGTTTAATACTATGTTTAATGCAATGTGTAATGCGAAGAGCAATTTAATTATTTCATTTTGTTTTCTTGGATTGTTTTCCTTCAGGTCCCACTGGCGGTCCACATTATCGCATCGGCCTGGGCCCATTGGGCTTTCCAAAAACCCTACACGAACTGGAATCACTCCGACGCTCGGCCAAAGTGGCAGCGGCCACAACAGCTGTGGCATCTGTGGCGGCAGCTTCTGTAGTGACCGCTGCCGCTGTCTCGACCACAAGCGGGAGCACGAGCACCACCAGCCTTGTGCAGCAATTAAGTAGCAATTACTCATCGTCGAATAGTACAATAAATTCCGATTGCCCCGGCTATAAGCCAAATGCACCGCATATTCAAGGTAAGTTTCCAAAAAAAGAAAAAACATCAAGACAAATTTCACATTGATGGAAGTTATCCAAGAAACGAATTTATCGTTAGCTTTGCTACCGGGAACTGTAACTCCAATACGAAAACTAACAGAACAAAAAGGTTCATGGAATTGTGCTCCTTCCTTCTTCCTCCCCCCCCCTTTCTATCTAAATCTCTGTATGGATTTTATCTCTGCATTTGCGTGGATCTTAATCAATCTTCAGATGATTAGTGATGAAAGCTTCAAATCAATGTTAAGGGCAACTGTCCGCGTGCCGTCTGGTCTTGTGTGTGTGTGTGTGTGTGTGTGTGTGTGTGTGTGTGTGTGTGTGTGTGAGTTTGACTGGCACCAGGCTGCCTAAACGTTTTAATTGAGTTAATGAACTTCACCCCTTTACCATGCCCAATCCACTACACCTTCTCTCCCCTTTCTCTCAGTGACGATTTATTTTTGGTATAATTTATTATTGTTGTTTGTATTTTGTTTTATTTCTTTTAGCATCCTCTTGCTAATTTATTTATTTTCTTTCAGAAATAGTTCATCAATGATCGATATTCGTTAAATGTCTTTGCAAAGTCTACCAAATTGCTCCATATATACTTATATATGGACATAGAGATTTAAATATAACTTTGCCCGTTGTCACCGGGAAGTCGCTGAAATATTTTAAATGCTATTGCTAAAAGTGAAATTTATCAACGAATTCCTTTTATTTAATTCCAAAATTTTCCATTTCAAAAATGATATGATATTAATCAATAACATAATTACTCAAATACACATTTTTATGAAAGGTTTTCAAAGATGTTCAACTTCCTCGCAAATGTTAGAAAGAAAATTCAAGACAAATATCCTTTTTTCTTCAGAATTCTGAGGATGCCACCAAGATTAGTAATAGTATTTAAAGATTTCAAAAGACATTAGGAAATTCGATTAGATTCTCTTTTCCATGAACCATATTTTACTTGTACTTTCCAAGCTTCTCTGTTTATGATCCTTTTTATACATTTCTTTGCTCTTTGTTTCCTTAACTCCCATCGATATGTCTATTTCCTTTCCTTATTATAGATCTCTCTGGTCTTTTTCACTTACCTCCTTCCTAAGGTTTTCATGTTGTTTCTTTTAAAATCTTTTTTGCCACGCCCCCATCGAAACCTTAACCACATTGTGGATGGCAGAGATATATTTTTAGCATTCAGTTTATGGCAACCGCATGACATAGCGCTTAGATAGGCCATTGTCCAGGGCAGTGCGATGGTCTGTCTACAAATTCGTTGCTACTCCCCGAAATTCCTCATATTGTGGGTATATATATATGCTAAATTTAGCATGTTTAGAGGCTTGTCCCTCGCTTCACAGTATTGCAAGGCGATGTGAACCAGTTTTGACCACCCAAAGAAATGTTATATATTAATTAACTATTCATTTCTGAACTGAACTGATATCATGTAAAATGTGAATGGAAAATTTTTGGCAAAGCATTATACGGTTAACCGTAATTACCGATTTATATAAATCGGTATTTCATATACAAAATTTGCGCTAATTTTGTGAAGTTGTTGAGGGGAGGGGGAACTGTTTTGGTGGATCAGTTGACTCACGATCGATATTGCCCATGACTCAGTGGCCAGTTTGAAACTAGACAAATCTGAAACAGAGACTAAAAAAAGAAGAGACGGAGACGAGCAAAGAAGCGATCGAGAGAGAGAGAGAGAGAAAGAACATACATACACACGCTGTTTTATGCTAATTAATTTATTAATCTTATTTTGCATATGTATTGTTGTTCCCCCTACCAGCCAATCTCCCCTTCTCTAGTAATAATTTAGCCCGCTCAATGAGTTAAAGCAACGGACGCGTCGTCGAGTCAACGAGACTGGCCCAAAAAGAGGCCGAAAAAGTCTAGCTCTAGACATGGTAAATACTCTGCATTTCATATTGGCACACTGGCGACCACTACTGGTCAATTTGGGAAATATATTTACTTTACTTCTGTTAACTTAACTGATATACCTAAAGTTCGAATGGACTTTGCTGAGAGTAAGGGACATCAAGGAAAGAATAAGTTCCTAGCCATGGAATAAAGAGCATGTACATATATGTATGTATAACTGATAGATAGGCCGATTGTTTGATACAGTTTTTAATCCACTTTGAAAGACATCTGATCAAGCATACCTGTTACACCTGTTACACAACATTTTGCCAGCATTAATATGCTTTTTCTCGCAAAATCGCGACTAAAGGGTATGCAAAAAAATAAATAAATATATGTATATAAAAATTGACAATAAAGTGACACATCGTTGTTGTCTTTCAATTATCCAAAAAGATAGAAAGAGAGAGGTAAACAACAATAGCAACAAATGCAATGTGATTTTTTGTTCTTCTTCTTTTTGTTCGCTTTTTGGTTTTTCAACATTTTGAGCGAGTGTTGAAACCGGAAATGCCCCAAAAAATCGAAATCAAAATCGATGCGTAGCGGCCTGAAAGACAAGTATATACATATTTATACATATATAAATATTTAAATGTGGCGCTTAAGCTGTTAATTTACACAAAAACCAACAACAACAACAACAACAAACAATAAAAGCAAAAGCAACAAACGTCTTAGCGCCAATTTCAATGGAAATCATTTCAAAATTCTCCGAAATTCTTGTGACTTGTTGAATTTAAAGAGGAGGCACGATAAAGTTAAAGACAAAGCAAAAAGGGTCAAAGCATTATAGGGGACTCCAAAACAAATCAGATAAAGCTAAATTTATGATAAATTGTTAATAGCCAATACATCAAATACGTATACTACTATGATTGTTAGCAACAAAAAACGAACTCAAAATGTTGCCAACAGGATAACTTGTAGACGATGTCAGTGGATGGGCGGGTGGCTTGTACGGCCCCCCGCTCCCCCGCCATGTTTGTCTCCCTTTTTGTAGGATCTGTAGTTAATAGTTTACCTTGAAACACAAGAATTTCCTCGATTCCCATAGTCGCAAAGGGCCTCTTTTGGTCCGCTCCTGTCTTTGTCTATTGGGACCAAGGGATAACCTTTTCAATGAAGTGAATTTCTCAATTGCTTTCTACTTCTAATTATCTGGACATTTGGAACACCTGTCTGAGATGTTGCCTGTTCCTCGCAAGGCGAAAATATCTCTCACCTTATATTTTGGTTACCTTTTTGGGCTTTCGTGTATACATTCATTAAAAGTTTTTGAAACAAAGTTAAGTTGGTGCTTCTTTTGGTTTTTGTTTTTGCTCTTGTGCAATATGTAAATTGACCTGACTTAAGGATAGATGAGAAGTTGCTTGCCATACTAAGTATGAAGCCTATAGACATGCAATGTGTGTGTGTGTGTGTGTGTGTGCTTTTTTGTGTGTTTTCTGTTGCATTCTCAGCCACAAATCAATCCAAATGCGGTTGCGCAGCTGTTGCAGCCGCAAGAACACTCAAGATGCAAGATGTAAGATGCACATACGAGATGCAAGTGTGTGTGTGAGTGTGTGTGTGTGGGGGATAGAGAGAGACAACAATGTCACACATTTTGAAATGAAATCTTTTTGGCCCATAAAACGGCAACTATGGCCAACTTGCTTGCCACCAAAAAAAGCCAAAAAAAAAAAAGAAAAAAAATCCACAGAGAAGCAGGAAAAAAAAATTAACAAAACCGCAAACTCACTTCCGTTTCGTGCTTACAGCAATATGATGATGTGTTGTTGTTGTTGTTGCTGGAGCTGCCGCCATTTTGCCAGCCCAAAAAGTTCACTAACAACAACAACAACAACAACAACAAAAATGTTCAACAAAGAGAGGCACCTTAATTAAAATTACTTTGAGACTTTTTCTTGTTGGCTTTTTTGTTTTTTTCCCTTTTACACATACATTTTTCTCCTCCTTTTCCTTCTTTTTCATTTGCCCTTCTTTCGTATTTTTTTTTTTTTTTTTGCTTCTAATGAGGCTTCCCAAAAGATGGCGACAATGAAAGCTGTGAGAATCTGGCATAAAACAGGGTAGACTGAGTGGCAAAAAGAAAGGGTAAAGGGGGAAGGGAGACCCACTTTTGACTCTCTCTGTGGTTTGTCTTTACATGATACTCTCTATCTCTCTCAGACACACACACACACACACACACTTTCGGTCTCATGAGGTAGACCTTCTTGCCCTTGCGCTTGATTGCATCGAGTCCAACGGATATGGAATATACTTATAGCCTGGCTTGGCCAGCGAAAATCGAAGATATCCGGTCTAGAGGGCCAGATGCAAAAAATTCAAACAAAAGCCATGGGGATTTTGCATTTCAAAGAAGAACTTTTCAAAGTCTATCCTCTGCCCTACAGAGTGAAGAAATGTAACTATCGAAGGTAATAGTGGCTAAAAAATATGTCTGGTTGCTTGTCTTCTGTTTCTCTCTTTCAATTTATGGAATAAATTATCAACTTTTATTTTGAAAAGATCTTCCTGTAAAAAAGTTATTGTGGCTTGAGAATTCCCTTTCCTTAACACTTTAGTTATTGTCCATTTCCTTTAAATATGGTGGACGATATTTGTCGTTTAGTCCTTGCTAATTAATATCAATTATCTTGTGACATGCTCTAAGGCGGTTGACATTGCGTATACGCAATGTGGCTGCTGGCAATTAAAGTCAAATATGATTGGCAAAATGACCGCCTTGGTCTCTGAGGGTTTTTAACCACTATTTGCCCCATTAACGTCTTCTGCCAGATAACTTTACCCTTTGTTTCTTTTACCATTTACAGTACACAGTAATTTCCACGTGCCAGCAGCAAGAAAATTACATATCTTTTCTCACAGCGACCAGCAGCGATTCTGTAGTGACCCCACGGCTTGGGCCACACAACCCCTGGCCTCCTCTTTACCACCCAGCAACCTTCTTTCATTGCCATTTATGCCATTTGGCCATCCTGGGCCGTTCCGCTTCATTGCAATTTGGTTTGGTAGCTGCGGCTACCGTTGCCTTTGTTGCAACGCAATTTGCCCCCTTAATTGAAACATTAAAATGTGATAAGTGGCGGGTGAAAAGTTGCATGCAACTTGCAATTTAGCTTACCTTTCATTAACTGGCCCAAGGCGGCGATGTGTAAAAAACAAGCCAAGAAAATCGCTGTCCTATACAATGGAGAAAGGATTGCAAATCCATTCCAGTAAGACCATTATTTGGTTGTCAGTCCTACTGGTAACATCTTCCTCATCCTGTAGGATGATCAGAAATCAAAAGAAACTCTTACTCGGGTAACAATTGTCAAAGGCATTTTAGTTTATAATCAGATTCTAGTCTACAGCAGGAATATAGAGATGAGAGTTTTCCAACCTAAAAGATTGCTTTCCAACAAGAAAACTAAACCATAAATTTCGAAATTCAGTCAAAAATTCTCAGAAAGTTGCAAGTTTTTGAATTCAGCGATCTAAATCGTTTATGGAATCGTCTTTAGATTCCTTAGGCTGAAATTTAAATGTTGGATTCAAAATTAGGCATATTTTGATATGGTTAAAGCTTAACTTCTCAGGGGAACATATGTAGTTTCAGCCCAAAACTTAAGATCTAATTGAATTGAATCTGGTAAGAAGAGTTGAAATTATTTGAGAAAAGTTCTAAGATTTTCATACATTAAACGATACATTTAAGTGAATTTTCATTTCATATTTTGCTTTAGTTGAATTTCTAATGAATTTGATTAATTAGGGCGACATTCTTCGGCGCTGCCTTTTTTGGCATCTTGTCAGCGACGTTCTTCTTATCGTCGTCCTTATTGTCGTCGACGCCCTCGTCGTCCTGTTGCATAATTAATCAAAAATATGCGAGTAAAGATATCCTGCTGTGTGTTGCCTTGGAGGAATTTAGCATGAAACGAAATTTGTTTTCGTTTGGGTTCGTTTTTTTCTCCTTTTTTTTTATTTGTTGGCTCAATTTGGTAAACAATTTTTGTTAACCCATTGGCATGCAGAGTAAATGAGTGGAACTCACAAAAGAAGAGTGGCATTTGCCTCTTCTTTTTTTGGGGGGGAAGGTGGGTAGAACACACACGCACACTCACCTACACCTAGTTTTACATATGTTGCATATGAAATGATTTTTCAATTATACATTCATCCCAGCCAATGCCTCCGCCCTTCCTGACTTCGCTGGGAATGTTACTGACAGGTTGACGAATGTGCAGGAAGGAGTTTGATAGGACTTGTTAAAAGGATTGTGGCGGGGGCGGTGAGGAGAGAATTGCTGGTTAATTGGCTTCCAACAGGCATTAATTTGATTCCCGTTAATTTCATTTCGTTTTCTAATTATTTCTTATAGAAACCGAAAGCGGCGAATGGACGGGATCGGCAAGCTCCTCCAATGTGGCCTATACGGTAGGCGTAGGCGTGCCCTATCCCCATCATCATGCCACACATCATACGCATCCGCATTCGCATTCGCATGCAGCGGCGGCCCATCACCTGCAACACCATCATCAGATGTCCCTGCCACCGCCTCCACAACCGCCGGCAGCGACGCCCGTGGCCATGGGCGGTCAGGCCAGCGGCATGGGCATGGGCATGGGCATGAGCATGGGCATGACCATGAACCATTACGGCAGCACCATGGGTGGCTACGATGCCAGCTATGATACGAGCCATTTGCCGACCGTGCTACAGGATATGCATGGTCATGGCTTTGCCACCGATCCTTACCAGACAGCCGGCGGCTATGGCAGCGCATCTGGAAATCCAGGCAAAACCACCACCGAGCTGGAGACCCTCAATGTGACCGGCTATGGGGCTGGAGCCGGCAGCGGTTACAACAATGCCTGGTCGAATGGCTATAACAATTATCCCCAATATGGTAGCTGCTCGGCGGTGGCAACTGGCCAGTATGGTGGGGCAACAGCGGCAGCACCACCCCCACCGCCGCCACCCGTTGTCCTCTATCCCCAGCTGTACTCGACAGTCAATCAGAATCAAATTCATTTGCATCTGCACAGCAGCGAGAAGCTGGAACAGTATTTGGGCACAACGGCCGATCAGCAGTTGACCATTAGCTCGCTAACCGGCAATCGATCCAGCATCGAGATCGGCCTCGGCGGCGGCACAGTGGGAGGTGTCAGTGGAGTGGGTGGACCCGGAGCCCTGACAGTGTCTAGCAGTGACCAAGACCAACAGGTGGCAGTGTCCAATGAGGCGGTGGCCAATCAAAGCTATCATCTGGCATCACAGGAGGTGCAACAGCAACAAGAGGTGGGCGGCGAGGTATCAACGCGGCAGGAGGAGGATCTAACTCAGGTGTGGCGACCCTATTGACACAATCTCATGACGGTGCCGACGCCTCTTGCTCCGCCAGGAAGGCGAGCCTATCTCCACATAGAACTGAACTGAACAGTAAATTATTTCCCAAGTCTTCTTTGTTTTTGCCACTCCTCCTCCTCCTTATTACTTTTATATATGCATATGTATATATATATATATATTTTTTTTTATAATTTTGTTTATTTTTTTCTGTTTGTTATTATTTTATAAACTAGGAATTGTATATAATGAGCTAGAAATATCATCTATATAAATATGTATGTAACGATGTATTAACTATATCTATTTGTATGATTTTTTTTGCTAGCCCTAAGTATATAGAGAGAATGAAAGATACTCGAGACATATTCGTAATGCCGCACAAGAAGATTTTTTTTTTTTTTTTTTTTTGGAATTTAATTTGTTAATCGACGCGTTAAACAAACAATGCAAAAGACTATAAATAAAGTTATCGTATTTATTTAAAAATATTCATTATATTTATAACTTGTTAAACAACGTAGAAATAATGGTAAGTTTGATAATTATCGATCCTGGAAAAGGATCTGCAAATTGCCTATCGATTTTAACAATTTATCGATCTACCCTGACTAAACTTGCAGATTATGTTTTACTTGAAGTGAAGAAAAAACAACATAATTCGAGAGGAAATTACACCAAACACAACTAAAATTATGATAATAATATGTTGTTGATTTTTTTCTTCTTCTTTTTTGGTAACCACAAACGAAATGCAGAAATAACAGTTAATTATGCGCATATTTTAGATTAGAAGATGGAAAATGAGCAGAAAAAAAACAACAAAAAAAAAAGAGAGAAAAAATTAAAACTAGGAAAAATCATGAATTTTGAATGCGAAGCCTTAAAAATGCGCGTGTAAATAAATTATGATATTACAAAAGCAACCACAAAGTGTGCACAGGAGAGTGTCTATCTCTCTCTCTCTCCCTCGCTGTCAAACTGTCTGTATCCGTTACTATCTATCTCTGTCATTGTCTGCATTTCGGATGATTCTCTCTCTGTCTATCTCTCTCGGCCTGGTCTGGCAACTCTCTTCTGCCTCCATGGATCGTGCAAGCTTTTGCGGTTTGTTGTCATGGCATAAATAAATTGAACATTCAGTAGTTAAAGGTATGTATGTGAAAAGGGGGAGCAGCAGAGGAGGGAAGCGAGAGGGTCCTATCTGCCAACACCAAGCCTAAGCCGATGCAACGCAATGCAATCCAACCTCACCTCACCTTACCTCAGCCCACCACACCACGCTTAACCATCTATCTATCTATGTATCTATCTGTATAGGGGGTAGGCTCAGCTAGTGCTGTAGTAAGTAGGTGCCGCCATTTTTGTTGTTGTTGTTGCTGTTGTTGTTGTTGTACTTGCAATGTAAATCAAGACAGGGCAGTCAAGTGTTAAATTGCAAAAGACATTTCCATTGTCGGCATAAAAAAAAAACAGCAAAAAAAAAACAATTTGCGAAATGGAAACCCTAGACAATCGAAGCGCCCACCTTTGGTAAGATCCAGGCAAGCGTTAAAGATGCCAAAGATCAAAACCTAGAGCATACGAAAACAAGAAGAAGAAGAAGCCCCGACACACTTCAGTCACTAGATTTCAAAGCCCAGAGCTCTAAGAGGGTAAAAGAGCGTGATCCTCCCACTCCAAATCTCCCGGCTCAATCCCTCACTCTCCACAAACAAATGATACACACTTGGATTACCTCCATCTGTGTGCGTGTGTGTGTGTGTGTGTGTGTATTATCTTGCGGTAAGGTAACGGCATCATTACTACTCCCCAAACAGCTTTGTCATCAGTTTATGATGAACGCCTTGAATTACCATTATACCATTATAACTAACTGACCTAGCCCACAGGCTAATTAACTCTCAACTGTTACGCTTGATGAACTAGTTAAACCAAAGGACTCACATTCCCATGATTACAATTGCATTCAACAATTTTTATATGTATCTTGAGTATATTTTGGTCTTATCAGTTACTTACTGCCTTCTAATTCAATCGATCATCAATGTACCCAATGAAACTCTGATCAATTCTCAGCATATTGCACACACATGCTTGGTGCTCGTGTTTTTAGCTACCGTTGAAGTACTCTGGGTGGTCCTGTCAGCGATTTGGACTTGAACCTGGTTGCAATGCAATACGATAAGCTTGTAAAGGACCAGGAGAAACAGCAGCAGGAACAGGAACAGCAGCAAGCTTTTCATGAATGAAACAAGTTTTGTTTTTTGCCTTCAAAAGCAACTGTACAGGTATTCTGGAACGTGTGCTCATAAGTGTGTAAGTAATTTGTCCATGTAGGAGACTGAAATTCTTCACAGGAACAATTGCCAGACATCGACATTGATAGAATCCACTCATAGCCTGACCCCTAGAGTTAGTTCGACTATCGAATTATCCCTTGTTATAAGATGATAAGAGAGGGCGCCATATCTCTCTTTTTCCTATTAAAAACTATTCTTAAGTCGTTGTGTTTCTCTAAAAACTTTTTAGTGCTCCAAATGTTTCGACATATGACTGAGTTCAAAGAAATGATGATATCATTGGGCTTTGAAATTTTTTCCAAATTTGTAATTCGAATGATTTTTTGTTTGCATGATTCAGCGTAACTAAAAAAAAAACTAAAAAATTTTAATAATTTTGTAGCCTTTTCTTAGATTGCCACTTGTTGGATGACGGGGAATTGGAAGTTACTAGAAATAGTTCAACTTAAATATTTACCCTGGCCAGAACTGGACTAAGAGTTTCCATGTGAAATAGAAGCGTAAAAAGAGGTGAGGAAAATGACTTTGAGAGCAAATATAAAGAAATTTTAGACCAGATTTGTTTTTTATTACCAAAAGTGTGGCAAACAACAGTGCCGGATTAAGCCAGCGCGGGTCCAACAACCCAAATCAAAGTTTTCGGGGTAAAGCAAATTAGAATCAGAATAGGTAATCCTGTATTTAGCCAATTTCTATCGATTTCAAAAAGTTATACGTCTAGTGGGTAAAACTTAAAGGTTCATAGACTTCATTGTCTAAAGTAATAATCTAGATATTAATTGTTCGACATCTTGCGAAATTAATTTTATGAATGAAGATAAAAGGTTTCTTCATTTACCTGTTTCAATAAGCACTCAGAGTTATCATTAGCAGATTTCACATTTGAATGCCAAAACTAGTTGAGAATTACAAATAATAAAGCTCAATAGCGTTGTAATCATTATAGATCTCAATCTTCATTATAAGACATTTCCATCGATTATATTCCTTGGGAAAAGTTCTGAATTTGCTCTGAAAACTTTCGACTAAAGTCAAATTTACAAATAAATGAGACCAACAAACGAATCAACGAATGTATCTCTCTCTCTCTCTCCCTCACACACACACACACTCCCGTAAAAGGAGTTAATAACTGTAACTGTAATTTGTAGATTAACTAGGTCTTTGACTTCAACATAAATTGCTAAACATGTTTCAAATAATGTGCGTGCACTCACAAAAAACAAAAAAAGAAAAAATTAAATTAAATTGAGGCTAGCAAACGGGAGAGAAATGAAACTAGTTAAGCGCCACCCACAAATATGTTCGGGCCAAATACAAGAGAAGGTACTATGAGTATTTCTACTTGCCTACATACATACATATGTATGTATGTATGTATGTACATGGAGACATACATTTTGTACCTTTAAGGCAACAAAAAAATAAATGAGAAAAAAACGTAACTACGAATGGCAAACGAGAAACGAAACTCAACGAGAAACAACGATGCGAACGAATAGACAATGTTACCACCCATAATTAAGAGAATGTTTCAGCAGAGTGAAGAGCATGCCGAAAGAGAGAGCTCACGTGCTGACAAAGAGAATCCGAAAAGGTGGTGCGTCCAAGAGCGAATAAGATGGAGCACCAGAGGAACAGAGGATACGAACGGCACGCGCTGAAACTCAAAATGTAAATCAATGTCAGAAAGGTGTTAAAACAAATCAAGAGGAAAACAGTGAATGCAAAAAAACAAAGGACTTACTCTGTGTGAGACTTAATGATAAAATCATGGACCGACAATAATCTAGTCGGCAATCTATTACCATAACCTTACCTAATATTTGGACAGTGTCGGATTTATCTTTATCCCACAGTAGGCTCAGACCTGGGTAGGTCAGAATTCACCAAAACTCAGCCTTCTCGAGTTATTTCCTCAACGAGCTCAAAAATTTAGTTTTCCATTACTTTTTCCCAAATTGTTGCAACTACTTTAAAGTTTAAACTACTTATTATTACGACTCAAATGGAATTAAAAATATTTTGCCCAAATACGAGTATGTATATTATTATATTGCATGAGAGTAGATAATATGGCATTATCAGAAGAACAACATGCCAATTGTTATAAGTTTAGCTGTCACACCGTGCGTATACTTTATTTTTGGCCAAAGGCCATACGCCCAAGCCAAGCCACTGTGTCCCACTGAAAGGACTTTACCTTAAGCAATACAAACAACGTTTCACCATCCTTTATAAACTACAGAGATTTGAAGTAACTTGAAAAATGTATTTTTCGATAATATTTCATTTGTTTGATTTTTTCCTCAAACTAAAAACGTAGCTCAACTTAATTTTTGTTTTGAATTGAATAAATATCCAAGAATTGAGTCAATGAAAAACTAAATAAACATAAATGAATAGACTTGATTGCATCACAATTTCTCTTAAATAGTTAATAATATTTATTAGCTATATATGAATAAATCTGATGTATAATTATTTTAGCTAAGCGTGAAATGAAAAGGGGAAATTCACAAATTAAGAGCATTTTTTAGAATTAACTAAATACATAGATGAGATCAAGATTAACTACCTTTATAAGATATGCACTAAAAATGTATTCAGCATTTCTCTAAAATCTCAAATGCTCTTTATCATTTGCTCTCTCTCTCTCTATTGACTAATTCTTAAATATAGGAAATAGTGTGCACCATATTTTTATGTCTCATGGGAAAGAGATCTTCCCTTGAAGGATAAAGGATTTGGTTTTTAGCAATAGTTATATTAGAGTATCAAGTGGTTTGAAATTTCAGGAAATTTTTTAGATCTAGGATAAATTTGACTAAAGGATATAGGTTATTTTATATTATGAACTTAGCTTGATGAAGCTGCGTTCCTATTCGATAAAGTGAGAAATAGAATAGCTCAAAATTCGTCCTAATAGTCAACAGGGAATCAATTCATTCAAAGAACACAAATATGACGCGCACCGTTTAGAGATTTACACCTTCAATTGGGCATTGCTAGAGGAGTTATTAGCCTCTTGTTAGTTAAACTTGCAAACAAATTCTCTTTAAGCATTTTCCCAAGAATTTAATTGATAATGACGCTATCTATTGACGTTACTAAATGAAAGACCAATGCGTATGACTAATACCATTTAGTATGTATATTAAGTCAAAATCTCTATCTGAGTGTCTATCACTCAATGAGTCTTATGCAAAATCGAAGTGTGGCTCAGCTTTGGCACTCATTAGGCTGTCAAAATGTTTTTATTTTTGTATTTCCTATAGCCACTGGTAAATCACAGTCAAAAAAGAAAAAAACTTAAGTACGACCTGTGAAACACCTGGTCCAAGGACCTCAAAAAAGAACATACAACAATTTGATATGTAAATTTTCGTTGCCTAATTTTGGCTGTTTGCCACGCACAAAATACTAAAATTAGGAAAACAAAAACAAGAAATAATAAAAGTATGGCAATTTTTTTTGGTCAACTCCAGCAGACAATCAGGTTGAAGGGGGCGTGGCTGGATGCGACTAATGTGTTGGCATGTGTCAGACACGCATCAAATGCACAGCGCACATCGAACCAGAGCCAGAGACGTAGGGCGAGGGGTTGAAAAATGTTTGAAATTGAAACCCAAACTTCATATGTATGAAAATACAAATCGACTGAACTAGAGGTGGCCTCTCTGAATCAACTTGCCATCGACAACTGATTCATCCAATCCAAATATAAAGCAAAAACAATGATTATGATTGCCCAATGGCAAAACCACAAGAAGAAACATAACATAACATAACATAACATGACATTTTAAATGAACAGCTAATAAATAAATATGTAATTATTAATATTATCATGAAATCCTTTACAAAAAAAAACTAAAAATATTTCTCAATCCTTCTTTTAAATGATAAATCATTTAACGAACAATTTGACTAATTCATCTCGATCCTGTTTTGAATCGAATAACCTTATTTGATTCAATGAGATGAAATTCTATCTATAAACAACTGATTATCTAGAGCCCCACGCCTAATACCTACATTTAAATGCATTTGGCGTGAAGGTCATAAGGTTGCCGGTTGCCGGCTGGATCCTGGGTGAAAGTGTGGTCGCTGACCTGTCACACGCAACGAACATTCAATGAGGACCATGTTGATGATGATGATGATGCTGATGGTGATGCCCCAACAGAAAAGGTGTTACTGAGGTTGCGGATTTTTCGGTTTGGGGTTGCCTGCGAACTTGATTAGCGGTTTGCTTGCCAACTCTTTTCCCGTTTCCTGTCCCTGGCCCTTGCTACACACATTGAGTGATTGCTGAGTGTTTCATGCATGTGCATACAGTAGAAGCATTATGTTTTCGTACCCATGGAGAGTCCTTTAGGAATCTAATAGTATTTATTTTATATAGACTTTCCTAAATACATAGAGTATCTTTAGTTAAATTTGTGTGTATCACATGGTAATAATGTTTAGTAATAGATAGTTAAATGTATAATATTTGTCCCCTAAAGTAATCTGCTCAGTAGGAAGACTTTCAGAATCAACTGTATATGGCTATTTAGTATATAGTTTGTTGTCCACATCATTATAGAAAAATTGATTAGCCTTTTGATTATTTTTAGCAACAGTTTGTGTTGTTCCTTTGATGCTGATGCTAGTGGATAACCACCTATATATATATATATATATATGTTATATATTAAATCAAATGGGGGAAAAAACAAATAAACATCAACAAATTCACTTGTTGACCAATTGCAAAAAAAAAGGCTAAATTAAATTGTATGCCATTTGTTTTTAATTGTAAAGCGGTGAAAGTGGTTAATGTTTCTAACTAAATGACGGCAGAGAGCTGACAATTTAGTCAAAGTGATTAATTTAAATAAATATTATCCAAATCACTTTTTTGCACTCAATATAAATATATTTACTCTAGTAATTTCTTTTTCAACGAATCTTTTAAAGGAAATGGAAACCAAAAAGAAAAAATGGCTATGAATATTAACTGATATTTATAAATGTTATTGAATTATTTTATTAGCACAAAACAAATTCAGAAAGATGTGTAAATTTTATTGTCAAAGTCATTCAACCCAATGAAATTACACTGAATTTTGGCCACTCGAAATAAACACGGTCAAAATTCTTACCTGAAGATTAAAGTTAATACCGCTCAATAGTCTTCAACTTTTTGGCTGCATTAAGTGAAATAAAACAATTTAAAATTCATAGATGAATTGAAGTTATCCCTAAGCAAAGCTTCGAGCACTTTGGCACACTTTGTAAAAAACTGTATACCCATAACTTAACATTTTGTTATCAGATTTTTCTGAAACTTGGCAAACCGATGACTAATAATAATAAGTATTAGTATCCCAAATTTGAATACTATACAACTCAAGGGGGAGCTGTCATGTCGACAATTGTTAACTAATATATATATATATATATGTTTTTTAAGCTGCTCTCCCAAACTTTAGTCCGATACCCTCCTGTTGGCCTCCACATCGTCGCGTTACTTTTTTTACTAGCAAATTTTAGCTAATTAACTAAACGAGAATCAAAAGTAGATGGTAATCGCGTCATCTGACTGATTCTCTCCCTTACATTTTCTAGTTAATGTGGAACTTTGGCCATATTCTGTTTATTTTTAAGAGTGTTTTTATTTTAAAACTTTATTTAAAATATATAAGGCTTCAATTAGGCTCTTTTACCCCCTCGTCCCATGGACGGTTCTGGGATATACATATATTTTTGGGGAATTTATGATCAAAAAATTCAGATTTTCGGCTTACAAAAACTTCGAGGGTGACACTCTGTCAGATTAAGGATTTATAATAATATCGATGATTCAAAGGATGCCCAGACCCCCTCAGAATCCCCGCCTGGATTCGTCTATGTAGTAGCCTAATGTTCTACATATAAGTATGTTAAGTACAACAATCAGAATGGAGCTACATATATGGCATTTGATGACCTTATCTCAACCAGGATAGATAAATGTAGTTACTAAGCCAAGTTCTAGGTCCAACTTGGTTCAGTTATCTGCAAAATAAAGACACATCTATTGCACGTCTGTCATATGCATATGGGAAATACCCGAGTATGAATGGACTTTATACACTGTCATTTGTTTTAGAGTTTAGTCATTCCATGTCGAAGTTTGCAAAAAGTGTACACAATTTGTTTATACTCTAATGACTGAAGTCACTCTAACTTGTTTAATTAGTTGATTAGATGTAATGAAAATCATTTTAGAGTTTAAATTTTTGATTCATATTTATTTATATGATTGCTTGAACAAGGGTAGAGAAAACTTCGTCATTGTTGGAGAAACTTTGTTGGTTTGTTGTTGTACGGCTAAGTGTAATATAACAACAATAAATAGTAAAAAGTCAACGTATGCGACATTTATATACCCTTCAATGTAATTTCAAATCATTTAGTTTGAATGTAATTCCCTTGAAATAAATCACATAAAATTCTTGAAATGGGATTTAATATGCATTTGCATAACATTTTAATTGCTAATGTCATCAAGTCGATCTAATATTAGGTAATACCCAACTCTGTACGAATGCCCAATAAGCCCAATAATTATTATGGGCAAACACAATAGGCAACACCAGGCGATGGCTATGATGATGATGATGATGGCGATGATGGTTATGATTCATTCCACAGATGACGATGACGACGACGACGACGATCAACAATCGTGGCTCAATCGAATGATATGAGCGGCGGCACGTTAACCAAAATCGTAAACGAAATTTGCTCTGAACTCGATGATGGGTTAATTTAGTATGCATAAAGTCAACTCGATCAATGGGAACTCCAAAGCACCGGCACATTGTACTGCTGGTCCCATTGATGACGGAAATGGAATGGCCAGTGGAACAGACATTGGACATTTGGTCGTTTGGTACTGTCTGTTAGTTGAAGCAAAGGCGAAAATAACAATTAACGCAGAATATTTGGTGCAACCGCAAAACGCGTGGGCGAAACTTGTCAGAGAGACGAACACAACAAAAAAAAAAACCCAAAATAGTGTTGCAGTTTGGCCCTTTAAGCCATAAATCAAATACACTGGGCAAAATATAGACGCACATACAAATATAACATTTCCATGTTAGCTCAGTTTCAAAGTTAGACTCCCCCTCGACTCGCCTCAATACGATTCTAACATCGTCTTGAGAATTCTCAAGAAATCCCACCAAATGCAAAACTCTGTAAACATTCAATCTGATATATATAGTATATATGTTTAACAGAATCAAGGCTGTGTAGGTCAAGCACGATAACTTAAATTACTAGAGGGATATAGCTGCCATTCATTGAGGTAGGTCAGTTAGTTGAACTTCCCTTCTATATATAGAGTTTTTATGTAATTTGTATAATCAGAAATGTGGAATTATCTTGCAGAGGGTAAAAGAGAAAGAGAGACAGACAGAGGGAATTCTGAATTAGAAACAAGAAAAGCTTTTATATACATATAATTTATTCTCGAAATTCAAAGCCTAAACCGATTTACTATATACATATATATGTGTAAAACCGGCTTTCTGCCATGTTGATGGATATTTACAGGTAAGAGGTAGAGGTAGAGGTAGGTAGATGTGGGTAGAGTAAGTAAGCGTGCCATTTATTGAGTCATACCGTTTGGGATACGCTGGGGGTTTTTCTTTAGTGAGAAATGTTTGTACAACTTTTGCACTGAGAATACTCAACATTGGGCATTAGAATGAAACTGGAATCTCTGGCTTTTGACTTTTGGGCTTTTACGCTCTCTCCCACTTTCGTGGAAGTGTGCTAATTCAACGAACTAATAATACTGGGCAAAGTGCCACCCAAAACTGAATTGTACTAGACGCAATGCTAATATGGCCCAACCCATAACCAAAGCAACCCAACCCAACCCAACCCATTCCTAAATGACTGAATAACCTCATCCTCCCTTTCTACACAAATACATAGATGTTAACCTAAAGGCATTTTTCAAATTGAAAAGTGAGCTGAAACCGCAAAGTTCTTAACTACCTCTATTTATTGGACTTCACATAATAGATGCAGCCAGTACTAGATAGGTGTAGGACAGTCGTAGTAGTAGTGGTAGTAGTAAGGAGACAGGTGTAACAACATTTTGAGTAGCCATCCGCAGGCGATGTCCTTTGGGGCAATTGCATTGCGCTCAGTGTGCCTTTGCAGTTAAATTGACGGCCCAAAACGCACCGGATGCACCCATTGCACTTCAAAAAGGAGTCTTTCTGCACACACACACACACACACGCACATACACACACACACACATACTAAAAAGCCAAATGCAACGAAACCTACAATTTGATTATCGCAATGAGAATTGCGGCACTTGGCAACGACAATGTTGCACTCTCTTACCCTTTTACCCTGGCCTCCCCCATACCCCCATTTGTGCGTCATCCATTGGGTGGACCAAAGCTAATACACTTGTTGTGGCCAGGAGCAGACCTTTGACTTTCACCCTGTTACCATCTTTGTGCGAGTTTTTGCATCCCTTGTAGTCAAATAGCATAAATGGGGTATAATGAACGCCCCAATAATCGTAAAGATTGTTTTGAAAAACATTTCTATACTACACATTAAATGGAATAGAATCATTTGTAGTCTAAAGAATGAGTCCTATCGACTTGAAATTAATTTCCAATTCTAATGAAAGAAATGTAGTTGAGAGTCTTCACTTGACTTTATCCTTTGACTCGTTCATGTATAGGGTATCAGAGAGTCCACACTCCACTTGAAGTTGCAATATTTTTCATACTTTTGGGTTTACTACGAGTTGAACCAGAAATCGAAGTTGGAGGAGTTGGAGTCAAAGCCGGAGTCGCGTTTGCATTTGTCAACATGTGTAGCTGTCTGTTTTAATGGTCAATTTCTCACTCTAAATGGCCTAAAGGCTTTGGCCCAAGACCATGTGTATTCCGAAGGCGACAACCGAACGGATAGAGAACGGAAGCCTCTGAGGTAAGAGGAGGAAAGCCTAGTAAAGTATCTCAACTAGGAGGCATACCCGAAAAATTAAGTCTAAAAAACTCACAAAATATATAGCCAATTGTAAATGGTAGAGTATTAACAAGCCGGTAAACTGGTGGGCGTGCGAATTTTTGCGGTAGTCCTAGAAAAATGTAATTTTTTTCTTGCCGAACAAGAAAATGCGAATGGTACGCATTTTGTGGCCTGAGGTTCCCAGAGATCTGTGTTCCTCGTGCCATGGCCATCTCCATTTGCTTGCATGTACATATGTAACAATTGCCTATGACCGTTTCATTGAGCGTTGATGAACATTTGGTGCCGGAAGTGTGACAACAGAAAGGAAGTAGTTAGGCTACGGCAACAGCTACATCTCCGACTTCATCTCCGACTCTATCTCGGACCCGATACGTACGATACGCAACTGCCTGGCGTATTTTCTAATGGTAGCAAATCATTTACAGATGTCGCAACATTTTTGCATTAAAAATGACACAGACAACTCCTTTACTCCCGATCCTGCTCCGGGTCCTGCTGCTGCGCCAGCTCCAACTCCACACAAAAAATTTGCATACATATGTTGGTAGGTTATTCGAAAAGTCAAACGCTTTTTCAAGCAGGAAATGCATTTTCATTTAGCAGCGGAAGTAACTGCAAATGAGCTTTTTAGTTTTTCCTCACTTTCTCTTCTTGACTGCGTGCAATTTGCATTTCCGGTGATGCTGAAAAGCGTGAGCTTTTTACCACACACACACCGACCCAACACACACACACACACACAAACCTACCCACCTGTTGCCACCAAACATTACGAGCACAGGACTAAGTAGCTCTGAATTGAATTATTACCTACGACTTTTGGCGGAAATATGCGTCTAGTCATCGCCATCTCTGTTAGCCGTCCATGTAATTATTAATATATGTAAGTTGTTTTTTTTTTTTTTAAATATAGCTCGATGTGTAAGTCAAATAGCAAGAAGTCTGATTTACGCCTTCAGCCTAAGGGCACAATACTGAATAATGCTATCGCACGAGCTGTGATAAGGAATACTGTGCGATTCTTTGACATCAGCATCGTGACGTATTTGAAATGCATTCAACTGTGGACCGGCAAGTGTCAACAAGTATGTATTTGGTAGTATCCGCAACTATCGATCCAATCCCCAATGATCGATAACTACTCTATGGCTTAACTGATTAATTATTGATTAAAGATGTGCATCTAAATGGTTGGGAAAGCAATTTCAACTACACTTACGGATCTTGGATCATCTCTCGACACATTGATGAATAACTTTTTTAGTCGTCTAATCGTCTGTTGAGATATTCATACTGAATCATCATAGAATTCTGTGTGATCGATAACTACTTCCTCTAATTTATCGTGAACTTTGGTCAGTTAGTTAATGACCTTAAATAATCGCTGCAAAAGCATTTTAAACTGCAATCAAGCTGCTTAAATATATGTAGAATTCCGTCTGTGAAATGGGGTAACATTCACCCCCTAATATATGCAATAAACTGTTCAAAACTGGCATATTTAAGCATACATATATAGAAATTTTGGAATATCCTGGGTGCAATTCGCAGCCTTTTGCATACCTTAAGGAGCGAAATTCTCGCAACGATCCGACTATGTCTTAAAACTATTCTTAATGATCGATAACTAGTTTATAACTTACTGGAATCGAATCAAGGAACTTACATATAGAGACATCATGATGTGCCTAATTTTATTTTAGTTAGATTTTTCTTAATATAAAATTGTTAAACGGTTACCAAGTTCCACTTGCTCACTCTCTTAGCCACTTGTTCACTGATGTTAACATATAAACTCGTCCTTTATAGGTTCGCTAAGGGCTCAAAGAGACAATTTACCCAATGGCCGTTACGAGTAAATATGTCAAGTGCAGGCGGGTGACCAACAAAAAGAAACAACACCAACAACAACAACAAAAAAAACTCACAAATAAAGTAAAAAATGGTCAGACACTCGAAAGGTCACAAAAATGGCAATGGGCATGTTGGTGGAGGGGGCTAGGGAAGAACAGCAATTCAGTTGGCTTGTTGGTCTGTTGGCTTTTTTGGCTGCATGCGTTTCCGGTTGCACTCAATGTGCAAACGGACGGTTGCAGTGTAAATTGGTCAACTAAATTATGCAGCATCAGTTGCAGTTGCAGCATTGGGGGCATTCCATTCTCGGCATTCCACACTACAACCAGGACCAGGCCAGGACCCAGTCGAGTCCCAGTCTTTAGGATATTAACACCCTTATAGAATGGATGGCAGCAACAGCTGAATGAAATTTGCATTCTATAAAATTTTAAAGTGAAATAAAGTGTTGTCTCCTTTGTGAGATGTGTGCCTTGGTTGTGTATGTGTGTGTGTGTGTGTGTGTGTGTGAATGTGCAGCCTATGCCAGGAATATAAATAAATACTAGCTATAATCCCAAAAAGTATGCTATACAAAATGTTTTCTGCAAACGTTCCAGAACAATTTTCATTTCTCGTTTTTCAATAATTGAAATTATATTGTTAATAAACAAATCAGGCCACTGATAGTAAGTAAAGTATTTGCTCATCTCTGATGTTTCGTTGGTTGTATAGTCATTGGTTTGTTGGCCAGAAACATATGTTCGCGGTCTTTATTTGGTGGTTCATGGTTGGACCAACACTCCACCTCCGCATCCGCATCCGTAAGCCCTTCCCGCACATATGTATGTATGTGTGTGTATATGCCTCAGCCATTTGGCTATTTGTCACTTTCAACCGCGACAGCCATTTCCGTTGGTCACTCGACCCGACATTCGCCCAACGCCATATTTGCAGTAAAATTGCTGACAATTGATAGGCAATGCCATTCCAAACTCCCAGTCGGAGTCGGCATTGGACATCATCATGTTCGGTGGCCACAATTTAGCGCTCAGGCGACTACCGAAAACTGCAATGCCCAGAAAGATAGAGATAGAGGGAGAGCGAACCAGCGATGAGATTGCCCTCACTACACAAGTATTCTGATGAATGCACAAAATAATGGCCAGCATAATGCAGTAACAGGCACAAACAACAACATAACAAATAACAGAAAAACAAAATACAAAAAACAACAGGAAATAAATTATTCCTGTTTGGAGATCAGCGGGCCAAAAGAGAAGGCCGCAAGACCAAAGACCGAAGTCAGAAGCCAGGCATCGCGTAATAACAACAATCAGCGAATTATCATCATTATCAATCATAATCAAGACACTGGTGAACAAATGTTCAGTGGATTGTCTTTTCTGAGTGAAATGATTCCTAAATCCGGAGCTCCCTCCATCCACTATATGCAAACAATGTTAATCGGATTTTTACTAATCCCCATATCAATGTTCTATGATTAAAATTTCTTGATTTCAATTTGCCTATTCACATAAATGGTGAAAGTAATTTGTGTTCAATCTTTTCTTTTTTGATAAATCGAATAAAATAATTACAAATTTTGTAAATTTCAAACAACTCTAACGTCGTTTTGGATGGGCTAAAACCAGTTGTGAATTGTTGCCTTTAGGAAAGTTATTTTTAAAACTCTTTAGAACCATTGAATATCTAGAAAATTTTATCTTTTCAATATGCTCTAGATTGAAGGGCTAATTTTGTTTGATTTTGATTCTGATTGAATTAAAAACTGGGCAATGGGCACTGCATCGAATCCCAAGGAGAGCAAAACGACAGGGCCGCATTTCAAAAAGCTAAGGGCCTATGAAAGGTAAATATCGAAAATAGAATTGAAAAACAGAAGCTAAAAATATATTTTCCATCCCGTTTCAATTCAATAGTAATCAGAGACATTTGACTATCTTCTTATGGAGGGATAACATTTGCATGCCCGGGGATAACAGGTGGCCAAACCGTCCCTGGCTGATTGACAAAGTCGAAGTTCAGGAGCACAGGCCATGCGGCGCATTGGTTGTGAGGCGTGGAAATGCCGTTGTTGCTGCTGCCAACTCTACGCGAACGACTTTTTTTGATTTGATGATTTGCATCTGCAGTGGCAGCCGCCGCCGTTGTTGCCATCGGTCTCCTCCATAATTGGCCAAGTTATTTTGCGCTTTCTGCTTCCCTTTTTTGTTGTTGTTTCTTTTTGGCTAAATTGATTTTGCTTCGTGCCTCATCAGCAGCGACAATTGCCCTCTCATGATCATGTTGATGATGAGGCACGTAAGCCATTGCCCCTCGTTCCACTTTGACTCTATGTTTGCAGTTGCTGCTGCTGCTGCCGTTGTTCCTGCTACTTCTTTGCCTGGCTACTGATGTTTTTTGCGGTTTCACACTTTGGTTAAGGTTGCCTGCCCTTCGCCCTGTATTTTTTTTGTTTTTTTGGGTTTTTGTCGGGGGCAACAGCCGGGGCCAAGCATTAACCAGATATAACATAAACCATATATGCATACAAATTTAGGATTTTAATTTGACAAAAGAATTGAAGAAGAGAACAAAAAAATATTAAAAGTTACAATTTGTGGTATCTTAGAGGCTACTACTTAATATATTTATCCATGAACTTCTTATGAAAATCAGAGCGTAGTGCATCATTGACAAAATGTGTCTTCTTTTCAGGCACAGAACGGGCACAATTCTTGAACACTACATCATCATCCCAGCGACGTTTCACTTTGAGATCGGCTCCCATGCCGGAGGCACGTCCCGCTGCCGAGGCTTGGACCCCGGGCTCATAGTTGATTAACGGATTACCTGATAGAATATTTTCCATACGTATTCGTTCATCCTCCTGCTTCTTTTCGGCCTCACGTCGAGCCGTTTCCTGCATACGCTCTTGTTTGATCTTTTGCAATTCCGCCAAAAGGGCAGCATCATCATCATCGGAGTCGCTATCCGAATCGGAGCTATCATCGACGGCTTCGTCAGCATCTAAATTTACGGCCTGTTGTTGTTGTTGCTGTTGCTGTGCTGCCTGACTGTCCAGTTTGGCCCGCTTGCTACTGCTGCTGCTGGTGGTATTGTTAGCCTCAATGGCCTTGCGCACAATTGAGGGCAAAGCCTTGCCCGTGCTGGAACCAGTGCGGGCATCACGTTCGCGTTCCTCCAACTCCTTGCGAAAATCACGGTTGCGGATTTCCTCGCTAGTGCCTTGTCCAGTTTCTCTGCGGAATTAATGCAGCATTGTTGTTAAACAAAAGTCTTCGTAAACTGCACATCACTTTCTTCTTACCTGTATTTTAGTTTCGTGTGTCCAGGTAAATCACGACTGGAATATTGTTTGCTCAATGCGCTCAAATCCTTTTCACCTCGCCCAGAGCCACCACGGGCGGGATCAAATGTGGGACGGGCTGCTGTGGTCATTTTTGGTTTACTTTAAACTGTGATAGTCTTTTATTAAATTTATTATCAATTTTAATACGTTTTGTTCTATGTTAGCTTGTGGTAAATAATGTGGCCAGACGACAGTTGATACATGCATGTCTTAGTGTGACCGCAGTAGCAAAAACACAAAACAATAACAATAAACAATCTTTTGGATGAGGTATGTATATTTTTCTAAAATTTAATGCCTTTCAATTTGAAATCCTTTTTCATTTATCTATACAATCGATTGCATGTCCGTTTTTGATTTGTTTTCTCCAAATTAAAGCAAACGCTAATGCAGTGTCATGTGGGCATTGCAGTAAAAATGCAGTCTGGTCACATTAAAACAACAGCAAACTGATGGGCGCGCGACTACCTGTGCCACTGACGAGGTAGCAAATATAAATTAATCACATTTTGAACTAATAATTATTGCAAATTAATGCAATTTGTAGAATTCCCTAATCCCCATATCCGCCAAAGCTAGTCATGCTATCTAATTTACGTGGTCGGAGTGGACAACTGTTGCGTCACAGTATCCAAAGAAGATGTAGAACCACAGCAACTAGTAGTAGTTCCAGCCTGGAGCATGGACAGCGACAAGATAAGACAACGTCTACAGAAGGTGACAGCCTGACCATTGGAGATATAACCGTACGGCTAACTAAACCGCAGCATCCGCACCTAGTGCCACAACAATATGGTAGGTAAACATAAATATTGGATGATAAGATCAAAGTTCATATTGCTTTGGCATCTCTCCCCTCATCCCCTCTCAGTTCAGTACGCACCGGATGGCACTCTCCAGCTAACACAATCGGCATTACACCATCTTCGTTGGATGCTACAGAAGGATGCACTGAAGCAGGACATGTTTCTTTTGGGCCAGCCCGGCCCACTGCGTCGTCAGTTGGCCATGCAGTATTTGGAATTAACTCAAAGGGAAGTCGAATATGTGGCCCTAAGTCGAGATACAACCGAAAGTGATCTAAAGCAGCGACGTGAAATTCAGGACAAGGCTGCAATATATCATGATCAGGGAGCGGTAAGAGCGGCCCTAAATGGTCGTGTCCTGATACTCGATGGTGTGGAGCATGCCGAGCGAAATGTTTTACCCATATTGAACAATTTGCTAGAGAATCGTGAAATGCATTTGGAGAATGGCAAATTTCTAATGGCGCCCGAGCGTTATGATAAACTTCTTGAGGTGCGTAGTAGCATTTTCCATACGTGTGATAAACATATTTATAATATCTTTTCACTTACAGAGCCATACCCGCCAGCAGCTAGAGGAATGGGGTTTGTTACGCGTCTCAGAGCATTTTCGAGTGGTGGCTTTGGGTCTGCCAACACATAAGTATAAGGGAACACCTTTGGATCCACCACTAAGATCACGCTTTCAATCGCGCAATGTGGAGTCTCAGACATTTGGCGAGCTGTATAATGAACTAAGCCAAGTGGGACCTCAAGTGCCTGGCGAACAGCTAAAGAAGCTACTCACTTTTGCCTTAACACTCCAGACAGCGGACCAAGATCTACATTTGCCGGACTTTCCTATGCATAATTTACGCCTGGGCGTTCAAATGATGGTCAGTATATATAGGACGATAAGTAAACCACGTTTCATTCTCATCTTGACTTTGTTTTTCGATACCCCAGCAATCTAATGCCAATTTGAGTCTTTACGATGTAATCACCACTATCTATCCATATCAATCTCTCTTGAAGCCCGAACAAAAGAAACGTTTGACAGAGCTTTTTAAGAGTCTTCAGCTGCAAGAGTTGCATGGCCAAAATGTACAACGAATTTCAAGTAGCAACAGTAGAGAAAACCCAAGCGAAATCCACATTCAATTGGATGAGGTGAAATTATCATTGGCTGGAGGTCAAACAACTCATAGTGGATCTAGCCAGTTTGTGGATTTACCACATCAGCGTCAAGCTTTGGCTTCCTTGCTGCAGTCCTATGCCGTTGGAGATGTCTGTCTGCTGGGCGAGAAGGGTGTGGGCAAGTTAACTTTGGCCAAGGAATTGCTACGCCTGCTCAATCAAACGGCAGAGCCCATGATGTTGTACGAAGACATGACCTCAAGAGATTTGGTGCAACAGCGCATCACCAGTCCAAAGGGAGATACCATTTGGCGAGATTCGCCCTTGGTAAGGGCAGCCAAAACGGGCTCTGTGGTCATATTAAATGGCCTCCATCGTCTGCATAAGAGCACGGCAACTGTACTGCAGAGGTTAGTGCAGAGATGTAACTGATCATTCCATATGAAAATTCATTATTCAATTTCATTTAGGATTATTCATGATCGTGAATTGCAATTGTGTGATGGTTCTACACTGCTCCGGCGTGATCGCTATGAGTCTCTGCTGGGGCAGGGCTTTACCCCCGAGCAATTGACCCAGCAAGGCTTGCTGCCCATGCAGGAGTCCTTCCGCATTGTTGCACTGGCCGAACCACCTCGTCAGCAGATCAACTGGCTCACGCCCGAGATGCTTAGCTTATTCCTCTATCAAGAGTTGCGTCCCCTACATCAAAGCGAAGAGCATGAGCTGCTGGCAAAGCTATGCAATAATAATTTGCCAGAATCTATGGATAAGATCCTAGAGTTGGCTCAACTTTTGCGTACCTCTCATGATCCTCTGCTTACGGCACTGGCCGGAACCCTGTCCACCAGACAGCTAGTGAAATTAAGTCGTCGTCTAAGTGCCTATCCATCAAGTGGTCAGAGCCAGCTCAACGAAATGTTACAGAACACCTTCCTAGCCAGATTTATGCCAGCCTTGTCGCGCGCAGCCTTGGATCAGGCCATGCAACAGGTGGGCATACATCCCAGCGGTGCGAAAAGTGGGAAGGCGAGTGATTTCCATCGAAAGATCTCCATAAACGATGAAATCCTTAGGATTGGAGAAACACAATTGAAACTGCCGAAACTAAATCAGAATGATCAATCAAAAGTGCCTAGCACTTTGTTCTATGAGATGCCACAGCATGTGGAACTGTTGGAACGCCTACTACAGGATTATCTGATTGGTGAGCATTTGCTTCTGGTGGGCAATCAGGGTGTTGGCAAGAACAAGCTGATCGATCGTCTGCTAGAGCTAATGCAGCGACCACGTGAGTATCTGCAACTGCACAGAGACACCACGGTCCATAGCCTTACCATGCAGTCGACATTGCGTGATGGCCAGGTGGTCTATGAGGACAGTGCTCTAGTTAAGGCAGTGAAATCGGGTCACGTCCTGGTCGTGGATGAGGCGGACAAGGCTCCCGTTAATGTGACCTGCATTCTGCGTACTCTTGTGGAAAGTGGCGAAATGGTATTGGCCGATGGACGACGCATTGTGCCTCACGGTGCTAGTTTGTCCTCTGCGGATTGCATTGAAACTCATCGCGATTTTCGTCTGATTGTGCTAGCGAATCGGCCAGGTTTTCCTTTTCTGGGCAATGATTTCTTTGCCGCTTTGGGGGATGTGTTTAGCTGTCATTCAATCAACAATCCCGAACCGGAGTCCGAAATCTATTTACTCCAGCAATATGGACCCAATGTGCCAATCCCGACGCTGCGTATGCTGGTCAATGCATTCGGTGAACTTCGCAATCTAGCCGATGAGGGTCTACTCAATTATCCGTATTCCACTCGTGAGGTGGTTAGCATTGTGAAGCATCTGGAACGCTATCCCGACGAGAATATGTCAGAATTGGTGGGCAATGTTCTCGACTTTGATCGTCATCAGCCGGAGGCATTGCAGCAGGTTACCCAAGTGCTGGCCAAACATGGCTTACCCATTGAGGCTTACGCAAAGGGTGAACTCCAGCTGCTGCGTCAGAAAAAGAAACTCGAGGCCTCTGTGAATCGGCACAGTGGTCTTGGTGTGTCGGGTCCAAAGTTTGGTAAAATCGATCCCAAGAACGAACCTCATGTGGGTGGAAATACTTGGGCTGGTGGCAGTGGCGGCCGTGACACAGCCGGCCTGGGGGGCAAAGGTGGTCCCTTTCGACTGGACAAGGGCCACAAAGTGCATCAGCTAAGTGATGAGGAGAAAAACGATATACCCGAAGAGATTAAGAAAGCGGCCAGAGAAATGAATCGTAAGGCATTTGAGGAGAAATTAAAAGAGATCAAAATGTCATCACATGACCATCAGCTCTATGCCCAGTTTAGTGAGCCAAATCGGAGGCAAGTGCAACAGCTGAAAGCCATTCTAGAGGCTATGCAGACCAAAAGCAAGGAGCGCCAGTGGCAAAAATATCAGACACATGGTGATCTTGACGACACGCGGCTAGTTGAGGGCATTACGGGCGAGAAGAACATCTATAGAAGGCGAGCAGAGGCAAATCCTTGGGCGGATCATCTGCAAGAGAAACCCAATCGCCTGAAACTAATTGTCGATGTATCCGGCTCTATGTACAGGTATGTCCGTCTTCTCCCCTTATGATGAAAATATATTCACGTATTCACATTGTTTTTTCAGATTCAATGGCTTCGATGGACGGTTGGACCGTCAGCTGGAAGCCGTCGTCATGGTCATGGAGGCTTTTGAGGGTTTCGAAAAGAAAATTGTCTATGATATTATTGGTCATAGTGGCGAGGGATGGGAAATTCCCTTTGTAAATGCTGGAAAACCACCAAAGAATGATAAGGAACGCTTCGAAACCATTCGCATGATGCATGCCCATTCCCAGTTCTGTTGGTCTGGCGATAGTACAGTGAAAGCGGCTCGTGAAGCTTGCACTACTCTGGCTGCCGAGGAGGATTATGAGAACGCTATTGCTGTCATCCTTAGCGATGCCAATCTATCACGCTATGGCATTCCACCCAGAGAGCTGGCCCTGGCTCTTAAACGTGGCGAGCCCAAAGTCAAGGGCTATGTCATCTTTATTGGCAGCCTGGCCGAAGAGGCCGATGAGTAAGTTGTATTTATCTATAAATCTGCAGTCCAGTAATTTCTTTCCTTTTTTTATATTACAGAATTAATGCTGTAATGCCCGCTGGCCAGAGTTTTGTTTGCATGGATCTTACCAAGTTGCCTCATATTCTTAAGCAGATTTTTACCTCATCCTTGATATAGTGCAATTCACACAGAATAAAGCCCAAGCTGCTATATATATATATATATAAGATATAAACTAAGTAAAATAATTCTGTGTTAAAATGTCTTCCTGTTAAAGTGTTATCTGCATAGCCTCAATTATGTGTGTATATAAAATTAGATGAATTTATATATAAATCCGACCTTTTGGTAGGCAATAATATATTGTTTTTACCTTACAATCGCACAATGTTCAAGTCATTTGTAGTTTTCAATCGGCGAAAATCTTGTTCTTTGCAGAGTCGCTCCTAATGCATTACTTTTATAATGCATTGGTCATTTCATTAGCATTGCATCAATGGTAATGAAAATCAATTTCCTTGCCATTAAAATGCTCTCATTGTTGTTGTTCAATATCCTTCCAAAAATATTACTCGAATTTTTGTAAAGAAAAATGGCTAAAAATCGCAAAAAAAAAAAGGAAATGTCCTTATTACTCAGCCGTTTCAAGGACGATCATCTCGATATCTCGGCTCTGCGCAGGACTATTCCAATGTCCCTTACACCGACTATAGTCTTGATGATTCGTATATTTCGTCCTGAGCCTTCAAAGGACTTACGAGATATTTGCCATTTTCCATCAAACAGAAATGTCCCTTTATCTCAGCTTCCCAAAGGACATTTTAAGATCTAAAAAAATTTCATTAGCATTTTTTTTTTCAATGCTCATAAAAAAGTAATGCTAATGCCTAAAGGCACATCTCTGGTTCTGTGTTAGTTAATCATGGACACAGTGGTAACAGTTTTTAGCATCAATTTTAATACAGAACGATGACTATCTTCAATTATGTATGTATGTCAGCTCACTGCGGTTTTAAAGTGTTTGTCTTTCTATCTTTGGCTCGTGCTCAATACGAATACAGCTAGTATTGTTTATATATATGTATATTATATACATAAATATGTATTTGTATACTTTTAAACGCTTTAAATTATTACACATGATTTTCTGATTATCGCAACGCAATGTTTATTGTGAATACATCGCTAGTTTTGTTTCAATTTGAATGTGAAGCATACGGCCCACTTCGATGTGGTATGGGTTTCCCCAAATGGTTTCCGTTATGACCTGACCTGAACGTAGCCATATGTTCTAATGAAGATTTAAATAAGGAAGAACTTAAGTCTCTTTTTTTTCGCTGAGTCCCTGTTGTTGCATCACCATAGTCTAGTCGGCATCCGGCATCACAATTTTTGTTTGACAATTTCAAACAGCAATCATAAAATTTTTGGTCCAATTCTTTGTAAAAATCACGCAGATTTTCGATGATCTCATTCCTTTCGGCCTCAGGGCAGCAATTGTTTGATTCCACATGAACTATGAAAATTAGGAACACATAAACGATTAAATGTTGATGTTCCATGGTTGAAGAATTAATAGACACTGAAAATTATTCGTTTCTTGATCAATTGTTCGCTTCTCGCTATCGCAATAACCTTACAATCTCATCGCTGTTTCCTGAGAATCACGAATTATCAAATATTGAGAGAGTTATATGTATGAATATAACTTTTAGAATACCAGAGGGCCGGGGCTAACTTCGACCGCGTCAAAGTTTGTATACCCTTGCAACTTTTTGGGTTACTTTTTCCTTAGCTATAGCCATCAAAGTGTAAAAACGTTTTATCTAAAAAGGCCAATGTTCGCGAAAGAACAGCCTACAAGCGTGTAACGGTCTAGGAGGAGTTCGCATCGATCCAGACGGACGGATGGACGGACGGACATGGCTATTTCAACTCGTCTCGTCGTGCTGATCAAGAATGTATATATACTTTATATAGTCGGAGATGCTTTCTTCTATGCGTTGCACACTTCTGACCAAAATTAATATACCCTTTTTGCAAGGGTATAATAAAAGAGCATCGGCCTTGTCATTTTCTGTCTATCGAATGACAAATGATAAAACGAATCGTTTTCCAAAGAACGTTCAGAAGCATCAACATTTAATCTTTTGCTCATTGGTCTATTTCATAGTTCATGTGGAATCCAAAAATTGCGGCCCTGAGGCAAAAAGTATCGAAAATATCATCACATTGGATTGACGATATAATGACTGCTGTTTAAAACTCTCTCATAAATCTTGCGACTTGTTTAGTTTATAACAGAAATCTTACCTGAATGTAATAGCTATAAATAAAATTGAAACTTAGTAATCCAATAAATATTCACTGATTGTTGGGAAATCTCTGGAATTTATGGTATGAGTGATTCAATATGTTTTTACTGCTTGATAATTTCTTGAATTCTGGCGGGGTGGTAGCTATATGGACTCATTCCCAATCTCTGTTGGTATTTCTTATGATCAGTCCTGGGCGGACTAAGGTTAGTTCTCATATTTGATCAGTTTGTTGTGATCAGTAGCGGATCTTGAGTTTTTCGATATCTTCAGTTCCCCCGCGCTCTTTCTTAGTCCGGCACTGCAAATCGAAATTGTGCAAAGCATTTTTTATAAATTTACTGTTTTTGTTCTGTTTTTTGTTGTTGTTCATATTATTTATTTAAATTGCCTTGCGTTTGCTGCTGTTGTTGTTGTTTACTTCTTCTTGGCTTTCGTTTCATTTGTATGTATAGGTATTTGTATATATTTTTACAAAGTTTATAAGTATTCAAAAAACAATCAATTATTACTTTTCGTTTGTTACTTTTTATTCACTTAGAGCTCGACAACGATGAGTGTGTGGACTGATGTTGTATATGTAGAAGGATTTATTGGATGTACGCGATAATTGTATGAGGGATCCATTTCAAATCATAAGAAAGATATCCATTTTGCGATTTGGAATTACAAAATCTGGTTTAGAAATTTCAAATAAAAATTATGCTTTACATAAAATTTTGGTATAAAAATCTATAACAATATATGTGTGTGTGTGTGTGTGTGTATGTGTTTGTTTGTTTATATCTTATGTTTTCTTTTTTGTTGTTGTTCTTTATTAAATGTTTATTTGTTGTTGTGTTGCACATTACATGTAACATTCATTTCGTTCGTTATGGTTCAAAATGCTTGGTTTGTTTTTTCATTAATATATATGCGTATATTTAATATTGTTGCAATTCATTAATTAATGTGTTAGCAAAAACGCTTAAATATATATATATATATATGTATATATATATTTATGTATACATCTCCATATTCTCGTCATACTCATATATTATTATTAAGATACTTCTTGTTCTTTACTTTTTTTTCTCTTTAGTTTACATAATTCGTTTTTATCCCATACAGAATTCATATTAGATTTAAAACAAAACTGAAAAAAAACATACATACATACGCAAATATATACTATATATGCTTACATATATATTTATAATCATATATATGATGTACATATTGATATATACACGTGTTTGGAGATTGTTCTTATAATCCTTTCACTGCTCTGCCAATATTTCAAAAGAATCTCGTTTTATCTTATTGTTAGTTAATTGAACTAATTTTAAATTTTGAGAATTATATTTTTAAAGTTTTTGGAAGTTTTATTGTTGGCAAATCGTTTGAAGGACATTCAGAACAATCTCAATTTAAATTTTGTTTTTTTTTTTTTTTGTTTTTCATTTCAATTTTTTCACTTTTATTTCTAATAGATCCGAAAAGTTTTTATTGCTAAACATGATTGAAATTTTTATTTGTTTTATTAACTAACAAATTTTGGTTTTCGAATTGTGAGAAATCAAAAAACAAAACAAGAAAAAACAACAAAAAATGGTAATTTTCTCTCTTGTCTGTTGGGAGTGGAGGGGGGAAATGGTAGCGGGGAAGGAGGTGGACAAAGAAGAGCCTTCTTCCTATGCTTCGTTTTCCTTTCCATTTACAAACGAATCATTTTATTCAACAATAGGCAAAATTTATAAATAAGCATATTAGTTTGACTTAAAAACATAACAACAATAATTCTCGTTTTCCTTTCAATACGCGAGGGGGAATCGGGGCAATAATACAGAAACTTGCTTCAAATATCGGTTATTGCAATACATTTAAATGAGGTTTTTTATTAAGGCTATTGTTTCTATCTTTCTTTCTTTTGTGTGTGTGTGTGCTCGTTGTTAATACGAATCAGCATTGGACTAATATGAATAAAAACACGAATACTAATTAAGGAATAGTAACAAAGATCAAAAAAGCTAACTTCGGCTAGGCCAAAGTTTTTATACCCTTGCAGTCCTTGGCAATAATATTTTTACATTTTGAAACTCAATTCATCAATACACAAACAGAACATTCTTCTTCTTCCATCATTCCCTAAGCAAAGCACAACACGCATACACATACAGTTCGTGTAGCGCTGCGTCTGTGTGTGTGGGCCGATTGACTGTAACTTGTGTTCTATTTATCCGATCAGATTCAAATTTTGGAATCTGAGATTTTATATCCAATACTATCGTAATTTCATGGGGATACTCCATTTCCATTAACTATTTTTCATCTACAACTATATGATATAGTAGTCCGATCCTGATAACTTTCATACTTTATCAGCTCCGGGCTAAAAGTAGCTCAAATATCAAATTTCATTCCGATGGCTCTTGAGATGCCACCGCGAAGTTGATTTGCACAGACGGACATGGCTCTATCGACTCAGCTGATCAAGAATTTATATACTTTATGGGGTCAGAAACGTCTCCTTCTGTGCGTTACAAACATCTGACCCTCTGCAAGGGTATAAAAACATATATTTGATTTCTGTTTTAGGATTGATTAGTTTCTATTTTGGGTTCGGTTCCTCGAAAGGTTACATACCGATACGATATATTATATACCGAAACACCGTTATTAACGTTGCATTTACCAAAACCGTAATTCATTTCGGTATTATTCCCCAATTATCCCTCTCGCTCTCCGTCTCTTTCACCACGACTCGATACACACAATTTGTGTTATGTACAAGGATAAAATTAAAAAATGGACGACATTAATGTTACACAGACCTTAATGGTCGTTTTCAGGGTAAACCCATATTCCTATATATATATATATAAGAGAAAACAAAAATCTCTTAAGATTACCTCACTATCATATACTAACACATATACATACATACATATGCATTTGTATTTTCGGTAAGCATATATAAATATATATGTACGCGTTCGATTGCCTCGTCGGATTGACTGATTTGTTGTGTTGTCTTTGCTATCTCATTACCATAATAATGTATATAACTTGGTTAATGCATTTGAATCTGTACAAAAATGGATGTGTGTGCGGATATATAGTGAATACATATGTATTTTTATCTACATTTTACAAAATGATACATTTTCTTTCTTCTTTCATTTATATAGTACCTATGTATTTATTGTTGTTGTTCTCTTGATATCCTTACAAAAAGCATGTCCTTAATTCTTGTCGGTCAACACATTTAAATGTGTATGTGTGTCTGTGTGTGTGTATATTTGTTACTTTACTTTACTTTTATACCCAACAACAAAAGCTCCAAAAAACGGAAATGTTACAACTTTTGTTTGTTCAGTGTGTGTATATTTGTGTGTTTATCTGTTCCACTACCAAGGAAATTTCTTTGTTTTTAAAGCTATTTTTATTGCTCTTGATCTTGGTTCAAATTCTTTATATATATATATGTATGTTTAAGGCAGTTCCTTTCATATCGACCATGTAAATCAAATCATTTTCTAAATTGTAGTCTATGTTCATTCAATCGGACCACTTTTACTGAGATCTATTTCTGAAATCTATGGCTTGTGGTCAGGGGAGAGCTTTAGCCATATTTTGATTGCATTTTTGTAAGGATAAGAACTCTACGGTTTCGTTAATATGTTTCTTTTGTTTGTTTCCTCATTTAATCGTAGCATATAAAGATTGCGTCACTTGTTTGTTTAAATACATTTCATATGGCATACCTAACTACACACACACACGCACACTTACAAAAGCACATTCACACACGCACACACACACACATGCATACATACATACGTTCGTTTATGCTTACAAATTTTGGCGTTTGCATTTAATGTTTGTCTATATATATATATATATAGTTGATATATAAATATTATTAATTGTTTCGGTTTTCGTTTTTTTTTTTTTTTTTTTGTTGTTTTTTTGTTTCTTTTTGATTTTGTTAATTCAATTGTTTCATTTTAATAATTGTTTCTTTTTTCGTTTTCGTAACTATTCATATATATGTATATATTGATCATTATATATATTTTTGTAAAAGATAATAATTATAATAATAAAAAATATTAGTTAAATAAAACCACAGACTGGATAAAAAATTACAAATAAAGAGAAAAATTAAATAAAAACTTCACAAATGGGATTACTGATTGCGATAGAAAACGATATACAATACAAACATATATGGATATATATACTTGGACAATCTCAAGATCGAGGAATTAATCTACAAGCATTCGACAACTCCAAGTATAGGAATGATTAATCAAAATGTAAAATGTGTTCATGACTAAAAAGTATACAAACATATATAAATCTAGATTCAGTTGACTTTGCTAGACTTTTTGAAAGCGAAACAATCTAAAAAACTTCTAAAAATGTGTTGGCTTGAACAGCTTGAACATGACTGAACTTACTACTCGTATATATCTATATATATATGTATATATATCATACATGTGTTTGTATATTATAATACCAATATCAATAATCCCATTTACAAAATGGTAAACAAAAAAAAAATTAAGTTTTACAACATTATTTACAAAATCGAAACTGGGCTGATTTTTGTTGTTATTTTGTTTTTGTTTTTTCGTTTGTTTTTTGTTTCCTTTTCTTTTGTTTAGGTAATGTTGAGGGGAGGTGAAACTGGCCTCAACTCAAAAGAAAGTTGAAAATTTGCGTTTATTTGGCGTTTGTTGATGATGATGATGATGATTAGCTGCATTAACAGCACCAGGAACACCAGCAATGAAGCCATTACTTAGTTTCCCAATGGGCACCGAGGCATAGGCTGCCGAGTTCAATGGCCGCCTGCGGCGGATGATGAAGATGTTGTTGATGCTGCTGCTGCTGATGGCTAACGACAACTGGCGAGGCGGGTGGCATTATGACAACAGGCACAACCACGGGTTATACGGAGATCTCATAGTTCATGTCGTAAATGCTGGCACGATCGGGTGTGGCCGAATTCGATGAGTTCTGCATTAGATGCTGGGCAGCATTATTCTGTTGGCCTATACTATTTGATGTTAGGCCACCGTTTTGTTGTTGCTGCTGCTGTTGTTGCTGTTGCTGCTGTTCCAGAGTCTGCATTTCCATCGAGTCGGTCATCTCGAGGGCACGCACAAAGCTCATTGGTCGGGTTGGGGTTTGCTTGCGTTTAATTTGCGGCGATGGCTGCGGTTGCAGCGATACACTGGC
Source organism: Drosophila equinoxialis (assembly GCA_018150345.1). Classification (NCBI taxonomy): domain Eukaryota; kingdom Metazoa; phylum Arthropoda; class Insecta; order Diptera; family Drosophilidae; genus Drosophila; species Drosophila equinoxialis. Next base: position 1,377,601 of record JAECWI010000238.1, on the reverse strand, counting down.
GGCACTGGAGGATGGGGCAGCTGACAGGGGATTGGGTGGAAAAACTGGTACACCGCCTCTTAAAGCTGGCTGATAGCCACCACCGACAACTGGGGCACCGCTTACCGTATTACTGCCAGCAGCTGAGACACTGGCCAGACTGCCACTGCTGCCGGCTGCCCCAATACCACCGCCGCCTCCGCCTCCGCCGCCATAACGTAGTATATAGGTTTGAGCGGCTGATGTTTGTGGCATTGTTGTGGGACTTGTGGGATTGGAGCGATGATAAGAAGCTGCTGCCGCAGCAGCCGCCGCTTGTTGTTGCTGTTGCTGCTGAAGTTGTTGGTGTTGCTGCTGGGCCGCATAGTCCTGTAGCCGCGAATGCGTCATGATTAGAGGATGAGCCCCACCGCCAGCCGTGATATACTGGGCATGCGGCATAACCCCAGCTCCGGGTGTATTACTATTGGGCAGTGTTCCCGCACTGCTGCCAATGCTAACTGTGGCCTGGCTACCATTGACACCGACGCCGCCGCTACTAAATCCCGGCGAGGTATCCTTCCACATATAAACTCCACGCTGTGGACTTCCAGCCAATTCCCTTATATTATCGACAGTATTGTTTGACCTGGCATAGGACAGCTCATTACCGCCGGCACCCTGACGCACTAGCTCACCCTCGGAGAGGAAGCGACGCTGTGGACTGCCGCCATACGCCGCTTGAGCCAATGCCGCATGCTGTGGATGGGCATGGGCCACCGCCTGTTGCATGGCTGTAAGCGATAAACAAAAAGATTAATTTCGTTCAACAGAGATTGTGGATTCTCTCACCTTGCTGCTGCTGCTGCTGTTGTTGCTGATGCTGCAACATTACCCGCTGCTGTTGCAGAAGCAATTGTTGCTGCTGCTGCTGAATGGTTGGCGCTTGTGGATGCTGAGGTGGCAGACCGCTGGCATATTCATAGTATGCAGCTGCCGCTGCCGCTGATTGTTGCTGTTGCTGCTGCTGCTGTTGCACAGCCTGTGCATTGAGCCCTATGAAGTCTGGACGACGTGGCTGGGTGGGTGTGCCTGGATTTGATCTGTATGGAAAAGCACAAAACAAGTTTTATCAATACAATGCCAGTTCAAAGTGCTATCAATTGAGTTATTGTAGGTAAATCAGAGTTAATTATTAAATGACCGCCAAAGCTCTGTCCGGCACAGCGGCATCAACACAACAAACAGGATGTTAATAAGTAACAAAAACAGCGGCAACACACGGCAACTGTTAGACAAGTAGATGACGGCGATAGTGAGAGGCTCTGAGACTGATCGAATGACTGGCAGACTGACTGACTGACTTACTGATTAAATTGAATGAGTGAAATGCAAATGTGGTGTGTGTGTTAAATGCAACTCCTTGACCTTTTCTACCTTTTGTGCCCCAAAGCTTAGACAGATTGGTAATCTGGTGATGGGTTGTCTTGTTCATTAGATACAATTGGATGTTAGTTTATTACAAGGCCAAAAGAGAATTGAGAATACATGTGAAACTTAATTTTGGGGCGTCTTTTTCTTTTCTAGGACCAACGATAACGGCCACCATTGCTCAAGAGACCACTGTTGGCCACACGTTGGACCACATCGACCACTGTGCGTGGAACATCGGCACGCACCAACTTGAACATCAGATGAAGGGCATTGACCACACAATATAGCAGACCGCATGCAACTATTATGGGGGCTAATATCAATTTGGTTTGCGTCGAATAGCGTGTTGTGTCCTCAAAGTCAAAGAATTCCCAGAGATTGGCATGGCCAAGGAAATGTTTACGCAATTTGATAACCTGACATTTTAGCCAGCTAAAGTACCAGCATAGGAAGAATAGAATATTGGACATTATGCAGCCAAGCAGCAAACTGATAAGCGTTATATAATCCATTTTTGAATAGTGCAATGTGGTGCCCAAACCACCAGCTCCACGTGCCAATATAGACTGACCCAGCAGATATCTGGGCGCAGAGTTGCCATCCCCGACAGTTCTACGATAACTGTTGCCGTCATTGGAGATGATTTTTGAATTTGCGGCCGTTGCTGCTTCCTCCTGCTCATTCTCGTTGGTATTCTTGTAATTATCAAGCTTGCTGTTGTCCTCAGGATTTCCATCGTCCCAATCAGATACGGGAGACGTTTCAGGAGATAGAGCAAAGCGTCTACCGGGCACAAAATTTGCCGGTCGCTCGCCACCGCCTGCCCTATCTTCTGTTGCATTGGTCATGTGCCATGGCATACGTTGCATCCTTTGACGAAATGATGTGCTCAATTGCGAGGCCCGATCACTTAGACTAATCCTTGACATATGTAACTTCTGCTCCCCGTCACCATTCTCCTCGTTTCGTGGTGGTTGCGGCTGATGATGATGGGGATGATGATTCTGCTGGTGCGGGTTCTGATAATGAAGAACTCCCGAAGACTGATTGGCATCCGGTCTGGCTGTTGGGCCAGCGGCTGTTCCACCTCCTCCCTTAATCCTTTGCAGGCCATTCGTCTCGAATCGCATTCCATTGAAACCAAATTGACGGCGAGCCCGCAACTGGGGCGAATTGGCCGCCGTTAAGGGCAATGTTTTACTCAATAAATTTAGAGTCTTCTCTTGATTTGGAGTGCTGCTGCTGCCATTGTTATTACTGTTGTCCATTATATTTGGTTCCTGTTCTTATTTTAGCCAATGACTTAAGGAAAAGGAAATAATTATTTGCACGCCAAATTTAGGACAAGAACCAAAACAATAATAAATTGAAACAAATCGAAAACGGAAATTTGTCGTATTTTTCGTGCTACTGTTTTTGTTTTTGTTTTTGTTTTTTTTTGTGCTCGAGCAATGAGAGATTCCCGTGTTCTAATATAATCGGAGAAGAATTGAATAAACAAATTCGTTAGTTAAATAGCATGGCCAACTTTTGCTTGAAACAGTTTCATCAAATTTACAATCTCACGTCGGGGTCACCACAATGAAATTTATTGTTTTTTTTTATCTCGTAAATGATGTGTTTTGTGACTAGAATATCTATGTATACAAAATCTTTTGTAAATTTGATAAATAATGGAAAATATTTACAATTTCCCTGCACCTATTAGTTGACAATGTTGTGTGTTTTATGCATGATAGAGATAGAGATAGAGAGAAAAAGAATGAGTTAAGTCGATCAAAATATATATGTATGTACATATGTGTGGATATGTATATATCAATGCTTCTTTATATGTAGATAAAAGTAAAAAGTTTGAAGTGTTAAAGGCGGACGCAAAACAAGAATGAGAAAGGAAACCGCAACGGAAAGTAAAACGAAAAGGAGAACTCACCTCACGTGGAACAAAAGTAGAAGTAGGTAGTACGTACTAAGGTGCATTTTGTTTTTGTTTTTATTTTTATTTTATTTATTTTTTTGTGTTTTAATGATGGTTGTAGTAGGTCGTTTGGTTGGTTGGTTGGTTGGTTCATTGGTTGGTTGGTTGGTTGGTAGTAGAAGTGGGAAGGCTTGAGAGCAGAAAAAGAGCATAGAAACGACGATAACGACGACAACGGGGCAACGAGGAGGTCGATGAGAACGATATAGCTGAACTGAACTGGTTCATTCCTGGTATCCTTTCTCTCTCTCTCACTTACATATATGTTTAACACATTAAACTTACAATTATGACTTAAATTTATAAATTATTCATTTATTTTAGCTTTTTCTTAGTTTTCGGTTTCTTAACTTTCTGTTGAATTTTTGTTTTTAAGCCTAAGAATTAGTACTGTTCTCAGAATTTGAGTATTGACTAAGAATAAGTAAAGCAAAATAGAAAACAAAAAGAATCACAGACAGAAACAGACGCAAAAAATATATAAAATTAAAATAAAACAAAACACAACACACGGAATAGGAAATAAAATTAAAGAAAAAAAAAGAAAAAGTTGAAATATAATTAATTAGTTTTTCATCAATCAAATTGAAATGGGCTAGAGGAAAAGCATTTTAATGAAAAAAATATGTAATGAGTGACAAAATAAGGTAAAGATAACAAGAGAGACGAAGAGAGGATAGAGAAAAATAAGCAGAGATAGAGGAGATACACATGATGGAGATGGAGAGATTACAGAGAACTCATAGCATTCGCTGCTGCTGGATTTCTAAGACAATCAAACGGTTAACTAGTAGCTTGTTCCAAATTAGTTTCTCAGTTTTGTTTTGTTTTTCTTTTTTTAAAGTAGGCCAATGATAGAAATTTTGAAATAGTAGTTCCCCCCAACCCCACCCCCATACACAGATGTACATACATACAACATACAAAAGCAATCACAGTAAAGGGAAACTAGAGCGAGCGAGCGGGCGGGCGGGACGATGGGCGATCGGCGAGCGGAATGAAGCAAACGCAACCAAAACAAAACAAAATGCAACATCACTAACAAGACATTCGAGGGCTAATCAACAAGTTTTGGACACCTTCATTAAAATAAAGCCAAAGGCCCCATAGTCCAAAGGACTTCATAGACTTTTTGAATAGCCCTCGCGAATGCATTTCGTGAGCGTGAAACAGCGGCGTTTTTGGATTTTCGGCGAAACAATCAATTAATTGCTTCAATTCGGTTTCCAATTAACCAAACTCAACTCACCTTCTCACTGGACTGGCCATCACTAGAGGCGTTGCCACGCCCAGTGGCTTAATTCGTTGTTGCATGGTGGGCGTGGCCGTTGTGGTCCCACTACGTTGATTTTGTGCTACTGATATAACCTGCTGCTGTTGCTGCTGCTGCCCATTGGGGCCGACACCGACATAACCAACTCCTATTACACTGCCAGGATGATCCGGCGATAGGGTATCACTTGTCGTGTATCCACGCTGAGGATCCAGACCCCTGTGGTAAGTAAAGAATTGATCAATAATTTGCATTGGAATTACATATAAAATGCAACAGCTTACCTGGGCCTCGCATGCGGACTGTGTCTGGGATGGTAGACACGCATATGTCTAGGTGAATCACCTCCGCCGCCGCCGCCCCCTTGCGAATTATTGGGCACGACACCCATGCCCGTACTAATGTTACCATTTAGACCCGAAGGACCAACAACCCCATCGCTAACCTGGGGCAGATAAAAATTACTCGAATTATGACGCTGCAACGGCGGCGTCGGTTCGCAGTCTTGACTCTGTGAGGCAGGTGGCGCTTCCAGATCTGTATCCGAACATTCTCGACCAGGTGATAGCTAAGCATAGAGAGAGAAAGAGAGGAAGATATACAAGAGAAAACAATCCAATCAGTCATATATTCAATGGAGTTTGCTTTAGTAAGCATATTTTTGATTCAATGGAGATTAACACAGAGACTTAGGCCTACATTAAAATGCAAGATTTGTGAAGAGACAGAGAAATGGAGAGTTAGAAGGAGCAGAGAGATATATAGAGAGAGAATATTAAAAAAGAAGAACAGAGAAATGAAGTAGAAGAACAAAATATTCAATTGACAAATGAATGAATCGACAGTGAGAAGAGTTAGAAATAAACAGACAGAGAGAGAGAGAGAGAGAGAGAGAGGGGAGAGAGAGATCGAGTTCCAGATCAAGAGAATAGTAAGTGGATTTGTGTGAAGGATAAGGTGAGTCCTCTTCCCACCTTACCACGGAAAGTATGGCACAGCATGAACGAAAGAAGGCCGCTAAAGCGGTGGGCAAAAGCATTGCAATGAACACAAAAAGGACTCGAACATAAAAAGGATATTTATATATACTTGAATGTATACAGAGAAAGAGAGATTTGCCAGAAAAGAAGGAGAAATATTTGAGAAACAATAACATAACAGTATATAGTTTTTGGTTTCTTTTTGCATCTTTCGAGAATTGTAATTTGAAGAGGAAGATCAGAATTCCAAATTTTAAAACAAACCAAACCCTGACGTTAAAATATAAAAATCGTAAATTATATAATTGGAATAATAGAAAAATGGGCAATTTTGTTGGCAGGGTTATTCAGTGGGTTGGTAAGGTCAATCAATCAATCAATCGGCGGCATTAAAATCGGTAATCAAAACAAAATATTCGATAACTAAATGATATATTAAATTTTGGTATTGTAAGTTGGTTTTTTTGGTTTTTTAAATTTGTTTTTTTTTTTTACCTTTCTTGGTGCTTGCAGTAAGTGTAGAGTTTTGGTTTATCGGATTCTTTTTTTTTTTTTTTTCATTGTCTTTGACCAATTCTTTTCGATATAAATATGTATGCTATATATATTTATATTGCAATATATAGAGATATAGATACGACAGTCTTGTAGGTAGTAGTAGTAGGATTAGCATTTACAACAAATTAAGTTAACGTAACAAAAAAAAAACTATAATCATAATAATGAATGGAAAAAGTAAAGAAAAACTAACAATAAAACAAAAGTAAAAGCCAAACTAAACAACAAAAGAAAAAGAGAAAGAGAGGCTAAAACGAGCGCCGCAACTAACTAAAAGTGGACAGTATTTATTTAGAATAAGTAAAGTAAATAAATATGTATCTTACATTAGGTGTATCATGAATTTGAATGATGATAATACCAGCAACTAACTTTAAACCAAATCAAAAGCATATAAATATTTCACACGAGTTTATTCACCGATACAAGTAAATCTATGTTTTCGATTTAATTATTTAATGCTTACAAATTTTATTTAAAAAATTAGCATTTACATTTCGTCATACATAGAGGTTCGCTATGAAAAGTTTTCACAAAATTTGATTTGCTTTCGAAATATACAAGGTGGGCCAAAAGAAGTCATCAGATGTTGTTTGGCTCTTATTTTTTTCTTCTAAATAAAAAAACTTATCACAAAAGGTGAGCAGGTTGTCTGTATAGCTAGTTCAAGAACCGCCAAGTTCTATCATCAGCAGACTTTGCTTAAGAATTTACAGTTGTAATGGCCATAACATGTCTTCAATGCTAAAAGCAGTTGGGAATTCAAACGACATGAAGCGAGAAAAGAACGGCAAAGCTTACAACTGCAGATTTCTATGATTTAAAGTCTTACAAATAAATTAGTAAGATTTATTCACCTGAATAACGTTGAAATCGGGACAAATAAAAAACCAATAAAATTCTCAAGATTTAAATAAACATGATTTAAAAACAGAATCAAAGTTTTTAATGAGAGCCAAACAATATCGGATGACTTCTTTTGGCCCACCCTGTTCATCTGTGCATGGCAAGCATCTGGTCAAATTTATAATACCCCTTTGCCAGGGGGAGTGGGGGGGTAGTGTGGGGTAAATGGTGTCGAAGTACTAAGTAATTGAGTAACTCTTTTCATAATAAATAAATCAAATAAATAAATAAACAATGCAACAACAATAACAACAACATGCAGACGAAATATATAAGAGAAAAGATAAGAATAATTTGCAAAAATTTTAATTGCTGTGACTGTATGTGTGTGTGTGTGTGTCTTTCTTTTTCTTTTTTGAATTAAGTTGCAAACATTCTAAAATTGTGCATGACTTTTGTTAAGTTTCAAAGTTTCTCTAAATATTTGAGTTCCAACTGAAGTTTTTGAGAGGGAAAAGATTTGAGAATGTTTTATAGAATCTGTGGACTTTTGTAGAGACTTTTGTCTACCCATACCAATCAAATGAGAACTCATTCGAGTCGAGAGGCCAAGCTAGAGTATCTTGAATGTAGATCAAAAAGAAGTTGGATATGGGATACTATTTTGAATAAAAGTTTCACACATTCAGAAAAGAATTCTCCTTTTCTTTTTGCTCTTAGTGCATAAATTAGTTTTGCATGTCCTTCAATTGCAGCCGCACATGGCACACGGCACATGGGCGTGGCACTAAAAACCAGAAACAGAAACTTGGAAGAAACTGCTTTCCTTCTGATGTGAATGAGAAAACTTTGTTAAATGTCTTTTCGAAGGTAAGGCAAAGGACAGACAGCAAATAAGAAGGCGAAAAGAAGCACAAAGAAAATGTAAATGAAACTGAACAAAATAAAAAGGAAAACGCACAAAGAATGGAAAAGAAAGCAAATAAAAAAGAAAAGGCAGACGAAAGCTGAAACTTTCGTTTCGGGATACAAGACTTTATAACAACTTTTCTAAGAGGCAGAGAGAAAGTGAGAAAAACAGAGCAAAGAGAGAGACAGAGGGGAAAAAATAGGCAGCAAGAAGAGAGAGAAAGAGAGAGGGAGGGATAGAGAGCGAAAGAAGGAGCTTGAGCACCCCACAAGACTAGGGGCAAAACAACAATAAACTGTGAGCTAGGAGGACACACAAAAAAAAAAAAGAAATTCCTCTTCTAAGGATATATGTACATACAATGTATATATGGGGGGATAAGCGGGAGTTTGGGAGTGGTTTCGGAGGGAAGATATTATTATAATAGGAATAATAACAAAGGACAAAAGGAAGGAAATAAGATAATGAACCAAACACATATACACTCACACACACACACACACACACACACACACACACATTACGCATACAAGTAAATGAAAGTACATATACAATATAGAATACAAAAAATTATGACAAAAATGAAAATAGAGTAAAGATTAGTGTTTACTTAAAGCACTTAAATCGAGGCAAATGAACCAACAATCAAACAAACAACATTAATAATTACAATTACGTTTATTATACAACGAGAACAATACAAAAACAACAACAATTAACTAATCCAAACAACAACAGCAACAACAATCACAATAGTCATAGCCATAAGGAGAGTGCAACCGTTATTAACCGAAACAACAAACGTTCCACGTTCGTTTCCACGATTAACCTAAACCGAAATTAATTTAAGACCTTATCTTAGGAGTTTCTTACATTAATGGAATAGAAATACTTTTTGAAATAGAATTAAACGTTGAAATTTGAATAAAAGACACCAGTAACTAAATTGGAATAATCGCAAATGATGTTGTTACCGATAAATTATCGATAATTCGATTGTTTTAATCGTTTCGGTTGCATTCTCCTCAAATAACATAGAAGTGGCAACAACAACACCAACAACAGGTAAAACCGTACACCAAAGTCATTGACTTTAAGTTTTTAGTTGTTGTTGTTGCTGCTACTACTACACACACACACACATAAGCATACACGCAACACACATACACAATTTACATGGTTAAAAGTTATAGATACATAGATATATTTAATAAGAATTTGTTTTTTTTTTTAAGTAAAGTTTTCGTTTTTTTTTTTCTCTTTTTGATGTTTGTATCGTTTGTCGATTTTTTTTTTTTTGATTGCAAACAAAATTTGTTTACCCACCTTACTATAAAGCGTTGTACTGCCCGACCGTTGATTATAACCATTGCCCTCGGCCATATAAGTCTTTACCTGAATTCCACGCTTCTCCCGACTTGACTCGTAGTAGGAGCGGGGTGAATATTGTACCGATGATGTACCACGCATACCGCCACCGCCACCGCCGACGCCGACACCACCACTGCCAATGGCATTGGCCTGGCCATTTCCACCGGCACCGCCAGTATTATTGGTCTGTTGATTGGTCCGATCGTTGCATATAGTGCTAATGGCCTGATTTTGTGTCTGTGAACGCCTCGATGCATATTTCTTAGGTTTGAGTAAGCTGAAAAATCAGACAACAAAAAATTACAAATATAGAAAGAGAAGCTACCAGAGAGAGAGACAGCGAGAGTTACCTCGGATACTGCGGTCCGAATTGAGTATAACAACAATTGTGCCAACAGCCACGTGAGAATGGATTATAGCCGCCCTTAAACTTGCCAGTAACCTGCTCATTGGTAGTACGACCACGCGATACCAATACCATATGAAAACCGGTTAAACCGAATATGGGTATGGCCAATATTGTAACAATACCCATTAGAACGATACTACAATTAGTTACACAAACTATGTTAAGTATAAACCAAAATATTTCAAAATTGCAAAAATGCTGAAATCCAAAAAAAAAAAGACAATCCAGTTAATACAGTTTTTTATACCCTTGCAGCGGGTATTATAACGCACAGAAGGAGGAGGTTTGCGACCCCATAAAGTATATATATTCCTGATCAGCATGAAAAGCTGTGTCGATATCCGTCTGTGCGTCCATCGGTGCGTTTGCGTTTTACCCAGTCATCTTAAGAGCTATTGGGATGAAACTTGATATTTGAGCTACTTATAACCCAGGAGAGACAAAGTATGAAAATTTTCAAGATCGGACCATCTATATCATATAGTTGTAGAAGAAAAATAGTTGAAGGAATTGGAGTATCCCTTTGAAGTTTACTTATATGATAGTTTTTTATATAAAACATCTGATCTCGAAATTTTAATCAGATTGGATAAATAGAACACAAGTTACAGTCAATATAAATCGGCTCTGCTCAAACGCTGCCAGCAGCCAACTACGTTATTGTTCGAAACACTGGAGCACACACGAACGCAACGCTACATAAACTGTAAATGGAAATGATATTGGGAAGGTTTCCTCTGTGTTTGGAACATGTAAAAAATATTATGGCCAAGGACTGCAAGGGTACATAAACTTCGGTACAGCCGAAGTTAGCTTCTTTACTATTTGTTTTTGTTTTCTGTGTGTGAAAAGGATACGCCACAATCGGAGCCGTGTGTTTAATATGCGGCATTATCTTGAGAACATAGACGAGGCACAATGAGAATATGCTCAGCATATGTATCGATAGTGAGACAAGAAAAAGAAAAAGAATCTATAATTCCGTCTGCCAATGCAATTATTGACCCATGGGCAATGATGATCAAAGGTCTAAAGAAAAAGAAAAGAAACCCATTAAAGATAATGAAGATGCTTAGTTTAAATGGAATGGTTAATATTTACCTCTATGCAATGATTGCATACAGAGCAATGCGAACAACGTGGCGGTCTATAAAATTTACAGGTAACACACCATTTCATCTTAACCGTAATGCCATTGATTTCGGCATTCTTATAGAGTGGGGCGCGTAACTCCTCCTCGCAGTCTTCGTCGGGCGAGGCTAGGAATGCAGTCAAGATTTAGGCTGTGCGGGACTGATGCTTAACAATTCTGAGGATGACGTTACATACCTTTGGGTATAATGCCTGGATCCATAAATGTGGCCAATGTGAAATTGGCCAGCACAAAGAATGTGATAACACCTTGATAGGCCAGCACCCATGGATGGCTTTTCACATAGAATTGGCAGCTGGAAAAGAAAGAGAGAGAGAGAGAGGACACATCAATTAGATTATTTTGAACAAAACCACTTGAAATCAAACAAAATCATAATATCATTTAAATACACAAAATCAAGTTAAATTATATTTATTCACATATGCATACACTCAATGTGTGTGTGTGTGTGAGTTTGTATACAATGTATTTTTCATTACGTTTTCATCAATTTATTCACCCTCGTGGGACTTGGAATACCCTTTCAAACATTGTGTACATTGACTTCAACAAGCTTAAGGGCAAAAAGGAAAATATTCTAACCATTTTAGTCAAATGTATATAAACTCAATTATAGATAAATCGAATGTGAACGAATATTATCATCTATATAATGCGATTGATGAGCTATTTCTCTCGAAATTCAAATTATCTTTTTCAATATAGAACTTGATCTGGCAACTATCGAACTATATCTTTATTGTTTTCCTAAAGTGCCTACTTCACTTTTGTTTTGTCTTCATTTAGTCTTAAGTCATATCTTTGGTAATATAATGAAAAGTAATATCTTTAGCCACCTGAACGTCATAAGTTTAAGATTAGATTCGATTTTTAGAAATAAGAAAAAGTTCTTAGGGTTTATTCACGATGTATGGATTAACATTTGCACAAATTAAACCAAATATCGATAAATACTTTTAATGTTAGCATAGATCAAGGATGGCTCTTTACCGACGGAGGCTGAGCATAGCAAAAGGTCACTTGTGCTCTGGCTCTCGTGGAAACATGGCCAACCTTGTTATAGATCTTAGTCCATGGGGGTTGAATCGACTTAATCAGTTATCGAGACATATCGATCACTTCGATTGTCACCCTTTTCAACATTTTACCATTAAATCTTAACTGATATTTCTCGTTAAACAAATCGAAATTCAATTTACATTTCAAATCCGTCTCTCCCTCTCTCACACACTCTGTCTAATGGCAGTAGTTTCTAGTTACGTTAGATTTCTGTCACGTAATCGGTTATTGTTGTCCGGGTGTAGGTTTCATAAGTGTATAGAATTTTGTCGCCGCATGTTTGACCTGTGGGCTCAAATGATTTATTTTATAAATTTTGGTTTTCGATATTTGTTGTGTGTGTGTGTGTGTGTTTTTTTTCTTATTTGCTTGCAAAACTTGTTAATGAAAATAAATTTCTGACGCCGTCGTCGTCGTCGTCGTCATTATTATTGTTGGTGGCGTCGTTTTGCCTGATAAATAATAACAATAATAACAAAAGCATGTGCAATTCCGTACGCAGTTGTTGTTGTTGTTGCTTGCTGTTGCTGCCTCCGTTGATAATATCCGCCGGCCATTGCCATAAAAGCTGACAATGAGAAATAAAAAAAAAAAAAAACAAAAACTATGCACAAACAACAAACAGACGTCAGCAGCAGCAGCAGCGGCGATGGCCGAGGTAAACGCTTAGTCAAGTTGAGTCGAGTGCCATTGCCACGCCTTTGTACGCCCACCTTCCCCCACCACCATTACCACCCCACCCAGTTCTTTCTTCTCTTCCTCAAACGCTTTGTCTCCCTTCGTCTCTCCCCTTATCGCTCTTTCTCTCTAGTTGTGTTCGTAACGAAAGTGTGATTGTGTGTGTGTGTGTGAGCCATTTGAATACTGCTCTAGTTGTTGTTGTTGTTGTTGATGTTGCTGGTATTCTTGCTCAACAAAAAATGTAACAAATTTACACTGAGAAAAATTATTACCTTCTAAGACGCAAGAAACCCTCAAGACACATATCGATATTTTATGAAATTTTTATGAAATTATTTATCCTAATCACTTATTTTTTCTTTTTTCTAATCGTATATGGATAGTTCTTAAATCCTTAGGCTCACACCTATTAATCTGGCCATGAGTGTAACACTAGAGTCAAGTATTTTGGGCCTCATATTTCTTCCTTTTTAATGCCTTTCTTCAGTGCATCAAAAAAATAATTTCAACTGTTGATGTCCAGTTTGATGCATTCTGCCTCTTACTCATTATCTCTCTCTCTCTCTCTCTCTCGGGCTGTGAACAATCAATAAAATTCAATTGCTCAATCTCACCTTAACCGTCGTCTCACCCACACAGAATTCTCGTCTCCTTTCCCTTTCGCACTCCCGCCATAGTTTTGGCCATCAATTACAGTCTTTTTGTTGTTGCCTTTTGCTTTAACGATTATGTCGTCGCTTTTACCCTTCATACTCTTCCTTCCGCTTTCTCATGGCCCCTCGTCGTTCGACCATCCGAATAGCACCCGATCGCCCTTCCACCCGACCAATGTCAATGACGTTAGCCCATTTAACCGTTAACCGTTTAACATTGTAAATTGCCAAGTTTGTGCATGCATACCCAAACATACACATGTATGCGTAGGGCGTGGGCATACATACACACATACATATGTATATACATATGTGTGTAGGTGTGCATGATTGTGCGTGTAGTTAGGTAAAAAGTGGCCAATTTGAAATTGTTCAATTTTCGTTTTCACTTTTCATTTAATTTTTAGCATGGCTAACATCCACTGAGAGGGGTGGGAGGAGGACGAGGGGCCCACATTATCCAATCTTGCCTAATTGCAAAATTTATGAAATTATTTTTCCAACAACAACATTCAGACTCCGACAGTCTCGGCAAATCGCCCCGTTGCCCCACCCACCCTCCCTTTCTCTACTCTCGTCCATTCACGTGCACTAATTAAAATAAGCAAAAAAAAAACAATTTTAATTAGCATAAAAAAAGAGCCATGCACAGTTTAAGAAATGAAAAGACGGGGATTATTTTTTTTCTTAGCAAGGGAAGGGGAAGATGTGGGGGGAATAGGAGTGGCGACAGGGGCGGGGTATGTGGAATGGAACTGGAAAATGGCGTCGACATTGAGGCATTTATATTTTTAGTTATAAACAAACACACACACACACACACACACACCTAACATTACGCATACGCCCCAGAGGCCCATCCATTGAAATCCCAGAAAAACGAAACACAAAAACCGAAAAAATACAACAAAAATTCATTTGTCTGTCATAAATGCTACACACAAAACAAAAAACAAAGTAAAACAAAACAAAAACTCAACAAATTTCGACGCCTTGTTAATAAAACAAAATAACGAATTGAATTTAATTTTCGTTTTTGCCCCTTATTACGGCATCACGACTTTTCATATACCCTACAAAAATTCTTTGCTAGATCCTCCTTTTTGTCATTTTGAACACTTTAAGAGATTAGAGAGGTCTTAAGGGAGGAAATTGGCCTAATAATCCACCACTTTCCCTCCAGAAGGATACGCTACTGTTTCTCCATGTCCTCACATGTATGTACTCTCCTCTTTAAGGGAATCATGAACATTCTCTTATCGATATCTTTCATCTAATCCAAGCAAAGGCCTAGGGAAGTTCATGTAGTAGGCATCGGTTGAGTGTGTACCAAAAATGATTTTAAACCTGCAGTTTTCCTTTGACTTTTCTTCCACTTTTCATCATAATCCACAAATAATCCCACAAAAGTTGAAAAGGTGTTTCATTTTCATTTCATTTGTTCCGGAAACTTGTTTCATGGAAAGTGTTTGATTGACTACTTTCTTATTGAAAATAAAGTCAACAAGCCTCATGGAAAAAGAAGCAACGATGATGGATGGGCCAAGACGATGATGATGATGATGATGATGATGATGATGATGAGGTAAAGCCAATGAGCCTTGCGAATTTGCAATAAAGTTGCTTGACCTTGCTATGGCCTTTTTTTACTTGTATACTCGGTTAGGTTACTCGGGTTTTGCTCCCCTTTTTTATTTTGCCAAGAGCTGCACCCATTTTTTTTGTTGTTGCTGGTTTTTATTTTTGAACCCTATTGCCTGGTTGTTTTTTTTTTTATACAAAAAAAAAAAAAAATCAATTTTTTCAGTTTTGTCCCCTTTGCCTCTTCCTCCTTCTACTTCTTCACTCTTCCATTACATAAATTTTTGACATAGCGCATGACAAACTGAAGGACAGAGAGGGGGGGGGGCAAAGCTAGCAAAAGAGAGACAGAGCGAGAGAGAGAGATTGCCCCCTTCTATACTTTGCCTGATTATCCAAGTTGTGACCCTTCCTTCGTTCACTTCCCCCTGCGTCTCCTTTTAGTCAGCCTATTCCATCATTCCATCTCATGAGTCACAAAAAGTTTCGTTTATGTTGAAGATTGCCCAATAATTGCGTAGAGAGAAAAAACGAAATACACATGTACACACAACACACACACACACACAACATGGGCTGAAGAAGAAGCAGAAACTGGCACAATTTTATTTTTACCTGTACAAGGAGAAACATACACAAAATTCCGATGGAGAAGAAGTCGGTGGGGGGAATGGGCGGAGGCTAAAATGGCAGAACAAAATCCCCCCCTGGGAGCAAAAAACAAACAAAAAACTAGCCCAAACTCAATTTTTGTAAAAACATTTACAATTTAATCAAATCAGCCTAATTAAAGATGTTATTTCCCGCTTTTGGGTATAATTCCCAACTACTTTTAGCATTAAAGTTGTGGTAGGCCCTTACTCCTACCAAAGTAATTAGCCAAGTTAGAGAACTTTTATCATTGAAAGGTGAAATAAATAGTTATCGCTCTTGTCTAGTTAGTAATTATGTTGGTTAGTCGGCATAAGCATAGGCTTTCAATCATTTTCAATCACTTTAGAGCATTCTCACACAATATTTGATATACGACTCTGTAAACCCGGCGAGCTCCGATTCGCCACCAGATGTTTACTGAGTCAGAAGTGACACCTGTGGACATCCTGCTCATGTCGATCTAGTCGCAGTCTGTGCGCGGGATTTAGCTACCTTTCCCCTATGCAGTTCACTTCTTTGCTCATGCTTAAGCCTGGCTGCAAGGCTTTCGGCTGGTTTCATAACAATCCTCTGCCTTTACTTAGCCGGTCGGTCTCTCGTAACACTTCCCGCTCTTCTTCAGGCCTATTCGAAACATAATCAGAAGAAATTTCTGCGCTGAGAGTACGACGACCCAAATTTGCTTTTTCAGGAGGCATTATTTCGTTTGTTACTGAAACAGGAGAATTTGTATTTAATGAATGCCCCGCCTGCTGCGATCGATATTCGCGATTGCCAGTATGATTTCGACATACAGAATAGAAGTTGGACGATTCTCATAGATACCGAATAAGCACAAAAACTCATAAAAATCGGTCAAGCCGTTTCGGAGGAGTATGGCAACGAAAACTGTGACACGAGAATTTTATATATATTTTATTTTATATGTATATACATAGATAGAAATCAATATTTTCTGACAGATACCAATAGATATATGTATGTGTAATTATAATCTAGGGGGTTTAGATGATAAAACGACTCAATAAAGATTACAAGATGTAAAATGACAATCGTCGATTGGCTCGGCTTGACTTTGGCGTCCGTCTATGACGCTTCGACTTTTCGCGCTCGACTTTGACACACGACTTACAGCACCTGTCTATGGTACTCGGCTTGTACCTGCATCCGACCATGTCGCAAGACCTCAAACAACTTCCGCCAACTCTCTCGTCGTCATCCCTCTTTGATCGTCTTTTCTCACACGCTCATGTCCTCTCTTTGATCGTTGTCTCGTCTTCGTGTACAGTGGGATTGATGCACATCCCACACGAATGACCGCAGCTGTTTGTATTAATTAAGGAATTATATTTCAAGTTGATTCACATCTATCGATTACCAACTATAGCTTAGCTTCATTGGTTACATGGCATATCTATGAGTGAATCATATGCCAAGTATAGTGCATCGTAAAGAGCTCGATTCGCTCGAGTCTCTTCAATTAATAACTCAAAAATAGATGAATCATTTAAAGTAAATATATTATTAATCCACATGTTAATCCAGTCAGTCTGTTAGAATCACGCTCTTGCTGTTAATTTAAGCGCTACTAAAATGAAACTTATTATTCTAGGAAAACATGAAAATAACTAGAAAGGGGCAAAGTTTTAAAGGTTATGTTCAATACATTCATATATTGAGACACAGGCTATTGGCACACATTGGCTATATCGACTCAGCTTCTCATCAGAGTTACAAACATCTGACTAATTTCATAATACCCTCTGCAAGGGTATAAAAACAAAATATATAACTAAGCCGAAGGCCTCAGCAACCAGGGCTCCTTTGTCGGCATGTTTCTTTTTATACCATACACCCATAGGGTGAAATGTATGTAACAGGCAGAAGAAAGCTTCTCCGACCCCATAAAGTATATATGTTCTTGATCAGTATCAATAGCCGAGTCGATTTAGCCATGTCCGTCTGTCCGTCCGTATGAACGCCTATTTCTCGGAGACTATAAGAGATAGAGCCACCAAATTTGGAATGTAGGCTCGTGTAGTATGTAGAGTGATCAAGTTTGTTTCAAATTTTTGCCACGCCCCTTTCCGCCCCCCGCAATTCAAAAAAAAAACGTTTATCTCAAAAACTATTGCAGCTAGAGACACCAAATTTGGTATGTATATTTGCATAGTAAATGCGCACATTTTGTATGTATAAAGTTTTTGCCACGCCCCTTGCCGCCCCCCGAAATTTGAAAAACTCGATTATCTCCCGTAATTTTTTACCTTGTGCAATCAAATTTGGCACACTTAAATTTGATACTAATACCCAGCAAAATACCAAATTTGATCACAATCGGACAAAAAATAGCTGAGTTATGCATATAAACGTTTTTTGCTTAAGGCCGGAGATGGCCGTTGGCGGGTGGGGGCGCTAGGGTGCTTATATGCATAAGTGCGCGAGATACTGAGATATGCTTGTAAAAAGCATGTGAACAGAATTTCTTAAAATGGGCAAATCCATTAGTTATTACAAATTTGAAATATTTGTTTTACTGGTGTAGGGTATACCCAAGTCGGCGAGACGACTTACCTACTTCATTTCAAACACAAATCGACTTTTTGATAACGCTACCCTCAGAATCCCTATCACCCAATCCTACCTCGTGAAGAACATTGTAACTACGTTCCCTCAGTTAATCTCATCCTACAAGAATGCCCGAGTCCCGTTAACATTAGAAAATCACTTTTTCCATCCTCCTCCTCTTACGATAGAAAACTAATATAATAAACGAGTGTTGGCAATGGCAATGGAAACTATGTACTAAGTTTCTTTAGTGGATCAGCATAGACAATTAATTCTCTGGCAAAAATTGATTTATAATTTGTTATTTAACAAACTTAATTTATATTGTTTACCCCTAAATTCCAAGAATTTGTTATTTGGAATCATGGAAGCGGCGACGAGGTCGGCCAACAACCAGCAAAGTAGAAACTTGACAAAATAAAATGGCCCTAAATTTTGGTCGCACCTCCAACCCCCACCACCACCACCACCACGCAACCCAACACCAAATAGATAACAACACAAAACAAAGTCAGTTGCGAGGCGAACTCTTGGGCACTTTTGGATGGATGACTAATACGCGCTGCTAGCCGCCTTTTGTCTCACTCTCTCTTTCTCTCTCTCTCTCTTGCGATAGTAGGGATATATTTATAATTATAAACTTGCATGTGTATGTGTATGTGAGTGGGACAGAGGGAGAGAGAGAGAGGCATGATGTGACCCACACATGACGACAACGGGCAATGTTTCCCCCCTCTTATCGTCGACAAAAATAATCATACTATTTAGCACTATGCAACAAAACTTACACACACACACACACACACACACACACAAATCGAAGGCCAAATTCTATTTAATTCCATTATATAAAATGGCAATAAACTATTTCAGCCATAGTTGTTAGCCAAGGTTAAGTTAATTAGGTCTCTCTTATTAGTCCCTCATTCTTCAAGGAGAAGAGTCCATTGAACCGATTCCATCAGGACATCATTTGTTTCGCATTCCTCTCTATTTTCTGGATGAGCAACAAACTGAAAAGTACTTAAAAATTTAATTGGATTTCTGTTTTTATGCCAATGTAAAATTTTGAATTATAAAGTCGTTCGTTTTGGTCAATTTCAACTCAAGTGAAACCTTTTATAGAGATAAAGTTCCTGTAGCATAGTGTAAAAAACAAGCGAGAGAGAGAGAGACAGAAGAATTCAGTTTTTCGCTCTTGGCCAACGACGGTCAACGGCCACAGGTTGTTGCACACACGCACACACACACACACACACACAGACAGGTGGCACGGTGTGTGTGTGGTAATTGACAATTGCGTTTTGGAAATTGTCTTTAATGATTGTTTCTCTCCCCTCCTCTCGCCAGGCCCGACATTTTAGCCTTGAGATGGAGTCGTAGCATGACTTGGTTCGCTCGGTGACACTTTGTTCCGCTGGAATTCAATTTCCTGCACGACTATTCGTTCCTTCAGCCATCACAAAGTAAACTCATAACAAGTTGGTGCCGGAAATGCAAAAAAATGGAAGGAATAGAATGTGTTATGTCCTCGTGTGTGTCTGTGTGTGTGTGTGCCGCTTCTTGCACAAGGATTGGGATTCCTTTTCGTTGATTCTTCCAATCAATGACAATATTTGCAATTTATTTCAATTTGCTGGATGGGAAACCTTAATTGATTTGAATTGGCCATGTTCCTTTTTAGGTTCCTTCTCCTGGCCATGAAACACACACACACACACACACACACTGATATCCACACCCACACCGACACACATGCCATTTGGTTGTCTATTACTAATTTGATTTATAATTTTGTTGTAGTTTGCCCCTAATTTGTAGACTCCTCCGGGTAACCTAATATTCTTCTTCTTCTGAGTCATTCCTAGTTCTGTCTTGCTCTATCGTGACATTGCATTAAGGTTGAATGGAATTATATATATATATATATATATATATATATATGTAAATGTCTATGTAATATTCTACCCCCGTTTTGAAAACGCCTGCGAAACTTGATACTCGAAATTCTCGTCTGAATTTTGTGGGTCATTTTCGACTAAGATTATAAAAATCGTTGACATTGAAAATGACTACTACACACACACACACACACACACACACACACACACACAGCCACACATTTAAGGGGCGGGGCACATCGCACGTTGCCCATTAACATTGACCAATTCATTTTCTCTCACTGTGAGGGAACATTCCCTGATTGAAAAAGATGTTTTTAAAGTGTTTTCCAAATGCCTTGCCCTTGCCCTTCACTTCAGATTTACTTGAAATTCCCGTCCTTAATTACATACTAACAAAATCGGTCATTCTGCATTAAGTATTAGCTTTTACAGTTACAATTCGCCCCCCAAAAAAAGAACAAAAACTGTAAATGACCCACAGCCAAAGGGCAGCTTATGGAAGGGAAATGCTAAAAATCCAACTGAAATAGCCATTGGGGAGTTGAACAGAGAGAGAGAGAGAGAGAGAGAGAGAGAGAGATGAAGAGGCAAAACAATGACACAAAATTGAAAAATGAAACTTTTACTCAACTCAACATCATCAAAGTGGAAAGTGACAAACGAGGAAAAACCAGTGAGAGAAAGAGAGAGGGAAAGGGAGAGTGAGAGCGAGAGAGAGTGACGCTGAAGGACATCAACTGGCTGAGCCTGTTGGGCAATTAAAAGTTAGATAGACAGACATTGTCACATGAATGTAGCAATTTCATTTCTAACGTTTTGATGGGAAACTCGAATCTATATATCATCTGGATAAATCGTTGCTTTAACTATATCTATTGATCCAAATCCTTTCCAAAGTAAAACAAAACAGTCAAATGTTTGTAATTCAGAGAAGGAGAGGTTTCCCCCACCCATATCCAGTCACATATGTATGTATGAGCCCCTAAAGTATGCAATAGTCTGACAAATTTTTACATTGTCTGTAATCAATGTGACTTCACGTCCTCAGTTTGAGAGCTCCTGGAATGCAACTCGAACAGATCGGACCATCTTATTATATAGTCGATCGAAAAGCCAACAACATTGAGGAAACTAATAACTGTAGAATCATTCCCTTTCATCTGATTCCTTTTTCCAGGTAAATCGAAATAGTCATTGTTCACGGAGTTTACTTATAGAAAGTACAGGATATTATGTAATCGAGACTTGGACAAACTAACTTTTGTTGTTGTTTACAGTTAAGTAATTCGTTCACCTTAGGTAACCTGTCGAAGTAAGCCGGGAGAGAGAGAGAGAGAGAGAGAGAGAGAGAGCGAAGGGTAGGGATAAAAGTTCACATTACTGCAAAATGCAATGGCAGTAGAAGTAAATGTCACTGTGTGTGTGTGTGTGTGTGTGTGTGTGTGTGTGTGTGTGGAGTCGAAAAGGACACGTGTATCGCATGGCATAACGACAACAACGACCTATGTGGAGCAGATTGTGGCTTGACTCTCTCCTCCTCCTCTCTCTCTCTCTCTCTCTCTCTCCTCTCGATACGACCGCAAAAAGCTCTGAAGCTTCTGAGGAGAATAGAGAGGAGAGGAGATGGAAGGGGCAACAGGCTTCGTTTAAGGACACACAACACAGCCAGTTCCGGTTCAGTAGACTCTAAAGTGATTGTGGGCTCTCGGATTGAAGGCTGATGATGATGAGGAACTCTGTGGGTGGGTGGATGGCTTGGTGGGTTGCTCCTTCATATAATGGTCAATAATCGTCAATAAAATGTATCCAACGACCAGTAGAAAATGAATCACAGTTTCCTTTGGCCGTTCTTCCCTTGGGGGGGAACTCTTGAGGGCAAATGTCGAATCTATTTGGAAGACTTCTAAAGTTAAACTTCGTTTTCTAAAAGTTCTAAAACGACAAATTCTTGCTTTGGGCGTGTGTGGCAAACAAGGATAAGGATAAAAGGACGCACGAAAGAAGGAACGCCGCCCTAAGGGCCTCCCCCAAACTTGATTTACAACGTGCAGCAAATGCAGAGCCCAAAAGGATGAGGATGTTTCTGAGGACCCCCGAACTTCGACGTTAAGTTTGTAAATTCTCTCTTGGCCCGCATTATACAAGATTTTACCTATAGATCCATATAGGGCAACAAATCCTTTCACGAAATTAGCATGAAACTTAACGTCAAAGAAATTGTTGACTGCATTCGAAATGTGCCCGATAGAGCTAGAGACACCCTGTATACAACATGACCCTGTTTCTATTCCCATCAACAAAGAGCTAATGTCTATTAACAGTTGTCCTGAATGTCCTTCGATGACAACTTTTGAAAACATTCTGGCTCGAATCTCGAATCTCTGGGAGCTCAAACATTGAAATTGTCCAACGATTACAGAACAACTTTCTACCCAGAATTGTGATCCATAGAGACCTCAGTCCGGAGGTAACGGATCGGGACTAGAAACCCAAGACATGTCCGCCTTGACTTGCCATTTAGACCAGAGACGGAAAGCTGCACTTCCTCCACTTACAAATTCAAGGAAGAAGGTTATCCCCAGAAGAACATCCCCATACAAAATTGCAAGTTCCTCAGTTGCTTGAGGATTCCTTAAGGATACAAGGGGCTCAAAAAGTGAGCCTAGAGCCTTGTAAGGCATCGGAGAATGAGGGCAATTTCATTTTTCACGATTCATTGACCCTTTAAATGATCCCAACTAGGATCAGAGATGTCATTAATATACTCTTCTTCGTTTTGCATTTTCCTGTAGGGTATGACAAGGAGCAGAAGAGAAAAGAATCAAATCCTTGAAATGCTTTTAACACAAATTACAAACAATTTAATTGAGGGGGGGCAGTCCTAGAGGAGTGCAAAGAAACGACAGGAACGGAACGACATAAAACAGGGTGTTCACTCTCTCTTTCTCTTGCACTCGCGCTCTCTCTGTCTCTCTTTGCGTTTTTATCATATTTTTTTTGTTGGTATTTACTTTTTAGTCAAAGTGAAAGACTAAACCACGATTACTTCCTCTCCCCTCCACTCCGCTCCACCAACCCCGCGCCACATCCATCCAGCCAGGCGACCCCACTTAGCCGCAACCATTTCTAGCCAAGATGCTTGGCCCGTTCTCCTTCCTTCCCCCTTCTCCTCGTCGTTGCTAAAGCAACGAGCCAGAAATTCAATTTACTTGAACAATTCTGTAATTAAAGTTAACTTTCACTTGTCCCAAAAAAAAAAAAAGAAGAAGAAATAAAAGCAACAACAAAATAAATAAATAAAAGCGGGCAGAAAAATGACAGCAACAGCAGAACAGAAGTTAGCGCGGGGGGGAGAGGAAGAGTGGAATATTAAATAAATAATTTAATGTTTAAGAACGAATTTTGTGCAGAAAAACGAGCAATTAATAATTAATTGTTTAACGATAAACTCGAAACAAAGAGGATTCGCTTTTTGTTCCATTTTTGTTTTTATCAATTCAATTATCGATAATCAATTTAGATATGCACAATCGAATTTGTGGCTCTATTATTAATCAATTTGGAGCAACAATTCATTCGCCTAGTTACGAGGGGCAGTCCATGATGAGCACTAAAAATGATTGGCCCAAGATGTCCTTTGACTAATCATATAGATCCGTTTGAATTTCTATCGATTTCTAGCGATCGTATCCAATTTCAACTCGCAGGAGCACAGTGGCGCCACCGTCATCAGGACAAAGGACAAACGGTAGTCGTTCGATATCCTTGAATGGGAGTCTAGGCTAGTCTAGTTAGGGGGAGGAGACTGAGGAGTTGGTACAGTAGTCACCAACAGAACAGAGGCAAGGAGTGTAGAGTGACAAAGGGAGGAGGGGGATGGTCAATCAAATTTCTTATTCGATCATTCGAACTGGTTCATTTCGAAAATAAAAGAGATCTAGAAAAAAGAATGAGAACAGTTTCAAAAAGGCAAGGCAAAACTTACGGATAAAAGAAGAAGAGAAATGTGGTTAGGAGCAGCACAATCCAGGCGAAAGTCGCAGGAATGTAACGGGTTTTCACATCACATTTGGGCATTGTTGTTGTTGTTGTTGTTGTTGTTGATAGTCTCTCTCAATGTCGTTGACCGTTGCGCCAGTTGTTGCTGTTCTTGTTGTTGTTGTTGGCAATGAAAATGCGTGATGATGTTGTTGCTGTTGTTGTTGTTGTTGATGACGATACAGTTGGCTAGACAGAGACGGCGCGACGAAGCGGCGACGCGTGAAATAATATCGAAGAAGGAGACTAAAAAACGAATAAAAAAAAAAAACAAAACCAGGAGAGAGAGAGAGAGGGAGATACACTGCAGAGAGCCAAGAAGACAAAAACAAAACACGACAACAACAAGAAAATATATATTAGAATAAATTGTTGCAAAGAAACGACCAATTCGTACACACACACACACACTCACACACAGAATGTCCTTAGACCATTGGCGTAGTAACGGGGGGTTTGGGGATACCCCCCCCGAAACTCATAAAACAGTAACTAAATGATATTTCATATTTGGAATTTTGCTCAATATCTTTGATCCTAAAACATGATACCCCTGGCTACGCCACTTAGACTGGGATATTATCTATTTAGTCGAACTAAGCGTCACTTGAAGTAAAATAATCAATGCGGCGATTCGACACATAAAAAATGATAACTCCTCCTACTAACTAGTTGCTCATAAAATGTTGAGTCATGGTTACATTTTTTGGCTAAATTCAATGACTATCGGGTAACTGAAGATAAGATAAGGAAAATAATAGCCTCTTTACTCATTAAAATGGTTAAAAATGAAATTCCTAAGGAAATGATTAAAATGATTTAAACTTCAAATCGAATCCCTGAAGCTAGATCGAGTTAAGTGCAAACTGTTATCAGTCATGCCAATTGCTAATACATACATACATATGTATATATACGTTTACTGTAAGAGAGATGGGGGGAAGTGTACTCGACAGGATATCTCAGAGACACGGCTTCTTGACCTCAAGGTGCGGTATTTCTTTGTCGACATCATAAGGTGTCTGCCTCTGTCTCGCTCTTTATGTACCTCTCTCTCTAACTCTTAGTCGAAATATTGTTGTTGATTGGGGGGAAAAAACTATTGCAGAAACTCCCATACCTCACACATATACAAGCAAACAAACACACACACACACACACATACAATAGGTGTATATGCATTAGTGTGCGTGTATATCTATGTGCGTGAAAAACAACAAAAATTAACGGTTTTCATTTTCATTTTTTGTTTTTATATACATTTCTTTTTATTGTTAAATCGCTTATGGAGTAGAACAGGAGGGGGCGAGGGTCTAGAGCATTTATGTGTGTGTGTGTGTGTGTGTGTCTGTGCGACTTTCCCTATTTTTCATACAATTTTATTTTTCCAGCCTTCTTCTTTATTTCTCTTTTCCTTTTTCTCTCTCTCGCACACACGCTCTCTCCGCTTTCAGTCCGTTTACGCTGCTTTTTCGCTTCTTGCTCCCCACGTTCTTCGTTCCGTTTCGTTTTCTATACACACGCACGCACGTTGTTGCTGCCTGCAACGTTTTTTTTTTTCTTATTTTTTTTTTTTTTTGCTATATTTTGCTATTCTTTCGGCGGCGTCGCCTGAACTTTTTTCTCTTTTTCTCAATCGCCAAATGCGCACATTTCAATAAAATACACTTTTCATTTGCACTACATTACAACAATTATGCATATTTTGGGTTGTATAGATTACGAAAAAAATAAATAAAAAAAATAATTCCGCATAGTTTTTCTCTCGCTTATTTGTCGGTCGCAGACATTGCCGTTTCTCCGTTTTGCACTACACATCACACATATACACAGCGAAAAAAATATATATATAAATTTACCAAAGGATTGTTATGGATTTTAATTATTTTCCTTCCTTTTCAAATTATTCTTTTTATTTCTTTCTCTAATTCTTCTTTCTTTCTGTCCGCAACACGTCCGCTCACTTCGAAAACAAAAAAAACAACAAAAACAACAACAAAAAATACTTCGCCGCGCTTAATATTCGCCGTAAATTCTTGCCCTCTCGCCGTAAATTTTTGCCCTCTCGCCGTAAAAAAACGCGAGTTCGCTACGAACCATTTTTGCATGAAACCACGTCGAACCGCAACAAAAGAGCAACAGCATCGAACATCGAACAAATGAGGCGAACCGCAACCGATGAGGCCAACTCCAACATGTTTGCACGTTGTGATCTCTTAAGAGAGAATATTCGCCGTGAAGAGAATTCGCCTTAAAAATTGAACATTCGCCGCATTCGCCAGCCGGCAAATTCGCTCACCCAGCATGAATTCGCTCAGTCAACGATAATTATCGGCGATCGACGATGACGATAAGCGATACCTTAAAATACTAAATGCAATTAAATTGGGCACTTGGTCACACTATTCATGCACATTTGCCGAAACGAACGTTTACCAACACTAAGTCAAAAAAATTTTCGCTTTCGTTCGCGTCTGATAGCAGGATTTTATCAAGAATTAATCAGATATCTATGTATATATACATATATGAATTCATTGACCAATCGCCATCAAAACCTATTGTACTGGCATAAACAAGATTACAAACTGGCAACGTCCAACTGTTAGGATACGAAAAACAGTAGGAAACATAAGTTTTAGTTGACGCCGAAAATCAAAGCGGTCGACCAGCACCCCCCCGCCACCATAGCCGTAGCCGCTCATTGAGCCATCAATACTTGCACCGTTCCTACACCACATCAGCCACACCATGTCACGCAGCGTGCGCGCCGAGACACGCAGCCGGGCCAAGGATGACATCAAGCGTGTTATGCAGGCGGTGGATAAGGTACGCCATTGGGAAAAGAAATGGGTCACCATCAGCGATACGACAATGAAGATCTACAAATGGGTTCCCATTTCGTCCAACAGTGAAAAGAAATCCAAACTGCAATTAAGTAACAAGCTCAGTGACAAGGAGAACTCGCAGAAAGGCACGCCCACACCGCCACAAATAACACCCAGTTATGCGGGTCTCACGGCTGAGGATTCAAATACCTGTAATGAACAAAAGATTAAACGTTATACCAGCCACCATGAAGTAATGTCTCTCTCCCCTCTCTCTCCCTCTTTTGGTAGGTTTTTCTGTAGTCTCGGATAGTCAGGGAGCCGATTTTGTTAGCAGCATGCCCTTCTCCGAGGATTCCAATTCACAAGGCAGCGATGGTCCTGTTAAACGTCTTAAAACGAGTGATTAACCCTTTCCCATATGTCTCTCGCCGCCATTAACCTCCGTATCAGCACTACCAGCAGCAGCAATCCCAAGTCTGGTCCCAGTTCCGGTTTCAGATCCAGAGCCCGTCCCAATTACAGCCCCAGATCCATCTGTAGACCCAATGACACTGACAATGACGACTTTTAACCAATCAATTTACAATTAATTTCATTGACATGAATTTCTTCTTCTTATTATTATTCTCCTCATTCATTTATTTCTTCTTCTGTGTAGAGTTTAAGATGGAAATGTCTCTTAGAAATGGAGAGATTGCATTCATTCATTAGGATTAGTGTGTATTTACTTTTCGTTTGGCTAGTTGTTACGATTCTTAACATTAAGCAGAAATCTTCCTCAACCCGCTTCCCCCGTTTTTTACTCCCACACTGTCACTTGAAAGACTTAAGGCTATTTAATAATTAATATTACAACAACTCTTTAAATTAATCATAGGCTCGATTTACATAGGTTAAGCAAATTTATTTATTTGTTTCATCAAGCTAAAATATTTTAACTACTTAAGAGCATGATAATATGATAACGTTTCCAGCTCGACAATTTTTCTTTATCTTCAATGCTTCAATAAGTTTTGTACTCCCTAGTTTAAACGACTTTCCGATCGAGTCCTAAAATAAGCATAAAACCTATAAAAAGAATACATAAATATTTACGATTTATACTTATCCAATGTGTAATGTGGCAATTTTGATATAATATGCCGCCATCAATTAGTTAGTCAGATCGAGAATCAGCTAAACCTAACATTTCACTCGATATTTCTATGTGAAACTGTATTATATATATATATAATTGACATATTTGCAAAAAGAAAACAAACAAAAAATAGTTTTATTTTGTTTCACTCGCCTATAAGTATGCTTTATAACTTTTGCCCACCAAATTGATTGTTGTTATTCGTTCTCAAGAAGAAAGTTCTTTGATTCGACAGGATTATCTTATATTGAATTGAAGCCCCGCAATGTATGCTATGAAAGTTGCATAGCCCGCCAAGGTATGCAATTAAAAGTCGATCTAAAATATCCTTGGGGCTAGTTTTGTGCAAAAATCATAAACACAAAGTCCTTAGATCACGACTAGAAAAATCACAAGGCACAGATGCGTATATATGAAGTCCTGCGAGAAGGATTCTTGAACCTTTTGTTTGTGGTCATAGAGAAATGCAAAATGCTTTTCAATAGTTTTTTTTTTTTTTGTAATTATTTTTTATTGAATGTTTTTGTTGTTGTTTGTCTTCGTTTTAGCTTTTCTTTTTCTTTGTATAATAAAAAAAAAAATTGATTTCTTTCAACAAATAGGTTTTTCATCTCATTTTCTTTCTTTCCATCTCCATCCATCGTTTTATCGTTATCATTTCGCTTGACATTAAAATATACATTAACTTTTCACATCGGTACCACATCATACATATATATATATATATATGTATATATATAGACATTACATAGTTTTCGTTTCTTTCTTCACTAAAATTTATGCTAAAAAACACTCTTAAAAGAAAGGAAGCACAGATTTGCACAAGTTACAAAAAAAAAAAAAATAATATGCATATATATATAATAATAATAATAATAAAAATAAAATAAAATTTTAAAAATAAACTACACACACAATCAATCAATAAAAAAAAAAAAAAAAAACAAAGAGAAAAATGCCAGAATGCAAGAAAATAGAAAAGAAAAGTGTGAAAATAATGGAAAACAAAAGAAAAAGCTAAGCTTCTCCCTTAACTATGGAATGGAAATCTTTTAGCAAGCAGAATAAAAAAAAAAAATTACATATTTATATATAAATTGTTGTAAAATTGTGTATAAATTATTAATTACAATACATATGTATATATATTGTTGTTGTTGTTGTTGTTTTTGCTATGTAGTTCTCATTTCATTTTGTTTGGATTTTCGTCTTTTTTTTTCGTTTTTTTTTCTTTTTTGCTAGAAAAATATAGAAATTGTAGCTTGAAGTGGCTGTTTTTTTTTTTTTTTTTTTTTTTTTGTTAACAAATACACATATAATTACATAGTCGCCTTGTATACATACATATATATTCATTATATATATATAGTTTAATATTGTCATTTAGCATTCAGAAAAATATACTCTATGCCATATTTTGTTTTTTTACACTTTGCATTATTCTTTGTTTTTTTTCTTTTTTTTTTTTTTTGGCGGAAAAAACTTTCTAAATAGCTTTCTCAAAAAAATTGTGTGTGTGTGTGTGTGTTGGGTGTGTGTGTGTGTGTTGGTAGGGTAAAGCATATGCTAGGATAAAAAGATGAAGCAGACTTCTCTATCTAACTCACAATAATAATGGACTTGGCTCACTTTTCAACTAGCACGAGAAACACAAAAGAATAATATATATATATATAATATGTATATATATATATCGGACTTGAAGCCCGATCTGTTCTAACCTAGTGTACATATGTATATATGTCGTATGTGGCATTAGACTGGCCTTGATTTTGTTTTATTCCAAAAAAAATAAGTCAATATCAAAAAAAAATTATCCATTTTTGTCTCAATTTATAAACAAATACAGTTTTCTTTCTTTTGCAAAATTCGTATAACGGAATTGAAGGGAATTCCCATATATCTTCAATTCGTTTCAGTTGGCAATGGAATTTTGATATTGGCTAAAGTTATCTAAAATGGCCACCCTAATGTTTATGCGTTGTGTGTGTGTGTGTGTGTGTGTGTGTGTGTATAGGTATATATATATATACATATATATATATACATAGATTTATATAATAATAATTGCAACATTTTATTTTTTTTGTTTGTTTTTTTTTGTTTTTGCTTTTTAACGCTCCCTCAAAAATGTTTTGTGTTTTGTTTTTGTTTTTGTTTCGTTTTGGATATGTTTGGATTTCCTTTACACCTTGGTGGTGATTTTGCCGGCATGCCAGGATTTGTGATGTTTTCTGGGTCCATGTTGGTGTTCTTGCTGTTGCTGATGAAGGACAAGTCTGTGTTATGTCTGCAATGGATAACTGTTGCGTGTGGCAGCCACCAATTGTTGCATTTCAGACCGGCCGGCATCCTGTTGCTGTTGTTGTTGCTGTTGGTGTTGCTGTTGGTGTTGCTGTTGATGCTGACGCCGACAGTCGATAAACGCTGCCGCCGCCCATTGGGCTTGATATCAGCATTCGGATTTATCCTCCTCCACCAGATATTGCGTATCCTTGCCCGTATCGGCCGATGGATCCAATTCACGGGTACGCAATTGCAATTGTGGTGATGATTTATGCGTTATGCTGCTTGGAGCAATTATTGCTGATGCCGGTTCAGTGAATGTTGCCGACGATTTTGATTTGATCGTTGGATCCTGGGGTACATCGTAAATGCCTGTGACAGAATGTAATGTAGGATTAGGACAAATTCGAATCATATGGGAAAATTTCAATCTCCAACTCACCTGAACCATTGCCCATGCCCGGATCTGTTGTGGTGCCCGATTGCACGGCATCGTACATGGGATTGGCAAAATCACGAGCCTTATTCGCATTGACTGTTTGCAGATTATAGCCCTCTATGGGTGCCATATCGCCGCCAGCACTGGGCGCCGAGGCTCCCGGGAAGCCGCTCTCATTGAATTCGACATTCGAGCCATGCCGGAAGGTGACGCTCTGTGATGATGTCATGGCGGGCATGCGTGCCAGTTTGCCACTAAAAAAGAGAATCCCATTTTACTCATTAACATAATCGTTGAACTATCATTAGTAGTACTTACAATGGCCGTTTACGTATTATATACCAGGCCCCGGCCGCCGTCATCATAACCAATAAAATGAGGGCTATGGCCATTACGACAGCCGTCACATTGGCACCGCCATGTCCAAAGGCTCCAGCAGCACTGTGATTGCAATGCTCACCCTTGAAGTCCGGCAAACATTCACAATAGAGCTCACCGCGATCATCCTCCTTGCAGAGCCCACCATTCTGACATGGGCAGATGCGAGGCGCTGGTCGGGGCCTTTCGGCGGCTGCATCGCAAATGGCTTCGTAGGTGCTGCGATGCGAGGGCAATGGGCCCGAAGAGTCTGGACAGGCACAACGGTGGCCACCGGGCACCAGGAGGCAGAGATGGGAGCAGCTGGATTCGTAGCACGGATTCCGTAGCGATGTGTTGTAACGCTTCTCGTGATAGACCTTCAGGCCGGACGGATTGACGAGATTACGATGAACCACCACTTGGACACCGCGTCCGAATTTATCCTGGCGCAACAGTTCCCCAGTGTCACGTGTCACCCAGTACATGTTGGACTCAAACAGATCCAGCGAGACGGGATGGCGCAATTGGTCGCCCTTGATAATGGCCTTGCGACGCGAGCCATCGGCACGCATCGATTCAATGGCATTCAGTTTGGTGTCCACCCAATAGATGATATGATCCTGGGCATAATCAATGGTCAGACCAGCCGGATGGCGTATCTGCTCTGTTATGAGAGGACGACGTTTCGAACCATCCATCCAGGAGACTTCGATTTTGGGTGCCGAACCAGCATCGGCCCAATAGATGCGACCCAATTGTGGATTGACAGCAATCGAGGTGGGCACCTCGAGACCGGCATTCACTATGGAACGACGATAGCGTCCATCCGTTTTGGCCACCATCACACGTCCACGTGGCTTCGATCCCGTGCGATCCATTTCGGTCCAATACAGATTCGAGGCGAGCCAGTCGACGGCGACTGCTGTCGGTTTCGAGCCACCCTTCATATTTAGATCCTGGGCGAACCCAATCTTGGCCTGGCCATCCAATGCGTTTACCATATACGAACGTTTAATCGTTTTGTCATAGCTATCCGCCCAGAAGACAATCTGCTGCTGGGCATCATAGTCCAAGGCTTCGATACGCTTCTCAGCCGCCACCACATCGAAATCTTCTTGCTTTTGCAGATCCAAACCACGAATTTCCGGTCCATTGGCATAGACCAGGATCACATCGTCCTTTTCGGCCTTGCAGACGCCGCTGGCTCCATCGGACAGGCGGAAGCCCTCACGACAACTACACGAATACGTGCCATTCATATTGTGGCACTGATGGGAACACGTATGCTGCCTGGTGGCGCACTCATCGACATCGACGCACTTCTTCTTGTTGTCGGCTGCGATTATGTAGCCCGGATAGCAGGTGCAGATGTATCCACCCTCAGTGAGATTGTGACAATGATGCTGGCAACCGCCACGATTCTGTTCCGAACAGCTACTCGTGTGATGGCAGCCCAACTCATCGCTGGCATCGCCACAATCGTCCGAGAAATCACAGACCTGGGAGCGCTCAACGCATTTCTTATTGGCACACGGATGTTGGGTGTACATGTCGCAGGGTTTCTGTTTGGTGGCACACAGTGTCATGTTGTTCTCATCGCTGCCATCGCCGCAGTTGTCGACACCATCGCAGATCTGATAGCGAGCCACACACCGGTGATTGGCACACTGGAAGCGGCGCAAGGTATCGCAATTGAAGTCACTGCACACACTGGGATCCTCATCGCTGCCATCGCCGCAGTCGTCGGTGCCATCGCAGAGATCGGAGAGGGAAACACACAGATTGTTTGTACACTGATACCTCGATTCGGGGCAGTAACGACCACCCGGGAATCTTGGCGGACAGCCCACCTCATCGGACATATCGCGACAATCGCGATCGCCATCGCAACGGAAATACGAGGCAATACAATGACCCGAGGCACACTGGAATGTACCGTTCTTACACTGATAGCCCTCACAGTTCATCTCATCGGAATTGTCACCGCAATCGTCCTCGTGATCGCATTGCCAACGTGATGATATGCATTTGCCATTGCCGCACTTGAATTCGGATTCAGAACATTCACGATAGCGTCCCTTGCAAATGGCATCGTTCTCATCACTGGCATCCCCACAATCGTCAGCAAAGTCGCACATCCATTGTCTAAAGAAA
The DNA here is from genome assembly GCA_018150345.1 of Drosophila equinoxialis. Taxonomy (NCBI): domain Eukaryota; kingdom Metazoa; phylum Arthropoda; class Insecta; order Diptera; family Drosophilidae; genus Drosophila; species Drosophila equinoxialis. The sequence continues at coordinate 1,344,382 of JAECWI010000238.1, read as the reverse complement.
AAGGAAACGAAATCAGTTAACCAGATCATCATCATCCAAATTGTAATTGCTACTCACTTGGGTATACAACGATTATTGCCGCACTTAAAGTCCGTCTCTGAGGAACATTTGGGGCAATTTTCTGGCAATTCATCGCTATTATCCCGACAATCATCTTTGCCATCGCAGAATAACCATTTGGGTATGCAGCGATAATTCGATTGGCCAGGACAACGTTGCCATCCGGTAGTACAATTACGTTGACGGCACATATAGGCAGGTTCATCTGAATCATCACCACAATCATTATCAAAGTCACACATCCACAATTGGGGTATACAACGACCATTCTTGCAGGCAAATTCAGTGTGAGGGTCGCATGAACGTTTATCTAGCGAACGAGAGAAAAAGGTTGGTTAGTTTCAATACATTTGGATTAATCCGATTGTTTTACACTTACTACACACTGCTGGATCCTCATCGCTGCCATCTTTGCAGTCCGCATCGCCATCACAGCGCCAACTATCAAGAATACAACGACCACTTGATTTACACTTGAAATCGGAGAGTGGACAGGGAAGATCACAATTCTGTTCATCACTGCCATCACCACAATCGTCGACACCATCACAAATTGTGGCGGATGGGGTGCAATTGGTGTTCTTGCACTGGAAGGTGCCAGCTCGACAGTGTCGTGGGGCACATGTGGTTGGCTCATCGCTGCCATCTTTGCAGTCCTTTTCGCCATCACATTTCCAGAACCATGGTATACATTTCTCATCAGAGCCACCGCAAAGATGTTGTCCGGCCGTACAGTTGGCAATGCAGGTCTTTGAATCACCAGCCAAATGGAATTGATTCGGGCAAGCGCATTTGAAGATGGGTGCTCCCTCCTCGATATAGCCTTCGATATTCAAGTAGGTGGACTCTGGCGGTGGGGCTATGAGGCAGAGATGCGAACAACCACCATTGTTTGTGCCACATGGATTGGTGTAGGGCAATTGTCGTAGGGGATGATTGATATGCAAGTCATAGGGTCGGTGGGTTGTATTCCTAAGTACAGTATAGTTGGCACCAGTGAACTTGTTCGCCCTCACAATGGCCTTTAGATTCCAATCACTCCAGTAGATATAATCATCAAAGAGGCTCAAGGCAAAGACATGCGGCACCTGATTGCCCGTTAAGACCTTGTGCCGATGACGTCCCCTCCAAATCGGCATAGGCCACATAATCGAGATGGGCATCGGCCCAATAGATGCGATCGGTGAAGTAATCAATGGACAAGGCATTCGGCCAGGCTATGCCATCATTCCAGTTGAGTATGCGTGTGAAGTTCGAACCATCCATGCCCATTTTGGCAATGTAGGCCTGCAGATGCCACGAAGTGAAGTACAAATAACCGATGCCCGGATGCACAACAATTGCACGGGGATCGACCACACCGCTGCGCAATGTCTTACGCTTGGTGCCATCCAGTTCGGAAACATCCAAATTCTTCGAATGCCTATCCAGCCAATATAATTTACGTCCAACCCAATCGATAGCTATGCCCTCAAGGCCATGTGAATCGTGACGTATGATTGCCTCACGTTCTGGGGGTGTCTCATCGACTTGCGGATCTGTGTATTTGGCCCGGAATATTGTCTTGGCCGTCACATCACAGAAATACATGTACTGATCCCTAATGTCAAAGTCCAGGGCAACCACATTCATCAGATCCTGATGCATCAAATTATACTGATGACCATCCACAGACATATTGCGCACATAATACTTATTGGTGAAGATCAACCAGGGTGGAATATTATCCTTGCGTTTGCATGTATGCTCATCATTCTGACGTTCATAGTAGTTTTCATCGCATTTGCAATAGAAGCTGCCAGGAGTATTGGAACAATGCTGCGAACAGGCCCCAGGTTGCTCAAGGCACTCATCAACATCAGCGCAGGCTTTGCCATCAGCTAAAAGCCTTTGGAAGGAAAGGTAAAAGAGATTGCAAACACATTTGATATAGTATAATCATTAACCGTGAACCGACTCATAACATTCATCAAGAAGGAAGAAAGTAAACCCTGTAGCACTCTTTTTTATGATGTGACTTTATCTTTCTCAGCTGGTTTAAGCTTCATAAGGAAAAAAAACTGTTCAATGGGAGCTAAGAACTAGTTTGTTACTGTAAGTCGGGAGTAAAATCTAAAGCACTCATTGATGATGTGATATGATTCCCAACTGGTTTAAGCAACTGATAATTGAGAGCTCACAGTCGGTTTATTTTTACTCCAAGTAATAAACTTACACTTAGGAGTGAAAACTCAAGCTTTTAGAATTTCATTAATTGAACTTTTGATTCTCAATGGGTTTAAGTTTGCCAAGTAAATTCATTAGCAACAAAATGTCATAATGTTCTTTTGTCTAACCTAAGGAGTTTGGTTGATGCTGGCCTAAAATTTTGTTTACAAGTATGTATATTTCTCAACTCTCCCGAACTAATTGCTGTACTTGAATGGTTTTGAATATTATTGCAATACTCACTTGTATCCTTCATTGCAGTCACAATAATAACTCGTCAAGGTATCCACGCATTTGTGTCCGCATTGATTGATCTCCACTTTAGCGCATTCATCTACATTACAATGGGCAGGCTCATCGGACTCATCGGCACAATCGGGAATTTTATTACACACGAGACTATAATCAATACATTGGCCATTCGTACAGGCGAATTGTCCCTGCGGACATGTGGTATTATCCTTTTTGCAATCAACCTCATCCGAATGATCACCACAATCGTCTTCGCCATCGCAACGATACTGATTGCGTATACATTTGAAATTCTGGCAGGTGAACTCTTGATTCGAGCATGCCTTGTATTTGGTATTACAGAATTTGCCCTCATCGGTGCCATCACCACAATCGTTGTCATGATCACAAAGCCATCCCTAGAAAGGGTTTTGAATATGAAGGAGCCATTTTGAGTGAAGTGCTAATGGGATTATCTTACCTTATTGATGCAACGTCCGTTGCCACATCTGTACATTTCTTCACCGCATGGCAATGGAGTGGCGCAATTATGAAGCGTTGCATTCTCATCGGCACCGTCCACACAATCCGGATCACCATCGCAAATCCATTTCCTGGGTATACATTGAGCACGTTGCCAGGATTTGTTCTCGACACAAGTGAATTCCGTTTCCTCGTCACATTTACGATCGTCTAAGTGAATTTATTGGACATTGGTTATAGGGGAGAGTTGGGTAGGAAATAATTGGTTTACTTACTACACTGATGCCTATTATCCTCGTCACTGTTATCCAGACAATCGTTGTCGCCATCGCATATATAAATCCTTGGTATACAGTTGCCATTGTCACAGGTAAATAGATCACCAAAGCAGGTCCGCCCTTCGGATTTGCAGTAATCTGGTGGCTCATCGGCACCATCGCCGCAATCGTCATCGCCATCGCAATACCAAGTGGCCGGAATACAACGATGATTGGGGCAACGGAAACTATTTGTGGGACATGTCCGCTGTCCACAATGTAAAGGATCCTCGTCGGAGTTATCGCCACAATCATTATCACCATCGCACAGCCAATAGGGTTCCACACAGATATTCGTTTTCTCGCACTTGAGATGATTGGCCGGGCAGGTGGTGTTCATGGGACAACGTTCGCGGGTCTCATCCGATGTGGCATTGTCCTTGCAGTCATTCACTCCATTGCACACCTGAGTCTGTGGTATACACCGACCATTGCCGCAGGTGAACTCACCATCCACGCACGGTGGATAGCTACAGCCCACTTCATCGGAGCCATCCTTGCAATCGTTCTCGTGATCACATTTCCATGACTTGAATATGCAGCGGCCATTATTGCAGCGGAACTCATTAGGTGAGCAGGAATGATAGGCACAATAGTTGGGATCCTCATCGGAATTGTCGCCACAATCGTCATCGCCATCGCAGGACCACATTCGTGATATGCATTTTCCATTCTGGCAATAGAATTTGCTGGACTCGCAGGTATTATTCCTCGGCGCACACATGCGTCCCTCGTTAACGACCTTGGAGTTGTCATCGCATTTACATTCGGCCTTGCCATTCGGCGCCGGATGACAGCTCTGGGCACAGCCGCCATTATTGATGCGACATGGATTCACATTGCATTTCTGTCGATCGGCACTATAGATGCGTATGTCACGCGGTGAGTCCTCCAGACGTTTCACCATCTCGACCATATTGGCTCCCGTATGCTTCTCGGCCCGATAGACGCCACGCAATTGCAAATCGGTCCAGTAAATGTAATCTCTAAAGACAGTAATGGCAAAGGGATAAATGGTAGCTGCCACAAGCAATTCACGATTACGTCCATCCAGATCGGAGCGTTCAATCTTTTCGCGCACAGCATCGGTCCAGTAGAGTCTTCGTTCATCATAGTCAATGGCTAGACCGCTCGGCTGCGACAGATCCTTGTCGACAATGGCTCGCTTCAGCGAACCTGCCATAGTGGTGCGGAAAATTTTGCCAGATGTCCCAAAGCGACCCCAATCGGTGAAGAACAAAGTGCCATTGCATGGATCCAGAACAATTGCACGTGGTCGTTCCACACGGGCAATCATCACCAGTTCACTGCCATCCAGATTCATTGCATAAATCGAGTTATTTGAACTGTCCGTCCAATATATCTTCTGCTGAGTCCAATCATAGGCAATACCCTCAGGATTGATGCCCTTATTGAGGACCACATTGATATCGGAATAGCTGGGCTTATTGGCCTTCGTGTAGGCTATCTTGGCCCATGGACGTATTTGGGTGTACAGCATACGATTGTCGGCGAAATCAAAGTCCAAGCCAACCACATTGGTGAGATTTGTCAGCGGAGTGAATGGTACCTCGGTCGAGTGGGGATCCAGATTTACAGCCCTGATCTCAGTGCGTGTGGCAAAGACCAAATATTCGTTGACCGTTTCGCACTTGCGTTCATCTGAACTCAATTTGCCAGTGGCACACTCGCAGCGGAAGTTGCGCCCCGTAGTGCTTGATGGATCTGGTGGGAAGCTGAAGCACAGCTGATCGCAACCTCCATTACCCAAGTGGGCGCATGGATTGCTATCATCATTGGGTTGATTATTGATATTATAGATGGCAATGTCACGCAACTTCTCCAGATTGGTGCGCACTCTGGTGACCTCGGTTTCGTTGCCATATAGCTTGGAGGCCTTGAAGACAGTCATCAAATTCCTATCAACCCAATAGACATCATTCAGATAGATTGCTATGCCCATGGGATTGGGTAAGTCACGACGGATAACCTTGCGATTGACGCCATTGTAGGAGATCTTTTGTATCGTATCCAATTTGGAATCAACCCAATAGACATCATGGGTTTGCATATCAATGGTTAGATCACGTGGCAATGATATGCCCGAGGTTACCAATGGTGTCCACTTGCTGCCATCGAGCAGGGCTTTGCCAATACGCGGATGCTGGCCATAATCGATCCAATAGAGCAGCCTTTTAATGGGATTCACAGCCAATTCACGTGGCGCATCATTGGTGGTCTTAACCAAGACTTTGCGATTGCTACCATCCAACCAGCACACTTCCACATAGTTCTCATGCGGATAGACATTGGTGAAATACATATTGCCAGCCACCCAATCGATTGTCAGACCCCTAATGCCATTGCTACCGATGCCATCCTTTACCACATGCTGCAGATCGGTGCCATTGGGTCGGGAACGGAAAATGCCATTCCAATAGCCGCGATTGAATTCCGCCCAATAGATCCATTGCTCGCGATACATCACATCCACATGGAGTATATGATGTCCTGGTCCACTGATTGGCACCATTGCCTCGGAGCTATCGCTCAGGCTATAGCCACGTATCATATCCAGTTGGGAGACAACGGCGAATGTCTTATAGGCCACACAATTGATCTCGTTATCCTTGCGATAGCCAATGCCGCAGGCACAGGTCCTTGTTGCCGCTGGTCCGGGAATGCAGAGCTGTTTGCAGCCGCCATTGCCTGTCTGACAGGGATGCTGCATCAGAGCACGTTTCTTGTAGATCATCATCGATCGCAAATCTGGCTCATTGTCCACTATGGTCTTTGGATTGTCGCCTCGTGGCAAATCAACACGCACGATCTTCTCATAGACAGGATCCAGATAGTAGAGACGATGATCAAGTATGCCCAGACTACGGGGACGGGAAATGGCCTGATCTTCGGATAATATGATCGTATGATCATCTCCATTGTAGTCCATGGAACATATTGATGCCGGAGCTCTGGTACTGTAGTATATAGTCTTCTTTTCAATATCGACAGCAATGCTCTCCGGATGCTTTAGATCCGCCTTCAATACCTTTGCATCCTCACCATTCATATTGACGCGCCCGATTTTAACTGGCACCTCAAGTACTCCCTCATCGATCCAGAAGAGTTTACCCTCGCTGGGATCGAGCACTAGTTGTTTGGGCTTGGACACGGCATTGGCGTTGCCATCGTTGGCCAAGATGACAGTGCGATATCTTTGTTTACCATCGACCCGCACAGCTTCAATATTGCTGGCCACACGATTGCCAATGTACAGATTACGTCCCAGCCAATCGAACGCTATGGTATAGGGAGCACCCACAATGCCAGTGTCTATGCCAAGGAACAGTGTCTTATTGCCGCCGCCGTAGGGAGTGGTGAAAATGGTGCAATTCTCGTCGTCGTCCTCACGTCCCTGCACCCAATACAGAGTCTCACCCTTGCGATCAAAGTCCAGACCGGTGCTGCTCTCGATGCCAATGACTGGGGCCAAGGCACCGGCACGAGCATCGCCTCCATTCAATGGAAGATCCACAATTTGAGTGCCCTTGACCACCATTAAATAGGGATTCTCCTCCTCAATGCAACGTCCTTCGCTGAGAAGCTTGAAACCTGGCTTACATTTGCACGAATAGCCCTCCGTGGCACTGGGACTGAGCAGGCACAAATGCTGACATTTGGCTTGGGCACACGGATTCGGATGCATCGGTTGCAATGATGCATGGTGGACATGAATGGACAACGGTTGACTTATTAGATGCGAGACAACTGTCTGGTTTTTGCCCCGGAACTTATTCGCTGATAGCACTCGATTCAGCTGACGATCTGTCCAGTAGAGAGTGTCCTCGAACAGAGATAACGAATGCGGATGTAGTAAATAATGGCTTCTGGCCAGGACCTGTTGCCGTCCCGTACCATTGTAATAGCAAAAATCAATAAAGTCCAACTTCGAGTCAGCAAAATACACTCGCTTCGTGGCTATATCCAGGGTCAAACCGTTTGGCCAATAGATCTTGGTATTGATAATGGTCTTGCGCATGGTACCATCCATGCCTATGCGTTCCACGCGAGGATTCTCTCCCCAATCGGTCCAGAATATCCAACGAGCTCCGGGACTGGGATCAATGCACATGCCACGCGGTTGTGTTATATTCTCGCGAACCAAAACTAAACGATTTGAACCATTCTCAGCCGAAACCTCAATGGTATTCAGCTTACTATCCAACCAGTAGAGATTTTGGGCAATCCAATCATAGGCCAATCCTTCAACTAAATCCAAACCTGTCGTTATAATCTCCTGCGGCTCCATGCCTCTATCCAGGCGTGAGATCTTCTTCAGTTTCATATCGCTCCAGAATATCGTGCCCGTGTGCATGTTCGAGGCAGTGGCAACCACATTCTCCACAATGATGGGAACCCGCTCCAGACCCTGCTCCTTTAGATCGGCCACCAGAATTGAATGACGATTGGAGATTATCAAGAATGCGGCTGTATGATTGACGGCCTTGCATGTATGCTTATTCGGTTCAAGTATGTAGCCATCTGTACAGGAACAGAAATAGGAACCCTTTGTATTTGTGCACTGCTGCGAGCACAAGCCGGGCGGATCGCATTCATTGGTATCCACACAGGTGAAGCCATCTTCGCCTATCTCTGAGCCCGGCGGGCACACACAAAGTGCTCCATTTGGTGTCTTCTGGCAGAAATTCGAACACTGGCCCGTCTGATGGACACACTCGGCCAGATCACAACCTTCGCCCTCGTCGGCTCCATTGGGACAATCGGGAGTATCATCGCACACTGAGGTTATATTCACGCAACGTTCTGTCACTCCGGGACACTGCCATTGACCGTGGGCGCACTTGAAGGGCGGTGGGACACAGGCATGTTCGGTACCCTCATCGGAGTTATCACCGCAATCGTCTTTGCCATCACAAATATATGCCTTGAACACACAATTTGTGTTATTGCACTTGAAGAAATTCTGGGCGCACGTTATCTGGCCACAATCCTGTTCGTCTGAGTGATCAGAGCAATCGTTGGAACCATCACAATGCCAGGCTATCGGTATACAGAATCCAGTCGACTTGCAACGGAAATGCTTCTCAATATTACACTGATTGGGACCCATTGATGGGCAGCCAAGTTCATCACTGCCATCATTACAATCGGGTATGCCATCGCATTTGTATGACTCCTCTACACATTGCCGCATGTCGCTGCATTTGAATTGATTGGCCAAACAGCTAATCGGTGGGCAATCCTTCTCGTCCTGCTTATCGAAACAATCGTCGTCGCCATCGCAAACCCAACTTTGTGGTATACAATGTCCGGTCCTTGGGCAAGTGAATTGGAAATAGGCGCAAGTCTTCTCTGCACAAAATTCACCTTCATCGCTGCTATCTCCACAATCGTTTTCGCTATCACATTTCCACATATTGGGTATGCAGCGGCCATTCGCACAGGCAAATTGCGATGTACCGCAGGTGACATTGCCGCAATCCAATTCATCTGAATTATCACCACAATCGTTCTCCTGATCGCAACGGAAATTCAAAGGGATACAACGTCCAGACTTGCATTGGAATTCATTCGATCCGCAGGTGGGTTCTACAAGATTATAGAAAGATAGAAAAAAGGAAAAACCATTTAATTAAATTTCTGTATGTTCACTCTTTCATAAACCAGGCCGGGAATGGCATGAAAAATGACAATTATGTAATTTAATTAAGAGGAAACAAGCTTTAATTAGTTATTATGTGAAAGCATTACTTACTTGTACAGTTCTGTTCCTCATCACTGTTGTCCAGGCAATCATCGTCGCCATCACAAACCCAGGATTTAGGTATGCAGCGTTGATTGTTGCAAGTAAAGTCCCATGAGTTGGGGCACGGTTGAACCGGTGGCTCAGCACTGGGATCGGGCACACAACTCATTTGATCCTCGGCCAGACGTTCACCATACGGACATGAGCAGCGTGCCTGAAGCCGTGGAATTGTCGTGGTATTTGAAGCAATAGGGACGGCAAAACAAATCTTCTGACAACCACCATTATTCATATGACACGGTTGTGTCTCGGCAATACGTTGCACCTCATGACTGTACACTTTGACGCCATAGAGACGATTCGTTTGTGGCTCTCGCACCATCATTTCTTCCTGTTCGCCGGTTAGCTTATGCAAACGGATGATGGCATCCAACCGCCAGTCCGTAATGTACATCCAATCGTTGTGTATGACAATGGAGAAAGGATGACGCACCAGGCGTGAGTTAACAGTCTTGATATCCGTACCATCGAGACTGGCATGCTGGACATGATCCAAGAGGGCATCACACCAGTATACACGATCTTCTTTGAAATCAATGGACAATCCATTGGGCCAGCCCAATGTAACATTCCGGAAGACAAGCAAATTGCTGCCGTCGGTATTCGCTCGTGTGATATTCGCTGGTCGGTCCCATTCGGAGAAAAAGATATAGCCCCGATTGGGATGCACAACAATGGCCCGGGGTCGTTTAAGATTCTTGAGAAGAGTGCGACGATGTGTTACATTGCGGGTGGAGAGCACGTTCAGGGTACCCTTGCGTGAGTCAATGTAGTAGAGATTTTTGGAGGCCCAGTCAACGGCCAAACCTTCGACACCTTCGTTTTGTGAGGCCAACACAATTTCACGTCCAGTGCCATTACGATGCACCCGATAGATGACATCCTGGAGGACATCTGAATAGTAGATGAACTCGTCACGGGCATCAAAGTCGAGGCCCACAAAGCGTGCACGTCGTGAGACCACTGGCAAAATGGCATCACTGAAACCCTCAATCACTGGCTCCAGAACTTTGCCCTTGATGAAACGCTGCTGCGAATACATGAGGAACTCGCGGACTAGTTTGCAATTCTTCAGATCGGTCTGCAGTTGATAGCCAGTGTGGCAAGCACAACGGAAACCCAAACCCGTGGGTGCACCCTTCACAGCGGTGACTATGCACATGTGGTTGCATCCGCCGTTGTTGTTGCCACAGGGATTCGAGACACGTGGTTGACTGAGAGCATGCACCGCAATGATGCCCTTCGGTTCGCGTATATCCTTGGCCTTGTACGTCACCTGAATGGAGCTGGGACCCTCGAATTTGTCAACCGACATGATGCCTTGTTTGGTGGCATCGGTCCAATAGATACGATTCTCAAAAAGTGCCAATCTTGATGGGCTGGGTACCTGCTGACCCCTTAATACCATTACACGCTGTGAACCCTCATAGTCTACCGACTCAATGTAGTCCAGTAACGAATCGCACCAGAAGACACGTTTCGCAATAATGTCCACGGTCACTCCGCTGGCCTTGTAGGCAGCTTCTGAGACAATGGATCGGGCATGGGTACCATCCATATGGGCGCGCAGCACTTGACCTCCATCGGCCACAAACATTAGGCCAGCAGTGGGATCCAGAGCCAGGTCGGCGGGACTCGTGAGATTCGAACCCAAGACAACAGCGTGCCAATTACCGCTCAACTCGAACACATCGATCTTTTGACCAACAAGATCGGCCACATAGATTTTATCGCCCACCCAGTCGACGGCCAAAGCAACGGGAGCCCAAGTGCCAGGCAGTGTTTGATCTAGCGGTGCCACTCCATTCGATGGATCCAATGGCAGGGACTGCACCTTCCTAGTCTTGATGTCCGACCAGTAGAGCGTGTTGCGGGCATAGTGAAAGGCAACGCCGGCAGCTGCTGTGGCATTGGCCAATATCTGGGGATCGCCACCGTGGGCCTTCATTCGCATTATGGCACGATCGTGGGCGAATATCAATTGCAGATTATTCGCATCGGGTGCAATGCATTTCGATTCATTGATCAAGGTATAGCCTTGAGCGCATTGGCAACTGTACGAGCCGAGAGTGTTGGTGCATAGTTGATCACAGTGTCCCCATTCGGCGCATTCATCGAGATCGGCACACGTCCGATTATCAGGGGCAAGGGATTGACCAGGACGGCAGTAGCAAACACCTCCCGTCAGGGATGGTCCACACTTGTACTCACAGCTTAGAGCAGGACACGAGGCAATTGCTGTAAGCAAAACAATAATTAATTTTCAGTAAATCGATTAAAATGATCTTTAACTTATTATCAAATGTTGCTCATCTCTAGTGCGCAATGATCAACAGAACGCTTTACACTTACAGCAGTTGGTTTCCTCATCGCTGCCATCCTCACAGTCACGTTTGCCATCGCATAGCTTTGACTTGAATATGCATTTGGGTGCCCCGTTAACGCCGCCGCGTGGGCACAGGAACTTGTTGTCCGGACAGGCAATTGCCGTACAGTTGGCCTCATCACTCTCATCGGCACAGTCGTGATAGCCATCGCAGTGAAAGTTATACGGTATGCACAGAGCATTCGTACAACGGAACTGGGCATGATGGCAAGGCGGAAAGTCTGAATTATGCAAAGGGGAAGAGAGAGCAGCAAGTGAGCAATGACAAGAACAAAAAAAAAAAAAAACAAAAGCGAGCGAGAAAAGTACAGGATATCAGAGCGTTAGACGCTCATTTATACTCACTGCATCCCTGTTCGTCCGAATTGTCGCCACAGTCATCCCGATGATTACACTTCAGAGCCGCATCGATGCACTTGTGTCCGCTGGCACAGCGAAATTGATCCAACTGACAGGCTACACCATTACAACCCTCCTCATCACGTCCCGTACGGCAATCTACATAGCCATCGCAGCGTTTCTCTTTGGGTACACAAGGACCAGCAAGGCGGCTGCCCTCTGCTGGTGCCGCACCACCTGGAGCATTACAAAAAGACATCCGTGTGCTGGCACTTACGGTAAGCTGAAAGTATAAGGCAACAAGAGATGTTAGAGGCAAAACTACAATTTGAGCACAATGCACAATACACAATGAAAAGGTAGTGAGATTAGAGAGCCAGAAAGAGCTTGGCTTTCTATTTAATTACTCTGCCAGTGGAAGAAAAGGCACAGAGAGACAGAGTACGAGAGAGAGAGAGAGAGAGCGAGAGAGCATAATAATTAGAGACAAACTAATTCCAGGAAATTTACAAATCAAATTGAATGCCATAAACAAACTCATTTTCCCAAATTAACTGCATCCACAACAAGTTGGGTTATATTATTTCGACATCGTTTGGACACTTGTCGAAATATTATTATCTAGTCACCCATTGTGCTTTAGCTTGATCTGTTTTATTTTCCAGCTTTTAGCCATTGACTTTTTTTAGATGGAATCTCCGTCTCTCTGACTTTGTCTGTCAATTGGTTAGGGTAGTTGGCCATGTCATTATACTTAATTAAACACGCGCTAAAGGTAATCTCAGGGATGCTAACACACAGACACACACACACACACACACACACACAAACAGTCTATACACTGTTGTAGATAGATAGACAAATTAATCAAATTTACATTATGTCAACACCGATAGCACAATCCAATAACTCATTTGTTCGCCCGTCGCCCCGTTGAGCAAGGCTAAGCAGTGCTGAGCTTTTCGACTCCAACTCCAATTCCATTTCCACTTGCACTGTTCACCTCTATCGTTTTACTCTCACTACTATAGAAATATATATATATGTACCTATGTATATACATATTGAAGCGCTCATTTCATTGTTCGAATGGCTGCAGGTTGCCATGGGATCCAATTTGAAGGACTTATCGTTTTTTGTTCGCCAGCTTAAAAATGCCTGCAAACTATTTTCGGGGCAACCAAACGACATTAAATTTTGATGCGCCCCGAGACCAGGCTATATATATATATATTTATATATATATACATATGTATTTAAACTTTAGGGTGGATCCAATAGAAAATTCCTTTGAAATTTGAAGCGTCTAGCATTTCCTTTGATAGAAAACTAAAACAGATTCTGCTTTCTTTGAAAAGAGTTGAAAGTGGTAAACTCTCGATTTCATGGTCAAAGTTGATAACCAGGTCAATTGTCTTGTCTTTTCTCTACTAATTTGGGCCATCCTAATGTGGGATTCTCTAGTTGGCAACATGGTCAGTGGCCATGATATGGGGTACATTGGAAGCGTGGGCTTGAGGTACTACATATATGGGATGGATGAGAGATGAGGCAGAAGGCCTCTGCCACAAGGCAGGCTGGCAGGCACGCATTTGGTTGGAAAGGGAAGAGTGTGAGGGGGTTGGTGTGATGTATACATAATGCATGGTTGGGCGTGATTCTTCGTCTGTCTCACAGTCTGTCGTATTGTGCACTTGAGTTCTCACTGTGACTCTCTCTCCCTCTCTCTCTCTATAATCCATGTGTGTGTGTGTGTGTTGACAGGCAAAGTGCTATAAATTATCGAGTAGTTGGTTGCAGGAAACCAGAAAAACATCGAATCCTCTCTTCTACTCTATATACATACGTGGGCCAAACCCTTCCCATCAGTTTATCACATTTTCGTTTGCTACAAGAAAGAGGTGGTCAAGGGAATAACTAAATTAGTTAGTTAATACAGAAGAAAAAAATTTATATCCTGTAAAGAGAAACTTTAAGTTTATGTTTAGCATTCGACTCTAGAGACTTGACAAGTTGATCTCTGGTTGCTCCTTACCCTCTGTTCTCCTTTTTAATCTCTTGCCGCAGAAACGAGTCGTTCAAGTGTGGCAGAGTAAACTTAATTAGTGCAAGTTAAACATGCCAACTTGTATAAATAGTTTTCCCTCTTTTCAGAAAACAAAAACTTTTTTGTTGCAACAATAAAAAATTATATATATGTATGTATATGTGAGTGGGTGTGTGTGTGTGTGTGTGTGTGGTGCAGCCAGGTAGCTCTTGCCTCTGTGTTCTATTGACAAAGTGGAAGCCAAAGCGTTCAACTTTTGTTTGCAACCAGCACACTCCACCGGAGCGGAGGTTAAACTTTATAATCATAAAAATGTGTCACGCAGACGACCAGCATCTGCACACATACACATAGACACACACACATACACACAGAGAGAAAAAACCTTCATTCTTTTACCAAAAAGGGAAAAGGGCTAGAAAAAAATGGTTGCCCTCCCACATCCATAACTGTTTCAATTGGTTAAGGAGTTTTTGTTTTGACTTCAGATCATATAATTCGATCGGTAAATTGGAGCAATCTAACTGATGTCACCCTGTTTTTAATCCAATGCCAATGCACCCTGTATCTGCGACAGTTGGTGCACAGTGTCTTTCTCTTTGCTATTCACTGCATTGACAAGATTTACGCGGACAATTTGTTACAAATTCGTTGCATTACATTAAAAGCAAATCATAATGACAAATGAGTCGCAAGGGGGGAGGAGGGGGCGTGGTTGTGGGCATGGCCAGCTGTTCGAGCAGTTGCGCAAGGTCATAAAAATCATCGCAAAGAGAAGCGTAGCGAGTAGCGTCAAAACTTCATTTTTCACATCTTGCAATTTGGATGAAAAACTTTGAAAAAATCCATGAAATGGATTAGGTTTAGGTGCGGTAGAGGCAAAGGGGGCAGAGATTGTGGGAGTCGCTGAGTTTGGGGTGTGGGTCATTGCATTGTTGGCACTACATAAACAGAACACGGACAACTGGTACAACTTTGAAGTTTACACAACTTCGTATCTTCAGTAGTACGCAGAATTTGCCATCTCTCTCTTTCTCTCTCTCTCTCTCTCTCTCTCTCTCTCTCTCACTCTCCTCTAATTGGGTAAGGTGATGCGGCGGCGGGAGGGAGAGAGGAGTTTTTTCTGTGCATTAACTTTTATTGCAACTCAAGACTTTTACGAGGATTTTTGGCCGGGTTGGATAGTCTCTGTGTAATTACGCTCTACAAGTGCCACTTCCCTTAGTTCCCCTTCTCCGGCCAATTCTCGTCACGTTTAGCTGCAGTCAAATAAACGTCAGCTGTAAATAGAAGGATGCCAGGGAATGGGAATGGGACGATGGGGAGATGTAGTGGCATCTCCGACGACAGTTTACGAGAGACATGCGAAAATCTTGTTTTTCCCGCCAAAAAAGGGATGGGGAATGTAGAAGTAAAAGTACAACTTCTTTGCCAGGTGTTGGAGTGAGTTTGAGTAAGTTTTTTCTTTGCTTTTTATTTTGTGTGTGTTTTGTTGCCTACTTTTTGGGGCTTGGTTTGGCTTTTACGCACTTTTTATGCCCGCAATCGCAATCTGCCTCATTAGGCCCTCAGTAGCAGCAGCAGCAGAAGCAGCAACAGCATCAGAGTTTAAGTGCAATGCGTAATGAAGAAGATGGCGAAAGGCTTAAAGGGTAAACACAGGGCTAACTATGTAAAAGTGGTTAGAGCTTACAGCTTGCTTGGTTAACCTTGCCTTCGTGTTTATCGACCAGAAGCAGCAGCAGCTCATGGGGCCAACTGTACCAATAGTTGAAGATGAATGTTTCTGGTTGGGTTTTCGACAGGAAGAATAATCGATTCGCTGAGACATTCAAAATTAAAGGACCAAAACAATTAATAACTCACACAAAACACTTGAAATTTAATAGAGACGAAAACAAATTTATATGGAATGCAAATATTGAATTCTAAGCTAAACATATAAAACATTAGAAAAGTATATGAACAGTTCAAGAGAAGGAGAATTTCATTAAACATCTCACCTTTAGAAACGTTTTTCTTTCTTTTCAAGTTGGGTAAATACTTAAGCCCTCTAATTACTTTAAGGGACGAAATTTACATCCATTTTCATAGGGTATTTCAAAGTCAATGTTTTGGTTAGCCTATTACTTTTAAACTATTAGGGATATCTTTCCGACCTTAAGCCATATATGTATGTTTATATATATATATACTACGTACTGAGAACAACAAACACCTGAAGTAATTAAATGGTTGAAGTAAGCTTTACTCTAATATTTATATGCCATAAATTAGGCAAACAAAAGAGTAGCAAGAACACAGACATACTTTTCACCTATACTTACACCCATGTAAACACACAGACATACCAACCCACACACAGACACAGAGATACAGAGAGATTCTCTCCCACCATAAGCTCCAAGTGCGGCTCCTGCTAATACTTCCGTTGAGCCACCTTCATTTTGCCGTTTCCCTTTTCCCTGCAGACATGTCACTCCAAGACGCGTTGACACGTACGCAAAATAAATTTGTTAAGAACGCAATAAGAGCGAACATTTTGTCGCCATTTAAGCGCGATAAATTATTGTGCAAGTAAGACGAAATGAAGAGACAGAGAGAGAGAAAGAGAGAGAGAGAGAGAGAGAGAGAGACAGACAGACAGACAGACAGCAGGAGCAAGCGGAAGAAAGACGGCAAGTGTCTTATTAAATTTAAAATGAAATTTAAACTTGATCTTGTGCAAAAACTTGTAATAGAATAAAACACAACCAGCAAGAGATGATGAGAAAAAAATGCGACAGCATCAGACAAAGTGGCAAGAGAAAAAGAGACGGAGACAGAGACAACGAAAGAGACAGAGTGAGATAAAGAGGTTTCCGCTTCTATCTGCCAGCAAATTGCCCTTCTTGATACTACCCAGACGGTCAGGACAAAGTTGTTGGTTGCGTTTGTCTAGCGTCAGTCAAAAAGCTTAAGCAAAGTTGTATGTACAACGCATTGGCAGTACTTAGAAATTGGTCGCCTCAAAGATATTTAAATATAAATCTTAAATAACAAGCAATAAATGCTAGCTGTTCCCTGTCCCTGTCCCAGTCCCAGTCTCAGGACACAGTACTCAGGACTCTTTTCTAGTCTCTCCACTTGCATTTACATGGACTAGGCTCTGGGTCGGGGATGTAGTTCAGGCTTTTGGCTTGGCCAAAAGTTTTAATCAAAATGTGCGACACACACACACTTATATATATACACACACACACACACAGTCTGCTAGTTGAATGCACTTGAACTTTGTAAAAGGAGAAAGCCAGAGCTAAACTACACAAGGTCCAACCAAGCGAAAGCCGTTGAAAATGCATTAAATTTTATTCACGAATAGGATCCTTCGTTATATATATATACATGTATATGTATAGAATACGTTAAACGATGACAAAGATGACTAACGAAAAGCAAACGTTAAGCATTTTCGCTCGCTCAATTTCGAAAATCACTATCGATATGTTAATTTGGTGGATGAATAGAAACTGATTTCAACCAACTCGAAACTGAATGACGAAATGAAAAAACCATTGAAATGAAGTATCTAAAGTGAATATAAAAAGTTAAAAAAAGTTCTTGAAAGTTGAGCAAAATACTTGCAAAAACAATCAAAATGAAGTTAATAAAGTATGAAAACAAACAAATTAGATGCTTTTTAAATGATTGAAAGCAAAACAACTCAAGCATAGTAAATTGCACTTAATCATTTTACTAGAAGTATAATATTTTGTTGGTATTTGATTTT
The DNA here is from genome assembly GCA_018150345.1 of Drosophila equinoxialis. Taxonomy (NCBI): domain Eukaryota; kingdom Metazoa; phylum Arthropoda; class Insecta; order Diptera; family Drosophilidae; genus Drosophila; species Drosophila equinoxialis. The sequence goes on along the minus strand of JAECWI010000238.1, from coordinate 1,326,715 downwards.
CTCTTTAATGTTAATGTTAGAAAAGACTCTTGGTCAGTGCTAAAAAATGTTGGTAGGATTCCATTGGCATTTGCATTAATGTCTTAGCAAGTTTCCTAGAATTTTTCTGTCTGACATGTCGTGGATGATTCTTAGGTGAAAGACTAATTAAATGTGGCTTTCAGTGGTTTGAAAATCTCGTTTACTACATATTTTCTTTTCTTTGGATGGATCACTAAGCGTATACGTAATATTGCGAGGCTTCTTTGTTCTTCAGCCTAGGAATGGGTATTGTCTTTATATAAATCATAAATCGATTTAAAGACAATTAAAAATGACAATTAAGTTGATTAGTTTTTTATATTGTTGATTTGAATTGCATTTCTGGGATTACTTTAGATGAAATAAGAAACATTTTAGCATCTTTTCAATAAATATAATCTATAGTTTAATCCTTTTTTCACCCTTGCCACTCATCTCTTTAATATCTTATCCATCTTTGCATAAATGCTCAATGTCTGACATTTAACATTTTAGCCTTGGTTCAATTTGATCGATAGCCTGTCTTGGATTCTTTTGCCCCCCACCTATGCCCCGGTCCTTGCCACCTTGCTGCTATTTCTCAAACCAACATTTTGTCTGGCATACTAATTTAGTGACTGGCCCCACCTGAAGGAAAACCCAAAATCCAAATACTATATAGTTTTCTACCTTGGCTACACACACTTAACTTGACTTTGCTTTCGCAGCCAGCAAAATGTGGTCTCCTTCTTTCCCTCTATGTGTGTGTGTGTGTGAAAGTGTGTGTTTGTGTGTGAATTTGGTAAAATTTGCATAAATAAAATTGGTATAATAAAATGTAAACATTTTCCTAAGCAAATTGTTGGCACACACACATTCACCCAGAGGGAGTGAGAGTTGTGAGAAGTCGAGGTGAAGTGAAAGAGGAGTGAGGAGGCAGTTGGAAAGTAATGTGTAACTTCTGTTAGTCCTTTGCATTGGGGATGAGCTAACAAATATTTGTTGAGTCAACATCAAATTCTGCCATTGAGAGCGAGAAAAGGTATTATATAAATATTTATATATGTAAGTATGTATGGTATGTACACACATACATATGTATGTGCGCATACATTTCTTTTTGTCTGTGTGTATGTACATATATGTATATCGAAATATGACTTAAGATGATACAAAATATTATTATACATGTCCATAATTAGTAATACATAAATGAAGGTCTATATGTCTATAACTTACTGCATTGCGCCTCATCCGATTTGTCCTCACAGTCGTCGATCATGTCACAACGATGATGCGGTGGGATGCAGTACGTCTTATTGAAGACATATTGGCCGCAGTTCAATTGGGGTGAATCGCATTCAGGCGGGGCTGTAAAACAAAAAGCATATTCGAAGTCACAAATGAATGAAACCAACAACAGAATGGAAATTGAAACTAAGATTCATCGCTAAAGCGTTTGAATTGATTGTAACACTTTACTCCCTAATTGTAATTCCCAACTGGTTTGAGATCTTAACTTTCTCATAAATTTTTCTTGAACTAAATTATCCAGATATGCTTCTGTGTCATAAAGACAATTTCTAAGTGTTTACTTTTTCTTTTAACGCCATTAAATTACTCCAATATGAGTAAATGACATTTCTTTCTTTAAAGCTTGAGATGAGTTTGTCTGACTTAATTGAAAATCAGGTCTTTGAACCGTTGGCAAAAAGCAAATCCATAGGATGTCTACAATAATTTACTTTTTCAATAATGCCAAGTCACATCGAGTGTTTTTCAATTATACTTATTTTGTATTCTTTATGTCCAATTTCAATTAATGCTGCCATATACTCATCTACATATATACATGCACTTATACATATACATATATACAGATATACTTACGACACGATTGCATCTCATCCTCGCCATCATCGCAATCCTTTTGGTAATTGCATACCCAATGCGATTTTATGCATTTCCCATTGTTGCAGCGAAACTCTTCATTCAGACATGGCACATTTAAGGCGGCTATTGAGCTGCTGCTGCTGATGCCACCAGATTCGCCCAGACGTACACCTAAAAAAGTTTTCAAAGACATAAAAAGGAAGCAAATAAATTAATATGTAAAATTGCAATAAACAAATGGAGAATAAAAGACTGGGTATGGAGAAATAGCAATTAAATTTAGTTTACATCGATTTTGTTCTCTTTGAGCTTAATCGCATTTCTATACCGAATCCAATTCCGATTCGCATTCCCATTCTCATTTATTATAGCTTAAAGTTTACTCTTTTAGTATTCTTGAATTCAGTTGCATAACCCATTGGCAAGGCAGTGTATGCAAGCAAAACATCCATTGTCCTGGCGAACACAAAAGATATAGCAACAAAATAGTCAGCGAGACGCAAAATAAACCCAGAGTTCGTGAGTCGGTACACACAAAAGTTAATGCCAAATGGTTGAAAAGTCGACTAACAGATGCCCTGCCAGCACAGTTATATCGAAAATGAAGCATACAAAGTTACCGAGATATGCAAGAGTACGGCTCTCTATAGATACCCTTCTCATAACCCTGCATCATCAAATAACGAAACCATAAAAAAAAAAACACATGCATATACACCGAACCACATGGCAAACCCTTAACACCAACAACCCCCACCCCAACCGCCCCTTAAAGCCAGCCCTCTGTCAGAGTCAATGGGCGTTGCCAGTGACATTGGAAGTCCCATGCCTTACATATTGCTATTATTATTACGACTGCTGCCTGGCTGCCAGGCAGACTGACTGCCTGACTGCCTGGTTGGCTGACTGTGTTGTGGATATTTTTCGAGTTGCTGTAAGATTTAAACAGACATCGTCCTTGTCTTGTCGTTCGGCTCGCATTTAAAGTTCTAGGTAAAAACAAAAATAAAGTAAAACTTTTCGTGGCTCTGCGCTCCACACACAAAATCTCGGCAGAAAACTTCTTTTTAAGCACGTTGTTTGCAAGCAAGCCCAGTTTCAGACCCAGTCCCAGTCCCAGTCCCAGACCCAGTCTCAGTTCCCAGTCGTAGTCGCAGTCGCAGTCGAAGGACCAGGACAACTTGCAGGCCCAATTCTGGTTCACACTCTTCCTTCCTTCGTTTTGTGGCTGTTTGGGGAACGTGCCCGAAAGGAGCAACAGCATCGGCAGACAACGGCGGCATTTTGGCAGGCATTAATTTCTCCCGTGTGCCACATAACATTCGCTCACACATTTTTTTTGTTCTCTCTCATTTTGCCTGCTGTGGCTTGATCTTCTTGTTGTTAGGACGTGTTTATGAAGTCGCTTCTTGGATTGCAATGGCACGTATGTTTTGTAAGTATGTATGTATAAGTATGTGTAGTACATACTTACATAGGTACATCATACATATATGTCTCGCCTTGGGTCCTTTGCCAAGCGTTGACAAACAAATTAAGCCGCAATTGTTTAGCACTTTGATAAAATGAAAGATTCACAGGGAAGTGTCTCATATGTATGTTAATAAGTACAATACACAGAAGGTATAACTGCGAATGCGACCGTTTTACTGATTAGGGGTTCAAGTAATTCGTTTATTCAACATGACCTATTCATTAAAAATACAGTTGTCCGAGTTATTTCTTGATAGGAAATTAAAACCATTTTCTGGTAATAATAAATATTCGTTTAGATTCACTAAATTGTCAGATTACTTATTATAAATGGATACTCGTTAGTTGTCAATATTTGATTCTTTTTCCTTAATTCTTTTTCGCTAATTGTTTGTTGTTAGTTTTTACTTGATATATTGGCTTATTGTTACTAGTAGATTGTTATATTTGTTTGTTATTCGTTAACTGTTAACTGTTAGGACTCGATCAATTTTGGCTAATTGTTTTTTACCAGTTGGTGATTGCTTTTTGCTTCTCGTAGATTGTTACACGTTGATTTTCATTGGTTAATTGCTAATCGTTGGTTTTGGTTAATTTTTGGTTAATTGTTTCTCGCTAGTTGATACTCGTTGGATTGGTTATTGTTGGTTGTGTGTAATTGGTTTAAAGCTAATCCTTTAGTTCTTATTGGCTATTTGTTTCACGCTAGTTGGTACTCTTTGAGTGTTACTTGTTGATTATATAGCGTTGATTCTTGGTCATATTTTTTGGTACTTGTCTTGCCGATTGCCGCTGCTTGAAGGCAACTTATTAAACACAAGCTAATAAGTATTTCTTATAGACTTATAGACATATATACATTTGCCTAATGTGTGTTTAGTGTCTACTTAATCGTCTTATAATGTCAAAAACTTAATTTTCCATAAGGTATGCAGCATGCTCCAACCTTTATAAAGTGCCTTCAATTACATCTAGCACATTGCATTCATTGAATGCAAATAAGGTGAAAATGTTCAAATTTGGCGCGGTGTAGTTGAACAGTTTTGAATCAAGAAATCATGTCTAAATTTACTTATAATTTACACATATTCAAACCACGTTTTGGAGTATCTTCACAACAATTTTCAATGTAAATTTTGAATTCATTTGCAATTACTTCTGGACTAGCTCTCGTTTAGAGGTCCGCTTTGGTTCATTCATTGGCCATGCTGATGGAAATGCATTAACCTTTGTCTGGGTAGCGTCACAGTCATCATCATCATCATCATTATCACCATCATCGTCATCGTCATCGTCATCCTCATTGTCGCCCACGACAGCGCTAAAAATAATAGGCCGCTTGTGTGCATACAAATGAGTCCCAGGACATGGAGACCTACGTACTATGTATGTGGATATATATGTACTTATAAATATATATACACAAATATATGCATTTACTGATGAAGAGGAAAGAGAGAGATGACACACCGGGAGTGGTACTGGGAGAAAGGTCGAGTGAGTGTCTGGACTGGAGCATGCAATTATGACACCTTTTGTACTTGCGCATTTCCTTTTGGCTCCTGTGCTTAAAAGTTGCACATTTAGTTACATTTTTGTAGCGAAATTATTTTTTATAATGAACCAAAAACTCAATAATATAAAAATAAAGTAACAAAATAAATCAACAAGTGCCGAAAAACAAAAAGCAATCGCAATTTTATTCGCATAATTAACAGAGCTGCGACATCTTTTTGCCTTTTGGCATTTATTTATTTATTTAACTTACTTTTTATATCAACAGTTTATTTGTTGTGTGTGCCATTGTATGTGTGTGTGTGTGTGTGAGTGTGCATATTAATTTATATTTGTACAATTCCTTTTCCTCTTTTCGGTTTGCTTTTTATTTTTGTTTTTCGGTGTTAAGTGTTTTTGTTGTCCATCTCCTGCCTCTCACTCTCTCTCTCTCCCTTTCTCTCTCTTTCTCACTCCCTCTTGCTGTTTCATCTGTTTCTCATCATAAATATGTTATTTATTTTCATTTATTTACTTGCGAGGTGAGTTTGAAAAATTTGAATTACTATAAAATCATCATGAAGAGTTTATTCTCTTGGTAGGACTTAAATATCAAATTATTATTTAGTCGCAGCATTTCCACAAAGTTTTTCGTTTCCTTAGATTCCGTAAAGATCTTTTATGTATCCTTGCTGAAATCGAAAAGCTCTACCTTAGTTAATGCAGTTTTTAATATAAATGCAAGAGAAAATTCTGCCATTCTTTTCAAAGTTTTCATCTCCTCTCGCTCTTTAAAACAAGTTAAAAGTGGCTAAACTTGGCTGAGCTGCCGTTATGTTATTGCCCACACCAAAGAGATGGCCAAGAAATTGACTACTCAATACTTTCCGAATTTAGTTCGACAACATCTCGCATTTATGTAGATTTTTATATACATAAATGTGATCCATTTTATTAGCCAAATACTTTTCGTTTTTTTATGCAATTTCTTTGCATGGGTAATTTATCAGTTTTAATGACAACAACAACAACAAATGTTAAAGTATGTGTCACATGATTTAGTATTATTAATTTATTTATAAGTCTCTCCGGAATTTGCATTTTATACATTTTAATACGCGGACATACAAGTGGTGAATATATTTAAGCAGATTTATTTGTCTTTGGAAACAAAAAATCAATCATCAGTCTAACAAATTAATTAAACTTGATCTTGAGAGGCATTAAAAGTGAACTTCGCCTATATCTAGATTCAAGAATAAATGAATGAATGAGTTCGAATTAATTGAATTTTAATTGGTGTAATATTTTAATGTAAAAGCTTTACCTAACTTCTTTTCTCTAGGGGAATGAAATGCAAGTTCTGCTTTATCTACTTTTCTTTACGACATTTTTCGTCCTTATTTTCTTGAGAAAGTAAGTTGTATGAAATATGATTTTATAAATGAAATGAAAAGATGTATATGTATGTGTATATTTCACACATTCAGGATGAAGGAATTGCTGCAGCACAAACGTGATTCGATAGCCCGAAATACTGCAGAACAATTTGCAGGACATTAGGTCCTTGGTACTAGGCTTCATCATTTTAACATTACTCTCTTGAGGGAAAAAAAGTTTTTTTGTTTCATTTCTTTTGAATTTCTTTTTCATATGCTTACACACACACAAACACACACACACACAGTTACACACATGCGAGCAAACTTCATTTCCGCCAATTCGCCATCATTCAAACCATAAAAAAAATAGCGAAAAAAAAAAAAAACGAAAACCAACGGCCATAAACGAGAGTCCGAATACTCGAGTTTTTGAAATCTGTTGTCTGCCAGTTATTGGCTCTGTCTCTCTTTCACTCACTTATATTTGTGTCCGTCTCTATCGGATTTGAGACTAGAGATGGATAGACTTCAGTTTATGCCACGACTCTCATGTTCACGTCCCTCCCCACCCAATCAATAAATAATAAATTGCCTATAAAAACTGATAAATTCATTGATGAATCTCGAAGAGAAGCGCCATAACGCGCTCCTCTCTTATCCTTGCCCCACTTTCTCCACGATATTGCCATGAGTAATGGAAATTCATGAGGGCAAAAAAAAAAGAGTATGGGCCGTTTGCCAGCCATAGAGATATTTGAGAGTAAAAGAAATAGACAAAGCGACACAACGAGAGAGTGAGAGAGAGATTTGAATGCGGCTTGCATTTCTGCATTATCTCCTTCTCGTTCCCCCACTTCGCTCGCTACTCATATCTCTCTCCCCCTCTGGACATTGACAGTATCTGGTGATTTTATGGTAGTTATTTGAAGACCTCCATCTATTCATGGCATACTTAGAGTCTGCCACTATTGATATACATACATACATTCATATGGAAGCAGTAGTAGTCTGCCTTCATTTCTTTTCTTTCTTTTTCGCTCGAGCTTTTCTTTCGTTCTATAGTTTTTTTTTTTTTTGTTGGCCAAAAAGGAAAATCATTTTTTGCAGCTACAAACATTGATTTATGTTTTGTGCAATATTTGCAACATAAGCTGCTTTGCCCATTCCCCACAATGGTATCCCCTGCCGCTGCCGCTGCCTCTTCCCCTTTGCTTCCTCGGTTAGGTTTTATTGGCTTGCAAAAGATATATGACAAATTTCATACTCTTATCACCCTCTGGCCGTCTTTAGCTCCCATCCTCCTAGTGCTTTTCCATTTCGTTTTTAGTGTGGTGTCGGCCTTATGGCCGAGTAAAGCTCAAGAGCATATTTAACTTGCTAAGTGTGGCCAGATAAAACCAAATGTTGGTAGCAAAGAAGTTGGAAAGAGAATTTGTACGAGTATTTGCATTTTGTCATCCTGTATTACTCCCTTCCTCCTCATACACACACACTCATAATCCTTTCACCCAAAGGACATTTTTAATAATTGTGTTTTGAACCACTTGAATCGGAATAGCCTGAACAGGATCTTAGTCTTTTGATACTTTAGATTTTCAATTGGGATCTTAATTAGAAAATATTAAAACGATAATAGCCTAATTGGCTATTAGGCTTGATAAAGGGCATAACAAATTCGGCTTAGAAAAAAATAAATCACTCAACTATGCTCTCACAAAAGAGAGAACAAATTAGAGAACTTAGGGGCTTAAATAATCCCATTTACTGTAGAGTTCAATTCACCTTGACTTCAGATATGTCTATTTCATCTTTGATAGATCCCTCAACTAATGCCGATTAGTCATTTGGTTGCAAATACCTGCCTGGAACCATCAAGTAACTCTTTCGTTTTGGCTACACTTACATATTTCCCTTTTCACTTTTGTTTTATTAGGTGCCAAGGAGTCATTCATCTACTTTTTGATTTTGCTCCTGCCACGAAAACGAAGAAGAAAAGAAAATCGCAGACAAACATTATTTCCTGTCTTGCTTCTCTCTCCCTTCCGCCCCATATTTTCACTGTCCATCTGTCTGTCTTGCTCGTTCAGGGGGTTCTCCTTTTTCTCTTTTTTTTTTTAATGTAATTTTAAGTGACGTTGCCCAAGTTGAAACGTGACAAAATTACAAATATTTTGTAAGCTTTTAAAACCGTTGATACTCTGTTGTCGGCACGACAACAACAACAATGACAAACCATAACATTGGCCATAACAATAAAAACAAATAGAAGAAAAAATCCAAAAACAACAACAACAAGAGAAACAACTACAAAATAATACTTAATAATGTGCATTTTTGATGTTGCTGTTGTCCTTTTGATGGGGCCTTAGAGTTTTGGTATACGCCTACCCTATGCCCCCCTACGTCCCCTAGGTTAAACGACAGGATATAACTTCTGTGATAATGTTGGCAAATCTTCTATTCCTAGAAAAAGAAACTTTTCACTTGCCTTTTAATCATTTTGTAAAGGGTAACTCATGGTCGGCTCAGTGATTTTATTTAGCACATTTTTTCGTTTGCCACTTTTGGAAGGCGGCATCAAAAGACTTGGCAAAATAGTTTCTCTGCTGTTGTTATGGCATCAAAACAATTTCAAGAACCTTTTATATTTATACATACATAAGTATGTACGTATGTATCTTTGTACTTATGTATATTTATTTTTTCTTTGAACAAAAGTTAAAGCTTTCACACACACGAATATGTACATATATACTTGGATCTGGGAGAAGAAAAGTCGAGACTTCTCATAGTGAGAAACTTTAAGCTATTATAACAACTATTTGTGTATAGTTCACATTAAGATGGTATCAAATATCACCTGTAAATGATCAATATGGTCGGATTGGTTATCTGTTCAATTTTTTGATGTCATCAAAGAACGATATCGCTTTGGATTGCTAGTGTGAACCATTCAGACGCATTTTATCGTTTTCGAAACGTTTTTACTTATAAGGGGGAGATAATTGTGAGGTGATGGAATCAAAGTGAAATTAAGTTGTAAACAGGATGAAGTTTGAACTAAAGAGTTAGGATGTTCGAAGGATTGGAATTGGCCAAAACAATTCTCTTTGTTATGAAGATTATTATTATATTCAATTTGGCCAAAAGAAAGCTTGACAAAAAGAACTTTCCCTCTACGAATTTGTATATGCTCTTTCAACTTGTTTGCACTTGCAAATGTCTTAGTAAGAGTCAAGATCTAATGTCAAGGTGTAATCCTGCACATCCTAAACATATATACATACATGCATATTAAATGGTAAGGGCACTTTAATCATAATTATGAAATTTCATCACATAGATACAACTTTATTTAACTTTATTTAATGTTAAGACATGCGTACTTCAGTTTTGTACAAATTAAATGCAACCGTAAAAGGTAAGATGAGGCTTAGGTAGATTCTGCTGGGTCCTTTTTCTTTTTTTTTTTTTTTTTTTTGGCGGGGGGTGGGGTCATGAATGGGCGTTTCGAAGGCAAAGTTACCGTCTGCGGTTTGGCTTTTATTTAAATGCCAAGCGAGAGCGTTCCAAATAATTGCTCAAATAGAGAATGCACTCACTAATTAGATGCATAATTAGACAGGAAGCAAGGTGGAAGGTTGAGTGTTGTCTGCAGAGCAAAATGATGCCAGGGAAGAGTGGTTAACTACGAAGCGTGTGGTGAGGGGGAAGGTGTAACTTATCTGAGTAGAAGACACATACAAATTGACTACATCAAGTTGTTTGCGGCATGCCACTTTAATACATGCAACATAATATGTCTTCAATCTTCCTTCACTTTAAGCTATGTCACATGTCAATTTATCAATTTATAATGTATCGGTTTAAGCCAAGAGCGGTCTGAGTACAAATCTATAAACTAATAAAATTACTTAATTAAATCTCATTGGGTTTTAATTGCAAAATAGGAGAAATAGAGCTTGAAACACTTAAAAGTTGGTGAATTTAATTTTCTTTTAGAGTTTTCTCATACTAAAGTCTATATAGCCGTCTGAACTTAGATGATTTTCTGTTAATTGCCTCTTGATTTTAGTTAGCATTTAAAATGTTTACTCAATTATATATAGCTTTATTTTACAGGTGTCATATTCTTGCCAAAATATTATTGATATCAATGTTTTTAAAGCGATTTCATTGTATTGCTGATGTGATTCGAAATTGTTGGTCTATTGAAAATATATAGGGAAACTAGAAGTTTAGTGGTGTCCTGTTGTCCATTTGTCCGCCCCAAAACGCAAAAAACTTTTGACTGCCATTGACTGCAACAACTCTCCTGTTTTTCCCTGTTGACTCATTCTCTCTTCCTCTCTCGCTCTAGCTTGAAAAAGGACAAAAAAGAAAAAATAAAAAGAAAGGGAAAAGATGGAGCACGTGCAAAGTGCACGTAGCCGGAAACAAATGACATTGTCAGCGCTCGCCTTGGCAGGAGCAACAGAAGCAGAAGAACTAGCTGGTACACGAAGGCCAAATCCCAGCTAAGCATTTCCGGCTCCTCTTTTCACATGTGCCTCATGTGTGTGTGTGTGTCTGTGTATGTATATGTGACAAGGCCATTAGCCTTCTCGTCGGCGGCCAAAACCGCACAAAAGTTGAAACACACACACTTACACACATAGTAAAAACGCCTTGCAGCTGACATTTTATGACAGTCTTTTTGTTGTCTATGTAGTCTCTCCAAGACGACAACAACGAAAGAAATAGACGAAGACCAAGACGGTGTCCCTTTCCGTGTCAGCTTTTCTCCATTTCCTTTACTTTGAGTTTATATGGAATAGCATTTTGGGTGGTTATTATTAAACTTTTGCCTTCCCACCAAATTGCGGATAAATCAAATGCCAAATAATTGGTTGCTCCCTTGGTTGGCTGCCCTAGCTGCAGTTTACAGAGTTTTTGGTCTCCGCGCATCAATTAGTATTGGCCAAATGAAGGAATTGACCCTACACTGAGACGATAAAAGTTAGAAAAACCTGTTTACATACATATGAGTTGTCTAAACCTATGAATAATGGAAGATTTAACTGATCCTTTAGTATTTGCAGATAATTAGGGTTGGGATCAAGTGCGAAATTCAGATTCGATACTGAGTATAATGATTATTTAGTGGGCTCTTCAGGTGACTTTTGTTTGAAATTAATTTGTGGGCATTTCATATTTTTTTACAGTGTAATTTTTTTTGGGTCTCAGTGTAACATTTGTCGCATTAATTTGAATTTGAAGCGCGTTCAAAATGAAATCACGCACAAGTCGCAACTAAGCATGAGAGAGACAGAGAGAGAGAGAGAGAGAGAGAGACGAGGCAGAGCGAGTGGAAAAGAGCGCATTGTGTAAATGTGGGGGCGTGGCATTGTTTATGCCAGCAGACGGCGCGAAATTAGCATTAGGCCAACGACTTCAAACAAATTTTGCTGCTGCTTTTTCCCCAATTTTTTGTTTTCCTTTTTTTTTTTTTTTGCCCTTTTGTGTGACGGCAAGGGCTATAACGGCATGAGGGAAAGAGGGTCGGCCAATAAATAGCACCATGCCTTGGCAAAAGTCCTGACCCAGGCACCATTATTGGAAAATGCATTTTGCCCTTTTTAATTGCCTTGCAATTGATGATGAAAATGCAACGTCGCTGAATTTAAAGCTTAAATCCAGCAGCTTGCAATCGATGGGCCCTTGGGTGTCGTTGGTCAATCCCGTTGCATCCTCTCGCGTCCAGTTTTCTCATGGTGCCGGAGCTGCGTAAATCATGGCTGGGCTCGTTCTGGCTGGCAACCAAGCTATACCCCTGAGCGGTGTTAATAATCGATGGCTGCAGAGCACAGCATCAACGCCAACGCCAACGCTAACGCCAACGCCGACGTCAATGCCAGCGGCAACTGTTGCAACTACCAACAATCACAACAACAATAACAACAACAGTGGCCAGTGATTTAGGGTCAGCAACATGGCCAAAAATTGCAGGGCACTCGGCCACAAAATGTAAAATGCGGCATCGACTTTGGGATAGTGCAAAAAGGACAACTAACAATTACCCAAAGCAATACAACACCATTTGTTTATCATCATGAATTTTAAATACTCTACACTAAACATGTCATTAGGAAGTGTCAATTTATACCATTATAGAAAGCTTAACCGAATAGTAGATAATTCATATATGTATGTAGTTAACTCATTTAATGATGTATTCTACTTCTTTCAACTTAAAAGAATACAAATATGCATTACAAAATGTTTTGAGCAGGCAAATCAAAGTATTTAAATCAAGGGAAAGTGTATATGCTACAGGAAACTGCCTCTAAAAACAAAAGGGTTTGCGTCCCCTTTCATTGTCGTCGAAATGCACAAAATGCAGGTCACCCACAGGGGACAAAAATTGCCAGACTTTGTGTATGAGTGTGAGTGGTTGTGTAAATGGGTGTATAAGTGTGTGTGTGTGTGTGTGTGTGGTAGTTGCAGCTCGAGCAGTAGGAACATGAATGTGGGCATGGGTTAGTGGTGCGGAAATATTAAATTCGCCACTTTGCCGCACAAAGCGTTATTTTTCACTTCCGCTCCGACGAGCGGCGTTACGCCGAGCTCTCGATCGGCAATGTTTGATGTTGTTGTGTTGCTCTCTGTGGCTGTGTGTGTGTGTGTGTGTGTGAGTGTGTTGGTGTGCTCGTAGCTCTTTGTGGGTGTGCGTTTCATGCGATGCTCAAACTGAAGCCAATGGCATCAAAAACAAAAAAAAAACTGTCAATGGATAACGTTGCGTATACTTGATGAACTTTATAGCACTTTGTTTATTACAGAAATCTTGCACTTACACGCTTTATACATAAAATGAATAATCAAACCTTTGATTAAGGCTTAAAGCCACTTTCATAGGTAAACTGTCAGAATTTATGATAAATGGTATGTAAGAAATACTCATCCCACCGAAACCATCAATATGCACTTAGGAAAGTCTAGCCGAAGGGGCTTGGGCTTAATCATCATTTATGTTTTACCTGTAAATAAAAGAAAAGTAGAACGTGTGATTAGAATTCAGAAGAATTGACTTTAATATATGGCAATAGTTTGTTAATTAACTCTAATTCGAATAAAACCCTTTGTATGCCCAAGATAACTTAATTTTCCTTCCCACAGTATCTAGAGAAATGAAACTTTTCAACCGTTGCCATATCATGACCGTAGATATGTTTTCATATAATAACGCTTAAAAAAGTATACAAATGTATATATATATTTAAATGAATTATTATTTCATCTCACTTTGTAAAATTGTCAATTGTTGTGACCTAAATAAATAAATAAAAAAACGGACAAAATTTTAATTAAAAGCAAATTATTGCTTTGAATATTTTGTTATGCAAAAAAAAAAATATATATATATACATATGTATATACATACATCCATTTATAAAAGCCCATTCAGACCAAGATATACTATGTGAGGGAGAGGGGGAGAGGGACGGATGACCACCCAAATGCCAGAAGCCGAAAAGGAAAAATGAAAAAGGATTTTCTAAATAATTCTTCCTCTTCATTGTTACTGTTATTGCTATTCCCATTGTTGTTGCTGTCGGAGATTTTTGCATCATAAAATATTCAAAACGTTTAAGAAAATGTGCTGACAATGGCCGCAAAAGTTGCGCTTTTACTTTCACATGCATGAGTATTACTGTGTGTGTGTGTGTGTGTTTGTGTATGCAAAAGTTTGACAAACATTTTAGTTAGTAAAAATCTTTTGCATGAGTTTTCCTAAGGCTATTTCAAGTGTCAAGCCCATAAACATTCACAATTCAACTGTATCATGCGAATGCGGAAAATCTTCTGCTTTAGGCAATTAATTAAAATTCCGGTTAGATGACCTGGTCAGACCGTAAGCTTAAATAGCCTTCAACTTACTCTATGCAAATGCTACAATAAATTATTCATCTAATCAAAATAAAAGCCTTATCAAAGTTCAATATTTAACTAAAATGGTTACTCTCCATATGAAATATAGTACAAAATTTGCTTAAATTTAATGGAAGTTTTTCAAGTTTGGCTTCATTCATCTCAAAGAGTAAGTCAAGTTGCCTTTGATATAGGTTGATTAAGGTTCATTTCATTCTCTGTCACACATGCCCGAATAATTCTGGGTCCTAGTCAATGGACTTGGAGTCAAACGGAAAGCAATTTTTGTCCCAGTTTTTTCATTTCAATATGAATTACTTTTTGACATTTTTATTTGTTTTTTTTCTTTTGAAACCTGCAAGTCATTAAATCAATAACCAACACCAAAGCAGAGGAAAATGTCAAAGAAGTGCAAGCCAACAAGAAAATGCTTTGAGGCACTTTATAAACTTTTCTTCAAGTAAATTGCCAACTTATGCACTTCATCGTCGGGCACCTTTTGAGTGAAGTGTTTTGTTGTTTGCATGCAAATGGTGCCCGGTTACCTTGCTTGACTTTTGTTCTTTCTCTTTCCCAAACAGACACACACACACACATGGCTCATTTCAGGGACGGATCAAAAATCTATATGTTTAATACTATTAAAACGCAAGAAATGATTGCCAATTTGATGTTTTTATTTCCTTTGGTCTCTTAAACAACTTCACATTGGTTAGCCACTTGAGGAGTGGGTGGATTGATGGGGGATGATGTGACATACCCTTAATGCGGACCTGCATGAATGCATGTATTCATGCATTATATGTCGCCGTCGTTTGGTTTTTGGTATTTTTGCCATACAATAGCTTGAGGCTTCTTTCCATACTTTCTAGTTCCCAGTTCATATCTTATTTTTCCTATGCATAATATCATAATATTACCAATGATTGCATCTGAGCCAACACACACATGCATATGTATGTGTATTTGTTTGCAAAACTAAATAGAACATTAGCAATGGGGAGTTTGGGTGTGAAAGGGTTTACGCCCATCACAGCTCGGGCTCGTTGGGGTCACAATAAAAGTTAAGTTCCATTTGTGTGTTGTGCGGGGTACATAAAATGCAATAAAAAACTTGAGCGACTCGACATTTTTATGCATATTTATGGTTAAAGGGCGCCAAAGAGAGACAGAAAGAGGGAAAGAGATGTAAAAATACCCAACATATGTACAAACTATGTATATACTGTATATACACATGTATGTATATAGTAAATGTATATACATAGGTATATACAATATATAATATAACCGCTTGACACAACTGTACCACGTTGCTCTTCCCCTTCTCCAAATGAGACTGTGAAATTTTAGTGCCCAGTTGCCACTGCCGCTGCCTTTGCCGTTGCTGTTGTTGTTGCTTTTTCTGTTATTGTTGTTACTAGAAAACGAATGTACAGACTTTTACTTTAAATGCAAAACGAGTGCGAACAGCGATTGAAAGCGGAGAAAGAGAATGGTAGACACAAAATGGAGCAAACAGAGACAGAGATAGAGATAGAGCGAGATCCTTGACACAGAATCTGGACAGTGTAGTCATCGTTGTTACACATGTATACCCTGTTAACTGATAATAAATATATAAGACAATTTGGCTAAATCGATAACCATAGCTTTTACTGTTATATAAGTGTTACACGAGTCATTTATACATAGATATCTATGTATAGTATATCTTTTACATAAATGTATCTGCAGAAAAAAGTGTTGAACAAGGGTAACAACAAATATATGACTGTGTTATACAAGTGTTATACTAGCAAGTGTTGTAAAAGTGCTATACATGGTGGCTTACTATTGCCAAACAGGAGTGTTATACAAGGGCCACATATGCTGAATAAGTGCTAAGACTGCCAAATATGTGATGAACAAAAACTAATATGCAAGTTTTAGACAACAATGTATACAATGTATACAATGTTATACAATGTATTACAGACGTGTTATACAAACCGAATCCAAGTCTTGAATAAGTAAAATGTTCTTTTGTATTATTTGATTTGAACTTTCATAAGTCCTGTAAGACTGTTATACATCGTAGATGAGTAACCATCTAGTCGCATATTGTCTATCATCTGATGCCAGCTAAAAACAAACAACTATCCAACTGTCCTAGGTCCTAGGTATGAAGGGGAAACTTTCGTTCTTTTCGCTTCTTTTGTTACTTGTGTGTGGTTGCTGTTGTTTTTGTTTGATTCTTTAGTTTTGTTGTACTCCTCTTGTGGAAGTGCGCGACAGCAAATGAGTTTGTTGCTAGTGTCGTGGTGTTGCTATTGCTGTTGCCGTTTTATGTCACACGCCAAGTTGCTGCAACCAAGCAAAGTTAATAGCAAACGAACGCATTAAGCGAGAAACAGGAAAAATTGAATTGAATTTTTAGCATGGTGAGGAGGAGCAGAAGAATGCAAAAACGAATGGCAACAAGAGCCAGACGGATTGATGGTGGTGGTGGTTGGCAAAAGAAAGCAAAAACCATAGAGGAGGGTTGGAAGGCAAATGGCTTTTGTTGTTGTGCCATTAAATAGTGTTGCAAATAACACAGTTTTGACGCCTAGGGCAACTCCGCCCTGATTTCACTATGAGTGTGTAAGTGTAAGAGAATCAGTAAGTTCCAACACTTGCATGCGGTTGGGATGATGTCGGTGTATAGAGCGAACCGGATGTGCACGCGTTTAGGTGCTATTTATGAGCCAGCCCTCAATCCTATCCCTCTCTTCCCTTCCACTGCAACTAACCATCCAACTAACATAACGTCATCTAGGTAAATGATGACATGCCGTGCATACATATTTCTGTTTTTCTTTTTGCAAGTGACATGGAAATATGCCTGTAATTAAATTCAAAGTTTGCAAAATCGACCATAAAATTGTAATGCATTATGTTTTAGATTGGTTTGTGTTCTGTGACATTTATATCATAGTAAAAGCAAATGATTTACACTGCCAATGATCGACCAAGTTTAAGATAATTAAACGACAATTAGTCAATTTTCTTCGTGTGTGTGTTGTTTTTTTTTTTTTTTTTTTTGTTTGATGACTTTACCCAAATGTGGTTTAATCTTGAATAGCAATCAGGCTCACAATCACTGCCAATCTCAGCTCGTTCGTGACTTGGGTAACGCCCTAAACATAAAAGCCAATTAACACAGTGAGAGCCTGACGGCGGTTGCCTTTCTCCATCGTGTAGTTGCCTCTATCCTCTAGCTTTTGTTTTTTTGCATAGTGTTGGTAATTGAAAATTCGCAAAATCTCTTTCTCTGTGTGTGTGTGTGTGCGTGAAAAATTTCATTTGACTTTGGCTTTCATTACATTTTATTTGCAAGAATTTTCGCGTGTTACTTTCTAAAACATGACGCGTATGTACTATGCAGAAACACACACACATACAGACACTGACAACGTGTTGGAGGTGGTGGGCGTGGCATGGGGCATATGGCAAATGGCAAGTAGCAAATGGGGGGCGGATGTGGCCTTAGGAAGTCAGCATGCCAGTATGAATATTACAGGTCCAAGAATTGTGGCATTGCCGCTTCTAAAACATTTATGCATGCAAATTAAAGCCACAACAAAGCGAAATGAAAACTACGAAGATAAAATGAATACATATATATACATATATGTTAGTTTATGCATGTAGATGAAAAGCAAAAGTTAAAATGCAAACTCAAAAGTTATGAAAAAAGCTAAAGACAAAGTCTCTACAATTATAAACACAAATATCTAACAAGTTCGGCATTAATAGAAAAATATAATTTAGGAATTATTCACTAACTTGAAATTACACTTAACAATTAGCCTAACGAAAATGAGCAGATTAAGGGAAAATTAAAATTGGAAAATTTTTCAACGGTTTTCGATCGCTTTTCCGAATCAGTAACTACGATGACTTTTTCGCCTAAAGTTTTACGTTCAGTTTTTTCTTGAGATAGAAACTTAGTATTCAAAGGAACAAAGTTTTGTGTTTAGTTTTATAATTCTGTGAAATTTCTATTCGAACTTTGAAGAAAATACGCTGAAAGTTGTCATAAATAATGGCATTACTTGGGGTCGAGACTCCTACCCGACGAGAGATCATGGTTGTCATAACAAAGTCCCTAACCAGACAGAATTAAATTGCATACATAAAAGATGCACACACGCACACGCACACACAAACATACTTAACTAATAATTCCAAACCTAATTGGCACACACACACACACACACACACATACACACACACACAAATACGCACATGGGAAAGTAAATACAATACATAGACAGAGATTGTATCTGGTTCTTAGTAGATTTTTGGTTACAAGCCTTCTACAAATTGAACCAATCAATAGCTACTATGTGAGTGCCAATTACAGACTATCTTCCTTTTGCACTCTTTTGTCATAGACTCTCTCTCTCTCTCTCTCTCTCTCTCTCACTCCCACTCTTTCACTTATACATGCAAAGTATATCCTTGCAGTTGTGATTAGTCTTAATGCTTTGCCGGCAGAGCACAACGCACAGAGACACATACGCACACACTTACACACATAAATAAATTATGGAAATTATACATGAAACTATACAAAACCCATGACACGAATATCATAAGGCTTACACTGAAAGAAATAAACAAGCACAATGAAATATGCTTACTCTGCAACATTTTAGTTTTCACTTTGTAAAAGGGCAAATGTTTTTGAACAGTGTAAAACAGATAGGTAGATAAGCTGCGCAAATTGACGAAAGACAGAACCAAAGTTGAACCAAATGCATGCAGAGTAGCTATACTCCTGCCCTTGTTGCTTCCCCATCAAAGTAATCTCCCGGCAACTGCTAACAACTTTGTCAATGGGGTACAGATGTGACCAGCGAGGCAAGGTGAAAGTGCGGATCCGCAGACGGAGCATGAGTATGTGAGGCTGAAGCTTTGCTTTACCTGCTGCCTTCTTGTGCTCCGGCAGGTTCTTACTTCTTTGTGCCAACGTGTTGACGGCAATGGCGATGATGATCATTCTGCTGTTGTTGTTGATGCTGATGATAATGATATGGACGCTGGAAGCCTTGCCCCATGTTAACAATGCACGACAAAAGCGCATTAGGCTGGGCTGCTCCTCACTTTCTCTAATTCCTCTCCCTGTCTCTGTCTCTGTCCCTGTGTCTATCTCTGTCTCTGTCCTTGTAAAGGGATGAGGTTAGCTTGGGTTAGCCGCTTGGATGGTTGCTTCTTGCATTCGCATGTCGCAACGATTTGTTGCAAATTGTCACACAAACAGCACATGAATATCAAGGGGGTGTGGCAAATGGTTACGGCAATGATGCTGGGGGCATGTGTGTGTGTGTGTGTGTGTGGGGAGGGGCGAATTTCTCCTCTTCTCGGTTGTTGCATTTAATTACGCGTGTCTGCGCGCTAAAGTTTACTTTGTCTCGCCATGGTACACAAACACACAGGAAAACCGAGAGAGAGAGAGACAGACTGTGTGGAAGAGAGTGAGCGAGAGAGAAGAATGGAGATGTGAGAAGCCGGCAAGATGAGCCCCATGAAGTGCATCTGTTTGACTTTATTAAACATGGCAACGCTTGGCCACGGCCGCTGCGACACTGCAAGGAATTGCCTTTAATACTCCTACCGGCGCTGAAATGTATGCTATGTTTTTGTTTTAATGAAACCTTTCATAAGACAACACGAAGCATTCAATGAGGCATTGCCTTCATGGATTATTGGAAAACTAAACCACTACCTTAGGCTAAAAGCGCTCCTGTCTATGACATTTTACTTGTCTTGTTTTCTCAATAAAAGTTTGTACAGAAATCACAGATTGATAATACCTTGTTGTTAGCAATTATAGCCTTTGGTGGTAAGTTTTTGATATCGGTAATTGTTTTTTTTTTTATTTTTTGGGCTATTTCTGTCTCGTATTTTTTCACGTGTAGGTTAGTGATGGATCCAGCCTGAGTCTAACCGCCTTTGAGTGACAGCCTAGGGTATATGTCTGACTCTCCTGGCTCCTGGCTCCTGGGCTGACTGCGGCTAGCAAGAGCTGCATTCGTTGTAAACTTTGCCTACTCCCCTATCTCCAACCGACCATGCCCATTCACTTTTCTGTCATGAACGTGAGGCATGTTGCTCCATGTGCAGGTGCAATTGAAATGAAATTGCCTGGACAAATACGCAGGCAGTAGCAGGCTGGCGATGACAATGTTGATGTGATATGCTCTGTGTGTATGAGTGTGTGTGTGTGTGTGTGTAGTTGTGTGCTGAGTGTAGTCAAGGGAGAGAGAAAAGGGTTCATGGCGACATGGTTAATGTGTTGCAAATCAAAATTAAACAAGGCAGCCTACGCCCAACTGACAGCTCCATCCCTTTGGAGATCTCCAAATTGTGCAGTTAATTTAAAATGTCACATTAATTAAATGCAAATAAATGTCAACTGTGCCTGTGTTGCTCTGTATATGTGTGAGCTTGACCGAGTCAATTTCAATTGTAAATTAAATTTGGCATCTCATGCCCCGCGCCCCTTCGCCCCATGCCCCATTCTTTCAACTGTGTTTAATGATCCATGAAATGCAAAACATGAATGACAACAATTTTTATGCTCTGGCTGAAATATATTTCTCGAAATTTTCACTTTTTTATTAATTTTGTAAGTGTATAGAAAAATCGTTTCGGGCTTTGTTCTGTATTCAGTTTTAATTGTTGCCAAATTTTAGCAAATTCATTCATTGCTCCTTCAGAGAGGAAGTCAAATGATATTTATCCTCATAAAAAAAAAACAAAAAATTATCAAACAGAACGACAACAATTTATGAAAATATCTCGACCACATACATACATACATATAGATAAAGTTTTGCCTCTGTCAATGCAATAAATAATAATATTTGACTGCATAAAAGCTCATTTTGTGCAAACAACAATTTGCTTTTTACCAGAGGCAAAATAATATGTAGGTTAACAAAGAAAACGTTTTGCAGCAACACGAAAACGGTTTGCAAACACTCTGAAAACTATAATTGGGTAAAGTAATTAAAGTGAAAAACTAAATCAAACAACTTTGCTTTAATGAAAATATCAAGAATGAAATTCTGAATCTATAGACACGATCAATTTAACTTGGCCATATTTTGAATACTTTCTAAATCTTCTAAAACTAGCGATCCTAACTAGTTAATGGCTTTGACTCTGTAATATTTTGTGCTGTGGTTTAAGGATACCTGACAACATTACAAAATGATTTTCATGTGCTTAGAGCATTGTATAATTGTGTGTACAAGATAATTTCTTTGGTAATTGAAGAATTGGTTAGATGCATCATTATGGTAAGCATCCTTAATATAGGGTATAGAAGAACTATTCTGGAAATCCAAGCAGTTGTAGAAGGTTTGAGGGCGTTGTGAGTTATGCGGAGCGAAAAAATTGCTATGCCAATTGGCATGGCTGGCCACAAACAGAGGGCCAGAAGAGAGAGAGAGAGAGAGAGAGGAGAGTGAAAGAGACCGAGCGAAAGAGAGGTTAACCAAAAGCAAAGCATATTTTTAGGCGTGTACAAAAATGCGCAGCATGCCAAAGCTGTCTGCCTCCTCAAATTTTCAGAATCCACTCTTCTGCTGTCTCCTCCACTGGACACTAGCCAAAAAAACAAAAAGAAAACAACAAAAATCAAAAACAAAAAGAAATAAAAAGGCCCAACTTTTTCATGGAGGGAACGATGTAGTCGTAGGCTCCCTCTGCATCCTGCTAGCAGGACTTTTACATCGTCTACTGGTCATTGGTGTGGGCGCGGTGTGGAAATTAAAATGTCGCGGTCTGGCCAAGTGGTCAAAAGTTGTACGAAACGCGTCATAAAAGTGTAAAAAATGAAAAAGATAAAATAAAAGAATGGGCAAAGAATGCCATACCATCCATACATATAAGGTCAGTTGGCGGTGGTACTAGGTGGGCATGTGCTAGGATTTATGGTCATGTGGATTGTTTAAAAACGGTTGCTCGTCAAGTGGAGACAACGACGATGGTCGCCTCTGCCAGCTAAAACAACAATAACAACAGAAAAAAACAACAAAAAGAAAGGAGTAGGTATGCATGTATGTGTGTATACATAAATGTTGTGAAATATTTTACAACTTTTTATTATACGCGATATTTTGTTTGGATTCGTTGGCTGATGGCAACATCAAGGTATATGGAAACTCTGACAAATTTTGGCTAATTACAAAGAAGAAGAAAAAGAATAAGAAGAAATAATACTTTATTATTAGGATTGTTAGAAATACTTCAATAACAAGACGAATTTTGAAAATCAAAGGTTTTCGATCGTAAAGAGACTTCAATGGATATATTGAATATTTGGTCCCCATTTTAAGATCATTTAAGAAATCAAAAAATGAAAAATATCAATTGATAATATCTTATGTTAAGCAAAAGTTATTTCAGTTTGTTTCTTCGAAAATCGTTTTTGTTGTCTGCAGTTATAAAACTTACTTTGTATATTAAGAGTATGTGCTATTCGTCTAATCTTTTGGATTTGTTTCCCATTTCAAATGTGACGTAGAGAATGGAAAGGCTTGGTTCGGTTAGGGACACTCGGGCCAATTGAAATGTATGTTTGCTGTGTTAAAGGCTGTGATTCTTTTTTGTTTGGTTATTTTTTTGTATTTTTTTCTGTTCGTAAAGTTGATGTGCCTGCGTGTGTGTATGTGTGTGGTTGTGTGTGTGTGTGTTTGTGGCAAAACAGATAGAGAGACAGATGTAGAGTCCGAGTTGTGTGTAATTAACAGAATTGCTGCAGAAGGAAAACTGCAAAGCTTGCGTGCAAAAGGGGTAAGGGAAGATAGAACTGCTATCGCAGTAAGCCTGATAAATGGCTTATTAAAGCCTTTGGGCCTCAGCCAGCCTAGTTTGTTTACATACACATAGGTATGTATCTATATATATGTATATGTATTTCTACGTAACTCTCCCTCATTCTGTTACTGCTGCATACTTTAGAGGACATTCAAAACTTGGATTTACCTGTAAAGAGAGAAAAAGAAAAAAAAAACACAAATCGAGTTAGTTTTCATTTTAAATTTACATTCTTAAACTAAATTCCCCTTAATGAAATTGTGTCTGGGTTTTGGTTCAATGAACTACCGAAAACAAAAACTAAAAACAACAAACAAACAAACAATAAAAAAAAATTACTGAAACAAAAAACCATAAAATGTAAGAGAATCCCTGAATGAGCAACAGAGAGGGAGAGAGAATTGGAGGCGCCAGTGCATAAACATAAATACATAAAGTACAGTCAAATGCCAGAGTGAGGGATGGTGGAGGTTGGGGGTCAGCGGTTTTAGAGCTGCCGCCGGCAAACCCAAAAACCATAAATTCAATTTGAAAATTTACTGTCAAAAAGGGAGCAAATGCCAGGATCAGTTCGCTCTCGGTTCAGTTCGGTTTGCTGCTGTCCTGTTCCATTCAGTTCAATTTAGTTCAGTTCTGTTGATGAGCCACAATACAGACCAGATAAAAAAAAAAAGAAAAGGACAACAAAAAAAAAAAAAAAAAAACTACAAAAACCAGAAACCTTTTTGCCCCGTCTGCTTGTCAATATTGTCAATCGTAGTAGAGTTTCCCCAGCAGTTTTATGGAGTTGTAGTTGTAGTAGTAGACAAGCGGTTGTAGTAGTTGCTCTTATTGCTGCGGGTCATAAAATTTTTGACATTTTGGAAAATGCGACACCCCCAACAACTGAACAGTGAAAACAATCACAAAAGAATTCCGTAACTTGACCAACATTCCTTTTGCTCAGCATGGAAGAAAACAAAAAACTTTCAAGATGCTTTCATTTGAATAATGTAATTTGGAATCTTTGCAAAATATTGCATAACTACATAGATGTAATGGAATGCAAAGAGAAAGAGAGGGGGATAGAGAGAGAGAAAGAGAGAGAATACAAAACAAAGGACTCAACATTGTATTAACATAATTTAATGAAAATCTATTTAAAGACATTTGATAGATAAGAAATTTTTAAACTATTATCAGTGAATGTGATTTATAGTTTCTAAGACCAAAACAAATGTCACACATTCTAGTGTGTTTACTGTATCAATTGAAATTATTATAGTCCATAAGTATACATAAGTTCATATATATGTATGTGTGTATGTATGTATACATAACCATAAAGTGGTAGTCAAAAAATGGTCAATAAATTTTATACTTTTTATTTCTTGTTTTCAGAAGCAAACGTGTGTGCCTGTGGGGTGTGCGTGTGTGTGTATGTGTGTGTGCGGGATAGCGAGAAGCAGACTGGAATCAAATGACATTTGAAATGTTTGGTTTTGAAATAAATTTAAGGAAAATTGAAATTATACTGAGCTGTGATTAAAAGGGAAATAGGCAGAACAAGGTAAAATGTCGTTACAAAACAGGCATCCTGAATGTGCCATCCTGTCTGTTTCATAGTTTTCTCTCTCTCTTTTTCTCTTTATCTCTCTGGCTTTCCTCACCGCTTCTCTCTCTCTTTCTACCGCTACCCCTGTCTCAAAATGTGTTTATGCGTGTGTTTGTGTGTTTGTGTGCGCAATAACAATCCGACAGTTGACATGAGCGTGACATTGCATGGCAACATCAACGCCATCATCACATGCAATCATCAGAGCAAAAGGCAGGAACCAGAAACCAGAGAGCCAGAAGTAGTAGAAGAAGAAGCGACCCTGCCTCAAAACATGGCAGGCAGGCAGGCAGCTGCCTCTCAAACAACACAAAAAAAAAAAAAAAAAAAAAAAATTAAACAACAAAAACCAAAAGCAACACTAACAACAACATCAAATGGTCATATAAAATTAACAGATGGACATTTTACCTACCCTAGGCATAGGAATTCCTTATACATACGAACATAATATTAAAAAGTTCAATAAAATTGAATGGCAAGCACGAAACACAGAATGTCAATTAAAACTAATTGCATAGCGTATACGCAGTGTGTGCCCACTTCAATTAAAGTAGTTATGATAAGCATAATGCATGATGTTCCTAAAAATCAAAGTGAAAACTTGAAAATTTATTATGAAAAAACCTCATGCGAAAGATTCAAAACTTTGAATATTTTACTTGAAATTCATTTGGAAAATTTTAAATTTGAGATTGACAGAGGTTGATCATTAGCATTTACGATTTCAAGAACATCCTAACAAGTGTTTACTATCAACCTTAAGTCTAATATACTTCTCTTGACCATAAAGATAAGGTAAGCATTTCAATGGTGTTAAAAGAAGCACATATACACATACACCTACACAGGGAATAGTAAAAGCAGAGAAGACAAAAGAAAAACCTCACAAAAGATTTGTCCTCAGGTCCGACCAAACCACCCACAGCCTCTCATCGCCCTGGCTGTGCTCATATCTACCTTCTGGACTCGGTGACTGTGACTCCGACCCCGATGATTCTGGCCCCGACCCCGACCGAGACCCCGTCCATCATACTCCGCACGGTGTGCACTTCAATTTGAAGCGCGTGTCGCTGAAAATTCAGGTGTTTATGCTTCAGTCGACTTTTACTTCCACTCATCTATCTTCCCTCTTTCTCTTTGTCTTTGTCTCTGTCTCTGTCAGTACCCATTTTGCCAGTTTGCCCACACTGCCTTTCTCACTTTCTCAAATGGTTGCAGGCCATTTTGACTGGCAATTGTCATTATTCATACGCACTGTGGCACAGAAACAACTCGCAAATACAACAACAAGCAACAAGAACAATAACAATGACAACAATAACAAATTGCCTAACAGGCCTTGAAAATTGTTTTGCGCCATTTTCTTGGCCAAAACATTTTTCAAACGCTTTTTGTTTTGTTTTTTTTTTTTTTTTTTACGCCTGCCTCTTTAACCACATTATTGTTATTTGTTATTTGTTTTATTAGAAGGGCCTAAACCAAAAAGATTGAGTGCACTTTGAATACAATAGTCCCTTCTCAAAAAATTTAATAAAAGGTCGATCCTTTACATCATCCATCTCGAATTTTGGATAATATACATATTAAGTCTAAGTATCTAATGTCTTAGTTAGCTCTAAGACCCTATTCTATATCTACTTATCACGTGGTTTATTGAAGATATTTCTATTTTCTAAGAGCATTTCCTAAAAAACTCTTTAGCCAAGGCAAAGTCAGTTTTAGATTTTAGGAATTCTTATTTCTCTTTTCTTACTGTCTTTGACAATTTTTGCACTTTGTAGCAGAGTATACTGCCATATAGTAAGACTGAAATTCTTGCCGTATACGAAAATCTGTAAATGGTGTGGAAAAAATGTTTTCTCTGTTTCAGTTTGGTTATTTTTTGTTTTTGTTTGTGTTCCCGTCATTCTTGCAGACTTTGCTATTGGTCTGTTGTTTTTTCTTTCTGTGAGGACATTTGCTGCCATTTACGTCTAAATTGGCTCCTACCATTGTAGCATGCCTCTCTCTTAACACTGTCCATAAGCCATTCCCGTACCTATTCCATGTGAATGGTAAACGGTATGTTATTGTTATTGCTCTTGTCCTGTTGTCATCATCATCATCATCATCAGCAGCAGCAGCAGCATCATCGCCGCCAGGATTGCCATCACCATCATCATCATCACCATCATATTACGGCTGTCAAATGCAATGGCAGTAAAAGTGAGCGAGAAGGAGACCCAGAGAGTGGATAGGGGGAGAAGAGATAGAGAAAAAAAATTGAACCAGCCAAACGATGTGTGAATAAATTGACAATTTCATCAATTTGTCGCTTAAACGAGATCAAAAACTTTTCACCTCTCACACTCTAAATGTGAACGAGCTCTAAATGAGCATTGTAATTGCCAAATTGTTGAAATTTTCCAACTGCAATTTTAGTCAGTAATTAGACAGTTACTTGTTAGTTGGTTTGGTTAGTTAGTTGCTTGGTTAGTTTCAAATTTTCCACGGCACACACAAAAAAAAAAAAGTATACCCACATGGACATGGCTTATTATGTCTATGTGTTTTTCCTGCTTTTAGATTCAATTGCAAATCTAATGGCAAATAAAAGTTTAAAGTTTATAGATTTTACATCTATTAGTGTAATAGTGTAAGATAAAAAGATAATCCAAAAATGAACTTATTTCTTCGTGTCTTCAGCGCCAGAACTCGTTGTGAGTTATAGAGAATAACTGTGCGCAAAGTTTTCTGCTCTTTTTGTTTTTAATTTGAGTAAGTTAATGTAAATTGACTGTTATATTTCTTATAATTTCTTTCAGTGCATAACTAACGTACAGACACTGTCCAACTTGTGACACTTGAATGTGAATATCAAAGCTTCTCCTAACAGGTCAATATTGCTAATAAAAGACTTACTCGTCTGCTGTGGTTATTGTTCTGATATTTTAATTAGTATTTTCACCTGTCATTGCTGTTAGTTCACCAAGAACTTTGTATATTTGTAATATAACTATTCCAGTACTGGTATGCTGAAATATCTGCCCATTGAATCATGTGTCACTTAAAAAAGCATTAGATTTTGTTTTTAATGTACCAGCTAATAATAAGAACAACAATAATTGGGCATCTATTTACATTGTAGTTTTATCATCCCAATGATAAAAATACAAAACAAAAAAAAAAAATGCAGTAAGTCTCTAAACACTTCAGTTGAATACACTTCTTTGATAAGGGTATATGCAATTAATAGGAATACAAATTTTGTTTAACTATTAAATTATTGATATATACAATTTAATAGAAACCTTTTCAACTCGAATTGGATTTGAGTTAAATATTGGCAGGGTATAGAAACTTTTGCGAGTCTTCTTTTTGTGGGTTATTTTTTGTTTTATTTTACTTTTTGTTCTGTTTAAAAAGTAAGCCGGAAGGAAGTCACTGAGTTTTCCGTTGTCCCATAAAATGTTATACATCCTGACCTGGCTCTCTGGCTGGCTGACTGTCTGACTGTTTGTCTGACTGTTTGTCTGACTGTTTGTCTGACTGTCTGGCCAGGGAACAGGGGCTCAGTCCGCATATTAAGCCCTTATCTGGGCCTAGCTAACTACCAACCAATTTGCTCTCACTCTTCTTTCACTAGCTTCACTCGTTTTGCGTGGAGTTTTTCGGCGAGTTAAAACGCAGTTTTTATGGCTCTACTTCCGTTCTGTTTTATTCATTCGCGCACAATTTGCGTCACATTATTGTTTTTATTATTCAAAAGGTATACAAATATACTTACATATATACATATATACGTAAATATATTGTTGGTTTTGTAAATTTTCACTCGATTTAGCAAAGGCGTCGAAAGTTTAAAATATTCGCTTGAGAGACACCGAAAAAAAGAAACGCAGAGGGTGAACGAAAGCGAAAGGAAAGAAACAAATAGAGATAGACAATCGAGTTTGTCACCTTCTTTTTTTCTAGCAGCACCTGAAGATTCACAAAAAACTCACAGAAAGGAACGGAAAACAAAAAAGTTTTCCTTACAACTTTTTCTTCAATGCTCTTGCGATTAAAGCTACATTAGCTATGAATACCAATGATTACAACTTGTAATTTACAAGCATTGTGATTGTAAATAGAGCAAATAGTCTCGCCCTAAAAGAAAATTTTAATGAAAAGTCCGAGATTTTTTTTTTTTTTTGATTCCCGAAACTAATAAACTCAATGTTTTAAATTTGATTAAGAAGAAAATGTTTTGGAATTTCATGATAAATTTTCAATTTCTAAGTTGGTCTCTTGTTTTGTTTTTCTTTTGTCTTTTATCTCTGGAGTTAACTTTAAGATGGAATATTATATTCCTTATTCTTATTGTCATCTTTTATCATCTGTCTATTGCATCTAGTTCAAGTTGTAGGGTATAACAGAATCGTTATTATCGATGAGTGAATCATTTTTTGTTTGGTTTTACCTTTTTTCTTTGTTGTTATTTCACGTTTTGTTTACTGTTCTCTCGTTTTTTTATTGAAAGTCTCTCGTTTGTTGGCTTCTGCATTGACAATTTCTTTTAACGAAACGCCTTGTTTTTCTCGATTGGAATTCTCTTTGAGAAAATAGCAAATGATATTCATAGGAGGGAATTAAACAAATATTATGAAGAACAGAAAGGAACAAAACTCGACTTTATTTTGTTAACATTTTATTTAATTCATTTAATTTGCATAATTTTTGTTGTTCCTGTAAATGGTTTTTGCATTAAATATTTGACCATAAAATGTCAGGGCAGGCCATAAAATGTTGCATGCAAAACCAAATCCAGCAACAAAATGGCAGGCCATAAAAAACAAAAAAACAAAAAAAAAAAGGCAAAAACGGGAAGTCAACATACATGGGCGTGTCTTACATCCTTTTCAAAAGGGCGCGCTGTAATAGATACATATTTATAAGCGGTCAATATTTGTTATGTAAGATTCACGATTTTTTGTGCTATTCCAGTAAATTGAATTTAGTTGGTTTTAGTTATATTTTATAAACTAACTATTTCAATTTGAGGGCATAGTTCCTAAAATAATTCTGAAGGCGCCTGCGGGTATGCAACACAATGTGAACTCTCTTCACTTCATTTAATGGTAATTCTCCACTAGTCTATTGCAACTTTGCAGATTCTTAACATAGTCTGCTGATGTTATTACTTGGAGATTCTTGAATAAGAGCCATTCTAAACGTTATGTCCAAAATTAGTTAATTTAATTTAAGCCAAGTCAGTCTGCTTCATCTTTAAGCTGAACTGTTTGTTGTTAAGTTAAATATTTGGGATTGGAAAAGATTTACGCTTGCTTAAATGGTCTCTCCTTTTAGGCGATTCTAAAGCCAACAAAAGAATAAGAAAAATTGTCTATAAAATTGTGGTAATTGAATAGCACAAGACTTAAATGCACACACACAAAATACATAATTATGAATACTTAATTTTTAAATGCTCATTAAATAAAGTTGCAAAATATTTAATAACTTGCTGGCCCATTAACTGGCGCCCTCTGTTAGCAACTGTTACTTAAGACACCTTGAGAGGGGCAAATATTATTAAACTTTACGAGATCTGGCCGCACACACACACACACACACACACGCACACACACACAGGCGCACACGCAGACAGGCACACTTTTATAAAATGCCCCTCTTTTTGGAAAATTGTTTGCGCACCTAACGCTTTAAAAGGGTATATTAGAATCGTAAAGCCCCAGTTTATTAAATCTTATTAACTGTTTGGTCGGTGTTGGACCGCTAGATGGCGCCACTGATATACATATAAGAAAATTGGTTAAGTGAATGTTTAAGTTTTTAGGTACTTTTGGTAAGGGACCACAAAATTCGGTGACTTTAGTTTTGTCATTTTGGTATTTTCCTTCTATTATTTTTTAGTTCCATGCACTCTTTGGCTTGGCCTTAATGGTGGCAAGTTCAAAAAATAAAAGGCATTTGTCAGGTTAGGGTAGTGCCAAAGAGTGAGAGAGAGAAAAAGCTGCTTTACCAGAGTGCACTTTGAACCTAAAAGCATAAGCCTGAAGAGCTGCAAAACTATTGTAAGGGTTCCCTCTTCTTATTCAACCACTCTCTTTTTCGCTCCTTCTCTCTCGCTCTGCATCTCGCTGGTGCACTTACTCTTATTCGCCAGGTTTCTCTGTTTCTATTGATGCAGGTGCTCTTGGCTGAGAAACAAAAGGAAATTGTTAAATTAAGTGCTTGGCCTGGTCTAGCTATAAAACAAAAAAACGAAACGAACCAACGAACAAGTAGAAGAAGGTAAAAAGAAAAACTGTGGGCGGTCAATGTAGGGCGTGGTTGAAAGTTGAAGTGCAAGGCGTGGCCCGCAAATAAAAAAAAAGGTAGCAAGTGAAAGTTTTTAATTTACTACGCCACACACACATAGAGAGAGGGAGAGAGATCCAGACAGACAGTCATAGTGGCAGGAGGGATAGCGAGAGTGAGTTAGAAGGAGCAAAAGGCAGCGAGAAAGAGACTAATCGCTGCAGCGACAACTTTTTTCGCATTGCCTACTTTTTGGAGCTGGCCGCTCGTTGTTTTTGTAATCAACGCAGCAGTCGCCGCCAAGGCAGACCTAATGTGGTGATGCACAAAGTAGGGGCCAGTGCGAAGGCTGGCGGGGAAGGTTACCATGGGAATGTCCGGGAGGACTGTTGCCGTTTTACTGCTACGTACATATGTATGTATGTATGTTGGTAGGTGCTGAAGTGAACGATGGAACTGCAACTGTTTTCGTTTTCGTTTTCATTTTCATTCTATTCTGCCGCATTCGTGTGGAAAATTAAATTCACTGACTGTCTGAATAGGTCTCATTCACTTCCCGATTCCACTTCCCCAATCTCGCATTCTCACTGCCCCTTCTACTGGCTCTCTGCCTCTTTCGTTTTCTATCTCTTGATTTCCAACGCTTCGAAGTTAAAAGTTATCCCAGGTTGAAGTCAAAGCTAAATTCCAGCTCTTCTTCTTTATAATCTTTTTCAATTTTAGTGCAAGAATTTAGCTCGCCTTTTTTTGTATTTAATTGAATTTCGTTGATATCCTTTGCTCATTTCTTTGCTATCCTTTTTATATATATTTTTTGCAAATTAAAGAAAGCATCTCAGAAGTATTCTTGATCAGCACGAAGAGCATTTGCTCAATTTTACCCATTGCTTATGGGTTTATTTTTATAATTAGTTATCATTTTGTTGAAATTAATTAAAATCAAATCGATTATTAAATGGCATGCTTTTTCAATTTTGAGACTTTTCTTTTTTTGGGAGGGTACAAAAATATCGGCAAGGCCAAACTAAGTTAGCTCTTTGATTTTCATTTATTTTTTATGGTGGGTTTCTTTTTCGACGAATTCGTTTCAATTCGTTTTACCTTAAGTTCTTTTGGTTTTAATTCAATAAACCTATATATAGATAAATATATGTATATTTTTTTTTATTGTAACAAGTTGCTTGCCGCTTGCTACTTAATTTCCGCCAAAGTTGGCGCCTTCTACAATGCAAAGGGGGGAAACGTATTTCACATTTTCTACTGGAAGGAAAATGAGAGAGTAGGATAGGGAAAGCACTGATGGTTAAGGGTAGAATCAAGTACAACAAAAGTATTTCTCGTGTCTAGAGGGGACTGGATTTTTCTTTGCTGACGTCGCCAAAATTGAATTGTAATCTCCGCGTACGTGTGTGTGTGTGTGTGTGTGTGTGTGAAGGTGTGTGTAAAACGGAAACGGAAGTTTGTTGGAATGCAGTTGTGTGTCTTAGCGTTGCGAAGCCGAAACGAAATGTAGACCATTATGAGCCCAACGAAGCGCACAAAATCACTTCCGATGAGATTTCAATTTTGCGATTACTTAATTGACACTCAACGTAATGGAAGTTGGCTAAAGTAGGCAAGAAAGGAGAAGGAATACACAAGACCAAGTAAAACGTACAAGCCTTAAAAGATAGACGTGGTAAAAGTGGTTCTGAGTCGAGTGTGTGTGTGTGTATCTGTGTATAAAGAGACTGACAGATGAAATGAGCACGTGGACTTTAAGTCAAAGAAACCAATTTCTTCTTTCAGCATTTCTGCATAGTCACATAATACCGCTTAATTATATTTAATATAGCTGAAGCAAAAAGAAATTAATCCTTTCCCCCAACCCCACTTCCCATCTAGCCTCCTCTCCTGCTTCACACCCAACATTCTGGCCTAACTGGCAAAAGAAGCAGGAAAAGAATCAATATTTGCCACCATTAATACAGAGAGAACTGGTAACTGGCCAGTTGGCCATTGCAACTGCGGTTTTCCACACTCAACATTTACTGTTCCGAAAAAAAAAAAAAAATGGAAAGAAGAAAAACTCAATCACTCATTAAGTTGAAGCAATGACTTTCACATGCCCTGTAGCAATTAGCTGCAAAAGCTTTGAGATCTATTCTCACACAGATATTAAATTTAGGTACAGTCTGTCGTGACAGAGAAAGACTGAGAGAAGTTCAATCTATATTAAGCTACCTTTGAGTGTGTCTAATATTCCTCTTTCGTTACCATGGCAATGTAGGGTATGAACTGCAGTGAGCACTCCATGGATTTACTCTTTTGACTCTGTGTGGATATGAGTCTTGGTCATGGTTACGCATTCTCTTTATGCCAGTAATAGCCCAGTTGAGGCAACTGCAGAATGCTGATGGCCGGCAATGACGTTTTCGACTTCAATTTGCATTGAACGATGCACTTAGGGAAATAATTTTCATTCAACGAAAATGCATAAGAAAAATGAAACGAACTTCATATTATTATTAAGTATTTTATATATTAAGTGGCATTAATTGAGCTAATGAAATGACAGTTAATTATCAGAAATGGTTGCACATAACCAGTGAATACATATGAATTGGTAAATAATTTCAGTATAAAACAGAGATTAAAAATGAACCAAAATCTTTACTGGAAATAAATATACTTATAGACTAAAAAGTTAAATAGAAAGTGAACGAAATCTTTATATCTGAACGGTTGGATAAAACCATAAACCATAAACGTTGTGACATAATGATTAAGTATATACTATAGGATCAGTAAGTTATGCCAACTTGTTGGACAGTAATTTAATGTCGGATTTCGATTGTGGCTAACATTGCGTATACGCAATTTTCTTTGTGTACATTCTGTCATTTCAGTTTCTTGGCAATCTGAAATAATGAGAAAAGTATTATATTTTTATTACCGATATCGGTTTGTTCGTTTCTTGAAAACGTTTCTGTGCATATTTCATTGAAATTGTTTTACGTGGCAAGAAGAAATGTGAAATGGTTAATGATAATAATAACAACACTATGTGATATACATATGTACATATGCATGTATGGAAATTCCTTTCGAATTTATGCTGAATTAGAGAGAGACTTGCATAAATCTTATTAGTTGCAAACGGTAACGAACTGTTGTGAAATTTCACACAACCCTGTCTAAGCAGCTATAGATTATTGAGGGAGGCTAAACAGATGGCCAGGAAGACGCTAGTTAAACAAATGGTGCACAGAAATTTCAAATTCCCGTAATCTAGTTTAATGGTTAATGCTGAAGATTTAAAGCAATGTCTCAATTTGCTTGGTTTTTGCATACCATTTGAAACCCTGAAGACAGTTTATATATCTCCTAAGGATACGACAATTTTTCTCTTATTCTCACACTTTTTCACTAGCTCTCTCGTGTCTTTGTGGCTTTGTTTTTCTCTCTTTATGCTGGCCGCAACTCAATAAAGCCCGGCAATCAGTGCATCAGCACAAACTGCGCCAAAGTTCAAATCCCTTATGCACTTTAGTAAGCTGAATCTAAGGATTCTCCTTTCCTACGATTTTTTTAGTATTTTCTCTCTCTGGGCGCCTGCCTTTACATTCTCTCCTGTCCTTCAGCTGTCTTCTGTCTGAGCTTGACAACACAAAAAAACTTTCAAGTGGCACAAATGCGTTTAACACGTAACAAGTGTCACCGCAACTCTCCTTCGTCTCTCCTTAGTTCTCACCCTCTTCGGGTAAAAAAAAAGTGTCTCAGGTGCTGCTGCTGCCGCATTGTGGCATTTGCAAGACTTTTATTTGCCAAGCCAAAAACACAAGAAACTCACACAGAGACGCACACACACACATACCAAAAAAGAAGAAAGACAAAAAATAGAACAAAACATAAAAGCAAATGCAAAAGGAAACTTTCTTTTCAGCTTTTTATCCAGTTTTGCTCTTCTTAGTCGCTTTTCAACTATTGGACACCGTAAAATGGAATAAAGTTAAAGGGAGGAGGCAATCGAATTTGATATTTACACGTTCGCTGGATAATTTCAACACATGTTTCGACCTCGACGTTTAGCTTTTTTCTCGCTTACAAGTTTTATGGGTCTCGTCTCCTTTAGCATTCTTTATTCTCTATGGAGATGCTAGGGGAACGGCATCTCCCATCCTCATCCTCATCCCCATCTCCATCTTCATCATATTGCCATGGCTCCATTCGTCTGTGCAATTTACAGGCCTTTTATGCACTTAAACGAGGCATGTGCGTTCAGATATGGGTCACCAACTGTTTGACGATGATACAACCTTTCGCACTGGGACTACAGACAAGCAGATGAAGCATGAGGCACATTGGCCAAGCGTCGTAGGAGCAGGAGTATGAAAAGTAAGGGTTACCCCCTTTTATTCATGTGAAAACCTGACGATGTCTTTCTTGATGTCTTCCACCCACATACATACATACATGTATGGAATATTCCTCACGTCTATTGCCAAGGCATGCAAATAAAAAATGACTTGAAAACAAGACTGATGTGAAAGGAAATCTCAACGTGATAAGTCGCCTCACTTGATGCTCTTTTTTTGTAGAAAGTTTTTCATCGTAAAAGTTGTTGGTCTTTGATTCACTCTCTACGCAGACTTTACATCATATCATTTCTGATATTTTTGTATCATTCCGATATCATTCATTTGCCGTTTTAATTAAGATCACTAGATGCAATTATTTAGCTACCAGAAGTCGTAAAAATTCCTCAATATAATATAGAATGGACGAGAAAAGCAAATGGAAAATGCAAAGTTTGCTTGACTCTGGCCAAGTTTACTCACAAGTGAATAAGCTCGATGACGAGAATGAAACCGAGAACCAGGACCAGACCCAGGACCAGGACCAGAACCACGCGCACAACGAGGATGATGAGAACGTTGCTCAAATATTTGTTTACGCTGCCAATATTTACCTGCAATGAGAATGCAAAAGAAAGAGAAAGAAGAGAAGCATTTAGTGCAAAGTAGAACGAGACGATGTTGCCAACACATTTAAAATTACATTACGCATACGCAGCGTGCGATGGCGAGCAAGAGCAGCAGAATATATATTGAAATAAACCATTTTAAAGTTGTCAGAACTCTTTTATATATTTTTTATTTTTTTTTTTTTTTTCGTTTGTATATGTATTGAATTTGTATGGTTTGCTCGGCTGCTTTAAATTAAAAATTGCCCAACAGCTGCTGCTGACAATGATGATACCCCACCACGGCACCCTGGCCACCCTGTCACTCATCCACAAACCCCAACATAGACCCCTGGATACGTAACCCCAATCCCAATCCCCATGCGTCACCCCCTTAAACTTAAAAGACTTGCAACGTGGTCGCTGAATGTTCGAAAATTCAATCGAGAATCGTGAAATGGCTGCCGGAGGCAGAGCAGGTGCGCCCTCCATCCTACATCCTACATCCTGCCGCTTGTCGTCGGTGAGCCTTTGAGGCATCAACCAGACATCACGTGCAAGCAGTCATGCTAGGCACAGTGGAACAAAATGGTATGATTTGTATAGAAAACATTAAATGGCTTTCAAAACGGTCAAGATTTTACGAGAAGCATTTGCATAGCTATGAGAAGTAAAAATTTCATTTCATTTGTAACTTTATTAAGGATTTCTATCAATTCTCTATATGATTATAGCTAGTTCTTCTTTCTTGGGTTTCCCATTTCCACTGTCGGCGTAACTAAAAAATCCAAAATTCGTTTTCGGTGGAAAATATCAATTCGAGAGTTCATCGTAAAACGTTTTTACCTCGCAAACGTTTTCCCATCATCGAACACTTTCGGCCTCTGCCGCCTGCCAAACGCAAGAACAATTTTAAATGAATATTTTGAAAGTCGTCGGAGGGCCAAAAGACGCACAAGAAATTGAAATAAGAAAACAGAAGCTGATGCTTACAAAACATGCCAAGGAGAAGGGCAATGTGGTAGAGTGGGGCCTGGATTGTAGATGGTTTTCAACGGATTCAAGAGTTTTCAATGTTCACCCCCTGCCACATTGTGGCTGTAATATTGCGTAGTTTGGTTTTGGTTTTTTTCATAAAACAGAGAAACCCAGAGAGAGAGAGAGAGAGAGAGCGAAAAAAGCATAACACCATACAAAATATGTTATCAGAAAATGTAAAATGAAGGAAACAACATCAGTTGCATCTGCAAAATTTGCTTATTATTTATAATAAATAAATGATGAAACTTTTTTTTTTCCTCCTTGATGTTTAATTAAAATTTATGCACTGGCCACACTGACCGAGGCCAAAGGAGAACGTGAACGCCAAAAGCGAATGTGAGCCAATTAAAATGGTAAAAAAGCAGTTCCATTATTTTTGCTTTTGGCATTTGAGTTTCCGTTGCATACCCTGTTTATGTCAAAGTTGTTAAAATTAAGTATACGCCATATCATTTCTGTGTGGTTGTCGTTAATTAATGAAAGTGTAATATATTTGCCACCAAGATGCCATGATTCATATTGGGTCTGTTCTTGCCTGGGCTAGCCTCTATATTCTTATGTCTTTTGAATTTCCCCTAGGAACTTTTATATTTTTGTCCTAACAAATAGAGTTTCTTTTATTACACTATCAAAGCTCACATTCTTATGGTTTATTCGTTTGATTAGGGTATGTGATAGTCGAATGCTCTGGGGAGTTCTTCTTTCGATGTATATGTATGTATATAAATATATATTTCTTTGTTTTGCTCTTTTTTTATTATTGAAGGAATACACATTTTAAAATCACTTGGAGGAGTTCTCTGTGTGGTTTATAGTCCACACAGATCCATCGTCAATATTGAGTCACACACACACACACACACACACATACAAAAGTAGACAGAGAAAGATAGATACTCTCAAACACATTTCCGCTAGTTGACGACGTTGCCAGTGACTGACTATTTGGTTCTGCAGCTATTCAGCTTCCACTCCTCCGTTTTCCCTCCTCCGCATCCCGAATGTTTGATAGAGCGTATTATGCTAACACAGCATCCTCCGATTTCATCCAGCCAGCAACCAACCAACTAACCAACCAACCAACCAACCAACCAAGGAACGAACTACCAGCATCCTCCATCTCGCAAGGATAAATACAAAATACAAAATAATAGAGCCAGCAGGCAAAAGCGTAACAAAACAAATACCGAACAGAAAATAAAATAAAGGAAGAATAAGATGCAAAAACAACGTAAAGAAATAAAATCGCAAAAGGCTCCCACACATTGCCAAATGCATTTAAATAAATGAAGAAACGGTAGAAAAATAAATGAATTAAATGGATTATTTTCACACAAAATAAGAATTTATATACATAATTATGCCTCAAGATGCAAAATGATAATCACAAACAGCTGTAGAAGATCTCAGCTTTGTTAACCAAAAACATCAAAAACATCAATGTTTATTTTAACTGCAAGGATAAATGAATATTTTCTTTTTTCTCACAAAAATTAATTTATTCACAATTCAATTAATTTAAAACAAAGATTTACAAAAGATTTGCATTATGAAACATGCCCTAGGACCCATAATGACTTGCTTAGTTAATGATATTTAAGTTTTTCTTTCCAGACCTGACTCTAATTATTTGTTTCAAAAAGTTTTATGTCTAATTGTTTCTAGACTATTGTTTGGACTTCTATTAAATTTAATGCCTAGCAGTTTGCTTGATTTCTAAAAAGGTTTTACAGTCGCAAAGCCACAGATAGAAGTTTGTAGACAAAACAAAAAAGATTTCATTCAATTAAAGGTACAAGAACTAAAGCTTTGGAGTAAGTTCTTTTCTTTTTTTTATTTGCTGACTTAAGGCTACTATGGTTAACTTCATTTGTTTGTCAAATATGTTGAGTAAAATTTTTCTTTTTTAAATACTAAGCCAGTGCCCTGAAATGTAGGCAATAGTTTTTTTCTTTTTTTTTTTGTGGATAACATTCTGGTACTTTTTTTTGCATGCTATCAATAAGAGTGGTATGTCTTTTGTGATTTCTATGGTTGTTGTTGTTCTTGTTGTTGTTTTTTGTTTTGTGCATATGTCGTTGACGCATTGCGGCAGCCATCCAACTAGATGTAACCAAATGGTAAAAACACGATGGACAATATGGTAAAAAGAACAGCGTGTGGGATTATCAATAGCTTTTATCATAAAAGCGCTGCAGAAATGGATTTTAGCCAGGCAGGTGGTAGCTACATATGTACATAGGTAAGGTGAAGGAGGTGCAGGGGATGAGTGGAATATGTAGTGAATTGGTGAGATAAAATGCCAGCATCAACTCGTATGCAACACAATTCTAGTCACTAAACAAAGAAGCAACGCCAAAAGCAGAGGCAAAAATAATAATAATAATGCGCTCGAGTGGAAAACGTAGCCAGCAACAAAGTAGAATTTCCTTTAGAATTTTCATAGCTTGTTGTTGCTCTTATTGTTGCCCAGGCAGGCACATGGGATGCCGACGTTGACAACGATGAGGATGATGATAATGATGATGACGATGATGACGATGATTATGTTGATGTAGATCTAGCTATACTCGTAATAATGTGGATGCCCCTTTGTTGACGTTTCGCTAAAAATTTGTGTGAGTCGACAATTTTTTTCGCTCTTTTTTGAACTTCTTTTAGACGTTTTTTTTCCCCCATTTCGTGTGCCAGTTGCATGGATAGATATACATATAAAACAAAATTTTTTTTTGTTTTATTCAGGTTTGTCAAACGTAACGAAATTGTTGGAAGCACCTAAGCGAAGGGAGTACAGTGGTTAATTGTTAAGTAATTGATAGAAACATTCTTGGTTCACTCTACTTACTACTTGCTACCAAAGATTTAATTGCATAACTTCATTTTATTGATAACTGCTTATATTAACTTCTTACTCTTGAAATATCGTCGTAAATATAAAATATGCCAGATGCCAAGGAATAATAATAAGCAAGTGCTTAAGATGCCATAGTAGAGAAAACTTTCATTGAAATGTACATGTGAATCGACTATCTCCTCATCGCGTTGGCGCAGCAATATGAAATCATTGAGAATATCTTCAGATAGATCTGCCAGACGTTTGAGATTAACTTCCAAAGGTATAAGTCTATCCGCTTCGCCAATACCTGTTTTCTCCTTCATCTTGACATCTGTGTGTGTGGTAAATGATACGGTTTGCGTAACTTTCTTACTGGACAATGTTTTGGCTATGAAGCAAATCTCATATGTATCATATAACTCTGATGTGAAACTGAAACGTCCTTGGGTCATGTGCTCCTTTTGAGAGAGAATATGTCCAAGCGAATCGATGGCAATGTAGTTAACAAAATGATCCGGTACTTTGGATATCAATACATATTCTCCAACTGTCATTTGATGTGGTTTCATGGCATCTTTGAAGCACCTTTGCGCATTGACCGTTAGATTAAACATCAAGCCAAATGTGGGCCAAGCCATTAAATTTATTATTGTGAAACATATTAAAATTGGAAAGCCTAACATATTTGAAGATTTTTGGTTTTGCTTAATTCAAAGCACTAAGCAAATGTTACTTGTCTAATTATATTATATTTGTGAAATCAAAAGGTATTTGACACACTGTGCTGGGAGGCACAGACCAAACGACTTGTGGCCGCAATATGTGAAACATACAATATGTAGTGAAAAAGAGAGATAAACATAGAAAGAGAGAGAGCGAGAGAGGGAGGGGAGATGGAGGCAGAGAAAAGGTATAGAGTACATAGTAGGGCAGAGATGAGATTTGACTGTGCTCTAAATACAAATGTGAAAAGCAGGATTTGCCTCTCACTTTTGAATCACTTGTCGAATGAGAGGAAGAACGAAAATATGCTACTCGCTTATCTGCTATGTATATGCGTGTGTGTGTGCTTGTGTGTTTGTGTGGGTGGGTGTATGCGAATAAGTATGCGTGAGTGTGTGTGCGAGTCTACAAATGAAAATGCCAGTTTAATAATGCTTTGGTAACAAAGCATTTGCAGATTGCTTTCCCATTGATGTGCTATCGAAGTTCCGTCCTTTTACATAGGTCTTTCGAATTTGCTCTATCCTACCTCTCCTGCCCCCATGCGTTACCCCTCGATTACCCCACTAACCATCTTGTTGTACCCATGCGCCATCATTTTACGTTTCGGTAAGGATACAATGCCTTCTATTTCTTGCTCACCCACTTAACTGAATGGACGATGTGAGGCATTAGAATTGTGCAACATTGCCAAAACGCTTGTTATGCTTGCTGTCAAGGTTGTTGTTGTTATTGTTGTTGTTGCTGCTGCTTCAGCTGTTGCAAGCTGACTGACTGGCTGACTGCTTGTTGCCTGGCTGGCTGTTGCATTTTGCATGCCACCAAATTATGCGGAATCCTCTCTATTCAACTCTAACACTGAAAGAAATTGGCTAAAACCAAAATAATTTTACTATCTTGAGTGCAAACTAGAAATTATCTAGAAATATATTTGAAAACTTCTTGTATTTACATGTTTTAATTAACTCTAGTTGAGTTGTTCAAATTTTTGTGACAGTGTGTGTAGCCTTAAATTTCCATATCGATTGATGGTCAGATGACAAATTTTTTATGCTTGCTAGTCACTTTTTTTCCAATTCTGTGCCAAAGAAGAGAGGAGGAAAAAGAGAAGAAATTGCGATTCGTTTGTCATCTTTTTTCGCCACTTTGTTTTTTTATTTTCTCTCTTTCTGTCTCTCTTTGTTACTCGGTCTCTCT
Source organism: Drosophila equinoxialis (assembly GCA_018150345.1). NCBI lineage: Eukaryota > Metazoa > Arthropoda > Insecta > Diptera > Drosophilidae > Drosophila > Drosophila equinoxialis. The sequence goes on along the minus strand of JAECWI010000238.1, from coordinate 1,285,085 downwards.
ATCTGTCTGTTTCTATGTCGCTTTTCCTTTTGATCGTTCCACTTTGCAAATCAATTAAGTGTTGTTTCCGCCTAAAACTATGCCAGAGAGTATGGGGCAAAATGCAAAAAAGAACAGAAATAAAAACAACAACAAAAAATGAAGCAGTTTTTCCATGTTCAATATATGTCATCGCTTTTACCCCACCACCACCCCCAACTACTTCGCCTCTAGAGCTGCGCGACCACATTGTTTTGGACTCCATGTAAATGAAAATGTCGCCAAAAAAGCAGAAGAATGAACCAATGATAAAGCTAAGTCATCGATACGACTTTGGTATACCATGTACCAAAGGAAACAACTATTATTCAAATGCTCACTCTTGTTTTTACGCATAGCTTGACTATTTTCTGTCTAATGTCAATTAGTAGATATTATAAAATGAAATCGATATGTCAAGTTTAATTGGGTTACTTTTGATATTGGAATACAATTTCGGTGTCAAAGGATAAGCGGATAAACGAGTTATCGTACTAAAGTGAATGAATCTGGCTTATAATAGTCTCAAAATATGGATGATTGAACAGATATGGCTAGATCAACAAGCAACTAACATACATAAGTATACTTTTTACAGCGTGCAGAGGAATTTTCTGTCTGTTTCAGACATATTTGCGACTCTAATATACCTTTCCACTAGCTTTTGGTGCATGGTAGAATAAAAGGAAGAAAAATGTGGGCAGGCTAAATCTATTCTAAACAAGTCAATGTGGGTGGCACCGGCGGAATGTGGGGAGGCAAATTCTCTTTAAAGTCGCTTGCCAAACAAAAGTTTTCTGTTGCGATTGCATGTTTAGTTCTACTATTGCTCTATTGAACCCCAGCAACTTGCCTTTTAGCCAGGTGAACACACACTCTGTGTGTGTGTGTGTATGTAATAAATATATAAGCAAAACTATATGTATATGTATTTGTCATATATATATATATATATATATACATACATATATACCTATATATATATATATATATATATATATATATATGTATGTAGGTAGTAAAATTGTTTTGCGGCCAGACTGTAAATGTTTTTTTTTTTTGTTTTTGCAAAAATGTTTGCCTGCCTGGCGAGGAGTTCTAGGAGTTTACTTTCGAGTTTCAGAGCACAGGAAAAAAAAAACGAAACATGTAAAAGAAACAAAACACAGAATGAAAAAACAAGAAACAAACAAAAACGAAGAAAAATGTGAAACAACCTAAACAAACCAACATGGTTGAGGGTTTGGTTTGTGTTTTTCATTTCTTTTCTTTTTCTCTCTATGTGTGTGTGTTTTTTATGTTCGTTTCGAAGCAGGAGTTGCATTCCGATTGGGGTATAATGAGAATGTCATAGAGTATGCTTCGGTTTCTCATTCAAATTAAAACTTTTTTTTGCCTAAGCAACACCCTCACATCCATCCACAGAGGAAAATGTTGTTGTTTCTACCTGGTCATTATCTTTTCAGATTATAGAACTTTGTGTTTGTTTTCCCTTTTTGTTTCCTGTGTTTTTTAGGACGCACTACTTTCTAATTTACGTATTGTATGTTTCATATTAGATTTTTTGAGAACTTTTGTGAGCAAATGCGAAAAAGATACACTTGAATTCAAGCTTCCAATTAAAAATTGATAAGCATTCTAATCTATTTCCAAATATTTTCATGGAACTTTGGACATTCCATGGAAATCTATTCTAATCAGTCGAAATAATAATCGTTAATATCTCATCGTTAGATTATTTGGCGGTAAGGGCTATGAATTAAAGGCCCAAGTATTATTTAGTTTCTTAAACGATTCTATAGAATATTGTTATCCTCTTTCGGGATTCATTGATGTTAACCTATTTCACAGTTCGATGATGAATTGATAGGGTATTTCTCGGAAAGTAGAAGCACTTCTAATGTATTCTTTTTCCATTTTTTTGTTGTTGGTTGTGTTATTTAATTTGCAGTTTTGTGGTTTTTATTATTTCCTTTTTTTTTTGTTTTTTTGTTGCTAATTTTTGTTGTTATTTTTTTGTGCATTTGCAGGGAAATGCATTTACGTGCGTTATTTACTTATGCAATACAGAGCTAGAGTTGAACGAGAGTTGGGACCCAGTTGGAAGGAGAGAATGGGAAGAAAAAACGAAAGGAAAAGGAGCAAACAGAGAGAACTCTAATAAATTGCGGAGCAATGCTAAATGGTATAACCAAGTTCTAACCGGACTCTAACCGACCTAAAGGCCAGACCAGCAACAATTCTGCTCCAGTTTGTGCCCCCTTTTATAACGAGTAACGAGTGGAAATGAAAGTTTTGCATTTTTCAACAGACCAAGCCCAAAATCCAAAGAGCAGCTCTAACTATTGTCTGTATATGAGTATGACCAGTAGGCAACAAAGGGAGGCAGGTGGCGATTGGGGCTGAAACTGAGTCTGGGACTAGCAGTGGGAATGGGAATGGGCATTAGATTGGGTCGGTGGATTGTTGGCCTATCTTTGCTCATATGCCAGAAACGGAAGTGCAAGGAAATGAGGCTTAAACCGCATACAGCAAAAACGGGCAACCAGTTAACGCGGACAATTGAAATGTGAGACAACAAAGTGGAATGAGAATGAGGACCGGGATCAAAGCCAGAGCAAGCACAAGCACCAGCACCAGAACTAGAACGAGTTAGTCAGCCATCCAGTCAGTCAGTCAGTCAGACAGACATTCGCTTAACTCAATTCTCTTTCTCTGTCTCTTTGAATTTGGAAGAGATGGCGTGTCTCTATGGATTCAAGCCACTCACGATAAAAAGTTCTCACTTTTATTTAAACGACAAAAAACCACAAAATTATGTGGCTCCATAGAGCTCAGCGCTAAGCTTATCCTTGAACATATGTATGTAGTACATTCATATGTAGATTGTTGCAAATGAAAATGTTGAATTATTTCAACTACATTTCTGCCACATCATTTCGCAAACATTTTGCATGTAGCTGCTGCTGCGGCAGCGGCTTCTGTAATTATCCAAATGCCAAATAATTACCAACCATTTTTCCACGTCGTCAGCATCAAATTGCCCAAAGACGAAAAAAAAAAGAAAGAAAGAAAGAAAAATTGAATGAAAACTAGAAAGATATAACAATTGGTCACCGATCTACAGATACCCTATTATTAATTATTAAATTATTGATTAAGAAATTGTTTAATATCTTCAAACAAAAAAGTTCCATCGTGGCCACAAAGCACTTACTATTTTGTTTAGCTAATACTTATTTATCATGGGCTAGTCTGTGCCCACAATAGACATTTTTCCCTGAATGGCTACAGGGTATGATAAATGAAAAAGTGAACTAAGTGGGACTTGAGTTGTTGGGAGTTTTAAAGGGGCATTTTTACGCTTGTGATGAGATGCGGCATTGAAGAGAAAGGCGTTGGCATTGGTTGAGTTAGTGGATTGCCAGATTTTGATACCAGCTGAATTGCAAGTGGCGGCATAACTTCTCCTTTGGAATGGCTGACATTTTTGTCCTAAATCACAAATGAAATGGCAAAAAAGGAAATCAAATATGTTTGCTTTTAGAATTTGACAAGTATGTAAAACCACGTTTCAATATATTTTACGAAATATGTAGTAATGAGCCATTCATTAGAGGCAAGTTCTAGAAAAGTTGAAACTGAAATACATATATAATATAGTTAAGGTTTCTAACGTGTATTAAGCGTTTATTTGGACAATTGAATAAGCAGTGAAAAGTGGTTTCAAAAGGAATACGAATAATTAAAGTTAAAGTTAATGGACTTGAGATTCACTTGATCATATTTTCCATGTAATTCTAGACCAAGAGTTTAGTCTAAATCTAATATGATTATCAGTTAACAAATGATTGGTAGCAGTTTAAAGAACTTTTCTAAATGTTGTACTTTTTATTTGTTTTAAACTTTTGAATTCATTTCCATTTATTTGGAATTTGTATGGGAAACGGAATCTCCTCTTTTGCATGTTAAGTTAGCTGTTGCCATTTGCCGAGATTTTCCTATTTGGTTTTTATTGCAGTTTACCCTTGCCATTGGCCAACAAGACCGACCTTTGCACGTCTGGTCGGTGTGGCCAACTGCAGTTTATGCTTTTGTTTTGCGGTTGTTGTTCCTCCAACTCCTCATCTTCCTCATTTTCTCTTGTCATTTTCTTCTGGTCTTCTTTTCTCTTTGGCTCTTCTTCACATCGGTATCATTGCGTTTGGTCAGTTGCCACTTGTTATGTTGTGGTTTTCAACTATTCTGGCAATTTTTGTCCGCTCAGCTGGTATTTTCTACTTTCATTTTGCACTTGTATTTAATTTGCACGACAAACTAATATTACGCATACGCCGGGTTAGCAAGCTAAAAATGGAAGGCATCAGCAGCAGCAGCAGCAGCAAAAAAAAAGGCAGAAAAAAACAAGGACGAAGCATGCAAATCATTTTGAGAGCATTTTAAGTTAGACTAAAAGAAAATTACATAGACCCGGAAAAAGGTAGATAGATGGACAGGAGGGTAGGAGAGGAGGTGCAAAAAAACTTTTGCCACCATTTAAACTGGCTCCTGCTGTGCTCCTGAATCCCTCCCTCCCTCTCCCCCTGTACCTGAGACCGTTTTTATGCTAAAGCGCTTTTTGAAAACTTCTCCAAAACTCCAATTCGCCGCTTTGTGAAGTGTATGTGTGTGAGTGTGTGTGTGCGTACGCGTATGTGTTTGTGTGTGTGTGGGTGTGTGTAGCCTTGAGGTGTTGAGAAATTTCAAACAGGAAAACTTGCTGGAAAACTTTTTTCGCGCTGCTTTGGCTGCAAATAAGCCAAAGGCGGTCACAGAGGCATTTAACACCCTCGCTGTGCTTGCTTCGCCCTCCCCGGCAATCGGCCGAGCATCAACCACGTAACCTTCAATCTCCTTACCCCAAATCGATGCCATATCATGCATATTGAGTGAGAAGAAGATGAGAAAAAGAACAAAAAGTATGGAAAAGGGCAAGGGCAGATATCATAAGAAAAGAGGACGTCAAATTTTTCGCAACGCGGCATTTGATGAGGTTGCCAAAAAATATATGTATATATATTTCATTCCACAAAACCCGCCGACACTGACCACCCATGCCACGTTTGCGCCCTTTGCCCACGAAATCACATCATAAGAAATTCAACAAAATCATTCGCAACTAATCAAACGAGAGCCCAAAGGCAATATGCACTGAGAGAAAATTCGAATGGTATAACTTTTCGTTTGCTAAATGCATTGCATTTGCATTTGGCTCAGTGTACTACTGTGTCTTTCTATTAAGATGTTGTAATTGTGGCCTAAAATGCTTGCCAAGAACATTCTCTTGTTAAAAGGGAATTCTGGCACAATTCGTGAAGGCAACATGCGGCCAAGCGGCGCGCCAAAGGCATGTTAGCCAAGTCAACCGATGAGGAGACGTATAAGGGGTACTCTACTACTTTTGAGTCGGCTTGGTTAGTTGGGCAGAGCCAATCTGCAAGTCTTGTGGGTACACATCATTGCCATTGCCAAGATGCAATCTTGAAACTGTTCCACAACCAACCAATCAAAGAGACGACCATTGGGTTACCCTCTACCGACGGATTCTTCTGCTGAAGCAATTACACATAGTTTCATATTTTTATTTACATCAGCTGCAAGGGTATGATAAGATGCTGTAGCTGCAACTAGTTTCGAAAGCCGGAGATATGCCGCAAGCGTGTGAACATTGTAGCATCCTGGCAAATGCCAAGAAAAGTAACAAAGCAAAAGAACAAAATTCCAAACAAACAAAATGAAAGGAAATTGCCAAAGAAAAAAGAAATTACAATAGTCGGCCCTCAAATATCCTATATGATTGTATGAAGTCCTCACTATTTTAAACTATATTCACTGCCCCGGCCATCAAAGGGTTAAGACATTAGAGTCAATGTCGATTTTCTTTGGCTTGGTGTAAACTAAAAGATATTAGAGTTCATATATGCTTGATACCCTCGAAAGGATAAAAATGCTAGAAAAAATTTCAGGTAACAGCAAATTCAGGCAGCGATGCGTTAAAGTGTTTTCTCCCCCCCTCTCCGCAAAGCCATTCGAGTTCTTCCTTTTTCGTTTTAATGCTGCGTCTGCATATTTTTCAATAAGAAAATATTATGTGATGCAGTTTATATGCCAATCCCTTTTCCTTCCCCAGCCTTCCTTCCCCCACATGCCATCGTCGTTCTTTTTTCTCATTCTGTTTCACACTGTCTCTCTTGTCTCTTTTGGTTGTGCTGCTATATGTTCATATCAGTGTATGATGGCTTATAAACTTCCATTTCTTTTTTTCCCTTTATATTTTTTTTTGTTGTTGTTCAGTTTTTAGTAAACGTAGAGCAGTGAGTAGCTTATCCTGGGCTAAGCTTAGTTTGACTTCTCTCGAAAAGATTTTAGATGTCAGTCAAGCGATGTATATCAGACAGAAAGAAATAAAGAAAGAGAGAGAGAGACAGAGAGAGAGAGAGAGGGAAAACTTACTAAGGTTAATAAGCTTGAGAAATTGATTCTTTGTATTATTAATCTTTACGATGATTACAAAAGAGGTAAAGGCTTACTCTAAAATACTATTTGATCTTTTTAAGAAGGAATTTAGCCAATCAAAAGATATAAAGCTATAGCGAAAACTATGTTTTAAAGGAGCTTTAAAGAATAACTTTAAGCAACATGATTAAGGGCAATATTGCAGACTAGGCTTGTTTATATATCAAATTGAGCGATTGTCATAAATGTGTCAGTGGCAAATGTTACGCCTATTAAACCAATGTCCTTCCACTCTCTCACTCACACATACTAACACACGCACACACACACATAGCAGCCGCACACAGTGGTACCGAGGTCAGAACTATGGGACCCCGTTCATTCGTTAATTGCAACAAAATCTGCCAACAACTTTATTATCCTGACCAATCGTAAATAACTAAGTGAAGGTGGTAAATCTCGGGTAGGCAGGAAGGACCTGGGGGCGATAAGGTTATATTTATAGTCCCAGCAAGTGCATTTAATATATAGATATAAGTATATATGTATATACACATATATATATATATCCGATTAAAGGGTTTCAGGCTAAATTATGATCATTGTATATATGGCCACAAAGTTGCTCTTATATTGCCAACCATTGAGAATTTAATTTAAGTTTTTTTTTTTTAATGTTTACTTTGCCACATGCGTCACCTGATTAAGTTATATATATATATATATATCCATATATATTCCTCTCACTCAGTCTCACGCCATCTATATTACTTGTCCCTTTCTCACTCTTGTAACTGCATTTTATTAATGGAGTGCACACGATGGCGCAATACTTTCATAATTGTAATGAAAAAAAGACAAAAAAAATGTGAAATGTATAAAATAAATTAATGTACGCTCATCTGAATGACAAATGTGGGCCAAAGGTCTTAATCCGGTGGGTCGGTTCTATAAACAAAAAAAATACAATGTTAATACATTTGCCACACTGTTGCCACATTTCACCAATTGAAGCTATTGACAACCCTATTCCGCTCAAAGTGTCTTTCATTTTATATACCTACCCCTCGTTCGTTTTCGAAATTGTCGTAAAATTTGGTTGTGAAATTTCTTCATAGCCTTGTTTTTAATTGATACTTTAGTTGATGTTGGGCTTAAGTTGAAAACGATTGTTCCCCGAAATGGGAGTGTAAACAAAATGACGACATGGAGTTGACGTTTTGAAAATTAAACACACAATTAGGATTTAGTATAACGGTGTTTTTTTAAGTTCATTCCTTAGGGTAGTTTTAAAATTCAAAGATTTTATGACGGATCATTAGCAAAGTGTGCACAGTTTTCACATTTCTTTCGTTGAAATGCCACCAGTTTTGAAATGTGAGCAGGTAGGAAGCGAATTTTTATAATCTATCGTACTTCACTCAATTAAAGGTAAATATTTCATTTCTGAATATTATTGTTAATTAATTTGCGCAATCAAGTTGCTTAAAGTATGTACTAGTTGGTAACGCGAAGGGGCAAGATATGTTCTTCAAATGCAATTTTTGTTAGCAATATTTATACAATTTACTGCCACGACATGGTGGAGCCTCTGGTGTGGCACACGGCGCGGCATTGTGTGAATGATATGCAACTCAAACAATGCACAACACAATATATGTACATGCACACACGCATACATATACATATGTACATATACATATATAGGACAACCTACATACTTTGTCTTCTCCAACCCTATGAGGCAGGCAACGCGTGAGCTCTGAAATTTATGCTGTAAACGCCGCATGCAAATAATGTTAATTTAAATGCGAGTATCATCGGCAGTAACAGGCAACATATACAAACAAACACATACACACACGCACACAGAGAGACATAAATATATACATATAAACAGAAACACACACACACACACACACACACAAACAAACAAACGTATGTGTGCAACAAACGTTAAATTCCCCAAACCTTGTCCATCGTGGGTCATGCAAAGTTCCATTTTTTTTCCTCATTTTGTTCTATCTGTTTGAGTACCCTGTATCCCATGACCAGAGGGCCAAAGGATATACCAAAAGCAGCACCATATATACAATATATACATATATGTACATACATATATATATGCTTGTTCCGCATCAACAGGCCAATCGATCTGTTTGTTATAAACCACCGGCAATTGCAAGTCTTTAAGAGACAGAATCAACGTTTGCCAAATAAATTTCATCAATTTGCCTTCAAATCCAAAAAAAAAAAAATATGATTGAATTATGAAATATTGAAATTTCCTAGCAAGTTGGGGGTATATTCCTTACTCAGTGCAGGGTATCTACCTTCATTGTGGGTGTTTACGGGCAATAAACCGATGGGATTGCACGAAACTTATCATGGATTAGTTCCCATAACGCCAGGTTAATGCTATAAAGAACTAGTTCAAACTACGTACACTAACGGTAACGAATAACAAATTGGTGGCAGTATTTTGGTTTTTTCCTGGTTTCGTCTTTACAATTAAAGGCCATATACTTGCTATTGTTATGTTTAAATTCGTTTTGGCAACGGGACTTTAAAGAAATGGGCAATTTACTTGCTATTTACATACACATACACATATTTCTATGTATATGCAGTATATGGCATAGGCATAGATTTCATTGTTGTTGTTGGGTTTTTTTTTTTGGCTTGTTTATTTTAAAGTGCTTTGCCACGTCGCACAAATTTAAAGCGCAATTAAGTTTTGTGGCATAAATACAGGCAGGCAGAGAAAGAGAGAAGGAAAAAATAAACAAGCAGAAGAAAAAAGAGATGGTTGGATAAAAACAAAGTGAAAGAGCAAGAGAGAAAGAGGGCGAGCTATTGGGTAAAGGAAAAAGGCGCCAGGTGTAGGTCTATATATATGTACATACGTTTACATATCGTTCTACTGTTATATATAGATAAATGTATGTGCGTACATATATAAGTGTGTGTTTGTGTGTGTGTGTGTGTGGCATATGTGACACATAATGTGCCCCTTGATTGTTGTTGCGATTAAGTTGATAATGATGATAATGATGTTGATATGTGGCGATAATGCCGTTGTTAATGCTCATAATGCCTACCTGCCTGCCATCCTTAAGGCTGCCAAGCCAGGATAGACTGATGTAGAGCAACTTTGTCGACTTTGGGGGATTGTGACGGGGAGGAGGTGTGCGTCCAGCTAACAACAACAACAACAACAACAAGCGAAGCGAAATGAGATTGATGCGCCATACAACCGCCTACTTAAGCATCTTTACTTATAATCCAGATGAAAATATGTTCCACAGAATTTAGCGGTTTGAGCTAAATATTTTTTGTGCCTTTAATAGTAAAACAGACATGAAATGGAACTTGAAGCTACAATTATAAATAATAAATAACAAAAAAAAAATGAAAAAGCAGAGCGCGCACCCAACGTTTCAAGAAACAAATTATCGAAAAGGGAAATATAAGTATCAAATAGATTAAAAAGCATTAAAGAGATTAAACGAAAGTATATACCTATATATGTATTAGCAAGGAACAAGAAGACCTCCTTCCTAACAAGACAAATATTACTAGCACATAAATTAAACTAAATGGATTAAAGTGTGATAAGCTTTTTGACTAAAATATGTTTATTCTCGTTTGTTTAAATTGAATACCAAAATGATGAATTATTGCACATTATTTAGTTGAATAATTTTTCAAATTTGCCATCTCTGATACATTTGTATGTATGTATGTATGTATTACTGTGTATTTCTCTCTCTTTCTGTGTGTGTCTGTTTAGATACACCTACATGGGCATGTGCCATCATGCTTGGCTTAATACTACGACAGATAATTAATTTTTCATGTGCCGTCGCTGCGTTTCAGTTCGTCGCAGCTCGAAACTTGAAGATAATTCTCGACTTGCTGGCATCATTCAGTGCTCACTTATGGTACGAAAACTTCTAGATTGATTACCGCTAACTAATTAAATTTGGCTGCATAGGCAGCATGACTAATATTTTCCATGTTCTTTAATTTATATAGGTATGTAGCTTCATATGTAGCTTTCATTTCATTAAAGATTCTATTATCTGTGGACATTTAGCATTGGAAAATTTCCATTTGTTGATGAATTTTTATCAAGAAATCTACATAGATTAAGAATATGTATTATTTAATAGGGTCTAAAAGTGAAAATTGATTAATCTTGCAAGCAATTGATAGAAACAGTTTGAATAAATCAGAAAAATGTTTGGTTTTTTGCCTTTTACGGCAAATTTTATGGAGTTTGGAAAAACTAAAAATAAAATTCTGATCAAGTTTTAAAGAAGATAAAAGTAGATTTCGAAAAAAAAGAAAAAATGGCCCAAAAAAGTAGGCAACGAAAATCTAAAACATTTTGTGTTTGTGTTTTTTGTTTGCGTATGTGTTTGATTGTGTGTGTGGGTGTGGGTGTATTTAATACATTTGTTACTTGTCATGGTAGCAGCGGACATTTCGTGCAAGTGTTGGCTATTCTGGATGGCGGTCGTTTGTTGTTGGTTTTAGCGGTCTGTGGCCCGGGCAACTGGACTGATTCTAGTCCTGGTTCTGGTTCTGGGCCCTGCTTCTGGGTTCTGGTTTGTGTTTGGTTTGGTTTTGCTAGTCAAATTACCAAAAATAGCAAATGTAAGCAAGAGCAGGAGGCGGGAGGTGGTAAGGGACTGTGCCTGGTAGTTATATTGCCAAAGGGATGAGTTGGGTAAAAACAACATGACACAGAACAGAAGCTTTAGCCCTTTACATTCTCCTTGCTTGCTCCCACTATCTCACTCTTATTGCTGCTGCTGCTGCTCTTTCTGCTCAGAGACTGCACGCCAAAGCGCAATGTGGCTAATTACTTTCGAAAGTCAAGTTATTAGCGTGATTACAAAGGCAATGCGCACATGAGGCTGGCAACGACACAGCCATCAACATCAAGGAAGACCTTACCAAGAAGAGACAGAGCAGCAAAGAATGAAAAAGAGTGAGAAAGAAAGAGCAATTCAAAGCCTTGGCATGGGCTGCTGCCAGAACAGATTAAGTACATTGTCCGATATTCCCCACATTCATCTAAAAATACAAATGTGCATTCATTTTTTTTTAAATTTTGAGATCTATTCAGTAGATTCCATTGCATTTTTTCTCCACACCTTTGTTAAAGCTATTTTTTGTTTGCAGATGCTATTTTTCGTACATTGGACCCACTGTGCACCGACACGTCTTTGCCGCACAATCAACAACAACGGAGAAACCAAGTGAGCAACTACAACAACATTAACAAGCGAAAGGCTTACATGAAAATTAGCAAAAGAGAAGTCGCTGGCAGTTTTTGTAGACCAGACGGGTAAAGGCGGTGGCTCGTTAGAAGGGGGATCGGGTCAACCATTCCCATCCCCACCACCCATGCTGTACCTCTTTTGCCTTGTGTTGGTTGGTTCGTTGGTTGGTTGGTTGGTTGGTTGGAGGCGGTTGCGGTAAAAGCAGCTTCTGTAATAATAATAATAATCATAAAACGGCAGCAACCCAGAACGAGTGCAGTTTTTCGGGCCAGCAAAGTTGAGGGCACGAATGGAGCAGGATTGTGGTAGTGACATGGGTGGCCACAGGATGTCTTAGTAGTACAGGGAATGCAAGCGCGAAATTACCCAGCACTCATTTCATGTGGCGTCGATTTTGGCTTAGCTTCTTTATGCTTTTATTTTTGGCCGTTTTGGCATTTGAAGGTGATGGAAGAAGTTGGTAGGTGGCCTGTAATTGTTCTTGGCTCGACTTAATGTGGTATATTGCTTTCTCGCTCGTTGCCTTTTGCTGTTGCCAAAAGGTTTTTGAAAATGTAATCCTTGACTAACAACTCACATTTATACATCAACTATGTAAGGATTCTATTATGGATAATTATTCTAAACTTTCAACAAATTTAACTAAACTAACTTTTTGGTGAAGTAACTTTAGAAACATGGAAAACCAAAATTGTAATTCAAATCTGTTGTTAAAGTCGCTCGATTTTCATTTTTATACCATACACCCATAGGGTGAAATGGTATATTAAAGTCGCCAAAATGTATGTAACAGGCAGAAGGAAGCTTTTCCGACCCCATAAAGTATATATATTCTTGATCAGCATCAACAGCCGAGTCGATCTAGCCATGTCCGTCTGTCCGTCCGTCTGTCCGTCTGTCCGTCTGTCCGTCCGTCCGTCCGTATGAACGCGTAGATCTCAGAGACTATAAGAGATAGAGCCACCAAATTTGGTATGTAGGCTCATGTAGTATGTAGAGTGATCAAGTTTATTTCAAATTTTTGCCACGCCCCTTTCCGCCCCCCGCAATTCAAAAAAAACGTTTATCTCAAAAACTATTGTAGCTAGATACACCATATTTGGTATGTATATTTGCTTAGTAAATGCGCTCATTTTGCATGTATAAAGATTTTGCCACGCCCCTTTCCGCCCCCGAAATTTGAAAAACTCGAATATCTCGCGTAATTTTTTACCTTGTGCAATCAAATTTGGCACACTTAAATTTGATACTAATACCCAGCAAAATACCAAATTTGATCAAAATCGGACAAAAAATAGCTGAGTTATGCATATAAACGTTTTTGCATAAGGCCGGAGATGGCCGTTGGCGGGTGGGGGCGCTAGGGTGCTTATATGCAAAAGTGCGCGAGATACTGAAATATGCTAGTAAAAAGCATGTGAACAGAATTTCTTAAAATAGGCAAATGCATTAGTTATTACAAATTTGAAATATTTGTTTTACTGGTGTATGGTATACCCAAGTCGGCGAGACGACTTACTTACTTCATTCAAATAGAAAATGTTTTTTATAGAAATTTCAACATCATTTATCAGCAGACTTGACAAAAAATCCCTAAATATAACATACTAACGCTAAAACTAGTTACGAATTATAAGAAAATAAAGCGGCGCACTTGTTCATAAATGGCAAAACATAGTTATATCTAGCATTGCGTATTGGAAATGATTGCAATAGCTCTGCAATTGATGACCTCTATATCCTTAGGGACAATAGCCACTGACGAATTAAGAATACTTATCTAAAATCTATGAATAAGTTTTTATCGTATTTAATAAGTACCACATAATCGAGGCATGAATCTAATTTACGAGTTGCAGTGGTCTTGTATCTTGTTTGTTGCTCATCTAATTTTTGTCCGAGCAAAGTGGAATTGTTAACAGCCAGCAGCAGCAGTGAGCAGCCAATGTAACCAGCAATGGCAACAGGAAGTAAGGAAGGACGAATGGACCAAATGAAGTGAAGGCGGAAAGCGCAAAAAAAGGGACAAAAATAATCACCATGCTCTATGTGCCAACAAGATCCCAACAACATTCAGATAACCGCAAAAATAGTTAAATTGCATAATAGTTGCAAACATTTTATTTGCATTTCGTCTCTCCTCGTTGCCCGTCCATGTTTGTATGCATATATCAGCCAACATACATATCTGTCTCATTTATCTCCGCTTGTATGTCCCTCTCGCTTCATCCATTACCCATTAGCTATGGTGTTAATGTTTGTTAATTTTTGGCGTCACATTATAAAATGGTCCACAAAAAAAAAAAAAAAAGAAGAACGAGAAGAGTGAATAGAGAACAGAGTTTGCCCAAGCAACTTCATTTCAGTTGCTGTTGTTGTTGTTCAAGTTGAAAAACATGACATTTGCCAGATTTGCGCCCTGCAAACAACGAAACAAAAAACACAGACATACGCACAAACACACACACACACACACACACAACATTTTGTTGTTTAGCTTCATTTATGCATTTTATGCATGCCATTGCATTTTCCTGATTTGCTGGCTGCCAAATGAACATGTTTTTGTTATTGTTGTTGTTGTGTTTTATTGTCGCCATTGAGAGTTTGCCACATTTTAATTAGCGTGCAAATTAATTGCCAGTAATTAAGGCAAATTAAAAATAGAATAAAGCAATAAAAATTACAGAAAAATGTTAGGACATATTCATATAAATATCTATTTATGTATATATAAATCATCATGAAACTACTGAATTAGTGTAGAGCAGGGAAGTGAAGGAAGAGCATTCGCTTAAATAGAGAGAGAAGCACAGAGAGAACCTTTGATTAAATCAAATTTGTGTCAATTTTTATAAATTATTCAATTATAACTTATAACCAACAATTAGTTGAATATTTTAGTTGTTGCCGCGAAATTCGAAATAAAAGAACAAACTCATGAACCTAAAGGTTTGGAAACCCTTTCAAACAAACGTCTCAAGGCCTCAAATTGCCTTCAAATCTCGAAAGAAAAGGCGCAGAATTATCGTGTATATAGAAATAATCATCTATGCTTGGATTTCGTGAATATGCAAAGCGAAGGCAGTTTTTTTTTTTTGTGTTTTCTTAATTTTTGGCAGAAATTTTGAATTTTTTTTTGGTTTGGTTAATTTTAAAGGAAATTGATACAGAACTTGTTCTTTCAAGTTTGGTATCCTTTCATGTTTTTGAAACGAAAATATTTGACGTCCATTGGATTTACGCCCTTTTCAAATTAAATTAATACATTTTGGGTTGTTGCTACAAGTAAAAGTTTCTCTTTTTTGGGTTCCCTCTGTGCGTTTTAGTTATCGACAGGAGAAAAGTTTTAACTACGGTCCACATCCGCATCCGCTATGGCTTCGTTTTGCGCCCTGCGACCATCATCATCATCACCATCGTCCATGTCCATGTCTGACTCTGTCTCGCTTAGCAAGTCAATCAGGCAACATAATGAACTAATTGAAATAATTGCTGCCTGCATAGTTAAAATATATAAACAATGCCACGGCAAACAGAGAAGTTTTCCCTTTTTAGCAACTTTTCATAGCATACTTTGCTGCGCTAAGCGAACAGACAACATTGAGCAAGGATGCGAGGATGTGGATGTGGATGTGGATACGAATGGGGTTGGGGATGATAAAGGAGGGGTAAATTCATTTCGTTTCACACACACATACACACACACACGAGCACACTTACACATACAATAGGCCAAACATGCAGCAACATTTAATGGACGTTTGCCTCTTCAAGCAGCCTCAAAAGTTGTGCTGCTTCTTTTGCTTTTTCTCTTGCTTTGGCAATGTAGACAGAGAATGAGAAAAGCAGTAGCAGCAGCAGTGGCAACACCAGCTTCAGCCAGAAAAGCAAAGAAAAAGACTGAGCAAGAGGAAAGGAGACGATGACGTTGGCCACATTGGCACTCAAGCTGAAAACGGGCCACACAAAAGTTTCTACACATGCAGGCGACTACAGAAGCAGCAGCAGCTGAAGTTGAGGCGGTTAAGGCCAAAGGGCGATAGTTGAAAAGAGAGAGCATGACAAAAGGATGGGGGTGAGGCAAGGTTGAGGGACGTTGACTTTGGCAACGGCAAAACTTTCAGCTTCAATCTAAACGTTTTCGTTGTTGGCAGTGAAGATTCCTTAAATGGTTTTTGCCCTAATGAAATGAATGAAATTGACATGAAACAATTTAACATAGTGTAACGTTTATTGGTAAGCCACTGTACTTAACCAGCTTAGCTGGGGGTCAGCATTTTAGTTTAGTAACGATAGAGAAAGAGAGAGGGAGAGACAGAAAAGAGTGGGCGAAAGGGCTAACTGGTTAGGTCCAGGCACTCAACCGTCAATACGTGATAAAAGTTGCTGCCGTTTCCGTTTCGTTTTGCCATTTCGCCTAAAATCCCGTAAAAATGCACTAAAATATTTCAAATGTGCGTGCAAAATTTGGACAGGGGTGTATACCCTCTTGCTATCAAACTTTACCCCTCTGTCTCTTTCTCTAGCGTTCTTTCTTTACATTGCTCTCAATTTTTCTCTCTCTGTCCCCTCCCTGTTCGCCTCGCCTTCTGTTAGACTCTTTAGAAACTTGTTAAAAGGTAATTGATACAAAATGACGTTGAAATTGAAGTTGAGTTTGGTCCTTGTCCATACACACACACACACACACACACACACACATAGACAGACAGACAAACACAAACATACACGCATACATGTATATGCAGTCAAGCAAAAGTTTCAGTTCAGCAATTTTCTATTTATCTATACAGGAAAAGAAATGAAAAAAAAAGTAGAATAAAAATTTTCTAGATGGAACAATCCGACTAACATTTATACATATGCATTAGGGTGCATATATATGGATATTTTTTTTTCAATAAATGAAGAAATTTTCATAGAAAATATCAAACCAAAGAAAACTAACAGTAAAAGCCAAAAAGTTTGTAGTTCTACTCAATGGAAATTCTTAAATTGATTTGCTAATAAACAGCAATCTAAAGGCATTGTTTTTTGTATTTGTTAAATTTAAATAGCCAATGCAAAAGACAGACAGACAGATAGAGTTGGGATGGAGGGAGAAAAGAATAGAGTAATTAAAAGTAAAGATGCACTCTGGTAAATTAAAACTTTAACCAATAAATGAAACTACAAATTGACAGGACCACAAGAAGGACGACAGACTTGAAACCTAAGCATTATAGTTAACATAAAAAGAAAGATTGGAAATTTATATGTACTTACCTATCTATATAGTTTAATGTTTAAGTTGAGGGTTCCTAAAGTTTTACTACATCTTATATGCATCTATAAGATCGTTGAAAATTAACAAATCCTTGATACAGCAAGTGGCATAATAATTTTTTCCTTTTAGCCAATGTCATGTACATAACTTACTTACACAGGTAAGACTATGAGTGGGCTAGACCTAGACAAGCATTCTGTGTCCTCCAGCCTCAACCCGATACATGGCGAGACGAGGAGTTCGCTTGCCCTGTTCAGACAAGCGGAAATCCTTTTCATGCCATTTTACGGAAGCGGCCATATTTGCGGTAGATAATCGGTTTTCATGTTGGATTTCTTTTGGGTTCACTTGTGTCCCTATTTGATATATACTATATACATACGTATGTATGTATGTATCTTTATATGTATATTATTTTTGTTGCCGTTGTTGTGGCTGTTTGTGTCGCTGACACAGCAGCTGTTGCCTTGTGGGTTTAACTTTCCTTTCTATTTGTTGTTGATTTCGTTTTTCGGTTTTTTTTTTTTTCTTCCGTTTGAATGAACTTTGACCGCAGGGCAAAAGGCACAAGGCTCTTTTGCAAATGAGCAAAACTCCACAAACAAATTGCTGATGTATGTATAATCGTTTTTACTTCTGGCTATATATATTGAGACATCACAGTTAAAGGCGTTTAGATTGGGCATGGAGTTCAACTTGAAGTTCATATCGTATCGATAAGAGATAATCGAATTAATTGCAGAAAACTTGATCGATTTAAGCAGACAAAGGCGAAAATTCATGAAAACAGAGAGGAAAGAGCAGAGAAATTGAGATGCTGCTGCTGGTGCTGCCGCTCGGCAATCAAAAAGAGAAATTGCATTTCAATGGATTTCATTTTGCATAGAATTTTGCTAACTATAAGGTCCTAGACTTTGGGCCGGGACTAAAAGCAACCATCCATCAATCCATTAAATGTGCCACACCCACCGCCTAATTGAATTTCATTGTGAAGCACTCACATTCATAGGATAATATTCTTTATTAAAATCAGGAATTTATGACGAATTTCAATTATATATTTGAATCGTACATTTCTTTTGGACTACAACTTTAACTGGTCGTCCTGGCCAATCCTTATGACAGCAACGTAAAATATATTTAAAAATTTAAAACATGTTGACTTTTCGTTACTCTGTACAAAACCACCATTTAAGGTGAGATTTGTTGATATAATGAAGCAAATTATTAAAAATTTAGTTTGCATGAGAAACTTTCGTTCTTTTAATAAATTAAAATTTTCTTTAAAAACAGTTTCTAGCACTTTAATTATAATGCCCAAATAGCTTTCTAACTTTCGAATTTTTTTTCCAGGTGTGATTAATCTTGTCTTATGAATTTCTAGGATTGAAACTTTTAAATGAAACGAATATATGTATACACTTTCTGCAAAAGCATAGCTGCAAAAAGATTAAGAGAGAGAGAGAGAGAGAGAGTGGGGAAAGAAATTTTATAATAGAAATAATATGCACTTTACATGCCACAAGCAAGTCGACTCATACTTGCTCACACTCATGTCCTTTTCTGTCTGTCTGGTCCTGTTTTTCTTATTATCTCCGTTTTTTGCTCTAGTAGACTTTCAACTGCAAAATCCAAAGCCAAGGGCGTCAAAAAGGACTCATAAGGACCTGGTGTGCGATGTTTTGTGTGGGTCTCTATATGAGTGTGTGTGTGTGTATGTGCGTGTGTGCCATATTGTGATGTGTTATGGACATGCTGCTGGCTCACCCACATAACCACCACTCCAGATGCCAGTTGCCATACATATACGTGTACATACATTTACATACATACAAGCCTTTGTCTCTCCGGACAGTGTAGAACAAAAGCGAAAACTAACAAATGTCAACAAGAACAAAAAAAAAAAAAAAAAAAATAGAAAAGTTACCCAACGTGTAGGAACAATTTCTTAAGATATAATCCAAATGTACATCATCAAATATTAATTATAATGCAAAAATGTACAAAATTTTATGGCAATGGACGGAAAATAATTCAATGCTAAAAATTTTGATTATGCTTATAATGCCTAACGAAAACAAAGAAGAAAAGAACGGAAATTAAATACAACCCAATGCTTATACTTTACATATAAACTAGTACACTCAATTTTCGTTTGAGGGGAGAAAGAGATTTCGTCTAGCTCCTCTTCTCTCTTTGTTGCTCTCGTTAGTTGTTATGGTAGATGAGTTTTTTGTTGTTGTTGTTGCTGTTTTTGTTTTTTTGTTTTCATAGAACGAAGCTTAACTTGAACTGTTATGTGTTTTTGCTACTGCAACTAAATTTGCATGTTGTAACGGTCAGTCGCCAACTGAATTGCCAACCACCCATGTCCACGCCCACTAACCGCTGGCAGCTCTGTGTGAAAAATGTAATTTCAACGTTATCCTGACGTAATGCCAACGTTATCTGCTTGCACATGCCTCTCTTTCTCTATAATGGAGAAAGCAGCGGGTGAACTGGTCTATGAGGTGGACATGGAATCGGAGCCGTAGCTAGAGCTAGAGCTGCAATTGCATGATGGAGGTAGGAGTATAGCCGACTGAGTAGGTTATGCATATGTTGTTGTTTGTTGTTCACTTCACAGCCCCCCTCTTCACTCACAAACTAACTCTTTCTCTTTCTCTCCCTCCCTCTTTTTAAATCTATCTATTGCTCTCTATATGACTCACTCTCTCTCTCTCTCTCTCTCTAACTCTGTGTGTCTTTCTCTGTGTCACATTGTTAGTTACGGATTTTGGTTTATATTTATTGCATAAATTTTGATGCTCATAAAATGGGAATTTGCCACAGACCAAAAATTGTTTTGAATTTTAATTTACTTGTCAGAGCAAACAATGACAACAGCAGCAATGGCAATAGCAATAGCAACAGCAACAGCAACATCAACACCAACAACAATAACAATAGCAACTCCAATAACAACAACAACAGATTGTCTGTCAACATACAGGTGCACAAGACAGGTAAAATAGTAATAATAATAATAACCATAATGGATTCAACATTCTGCCGTTCTGTCTCCATCTAACACTCTAACTCTCTCTCTATCTCTCTCTATCATTGTCTGGGTCTACATATCTCTCAATTTGGCCCATATAAGTAGGCAAGGATTTTTGCTTGCATTTCTAAAATATCTCTTGGGACATTATTAATTGCCAATTGCAATCATGCAGTGTTAATGCGGCAAAGCAATCCAAAATGACATTGCGAAAATAAGGATAGAACTAAGAAACAGAAAGAGATGGAGTATAAAGAGAATAAATGCAGCAATATAAGGCTTAAGTTTAAACGCCAATTGCAATTTGTTTAACTATCTGCATTTTTGTTTTTGCTCTCTCACCATTTCCAATGGATACTGTGATTTCTCCAGGCAAATAGAAAAATACACGCAAAGTTAACTAAAGTCACAATGTAATTTTTAAACTCTTGGCTTAGACTAAGAAAAGTATAACCTACCAACAAGTTAAAGCTTCTTATACAAAGATTATTTATAAGTCTTTAACTTATCTCTATAGTTGTTGCACTTTGACTTGTTATTTTTTTAGAATCCAATAGGAAAGAAACTTAGATAACAGCAGATAGATTTATGCCATGGCCGAAAGTAAAAATGCTTTTGTGTTCATCGGTTGCTGTTGTCTTTGTTTTATGCCTGTTTTTACTTTGTTGTATTTGTGTGTGTTTTGCGTGTGTGTGTGAGCCAATTCAATTTGTAGTTTATTTATATGTCCATCTTTACATGTCTATCTCTTGAAACGAAACGAATTTGAAAAGCAAAGAAGCAGATATTTGGTTTTGCCGAATTCAATGTAATCACTTTAAATATACCCTGCACTTTAGAGGAATAGGAAAATCTTTCTAACATTTAAACCAATTTAGGTTAATCGCTCAAGTAGATATTTAATATTGATTTGTTTTATCGAAAGTCGGTTTGCTTACGATTTGGGAGTTCATGGAACTAAATATACCTTTTAACCTTCCTGAATATACTAGGGTACAAAAAAAAAATCAACAATACAGAAGTTGGAAAATTTCGTGTTAACATTGACGTTGCTTGCCATATGCTGTCCATGACGCCTCCTTCCCCCGCCGATACTCACTCAATAAATCGGGTGGTGGAGAGACAGGAAAAAAAATGGAAAAGTAAGAGCTGCTCGGCTCCACACTCTATTCCACTTCACTTTGCGAGGCGCTACGGCATGTCAGACGCTTGCCCCGTCACTCCGACAGTTTGCTCTGAAAACCTAATGTCAAAGTGAAGGCAGCAGCCACTTTTGGTGGCTTCGTCGTCACTTTAGCACTAACCAAATTTGCAGTCAAGTAATTTTTGGCTTTTAAGCTTTGCCAAACTGAGGGCGTTGATTGCGTTTCTACTCTCTTCGCTCTCATTCTCCCCGTCTCTCTCTCTCTCTCTCTCTGCCATGGCATCTTTTCATCTTCTGTCATCGCGCTTGAAGTCTTAATTAAAATGCAAGCGGGATGCGATCCCAAATACTTATGCACCACTCGAACCAGCAAGTGCATCCGAGTGAGCTTTATTGGTTGCCATTGGCATTGGCAGCAGGGATTATTAAAAATGCAAATTGCAAATTACACTAGGCTACACGCAGCCACTAAAAAGCAAATGGAAGAAATCATTTGCCAAACTATTGATTGCCATCAGGATATCGATTAAATACAAATTTGATTGATTTTCAATTTAAAACCATGTTCTTTTTGATTACTTTTTGAAAATCTTAACAAATATTTCGTCAAACTAAAAGCAATTTTAAGTATCAAGATTTTTATCTTTTTATTTATTGCATTTAGCTGCTAATATAAGAAAAATATTGATCAAAATCTTTTAATCCTCACTCAAGCAATTTGTGTCAAATAAACCAGGATATAAATTATTTGCATACCTCAAATCTGATTGCTTTTAGGTATCAACTGATTGTTGTTAACATACATATGTATATCTATGTATAAATGTAAAAATAAATCCTTTGGTTTATGCAATTTACCTGCAAAGAGAAAGAGAGAGAGAGACAAATATTATTTATTTAATTTTGGACATGTTGATGGGAAATATTTTTTGGCAATTAAAATGTATTATCGAAAATTATCATCTATAAAATGAAATTCTCCAAAAACCCAAAAGGAGGAAGACGTTTCGGAATTTCCCAACCCGCCTCCTCACCCATATTTAATAATTTTGAATATTTGGAATATGAAAATTTTGTTGTTGCTGGCATTTTATAACCAAATAGTTAGTTAGCTAGTTATGCTCAGGTTTAATTAAAGTCAATTCCCTTGATTCCCTTGATTCATCCTTCCTTCTTCTGGCATTGCCGAAAGCTGGCCTAGTCATCTGATGCCTATGTATATGCCGGTTTAGCTACTACCTACTCCTTCCTCATTCCAAGGATTCCCCATACCCCATTACAGATTCCCCAATCCCCATTCTGTTGTAATTAGTTTGCTCAATAGCAGAGCTTTGCACACACACAAACACAATATGGGCAAAAGTAAATCTTTGATTTTCAGACTCAATATTCAATGTTCGGAAGAGGAGGGGTGAAGTGGTAGTCAATAGGCTATTGGCTATGGCTATAGCTTTTGCTTTGGCTTTGGCTCCAGCTTTGGCTTTGGCTTCGGTTTGTCCTTTAAATTCATTTTTGGTTTTCAGTTTTACTTTTGATCTGGCTGAAGGAGACACAAGAAATACCAACTGCAATAAAACCAATAAAACGGCAAAGACAAATGTAGGCTACAGTGAAGCTTTGCTAACTAAAATGACTGCCTATTTTATAATAAACAATAAGGAATTATGAAATTAGATTTATATATTATCAGTTAACAATCAGCAGTTGATTTAATCTTGCCATCTTTTATTTTAATGCAAATATAATGAATCAGAAATCAGAAACTTGATTTTATTCGACGTGCTGAGATTGCGTCTACTGTCATTAATCAAATTTCTTATCTAAAAAGGATTTTTTAGATGCTTTAAGGGAAAACATTTCAATAATAATTGATTTTCTGTCAATAAGAAAGTTACATTCTTTTTAGTTTTTCATTTGGGATCTGTTCGATAGCAAATACCATATGATATAAGGAATGCTAGATGTAAAGAAATTTCCTTACTTAATCATTTTAATCAATCACATTCATATTGAGCATTTTCAGGACACAAGAACAACATTTTACTATACATGTACTATACATGGATGTGTCTTGTGTGTGTGTTTGCAGAAATGTATGTGTATGGACGTTTTGTCTGTGGGCTAAAAAGGCGCGCTTGGCTGCACTTGAAATGAAGTTTGTTTCTCTGTGCTAGTGTGTCTCTGTGTGTGTGTGTCGACGACTGTCTTTTGTGCAATATCTTCATCTCGCCGGCCTGGTCTCCCCTTTTTGGGCCCCCCTACCGTGCATTCCTTCGTCTCTTTTCCCAGTGTCTGTGTGTCGTTTTCTTCATTCTGTTTGTGTGCTTTGAGCTGTATTAAATATTTTTCTGCTTGCATTCAGTGCAATTGTGGGCTGCTTTTCATTTGCAGTCACCGTACGTGCACTTCACATATCCATATATATTCGCGTATACACAAATATATATATTTATACACTATATACATATATAAATATACCTCTATGTGTGTGTGTGTGAATTTGTCTGCAACTAATCTCATAAATCCCAAAGGTAAATATACACAAACAAGGAAAACGTTTAAAAAGAATTGCTCAAAACTTTTCTGGTTCCTTCGTTCCTTCCACATGCATTCATATATGTATGTATGTATATATTGTAGGTGTGCATGTGTGTGTCACATCATTCAAAGCAGAAGACGTACATTTATTATATAGTTATAAAGCTATCCATGGTACATACATCTATTTATTCATATATATATATATATAACATTTTTCCTTAATGTCACTGGGAATGCATTTTATTTCCCATTTAATTTGCGGTCCACAGAGCATTTCCAACTAAATGCATCTTGGACAAGTTGGACGCAAGTATGTGAAGGGTCCTTGCGTATGGCATCCTCTTACCCCTTTTGGGACATCTTGCATACTCGCAATTTTCTTTTGAAATTTGAAATCAATGTCCTGTATTAAATTAGTAAAGGATACCGAATGATGGCATTTTTTACTTACATTGCGATGCATCGGCAAGACAATGGAAAATTTTCAATGTTAAAATAAATAAAATGAGGACTTCATTCAGGAGGGCAATCTCCTATCAAACCTGCTTAGGAATTTCATTCTAATTTTATTCCCTTATTTCATTTGGCTTTATAAGCCAAAGCGATAAGCGTTTTTTCTTTGGGAGGGGGGCGGTATGAAGTCGGAAATGAGTTGAGGTGTCGACACAGTTGACTTTTTCTTTCCGTGCCAAACTTATTTATGCCTCTGCTGACTGACACACAAAATTCATTCAAGCTGTCCAAGTTATTGAGTTGCCACAGCACCAAATGGGGAAAGGAAGTTTGAGTTGTTAAGCTCATTGGGGACCTTCTATCTGTTAAGACCACACACACACACACACACACACACACACACACACATACAGAGACAGATTCATAGGCACACATACACATACACTAACATGACCAATGCCATGTTTCATTTTCGTTAGAACAAGTCCAGAGATACGAGGGAAAGTCAACAGATTGAAGGAGAAAAAAGTTAACGCTAGCGAATTGTCCTTGGGATTTCAATGTTTTTCTTTCTTTGTCCTTCCTTTCCCCTTTCTATTGTTATGATTTGTGCAGATTTTGTATATGTGTATAGTAAATTTTCCAAAAAACTAAGCCAGGGCTAAAAACTTATCAATTTTTTGTTGCTTTCATAATCCCAATATATATCTTTACCTGTACTTTCTCTATATATTTTGATATACATTTCCTTAACTGAGTAGATCAGCACTGATCAGCATTTTATTTTTCTATTGGCTTTATCCATCCCTGGCTTCTGTTCAGTTTTAACTAGCTCTTTTTGACCAGTTGACTCTTATTTTTTGGGCGTCTTTGTCTCTGCATTTTATTTATTTTCGTTTACCAAATTATTTTCTAGTCCCACTCACACACACACACTCACACATAAGGAGCAAGGACTCGTTTTTGGTCTGCCACACACATACACACACACACACAAACACACATCATAAATATGCTGAGGAAAACTGCCGTTTTGTCTCTTTTTTGTTGTCCTTGCATAGAAATTACTTTTACTAGGGAAATGGAATTTTCTTTCTTGTGTTGCCATTGCCGTTGTATGTATGTACATAGTTGTTGTTGTTGTTGTTGGTACTGTTGCTGCTGTTGTTCATACTGCGGCGATTATGCGACACCCGAACAATTTAGCCCCTGGGCCAGCGGGGGCGCCAGAGAATGCCACAGAATGTAAAAAAAGGGATCATAAGCAGAAAAGCATTTAATATTGTTGCCATATTTTCTGTAACTTTTTATTTTTATTATTATAAATTTCCTTGTTGTTATTTTGGTCCTTCGCCTAAAGTATTTTATACATTTCTCACACTTACTGCACTTAAACACTGCAGTATAAATCACTTTCACAGCGTATAGAATATTCGGTTTTGTTGAAACTAGTTTGAATCTTATTTTCAATTTTCCCTCTTCGATTTAAATGCAAATTGCATATGCAGCATACGGTGCGTATGCGTGATGTCAGCATGATTAATTAATGAGACTGATAGCGATAGCAAATGAGTTGAAGCGAGAGAGATAGATAAATGAAAAGAGTGAGCGGGATAAATAAAAAAGAAACAAGAGCAGAGAGTGAAATAAGTGGGACAGGTGTGTGCCGGGGGAGGGGACGTGAGCATAATCATTAAGAGCAATTGCGAAAAACTGTTGAAACAATTAATTGGCCAGCAAATTTGGTTTTAATTTTGCATTACGCACAGGTTAGTTATAAACTATAAAGTACGGTAAGCATTGGCTAATAAAAACACAGTCCCATTCGCGCCATTGTCGTGTTCACTTACTTACTCTACAAAAGCCAGAAAACTGTAACTCGTTGGCAAATAATTTTTGTCCCATTATCCCAATTGTTTAAAACCAAGTTCTTTCTCTTCGGTTTACGTAACCAACGAATTTCGCTATAGTTTTGCTTCACTGTCCTTGCTAGCTTAAATTGCAAACTAATTAGTATAACACATGAAAAAAACATTTAATTTAAGTCCTTTCGATCTCATCGTTTTACCATAATCAGACAGTTGCCCGTTCTTGAACCGCAATGATGCTTAACAAAAAGGTATCAAATACTTCGATACATTTCGATAATTTTAATTTCGTGTAACAGGGCGTATGGGTAATAATGTTTTTTAGCGAGGGAGGTGGGCGATGGGTTTGCGGGGGGTGTTGGAAAATAGATGACCACAAATTGAATAATTGCATGAGTTTTTGGTTTTTGCTTTTCTTTTTTCTATTTTAGCTTGTTTTAACACAAAAATTGCAGAGCTTGTTAAATTTCCCACGCTTCTTCAAAGGCAACGAAAAGCAAAAGAAAAAATAACACTGTTAGAAAAGAAGTATGGGTGCAATAATAGGGGTGAGGTGGGTTGAGGTGGGCTTTGGTGGATGGAAAGTTGCTTGGATGAGGGGCAGATACGAGGGGGTAAACCATAACAAAATGCTTCACACACACACAGATATATACTGAGAGGGAAAATCATGATAATTGAATGAAATTGCATGTCAACAGTGGATTAGCAAACACACACAGTGAGAGTGAGTGAGAGAGAACGATATAGGGAACGAATAGAAAGAGAGAGAGAGAAAGTGGAGTAGACACCAATGGAGAGAGTAAGAGAAAGAGAGGAAAATTATATAAAAATTGCATTGAAATGATTATTTGAGAAAGTAACTGAAATGTGGCATGGCAGAAAGAGCAGCAGCCACCGCATCTTGTATTTGTTCCCACGAAGACAAATAAATATACATATATACATACACACACATACATACATATGAATATGCTCGTTACGCCTCTTTCTCTCTCTTTCTCTCTCTCACAGAAGCATCTCCACTCACTTAGACTGTCTGCCTCGTTCATCCACTTGAGGCTTAAAACCAACAACTTGCCAGCACGCAAGCCAAACGAGTGCTCTTCAAAGAGGCAAAAAGAACGAACAGCAGTAGCAGAAAAAGCAGAGGAATTCCATGCCAAATTCAGGACTATTTCTGGTCCATCTCATCCGCCCATTTCGCCCAACTCGCAGCAGAGAAACACAATTCCGTATTAAAAACAATGAACTACAAATTGCGTGGGGCAGGAGACGTAATATATAAAGGAGTTGCGATTCGCATGCGAGTGGTACCTACCACAAAATAAAATGCAAGACAAACGAAACCAATTCGAATCAAGACCCCGCCCCTCTGCATTGAGGCATCGAAAAATTTCTTTCCACACAAAGCAGCAACGCGGCGTATGCGTAATATGTGAATTCAACAACAAAAAAAAAACAAAAAACCCAGAATCAACATGCAGAATGAAAACAAACAAAATATAAGTATAAAATGCTTTAACAACAAATTGCATTGCATTTTTGTTGCTGTTTTTTCTTCTGAAATGAAAGTGAAGGCTTTAAAGCCCGGGAATAAACATGCAGAAAGCCTTTTCCCTTTTCTGATCTAGTGATTTGTTGAAGTTCTTGAGAGATTACATCATACGTTTGCTCTTTCCGGGGCATTAATTGGATTGTTGTTTGGTTTGTCGGCTTAGAAACGTTGCAACAAATATAATTCCATGACTAATTAGGTTCTTAATTTTCATAATCCTCTGCACTCAGTCCTGCAGTCCCTGTTTAGACAACTCATTCGTTTTTTTGTTGTCTTGGGTTTCTCAACATCCTTTTGTTATATTTTCTTTTACCTGTTGAGTCAAGTTGATTTTATTTAGAACATCATTTGCTTGGGTCTGGCAAGCATATCAAAATAATCAAATGAAATGTCTTTAAACAATTTTGAAACACTTTCACAGTTGATCCCCGTTTGCTCTGTGAATGCCACACCCACCACACTGCAGTTACCCGCCACTGAATGTGGCACTCCCACAACTGCCATAAATGTACAAGTTCGAGAGCATTAAAAAAGCAAAGTGCATTGCCATATTAAGCGTCTGTGCAAACGTGTGCACATTTACTATATACATTTTTATATATTTATATTTATATGAATTTTTTTTTCATTTAAGTAAGTATATGTAAGTGTGTGCGAATGTGTGTGTGTGTGAGTATGTCTGGGTCTTTATGTGTGATACTTTTACTGACACAAACAAGCATACAAACAGGCAAAAGTTTCAATTTCAACAATTGTTAAATTTTTGCACGCACAAGAAATAAAGATGAACGAAACTCCCCAAAACACATACATACATACATATACTTATGAAAAAGTTGGTGGCGAGGGGTTAAGCCACATGCAACAACACAAAATGTGAATGACCAGAGTCACAGTCAGAGTCAGAGTCAGAGCCAGAGCAAGACCAAAAACCCCAAAAGACCAACATCAAGACCAAGACCAAGACCAAAAAGCTGCCACGTCGTCAAACTCCATCGACAATGTGAGCAATGAGACAAAAGTGCAAACACATTTTACAGACACATTGGAGCAGAAATCCATTTTACAGCAAGTTATGTAGCGAAAATAATACATTTAGATAAATAAATTACCTCTTTATGGGAATCAAATACTATATTAGATAAAATGTTTTCAACGATAATGTAAAGGCGAAGAGAGCTGGGTTTCCCTTTAGTTTACTTTAAATATCATTAAGGGGTTTCATATCTTATGATTAGAAAACTCAAAAACTTTCTTAAAAGACTGTCTAGACTCTAGAGGGATTTTAAGGGAGAGCAACTTGTTATTAAACTGCATTCCAATAAACATTTTAAGCATCATTTATTCTGAAATATTCTTGTATACTTTTGAACCACTGTGGTGACACTGCTTACGTTGCATGGCTTGGATTTATGCCCCATCTTTTGTGTATACGTGTTAGAAATGGACAGGCAACAACGTAACATCAACGAAGCCCAAAGAAAGAAGAAAAGGCACACACACACACACACACACACACACACACAAAATGTTTCGTTGTCAATTTAAGTTGCTGTGCACGTCTAATTAAATCAACATTTCGTTGCGGTTGTCACTCTCCATACTCAAAACTCAAACGCAAACCCAAACCCCTCCCCCACAACAAGCGCCCCATTGATATGTTACACTTTTGCCCATCTGTCATGATCGGAATTCAATTATTTCATTATCGACAAGCCAAAGTGTCAAAGTTATTCCAAAGAAATTTCAATTAAATGCGCAAAAATTGTGCGTGCACATACGTTCAAGGCCGGCAAAAAGCACAGATTTCCAAGTCGAGCACATTTCAATGAGAATCTGAATATGAATGATTACACTCGACGAAATAGAGTAAAGAAATACATAAGTCATTTATTTAAGAAGATGTGCCAAATGAGTGTAAACAATTTGATCACACGAATCTAACTTAGTTTAGTTAGTTTAGTTTCAATGTTGAATATTGGACAATTTTTCTCACAGTGTGAACATGTACTTGAACGTGTAAGCAAAATGCCAGGTTGACACAGTTTATGGGTGCCTCAAACTGGTCCTCCGGTCAACACTGGATCTTTCTGCTTTCTTGTGTCTACTGCCTAGTGCCTAGTGCCTAGTAACTGGTGATTGCTGCCTGCTGCCTAGTGCGAGGGTATCTAGCATCTGGCATCTGTCATGGCAATTATGGCTTTGGGACTTTATGCAGAAATTAACAATTTCCGCTGTAAACTCGTTTTTGGCCAAAGATCGAATAGAGTTGAGTTTGGTTTTCCTTTTTGGAGCCAGTTTTTCCTTCTCTTTCTCCAGGTAATATGCAATTAGTTAATAAAATCATGTTTGTCATCTATGTGTGTCTCTGTGCGTGTGTGTGTGTGTGTGTTTGTATGTGTCATTGACTTTTGAAATTGATTGTGGCTCAAACGGCGGAAACTAAACGACTTGTTGTCCCTCTTTCCCTTGTATCGACTTTGTAAAAGAAAACCTGGACAAATCAATTTGCACACAAAACAGCATGATACACGCACAAATACACATACGTCTATATATACACGCGCGTATACACGCACACACACACACATACGTACAAATCGAATTGAGTGTTGATTTATTGGCCATGATCTGATTTTGAACAAACAAGAAAACCCATTTAGCACCATGTCCAGGAATAAATAAACTGACACACACACACTCACACACACACATTCGCTCACCAGGAGGGGTAAGGGTAGCAAGAGCAAGACAGAAATATGTCAAATGGCGCACATAAATCTAATTGAATTAGCGTACGAAAATCAAATCAAAAGCTCTTCATGTCCAAGCTAAAATGGGGTAAAACATACAACAGAGTGATGAAAAACAACAACGACAACAACAACTAAGTATATGTTGGAAAAGAAATTGACACTTTACAATCGGAAAGACGATGCCAAAGAGGATGATTGGGTGGCAGAGGAAAGGTGGGGGAAAAAATAACGATAAGGGGAAACGAAAAGGCAACGCACTCTTATGTGGTGTGAATTCAAGTTGAATGAACTTGGTCGCTAATGTTTGCTACTCCCTCTTTACTATACGAATTGTCTGTTTATATATGCATTTGTATGTATGCAAGTGCAAGCAATTCCTCAAGGAATTTTCCCGATTTCCCCTAACGTCGCCAATGACAAACTTAACCTGTGACAAGTTTTTCTTCCACCTGGAGCTTCTTAGAAAAACAAATTACATTTCATGAATATTAATTGACAATTTCTTCTAGGTTACTAATAAGTTAATTTCACATAGAACATTAAACGAAATTTACATCAAGTTTGTTTACAACTAAAGCACAAGTTATGGTCAGATCCTTAATGATTGTCATTCTACTTGTCGATCATTTTTTATTATCAATAGTTTTGTTTTGTTTATAATTTGCAACGATTTTGAAGCGTAGACAATTTCACGCAAAGAAAATGAAATAAAATATGGCGAGACGAGTTAACTACTTCCTAATTGTTTTTCTTTTTCTTTTTGGCTAATTGGTCAAATTGGTTTGACTGAAATTCGTTTTGCCAGTTTGTGTATTTGAAAAGACTTACCACGCTTGATTCAAGCACCCAACATAATATTTGAGACAAACTCATTGTCTATTTGCCATAGCAAAACAATTCATTTTTCATGTATGCGAAGAGCAGTCCAATTGTCCGCCAATGATGTGTCAAATAATCGTCGCTTAATGCTGGCATCACACAATGCAAACACGTGTCTGTCAAAAGAATCTTGTGTCCAGAACTATTCATCATGATGCTGTTGCTTCTCCTTCTCCATCTCCATCTCTATCTCTATCTCTAGTTCCAGTTTCAGTGCCTCCTCTTCCTTCACAATCTCATACTCTGTTCTATCATCTACTTTGTTTGCTCACAGCCAGACAACAACAAAGAGTAAATGCTAATAGCATGGCAAATTAAATTTTCACACTCTGCCCGCTATACACACATACACATCTATGCGTTCTATCTGTGCGTGTGCGTGTGTATTTGAGCGTTAGATTCTAATGTAATACAGAATTTCAATTTTTGGGATAGCTTTTTATTTAATTGAATTTTCTCTTTTTTCTCTTTGGTTTTCCTTTCTTTTTTTTGTATCTTTTTTTTTTGAATGTGTGTATGTATGTACATATATAAAAACATTTTTTGCAGTCAATTATGTCGGCGTTAATTTCATTTATGCTCTGGCATGAAAGCCATTATCTCTTTGCCATGGTTCTTTCTATCGTCCTCTAACATTTTCTATCACTAAGTTTTGTGGACCTTTATTTGGTCCTTTTACACACTTTGATTTTTATAAATCTCTAAAGGAACAATGAAACATTTATGCATTGCTTATTCTTAGAATCGATTCCAGATCGAATTTATAAATAAGGTACTTGCAATGGCTTGATCCTTATAGAAACCAAAACACTTCCAGTGCTTTTCCAGTCCCAGTTGAACAAAGTTGAAAGGGTATTTCATATATTTACTTGTGGATTCAGCAGCAAGGGTATACGATACTACGATACATTGTAATGTTAGATGGTGGGCCCTTTTTTTGCTGTTGCTTCTGTGTTGTAAGCGCCATTTAAGCCGACATCCAGCTGTCAATATGTGAATGTATGGGCACATGCACATTTGTTATCTTTCTCGTTCTAACTTTCGTCCTGTCTCCATCTGGCCCCCAGCCCTCTGGCCCTCTCTCTTTCTCTCGTTCTCTCTCTCTTTTTCTATCTAACTGATGCGTGTGTGAGAACTGACGGCTTAATCGTTGAACGAGGCGAACAACAACCAAAACAACAAAGAAAACAAAAGCAAAACAAAAAAACCAAAATAAAATAAAAATCGAGAATGGAGAAACAATATTTCGCCAATGCATGTAGTTACCCCCTTGCCCCTCTAACCCCTCCTTTACTACAGCCTCCTCGACCATGTCCATTTAAACTATCTCTTTCAGTGAATGCCTGTTAGAATTCATTCTAGGACCTTAACTCTAAATCCGAGCGTCTCCCTCATCCTTTCTGTTCAGTTCTGGCATTTAGTCAGGCTTTAAGCTTGGTTGAACTTAAAGTTCATGTAGGATTTATGGCTTTTATTTGTGAAGGATTCCTTTTCACTCTTACTAACACGAAGAGCAAGATTAGAATAACTGTTTTAAAATTTGAATATTTGATGCTGTATAAATTTAATAAATTTCATTGTTATTATGTTAACGATTTCTTATAAAATCCAATCAAAATAATGGTTCGTAAGTGCAATGTATCCTGTCATTTCTAAGGGAAAGGATTGTTTTCACTTCTAGGAGCGTATGTATACCTAACAATTTCAGATTTAGAATTAGAGCTTAGGTGATATTTTCGCTGTTTAGTCTTTAGTTTAAGTCAAACGTTACGGTTATATCAGATCTGATAGATTGAATCAAATGATACTTGTATTTGTAGGATTAATCTCGAATATAAGCTAATTGGAACTATTTTTGTATAAAACCCTTTTGGATATCTTTGTTTAAGCTTTGTAAAACTAAAATAACTTTATACCTATGCATTTTGTATGGTTAAAGACAAATGTTGAGTATGAAATGAGTATTTAAATTAAATTTCATTGATTGTTATATTTTTGGGATTTATTCTATTAAATTTCTATTCACATTGTCCCTTTTATCGGAATCTTCCTCGCCTCTGTCTTGTCATCTGTTTCGGTCCCTCAAACTATAAGTTATTCCATTTATTTGCTGTGCATTTCTTTTAAAATGATTTAAGCAATTTTATGTTGTTGTTGTTTCTGCTGTTGTTGCTGTTGCCGTTGGGCGATGGTCAACCTGACATGTGAGCCACAAGGCACGAATTCAAATGCTTAAACTGTGGTACACATTGCAACAGTAATTGTTGTTGTTGTTGTTGGTGTTGCTGTTGTTGTTGGTGTCGGATCTACTTCAGGCTTCAATGCACAGTGGAAGCAAAACCAAAGTCATAAAACAACAACTGTAACAGCAGCAGCAGCAGCAGCAGCAGCAGCAACAACAACAACACCAACATAGACAACCAACTGGTTAGAGACATTTTGGCCAACAGGAGATGGAGATGGAGATGGGAATCGAATCGAATTTGAAAGAGGGAGCCGGTTTCACTGCATTTCCTCTAGTTTTGCAGTTGGTTTCTCTCTGTCTCTCTTTCCCTCTCCATCTGTCTCTCTTTCTATTTTTTGTTTGTTTTCATTTGTTTTGTTTAGTAGTATGTGAAAGCCAAAACAAATTAACAACAACACTTGAAAAACATTGAAAAAATACAAAACTAATGGAAATCATGGTAAGGCAACGATCTCGAGATACCCACTAAGGCTTAAAGATATGCTTTAAGCAACCCTTTTCAAGAATAGTCACTTTAATTAAGCTTAATCAATATTAAATGGATCAGGTGTACATATGGATGGATATATTCTTGGTCGTTACGAAACCCTTTATACTCTCTGCTTATAGGGTATCTGTAAATCTCTTTCACATAAACATACGTGTAAAAGAGAGCAGCTGCAAATGAGTGAGCGAGAAAAAGGCACAAAAAAAGAAATAAAAATGGTTAGAAATTGGAACAATGACCGCCAAGTGCTGCTGCTGCTGCTGCCTACAAACGTTGACTCCTTCTCACTGTTGCCAAAGACCGGCGTCGCGGTTCATTCACACATTTCAGTAATTTGTTTTTGGAGCTTGAATTTCATGG
This sequence comes from Drosophila equinoxialis, assembly GCA_018150345.1. Taxonomy (NCBI): domain Eukaryota; kingdom Metazoa; phylum Arthropoda; class Insecta; order Diptera; family Drosophilidae; genus Drosophila; species Drosophila equinoxialis. Next base: position 1,250,678 of record JAECWI010000238.1, on the reverse strand, counting down.
CTCTCTCTCTCTCACACACATACAATCTCCCCTTCTCTTTCATTTGTTTTCTACTCTTTTAACAATTTGTTGGTCAATTGCTATATACAATTTTCTTTGATAATTTTTGCTTGTTATGCTAAATAGAGTTTCGCTTTACTACCAATATTGTAAAAGGTTTCTTTTTCATGTTGATTCTCACTCACCCTTGGGAGCCCTTGCTGCTGACCTAGGACTAATCAAATTTCGTTGAATATATGTAAATGAATGATTCTAGCAACCAACGCCTGGTTATGCATAATAAAGTAGTCTACACTGATCACAGTGGTTCAAAAATTTACCTGCAAATGAAAAGGAAAGAAAACAACATAATTAATTAATATAAAACAAAAAAAGAAAATGTTTTATAGAAAACTTTTTACAAAGAATAGGTCTGTGCTTGAAAAATATCAATACATATTTCCAAGTTTCTTTAAATGATTATGATCAAGACATGAGTTATGATGATATTCGAAATTACGTAGATCAGAGTATGTTTCGTATTGAAGGGTAATGAAATGAATTGAGTGTGGGTCTTTACTTAAGGGAAGGTGGGAAGATTTATCTTTCAAGTGAATGTTTTTAAGATTATCAGAATGTAGGCGACACATTATTCTTTTCGATACAGTCCTTATGTACATCTGCATAGTTATGTATATTGGTATAAAATTTATGAATTATATTTATGCATTGCAATTCGGTTGGATATATTAAATTGCAACAATTTCTTCTCTCTTCTCTCTCCCTCTCTCACACACTATTTCTGTTTCCGTGTTGTTGCTTTAGCTTTTGTTGTTGTTGTTGTTGATGATGATGGGGAAATGCCTTTGAGGCTTAACTTTTAATTGCAATTTTATGCAGTGCATTGTTGTTGCTATAGTTATTATTATTAATAATATACAAATATTTGCGTTGGTGAAAGGGCTACTCGAAATAGTTAACAATAACCAGTAGAGAATCAGAGACGAAGCCGCTGCTGCTGCTGTTGCGGTAAAAATAATAGTATTACTACATATTACATTAAGAATCGATTTCAAGAGAATCATATTTGTTGTAAAAGTATTGACATTTAATATTTGAAGTTACATTAATAATAATAAATAAATGATCATGATAAAACAACTAATTAGCTTGAAACAAGAGTAAGTAAATCAACATCAACAAAATGAATTGTGCCTAAGCATCGTTCCAATTAACAAAATCATATTTGTGGTCAATTAGATAAAGCGATTGCAATGGTGGAACACACACACACACACTCACTTGAAAAACACAAAACGCACAGTTCATAATCATATTTAATTTAAGAAGATACATATATATTTCCCTCAATTCCTTCATTAACGCAAAAAGAGCGAGAGAAAGAGAGAGAGAGAGACTAAGTGACTAACGAAGTGGGAGTAAGAGTGAGAGAAGAAACTTTTCAAGTGGCATTTGGCAAGTTGCGGCGAATGGCGTTAAATAAATTATATTAAATACAAAATTGTTCTTCTTTATTATGATGAGAACACAATGACTGAATAGAACCAGGGATGGAACATTCTTGCAAACTAATGTCATTACGGTTTTGATTGTTATCCATAGAAGTAGAATGAGATCAAGTACAAGTCTCACAATTCCTTTGTAGATTGACAAATATTTATTTTGCTGACCTGAGACATTATCGCATCGACAACGAAATACCCTGCCCAGAGCCATGTGGAACTTTCTTTGATTCTTTCATTGTAATATAAATTGATTGCAGTCTTTTGATTTTAAATTTGTAAATATTCTCTTATTAGGCAATTCAGAATTCATAACTACTTTAAATTTTGAAAATTTTCATGTAAGATTTTGAATTTCAATAAAGGTAGGTAAGATAAAAAACAAAACAAAATATTCTAATAAGAAACAAATCTTTATACAGTAGAATCCGGTTATAACGACGCTCAAGGGACCGACGATTTTCGTCGTTATATCCGGAAGACTTACTAACCGGAGGCCCCTTCACATAAGTTTGTATTAGGACCAACCAATCACTTATCGAACTTTCGTCGCTATAACCGGACGGACATTATAAGCAGAGTCGTTATAACCGGATTCTACTGTATTAAAGCCAAAGGTTATTCCAAAATACATATTACCGATTGTTGCACCCACTCCCGATATAGATACCGATTATGTACATACATATATATCGTTATATAGCCTAATATAAATACATTGATTTTTTCATAATTAAAATAATTGCTTAAATCAATTAAACAAGAAATAATTTTGGGACTGTTCGAAGTATTTGTACTTCATTTAATTAAAAATGAAAAATCATTCAACTCGAAAGAAAAGAAAGCCTGAAGCCATATTATTGACCCATTTACAAGTGTTTAAAAGTTGAATCACTTCATTGACCTAGGAATTGGCGCCAAAACAAAAAAAAAAACAAACAAAAACAAAAACAAATACATATAAACAACAACAATTGCGACTGCTGCACTTGAAGTGCATTTCAAGCGCAAACTCCGAGACGTCGACGGATGTGGGGGAAACGAACTTTGGTCAGTGGGGTATTGGCGGATTGGTGGTTGATGATTGGGGCGGTGAGGAGGAGTGGCAACCAAAAACGGAGGCAGATGGCAGGCCAAACGCGGTTGCGAGGCATTGAAACCAATTAACGAACAATCAACTCGGGCAACCGCAAAATCCAAAATGTGCAGAGGCCAGAAAGAGTCTTCCGACTCTTCCACTCCATGTGTCCATGTGGTGCATTATTAACTGCGCTAGTCTGTGTATGTCTGTCCATCTGTCGGTCTGTCTGTCTGTCTCTCAGTCTGTCTGTCTGGTCTGGCGGTATTTGTGCTCTGTGTGTGAGTGTGCAAAATGCAATTTTATATAAAATATGCATGCCAATCGAAATGAGAAAGTTGTATATGTATACAAAAGCATTTATGTATACTTATATACTTATGTATTTAATATATATGTACATATACATTATATCTATGGCCGATATACTATAGATACATGTTTTTGTATATATCATTTGTATTAATTTTGTAATTTTCAATCTCGGCATTAACTTTGTTTCTTTAATAATTTGCAGCAATTTTAGTGAAAACATGACAAATAACAAACAAATAAAAATAATAATCAACATTTTAATTAAACTACAAAGAAAGCAACAACAACAACAACAGCAACAAAATTAATAAATCATTTCCATTTTAAACGACAAATCAAATTACATTTAAATATGTTTAAATTGAGTAAACACCCTAAAGGTGCAATTTGCCAAACAACATAAGTGAGAGTGAGTAAGAGAGAAAGACCCAGACAAACAGACAGACATTGACAGAGGGATAGATAGATGGATAGAGGGACAGAGATAGATATATGAAAGAGAAATCCATTAATCATATTAACCAATAAACCGACTATAATCATTTTGAACTGAAAGCTACTTTTCATTTTTCAAGCCACTAAAAACTTTACATTGATTTCTATTAAAAACACTTTACGCAATTTATTATTTGAATAAACGAACTAAAATATGGAAAGTGATTAAAACAAAGCTCAATATTTTATAGATAATGGACATGGCAATGAATTGTACGAGTTTTGAAATCAATGTTCAGTTAATATATTGAATTCTCGATATTTGCAATTACGGCGACTTATGTCACATCTAAACTAACATTTTAGTTTAACTTTCAAATGCCAGAAATCTCTCTAGAAATTTCAAAGTTAATTGTTTTCCCAAATCCCCCAAAACGAATTGGCAGCTGGTCATAAATCTTAAAAAACTCATTTTCGCATTTATTTTAGGACTTGCAGCTAACAATAATTAATGAACAAATCAATTGTGTAACAGCCCTTTGAATTGAAAAAATTAACAGAAAATTATATAAATTTACACCGAGAAGAATCAATTTCCTTGATAACTGCTTAAAAACTGAACTCCAATTGGTTCTTGGTTGTCATTGATGCTGATGACGAATAAACATATATAACTTTTGAGATTGAAAATGTCTCATTTGCTGAGTTACAAGTATATAAAGTAGTTTTTTAATGCCTTTAGCAAGGATAATATGAAAGAAACGAAACTAGCTATGATTACATGAACAATCATTAAGGGTATATAATATTCCTTGTTTCTGAACAATAATTAAGATATATCTATTCACGATGTATATCAATGTGACCGCTTTATAAGATACATTTAATTACTTCACCAAGAGATTTAGTCCATAGATTAATTAATTTCTTAAAAAGACGATGTCTGATCTTTGGTCATTTGGACATTTTACATGATTTCAGATTGCCCTTTTCTATCGAATAATGATTAAAAATGTTGCTAACAATATCTTTGCTATACATATTTTAATTTTCATTGTCATTTATTTGACCTTATGTATCAGTGATTGACTTATGTCGGTCAGTTTCTCACGTATCTGTATCTGTGGCTTGATTGGGTTTAGTTGTATCGACCACCCTCCACCCCCAGTCGGCCGGTCCCGTCAAGACCCATCCCCGTCCGGCAATCTATCTGCTATATGTATACCCCTTACGCCTAGTCACGTATTTTAATTAAAACGCAAGTTCTGCACAAAACCGAAATAAAATCAAATCCAATTTGTGTCCACGTTTTTCGCATATTGTAGAAAACCCGCCTATTAATTAGGCAAAAGCCAAACTGCAAAGCGTGCGAGTAACGGGAAAAACGTGGTGGGGCCGCTGCTGGTGGTGCTGAGAGGGTTGAGGGAACGTGTGTGGGGTGGGTAGAACAAGGTCTGCCCTCAAAATAATATAAGCTGCCTAATTATGGGCGTTTAGGCGTGGCAGAAAATTTAAATGTCGCCTGGGATAGACAGAATGAAAATAAAAGGGAGACAGAGAAACAGTGAAAAGGGGTGGGGGGGGCCGGCGAGAGATAGAGAGAGAGAGTAAAGCATTTTACAAATTTTTGATTTGTGGCTGGTTTTGTGTTTAGTTTTTGTTGTTGTTGTTGTTGTTGTTTTTGGTCATCGTCGGTGCCGGTCACCAAATGTTGCTTATTGTTGCTTTTGCTGTTGTTGTTGTTGTTTGTTACTGTTGTTGCCTGTGGTCAGGCGCTTTTTGGGGGGTTTGTTCACCGCCATTGACCACGAAAATTGCCCATGCATGACATTGTACAGTGTGTCTAGTATACGATGATGGGGTCGAGGGGGTCACTGAAGAGAAGGGGATGTGGGTGGAGGGGAGAGGGGACGGCAATACTTATATGTATATGTATATAAACTATTTGTATGCGTGCGCTTTTCGTGTTAATAATAATTGACATTATCGTTCCAACTTATTCTCGTTCTCGTTCTGGTACTGATTCTGGTTGTGGTAGTTCGGATTCTGTTTGGCTTGCTCTATTTATTGGGCCAAATGATTGTTCGCCATCATGTTAGTATCTCCGCCCTTAGTTAAACCGCCAACCGTCACCCGGCAGCCCTTTGCCCACAATTTTCGACTGTTCGTTTATTGTCTGTTTTGTTATGCACGTACACACAGTTTGTTTGTATATGCTAGGTGACACAAACATTTGAATCAAAGTTTATTAATTTACAAATTGCTACACTTAACTACAGTGAAATGAGGGAGTTCATAGCCAAATACACACACACACACACACACACACACAGTGAAAGGGACACTTGACTAACGATGTGTGCGTGAGCGGGTGGTTTGGCCCAGTTTTTGGACTGTTAAGGTTAAGGGGTTCAGACCAAAGAAGAGGGTTTCAAGTGGCCACAAAGGCTAGTAATAATAAATAGACTCAAATGAAGTGCATTAGTAAAGAACTTAAAAAACAAAATTATCATTGACAATGACATCCATCAGATTAATGAACTTCAATCGTGTAAAATTCAATCATTTTATAAAGTGTAATTTAAAAAACTAAAGTAGCTATAAGAGAAGCTTTTCAAATGAAGTTGAAAAGCAAAATTTTGAATGACACAAAGTTATGATTGTATACACAAAAAGTTAATAGTCAATTTATACAAATAATACCTAAGTCCTTGAAAACAATTTGAGGAGTTATGAACCTTGTTGGAGTTGCCTTAGTTTCGGCTCGACCTGAACAAATAGAATATTCAGATAATTCAATTAATAAAAATCCATTTGATGACAGCGATTAAGCTTTATCCATTAAACACTTTAACTAAGGATCATCTCGATTAATAGTAAGATAACTCTGATTAAACAAATAGACAACTCTGTTAGAGATAGAACAAAAATCACTAAATGTAATCCAAACTTAATATATTATTTAGACCATATGGAAGACTCAAATGGATGTGAATATTTGTTCATCAACTCAGCTGAGAGCCGGTAAAAAATCAGTACTAAGGCCAGAAAACTGAAAACTTCATAATCACTTTATATGCAATGGCAAAATGTTTTCACTTCGTTTCATTATTGACAACGACAAAATTGGTTTCATTCCAATATTAAGTTTAGTTTTGATTTATCTTTTTTTGTTTTAGTGGTATTAGGACATTCGTATAAAGTGACATTTCTATAAATTGATCGACAACTGATGGCTTGTCAAATGGGTTTTGCCCGTTCAGAGTCAATGCAAATTTCACATTAATTATGCATTTTATTTTAAATGCTGCCATTTTCATTAACATTTCTGAAATGAAATTGAACCTACAAAAAAACAAAAAACAGAAAATAAATAAAAAAGGAGAAAAAACAAGCAAAAGTGAAATTCAATTTGCATGCAACAATTTTGATGTTGATCAATCAACAGCCATGCAGAGAGGCTCTTCTTTTCTTTCTGTGTGTGTGTGTATGTCACTTTTTTTTTTACATTATTGAAGTGTCCACGGGTCAAACACGTAATCAAATTGTAAAAATTTCAAAAGACAAAACACCAAAAACAAAAACAACAACAAAAATGGAAAGGAAAAAAAAATTTGCAAAACACAAAAATGAATGCGAAACTCAATTATTTGAGAGATGGGCACCTTGAATAATTGAATCAACCATTTCAGACAATCGACTCCGCTGACAGCTCAATGAAGGGTGATGGTTTTGGGGTCGCTAGGCCATAAAGGGGGTGGGAAACTGGGTTGCTGCTGGCAGGGGCATAACGTTTTGGGTATAGTGTGACCGATGGGGCGGGGCAAGGGCAGGGCCATGGCCATGTCCCGGTATCGGCATTGGTATGAAGATGAAGTCTACAATTGAATTACGAGATATCGAAGTCAGAAAATGTCAGTGGCGAAACAAAAAAAAAAAAAAATAAATAATAAAAACAAAAAGAACAAGAATGAAATGGAAATGAAAATGGAAATGCAATTAAAATCAAAGACATCTTGTCTATGACTCTGATGGTCTTTGCTTCTGACTCTCACTCGCTTTTCGTTCGAAGAATTGAAATGCCAAATCAATGATTGATTAGGGCCAATGAAATGGTATAGTGCAAACTAATGCCACTCACTTGGCTCTTAATCGAACCATATGTATATAGTATAATGGAGATGATCACATGATAAGGGCTCCAAATAGGATGGTTTTGAATCCATTGACCCATTCACAAGTTAAATGATTTGCCTTTCACATGACATTCGAAGAATTCTAATGGCAAATTGCAAATCTTCTTTTGGCAAATTAAATGCTTTTGGTTAGTTTTATGAGCATTTAAATATAAATAAAACAACTTGTTAAGAATTTAATTGCTCAATTAAAATGGATTTGCTCTGGCTTTTCTTTTTTTTTTTTTTTTAAATTTTTTATTATTATTATTGTTGTATGTTGCTTATTGTTTTCTCTTTTGTTGTATTCAGTTTTATTCCGCGGTACTTTCAACGCTTAATGAGCGCAAAATTGTCCACAAACTTTTATGATAATTTATATTCGTTTTTATTTATAAATAAATGTACATACACACACACATACATACATACATACACTGTATGTACAATTTATTTATTTGTTATTCTTTTATACAAATGCAAATTGTCATATGGATAATTGATAAGATAATGACAGTTCACTGGACGTTGTAAGACAATGAACTGCAAAGATTCTGTAGCAGCTGCATGATAATTTTTCTACTTATGTTTGTCTTCTGTTTGCTTGTTGGTTGCTTCGTTTGTTTGTTTGTTTATTTGTTTATTTGTTTATTTGTTTGTTTGTTGGTTTGTTGATTTGTCTATTTGCCTGTGTTTTGCTTGTGTACGTTGACTATTTGTCAATTTTCTAAGGCGCTTGCCGATCATATCAATTTCGCCCCCCGCCGTCATCAAAGGCAAACGAATAATAATTAGAATAGGGATTGGGGGAGATTGGACAGCTGCATGTGGTTTCAACTAGAAAAGAATATATGGGATTGAATTGATTCTTTCTTTAAAAACCACACCAGAGCCAAACCCCCTCTTATGCCATAAGCAAATAGAATGAACGACATTATTGATACAACAGCTTAAAGCTGACAGAAATGACAGAAATACTGTGGCGACTTTGAATTGTCCCCTAGATACAGGAAATATCTTTATTTTGGATTAATAATTTGTTTTCTGTATCGATCTAACCATACCCTATTCCATATAGAGGATTAACTTTTAGCTAAGCTTACAAGAAAAATTTGACTGAACATTTTCAAAGTTTTCCAAAGTGACAATTTATAGCCTCTATATAGACACGAATATGAATTTATGTGACCTCAACAATTTATTTGTATCTAAATTTTTAGATTTATCCCCCAACATACACACACACAAAGACAACGTCAATAAATTGAAAGATTTATGATCAAAACACTATTATTATTATACAGCAATCAGAAATGAAGAAGAGTTAAATAAAATAAGAGAATGAAAAAAAGGAAAAAATACAATTTTGTATATACATTGTAGCTCAGAAAATGAATATCAATTAGTTAGACGGAACTTGGGTACACTTGATCTATGCTTGATTAGAGAGACTAATTGATGTAAATTAATAAGCAGCCCCAAGCAATTGTATTTGTAATGTACGATAGTATGGATGGAGGGGCGGAGTAGAGAGGACGGGAGATGTGTGAATGACTGACGCATTGTCGCTTGGCAAGGGAAGGGCAATGAAAGTCAAAAGCGCAAAAAGGTCAAACTGCAAAAATCTTCATCAATGTCAGCAAATCATTTGTCATGTGTCCTGTGTGGAGGGGGAGGAGGGGGCCAAACGATGCTCGCCCGAATATCATTAAAATTTTCGGTACACAAATCTGACGCTTTCCATCCTGTTTACCTGTATCTTCGAAATGGGTATATTTACTTAATGTTTCTTTTGAATTTACCAACTATAAATGTCGTCTGGACAGGGTATTAGAATATGCCATGCTGAGTTGGGGTAAATGAAAGGTGGTTTTATTTCACTTTTCTCCATTTAACGTTTAAGTTTTATTTCTTTAGCATTTCAAAGCCATTTTTAATTTGTTTCTTCTTTGTGTTGTTTCTTACTTTTTGGTTGTTGTTGTTGTATTTTTATTTCTATTTAATTCTGTCCTTTTTTTTGTGCCCTCATTGTCGTTGTTCTTGTTGTTGTTGTTGTCTGCGGGCTGTTGGAGTCATTAAGTCAGCTTTGTTACGCCTCAATGCCTATGGAAAGGCAGACGACACGCCTACAAACCAAATAGCATATCCCCACCATCCATTCGTTCCCCCTCCCTCATCTAGCCACATTTCACCGACACTCCATGCCATCGGTCCACCATAATCCATGGCACACAGTCATCTAAATAGTCATGCAATTTTTGCAAATGTGAATTAAAGTTGCGGGAGGGCAAAAAAAAAAAAGAAAGAAAAAAAAACACCAGAAATGAAGAGAAATAAGCACACACAAACAAAAAAAAAAGGAAAAAAACCAAAACAAAAAGGAAAGAAATTAAATAAAAACTGTGGCAGCAATTAAAGCAGGAGTTTTCCTTTTTAAGCTCCTTTTTTGTGTGTGTGTGTGTGTGTGTGTGTATTTCACTTCATTCTACTGCTGGTTTTCTCTCTCTCTCTTTCTCTCTCTCTCTCTTTCTCTCTCTCTTCATCATATCCACTTGCCGCCCATTCTGCTCTATGGCCACTCCATGCCCACCTTTTTGGACTGCAAATGAGACATAATCAGCGCTGAGGTAAACGCTTCTAGCGCTTTTAACTCGACCCAAAACTTACTCAGTTTTTGGGGTCAACATTTCAAAAACTTATAAACTCATTCTATTATTATATTATTTGCCAATATTTGTTTAGCCTCCGAAACTAAAAAAAAAACTTATATTCATTATACCCTATTAATATAGGGTATGCAAAAAAAGAGAAACTGAAACTACTCATAATTGTACGCTAAACGCCATTTGAGTGGACATTTTTGTCAAGTGAAAAAGGAAAACGGAATGCAACAGAGATAGATAGATAGATAGAGAGAGAGAGAGAGAGTAAAAGGAGCACCTCACAGTGGGATCTTAATGAGTTAGGAAGGTAGGGGAGCCATGAGTGGGCGGGGGAGGGAGCAGCTGCATTAGTGACAGACAGACATAGTTAAAAAAAAATCTCGGTGAACAGCAGGAGATAAAACCTAGAGAAAAAGTTAATTTATAAACAGTTTCATTCTCTCTCTTTCCTTCACACTTTCTTCCTGTTTATTTCTCTTCCTTAGTTTCTTCTTTTTGGAGCGGATACTTTCAAGTACTTAGTCTGAGCAAGACAGCAGAAAAAAAAAAGTACTGGGTACAAATAATAGTCTAGGTATTTTTATAATAATCAATCATTGATGTTCCAAGAGTATTAACCCAAAGGGGAGAGCAGTTAGAACAAAAAAGTTGCAGTAATTAAAAACTTTTGTTGCCAACTTTTTTTGATGTGACAAACTAAAAAGGGTAGAGTAAAAGTTGTTTTTGTTGTTTCTATCTTTATATTGTTTGTAGTTTTCGTTTTCATTTTAATTTTTAAGAAACTGTCAACACGACATCTGCCTGCATATGAGAAAAGTTCATGAGAATGTTGATAAAAAAGCTAAGATGGCTTTTTACCTAAATATGTAGTTTGGCCGAAAATTCCTTGCCAAAATGTTTCTAGCCGAGAAAATTCTGGTACAGTCATGCATGACATTTTCAATTGCAAAAATTTTGTATTCAAATCTATAATTGAGCAAGCAGCAAAACTGAAACTGAAACTGGCCAAAAAAAAAAAAAAAATAGTCAGGCATGACGTTTCGTTTGGTGGAGGGGCAGAAGGAAGAAGAAGATGTGGAGTGCATAGGAGTGGCATCGTTGTCGACGGCAGCTGGTTACGCTAAGCAGCCGCATATTTATGGCTATGGCATTTGTATATAAGTACGTGTGTGTGTGTGTGTGTGAGAGAGAGAGAGAGAGAGTGTGTGTGTGTGGTGTGTGTATGTGGTGTTTGAATGGTCAAATGGAGACTCAGGCCTGAAGAAGAGTCTGAAACCGGAACAGAACACCGCAACAAGCTTAAAATACCGCAAAGACATCGTATGCATGTGTGTGTGTGTTTGTGTGTGTGTGTGTGTGTGTGTGTGTGTGTGTGTCTGGCATCCATGAATGAAGCTCTCTAACGCAAAGGCCAAATGGACTATAGAGGTTTTTTTCTAATCTCTTTTTGTAGACCTGTTTACACTGGGCTTCTGAAAACTGAATCCAAACACTTTTGAAAATGCATAAAACCCTTCTTCTTTTTGTTTTGTAGGTCAATGGGAGATAAAATATAAACACCTAGACACATTTATTTGCTAGAAAACAAAAAAGAGTTTGGAAAAGGACCAAATGAAGAACTATGCTCGAGATTTTAGCACCTTCTTTTGAGATCTAATGAAGATTATTGAGATTTCATAAGGTTTTTCCAACTCTCATGTTGTAACTGGCGAATTTGTAGATTTTTGAGTTGAAGCTTTTACTATGCTACTCAACCAACTTGACTAACTTGACAAAACTGTTTGTATTTGAACACAAAACTTCCCTTTTTATATAATGTATAATATTCAAATGAATCGTCTGCCTAGCCCTAGTCTCTGATTTTAGTTTTGTCCTCTTCTGTTACGAAAGTCTGATTATCATTCTAATAGAATTATAGTAATCCATTCATCATACATAGCGACTTTTGAGCTTCAATGTGTAGTGTAAACATATCCCTCTCTCTCTCTCTCTCTGCTCTCTTTCTGTCTGACTGTCTATTTGACTGACTAACTTGGCATGCAGCTTAAAAAATATGGCACAGAGACTTCTGCACACACACACACACGCACACAGAACTCACAGCTTGTGGGCTACTTGAAATTTGCATTGCAAAGTCTGCTTATTCACTCGCACACACACACACACACACACACACACACACACACACACACAACATTCCATTTTTTTTGTCTGCCTTTTTTTGTTCGCGTATTTGCCCGAAAGGTAAACTGCAGCCGCTAGATGTCGCCTCGCACACAAACACACACACTCATTCGCACAGCCGCCCACCCACCGTTCCCTCCCTCTCTCGAACCACCTTCGAGCAGCTCAGCGTCAGCTAACCCTCTCCTCCCTCTCTCTCTCTCGAGCCTCTCGCTTTTCACTCCATGTCGAGTGAGTGTTGATTTTTATGGTCATTGACTTTTCTTTCAGCAAATTGTGACTGTGACATATATAAATATTGCACTATGCTCAAACTCATTTACCCCCCGGAATTTCCTTTACGCCCCCACACACACACACACACACACCCAGCCATCCCTTAGCCACGATCCTCAAACACTTGCACACCTGTTTCAGGTGAAAAAAGCAAAAAAAAAAGAAGAGAAACGCAAGAAAAAAGGGGGAAAAAGAGTTAATCAAGCAATTGCATTCAGTTGGCTGACAACAAGACTAATTCAATATTACAATTTAAGGCCCCCTTGTCAAAATCACAAAAAAAGACGAATTTATAAAAAATGTATATACATTCATATGTATGTGTGTATGTGTGTATGTGTATGTATGCCCACAGAAAAAGAAACAAACAACAAAATGTTAAAAGCTTTTCCTATTTAATTAAGAAAAAAAGGGGCAAAAAAAAAAACCAAAAAGGAAAAGAAAAAACACAGTTGGAATATTTATTTGGAGTTTTCGATTCGTAATTTCATCAAAACTTCGTTATCATGAAAACAGAGTTAAAATTTCGATGCAGAGAAAACATGAAATTCAAAAAATTCTCAACAAAAAAGGAAATTTAATAAGTTAATTGGAAAAATAAGAGTAAGAGACAAATGACAACTCTTGACCTCATATGTAATCCAGATGGCAACATTTGAACTCTCCTTAAATTGGAACAAATTAAGATTAAAATTTTACATTAAACTTTTACTTCTTAAGCTACAATTTTCGAATCAGTAAAAAGCTAAAATTTCCAATTGTTTTGTTTCACTTTAAAAACAAAACTCAAAATCATCAATAAAAATGACCTTATGGCTTGCCATATTTTATGATTACCTGTTAACTACATAGTTAACAGGCTTAAAGCTCAGGAACATAAAAATAATATTCTCTTTGATCTATTAGATACTTTTGGCATTGTTATAGCTATCTGATTCGGATATACGACCCAAACAGTTAGCAAACTCTACAGTTTGGTTTAAAATATATATAAATTCATTTATATCATCGGATCGGCCATGAGAATTCATTTACATGTACAACGACATAAAAACAACAACAACTTGACGTGAAAAAGAAGTAATCGTTAAAGCGAAAAACAAATCCCAAAAAAAATGAAAACCCACTGCTGGTGGCTGTGCCTATCCGCTTTATGGAGATATTTTTACACTTTTCAGGCAGCAACAGCAGCATTTTGTCATTCAATTAATTTTGCTGCAAAATAAGTGCATCAGCGCGGAATAAAAACACATTTTTTTCATACACTGGTCAGCATGGCATTTTGTTTGCCATCAGAATACACTGAATCAACTTTTGAGAAAAATTATGTTGAGGGCTTGAAAAGTATTTGCTAATTAATTTGGAAATTAACATTTTAGTTAACAATTTAAAAGGAAAACCTTCTCTTACTGAATGTGCCACAATTTAAGAGTTAATTAAAATATTAAAATAATATTAGCAACACAGGCAAACGCAAAACATGGAGTTATACCAACAATAATAACAACAAAGACCATCAGAGACAAAAAAAAAAAAAGGAAACAGGAGACAAACAAAATCGATTTAATCCCTCACGCTTTTGCACAAATATTTTCTCTGTCCCCGCAGTACACTGACTGGCCCATCCAGGGAAAAAAAGGGAATATTTTAAAACTTAATACTGTTGAGCAATAACAGGACAAACCGAAAATGGGTGAGTCAGGTGGGATGACCAGGTCGCGCGGTTAGTTGGAATGGCCAAAGGGGGTATGGGTTATATTCCTACACGGCAAAAATAAACTGCAGAATAGAAAAACGAATCCAATACACAATAGAACAAAGAAGCAGAGGCTGGCAAAACAAAAAACACAGAAATATTTCCAGTATTTCATCTCTTTGAGATGAGATAAGGAAAGAAAGAAAAATAAAAACGAAATTTCACAATTTGAAATTGTTGCTTGCTTATTTGTTCACATAGAACTTCATCATTAAATTGTTTCAATTAAACTGAAAATAACCCCAAACAAAAAGGAAGAATGGATGACTATAACATAGAATGATAAATATTTCATCAACAAATGCTTGATATTGAATCCGAAAGATTGACTAATCTAGTATACCCTACTGCAGGGTATTTAAAGACATTGTCGGCATTGTTAACTTTTGGTTCTTTTTGTTTTCTGTTTTCTTTCCTAATTTTTGTTAAGAGCATTTCAATATATTTCTTTCTTTTCCATTTTGTGATCGCTAACAACTTTCGCATGTGTCATGGACCCTAATCAAAATCTCGTTATTGACATTGATGGTTGCTGTTGTCGCATTCGAGTTGTTGCCGTTGTCGTTGCCTTGCTGTGTGTAATTAATTATTCAAAAACAATTAACTTTGCCAGCCAACAACTGCCAAACACACACACACACACACATAGCCATAGATATGTACACACACAAATACATAGAGGCGGCATTAGTAAGCACAGTTAGAATGCATAAAATATTTGCTCTATGCATATTACGTATACGCAGCATGGGCATATTGTTTTATCCTACCTTGATTGTAGACTCAAAACGTGCATCGCATTCAATATAATATAATCTAATATATATATTTTCGTATGTCAAGTGAAACCAGTATAATGCTAAAACTGTCACTTATGCGTATTCAATTGCCAATGACTTGGAAAATAGGAAAATGAAAGTTAATCTAATAGTACTTTTAAAACAAAAAGCCTTTCAATTAGAAATAAGTTGAACTACAAAATATTGCACATATTGAACAGATCAAGCCACATTCCCGTTGTATTATATAGAGAATTAACCATTATTCGATTGTTTCATCAAAAATACTGACTACCTTTGTCAATAGAAATGAAAATGTGCGGCTCAATATGTACGACATCCAGCTGAGTGATGGAAAAACAGGACGTAAAGCTAAATGTTTCTCTGCCTACCTCCACCCATCCACTGGTTGCCTCACTCTCTTGTTTTTTCCAGGGACTTAGTACTTAGTAATTTATTATGTATGATTGTTATTGTTGGTGCTGCTGCTGCTCATGGTTTTGTGGTCGCATATCTAAATGAGACAAGGCATGGGGTAGTAGACGTAGGGATGTAGGAATAGGCCTCCGCCCATGAATGAATTCAAATATAATGCAATTTCCTCCAACATTTATAGTATTAGAGCAGAAATATTCAATGTCACTTTTTGGCCAAACAGAATAGAAAATGAGAGCTCTTCGTTTCAAAGATCTGTGATTGATGCGCTTCTCTTTCTCTGGCAGATTGTCAGTTAAATTCAGATATATTATCATAAAGCCATAATTATAGCTAATTACACAACATGCATGTACTTCTTAATATAACACAAAACAATAAATATCTTTAGATAACATTTGACATATGTCACATATGAGTAAAATAATGACAGGAAATCATCTAGAACAATCAGCGAATGGAACATTCCAATCAAATTGCTATTTTCAAGGTTAAAGTATTTAATACTTGCAATTTTTAACTGTGCCTAAAACAAAATAAATATGGGATGTTCTCTGCATATTTAAAAATTGTATTCAAGGTAATTGCAGTTATCTGATCAAGAACAATTTGATAATATCAAAATCAAGAACAAACCGACAGTAAATTAAGGGTAACTTAGAGTCGTTGCCGTTTGTTTATTCGTTTTACATGTATTGCTAAGCCGATTTGTTATGCTCAATAATAACTTTCATTTTGTTTTCCCCTGTGAGGCTATAAAAAAAAAAAACTCACAAAAGAATAGAAATTCGCATTTTCTTAATTCTCTTTTCTTTGTTGGTCATAATTTAAATGCTATCTCGTTCCGCAATATTTATTTAAATCAAACCCAATATCCATGTATAAACATCTGCAAAAAAAACCAACAATATAAAAATATAAATTTCAATTTCAATTCAATACTCATCATAGCCATAAATTACACAAACTAGATACTTTTAAACTCGAGGCCATAAAATGAAAACAAACTATGTGCAGTTTCATTTATATTTAGAAATTTGTTGACGTTTTTTTTTTGTTTGTTTTTTAAGTACATTTTCAACTAGATGCGTAGATAAAAAGAGTTAGAATCTATATATTTATATTCAAATGGATATATATTCATTAGATACATATATGTACGAGGTAAACACATAAACGGAGACTTGAAATTTAGGATAATTTGTGTTGATTTTGATGTAATAAACTATTAGGATACCATATAATATCAAGTATACGTATCTATTTACATTGATGTGCATATTTTTTATAAATATATGGTTAATTAAACAGATAGATAGATAGATATGTAAATAAATCTTTTAATTTAGGATATAGAGTACAAACATAGACGGAATTTGTTTCTTAGATATATATTTATACATACACATGTATATAGGTATGTATATGTACGTATGTACATAGATGTAGCATCATTTTACACACTTATTGTTAGTCATTTATTTCTTGTTTTATCTAAATACTTAAGCCACTTGGATTCCAATATCAATATCTTTAGAATTATGATAATATGACCCCCCGTACATAGACAAAAAGGTACATCACAATACAAATGACATACGTACGTACATACATACACACATACATATATACAATATCTCCATCTCGTTCGCACGTTTGGAGCCCATAGTGCACATGCACTGCCAGTTTTGTTGTTGATTGTTGTCGCGCGGCGTCGGTGATCGCCGGTGCCAGGCACCGAAACCGAATGCTGCAGGCAGAGACAGACAGACAGGCGGACGGACAGATAGACAGACAAAGCAGAGAGGGAGAGAGAGAGAGAGAGAACGAGAGGGAGAAAAACACGCACACCCGAGAAAATTAAAGAGAAACAGAGAAGAGAGAAAAGCAACAACAACAACAACAAAGAGGCAATAAAGCAGCGAAAAAAAAAAATATAATAACAATGCCAACAACAAAAATATTGTTTATAGCGACAACAACAATAACAACAAAATACTAATAATAAAAGCAAGAAAATACCTTTTGCTGATCAAGCAAATCGAAAGAGAGAGCGAACAGAAAGAGAGAGAGAGAGAGAGTGCATGTGACCGTCGACCGGTCGACCTATGATGTTATTACCGGTGCCCACCCGCTTAAGCCTCCACACCCCCCTACCAACCTACCCTCCTCTTCACTCAATCATCTCTCCTCTTCCTCCTTCGCCACCTCTTCTCCATTCCAACAACAAACTCGGATGATCTTTTCCACTTTGTTGTTGAGCGAAGCGAAACGTTCATTACAACAACCAGACACAGAAATAGAGAGAGAGAGAGAGAGAGAGGCAGTGGGAGAGAGAACACGAGAGACACAGAGAGTGCGAAAGGTAGAGTGGGCGAATAGGAGAGGGACAGCGGGTGTATGGGCTGGGGCCGAGGCTGGAGAGAAAAAACAACAAAAAAGAAACCAGTAAAACAACAAAAACAACCGGCCGGCTAGCCACAAAGAGTTCAGCCAAGCGCAACATCGACGTTGACTGCGCAGCGTCTGCCTCTGCCCCATGGAAGCTTCTCTTGTCAGTGTATATGTTGCATGTTGCAGCTAAAGATTGCAGTTTGAACTGGTTTCACCTGCCCCCAAAAGAGGAGGCACAAACGAAACAAATACAAAATTATACTTTGCAATTTGCATATTTCATTTACTTTGACAACGACTTGTCTCTCTCTCTCTCTTTCTCTCTTTGTCTCATTTCAGTCACTCCTTCATCTAGCTGTTTTCCTCTATCTCACCCAAACAAATCTCTTCACAGCGAAAGTTTACATCAAAGCTCATATGTCGAGGAGATCACAAAGTTTGCCAGCATTTCGGTCAAAGTATTTGCAAAAGTTGCCATTGCCCTATGCCTACAGCAAGAGAACAACCAGGTCTGGACTATGTGTCCTTTAAGGTTAGCTGCTTGGCCCACCCAAAAAGGATGCCAAGGAAGACTTTTCTGGCTCAATATTCATATGGAAGTTGGCGCCAAAATCACTTGATAACCTCTCGAATGACAACTAACTTTATCTTGACTTGGTATTAATGGAATTTTACCAATTAAATTGGTGAAAATTTGATTCTAAAGTCTGTTATTTATATACATAGTTGGAAAAATGTGTTGTAATGGGTATAATTCATTTCAGGGCGGTAGCACAAGGCTTAAACCGTGCCTGCGGGCAACCGATGGCGACCACAGCAACATAAGAATCATGGGCAATACACACACTCACTGACACACACACACGCACACACACACATTGCAATTAACCTCGCGGTGCATAGAAGGGCCAACAACTCAGAGCCCACCCACTGGCCAAATGCTTTGTGCCAAAGAAGAATCCGCAACAGCTGTGGCAGTGGCTTTTGCTGTTGTTACTGCTGTTGCCATTGCCGACCATGTTGCTGCCAACGTTTGTGATTAAAGGGCAAAATTGAACACATTTCGCAATGATGGAATGATTGGTGGCAAAAATGTTGTGACGGTATGTTACTTTGTCTCTAGAGCCAAGTCATTAGTTGAGGCGACACGCTGCGTAAGCCTCTCAAGATAATTGGCCACTGGTGGGGGGGAACAATATTAAAAAAAAAGGTGAACAGTGCTCAAGATCATTTAAATGCTAGTGATGAGGAAATAATATTGGAAAATCCCATAGCAGGTGAGTATAAACAAGTTTTAAATATACAATTTGTTTTTTTACACATTCCCAAATCAATTTTCATTTCTCTCCATCTATTTTATGTCTCTCGTTGTTCATTGAGACTGCTCTCAGTCATTGCTGACATCGTCATCGTCAACTTGGATTGAATGAGTGTCAGTCTGTAACTAGCACACTGATGAAGATGCTGCCAATGGTGCTGATGATGTTTATAATAATGATGTTGCAGTTGCTTTTGCCGATGATGATAATGTTGATCCTCGACTGGCAATTGAAATTGGAATTGCATTCTCGTTGAACGTCATCAGCGTCTGCCGTCTGGCATACTACTCAAAATTGGAATTTGAATCCGGTTACCGATTGCACTCATATCTCCCTCGCCCCATCCACCACATGAAATCATTGCTAAGCCTGTCTAGTCTATTGGCACCTTAAAAATGCTGCATACGACTATGTTTATTAAATGCCATTTAAAGACCAGACATTTTTTCTTTTCGTTTTGTATTGCTTGAATCTTCATTTGCTTTGCTTTTTTTCCTGGTGCTCATTATGAGGGAGGAGGCGCCAAGCTCACGGAAGTGTACCCAAGTTTCTCTCTATGTCGATGTATATTGGTTTCTGTGTATGTGTTGGTGTTGTGTAGAGTTGCATTGTCAGCAGCAAATTGCAACAACAATACATGGCTCAAATGTCAAAAGGTACAACAGCAACGACAGCAGCAGCACCAGCAGCAATAACAACAACAGCAGTAACATAGCCTGGCAAGCGCAATCAGCAAATTGCATTAAATGACTTTGTATTGCAGTTGTCGTAGATTTATCATCAACAGAGTTACCGAAAGGGCGACCAAAAGAGACAGAGAGAGCGAGAATACGAGATAGAGACACCATCATTGACCGAGTGAGATAGAATAGGTCCGTAAGACTTGTCACATGACTCTCCACTTTCTTGTAACCTAAGCACCTGAAATCGAACTTGAACCGTTCAACTGAAATCTATCAATTGTAAATTGCAATACACATTTACCCCTATATACACATACATAGCTTAAAGTATCGTATTAATTTGTATATCTACTACTACTACTACAACTACACAATGAAATTCAAAGTTGAATGGAAAATTTTTCGATAGTGTCATCGTTTTTTATATAGGTAATAAGTGATTTTTATTTATTTTTTGCATAATCGGAAGTGAATATTGAAAGTGATATATCAAAAAGGTAATGAAGCAAAAAATAAAAGATAAACTTAAGTACCTAATAAAAAATAAAACTACTTACAAGTAATTATTCACCTAGAGTGAGTTCACTCACTCAAAAAACATTGAAATAAACCAATTTACAAAAAAAAAGTCAAATCAGAAAAATCTTTAGTAAGCAAGTAAATAAGTTTTAAATAGATACAATTTGTAGTAGAAATACTAAAATGTTGGAAATTATTTTCAAGTACTGAGATTTTTGATTCTTTCTTTTTTTCTTCTCTTCTTTGCCCCTGATTGTGGCAGCTATGTATCTATCCATACTAATAGCCAGTCAACCAGCAGCAGCAGCAGCAGCAGCAGCATCAAGGGCATAAAATCTGTGGTGGCGCACACACATTAAAGCATTTTTACTTAATTAAAATCAACGGCCAAATGGCCGCCCCCATATATGTACATACTTACATACACACATAAATAAATGTATATATGAAATACAAGTACAAATACAAACGGACATATACCATATACTGGCGCTAATAGGTCGGATATATACATGTACGTACACATACATATGTATATTAGTACATAAATACATACTTATTTCTGAGTTGTGCGTGAGTGTGTGTGTGTTTTGTAAAGACGTGCCTCGAGAGCTTCCCATTTTTTACTCTGTGTGACTAACGACTTGAAATTGCGCTTATTAAGACTTCCTGATTCATAATTCTCAGGCAACAAACACTACACAACTTGGCGCACTTTTTCTTTTTTGTCTGGCTTTTGTTCTCTCTCTCTCTCTCTCTCTCGGGCTATAATTTAATAATTCTTTATGTTTGTTGGTTTTCTCTTGCCCCCCTCTTCTCACAAGTCGGTATCTTTTAGTTGGAATAGGTACAGTAGAGATTTTTCGCCCTTTCTACCTACTTTTAAAGTAAAGTGTTAATCAATGGCAATCACATGATCATTCTAATCGACAGTTAAAAAGAGTTTCTTAATGGTACTCAAAAAAAAAGTAGAAAGAAGAGTCGGGAAAATTCATATGATTTAGCCAATACTTTTAAGTACCTACAATTGAAAGCTATGTTAAAAGCCTAATCTATGAGTTTAGGAAAGAAACTTGCAAATAGAAAATGAGATTAGAATAAAACACAAATCACTAGCTTCTGCTCAGAAAGTTTAAGTTCTTCTTACAGTCATATATCCTCATGCTCTTATTACTTTGTTGAGTGTATCATTAGAGAGTATTAGTTGAAAACCTATAATCAGTCGGTTTACACAAAAACTTTTGACATTTTAAACAAACAATTTTGTTTTTTATTGAAGTCAATTATAGTTTTGACGAAAAATAAATTATAAGTAAAATATCATGGGGCTTAAAACGTGAAAAATCAATTTTTGCTTTAGTTAGTTGTAATTCCCAACTAGTTTTAGCGTTGATGTCATGGTATGGAGTTCTCTAGCAGAGAGTCTGCTGATAATGGAACTTGGTGGTTCTTGAACTAGCCATAGAGACAGAAATGATCTTCTTCAAAAGAGAACTCAAGGTAGTTTAAATGCAAGATTTGAAAATTAAAATATGCATTTAATTAGTGACAATTTAGCAGAATTATTGAAGAAACTGATTGATTTTGAAAACCAATTCCAAATAAACGTGATAATCAAGAGGTAACAAAGTTCAAAAATATGTCGAAAAATTGTTAAGAATACATTTTGAATTTCTGTAGAGTTGCCACTTTCCAATTAAACAAAAGAGTACACAAATAATTCAAAACTTTATCTTGATCTTTAATTAATTTTGGTAACTTAAAGAGGCGGGAATAATGTCTGTTATTGACATGTTTCACTCACCTGTATTAGCTTGACGAAGACGCGCCTCTCCCAATAGCGCTGCAGTGGCCGGATTATCCAGATTATTTATAAGCACTATGGCCATAAGGAGAGATATGGCCACTGAGCTGAGATGATGACAATTGCTGCTACTCCTGCTAAAGTTGCTGCTATTGTTGTTGTTGTTGTTGCTCCTCCAATGTTTGCTATATTTATGTGTTTGTTTTGTTGTTTTTGCTATTGTTGGTGTTGTTGTTTTTGTTGTTGCTGCCGCTGTTGTTGTTGTTGTTGTTGTTATTGATGATGATAATTCTGTGGTTAAAGCAGCCACAGCGACTGGTGGCGGCCAACGTGAGCGCATTTTGGCCTTATTAGGTGGCTTACGACCAAATCCGAATCCAATGCCCACGGGCGTCGGATTCATTTTGGTTTCCACTTTAGCCCCTCTTCTTGGTCTCTCTTCTCGTTGTTGTTTTATTTTTTCTTTCTTCTTTCTTGGGCACTTTTATTTTTCGTTTGTTATTTGTTTTATCTATATATTTAACTCTTACTCACTCACGCACTCTCTCTCTCTCTCTTTTCTCTAACTATCTTTCTTTCGGTGGCTTTTTGATGAAGTTGTGCGTTCTGTTTCAACGTTAAACTCTTCAAAACGAAAACATGAAAAAAAAATTTGTTTATTAATTAGACATAAGTAAATTAAACGCGTTTTAATTAATCAAAATTGCGTGATAACGCTTATATTTAAAATATATATTTATTTCCTTTTTCCTCGTTTGCCTTTTTGCCCTTTGCTACGTTTTTCTTTTCTTTTTTTTAGCGGGTTTCGTTTTGGTTTTATATATTCTTTTTATTATTTTGTATGCCAACTTTGTTAAAAAGTAAGAAAGATAAACGCTATCTCCGTCTCGCTTCCACACAATCTCTCTCTCTCTCTCTGTCTCTCCCACTCACTCACTCTTTTGCATATACTCTTTTAACACTTTTTACAATAATTGAAAAACTTTTCTGCTTCTGAACTTTTTTCCTTTCGTAGTCGTCCTACTGCTTGAAACTTTTTTTGCAATTTTTTTTTTTTTTATTTTATTTTGTATTTTTTTTTATCAGGCCGCACTCAAAAAATTAAAATTAATCCTGCAACGAGAGAAAAAAGAGAAAAGGAACAATATTAAATCAAAATTATGCAAGAGTTTTCATGAGAGCACAAGAAGAAAAAAAAAATTCAAATAGAACCTTGAACAGATTACATTAAATTAATAAAACATGAAAAGAAAATCTTAGCGGAATCAAGACTTTTAGATATCCTGCAATGAGCAATAGATACATATATTATTTGAGAGAAAAGATCTAGAATGAATGATTGAGAAATACTTTTAGGTGCTTAGACACTAAGGTTAGTTTGCCTAATATTAAGTGTGGTAATAATGTTTACATAGTGTTGATCAAGAATATATATGTATACTATATACTATACCAATTTGATAAAGTGTAAAGAAGTCGAAGTGAATGAACATAGAGGCACATGGAGTGTGTGTGTAAGGGTTCCTAGGGGGTATTGAGAGTGGAAAATCACGCACTCTAGAATCCACAAAAGAAGTCACAATGACAGAAAAAGAAGCAGGAGGAACAATAAACAGAGGCCACCGAATGTCTGTGGGGAGGGGAAAATTGAAATGGAAAACCATTGAAGGTATTAGACAAAGTGATCCAAGTGGTGGGTGTTGTTTGGGTGTAGACTGATTACTGAGCAAGCTGACAACAACGAGTCAATAAAAGAAATTGCTAATGTGCGCAAATAAAAATGGCACAAAATAGACGACACATGCGTGTCATTCTATCTCCCTCTTTCTCTCTATCTATTTTTCTCTACGTCTGGTTAGACAATTGAAATTGAAAATCAGTGAAAACCTGTTTTCACACACACACACACACACACATAGACAAGCACACCATGCATTATGCATGCAAGCGAACTGAGAGAAGAAAATGCATTGAAAAATTGCAAACAAACAACACAAAAAAAAAAAAATACAAAAAAAATTGAAAAATAGAGGGGAAAAAAATATACAATTGAGGAAAAAGAAAATGAGAAAATGAGTAGTGTGCAGTGTAAGCTTAACAGGGCAGACGAAATTTGTATACTCTCATTTTTTAGAGTTCAATAAATTAATTGATCCATACTTTATTGAAAAGCTTTGATACAATAACTAAAAAGTTATTCAATAGCTAAATATATTTACTTCATTTCTAATGCAAACTTAAAGTCTATTGAGCCTCTTATGTTTTATCATCTCACACAGTTAATGGCTTATATTTCCATAAGTTACCGAATCGCAAGAGAAGATCATTAGAGAAAAACGAAAAAGTCGTCTTTTTGAGACTCTCAAACCATTTCCAAATGGCTAATTCTTATTTATCAAACATTGTTTGCTAGGCAAACAAATTAATTTAGTCCAAAGAGATTAAACGGGATAACAGAAAACTCTTTTTCCAAAATGGTTTCAATAATTTGGCTTAAATTATGTAATTATGTCGACTCTTGTGTAAAAGTTTTAATTTCCCTTGAAAAAAAAAAAAACACATTCAATTTTGTTTTTTTTTTTTAATGCCTTTGAGTATTATAAATGATGCTTTGTATGTTTTTGTGCTGGGAAAATGATTTAATTGATTGCAACATGTCCTTTGTCTATTGCAATAACGATTCCCTGCAACCACTTGCCCACTTGTCAGGGAGGAGTCCCCGCATCATGGTATGCTAAACACATATATGAGATTTTAACTTTTCCGAAAATGATTATATTATGAAAAACTTATTAAATGTTTCATTTGTGTTCGTTTTTCATTAGGAACTTTTCGAGTAGAGAATACTTCAGAGACAAAGGTTGCCAACCGGGAAAGAGTATGGAGTGAAGTTGTAGGAAGAGGAGAAATTTCCAAATCCTATATCAGTTGAAGAGCCATCAGCAAGCAGCAGCACCAGCAGCAGCCACAACAATTTTTTGTCATTGCTGTTGTTGTTGTTGTTGCTGTTGCTCCCATGGGCCATAGTCAACGTCGTCGCCGCGACTCAAATGAAAAGTTACGCGCAATGCCGACCGCAAAACACAAACCAGGGTGATAGGCTTGATGGGTGGAGGACAAAGCAAAGCGTTGTGAACGGGGCCTGTGCGGGGCGTGGCAGTGTGAAGGGGGCATGTAGTATACCGGGGAATTAGTGGGCGAGCATTCTAACTGAATGTGGGCGGTAAAATAGCAGCGCCTAGGCGCACCTGTCCGTTTTCATTACGCCAAGAATTGGCAAAAGGTATTTTTTTCTTTCTTTTTTTTGTTAGAATATCGTGAACGGAGGTAGGCAACTCCTCATTCTCTTTCACATCCGCAAACTTGTCTTCGGCCTCGTCCTCATTCTCGTTCTCGTCCTTGTTGTCGTTGTCATAACTTGAAATTGAAATGTGCAGCCAAGAGGAGCGGGCCTAACGAGCCAATCACGCGCCCATCTTTAAGCTGCCCCTTCAAAGTCTCCGCCCGAAAATCGTTTTGAAGCTGGATTTATTGCGTGGCCAAAAATGAAAGAAAAAAAAAAATACCCATTTTCACACGCTACGTGTTAGCCTCGATTCTGCAATACCCTGCACACATTAAGAGAAAACAGCAGCTGAGTACACTTTTTGTTGGACCTCTCCTGGGAAGAAGACGACTTGCAAAGTTTTTTCCCTTCTTATTTCTATGAAATTTAATAGATCCCAATATATACTCATGTCTCATATGTAATGGGTATTGAAAACCGCTAATGTGCGCGCTGAAAACCAGCGCGTGAAGTGAAAGGCATTCACCCTACTGCCCGTACGACGTACTGTCCGCCAATTTGCCACACTCCGCCCTTGGCATCAGGTGCGCATTATGTCAAAATATGAAATATGATAAGAACAACAACAAAAAAACAACAACAACAACAAAAAACACACGAACAACAAAAATAAATAAAAGATAATAACATAAAAAATATATATCAAATTTGAATTTTCTTCGTATTTTTTTATTTTGGAGGGCGATAGGGCAAAAGTATTTATTGAAAGGAAAGCACATCAACGGAAAACCAAAAGCGGAAAATCTTTTACTTTTATTACTTGAAACGAAATTGATATTGAATCTGTGGCAGTTGCACGGTTTGAATGTAATCTCTCTTTAACTTTTTCTTTCTCTATTCTTAGAACGAAATTTTCGGCAATTTGAAAATGATCTCTAGCCAAATTGGCCAGGCAAAAATGGAGTTTCTGTGACTGAAGACAAAATGATTAAAATGAGATTATAGGAATGAAGTTACCTTTATGATTGATTGATTTAAAACAGAATAAGCCTAAAAAGTTCTGAAAACTGCTCTAGCATCCTGGCAGGGTACGATTAGGAAATCCACAATTTCTTCTCAGTAATTTAAAAAGTTTACAATGAGGGCATTTTGTCAGTACAAGGATTTATCGCTCGACATCTTCCAAGACTTACTTTTTGAAGTTATAAACAAACTAAAAAAGTCACAAAAAAAGTCATGAGGTGTCCAGACCCCACGGACTCCTCCCTGTATCTGTCCAGATATAGAAGTATTTACATATGTGCCTATTCTTCTGTTGGTAATGTTGGTAAAGAAACGATCATGCCATTGCCCATGGCATGAAAGTTATCGTCTGTATTTAGGATAAACAATCAAATTCTTCAAAATATTTTTTGCTTCGTAAGCTTTGTGCATTTTTATACGCTTGCAAAAAGGGTATGTTAATTTTGGTCAGAAGTGCGCAACGCATAAAAGGAAGCATCTCCGACCATATAAGGTATATATATTCTTGATCAGCACGACGAGACAAGTTCAAATAGCCATGTCTGTCCGTCCGTCCGTCCGTCAGAGCTACAGAGCTGAAATTTTGCATGTCGGCTTGTATTATACTGCACAGGTTGTATATCTCGGATTCAGCCGCATCGGACCACTATATCATATAGCTCCCATACAAATGGCAAAGTCACGAACAGTAACTTTGATCAATGTCTTCGTTATTTCCTATGCTAAGATGGTAGGCCGTTCTTTCGCAAACATTGGACTTTTTGGATAAAACATTTTTCCACTTTGATGGCTATGGGTAAAACAGTTGTAAGGGTATACAAACTTTGACGAGGTTGAAGATAGCCCCGGCCCTCTGGATTAATTTAATTATTATTCTTTCTAATTATGTTATTATAATTAGCTGACACGATCTGTTCCCCTCTTAAATATCTATTTTTTTTTGTTTCCCCATTTGTTTCGCTCACCTCCCCTGGGGTGAAAAACTTTCTTTAATATTATACATTTTGGCCCCCAACTTCAATTCAATCATTGGGTCAGCAGTTCTTTGATTTTTCTTTTCGGTTTTTTTTTCCCCGCATATATTCATGTATACCTTAATTTGATGTGTGTGTGTGTGTGTGTGTGCTTTTGACACATCATGCTAAATAAAAAACGAAAAAAAAAAGAACAAAGAACAAGAACAGGTAATGTGACTTTGCGGCATTGCAGCACCCGTTTGTCTCTTCCCCCTGGCAGTTTTATACTTGTTCTTTTCTTTGATGGTTGGCCAAGCTTTTCTTTCTTTGTCACGACTTTTGCTGCCCACTTGAAATCGTTGTTGTTTTTTTTTTTTTTTTTTTTTGTTTCTTAAATACCCTATACCCCCGTAAATTGGAAATGCATGTGTGTGTACTGAAGTTGAATCTTACCCACATGTACATATGATATTTATATTCTCGATTTGCCAAAGACTTGGAGAAATGCAAGTCATTAGGTGGCAGATTGATCGATAGGGGGCGCTAGGATGTTGTTGTTCGGTGAGTGAATGGAATCTGTCTGCTTGTCCGACTGACATCACGTTGAGCTTTAGTCGATAATGGCGCCAGGGTGTTAATGTGAAAATGAGAGAGACCGCTCGACAACCAAGCCAAACTTAACAATAAGTGGCGCCTGTAGGGTGCTAAATGTGTGTAAGTGATACAGGGTATCCACACAGTCATTGCACTAACTTGACATAGGTACTACAACCTACTGATTTTTATTTCTCTCTTTCTTTTTTATACTTCTTTTCTTATTTATTTTGCTGCTTTTCTTCTTTTGCCGCGGTCATGTGAGCTTAACTGTGTTTCTTTCTGTTTATTCTTTCTCTGCTACCCATAATATACATACGTATGAGTATGCGTTTGTGTGTGTGTGTGTGTGTAATTTGGGTTAAATATCTTCGAGTTGACTTGGGCCCCACAAAACTGTGTTAATGGGTGAAGTTTATCCCCACATTTTGGGCTGTTTTTTTTATTTTTGTAAGTTTTTATATTTTTTTCTCGCTTTAGTTGCTCCCCCATTCTGGTGCATTTTGCATGGCCAACAAAATATGCGGTAAGCTATTTTCTTAACAATTTTGCCAAAATGTGCCAACACCGGCATACACTTACACACTCACACACACACACGCACCACATACAGTATTTCTTGAAAGTTATGCAACACTTAACATAAATCAATTTCAATTGGCATTCCATTTATTTATGTATTATAATACATTTTTTTTCATATATATTTTTTTTTTTTGGTCTATTGAGAGAATCATCAGAATTTTCTTCCATCTTGCCATACCCAACCCATATCCGCACTTCAGTCACCTGTGCGACAATGGCGAAAACCATTTTCATTGTATTTCCCTCTACGAAAATGGATTTGTGTATGTACGATGTGTGTGTGTGTGTGTGTGTGCGAGTGTTTGTATTTGTATTTGACCCGATTTACGGCTTCGATTTCAATTTTCTGGCCCATAGGCCAAGGGCGAAAGACCACTGAGAATTGTGAGTTGCGATAGAGAGAAAGACTGTGATGAAGGGGAAAGTGTATCGGCGTGGGGCAGGGGCAGAGCATTAAAGTGCTGGAGTGGGAGTAGACCAAGTTACACAAGTGGGTAGATTGGCAAAAAGCAAAAAAAAAAACCATGCAAAGAGTCCTTTTTGTCACTATTGGCCATTTTTTTTGGCTCTTATTTTTTACACTTTGTACTTGCACAATGACTAGGCTGGATGGATGTATAGCGAATATCAATATGGCCATTTGATAAAGTGAAATATTTTGTTGCAAACTAACATAAACAAAAAAAAATAACCAAAACAAAAGTTATATTTTAGCATTTTGTTTCTGTTTTTTAAATCTGTTGCAATATTGATTTAGCTAGTACCTTTTGTTTGCATTGTAATCCCCTAAACACTTAAATAACCTTTGATTGAAACGAAACAAAACGTTAATATTCGAAATTCGAAAATAGTTGGACTTTTTTTAAACTAAGACAAAACTTTGAATTTATAACCCGAAAGTTTATACGAAAAACCAACATGAAAAACCAATAAAATACAGAGCAAAATGAAAATTCTTCTTCCTAGTAGATCATCAATTAATATAAATTTGTTGATCTAACAACAACAAGTTGACTTCCGAAATTGTGGCCATTTGTAAGTTTTTTAAAGTAAGTTTATGTCAAACTAAAAGTCAAAACTAAATTTCAGAAAATTTTTGTTTTCGAAATATTTGGAGTAACACTGTATACCTTGCTTGCGTAAGGGTATACAAAATACGGTGTGGAGTGTTTGTTAAGGTTTCGCCGGTTGTTCATTCCAAAAACAACAAAAGTTCTTTGGATAAACCGTGAGTTCAACTTGCCTTTGAGTTTTACAACGAAGTGAAATTTGGTTGTGTTTCTTTTTATTGGGATTCTTCGTTTTCTTTTTGCATTTTTGCAAACAAAAATCTTCGATTTGTATGCTCTGACTCTGACTCTCTACAATGGGCCGCTGGCTCATGTTTGTTGTTGTATGCAAAGAAACAACAAATAAAAAGAACGCACACAAATTTCCTCAGTGTCAAACATGTTGAGAGTTTCTAAGTACCCTGTATTACTTTTGCCAAAGTTTTCTAACTAATCTCTATTATAATGAATCCAAAAGGCGCCACCTAGCGACCAATAAAATGAAAATTCACTCAAAACTGTGTAATTTTTTAAATATGTAGTAGGAGGAAGATTCTAAGATACCCTTCTCCTTGATTAACTGCCAGTACAGGGTATTAAAAAAAGAAAATAAAAACCAAAAAGCCTTTTGGGGATTTTCGCCACGATTATCCCTTTCTGTGCACTCAATTTGTTGTTTCGTGTTTGGAGTTCATCAGCTTGCCCTTTGAACTACCTGGCCGAGTGTACCTTGCTGACTGACTGACTGACTGACTGACTGAGCTGGTTGTGAAGCTGAGTGACAACCCTTTCTCGACTGGGAATTATATGGCTTACAGCTTACGGTTTAGGCCGCTCGCTCTTTGTTTTCACACCCGACCTGTGACTGAAGCCTTGGCTATATAAAAGATTTATATTGTATGTATATCGGATATCCCCCCGTATACGTATTCGCACGTCCATACATACGTCATGTGATATGCGACGACTGGCCATAAATTAAAAAGCTCGACCCCATCGAGCCACAAAGAAAGAAACGAGAAGCGAAATCGCCAGCAGGAAATCGAAATAATAGATTCAAAGAGCCAACTAGAAAAGGGAATGAGTTGGCTTCATAGTGAAAGTGAGTGAGGAGGGTATGCGGCGGCAGGAGAGGGAGGGGAATGAAGGGTACCAGTAGTTGGTATTGTAGAAATGAACCTATGCAAAAACCATTAATCACAATCAAATCAGTTGAGCAGAGCAAACAAACAGCTAGCAGATTACTTAAAGTCCCAACGAAATGCCAATAATAATAATAATAATACTTAAAATGCCATTTAGAGCGAAAGACTGAGATGGCAAATCAACGAAAAAAAAAACAGGAAAAACCCTCAGTCGATAGAGGCAGGGGAAGGGAGGAAAATTGAGAGATTTATGAGCAATCAAAGACCTCAACAAGGGCAGGAGGTATACAAAGTGGAACTATTATAAGTACAATGGCTACCCTGTATCCCGTAGTAGTCGTTTAGATATATGAGCAACACGTGAAGTGAAGCTTTCGAGTCTCAATCTTCGATAGAACAAAATGTTATGATCCAGAATTATCCTTAAGGTGCTGCCATATTGACTTACTTAGCTAAAGTTTGTACACTAACGACAAGGAAGAGGCTTGTATGGGAATTTGCATTGCATCTAGTTAATGATTATGTCCTGCTTGATGCAGGGTATTTCATAGTCGTGGCATCAACTAACATGTAGTTTAAGAAATAGTTGCAAAGATTTACGCACCAACTAACACAATTAATGTTTAAAATGGAATGGCAAATGAGCTGAAGATTAAGTGGGGTCTAAATACACCGAGAAATATATTACAATAGATATATGTATATACCTGTACACAAATACATTCATACATACATATATGTATGGATGTGCATATATGTATGTATGTATGGATATAGAAGAAAATGTGTAAGTTATTTCTTTAGCTAAAATTGATTCTTGTTCTCTAACTCTCACTCCCCTCTCGAATAAAGGTCAATTTTTTGCCTCTTAAAAAGGAAGTTTCAATGGATGCGGGCGAGAAGTACAAGGACAGAGAAGCTCAGAGATATAGACATGAAGTGTGTGTGTGTGTGTGTGTGTGTGTGTGTGTGTGTGTGTGTGTGGGAGAGAGACAGGGCGATGAAAACAGAACAAGCTGCATCCGGAAAAATTAGTGAGCGGAAAATGAGGAATAGAGGAGAGTAAAACAAAAAGAGCACACTACGCTCAAAGTGAAAGCCAAGCCAATAGACACACGACTATTTGGAATGATGGGGCATCATGAACTTGACAGCCAGCCCAAAGCACTTTTCAAAGGTGCAGGCGACAGAAGACACACCCGAAAGTAAAAAACAAAAACAGTCAAAAAAAAAAAAAAAAAAAAAAAAAAAGATGAAGATAGACAAGAGACAAGCCGATGCCAAGGCGGAAATATGCTACAGTAGAGACGCTCCCCATACCAAACCATACCATGTCATTCCATCAACACCCTTCCACCCCCTTTTTCACCCAACCCCCTTTTACGGAGCAAGCGAAATCAAGCAAGATTGGAAGGAAGGAACATTTACAGCTGCGCCCAATTTCAATTTCAACTATGACAAAATACAACAATTTTCAATAACAAAATTGTAAAAAATAACAGCAATATCAGAAAACCAAAACGATGCAAGGAGCAAAAGGTTCGAGTATATATATACACATATGTATGCTTAAGCAAATGGAAGATATAATTTTAGAAAGGTAATTCGATACCCTAAAGAATTGATAATAACAAAGATGATAAAGAATTTTGAATGAAAATTGATAGAGAGAAGATAACCAAATCTTTGATAAAATTACAGATTGCACCGTTTGCTTTAGCAGAAAACTATGAAACTCTTTAATTTACATTTATATTTCAAGCATATTTTCAATATTGATTTCTATTTGTTGTTGTTGTCATACTGATATGGTTTAGTTCAACCAAATGGCAAAGGCAACCAATCGAAACGAAACCAATCAACAATTTACAAAACTAACTACGAATAGCCAAAAATGCAAAACAAACCAAAAACAAAACTTAAGCCCACATTTATTGAAATCAACAAAAAATATATGCCTGAAAATGCAATTAGTAGTTTTTTTGATATTGCTATTATTAAATGCGATTTGTCGACCACGCCTTATCCATCACCCATACGCCACCGACATCCACAATTCTCTGAATCCCGATGCAATCGCAGCCACAAAACTGAAATCTCATCAATCAATCGAAACTTGAAACATTAATAATAATATTTGTGTATATGAAGATTACGTTTAGGAAAAAAACACACACTCACACACACATACAAATCATGGATAAAGGGGAATAAACAATTGTTTACGTTTTTCTTATTTTAGATATAAATGTTAGTTGAACATTTTTTTTAAACAAATGATTTCACATTTGTTGGATACTCTAGCAAAAGTGTCTGGAAAATTATTCAAGATCAAGTATACAAAAAAAAACAGATGATTAGGTATAAGTATATATGAATGTATGTATATACTTGAACAGCTGTTTAGAAATTGTTGTTGTTGTTGAAGCAGATCATCTGATGATCATCCTAAAAGATGCCAAATGGCAATATGGCAAAATTTATGATGTGTCGCCACAAAATGGAAAGATAATATAAACAGATGCTTTTTGTAATCGATTTTGGATACTAAAACAAGCTTTATTATGAGTGTATTGCAGACAATCGGAAAGAGTATTAATATAAGTAGATTTAAAGCCAAAAACACAAAAAAAAAGGCAGAAGTAAGCTCGAAAATAAATTCGTGTTAATTTTATAATTTCTAGTCACGTTCGTTTATTTGCTTTGTCTTTTTGCGTATTTTACGATTCGGTAAGAACAGAAAAACATATGAACATGCACACATACATACATACATGCATACATACATACATACATACATATATACATAAGTGTGTGATTAAAAGAGACTTTGATTCCGATGGCAACTGATTCAAAATGCGCTCAATGCTTAACACACCTAAAACAAAAATAAAAAACTATATAAAATCCTATTACAATAAATGGAAATACAATGAATATATATTATTTAAAATCAAATATTTCATTTCCCAGTGT
Source organism: Drosophila equinoxialis (assembly GCA_018150345.1). Lineage (NCBI taxonomy): Eukaryota > Metazoa > Arthropoda > Insecta > Diptera > Drosophilidae > Drosophila > Drosophila equinoxialis. The sequence goes on along the minus strand of JAECWI010000238.1, from coordinate 1,216,747 downwards.
ATAAACGTTTAAGACTATAATCCCTTCCGGAGTGCTACTTGTGTGTGATTGTTTACATTTTGACATGATATGTATACATATATGCAATATTTTTTTCCAGCTAAACTTATTATTTACATAGTCCATAGACTGAAACACAATGATCGGACTAATGCACATATATTTTCAGATTGAAGTTCAGATCCACAATGAATAAACTGTTTACTAGAAATTATTTCTTTAAATTAAATCAAGTAATTGGAATATCCTGTTTGGTTTTTGCTTACTGAAAGTATGCGGGGGGGCACACTGTTTAAAAGCGTCTGATTTTAACCGATTCGACCAGTCAGTATCACATTTCTGTGAATGTGAAGCCATAGAAAATGATTACAGGTCAAACAGCAGCAGCAGAAAAACAAAAACAAAACTGCATCGATAATTATTTTAATAGATCAGGTAGCCCACCCACTTCCCCCACACATTTTCCACTAGCACTCTTGTTTGTGCGCTTACCTGTTGCCCAGTTGCCAGCTGGGGCGACTAATGCAAGGTTTCAACTTACTCAACGAGTACTTGTAATTTTCTATGATTTTCCCTATAAATGTATAAGCCAAATAAGCCAAACAGCAAAAGCATAATAAAGAGAAAAGGAGTAAAATTGTTTGCAATATGGACGAAATGGCGGTGGAGGAGAAGACGGCGAATGTGACGACAAAGCCAAGTTAGAAAAATCTCTGTAGAAATAATAATAACCACAAAACTAACGAAACGGAGACCAATAGACAGCGAAAACGACGACTGCGACGGCAACGACGAACGACAAAAGGGTCATTCACATTGGTTATATCAGTATGTGTGTGTGAGTGTGTGTATGTGAGGCACTAAAGCTCTCATAGAAACAAAGAGAACCATTGGGCTAAGGGGATCGTCGTTAGAGGGTGTCCAAGCCAAAGTCAAGCAACAGGCAAAAAGCAGCGCCAACAAGTATCTGTATCTGATGCGACTCGCTGGATTTGTAAGTTATATTTTTTTGAATACATTAGCGGCTAACCGAAAACGTTAAAACCTTTCCGTGCCCCCCGCTCCACCACTCCCCTCCCACCAAAAACAAACGAACTTCGAACAATAGAAAAAAATCATCAAACTTCTTGAAATAAAAACACATGAGCGAAAGATATCCAAGTAAAAAAAGAGAGAGAGACAGCGGAAGAGAGAGAGACAGGTAAAGCAGATGATATCCAACAGTGCGATCATTAATTACACACAGATAACACTTTGGCCATCGGTCACAAGATAACATTTAAATATACTTATATATTAAATTTATGTTTATATTGTTTTGCCAACTATCAATAAGCGTGAAAATGAAACATCATCTGACAAATTCTAAACATTTAATGTTCAAAATTCATCTAAACTTTAATATTGACGTCCATTTAAACTTCACAAAATTGATGGATAATGAGTAATTAACTTTTGGATAATCTATGAACAATCCCCCCGCCCCCTAATAACAGTTTGATGAGCCATTAAAAACCAAAAACGACCTTCTCCTCTCTGCATAAAAATTGAAAATAAAAACAATAGTTAAAACCCGTGACGATATTTTTGCAATTTCCGCAATAAAAATAATAAACCTTTTGCGAAATGAAACTACTTTCGATTTCTAAGAATTTATATAGACATTCTGGGGAAAAGAAAGAGATTATTTTGTTAGCATCCTGCGGAGCTTTGGCCACAATTTGCCAACCTATGATTTTCTCAACAATCATTTTCCATAGCAATTTTGTGTCATTTTAATTAATTATTTAAAATGGAGACTTACTTCGAAAACTTATGGCAAACGCTGGCAAACTTTTTAATAATTATATTGTAGTAAAAGATTTAGATGTAGATTAAAAATAAAGAAATCAATTAAAGATTTAGCCAATTAGATATAATCTAGTAGCATTTCGTGTCTCCAACTCATTGGAATCAAGCTTTATGGTATCATTATCTTATATACTATCGCTAAGTTTGAGGTTTTTCGTTTATTGTTTGTCTCATTCTATCTCTCACTCTCCTTGTCCCTCTCTTTATTCGTCTTTAGAGCTTTGTTGGGTCTTTTTTTTATGTATTTGTAGGAATAGTAATTTCTCTTGGGTCGACGCTTTCTTTTTGGACAGTTTAATGAACAGGAAACGGAAATCATTTTTGGTGTCTAAGTATTGTATGTACATGATTACATGCACACTCTTGCATGTGTGTGTGTGTTTGTCTGTATTTCTATTAAGGCAAGACTTAAATGAGAAAATCAAAATGCCACTGGTCAATTACAATAAATGTCAAATAATATGAAATTCATACAAGAATTATTTATTTTGATGTGTCGATGGGCTTTCATGTACATTTAAGTACATTATCCTTTGTTGCTGGACTCTTTCAAAGCTTATGGACTCTTCTTTTTGCTAAGAGTATTAAAAACCCTAAAGCTAATATTTTATCAGCCTTTTCTGATTGTGTTTTGTTTTTGGTTTTTTTGTTCATTAATTAATTGCATTTTATTTGGTTTTTTGTTGCAGCAAGAATAATCATAAAATCAAGAGAGGTAAAACAGAGAAAAAAAGAATCCACACACACACACACACACAAAATTTTGTACATCATAAAAAAAGTTGGACGTCGAGAGCATTTTGTATTGGCATTAATTTCATTTGTTCGAGCACCGCAAGCGTTTACCGTGCATACTAACTGACTATTAATGCGAGTAGAGTCAGCCAGCGGCTCTCCCGGCCACAACAATGGAACACAAAAGTTTTATAGTATATGAATACAGCATATGGCCAGGGATAGCGCCGCCGGTTGGGAAGAACACACTAAAGTTAGGGCTCACGACGATCGAGTAGCGGGAGGGGGGGCGATGGGTGGTGAGAAAATTTTGAACAATTTATTCGTTATACTCAAAATATATGCACACTTACATGCTTACATACACATTTCGTACTCAAAAGTTACAAATGGGCTAAAATGTTTGCTAACTAAGTATAAAACACAAATAATGCAAAATCGAAACAGTTGAAATAAATTTAGAATTTAACACAGGTTAACGAGTTTGTGTCAGAGTATTAGAGTTAATTAGATATCAGAGAGTGTATGTACAATGAAATACTGAAAACACAGAAAAGTGACCATGGATTGAAAATGTTTCTGATCATCATCATCATCATTTGACCTTTTATTTGGCATTTCTTTTCATTTGTTTTTTTTTTTTTTTTTGTTAGTTCTCTTTTTGGTTTATAGCCACTAATAAGCCCCATTGGGTCAGTGGGAATTTCGATGAGTTGAATAGTCAAGCCGAATGCTATATGTATGTGTTAAATTTGCCCGATCATCTGTATCCCACTGACTGACATTACCAATATACCCTGTTTGTTTGGGGGTTTTGTTTTTTTTTTTTTTTTGTTTTTGTGAAATGAAAACCGAAGCGAAACCAAAACGAAAACTCTGAACTGAAGAGAACTAAATTTAAAATTGCGCCTCGGGCCATAAACAAGAAACAATTGTTTTGAGAGCGTTTTTTGGCGAGAGCGTTGAATGGGGAGTAAAGTGGCAAAGTGGTGGGTGGAAAGGGTAGAGGAAGGAGGTTTGTTCAAAACTAGTTGGCGGCTTGTATTGTTGTTGTTTTGTATAATTTACCTGCTGCCTACGTTGCTTGATGAGGATGCTGCCAACTACAACTACAGCAACAACGTCGACGATGACGACGAAGTAGACGTAGACGTAGACGACTGGTGTCTGCTCCCAAGCCCATTAAAACTGAACGTAAACCTAAAAATTAGGTTGCCACCATACTCTCTCTCATACACACACACACACAGACACAGGCAAATATATGTCTCTCAGTCGTTTTGTCTATTATGCGCGTGTATGGGGCAAACTTTGACTCACATAGAGGAGGTTCGAGATGAGGAATACTCGCTGATAAAAAGCATTGGGCTCCCATTCCCGACAGGCAACATCAACTACAACAAAGCGTGCAATAAATGAAGATGGTCCAGGACCATCTAGACCCTACCACACCTACCCATATACCCCATCCTCTAGTCATATATGTACATATGTACATGTGTGTGTACATATGTATGTAGGTAGGTATACCTTTTGCCATTTCATAGCCCAAAAATAACGAGCATACAAAATTTATGAAATGCTTGCATAGAGCAGAGATAGGAGATACATACATAGATAAGGCAAAGGGAGAAAGTGAGATAGAGAGATATATAAATAATGCACTGAACAAAATGTACAGTTGAAATTATATCTAAAAAGTAAAACTTAAAAGAAATCTTGTTTAAAACTTATATTTGAATCTCTTATCATACAATAATAACTCATTTCGTTTGGCATTATGTGAGACTTGGTAAAAACTTTTAGTTTCCTGCATATTTCTAAGTGAAATACTAAAGCCCTTTAAGGGGCTGATTCTCTCAGTGTAAATGGCAATGAATGGCAAGCAATGCATTTTCTTATACCCATATACATATGTAGATCTAGTTTATATTTGAAATTTTGGGTTGCTTTCCTTTGACAGCAAATGCAGGCATAGTTGGCAGTAGTGCTTCCAAAGTACTCGTATAAGTAAATGAGTACTTTGAGTAGTATACCCGCAGTCTGACCAAAAACAGTAAACGCGCTCTCGCATATATTCGTAATGAGGCTCAATCTGCCCCTCCAAAAACCGTCATACACTACTTTGCCACAATTCATTGTCCACCGTCCACCATCACCCGGTCTGTGTCTGTGTCTGTCTTTGTGTCACTGTCACTGTCTCTCTTACTAGGTCTCTCTCTCTTTCTCTCTCTCTCTCTCTCTGTCTGTCCATTTGGGTGAGTCTGTTGTGGCCTGTCGTCCACGACGCTTGGCACAGACATCATCATACACAATGCCCAGATAAATTGCTAGAAGTAGCTACTAATTTGCAGTTAGTCGTTCAACAGAAAAATAGCACAAAACATTTGTACATGAGAAAACGAAGAAGAGGGAATAAACGAAGAAGGAAGAGGAGATGATGGTGATGGTGGTGGTGGTGGTGGTTATGGTGGAGGCAGGGGCACTGAGAGTGGGAGTGGAAGGAAGAAAACAAGAAACAACAATAACAACAAACAACAAAAACACAAACAACAGACTTCTATATGCCATGGCAATGCCATGCGCTTTGACTGCATCTAATGACACTAATAAAGTTGGCCACTGATGATAATCTGTCTCTGGCACTCTGGCAGGCACAGCGAACCAAAGCCAGTGTTCTGAGCCCAAGCTTGGAGCCGAAGCTGAAGCCGCATTCAAAGTCAAAGCCAGAAACAGACAGAACAAAACCGAACAGAACAGAACAAAATAGAAGAGAACATAACAGGCCAGAAGAGCAGCAGGATATGGCTATAAAAGATATAGCCAAAGCCAGTGAGTAAAACAAGCTGAAATAATTTGTGCAACACAAGGCGGCAGCCAATGCAAAAACGCCCCAAACTGAATACCCTGCAAATAAGTGCCAACTGCTATGACAATTGCAATCACAGAGACCAAAACTTGCCTACCACTACAAACGACTATACATACATACCTACTTATGCATATATATGTATGTACATACTCAGCACTGACGTTTAACTAACGTTTGAATCTAAAATCTTTGTTTTTGTCCTATTCTTGTTTATATTCAAAGCCAGTTAAAGTTGCAATGACACTCGAATTCCGGGAATTTGTTTCTAATTCTCATGAAATGTAAAACAGAAATTCAACAAAACGGTGCAAAGAAAAGTGATTTTCTTTTGATTTGATTATTGTTATTCATAATTATTTATTGATTTCATTTCGCTTATATAAAAGTATTGAAAAATTTATCGAAAATTTGCCAGCTTCATCTATAAGATAATACGAATTTTTACTATCACGGATAACGTAAATTATTGATATTTGGTAAAATAAATTTTGAATACGAAATTTCTTATAATCTATTTCTTGTCATTATATGGATTATAATCCAGTTCTTGGATATTTCACCGATATCAGGTCGTAGCGATATACACTACAATGACAATTTTTAAGTGTGCACCTTTCGTGCGAGAATCGTTTAAGATAAAGGGAACGAAAAGGTGACATCTTTTATCTGCCTGGCAAAATCCTCCATTTTCCTCATGCCTTTCAAGCCCACTGCTTAAGATCTACCGTTGAGCAATTTCAAGGTGCACTGACTGTAACAAATATCTTCATTTAACTTTTTTACACACTGCCAACGAAGATGCCGGGCGGGATGAACTGGGTGCTGATGGTGATGGTGGTGGTGGAGTAATAAAGCCCAGGACGAAGACCAGCACCAGCACCAGCAGCAGCATCAGAACACACAACCAAACACCATCTCCAGTAGCAGACAAACATCTTTTTTGAGCAGGTGAAGATGGTCGTTTGCCAGGGCTTTATTTTGGTTACCTTGTGCTTACACCTCCAACCTTACAACTTGCTGTTTAGGGTAGGGCCCAGACCAGAAGGTCTTGTTACTTACATTTTATGGCTGGACAGCGCGCAATTTTTCGGCAGGCTAATTTAAGTTTGCTTTATTTTGTTGTTAGGCAAATATTTATGATCGACTTTTATTTCTTTTCCGTTTTGCTGTTGCTTGTACTGCTGTTGTTGTATTCGAAAACCCTTAGGGCAAGGTCGAAAATATTATGGTGTGGGTGAACCTGTAATACTTTTGACATTTTGCTTTCCTTTCCCACCAACTTTGATAAAGTTCATTTGCTGCTGGTTCAACGCATCAACTATATATGTATGTATGTACATATATTATATATACATTTTCTGATCAGGTCTATAAGTTTTTGTAACTATCTTTTGGCCGTGATGCTAGTGGTATACGGTGGTGGCAGTGAGTAAACTTTTTGTGTTAGTTAACTCTCTAAACTTTTTAGTCTGCTTACTTTTTTGTGACTTGGCTAGCTTGTATGCGGAGCAATTGTTGCTTCTTGACTTTTTTTCCTTGTTTTTTGTTTGCTTTTTTTTTTTTTTTTTTTTTGGTACTCTTAATTTGTGTGCAAACTGATGCAAACCAATATTGAACTTTGCTGCAATCGCTAGCCAACCAGCAAAATGTCAGCTTATTCATTAAGTTGCCCAAAAGGTTTTGTTAGCCCAGCTTTTCGTTTGGCAGTTGCTAGTTGGTAGTAGTTTTGTTATTGGTAACTCTATGCCAAAATACCAACCGCATTTCTGTTCACTTTTGACTCGTCTGAGTGCAGAGGTATGTATACATATGTATATAAATAATCCGAATACCTATGAAGTTCGTGCAAAGGATTACAAAAACAAAAAACAAAAAAACACAAAAGAAAATAAATGAAATGAATCAAAAGTTTATCAAATAAATTAGATTACGAGAATCGATCGCTTTAAAGTTGCCAATATTTGAAAATGTTACCCTTTCGCATATGTCAAATAGACTGAATCTAGTTTTAAATTGCAAAAGTTTTTTCTAGAAATTGGCCTACTGAAATTAACTTAAGCTGACCCAGACAATTTGATTAGATCCATGTGGAGAACGGAGTATGTAAGGACATTGATGAGACAAAATCTTTTAGTATATAAGGATTAACTTAAACTATTGTGAAGAGACAAAGGATTTCCAGTTAGAATTAGATCCTATTGAAATTTTGAAAAATGCATAATTCCAAATAATAATTAGCTTGAATAATTAGCATGAGCCACTCAAAATTCGATTGTTTTTTTGTAAAGCCATAATCAAGGCCCTGCTGACAATCAGTTGAATCCCGCTGTTCCCCCCATGTCCCCCTTTGGCTCATAATATCAGATACCGTGTGTGTGTTGCTTACTTCTAGTCACAAGTCTCTTGGCAAGTTGTCGGATTGCTTTTTGCAGTCCACGTAGCCCACAGATGCTCTCATTCAGCAATAACAACAACTTCTACAATATTTCAAGATTTCTAATTTTTATTTGCCGCAACACACACACACACACACATACACTTATATACAACCACATAGCATGTAGCTTGTTGTTGTTGTTGTTATTTCTAATTAAGTTTGTGTTTTTTCCAGATATTTTTTTTGTTTCTCCCCCTTAAACCTGTTTTCTTAGACAGAGGCGGCGCACTGTGGCAAAGTAACTGAGTAAGAGAGAGGATGAGTGGTGTTGGTGGTGCTGGTGGTGCTGGTGGTGCTAGTGGCGGTAAGGGGAATTCTGGGGCTTCTCGGGATTTCTATATACCACATTCTCTCTGATTGTATAAACATTATTTGCGTTTTATTGGCAAAATGTGGGCTCAAATAATTAACAAATAAATTATTTTTGCCGTGTGTGTTCTTTCATTTTGCTTTATTCCTAGAAAGCAAAAACAAAAGAAAAACAACAACACAAAAAGTTTGATTTAACTTTACGTAAATAAGAGCCAGGTACGCCAGGTACGCCAGGTACATCACCAGATATCGTTTATATATGCATACATATTTATATTTACAGGTACAGTTGCTCACAAAAATCATTCACACACAAGTTGCAATTCGAGTGCAAAATAAAAACAGTAACCACACAAAAATCATCGCAATATAAATTTCATCTTATTTGTTGTTGTTGTTCTTTTAGATGAGATCATCTGATAGAATTTCCACAAATCAACACGTTCCCTCGTTCCCGATAACGATAATCGATAAGAATGACCAGACAAACCGACCGACACACACACACACACACACACACACAGAGAGAGAGCGAAACAATGCTTGGAAATCAACTGCGGAAACGGAAAGCGCGTCAACTTGATTAGCATTTTGGGCAACAAATTTGCCACGCATATGGCATTTGCAATTGGAATTGCAATTTCCAATTGGGTATTGAAATTGAAATTCCAATTGCAATTGCAATTAAAATACAATAGCGTTTCCTAATGCCCCAGCGCACACACTTTTCATCCTAGAAATGGTGAATGGGTTGCTGGTGGAAATTCAAAACAACATCCTGGAAAATTTCTAAAACAAAATCCGAAAATAAAACACCAAAAACAGTTTACCCAATACATGTAACCAAAAGCGACGAATGCAGTATACCCTGCACTAAATTGTGGAGAAATCGTAAATAAAATTGACTTTGAACTTTTAGACTAAAAGTTTTATATCTATATATTTCACTTTTAGTTTCTAATCGAGTTTTAGAAATATCGAAGTTTCAAATGAGAACACTTTTAAACTAAAAGACGATCCAATTCAGATGTAAATTTATCTTTTGTCTAAGTTAGCCGTAAAAAAACAGAATAAACAAAAGCAAAAATCAATAGATATACATAAGTAAAAGTAAAGCAAATATATAGAAAATCTTATGATAGAAGTATTCTATCATTAAATTGTTCTATCATAAAGATCGTGTATTTTGAGAGTGTTTTTTATGACAACTTTAAAAGAAAACTATTGAAACTATTTATGCCAAGTTTTAATGGAATTGCTAATCAGAATAATCATTTGGATTATTTTTATTATCCAGTATATTATAGATTTCTCGTATATGTGGATAATGCTTCAGGGTCATTTCAAATCAAAACATTTTTTGAGTTCTGGATAAAGAAAATATGAATTAACTTTCAGAAGAAACTCAGCAATAACTTTCAAAGATAATTCACATTTTCAAACAAAATATATTTGGTAGTATAATATAGTCATTTAAGTTTGCTTTATTGTTTAATTTGCCAAATAAGAATGATACAAAGTATGGAACATAAACAAAAAACGTAAACAATTTTTCAGGGGAATGCCACAAAAAGCAAAAAAAAATAAATTTTTAGGAGAATTTCGACTGCATCCGGAGAAACAAATCAATTTATACCACATTAACTCAGAGCTTGGAACTAAATATATAAAAGATTTTATGTTTGACCAACAGACCTTCAATTCACAATTCTGTCTACAGATGCCAGGATATCTCTTTATCCTCGTCTTGGTTTCATAAGATCTTTTGATTGTGGTGATACACTTAATTTGGCTTTGAGTGTAACCGAAATATTTAATTTCTTTCAGTGTACAATAATGTGAATTGGATCTCAGTGTATTTTAAGATACAAAAAAAAAAAAAAGAATATTGCCATGCAGATTACCTGACGCTGCCAGTCAGCCAACCAGCCAGCCTAGCTATCTACCAGGCATTGGCATTTGCATATGGATTTGGGATTTGAGGGTCTGTTTGGACTCTTCCAGACCCTTACTTTAAACTCCCCTGCCACCTACACCCCCTCTGGCCAAAACACTTGGCCAACTCGTCACTTATGTATGTACATATGTATGTATGTATGCTGGAAAGAGCTGGCATTGCAATTTGTCAACATGACAAATACCAAAAGACAAAAATAACAACAAAAAACTGCAGTTGAGTCGAGACTAAACGAGACGAGTCGACTCGTCAGTCAGCGAGACAGTGGGACAGACAGTCAAGCATCAAGCAGCCGCAGCAGCGACTGATTGGCGAACGACTGCTAAATGTATGCATGAAAAATGCATTAGAGCCCGCCACAGGAACAAAAGCAAACGATGGCGACAACGACAATGAAGATGACGATGATGACGATGACGATGATGATGATCATCATGTTAATTTCAAAGACCAGATATACCCAGATTTATATATGTACATAGATATATACTTTTATGCACATACATGGGTTTATAAAATCACATTGAAGCCGTTAGAAACCTAAACTGATCTCAAGTATTTTTTAAGTAGTAAAAAATTGTACTAAAAAATATTCAAAACATTCTGCCAGACCTTTTAATATAGTTGAGTTTGTTACAGTGTGCAATGGAACATCGTAATGATGACATGACACACAAGGAGCACAACACAGCCAGTGTTGGCATCAATAGAGAAAAGATGTCAGTTAGATGGGGAGTTAGATGACGGTGAAGGATTTGACAATGCATTAGAACTACATACTAAGCTGGCAAGCAAAATGTTCAATGTGAACTGAGCGAGAAACAATTGAGCTGATGCAGAGGGTTTTTCAATTGAGATTTGGCATATTGCTGAAGAGTGTAGAATTTTAATTAGATTATGCAAAAACAACAAAAAAACAATACAACACAAATGTCTATAAAGAGAAGGTGTCTTTCCTAAAGCTTGGATTTTAAAGATACTTCTAAATTTTATTTAATTTCAGAGATATTTATAGTGGTTAATGTAAATTTACTTAGTTTTAGCTACTAATATGCTTGAACAGTTTTGATAAATAATGTAATTGTTGGTAGCTGATAAGAAGCTGATGATGACAGGGGCTAAGTAAACTGCCGCAAATTTCAACAGAGATAAATTTAGATGTTGGAGCTCTCGTCCCTCTTATAATGAAAATGGTTAATATATGCTAACAGATTACCCAACCGGCAAACAATAACAAAACAGAGACAAAAGCATTATTTTTCAAACTTTTTGTTTACGCAGTTTTGAATAAGCAAAATTGAAAGAAGAAGCTGACATCAGGCCACTTGAAGGGGCTTAAACTGTTTCAATTGAATAGAAATTTCAGAAGACAACTTGTAGAAACGTATTAGAAATAAATCAGATTAAAACTAGCTCATTATATAATGACAAAAAGTCATAACTTAAGACTTTCAGAGCTTTGAAACTAGACAGTCACTAGTCATTTCCACATTTAACTAACATTAATAAACTGTCTGAATTGATTTAAGAATCAAACTTTAAGAAGACAATCGAAATAATTGACAGATGTTTCTCTAGAATCTGACGACTATACAGATATATGTATATATGTAGATAATTGAATATGAATGACAGATGCCAGTTGCTCTTTATTGTGCAAATGGCCAGGCAAACGAAAATCCAAACAAGTCAAGTTAGTTTTAGTGACTTTTTGTATACCCTTTTGTAGCGCAAAGGGCGCAGGTTAGTGTGATTAGTTGAGTTGGTGCTTACCTGTCAATAAATGTGTAATTTTAATCCATTTGTTTTCCAAAAATTCAGTGAATTGCGAGTGCAAGTTGAGTGTGAGAGAGTGAGAGAGATAGACGGATCGTTCTCTTCTACAATTTTTCCCGTTTTATATTTGCCTGCAGTGGCACTTGCAGGATGGGAGAGCAAATGGGCAATCATCGGGCAACAGGTAGTAGTATATGTATATGTATGTTGAGGCACAATACCGCGCACCCACACAGGCACACACACACACACACAGGCACACACACACACACTCACACAGACACTCACTCAATCACTGACTGACTCACACACACAGACACATACAAGTACACAAAAACAAAAACAAAAAATTACAAAATTTAGGAATTTTATGGTTGTTATTTTCTTCTTGTATCCTCTATTATTTTTTTATTTTTGTATATTTCTTTTCGTTGCTCTTTTCTTTCGTTGTTTAACTATTTTCACGTTTTGCGAATCGTTGAGATTGTTGTTGTTGTGGCTGTTTTTTTTTTTTTTTTTTTTTTGGTTGCTGTTGTTATTGTTTTTGTAACTGTAAGCCACGTCGCGACATTTTGGTAGTACCTATGAATATCAACTGGAAATGGAGACGCAGAAAAAGTTAGTCTCAAAATAAAAGGCAAGACAACCGCTGCCGCAGTCGCTGTCGGCGTTAGCAGAGAAGTCAACGTCAACGTTGTACAAGAGACACGTAAGTAAGTATGTTGCCTGTTTGCCATCGCGTTGAAGTCTTTCGTTTCATGTTTTTTCTCTCTCTCTCTCAACTCTCTCCTCTCTTTCTTTCCCCCTCCCTGACTCACTCGCTCTTGTTGTTACTGCTGGTGTAGTTTTATGATTTTTCTCGCTTGTGATTCTTATGCGTTGGCTGGCATAAGACACAAGAAGAAGCAAGAGCATAAGTAAGCGAGACACAGATAGAAAGAGAGGAACAGAGATAGAAAGATAGTGAGAGAACGGCTGCAAGAGAGAATTTCAGGTGTGGCAAACCGGCAAAATCTCACTTAAAATGTTTTTATACATATTTGTATGATTACATTACATACAAATGTACATACATACATACATACATTACATTGATCTCCAACTATTAGTATATGTATATAGTATACACTATATAGAACATGATTTCCTTCACGAATTGCTAGCATATTTGTATGTATGTATATTTGGTTTAAGCACTACAAAAGTTTCGTTGGTTTTATTTATAATCATTTGATGTTTTATTGTATTCAAATGAAACTCACAAAGAGCTTTATTCTAGAAGATTTGGTACATTCTTCCAATTGTATGTAGACCCAAGCCGCTCTTAAAATGGAAAGTTTCTATATTTTTAAAGCTTAATCTTTATGAATTAATGGAGATTTATTTTTCGGATCCATTAAACGTCATATGTTTTGATATTAGAAACTTGAATCGGTTAACCATTAATTGCCGTAAGAACTAAAAGCAACTTACAAGTCTTGTTTGCAATTATCAAAAAATGGAATTAAATTGTTATCATAGGTAAAGCTAATCTGATTGTTTCAAAAATTGGTAAACTCAAAATCAAGTTATCGATAGTTTTACATTGTGAAATAGATTTCTGTGATAAAATCTCAGAGGCAACGGCTTCTTAGGGTCTTCTAACATTTCTCTTTCTCGTTATAGCGTTCGCATATCCTCTCTCTCTCTCTCTCTCTCTCTCTCTCTATCTCTCTTTGTGGCTGTCTCTCTATAAAATAAAATCGGGTCGCGGTCACCTACGTTGACGTCGCTGCTAAGGTATTCTATACCAGCTGAGCGTCGGTGTGTATGTGTGTGTGCGTATGTGGATTTAGGTATGGGTGTGTGTATGATACCTGTTTGTCCACACGCACACAACAGTCAGGAATGATCGTCATCGTCGTGGTCTTGGTCTTGGTCGTGATCGTCGACGTCGTCGTCGTCGTCGTCGTCATCATGCTCACTATTATCATCTATCTGAAGTTGCCTATTTTCACCTTTCGTTGCTGCCATCAACTTTTTCTATTTCTTTCACATTTCCATTCTAGAGTCTTCAAACAAAAAAAAAAAAGGTTCTCAGTCTTTGTGTTGGCTTCCTAATCCATTAACTTGGCTTATTTGGTCTCTCCCACTCTCTCTCGCGTTCTCTCTTATTTACACTCGGTTTCCATCTTCATGATGATTTGGTAAATTTTTCTTTTAATTTCGATTAATCAAAAACCTTAAATAGAAGTTCAATTGCCATTGATAAATGACCATAGAAAAAACTAAAGAGAATACAATTTTTTGATCTCATAACTGGAAATTCCTCCCCCTATTCCCCTTTCCCTTCATCAACACTCAAGTTGTCAAGTATTTTTGCTTAAGTAAACCCTTTTCGCCGTTTATTAAGGTCGCCGAAATGTTAAAAAACAATCATTTGCGTCTCTAAAAACTGTTTGTTCTGGTTCAATCAACAATCAAAATATATGCAAGTATTCCATATACTAAAGGGCATTTGAAAGTCTATGTTACTGTTGGTTTGGTTTTGCCATTTTAAACTGCTGACTTTCATTTTAGAGCCAAAAACTTCTCTTAGATGTCAAATTAAGTGTGTGTATAGGTCCATGTTTTTATGTTTTTCTTTTCTGCATTTGATTTGTTTATGAAAATCTACAACAATCTAGAGAAAAGACAAAGACAAAGAGAGCGAGAGAGAGAGAGAGAGAGAGAGAGAGAGAGAGAGAGAAAGAGAGAGTTTCATACATACATACTTACATACATACATATGCATAGGTATTTTTGCCATGCTCAACGATCAACGACAACAATTTAGAAAATTAGTTGCACAGTTTAGAAAACTTGTTCATTGGCTTTCTAACTGACACAACGGACTGATGGCAGTCTGACTACTAACTGCTGAGACAATTTTCACATCTGCATACATACATACATAAATGGACATACATATACATAATATAAGTGTATATATATATATTCAAACCTCATTGAGGTGCTTCAGCTGTCTTAGATAAAATTGGTCTAAAAGCAAAAAATCACTTACAATAAGAAAAATTTCAGCACTAATCAATCACGATCAAAATTCGAGAATCCGAGAAAGTATTTTTAAATTAATTGAATTTAGGAAATGGACTAAAAACTGCACAAACCTAAATATTCAATACAAAAAAGTGTAAAGACTTTTTATTTGGTATTTGAAAATGTTAAAAATTAAAAATTAGAACAATTCTCGGCACTTGATGTGGGTTCCCGTAAAAAAAAAAAAAAAAATAAATACTTTGCTTCCAGAACGAATTGTGAGTTGAAACATTTCTTAACCATAAAATTGCAAAACTAATTCACATTTTAAACTAAATTCATTACTTTACACTTAATAAAAATTAAAGCGTTTGGCTTTTTCAAAGTGTGAAATTTTATCTGAGCATTTAATAATTCCTTACCACGAAATTTCTGATTTTCTTAGAACTTTTGGTTTTGAATTGATTTTAATACGGTAGATTAAATCGAGATGAAAACAATTTGACTCTCAATAGATATATGTATATTCTTATAGTAAAAAGAAAACTCCAGAACGAAATGAAATGTTCAACAGGTTAAATTTTGAAATATGAAATTTTTGTGACTCAGATTTCTTTTGAGCTCCGACTTTAACTCGCTTTATATATAGTTAATAGTTTGCCGTAGAATTTTTGTTGTCTTTTGCACTTTTTGTATATTTCCTTCTAGAGGCTTCAAGATGTTAATTTTGTGTATGTTTTGTTCTTTTGTTTTTTTCGTTTGTTTGGTGTTTGTTGTTTTATTTGGGTATGTGGCATATAAATTTTGTGAAATTGTCAGAAGCGAAAAAATGATTTACAACTAGCCTGCAAGCGGCTCATTTATCACAAGCCAGAGACCGCTGGCGTTTCCCTTTGTCGCTCCTCCCGCCTCTTTATCGTGCCACTTGCTCCATGTCAAGTTCTTCAAGTTTTATACAGATTTTGTTGTTATTCTCTGGCTTTACTTTCACCTTGGGCCAAAGAGAGAGAGAGAGAGGAAAGAGAGACTTTTTGAGAATTGCATCAAAATTCTCTTGAAAATTGTCTACAGAACTTGCAAATCATTTGCTTCCGTTTGTCGTACGTTACGTTTTATCCTACCAAAAAAAAATATAAGGACAAACACTGACACACACACAGACACACACACAATTGCACATAGTCTCACTTCTTGTATGTGTTTTGTTTACGTTTTAACTTGGTTTTTGGCTTGAAAAACTGAAAAGCAACTCCAGTTGCAACTTACTAAGGGGTCTGGGTCTGGGTCTGGGTCGGGGACTGCTTTTTATATGGTAAAGACTGGTTTTCGGCTTTTTGGCCGTGACTAAAAAAGGAAGTTGCTCGTAAAGTGGCGAAAGCCGCTGCCGCCGCCGCTAACAACCAACAACCAACAGCAACAACAAAAACGAAACAACAAATTCTGCAACGCTTTCTTAATTTCTATAAAGTGAACTTCCTTTTTCCAGTGCCTTTGCCATTTATAAGATTATATTACATGTTATTTATTAATCACAATTTGAATCGGAAATTTTCCGCATTTTTTTTCCATTTCTTGAAGTTTTGTTTTCACAAAAAAAAAAAAAAACAAAAAAAAAAAATCCAAGAATCTGAACACAAAAAAAAAATTAGAAGCAAAGTTTTATTCGTATATATGTTCATATTTATTTTTCACACACTCTTTTTACACACAAAAACATACACTCACACACACATACACACACACACACACATACTCAAAGACATCACACAAACAAATGCACGGAGATATGATTTTAAGAAAATTTACCCGATTGAGATATCGAATAGATGTCAATAATAATATTTTTTGCTGATACCAGAACACGATTTCAATAAATGTTTTCTTTCTTTTTCAAAAACTCTTTCTTTGATCTCTGAAAGTACTTGGAGACGCTGCTGGGCACACGGATAACCGTTCACGACAACGCTCCGAGAGCGACTGACTTGGGGCAATGTGCGGCTGGTGGGGGCCAAACAATGAAAATGACCGACACACCAAGAAGAAGCAACAGCAACAAGCAACATGGTTGATACGCGGCTCGAAGTGATGCGAATTGCCCAGTGGCTCACTGCCAAAAAACATAAACCCCCGAATAAAGGGGGTAGCTCTTCAGTTGCTAAAACTTGCGAAAGTTTGAATTGGTTTAAAGCTAAGCTTTAAGGTTGGAATATTTGCAGCAAATTCCCATATAAACGATTTATTTATATTCATATATATATTAAAGGAAGATAATTATTATCCCTTGATAATCTTAAAAATAACGTTTCGACCTGAAAACTTAATAGAAGCCAAAATATAACTAAGTGGAACAAAGTTTTAAAACTTTAATAGCCCTCTGCTCTTTTAGAGCATTTATAATTGAATTCAAAAAACACTAGAAACTCGGAATATATAAAAAATTGATTTTAGTTTATATATTAAATTGTAAAAGTTTTTAATTCAAAAAGCAATCACACAATTATCTTTTATAAGGGTTTAGGAAAATATTTATCAAGTGTCTTCAGTGTTAAGAGGACGAATAGTCCCTTCCAGACCTTAAAATCTTCAATTCCAAACGTCTCGAAGGTGTCATGCTTATACTTTAAATTACAAAATCGAATACCAAATCAATCATATTTTGAATATATGTTTCGCTTTATAACAACCCCCAGCTGAGCAACGCCTCTGACCATGCAACATGTTGCATGTTGTGTTTTCATTTCTGACAATTGTTGATTGCCCCTTCTTAGAACAATATCTGGTACACTGTTGCATTACGTTGCAAAGATTTGAAGAGGGATTCTGTCCAATTATCTAGATAATGTGATTTAATGAAACGACCATGCACAGTCCGCTCCTGCTTGAGGCAAAAAGGGGATTTTTTATTTAGCTGCGTGCATCTAATTGACTTTTGTTTTTGTGTGTTGTTCGATAACAACTTGTTGAATTTATTTTTGAATAGAATGTTCGTGCAATCTTCAAAACACTGGCAAAAATCAGACACTCCCGGCATGCCCCATATATCATCTATATGTATCTATCTATCTATCTCGCTGATCTGTCACAAAACTCGATAATTTATTATAATACACATTTTTATTATAATAAACTTACAGACATACATACATTTGATTAACATAAATGAGATATGAAGAATCAAAGAAACAAATAATTCCAATTAGACATTAACTTCGTTACGAGACTTTGCCCACAAATCTTGGCTTACAACATGTTCGAAAGCCAGGCCAACATGTCGCAAATGGCCGATAAGTTGGAATATTATTTCAACAGGTTGTGGTCATGTGTGCTCTACTAGAGATTCGAGAGAATTGGCAAACAAAATTTGCACATTTGAAAGAACATTAATTTTATGGATTTATGCATATGTTCCGAGAAAACTTATTAAACGACAAAGGTCACCAAATTTCAGTCAAGAAAATTCCGTGTAGAAAATTCCTTAATGTATTTATTATATTAACATCGTTTGGATGCAAAATTACATATTTGTTATACAAATTTTTGAGTTGCTTTCGAAATTTGAGAAAAATGGGAAATAGGAAAATGTTATTTTCAATTCACCAAAAAGGATTAAACAGAAGAGTAAAAAGCGTTTGCGACCTCAAAAAGCCAGCCTAATCGTTCTAGCCATGTTTATCTGTCCGTCTGTTTGAACACTTAGATTTAACATTCGAACATTCTTTTTTCATCTTCTGAACTAAAAGAGTAGAATTGGCCAATGACGGCGTAAAAAAGCTTCTGCGTGTTATGTGTGTTTTACTTGGCTACATGAAAAAGAGTTAATTTCTTTAGAAAACCAAAGTTTTCTAGAAGTTTGTGCATGAAAAAGATGCCCGATCAGTAGAGTATGAACTTAAAGTTCACTGATTTAATATTTAAGAGTATAATTGACATCACTTAACATAATGTTTTAAAGTTTTCGACTTAAAGACAAACTTTTTCAACAACAAAAGCAAATTTAAAGAACGTTTTGAGAAACAAAACTCAAATAGATTGCAATACTCAAGTTATTTTTGGTGTATTTTTTTTTTATTGCCTCAAAATGTTAATCAACAAACAATTGAAAGCAAAAAGTCCTGAGTTTGCTTAAATGTTTGCAGCATCCACATACATACATAGTATTTATGATAATAAAGAATGTTTTTTATTTGGTTTGTTTCATCCACTTGGCCCAAGTGAAATGTGGCAATACATATTCTTTAATTTGAATTTAATTTGAAACTGGCCGACAATCAGGCGATACTATAAAATCCTAAGCTTACAATATAAACAATGCCAGACTGAATTGAATCCACTTGCCACTTGATCGTTTCGAGTGACATCACCAACGGTTACGGATTATATGGAAAAGAACACACTCACACACAAGCACACTCACAAATGCACACACAAGTACACACAGATATGATACATTTAAAATGTTTGTGTTATTATTACGGATGTCGATTGCCTTCAGGTATATCCAGTAGTCACCCAGATCTAGGCCACCCTTTATGCATTTCATTCTTTAATTTAATTTTCATTTCAAACACATTTCCATTAAAAAAAACTCGCAAATATTGAGAGCCAAATTAGTAAACAGTTGGCAATTGCTGCAAAACGTTTGCAATTACAAAAGGGCCACGCCATGTTTTAACTATTAACCAAAAGTCACATATGATTGCTCTGAAAAGCCTAAACGAAAATTGCCAACACCAAGGTCAGTGCGTGATTGCATGTTAATCTTTATTTTATGATAAATTATTGCAGATTCAGCACGTTTACCTTGATCAAGACTTATTCTTACTATGGTAACCTTACTGACTAGACAGTAGAATGCCATGAAAATGTGTCATCTGTTAATTAAGGCAGTTGCCTTTCCACTTGGAAAACTCAAAACAACGAAACTCTCAAAACATTTTTACCTTAAGTCAAAATTAGCTTAAAGTCCTCTCTGAAATACTCAAAATCTAATTTACATATATACTCAGAATCTATCAACACAATCAAAAAGTTTAAATACTAATAATAGTCATTGATTTTGTTAAGTACTAACTATTTAAATAGTGAATCCCCACCATTATTGTAAACTGTAATTAATTGGCAATTTCGTTGATTAGGAACGTCGTAAAAAGCATCTTCATTGTTTGAGTAACAAAAATTTACAACTATAACTATAATATAATACGTTATTCACACTTTATCATAAATAATATTTTTTAAAAATTTGTACTTACTGAAACTTTGTTTCGCTTTCATGATGACTAAGATGATGGCTAAGAAAAAAAGCTCTCAGGACCCTTACTCTAACTAATACATGTTTTTGGTGGCAGTTAATCTTGTAATTAGTAGAAAGAAATCATAAGGCATATTGCATTACTCTATCTGTAGGAAGAGTACGAAAATCAAATCAGCATTCAAATACAGTAGAATTCGGTTAGTTCGGAGTCCTTATACTCCGCTTATAACGTCCGTCCGGTTATAGCGACTAAAGTTCTATGAGTGATACAAACTTATATTATAGGGCCTCCGGTTAGTAAGTCTTCCGGATATAACGACGACAATCGTCCGTCCCTTGAGCGTCGTTATAACCGTATTCTACTGTATATTTCTCTGCTGTTATCCGGTCAATAAAATGGATTGGTCGTTGCTCCAATTGCCATTGGATTTGACAGAGCAGAAGGCTGTATTGGATGCCACTTGCAAGCCTCGTTTGAACCGAAAGTATCCAGTGCGTTGGAGCTATCAAGAAGCATTTCTCAAAAAACTTTTGGTGATGCTCAAAGGTCAACGGAGAACATCTCTCCGTATGCATGAAAGCACTACCTAGTGCAACCTGATGACAAGCTCGTGTTAAAAGAGTCGATTAGTTTTGTTAGCAAAGGGACCACAGGTGTATGTACTTGGTGGGCATCTTTGGTGAAAGGCAAGAATATTCTGGATTGGGTTTCGGCACACATCGGGTGATCATGACAGACGGCAGTCCTTCATGTCTTAGGCTTATGCGCCACAATATAAGAATTTTCCGAATGAAAAGTCCCAAGACAAAAAAGAGATTCCACAGTGTAAGCAGCTATTATGGGAGACCGTTGAGTAATTCGGTTTCCAGAATGACGATGCAATTAATCTGATCATGTCCGCTGATGTGGTTTACGACACTTCCCAATTATATATCTTACTCAGGACTTTTGAATATTTCTACCTAAAAAGCAATTTTAAATTGCATATTCTTTTGGCAAGAACTGTACGAAATGTAGAGACCTTGCAAAAATTTACGGAGCAACTAGAACTCTATGAATACCAGATGACACCTTGCGCCAATGTGCCAACATCTTCCAGTCATTTTTGTCGTCCATCAAAGGACGAGATCAGACCTGACTCCACGTCATTTGATGCATTATCTTAAATTCAAATCTACCTTTAAAGTTCGGTGTGGCGTGTCCTGTTGAAGTTGAAGAGATGTTTCAAAAGTGCCACGAAGCACGAATCACCCTGTTAGCGTCCTTTTCTTTAGGAAAAGCTTTGTGTAGAAAGTTTAGTAACTTTTTTTTTGAAACTTTTTAAATGGATATTAATGATCTGAATTAAGAGGATATAGAAACCTTACTAAAAAATATAAGAAAGCTCAAAAAGTTTTATATACATGTTTCGTTTGTCTCTTACATGATGGCGGCACCAAAAAGCTTAGCTTTCAAAAACTGTAGTAGCTTCACAGTTATTGTTATGCAGCTTATGGAAAGCTCTTCTGTTATTGCTTGTAAAGTACTGTTAACTGAAAAGCTTTTTAACCGTAAAATAAAAGGCCGCATACAGCGCTTTGATTTTGTTTTCTTTTTTTTTTTGTTTTGTAATATAAGGAAATCGTTTTCTTTATTTAAATTTTTTGCAGATTTTTTGCTCCATTTACACGGTATCCGCTTAAACTTACGAAATAAGTTAATCGTTAAAATTAATAAGTTTAATTTGTTTTTGTTTATTTCTTTTCTTTGGTTTTAGTTTCTTTTTGTTTTTTTGTTTTATTAGTTTTCTGTAAAACACAAGGACATAAGGGAAAGTTTGAGGATAGACTCGGAGGATAGATGCGAGAATTACAGGAAAGTTAAAGACACTAAATCAAGAGAAACTTATATATCATCGTATCTGTGCCATACATTAACAATGCTACAGTAGGTAATTGTTGATTCAGAGTTTGATTATCATGCTGTTTGGCACAAGGACAATGCAAACACAACTAGAAAGTATGTCTAGTAATTTTTGTACAGTATATAATCCTGTAATACGTATAATAAGTATGTATATATATATATATATATACACACATTGGGTTAAAACGCCTTGTGTTCTTTTTTCTCTCTTTTGTTTTGTTTTTGGTTTTGTTGTAACATTTAATAAATTTTAAACATTGATTGCTCTTGCGTTGTGACAATAAGTTTTCTATATATGTATGTATATATAGTTTATCTATATCGTTATCAATATATCAGTATGCATATAGTACATATACATACGTAGTTCAATCTATATATATATATATATATTCATTGACTTTTTCTTTATAATAACATTAAAAACAGGGGGGGAGGGGAAAAAAATGTAGACTTAATTTTTTTGTCTTGTGTTTTTCTATTCTTTTCCTTTTTTTTTGTTTGTTTTTTGTTCGTCGTCCAGCGACATTTTTATCAAGTCAAATGGGGGGAATAGAAGCTCATTATTTATAAATATATGTATATAATATACATATGTGTAATATATATATGTATATACATATAGGTATATTAGGGGGAGTGTCTTTTCCAATCAAAGGGAACAAGTGGGACTTGGGCAAGGTCGTGAAAATGCTGGCAAAATGTTTGCTCAACGAAAAGCGACTAAAAAAAAATTTGCACTGTCAATTTATATAGTTTGTGTGGGTGTGTGTGTTAGTGTGTGTGTGTATGTACAATCTAAGATTCTATTTTAGAATAGATACATCATAATTATTATATGTATATATATATATATATATGTTTTGTTTTTTATAATTATATTTCTTTGATATACTCTAGAAGCAACAACAACATCGAGACATTGACAAAAAAGTATTTAATAAATTTTCTTTTAGTTGTTTACTCTTCTTGTTTCATATAAGTACATATAATATGTATGTATATGTGTTTGTTTTGTATAGTATAAGATAGTATTTTCTTTATTCATTTTGTTTTTGTTTTTGTTTTGTTTCGTTTCGTTTGGTGGGTTTGGGTGGATCGAACTACAGCTGGCTGACTTGCTGGGCTGGGGCAAGCAGCTAGCCAAGTTCAAATATTGGCACACTTAACAGTGACTTACAACGGACCAGATTTTGATTGTACTTTACTGTGGGTGTGGCGCTGGTGGGCATTGATCGGTGATCGAATGTGAATAGATTATATTTGGTTAGCATTCCAAGACATATCTCGATATAGTATACCTTATTTCATATAGATAATTATAAACATTTTCAGTACACAAAATAACAAAAGAGTTTTTATAATTGGCAAACCGAAAAAACACAACAACTAATTTATATTTCTAAATTGTTTACAGAAACTTAATATTGCTTAAATATCAGATTCCCTAATACTTTTGGCCAATCTTCAGTTAATGCCCTCTTCATGGGGTTTAACTTTTCCGTTTTATGTTTTTGTTGTTTCCAGCCTCTCATCTTAAGCAATTAAATCAAAGATTTCTGAAAATTGTTTGCAAACTCTCAAAATTCCATCTCTTCCATCATATCGATTGTATGTAGCTTATAGTTAGTTTTAGGTTCTTTGTAAATGTTTCTCTTCATTTGCATTTTAGTCATTAGGTAGGTACATTTGGTTTCTTTTTTACGACTTTGTTTATATGTGGAGTTGTTCATTGGTTTTTACAAATGTTTCATAAAGAACGGCTAAATTTGTTTCTTATTTTTGTTTTTCGAAAATAAACCAAAACTGAGGTGCTTAAGGAATTTTAAAGGAAGGATAAATTGGCTACTTAAAAATCATTTGGATCATATTATAATTTATTTTAATTACAAAGAAACAATATCTTAAAGTTCTTTCCAATTAAAAATTTATAGTTAAAATATTGGTGACTTGACAATTTCAAGACAATTTATAGTTTTCTCAGAAACAATCGCTATATCTAAATAAACTGAATGATCAGGGGAATGTACTAATAAGAAACGAATTTAGCAATTCTGTCAATTGAATTTAGCAAAAATTGACAATCTGACCAACTCTAGTTATGTGTTATGTGAATCTCCTTGATTCGGTTGAACAAACAAAGTCCATGATCCAAGATATATAAATATATATAAATTATATATAGTTGAGTTTGTTCTCATTTTCTTCCTTTGTCTTTTTGAGTGGAGTATAACGAAACGGTGGTCTAGATGAAAAGTTGAAAGGGGAAAGGGATAAAACAACAACTAGATGCTAAGATTTAAGTCACGTGTTGGAAAGGGGGAGCGGGGGGATTATGTTACTAATTCTGCACTAATTTATCAATTCCTGAATATACAATAAATATATAGATTTGTTTTGGTTTTTCCTTTTGCCACATATACATTTGCTTCATATAGATGTATATATTTATATATATGTGTATATATATATTTATAGTTATAGATTATAGATTACATACGCGTAGATGTTAAGACTATATAAATCGATTGCTAATGAGATACTTGTCGCTGGGCGGGGAAGATAATCTGCAAGAAATATCGAGAGATTCGTTATTAATCCATAAAGAGATCAGTTTATTGTTTTATTTGAGTTAATAAACTTTTGAAATGAAACCGAAAATAAAATAATTATGTGAATAAACTTTTTAATAATAATAAAAAGCAAAAATTGTCAAGTCCTTGAACCAGAATTAAAATCAAACGCAGCTTGAAAGATCCTTAATTAGGCTATCATATGCACGTATTTGGTGTTAATCTTTGTTTGCCGGAATCAACATTTTGATTTAATGACTTTGCAATGGTAAAATTTGATGAGTCTCTTGGTGAGAGTTTTTAGAATCTTTTTTGACACAATGTTGCAAAAACGAAGGTCAGGTCTTTGTGATTTATCTAAAGCGCATTTTGTTTTTATGAACTTCTGCTTCAACAGTTTTAAGCCAAGCATTAAATAGGCAACAGGACAATGGCCAACATGTGCCCAAGCTACTTGATTTCACACGCCCACATTAAATTAGCTTTATTGAGCTGCAAATGAGTTCAGTTTTTGTGTGGAGACAGAGAAATGAGGTGGCAGATGGGCAGAGATGCTGACGGTGAGAGGGATTGTGGATTGGGTCATTGGGATGAAGGGTGACGGCAGCAACAGCATGAGAAAACAAAACAACGCCAGGCCATTAAAAGCATCCTCAGCATCGACGTCTGGCATTGGCATTGGCATTGATGCAGCTGTTGCTGTTGCTGCCTGCAAAATATTACTCATACGCCATGTGAAAGCAAAAGAGAGAGCAAAATGGAAAATGTTATTGAAACCATATATACCCTTTACAGCTAAGTCACAACTAAGCAATATCACTTCGAATTGCTATTCACACTATATAATGGCTCAGTCTGCGCCATTATTATAGCTGACAGGTCGTTGAAAAAATTGAATACATGGATAATGAATGTTCCTTCGCAGGGTATTAGCAAAACTAACTTCACAAAACTATCCCGTATACGGTATTCCAGTTGCACCATTAAATGCAACAGCCTTGCGCGTGTTGTCCTTGCCCCCGACGATTCTTTTCATTTTTTTTTTTTTTTTGCCCACTTCTTCTCGTTCTCTCCGCTCTTCCTCTGCTTACTCTCTCGTCAATTCCCTGCAGCCCTGCTGCTTGTGCCACATTTATGTCCTTGGGGCGAAGCGGCATTCATTATATGTGTGCGTGTATGTGTGTGTGTGTGTGTGTGTGTGTGTGTGGGGGGTATTTTATGTTTTTAGTAGGTGCTAGCAGCGCTTTATTAAAAATGCAAACCAATCATGTCCATCGACCATTTGCGGTCTCTAAGCCCGGTTTGACAGTTGCTTCGTTTTTTTTTCTACTCTTAAAAACAGTTTTTTCTTCCTCATTCCGCTTAATGGCTTCAAATTAAAAAAAAAAATTAATAATAACTAGAAAATTTAAAATATTCCAAGTCTCTATGAAGTTGGTCTAGACTTGAAGATGCCATCAAAATGAGCTATGAAACGGCAAGTGCATCAAAAACACATAAATTATGGCAAAAGAAATACCGTAAGGCGTCAAGAAGTCCTTAGTTTTCGCAAATTCTCTTCCCAACTGAAATTCCATGACGAGCGAGAGAAAAGAGAGCATGAGAATCGTAAAATGTCCAGGAAATATATTCTGTTGAAATAACTGTAAAATAAACTCTTTGGCATAATAGTTCGTTTTTCGCTTCACTGAGTTGTAATTCTCAACTAGTTTTAGCATTGATGGTGTTTTACTGCTCATACAGACAATCGTCTTCTTTTTCTTCTCTCAACTCGGCTTAAGCTCAAACTTTGCTACATTTTAAGTTGATCGAAATCTTGACAGTAACTGATAATTGTTAAAGAACATGAAATATAATAAAAATTGATTTGAATGCTTACCATTTTTGTTGTCTTTTTTTCATTCCATTTTGCTTTTTGCTGTTTTTGTCGTAGAGGCAAAGGGATGAGAATTATCTCGTTTGGTTCATTTTTGGGAAACTTTTTTTGTTGTTTTGTTTGCAATGTTTTTTGCTTTATCCTGTTGATGGTTATTTTTTTTTTTTTTTTTTTTTTTTTTTGTAATATGTTTTTTTTTACTATGCTGATTAATTTTTGGGGTTTTCAATTTTTGATTAATTTCCTTTCGTCTCCAAGCGAAATTAGTGGTTGGTTTTTTAGTTTAGTTAGTGTTTGCTTGTAAATGTATTTGTGTGAGTGTGTGTGATTAGGTGTGGGTGTGAGTATGTGTGGGTGTGGGGTGTTTCTGTGTGTTTGCATGGGTTGGCTGGGCTTGCCACATGGCAGGTTCTGGCAATTGCCACCAATCAAACTAGCAAATTTTGTCTCGCTGTCATTTCTTTCTTTTTTTCGTCTCTTTCCCTGTCTTTCTCCCTGTCTTTTTCCCTGTCTTTCTCTCTTCTTGATCTCTCTTTCTCTCTCTAGTATGCACTTTTCCTCTTACGTTTCCACTTTAGGGAGTTTCCTCAGGATTTTCTCTTGTTTGTATGCAGTTACCCGATATTTTTGTTTTCTTTTTTGCTTTTCTCATATTTTGATTCTTTTTTTTTTTTTTTATTTGTTGTTCGTTTTTTTCTTTTTGCACGTCTGTTCGTTTTTATTTGTTTGTTTCCTGTTGCGTTTTGTTTATTTGTTTTACGGCTTCGCCGCAAAAAGCAATTTCACAGAATAAAGAAACAGTGCTGCAGCCAAAAAAAAAAAAAAGGAATTTAAGAAAGAAACGAAAATGCAAGAGAGAGAGAGACGGAAAATGGGAAAACAAAACTCAAAAATCGTTAATAAACGTCCAGTTCAATGTTCATTCAGGTTACTCTGTGTTTGTGTTTGTGTTTCTCTATGTGTGTGTGTGTGTGTGTGTGTGTGTGTGTGTGGCGTGTAGCGGTGTTTGTGCATATCCGTTTCCCTTGCTTCTTATGTCCCATATTTAGTGCCATGACCGCCATTGAGCGCTTATGTCTGTACGGGCACATTGCTATCTGCCTCCTGGAGCACTGGAGCTGTCCATACGCCGCTGCCACTGCGCGTCTTCCGCTGTTGCACAATCCCATCCATAATGTCCAATTGCAAGTTGTGCACACTGCCACGATGATCGGTTAATGGTGGACCAGCAATGACACTGCCCCGACGACTTCCACTGCAGAAAAAAAAAAATATAGAAATATAGACGACTGTTAGATGCAAGTCGATTTCTAACAGTAATTGGAAATGAAACTGTGTTTTCTTTGGGTTGACTTAGCGAATGCATTCGAATGGATGAAAACTTTTCACTGAGTCTCTAATACCATCATCACTTTGTGCATAAATTACTCTATGAAACCTCTTCGCCCTCATGCTCTTTTTCATCCTCCTCATTCTCCTGCTCTTCCTGCTGTTAAATGCATTTAATGGTCGTGCACAAAGGTCGTCGGGGTGGGGGCTAACGAAATGGGTGGAGAATATGTGAGGAATGCAATTAAAAATGACATACACACACTCACACACACACGCTGGTAGTATAACCAAACAGTACAAAAACTGCACAAAATGTACGCATAACTCAAAGTCAGAGGGCAACAATTGCGGTAAAAAGGCGGAAGTTGGGTTCTGGCAGAAGGGGGGACAGGTCGGAAATGCGAAATACTGGATAACATACATTTTATATACTCTATCATATATATTTTTCAATATTCCATATTAAATTCTCATCAACAATTATTGTTGTATCAATTTAACTTGTATTTTATTTTTATTTTGTGTTTTTAGCTTTCCTTGGTCACATTTTGGTTTTGCTCATCTTTTATCATTTTTGCTCATTTGACTTAAGACTTAAAACTTTAAATTTTTGCACCTTTCGTAACACTTCCGTTTTCTATGTAGTCCTTCTGTGCCACCGATTCAATTTTGTTATGGCTTGGTTTTTTTTTTTTTCAACGCAATTCACATCGATAGGCGGCGATTAAAAATGCATAGGGACCTAAGCCTGACTCCTGGTCCACTTTGGCCATTTGATGGCAATCTCATTATAATTTCAACTACACTCGCTTTGCCTTCGCCCATGTCCACGCCCATTGCCCTTGTCCTTGCCCATTGCCCTCGTCCTTGCCCCCGGATTCTCATTCTCATTCTCACTCGCATTCGCATTGGCCATGCCGGGTATCAAAATGTTACTGTTACGGTACAAAAGCTTCAAAACAGCCGGTGGGGCAATTCAATTACGCCACAACAGATAGGGGGTGGTAATGTGGGGGTGGGAGTCGTGGTGGTGGTGTAAGAAGGAACATGTACAAGTACATAGAAAATGAGCATGCGGATGGAGAAGGTCCAATGTCCTTGGACGCATGCACTTCCGTTGCTAATGGCGCACAAAACTCCCAATTACCAAACAAATTGACTATGTCCCTGCCTCACTCTATCTTTATCAGCTCTCTCTCTCTCTCTTCCTCTCTTCTCCATCTCTTTTTTTTTACTGCATCTCTTTTCAGTTTTCCATTGGGACAAAAACAATAAAAAAAAAAAAGATACTTACCTGAACGAAACACCGGAAATAGATTCACGACGATTACGGCCAAATAGCGTGGGTGGGACAGCCGATATAGTAACCACCGAATGACGACGACCACCTGCGGTTGGGTTGGCCTTTTGCGAGAGTGTTGCCAAAAACTCTACCTCTTTGGGACTTAGTCCTCCAGTCTCACCACCCACTTCGGACAATCGCCGCACCTGACTGGCTGTTATCCCTTCGGTGATCTGCAGCGATGGTAGCGAGTGTTTGCGACGCTGTTGCATATCGGGAAACGGGCACAGGAGATACGGATTCACCGGTGAGTCGGGTTCAGAATCATCACTGTTCGTGCGCTTACTAGCACCGCCGCCGCCACCTGTGCCACTAGGATCATAACCACCGGCAGCTCCTTCCAGATCATCACCATCTTCGGCCGCATGTGATTCCTCGACCACAATTAACGGCTCCTGGGTGCTCAGATTAAAGACGGGTGTGAATGAGGAGCGACGCATCTTTGGGCCAGGATCTTTGGTTTACTGCAAAAAAGATGCAAAATTAATTATCAACATCATGGACAATAATGCTAATAGAAAACCTCATATCATTAAATATGTCGGCTTGAACAGCAGTTTTACTTAAACTATCAAGAAAAGAATCATCAATAAGTTTCTGTTTTTCCAGGCAAAAAGCAGAACAGATGGACGCATGAATATGGTTATATAAACTCGTCTCGTCTTGTCAGAAATATTTCCGCCTATACGCTGCATTCATCTGATCAATATTGACGGCAATAATAACGTATACGCACCGTGTTCCAGGTAAACTATTTAGTTTAATGATCGTATGACATTATTTCTTATACTTATGCATATAAAAATGCGAAGAGGCATTAAAAAACAAAATTCATCTGAAATACTAAAAAAAAAAAACAATCCTGCAGTTTCGATTGCTTTGAAAACCTTAAATGATCAGGCTAATGTGACACTTTAAACTGTGACTTTGCATTAAAATAATAAGATAAACAAATTCTATTAAAGTGTATTGAGATCTTAGTTAGTTATTACTTATGATCTCGTCTTTAAAAACCCATTTGTATAAGTCATTTACATTTGGTGCCTTTCTAACGAGAATCGTTTGGGATTGAGTGTAAAATGTAAAATTAAAGCTCGTCACAGCTGAGCTTGATTTCTGTTTTGAGTTTGCCAAAAGTTTTTGCTGTTTTGCGTTAACCTTTTAACCCGACCTATTGTCGTTACATATGTATCTATGTATAAATAGATGTAGTTATGTAACTGGGCGTGGTTCTGCATGTTAAAAACTTTTTTCTTCCTACATAACAACAATATGAGCATACAGCGCTCATATGGTAAGAATTAAATTTAAATTAAATGAAAACTAAATTTGAATAAAATGCAAAAAAAAAAAAAACAAAGCACATTTAACCCAACGAGTAGGTTTTGCTAAGAGTGAGATGGAAAACGTTTCCAATATCCACAAACTTCATGAAATCAATTAAATTATTTTGCTATCTCGATATAATTTTATGGAGTTATGGGATTGTACAACATTATTTTTGATCACATGTAGCCAAATGTGTTTAGAGATTTAGATTAAACATTGAGAACACGAAAATTATGGCACGCAACAAATGGATTATAAAAAGTACAGCTATATATATATATATATAGACAGTGCTGTATGATAATTTCATCATTTGACAAGATGAGGACTAATAATTTCAAGTTGCTGCTGCTGCTGCTATTTCTACTTCCGATTGTAAAGGCTCTGGGCAACGAGGTGGGTAAACAGGAGTCTCTATTCCTTTTTGTGTGTATATAGTTTGACTAATCGTTTAATGGCAGAAAACATGGACATACACTTTGGTTGACATAACGGTGACATCGAGCGATGAGAGCAAATTGAAAGCTGAGGCACGAATCGAACGCATGGGGCGTGGCGAATTCGGTTTAAGTGGCCAAATCATTTTGGGCGTAGTTGTGCCCCCCAGCATTGATGTTGAAGTGCTCACGTATCGCAGTGCAGATAGTGGACAAACCTATAAGCTGCAACCATATGGAATTCAGAGACAGGGTTTCTATACTGCCTTGAACAACTTCTATAAGAATATCATTATGGAAAGTGCCAAGGACTGCTCAAATTTGCCCTACTTTACGGATAATATAACCGAAATCGGACCCGACACATATAACTTTGAGAAATGTCAAGTGAAAACCGATAGTTTTCCACAATATATGCCCGAAGGTTTCTTGAAAATCGTCATGCTCTCGTACGGTGAAGTCGAAGTTAAATGTGAAGTTATCGTGAATATTGAAAAGAAAACTTTCTAAAATGTTCAATTGAAGTGCTACAGATTGAATATATTTCTCTTTCTGCTTTGTTTCAGACTAAATTAGTATATACTAACAAAATTTTGTTTTAAATATATATCAACCAATGCATACATACATATATATTTATTAAAAACTTGTACGATAGAGAAAACCGATATGGATTAAGTGCAATATTTTAAAGAGTTTTACAAAAACAATTACATCTCTCAGAAAGAGGACGTCGCTTTACTGTCCTTCCCAATCGCTAAAACAATTGACAGACAGGTTAGCCATTAATAAACTTTGATAATCTTTGCCAATTCGCAATATCTATACTTAAGTTAGTTTAAGTAGTTTGAACTGCATGAGAATTACGAAACAGACTTCTTAGCTACTTATAAACTCATATTTTCTCTGCTTATCAAGAATATATGCTTTGCTTTTGATACAATTTGAAATAATAAGAAGGATAGAGGAGGAAACGTACTGTATGTTGCACGTGGATATTTTGTATCTTCAAAATTGGTTAAATTTATAATAATATATTGAATATTCTTACAATTGCGCTGCATTTCGCAAAATAAGAGCGCTGACAAGACTTTTCAAAGAAAGGACCTTTAACAGAAAATGTCTCAATTAATTGAATTGAATTCAAAGGACGCGTAAACCTTTCTGGGTCTGGGTCAGAACAATGGCCAAAAGGTGAGAGAGTCTGTTCTGTACAGTTTCGTTCTTACCCTTGCCATGTTTAAACAAAAGCAAGGCTAAACGTGGTAAAGCAAAAAGAAGAAGAAAAAGAAGAAAAAACCAAAGCATACGCTACAGGGCAAGGCTCAAATACATAAAGACAGAAAGAGAGAGAGAGAGAGAAAGCTAAGGAAAAATAGTAGAGTGGAATGAAATGTGCCGAAAATGTAAATGAAATTGTTTCAAGCATTAGGCGGCAGGCAGAAAAAGAAAATCACAAGAAAACAAAAAAGGTAAGATGAAGGGAGAAAAATGCTTAGCAGTAACGATGACAGCTTAAATTCTTCTGCCTGCCTTCCATTCTACTCTGCGGTCAACGTTAGATATGTCAACGTGACACGAGCACATACATACAACTTGGAAATTTTTCTAAACTTTTACAAGAAAAGCGTGCTTGAAAGGTAAACTAGAAGAGCACTGAAACATAAATAGAGAATAACCTACAAGCCCGTCGCTACTTCAATCAGTAAATTTCACGAGTACATCGCCATTTTGGTTGACATATGTGCGTGTGTGTGTGTGTGTGTGGACCATTTACTGCTGACTTGGCCATAATGCCCCAAAATTTGGCCGTGATTTCATTCAATTTGGCAACAAATCGAAATGAAACGAAACACATATTACCTCCCATATAATGAAACCGAATGAAATCCCCTCCACTTAATCAGCACAAAAGAAGAGTATGTATAATTATGTGTGTGCGTGTGTGTATGGGATATCATGTAATTAGCAAAAGTGCCTGAATACTATTATAGCAAACACACACATACTTGAACAACACCGCATGACAATAACGGTAAACAACGAGCCAACTGCCAAAAGCGTCTCATTTTAAATTCCCTTTTTGTGAGCCTTCAATAAAGTTCAACAAAAAAGAAACAAACCCAAAAAACAAGAGTGAGAGAGAGAGAGAGTAAAAGAGGGATAAAAAGAGGGAGATAGAGAGAGAGAGAGAGGTATAGAAAAGGCAAAAAGGAAGAGATTGTATTGCTGCTAATAGAAATTCGGCTCAGAGAAATCCGCTGACATCCTGACAAAAACAAAAAAGAAAGTCAAGGTAGCAACAAAAACAGAAGTGAAAAATTCCTTCCCTCTTTGCCAATCGTTTAGTCTATCTATCTTTTTATTAAGTGAAAATTCGATTGTTAAACTTTTCAAATGTCATCGCCTGGATTTTCTTTAGTGTGCAAATCGAAGACCACTTTTTTAATATTAATTACTCTTGAAACGTATTTACACTTGTTTCTGGCTTCTGCAGTAAATGATTTTTAACTTTCTCACAAGAACATAACTCATTGATTTTGGTTTCAGTCTATATTTCCTAGTGGTCCTTTCAAAAATAGGACCTTCTTAATAGCAAACTTAGACGAAAACTCCGAATGGTTAGATGAATACTTCAAGCATCGGCATAAATAAAAGGATTTTGAGATCGCATCTTGATTAGTCACTTCTATAAAAATGGACAAAGCAATAATTGAGTATTTATTTATAAAGGACACTGACAGTTCCCTCTATTCCTTAAATACATTATTAAGTGTGCTCATGTTTTAAGTAACTACTTTCGTATTCAATTCTCAAGAACTTTGAGCCAAGGGTTTGAGTATATATGTTTGCATTTAAAGTCAACATATAACATTGTGGTCAAAAACACCTCTGTGAACAGCTGTTTGTTGCATGTATTGATTGATTGACTAATTTATCAGCCATTTAATTAAAACTAGTAAGAGCACCTCAAGGGTGGAGAATGATGACCTTTGGATAATTCACAAAACAATATGTTTCTAGGTAGCTAAAGCTATTGATATTTCAGTTATAAAGGTGTGGCGAAAAGAATATTTAATTTTTGTACAATCATTTATTGAATCATTTTTGTATGCATTTCAATGCCTACAAGTTTCAGAAGAGCTTTTCAAGTAATCTAAATCGATCCAATCAGCGACGAGCTTGAGATTGAGGCTTAGATTTTCTATAGGCAATGCCAATAAATATGGAATAGGCCATCTCCAATCGATTTGCAATGCCCTTGTCCTCTCTCGCGTTTAAAGATTAAATAAGGCATTCATTATGCAAGTATTTAAATAACATTAAAATACACAACAACAAAAAAAAAGCGTCAGCCAATCAATCAGTCAGCCAGTCAGCCAGCCAGTTAGTCAATTCATTTACTCAACGACAGTCTCAATTGCAGTCCCAAAACGTAAAAGCATAGCTTCCGAATACGTCTTCCACACACTTTCCCCCCCTCTCTCTCTCTCTCTCTCTCTCTGACACTTTTGGTAATGATTTTCATTTTATGCTACGTGTTTTCCGGGGGCCAAGGATAAGGGCAAAGTGGCAACAAATTTGAATTTCACTCAAACATTTAAATTTGATTTATCAGAAGAAAGAAGCAAAAAAAAAATACCAGGGCAAACACGAGACCCAGTAATAAAAAAAAGGCAACAACAACTACAACGAAATGTAAACGCAATCAGACTACAAAATGGTTTAATTAGACCAAATAAAAATACACACCTAAATACCAAATTCTCTATACAAAGAACACCTATTAACCTTAACTTAAGCAGACGAATAGACGAGACGGAGTGAATAATAAATTTAGCATTAAGCACTTAACGTTTTGATTACGTTAATTACGATGGAATTCCATACACATACATATGTTTGTATCTGTATAAATGTTTTTATTTTTATGACTAGCTTTGTTTTAAGCTGATTTGAACAAACAATATAAGTAATTAATAAACTTGTTGCGACCTATTTGATTGCTGAGAAATGATAATTATTATGCATCATTCAGGCCGTTTAACTAGAAGTTTACTATTATGAATAGCATAAGCTTTTCTTCTGTCTATCTGCCTTGTCAATGGCATTTTGCAACTAATTTAACATGAAACAATTCAATTTCAATTTTCTCTGGTCAATTGCATATTTTCACAAACTTGGCCTTCGGTTTTGGGGGTGTATGTGTGTGTGTGTGTGTGTATATATATGTTTATGTGTTCGTTTCGTTTGTGTGGGTGTGACAAATGATGCGGTAATTGCAGGCAATTTAGCAAAGTTGGTCAAGTGGAATAAAAGTCAAATTGAAATGGCCATAAAAATTGTGAAACAAGAATAATACTTAATAATAAAGTAGCATCGATTGACATAAATTACATAAAATAAATAAATACATGACTGTCAGTCAAAGATGTGTGTGTATGTGAGTCTATGTCCACACATAAGAAAAATGTTTGCTTCTAAACAATATTAACAGGGCTGTAAATCTATAACAAAATGACAAGCAGTAGCAAATGTTTGTTTTTTTTTTTGTTTCTTTGATTGGCCAATTTTTCCCCATTCTCTAGCATTCTTGCTCACTCTTTTCCTCTCTTTCTAATTTGGTATTTCTCTTCCCTTTCTCGCTCTCTCTCACACTCTCTATTTGAAATATTACATGATCAATGCCAATGAATGAGAAAACATTTGTTATATACATCTATATCGTTTATTTATTTTTCATTTATGTGCAAAAAGGGAAAAACAAATGAAAAGTAATTAATTGTAAAATTTATTCATAATACCCTAGGGGTAAGTGCATTATTCTCATACTTCCTGGGCCCAATAATATGCAATTGACACAAAACGCCAAAGCGAAAACAATATATGCGTGGAAAGGCTAGCCTTCGGTTGTTCATTTTCAGTTATGAAATTGACATTTGTGTTTACATCAAATACTATTATATGTATCTATGAGTATATGTATAAATACCTCAGCACAATTGCACAATTGAATTGTTGTTAGTTCAGCCATGCTTCTAAGAAAGCCATCTAGATTAGGTAAAATCAATTGTCAATTCTTAGGCGTCTATTAATATTCTTGTTTATAGATACAATAAAATTACAGCGAAGGGAAAGAAAATCAGATTTAATTGAACAAAGAAAAGAATATTTTTGGAAATGTAATAAATATAGCCATAGAAACCAAATTAAATGCATCCTTGAAAACGATGTACGATGATCAAACTAACGAGGCTTTAAATCAACTGCTTAACACAGTATTCTCTATTATATCTCTATCTATTAGAGCTCTGTAAAGCTCAACCACAAAAATGGATCAAGTAGAAGTATCCCACAGATAAAGGCAACCAACAAGAAGTTAAAGTTATGAATTAAAAACAACTTTATGCTTATGTTCATTTAAAATACCGTTGAGGTCATGATATACATATATGGCATATATTACTTTCACTTTATGACCCTTTAAATGGAGAAATCTTCGATATAGCCTTCTGATACATTTCCAAAACTCTAAGCTTCTGTCCGGTTTATCTAATGTCTGGCCATATGAATGCATGTCAAGTGTCTTTCAAATGAGATAATAACTTGTAGGTCCTTTAACGTGACTGCGTTGTTTTATGTGCCGTAATGAATTATCACCAAATTGTATATTTATTATATACTGCTGTCTCGGTGTCTCCTCTCTTAAATCATATTTTGAGACCACAAAGCTATTAAGGGAAAACTTGGTGAGGCTTGCTGACTGGCAGGCTAGAATGATGTTCTGTTCAACTTTTAAAAACTGAAGAGAATTTAACTTGGTTCGATTATATATCATGAAAAAGACCTTCTGCCCCTTGGCCTCTGATGAGTAAAGACTACTCTTTCTATTTTTGTCCTCTAATAAGTGTCTTATCTGTTGGGTTGGGCAGTCAAAAGAAAAGTTTGCTCATATTGTGTCATAGTTTTCGACTTTGGCACAAAATTTATCTCGCCCATGAG
This sequence comes from Drosophila equinoxialis, assembly GCA_018150345.1. Classification (NCBI taxonomy): domain Eukaryota; kingdom Metazoa; phylum Arthropoda; class Insecta; order Diptera; family Drosophilidae; genus Drosophila; species Drosophila equinoxialis. Next base: position 1,179,737 of record JAECWI010000238.1, on the reverse strand, counting down.
GTGATGGTCGAGGAGTCGAAGCTGTTGGTGTTGGTGTATAATAAATGATGGCGCAATGATTTTGCGTGATTGCCGGCACGTGATTGAGCTACAAATGACTCAAAGTCTAGTTATTTGACACCCTCTCGCAGTGTGTGGGAGAAGTCCTATGAAACATTTTCATCATGCACACACATTTCATTCTTTTTTTTTATATTTATATACATATATAGGTATATATATATATTTTTTTATGGTTTTTGTTTTTCTGTCGAGAGTCCCTTTTCAAGTGTAGCTGTCAGCAGCAATTCGTAAGGGGCAAAAACCGGAATTGAGTGCGAAATGTTGTGGAAATATGTGTGTTGTGCGGACATTTATTGATTTAAATTGCAGGAAATAATAAATAAATAACAAAAAAAAAAAAAAAAACCCAAAAAAAAAAGAAACACTTACACACACACACACATATGTATGTATGGAGAAGTCAAAATAAGAAAAATAAAAAGGAGACAAAAAGGCAACAAAGTCAAACGAAATGAAATTGTGAAGATAATTTGAAACTCATCAACAGCCGCTTAGGCCTTTGAATGGGAAACCCTTTTGGATTTGAGGTTAGTTAGTTCTCAACTGAACTTTAGTTGAGTGACTGTCTGGATGACTGACTGACTGAATGTTTGACTAACTGACTGTCAGAAGCCATGGCAGATTAGTGAAAGTTTCTGTTGTAATGAGTTGAGGATTTACAATGGACTTTAACGTAACAGAAACTCAAGTTTCTGTTTCTTCGTTGAGCTGATGACAAACTTTTTCGTTTATCTCAACACTCGATGCTTGCTTTTGCCATTTGCAGTTTAATTACATTATGTGTTATTATATTGTTCTTCTTGGCTAAGCCTTGATTAAGCACTAAATTAGATTATACTTTAAGTTTTGTGAACAAATGTTACCCAATACATAACACAGATGGCAGGCAAATCTTTATACTTGGACGAATTGCTTTGAATTAGTAAGCGGAACAAGTATTTAGGCCGTGAATCACTCACGGTGTGTTTAACTTGAACTTGTTCTTTTGTTGCTGTTCCTGAAAGTATGTGAAGGAATTAAGTAGAAAGGAAGTAAGTACACAAATAAAAGTAGATGCCAAATAGCATAGTGAAATGATTTACTCTTCTAATGTTAATTAGATCTTTTCATGGGCATAAAACACTTTGGATGGCTTTTGGATTAAACATATAAATAAATGTCATCAAAGTACAGCTAAAAACCTTAATGTCCCATAATTTATAATAGATATCGAACAGAGGGGTTAAAGGGAAAAGGAATAAACCAAAGGCACCCCACTGGAGTTTGCAATAAAAAACCAAAAAATTTTCCTCACTCTGAACAATAATATTATTATGCTGATTGCTTTTTATTATGCCGAGAGGAGTTCTTAAACTTTTTCGTATATATGTATACTATTTCCTCTCTGCTTATGTTCATTTCATGAGGATATGCGGTGGACACATTTTATGTTGTTGCTTTGTATTCTCCTGTTATTTGTATACCCTATATGCCGAGAGGCAACAGGGTGTATTAAACATCATTCAAATGCAATTGCAATGACAGATAATGGTTGAATCTTATCTTGGTGTAGTTTCATTCTTAGAGCAACAAGTTTAAACGTTTCAAAAGGTTTTCTCTATTTAAAGTCAATTTTATATGGATTTAGTTATGCGTAAGGTAAGGGGTATTTAGTAGTCACTGACTGAGAGTTACTTTGCGACTTGTTTCTTTTTTAAATTTACAATTTGACTTGGGCATTGGATTTGGTTTTGGTCCCATTGACAGCAGTTTCGTGCCTGGCCTGACGAGTTTCGGCTTCATTTTAAGTAAATCAAATGGATGTCGTAAATGGGAATCCTTTTCAGTTGTCCCTTTTTTGCAAACCCTCTTCCTTTCTCTCATCATCTTTTGGTTTTGTTCTCATTCCCATTTCTTTCTCTTTGTTTTTTTTTTTTTTCGTGTTTATGGCTCTATGTAAATCCTATTCTGCGTATCTTAATTTCACCTAATCCCAGAACATGTTGGCAGCTTTCCAGATAATCGATAAGCTTGTACTATATTTATTTGGTTTTTGTTTTTCTTTCTTTTTTTTTTTTTTTTGTTTTATTTGATTTGATTTTTTCTCCTTTTGTTTTTTTTTTTTTTTTGGCCATCAATTTTTGTGGCTGCTTGAGTTATTGATTTTTTCCAGTGGCACAGCCCTTGGGCTAAAAGAGAAATATTAATTTCAATTTGAAATTCAGAAATTCAATTGAGCAAAGCAAAGCAAAAAGAGGCGACACGCTTTTGTTTGTTCTCCTTCAGTTCTTTCATTTCTTTTCTTTTTTTTTTTTTTTTGCTTTTACCCTGTAACCAAAGGTAAAACCGGATATATGAAATTGAACTCAGTTTATGAAATTTCTATCAATTACCGGCAAATTATCAACTTGTATAGTGTAAAGGGTAAAAAATATTCAGAAAATATTTGATTTGCATATTATTTGGTGTAGGATATCTTAAAGTCGGCTTTGGCAGCACGTTAAGGTGGTTTTTCTTTTGGCCTTCCCTGGGCTTAGCCCATTTAATTTGAGCGCATTTTGGGAAAAACAGGAAATTGCTTAAATTGAATTCTGTGATTTCCGCACACACTCACAGCGAGAGGTACAAGGAGCGAGCCCGAAGTGTCCTTTCTTTACTCGCAAAGCAGAATTTTTGCTTGTGTGCATCCAATGGCAGTCTCTCCAAGTGCATTTTAATGGATTTTAGTTTTCAAGCGCCAAAAAACTCAACTGACAGCTGAAGATAGAAATGATGATGATGTTATCCATATCCATTCCCCTCTGCCCCTGTCATTGCCACTTGCCATTCACACTCTTAACATCTTCATGCAAATTGTGCTTCATCTCGTTTGCCGTTTCTGCCTCTGTCTACCTCTCTCTCTCTCTATCTCTCTTTCTCACTCATTCTCTTTTGCTGCTTTCAGCTGTCTGTTTGGCCTTCTTTAGCTTTTTAGCTTCTTCTTTAGTTAGGATTTCTATTTTTGTTTGCCAGCGAAAATTGATTAAATTTTCGCTCACAATGAAGCTGCCTGTCTAACGGAGACACCAACAACAAGTCTATACACATACACATATATATGTCCATATATGTATATGTATTCAGCAACAAGCAAACGAAGAACAATATAAACAACGAACCATTCAATTTTCAGCTATTTTTAATGATAAAATTAACTGAATTGTATCAAAAGAAGAAATAAATCAGTTTAAGTTTAGCCTTGCTTTCCTTGTAAACACTTTATACACTTCATCAAAATTAGAATTTAATAAAATATCTCTATTGCTTTATAAATATGTGTTTTCTTTGGCAACAACTACCACAAAGGCATATTTGTTGGGGTTCTATCCATCTGTCCTGATGGTCGAAGTGATGGATGAGGCTCAGTGTATGGCGCATTCGTGAAAGTCCGCCAAACAAGCTGCCACATTGTCAGAAAACAAACAAATGTACGAAATAAATTTTAAATGTAGAAAATAACAAGCTGACATACAATGGATTCTAATCAAAAATATCAAATATATATAGTGCACTTTTATTGGTAATTGAGAAAATATGATTATAGTACAATTTGTGGCAATCAATTCGTAAATAATGATTTAATCCCTAAAAGTTAATTCAGAAATAAAAAAATTTACACTTTAAATATCCATGGAAAACTATTGACCGACAACATGGCGTATGGTTAATGTTCATTCGGCTCGCATAAGTAGGCAACATTTTATTTTCAGCACATTTGCCATTTGCCCAAAAAAAGTAGGCAACAGTAAAACATTTGGTAAATGTTGAGCGTTTACTGAAGCATAACACAATAAAATGAACTTCGGTCTATTGTCTGATTTAAAAGTTCTGCCTAACATGAAGATATATTTATATGAAGATATTTTATATTTCGCCATTAATTAGATCAATTAATATTAAATCACAGTATTCCCAGAAACTTTTTATAAATCTAAGCAATGTTACACTTTATCGAAAATTCCCTTTTTCAAAATATTTTGCCAAACGAACTCGCAAAGAACGACAAATTTAATGAACTAGAGATTGGCTCAACACTGGAATACCAAGCTGCTGGCTCTTTCAATCCGTCTCTATTTATGCCTCCCTTTCGTTTGACAGAATAAGAAGTAAGCCTTTGACACAGAAAAACTTTGGGGGAAAAATTTTATGGTGAGGAATCGCAAGGCCCAACAAAAAGATTTACCCAAAAGCGGAAGCAGAAGCCAAGCGAAATGCGAAACCCAGACAGAAGCTATGACGGACGACTGTAGAAGGTTCTAGAAGATGGCGGGGACATGTAAGGATACAGTGAATCGGAATGAGGGCGAAGACGGTGAACGGGTGGGGCGGATACTAAAGTTAAAGCAACAACGTCAACGCCACGTCGTTATCCCTAATGCTTGATGGCTTGAATAAAAGCTTAATAAATATTGTGCGCCTCAATTTGGAGGACATGGCCGAGGACGACGACGAAGACGAGATGCGACGAGCAAGGACAACGACAACAGCGACTAAGACGCAAACAAAGTTGCGTTTGCGTGTGCGTGTACGTGAACGTGAACGTGTTCGTGTGTGTGCGCGAACATTTACAGCAAAATTTTTCATCATTTAAGTTAAAGCCGCATTTTACGTCCAAAATTATGCACAAAGAGCGAGATAGATAGACAACGAAATGGATAGACTAAAAAGAATGAGATGTAAAACAAAATTCTAGAACGAGAAAATGAATGAGCCAGCTAGAGTTCTTGGCTCGTCTCTTTATCTTAGCTGTAGCTTATTTGATCGCCAGATTTGTCTGCATAATGATTTTGTTTTTGTCACAGTAAAACAAAAACAACAATTTACAAAAAAAACATTACACATACACTCACACACACACATCTATGCCACCGGCAAGCATTTTCATACAAAGTATTCATTCTCTTTTTCCATGTTGCCCTTCATTGTCTTTCACTTCATCATCTTCACTTTTGCTCTGTCAGTTGTTACTTGTCATGTTTTTTTTGTTATTCTTGTCCTCTGTGCGCTGTCTTTTCATTATTAATCACACCGACTAACAGGAAAAAAACATAGATACTAGTACAAGTCCAATATATGTAAGTCCAATCGCAAGTTTCAAGAGAATGCTTTCATTTTTCATTTCATGAGTGCCATATAAATAAATATGTTTACTTTCTTCTTCTTTTTTTGTTTTATTTTTTTTTTTGAGTGTTTCTTGTCTTTGTTGATTGGTGTAGAATTCGGATTCTCCTGCACAGATTCCCTAGTCGATTTATGAAACACTTGCGACACTTGCCTGCCGTATAAAGTCATAAATTAGATAAACACGTTAAGGAAGTTATCTCAAATGCCTGAGCCACACCTACTGGCACACACACACACACACATGAACTTTTCTCACCGAAAAAGTCAGGCAAATACATATATCAAGGCTTTAATGATATGGCTTAGACAGCTTAGAGCTCATCTAAAAGGTTTGCTAATTACCAAGAAAACAATTTATTCTTCATCATAATTTGACCAATTCAATCTTGAATCGTTTGAAGAATTTTTCTTTTTATCCACAGATAAACAACTACAAAATTTGTATAAATAAATAAAACGGCGAAAATACAAAAAAAAAGGACAAGGAAAACTTTTATAATAATTTTTGTGTGGCCTAAAACAAACTGGCAGCAATTTTTACCAATTTTCATATGCAAATAAAGCAAACAGCCAGCAAATCGGAAAGTTTTGTCTAAAACAAAAAGGAAGAAGAGAACAAAAAAAATGAAAAAAAGGCGCACACACACACACACACACCAAAAAGTGAAAAAATGAAAGAATATAAATATGCAAATGGAGTATAGGAAAAAAAGAATAAAAGGGAAACGGATACAGTCTGCACAGGTGTTCAATAAACAGTCAAGTGGGGCACATTATGAACTTGTATGCAAATTTTTGCAACATTTCTTGCATATCTAAAATCACCAATACATACATACATATGTATACGAGTGTATTGTGAATATACTTGAAATAAGTGGATGATAAATATGAATAAGTACCCATACAAACTTCGATTCACAAATAGATATATAGGTGGGTATGTGTGTATGAATCATTTATGAATTGATTCGATATTCGAAAAGGAGCAAACTACTTATTCATGAGCTGTAGAAATTATCTTAATAAGCCCAATCTATTTGTTTTTGCTAATGGTAACTGAAAGTGACATTTATACAATATATTTTCAGGCGGATTGAATAACATTGCACTTTTTCTACAGTTGATTACTAATTGAAGTGTGCTTATGCCAAATCTGCACTCGGTTTTTTTCGCCTTACTTTCAGTTCTTAATTTAAATTTTAATGAATATGTAAATAACATGAAAACCTATTCTGATCAAATTTATTGTCTCTGCAGAAAAAGTAGTAGAAAAATGTAGTTTATTTCATGAAAGTTTTTCTATATTGAAGAATGCAAAGCAATTTATTATGCAAATACTGACACTAGAATGTGATTTAAGAACCATTTACCATATCGAGGTCAGAATTTTGCAAAATTTTAGCGGTCTATCTCTAAAAAACTGTTAAAAAATGTTTGTTTTTCCTAAACCTAAACAAAAGGGTTATAAGAATATTTTTATAAAACTTCTTTTTAAATTTGATTTTTATACAATTTGTATGATTTCAGACAATTTCAAAATTACCTTATAGTTTTCAGTCTAGATTTCCTTTCATAAATAACAAATCTTTTAAAGGCTTTTATATAGATATATTCAAATCTTTTAGTGTACTCATGGCCTAACTATGTTAATTTTATGGGTTTTCTATAGTTTTAAGAAATTATTTATGTCAGTTAAGTTCAGATAGCTTTTATATATCATATAATATTAATACATTTCGGTGTATACAAATCATGCAAATTTACAGATTTTCTTTCTTCTGTTTTTGGTTCATTAATTTAACATTAAAAACTTTCCACATATACGTCAAGTACTTTTAATTCTTCTGTTTATTTTGCGAGGGGTATACTTCTATATACACAAACACACACACACACACACACACATCTGACATATTTATATACACAAACATATATAGATATATTTTCCAGCTAACAGAAGAAAAAAAAAGAACCCAGAGAGAGAGAGAGAGAACAGAAAAAATGCCTGCAAGGCATGAAAAACGTGAAACTTGCTTTCTTATTACAGAATCCCCATGCTCCTCCACCACTATACTTTACTCCACCACCCACTTGGAATACCGTGGGGCAATCAGTTTATGCTGTTGACAGTTCAATTTTGATAAAAAAAAAAAAAAAATATGTATATAAAAAATTAACAAAAAAAAGGAAAAAGCATGACGTAAAATAAACTTTATTTGCTCGAGCCCAAAAGCCACAAATAAAACATGCTAAAAAAAAACCAAGAATTAAAGTTGCTAATACCGATCTCTACACCCTGCGAAGATGGTCACCTAAATCTAATTGCTCAACCGATCTGGCTGGAGAGAGAGAGAGAAAGACATTCATCAAAAGATTTATTAACTTTGTGCAAGCCAAAAGAAAAGAATGACAACTAATAAATTGAATAAAACATCACAAACTTTGTATACAAATCAATATAGCCTTAATACAAAAACCAAATAAAACTAGAGTATTTCAAAGAGGAACAAAATGATGAGAAAGCGACCAAGTGGCAAAGGAAAAGGATTTGGATTTCGGTATAAGTCCCATAAAGTAAATTTCAATGTCTACATAATTTCACAAAATTCAACATTCGGTAATTGCTTCCTGCGAAGAGAAGAAAGTTGACACAAGTTGTCAAGGCAATAAACTTTATTACCCGCAGTGCGCACATGTGTCTCCTTCTCTGTCACTGCCGTTGTTGTCCGTCTCTCTCTCTCTCTGTCTCTCTCTGTCTCGTTTTCTCTACCATGCACCCTAAATGTGTAATAAGTTAATGTTATTGTAGTTAGCTAATGTGTATGTGCCTCTGTTTTTGTGTGTATGTGTATGTGTGCGTTGCTTTTGGGCAAACAATTTTGCTTAATTTTTCGCTCATTTTACAGCGAGTCGAGGCGGCAAAAACGGTTTGCACATTAAAATGCACATAAAAATCATTAACTCAAGACAAGACAAGGCAAGGCATCTCTTATTCTCATTCCTCCTCATAGCAATTGTGTTAATGGCTTTTGCTTCAGCTTTTTCTCTTCACTTTTTCATCTACCTCCATTTCTCTCTCTCCCTTTCGTTCTCTGTCCATGTCTCTGTCTATCTCCCATCCTTGTGTCAGCCTTGTGTCTTGTGTCCTTGTGTTTATTCTGGCATTACAGTAAACTCAATAATTTTGGCTACTTAATGCACACTGGTTCGTTCTTTCCTGACTCTTCTGTCTGTCTTATAGTCTTGTCTGTTTCTCTGTTTGTCCTTTTATGTTATCCTCTTGGGTTGGCCTCCACTCTGCACATCAACAGGTAGATACATAAGTATATGATGACTTGTTAAGTACACTAAAAGAAATACTTTAAGAGACAATAATGAAATTTCATTAACTGAAAATCCTCATTTCAATACCATTTACATTTACTATTCAAATATTTCTACACTACCTCCTCCTGGGTAGGAGGTCTAGCCATTAACATGCCTTGTCGATAATGAGTTGGTTATGTTAAACTTATTCACAAATCTTTTTCACTCATATTTGGGTTCAATAGTGAATACTATTTGATTTAATTGTTGCCTTGAGAAAGGATTTCTTACATACATATATATTGATAGCTCTATTGCACATGGTTTTTCCTTAGCAAAGGAAGTTACCATTTAGAGAACTTACAGTCAGAGATTCTGTTAGAGTTAGAGATTCTGTAATCAGAGGCACAATGACCACAAATTACCTGAAAGGAAATGAAAAACAATTAGAAAGCTTTAATAATAATTATATACTTTTCTCTAATTAAAATTTAACTAAGCTTTTATAAAAAATAATCAAAAGTTTTCGACTCGCAGTGTTTCTTAAATTTATTTTATATTTTTTATAAATTCCCGTTTTATTTGTCTAAAGTTAATTTGAAATCTAAAGTTCAAAACTTTATATATATAATTGTGCTTTAGGACCTTTCCTCAGTGCTATTTGTTTGCTGGCAAAACGAAATTACCGTTATTCACGGTAGATGCTTCCGTTATTTTGTTATTTCTCACGCATGAGATGCAACTTTTGGTTGCAAATCAAAAAACAAGAGCCAAAATGAAAAAAAAGACCACAAAACAAAAAAAAACTAAAGCCGAAATGAAAAGGTTTATTTGCTTGTACTTTTATGTTTTTTTTCTCTCTCTCTCTCTCTCTCTCTCTCTCTCTCTCTCTCTCGCTCTCTCTTTCTCTTTTTATTTTTTATTTTGTCTTTTCAGTTTATTTTGTGAATTTTTTTTTTTATTTTGTTTATTTTTCTTCGTTTGTTCAATCTGTTCTTGAGGGCACTTGAAAGCAGGTGTCCATTTCCGTTTCAGAAAATTTCTGTTTGATAATTTATATTATATAACTGGCCATCTTTCCCTCTTAGCCACTTCTCACACTTGGCCACCAGCCACACGAAATTTTGGTGGAAAAAAAGAAAAGAAGAAAGTTTCATCCTCAACTCAACAAAAACCATTTGTCTCAAGTGAATTTTTTCAACTTGGCCAACTTGCAATAAAAGCGAAACACAGAAAAAGTACACACGCACACACACACACACAGACACAATGAAGGAATACGTTAAGAAGTAACGAAAGAAAAGCAACCGGCGCCTCCTGGCTGTAATAAAATAAATTTCAGTTAACGTTTCTTGTTGTTTCTCGGCCATTTTATAATAATAACGTGAAGCGAAGACTAAGAATAATACAACTACAATTTAACAGGAAACAACATACAAATAATTTTCAGTCAACTTTCACTATACACACAATGCCCATCAAATGTCAGCAGGATTAACTATTTAAACCAATATTGAAGAACATGTTCAGAGTGGATTTTGAATTCATAAAGAAATATCAAAATGAGAAAGTTATTGTAGCCCTTAGATCCTTGATATCTGGATATCTTTCTTTACGCATTTCTGTTTAACTAACTGATGAAAGAATAGAAAAATGCACTTTGGAAATTGAAACATGCTCGATCATTGCCCATCTCCACATAGCTCTATGCTTTTTTCATTTCAATTCAGAGAAATAGAGTATTTGAAAGTCGACATCAAAATGTAGTTGTTACTTGTTTATTTTTGCTTATCACAACAGAAAGTAAAAAGTCGAAATGTTCAGTATATACTGAGGTCATTCAGCGTCCAAATAAATTCCTTCACATTTTCTGTTGCCGACGCTTAGGCGCCTTTTCTTGGTAAATGACAAAAATAAGTTTTCTGTTATTTAGGCCCCTTCCCACTCACAAAATGACATTTGTTTTTTAGTGTATGTGTGTGTTTGTGTTTGTGTGGTGTGGTGCCTCTTACGAAATGAATTTGAGATGCGTTAATTAAGTTGCTCCCGGGACAGAAACTGTTGTAGACCTCTGTTTCTCGGCGAAAAATGAAATCAATTTTCCACGGCAACAACAACAATGGCAGAGGCGGCGGCAGGGGTAGCATCAACAAAAGGTAGCAGCAGTTGGCTCAAAGTATATGCAAATTAAAAGAGCAAATGGCGAACCTTTTTTGATGGGGGGTTCCCATCAGAAAATTTTAATTGCACGCATCGTACAGGCCCCAAAAGGGACGACTCTTCACTTTCCACTCTCGTGGAAAACCGCAACAAGCGATGCCGACCAAAAAGGGTGAGAGAGAGAGAGAGTGCAAATAATAAGTATAAAATACAAACTCGTTTTATGGCCAGCAAAAACCAAAACGGGCGGGGGAGAAAAAAAAACCTGTTGGAAAAAAATACCGCCGCATCATAAAGCCAACAAAAGCACACACAAAAGGCCATTTAAACCCGCATTCAAAATGCAAGTTTAAAGATGCCCAAAAGTATGCAAAGCACACAAATAACATATAAAAATAAAAATTATTTACCATTCGTTTTATAGCCGACTAAAAGATACCCCGCACATCCTTAGAAATAGTTGCCTGGTTGGTTATACTTCTAACCGTTAGGAGATCAAATAATTTTTCAATCGAAAAAATGTCGCCCCCAAAAAGTGTGCTACATTTATAAGCACAATATAAGTGCTTAAACAAAACTACGTAGATTTCTAGTTATTTGGGGAAGTACTTTATGTATTTTTATAAAACAAAAGATCGGGATTACTAAGTGATCTGGTAAAATCAAGGTGCAAGAACCTATTTGGTCTTGCTTTAGGATAAAACTCGTTTGCTTGAAACTTATCAGGAATTTACATGTATGTATCAACTTTATAGGGTCAGTCAGAGAGAAGCCTTATTGTGTTTGATGGCTTTAAATATACCCTCATGGCCAATGGGTATAGAGGATGTATAAAAAGCAGCACCATAAAAAGCAAAGAGGAAAAAACTCAACCACAAAGAGGCATACAAAACATAAAATCAACGTCTGTCTGGTCTGGTTCACCCGCCACACAAACTCACACACACACACACACTCACACACAAACACACTAGTAACCCTAAGCAGAACCTAAGCAAACCTTACCATGCAAATTAGCCCTGCTCTTCTCGCCTCTCATATGCAAATTCCAACACTGGCTTAGCTTACATTTCACATTATTCACAAAACACATGTGAGCGAATCTAAACCTCTTCACCCAAAAAAACACTAAAACTTTTCATTCCACCACAAAAAGAACAAAACACAAAACAAAAAAAAAAAACACAAGTTTAATGAGTGTTCCTTTTTTTTGTGCTTTGTTTTCGTTGTATTTTTTATTAATTCATGTGTAAAAATCACACAAATATCTAAAACACTTTGAATATAAAACAGGCCAAGCTAACTTACATACAAAGAAATAAAACGAATCCTACTGATGGAAAGAGTACAAATGATTGAAACTCTACCAAAATAAGTAACATTTTATTTACATGTACGTAAATATAAAATTAGCGAGTGTTTCTTAGTGTAGTTGTTTATTTTGACTAAGATTAGCCACTAAAAGAAGCCGGATAGATTCTAGAAATAAATAACTAATAAATTCGAAAACTGAGCCAAAGAATATTTAAAGAAAGAAAAAAACTGAAAAAAATGAAAAGAAAGCCAAGAAAACAGCAACATACAACAACATCAACAAAAATGAAATGTAAACCAGTAGACAAAGTTTTGCGCTGAACAGCGGCAACCAATTAGGACAAAAAACACAGCACAATGCTACAACCGTTCGACTCCTCGTCGCACCCGCGCCTCCCTGTCCTTAACCTCAACTACCTCAACCTCGACCCTTGTATAGTCATCATCAGTAAGAGCCAGGCAAGCGGTCGGATGGTCGGACGTTGGGACGGTCGTCGGTCGGTCGTGCGGGAATCAGGCAGCAAAGAAAGGGAGTCCACGCACTGCTTGGCCTGGGGGCCAAAGACAGAGTCAGCTTTAGCTGAGAAACGGAACAAAAACGGAAGGATACAACAACCAACCGGGAAAGATGGGCAAATGGGATGGATGAGGGGCATGGTGGTAGCGTAGAAAGAAAAACGGGGCAGGCTTTGGACAAAAAGGGGCGGAAGCACTGTCAAGTTTATGCATATTAAACAGTTATCCAAGCGCAATGAGAAAGAAAGAGTGAGTGAGTGACTGAGTGAGTGAGAGCGATATAAACACCGAAAAAGAAAGAGAGAGAGAGAGAGAGAGAGAGAAGGGAAACAAAGAGGCAACGTGTGTAACAGGAAATAAGAGCCATGTGAGCGGAAATTCCACATTACAAATTATGCAAATCACATACGCTTTGATTATTTCACATTTTATTTTCATTTGCTACCGAAAAAATTTTCCAAATGACAAAAACTTCTCCCCCATTTCCCTGATGTAGAGCAAACAACAATTTGATTTAAGCACAAAGCGTTCTTATTTTAGCCCCATTGCAAAGTAATTGAATGCTTACAATTTTCCCCATAAAATTAGCCCTAAAAGTAAGCTACAAATTTCTTAAATTTCACCATTGTCGAAGGGTATAAAATGGAAGAAAATGTTTACCTCAAATGTATCAATATTTGTATTCAGATTTTGAAAAATTTTACTAACTACAACCAATGTTGTCAAAGAGAATCTTTTTTAAGGCCAGAAAGTTTTATTTTTCGTTTTCGAGAAATAGCTTCGACCGTCTGCAGCATACTTTAAGGAGTTCTGATCCTCTATGGTCATCTGTTGCCTTAGCTCTATCTATTTTTGCAGAGAACCACCAAATTATCTAATATATCATTTGACAAGACTTTCAAACAAAACAGTCCGAGACAATTCGCTTCTCTTGCATTTTCTTTATGTTCATATGGTTAGGTTTTCTGAGTTTATTACGAAATCGACGTAATTTAAAATTGTTTCCACTTCTATTCCCATTCTAAATATAAATGCGCTACTGTCGCACAAAATGTAATTTTCAAACTCTTTTGTTTTTTTTTTTTTTTTTAAATCAAAACGTGCCTCGTTCACTTTTGGTTTAATTTAGCTTTCTTCTTCTTTTATTACAGATTTTGTTGAAGTACGTTTTTTTCTTTATCGTAAAACGCGAATGAGTAAGTAAGTATGTTCGTGTGTGTGTGTTGGTGTGTCGGTGTGTGGGTGTGGGTGTGTGTGTATGTGAGTGGGTCTTTGATTGGGTGCTTTTATTTTGAGCGTTTATGACGCTCTCAACCTGACAAACGAAACGGAGTGCTGATTCTGTTTCTGTTTGCTGGATTGACGAAACGGAGATGCCTGACAAAGGGAGCGAGGGGTGAGTGGGTGGGTGGGTTGGCTTTTATTGAACTCAATTTTTGGTTTTATATTTATATACATACATATTATACTATATGTATGTATGTATGTATGTATATGGAACAAGTATTGGGGGAAAAAAGCGTGCAAATGGGCACCCAAAGGTTAAGCTGATCATTGTTATTGCTGCACAGCTGAACTTGACATATTTATTTGTGTCAACCGAATTTGTCAGATATACAAGAAGGGCCATCTAAGCCAGTTGTAGCTTAACAAGTTGCTTAGTTCAATACAATTGTTTTAAACAGATATACGATTTGAGCTCCTTTTCTTGTGTATTTTTTTTCACCATATTCTAGTTAAAATTTCTTGGAAAAAAATTAGCAATTCGATATCAAAAACTTCCTTGACAAAAAAAAAATTAGCCATGCAAAACATTAAGAAGCTTTCCATAATATTAAGCAGATAAAAACGTGTGTACATCAGCATTACAATATCATCGCAGACCTTTACATGACTTTTCGTGAAAAGTTCTTGGGAATTATATTTAGTCCTCAATCAGCTGAGAGCTAATGTTAAGCAGGGAATCCAAGTCCCAGGGATAATAAGCGCCTCTAATATGTACATAATGCAACTTTAAACAGAACAACTATTAGAACAACGACCACTTTGAAAAGTAATCAATAACAAAACAAATTTATGAGTAAAACACAAAAAAAAAAAAAATGGAAAAAATTAAGTGAATCCTAATTAATCTCGAGTTTTGTTTAAACCTTAAACGGCTTCTTCGTCAGCCAAGTTGCTTCGTCGACCGCCCATTATTAGTACTTGAAAAGTTTTTCAATTAGCTAACATACTTATTAGTTAAAAATTTAAACTCAAATCGCTTTTATGTTTATTTAGCTCTCTATCGTTCATCTTCTTATTCCCTCTTTCTCTCTCTCTCTCTCTCTCACACACTCTTATTGTTAGCTTTCCTCCAAGTTTTTAACTTACATTAATGTACTTTAATTAAAGCTTAAATAGTCAGTACATACTTTGCCAAATTTTCTGTTCGTGTGCGTTGTTTTTTTTTTTTTTTTTTTTTTTAATACACTTCGAGAAAAATGTTATACTCAGTTTTCGTAGCCAACAAAACTAACTAGAATTTTGCCCACAGTTTTGACTAATTGCTTCCACGAATCGACTTTTAAATTAGTTTTCGGATCTATAGAGAATTTGTTGAAAATTTCCTTCTGTTGTGTTTACATTTCGTTTAAACAAAAAAAGTGTTAAACATATAAAAACTGCTTTTCTAAGCCATCCATTTAGCAAGTGCTTGTTGCCTTTTTCACAATTTATCCGAAGGGAAAAAATATATTAACAAATCGCAAAAACAAAATAAAAAGAAAGAGGATACGCAAGTTTTCAATATACTATCAGCATGGCACACACATGCCATAGTCAACAGGAACACATGGCATTTCCGTTGCGAACTCCTTTATATATATATATATATATGTATATATTCCTTTTGTTTGCGGATCTGCCTTTGTCCTGGCATGTCCTGCCATTGATAAGCTGCGAATAGTTGGAGAACCATTTGCCACTAGATTTATTCAATAGTCACTTTTCTCTTCTGCCATTGAAGGTTCGCCTCCTTATGGCGCACGACGCGGCTGTCACGTATTATTGTTGATACAGGCTTGAACTGTTTATTGATATTTAAACTATATAAATATGCAGCCACACTATTTTTAATGCAGTATGTGTAACATTATTTAGAATTGAATTTCTCAATTTCATTGGTACTTTAAATTGTTATTGAATGCTTTTATGATCACTTCACTGCCAATTTTTATGCAATTCTTGTACTTTTCAATTGATAAATATTTTATTCTTCTTCAAATGCTTAGCGAAGAGTTTATCAGATTTAAATCTTGACTTTATTTTGAAGTATAACTGTACTTGGTTGTACCAAGTACTAACTGCCACTAGTATTGCTGGTCTTTTGTTTTTCTGTCCCGCATACACGTCAACCATCGAAGCCCCCCACTCGCAGCCCCCTCCGCTCTGACGCCACTGTAGGCACAGGCTGCTGGTGTTGTCTGCTTACTATAAAAGTTAAATTGCAATTTCAAAAAGTATTTAATGTGACAGCCGTGTGCTGTTGGCCAAGAAGGACGTGAAAGCTGGCTAGACCCAGACACCGTTGTCTATGTAACAGAAGTTGACAAAAGAAAAGAGTGGAACAACAACAAAAAAACGATAGAGGACAAATGGTAGAGGAAGCTGAATGAAAAGTAGAAGAACAAAACTGAATTCCCACCCAACCGACCAAGCAACAAAAAAAAAGGATAAAAAAAAAAAAAAAAAAAAAAAAAAAAAAGAAAAAGGAAACGAAAGAAAATCTCAGCAGTAAAATGCTGTCAACGCAGTTGTTGTTGAATGTTGTGGAAAACGAAAACTGCTTCAGCATCTGGGCTCCTTTCTCTTGCTCCTGTCCATGCGGCTGCCATTCCTGCTTATGCAGCTGCATTCCATACACAAACAAGTGCACAACACTTTTTGACAGTGAAAATCGCTTTAGATAGAAAACATGGCAACCCAAACATTATCCATTGGAGAATGCAGCTGAGAAATGTTGATAATGTCAACGATTTTCATGTTAATGGCATCGAAAATGACAACTCCAAGTGTTTAAATGGATGCTCGGCAATAAATTGGACTGGAAGTGTCTAATAATTATTAATAATTCGTAGAGGAAACAAAGTGTATAAGATTATCTCTTGAAAAACTTATAACAATGTGTAGCATAAAATGTTCTAAAGAAAGACCTCGAATCCAATATGTATACTTAATAAAACGAAAATTATAGAAAATGAATACCAAGAAAATAAAATGCTAAAATAAAAATAAACTCATATACATAGCAGCTCTGTGTTATACTTATGTGTATGATGATTATTAATATTTTCAAATGAATTTAACGTTTTCTTTTGAACGAACCCAACAACTTAGTGGGGCTATAATGAATTTTTTAATATAAACTGACAGCTTAGGAAGCAGGAAATAATGCCAGGGCAACAAGGAAACGACGATGATGATGATGATGATGATGATGATTAGGCTAGAGCTTCACATTCTTTTGCACACACACACACACACCAATATACCTATGCATGTTAGTATACATATATTCACAAAAGAACAAAAAAAAAATTTTTTGAAATATACGGCGTCACCTGTCATTTACATGAACGAAAGCGAACGAGATGGAAGATGGAAGCAAACAAAAAAACAAAAAAAAGAAAAATAGTCGTACACTAACAAGGCCAGTCGTCGACGTCTATGTATCCTGTAGATTTTATTGTCCTCATTACATAAATTCAACTTGGAGAAGATAAGAAGGTTTTACTAACTTTAGAGTGTAATTCTTGAGATTGAATTACTAGAAAGTTTCACCAAGTTCCAAGTTGGAACGAAAATAGAAATCACAGAACTATGAATGTAAGTTACTTGTGATTCAAGATTTCGGTTTTCTACATCGTTTTTGTATAGGATTATACGATATATGCCATATACATACATATACATATGTGTAATACATTGTGACCGTTTACAATTCGGTTATATAGGGTATGCAAATATAAGAAATGGTCCAAAGGTTTTGCGCCAAACTTTACCCAACCCACCTCAAGCCTCAACCAGCAGCCCCTCAGCAAACGAAAGGACTAGCTACTATATACTTTCCCTTTTGTCTACGTATATACATACATATGTATGTATGTATGTATGTATATTTTTTTATTTATATATTTAGCTGCCCAAAACGACCAATGACTAGCGGCTAGCGGTAGTGGTAACGGCAGTGGTAATGGTAACTTTTCACTCGTCCTCAACTCGTGCCCTTTGCCTGACTGAATTTTAAACGCCATTCACCCTCAGGTGCAATTGTCGTGACTTGAATTTGTTTTTCTTTTCTTTTTTTTTCATTTGTCGTTTTCCCAGTCTCTCGCCATCCCTCGCGTCATCATATTTATTTTGTATTCGTCGCATACCGTGTAAGCATCCATACAGAACTAAAGGGTATATTCAAGTCGTAGATGCCTTACTTTTACTTGGCAAAGTCTTACTATGTTTGCTATTTCATCTATTTGCATTTATTTAGCTTTTTCAGTTTATCTATTGATTCGTTGAATCGTCTATTCGTATCTCTTGGTATAGATCCAAAAATATACGTCTTTTTAGTTGTTGGCTGATTTTAATTAATTTCGATCCAAATTATGTAGTAGCTATAGAGGTATGTCCATCATTAGTCAATAAGTTATATAGCAATCTATTCTGTTCTGGTTTAGATGGAACTTACATAATAGGTCGGTCTAAAAATAGGATATCGGTAGGTCGGTACCATTATTTCACTTACAGAATTCCTTTATTTCTTTTTGACGTTTTGTTTTGTTACAGTTTCACCTTTTGCGGCTTAGGTCAACAGCTTGCTCGAGGCATAGAATAGATGTATATATGTATGTATGTACATATATGTATGTACATACATACGTATGTATGTAGGTAGAAATCATCATCTGGCAATCAAATTGCATATATTTTCTATTTAGCTGAACAAAAACAAAAGAAACGACAAAAAGAAACGACAAAAACAAAAAACGAAAATGCCGGTGAAATATTTAATTAAAATTCATTGGCAATAAAATTCGGCAAGCATTAATTAATTTAATGGCATTTTGTAATATTGATATACACATACATATATATTTATGTATATAAATGCATACCTACATATATACATATATATTATCTCGATAAGTATTAATCAATCGCTTAAGCATGGGTGGGCGGATGTTGGGTTGTTACTCAGTTAAGACATTCATCATCCATCAAATGTCAGTGTATGTGTGTGTGAGTATCACATTACTAGACAGCCATGACAGCTAATAGAAATCCATATACACATTATATATACGTATGTATGTATGTATCTTTAACTAGTACATACGCATAAGTAGTAGATGATGAGGGCCAAAAAGTGGCACTGATGCTTGGTGGTGGTGCCGGTGGTGTCTAAGTGAAAGTGAAAATGAAAATGACAGTGAAAGTGCCACGAATTGTATTAGATTGCTTCCCCTCTCGACTTAAGCCTACATTTTCCTGCTTTGAAGATGGCACAAAATGCATATTTGATGTTTGGCACAAAATGTGGCAATTTAAACGACAGACACAGCGATGATGATGCTGGTGGCTACATTTCAACAATTCCTTTTAAATGCCTTCAAACTATAAAGAGCTATTGAAACTTGTCATTGAAATTCATTTATTTGCAATCCCAAACTTAAATATTAATAAGTCTAAGCTGCTGGCAAATATCTTGGGTCCATTTACATTTATTTATATCTAATTTTAACATCATTAATCAATGTTTTATAGCTGTCAAAGTTAAAAATTATCTCCTCCAAAGAGTAGGCAATGAAAAATTTACACATTTTCTTGAAAAAAAAGAAACTAGAAACTAACCACAAAAAAATGATATGGAGGGCTCAATTATAGTAGACTTTATCAATTTAAAAATGAGTCCCAAAGTATCAATAAGAGAGTTTCAGCTACGATCAGTTTATATTCATTTATTTATTGCCTTTATGGATCTAATCTTTGTTTTGCTTATTTAATATGGAAACTTTTGATTTTAAATGGCAAAAGAATAAAAATAATATCCAGTTAAAGAGTATAAAAGATTTAATACCACCTTTATAATGCTCTCGCGCTAAGCCGACGAAAATATTAAGTAAAGATCTGAGGACTTCTAAGGGAAAAAAATATGCCCAACAAAGAAATAATGGTTGGTTGAATTCATATAAGGAATAAAATCGTATTGTTTAGCGAATAGTTGAATTGTTTTTGTTCAAAAATAAATGAAGGGAAAATATTGTGCATATCGATTAGCAATGAATGTAAATGCAAATGCAGCTGCTCTAAGAGAATAATCGGTTTATACGGTATTCTTCTTCCAAGAACACTTCTCCCAACTGCATTTTCTGGTATTTTTTTAGCCTATGTAATGGGTGAGGACAAAGAAAGGGGAAGGGAGATTTAGTGGAACAGATGTTTTTGGCCCCTTTGTTTTTAATTGTTGGAAGTTTAAGCATTAACAGCAACATGCAGGAATATGAATGAGGAATAGCAAAACGACTTGATAAAGTTGCGTTAAACAAATTAGAAAGGAAGTTCACATACAAGAACACACATACACGCAAAGAAGTTGACGAAGTGTACAAGGGAGTTTTTGTTTTCTTTGACGTGTCAGTTGCTTGGGCTATTTCATTCTTGAAGTGCACACACACACTTTACTCGAGTAATTTGCTCCAACACGCGCTCACACACACACACACACACAGTCACATCCAGGATATGGCAGCCATTTTGACACACACGCACGCATGTGCTGACATTTAGATTGAAAAACGAGAGCCCAAAAGCAACACCCAGACAGGAGTAGTAGTCACAAGAAGAAGGAGCAACAGCCGAATACCTCGAAACCCCGCCCCCTCCAACCCGCCATTCCCAAACATACATATAATCGAAAAATTGCTTATCTTCAAACAGAGTGCCGACATCATGATAACCTGCAAATTGACAGAATCTATTGACCCATTATCTCTTGGTAGAAAGTATCGTTGGTGCTGTATCTGTAATGGTTTTTCAAGGTATGCCAGATTTTGAATCATTAAATGGAAAATATAAACTACATTTGAACTATTTTAAGATCATCTACTAACGCAACACTTCATGTAGGGCAATTATTTTGAAAGAATTTCCTTTATGAAAGGGGTTTTTCTTGAATATTCGAAAGCAGAACTGAATTACTCTTTGCTGTCTTTATTATTGCCTTGAGTTGAGTTATTTTGAGTGTAACTTTATCCGATCTTACTAAATTTTGGGAATATGAAATGCCACCTGAAAAACTCATTACTCATTACCAGATTTCATAAAAATCCTCCAACTCCCTGAACAACTTTATCATCAATCATCATATACCATAAATTTTCATATTTTGTCTCATAAACGCAATACAGAAGATATTGAATGTTGGGAAATCAAAGCTAGTTTGAAATATATAAGTTGATTGGTTTTATTTTGTAGTGAATTCTCAACTCTTATCGAATCAAATATACTTGGCTTTTAGCCTAAGGGTACAGGGTATCAAGATGGGATCCCGTTCTCTTTTAAAAGCTTTGGGAAATGATACAAAGCAATGTTTTTCATGTGCCACCAGTAAGCGTTACTACAGGTGTGCGATTGTGTGTATGCGTGTGCGTGTGTGTGTGTGTGTGTGTGTGTGTGTGTGTGGCGAATGAAGTGAAGCGTATGCTAAATTTTTATTGAAGTGCATACAAACAAACAAGGCTTGAAGGCAAAGTCAGCCAGCCATAGGGGAAAACTGTTGACAGTGCGTCGTACCTTTGTCGCCAAATCCTCTTCATTCCACAAACGTCTCCGCTGTCCTTTGCTGGTAATTTTCAAAAGAAGCAAAGCAACAACAAAAAGCCCTTGTGTAGCTTAAATAAAATTCTTGTATACATAACCAAAAAAAAAAATATGTACATATATATATAAAAAATACAAAAAAAATTATAGAAAGTATAGAAAGATAAAGTATGGATATGCATATCTGATCTTATAAAATTGATTGTTAATCGATAAATTGATGGATGGAATTTCGGTAACCATCTGATGATTACAAGGTTCAAGGATCATGCCCAATCAAACAAATTTCGTTATAAAGATCGAGTTAAACCAGCAAGAACAAATGCCCAGTAGACGGGGATGAAACGACTTACATATCTGATGAAAAGAAGGCTTAACTATTTAGTTTTGATTTGAAATCAGAACATGGTGAAGTAATTCAAAGAGAAATATTTTCTATCAAATTATTCGATATAACTGCGTATGATAACCAAATTTCATAGCAAGCAATTGTTGCTCAACAAAGATGATGATGATGATGATGATGACGATGCTAAACGTTAACAGAAAAAAGTTAGGTTCAAACACTCAATCATTTTTATAACCCAGAAGCAGCAAAAACACTCTCATGAACACACACTAACTCACACATACAGAGAATCTTATAGAAACTCATCTACAGCAAGAGACAAAAGTGTTGACAACCTTCTAGGTATGTTTGTATATACATACATACATACATACATATGTATATATGTACATATATATAAGCAAAAAACCAGGTGCAGTGTAGCGTATTTGACTATAAATACATTTTCAATATTTATATTTTGATACCCTGTAGTAAGAAATATAATGAGTACATTCGTTAAAAATCACTTTGAGTTGAGCATTTCGATTTTGATTTCAAATTTGTCTTCTTTTAACCCATTAACCCGACATCATGTAAACAAAACAGGCATAGATTTAGAAATTTCCGAAAAAGGAGAAAATTGTAGGGCACATTTTCATTCAAATCCCAAATGACTGGCACTTATATTTAGTCAATTTTAATTTTTGAAATCTGAAAAGCATTTACAAAGTAACCTTAATAATTATTCTCCAGATTCTCTTCTGTTTGGGATAAGATTTTTGCACATGTTAAGTTTAAATGATTTATTTTTGCACTGTGACTTCTCTGTTGTTGACTTTCCTAAAGAATACAAAATTAGTGTGACCATTTACGGGAATCTGAAAGTATCCATCAAATCGTCAATACAGTCCTTTGCGACTTTAACTAAAGTACTGGAATCATTATGAAGTTTTAGAATAGTCGAAATAACTTGAAAGTTAGCTTTAAATTTTCACTTTACATATTGTAATGGAGTTTTTGGTTTACCAAAGCGGAAATTTTCGTACATTTGAAATTTTTGTTGTTGTAATTTCCTGTGGCTTCATTTTTTTTTTATATTTTTTTGTTGTATATTTTCCAACACCTGAGTATTGGTTGGAAAGGTGAGGAGAATTTTTATTTATGATTAAATATAAATAATGAAAAATCAATAGAAATTTATTTATACATATTCATCAATGTATGGCTTATGTTGTATGGGTGAGAGCCCAGTAGCTACAGTGACAAATAAAATGAGCATCCCACAAGCACACAAGCGAGCACAGACCCAAACACACACACATACATATACAGATATCTACAAGCTGAGTTCATGTGTCGGGGCCAACGTTGGTGACCCGAGCAAGCGAAAGAGTGAGAGGGAATGAGTGGATTAACTTTATAAGAGAATTTAGCATGTACCCTCTGGAATATATACATACACACACACATACAAATAGCTGTATGTATATACATATATATCTACATATATAAATATATAGATATATGTTGGAAAATTCAATTCACAATTCAATTTTTGTATTTTATAAAAGGGCAAAGGAAAGCTTTTACGCTTTTAAAATTGTTTCGAAAATTGTTTTTATCAGAATGCTGACATACAGTAAATCCCCAAAACTTTATAAGAAGATACATCGAGTATATGTATATACATACATACATATGTATCAAAAAATAACAACAACTAAATAATTACTCAAACATTTCACGACTGCTAGCTTAGTCATGATAGACGAATGGCTTAGATATCAAGATATTAAGCAGAAACTTTCTCAAAGAAGATATCCTAATCATGTATGTATGTGTGTAGATACACAGGTATGCAAAAGTTGACCCAAAGTTAGCTTAACTCTTTAATTGTTATAAACCAAAACCCATTTACTTTTAACCTCATCTACATATGTATGTTTATCTATGTCATCATTTGTCATTCATCTTAACTATTTGTCCCATCTGTCTAACAATTACAAAGACACTATCAACAGTCAATTGTCAAGTGATTATAGATACACTTGTAAACTTATGTACGAGGGCGGTTTTCAAAATTTTTCATGCACATTTAAGACTCTGTATAATGCTCAAGTCAAAGAGCCTTATGATCATACCAAGTTATATTCAATTGTATTCATCTAACAAGCCAAACAAGTTAGTCGTATCTTGATTATACATAAATGTCTATAAGGTCAAGTTTCTTGAATTTGCATGAAACAGATTTCATTTAAGTCACATGGGTCTGAAATGTTTTTTGGGTTTAAAGTAATTAAAGAACCATTCAATAGCCTTCCCATTCATTTATCAACTACATTGATATTAAGTTAGTTTGATTTGTTTTGCTTTTAAAGCTGTCCATAATGACTTCTATGATTTTGGCACACTTTTTTAAAATTCAGCGAAAATGTTTCGTATACAATTGAAACCTAAATGATAACTACCCTCGCATGGAGAGTATATTTCACACAATATTCTGGTCATTCAAAACGATTGAATGCCAACCACACTCAATTAACTATTCAACTTAATTGACATATGCCAAGTAGAGGCAAACATTGTGGACGACGACCCTTTTTGCCTATTATTAATTATTGTTTGCATTAATTTCCTGGTCATTTGTGTGAGACCGAAAATTTTGTGAAATGCGGCAGTTCAATTTGTCGTCAAGCCAATCAACTGACAACTGAAAGGGGATATGGTAAACGAGCGCAAGAGTGAGCGGGTCAGCGTAACAATTGACAGTATGAGTGTGAAGGAGATGACAAGGCAACGAGATGTGATTTTGAGGTTGGCTGGAATGGTCTAAATGACTGACAGCTAAATATGCATATTCAATTAGTGTGGCATTTGGTATGGGTTAGTGGACGAAAAAGGATGCCTTTAGGACTGTCTCATCCACACACACACATACATACACACACACACAAAAACACTCAAACATAAAGTGGCAGTGAGATAAAGTGAAATCGAGTGATAGAGAGAGACAGAGTGAAGGAGGTTACTGCAAACAAAATTTCTGTTTACATGAGATTTGACTAATTGCCAAAAAAGCAAGTTGTATGTTAGCTAGAGGCGACAATTTTGTAGAATTCGATTTACAAATTTAATTAGATGAAATGCCCATAGGTATAGGCAAAAACTATATCAAGTATCTATGTTGTATATATTTTAATTTGAATAATAATATTCCAGAAATCTTTCATAAACATCGTTCATTCAATTGAAACGACATGTGATATGGTTAATACCTTCATATAATTACTTTGAGGCCATTTCGCAGAGAAAAGTACAGGAAAATGTTCCCCGAATGCAGTTCGAAAACAGCTTTCCCCATTAATAAGATATTCGACCAGCTAAAACAAATTTTTTGAGACTTTAGTCTATTAAATCTGTTTAGTATGTCGAAGCTTATTGTATATCCTTCTATGGGATAAAAGTTGATATTCGTATCAACAAAATGTTTCTTCCTAATTGCATTAAAGCTAAGCACAAGTTGTAAAGTGAAGATGGTCAAGAAGAGGTTAGTAAAGTGCTAGCAAGTGTCCTTCTAGTGACGAAAAAGCTGCCTCAGAGTGCACACTTTTCAAGACTTATGGCACATAGTAGAGACACACACTTATACGCCCACTCATACACTGACAGCCACACATGTACATCAGTATGTATGTATATATAAAGTTTCCAAAGATACAACAGAAATATCTGTTTCGTTTTGCTCTTTTTCAACTCTGGCAAAATGACACCATCTTCATGTATCCTTGACTCCCTCTTGGTCTCTATTTCTCTTCGTTTTCTTTTTCTTCCTTTTCACTTGTCCATCCCTTTCGCTTGCTGTCTCTCTCTCTCTCTCTCTCTCTCTCTTTCTCTTTTACAGATTTCCTTTAGTTGAAGTAAAAGTTAAATATAGAACTTTTTTAAATAGATAACATGAATCTTCGATTGATGCGACGAGTTGAGTTAATTGAGAGATTAAGCCAATATAAATCCAAGTAATGTTTTTGATAGAGAATGATTATATCTATATATCTATATAATACCTATAGTAGGTACTAAAGCGCATAATTTTGATTCAATTTAGTCATTCAACATATTCAACAATTAATGGAAATTGGTTTAATTATTATCTTAGATTGTTTTTATTTTTGTTCATATATACAATTGTTTAAACAATCTTCAAAAGAAATGAATATGTGATTAACAAGCATCAATCTACGTTAATAATATTTAGAGCTCTAAATTCATAAATAAGAAATCTCAATGCAAAATGTCTTTCCAAATCAAGTAACCCAAGAATGCTAAAGAGAATCTAACTAAAAGTAATATCAATTTGAATTACCCTTTCAAGAAAGCTCATATATATGGTATGAATACATTATTATCAGAAATTCAGAAATGAAATATGTCTAAATTCATTTTGGTTTGTTCTTTTATTCACAATGGATGCCATTCCACATGCTGACCAAAAATCTTGGGGGCATATGGCGCTTTATGGCTTTAGTCCTACACATGCTCCACGCTTACTCACACAACCACACACACACACACACACACAAACACACAAACAAAGTTATGCGTATATCCGTGTTCGTTTAACCTTCAGGCATTTGGCATCTCTCTTATTGCTAACGCTGCTCACTTGGCAGCAGCGGCGGCTGTGGCATCATCATCATCATCATCAGTAGCCATAGGATACATATTCTCTTAGGATAGATCTTTGTATTATTTCGCTTTTGCAGGCATAAAATGTGCTAACGCTGGCAAAAAAAAAAAAAAAAAAAAATGGGCGGAAACAAAAAAATAACCAAAAGAATAAAAACTTTTTATTATCGACTTGAAGGTAACTTTAACGAATGCCAATTGAAATGCTTAGATTAGTCTTGAACGAAATGGCCAAAAATGTCTTCGAATTTAACTACTACATATGTATGTGAGGTATACGAAACGTTGTCAAAAAATACATATATGTATGTATACAAATCAATTCACTTAAAATTCTTTTGTTCATTCTATTCGTGCAACATATTTTTTGGGGGATTCTATTGAGGAAGAAATGCAACAAATGAAATTGTTTTGCATAAATGCATTTTAAATGGAAATTGAATTGATCTCTTATTTCTTTTGTGTTTTTCTTTTTTGAGTGGGAGTGGAAATGTGGTTAGAATCTGTTTGTATTGCATCCCCTTCTAGCCCCCCAACCCGTTCATATTGCACATTTGAAAATTGTTGGACTGTTTCCCCGGCATATTTGTCATACAATGAAAATATTGTTACATGACTAGAAATTTTGTTTGCTTTTTGTAGAATGAAGGGCTAGAAAATGAGGCAGTGGGCAATGTTAGAGCCTTATTTGTTTAGGGCGTAGAGGAGGACAGGGGAATGCATGCAAATAGATACCACTTCTCCTATAATAAATCAAATTTGTATGCACTTAAATAAAAAAATGTTGATTTTTGCCTTGGTTGATGTAAAAGTAAATTAACTTTGTTGTCATAAATAATCAAAAATTCCAAGCAAATAGGAAATGTTGAAGAAATATAGAGAGAAAAAAAAGAATACACCAGAGAGGGGCACTCAGTATAATGGGGAATGGTCCCTACACGCACACATATACAAAGATGCATTGCGATTTGAAATTCATCCCACACTCCCCAGTTGCCAGCAAGTATACGCAGTGTAGGCCTAACTAAAGCACATTTGATTTCGATTTCGATTCCATGACATAACTTTAGTTCTCTTTCACTACCTCACTTTCTCGCTTTCTCTCTCTCTCTCTGTCTCTTTCGCTGCCTCTTGTTCTCATACTCTCTTGGGAGAATCACAAAGAGAAAGCCAATCAACGCAATGCTGCTTTCTCCCATCTTTTTCCCCACTCTACATCTCCCATAAGTATGCAATGTTCAATGAAAGTTTTACGCAAACAAGTTGCAAGTTGATATTTGCAGAGCCTTGATTGTGGTAGCAGGTTACACGTGCCCCACACCATGCTGTGGGATGAGGGAAGAAGCATAAGGGGGGCATACGGTTGTAGTGCCGGCAAAATGTAAACCAATTTAAACTATTGTATAACCAAACTTACAGTCTGCATGTAGATATGTTCACTCATACGTTTCCGTTTTAACATTGTGCGGTCGGAGGACTTTACGTATTTTGCACGTACGCAAAAAGTTAATAATCTGATTATCGGAAATGTGTTGGATAAATAAAAATCAATTGCATGCAGGAGCAACCTAAATCGCTTAACATATACATACAAATACAAACACATACATACATACATATGTACATATGTCTGTACATATGTATATGTATGATTGTATGTGTATCTATTTTTTTTTTTTTGCACTGCACAATACCAAAGCAAAAAATAACGCCACAATCATGACAACAATAACAACAACAACAACAACAATTGTTGAAGGACAAAAATGTGCAAAAGTTGGCTGGGCCAAGTCGCGTTTTTTTTCCATTTAAGGCCAAACACTGTGGCCTTTATTACACGACGATCTTTTTGCACACTAACCGAAATCCTTTCGATTTCTGTAATGCTTCGATTGTTGTATTAATAATTCTATATAAAATCTGTTCTTAAGTATTTTAATTGCCAAAACGACAACTTAAAAAACCAGAAAATTCAAATTTTTCTTTCGAAACATATTTGAAAAGCAATTAATATTGATAGACTTAGACCTCTGCTCAATTCCTGTCTATTATATCCTTACTTACTTACTTGCAATGTATTTTTGTTTCACAAACATTATCTCTCAGTGTACTCTGAGGTAGTATATAGTCTAATTCATGGCACGATTTTCCCACACTTATTTACGTGTGTGTTTGTGTGCAATGTGTGTGTGCGGGCATCGTTGGTTTTGGTGTTCCTGTTACTGTATGTAGTTATTGTTGTTGCTCAAGCGTAAAATATTTGGCCAACCAACCGAGCTAGCCGAGCATCAAACCCGCACTTGCCTCTGCCATCCAACCATCCAACCATGCCACCAATTTCATCTTTTAACAGAGGCACTCCAAAATTGGTTGAGTGTAATTAAAAAGGGACTAACGCGTACACAGACTGTTAGACACACCCACACAGACTGCGGTAAATAAAGCGCGCCAGGATACTGCAGTATACCAAATAAAAGTAGGTTAAACCATAGTTTCTATACACTTGAAAATTACCACATAATATAAATAGATAAATGGCTTTCAATACATTTAAATGCATAGACTTTAACACATATAATTGGTTAACTGTTTATTTTCTACAGAAAAGTTCTTAAACATGTTGCTAGAATCAGTTGGCGAAAAGCAAATGAGTGCTATAACAAATTGGGAATCACAAGTGAGTAAATGTGGAAGAAAAAATATTCAAATAACGTCATCGCAGGCGAATAGAATCCATTTGACGCACTAAACCCAAATCTAGTACAAATATACATACTTTACATAATAGCAGTGCCAACTAAAATTAGTATATGTTCTTTTTTTTGGCAAGAGTATAAAACGCACTCTATAACCATTCACTTACATTTTTTGTCCAATTGAAATAAATGAGACTCTATTGTTGTTATTTAAGGTTACGATTTTATTTGTGGCGAATTTGTTCATTTTTGTGGTGCGAATTATGTTTGGGAAATGTTAAAAAGCAGGCAGGAGATTCAGAAGTTGTTATGAAACTAAACCAACTAACTGAAAACTAATTGTCAGAAATGTTCTCAACATACTTTCAAAGTGTCGTTTAAGTGGCAATTAACCATGTTTTCAGCAATTTTCAATCAAACCTTGGAGACTTTGAATAAAAAATAGTTTATAATTTTGGCCTTGGCCTAATTTGTTATTCTTCTTCATGAAATGAAGTTTTGTTGAAGTTACTTAAAGTCAAGTTCTGGGATAAAATTGCCTAAAAATAGATAATAATATACACAAAGCAATGATTTTGCTCAGATTGATGATATCTTGATGACTGATGATTTCCCCACATTTCATTTAATCTATGACATTTTATGAAAAAGACATTTCCCCTACACACGGGCGACACACACACAGAGGAAATGTATGTGCGGAAATTTCTAATCATTAAACAGAGTGAGAGAGGGAGAGAGAGAGCGAGAGGAAAAACATAATTTTCTAGTCAAAAAAGTTCAATTTATGTCTACATCCTGTGCCTATAAATTAAAATTCTATTTGATATATAACGAATTTCTTCAAGTTTACTTTAATAATATGGCCCACAAGGTTAATTGTCGAATTAAATGCTGCAAAAATGCAAAGCACTTTTGTGCAGTTTGCCCTATTTCAATCATTTGATTCCATTCCTTGTCCTTTTTGCCTGATTCCCTGTTCTATAATCACGGCCACTTTACCAAGTGAATGGGTGCTGCTTGTATATATTTTTCTCTACGGTTAGCTTTTTCTCGCCCGCTCTTTTTAAGTGGCCAAGGAACGAGATGGAATTAAAAAGGCATTGAACGAAAACTAGAGAGTGAGAGAGAGAGAGACCGTGAGAGGGAAAACGAAAGAGAGAGCACTTGTTTGCCATTTTATGTGCTAGCTTTTTCAGCTGTCCAGCACTTTCTTTTTTTTATTCCTAAATATTTAAATACATCTATTTATATGTATATATAGGCAGTGGGTACTGCAAAGATAGAGAGAGAGAGAGAGAGAGAGAGAGAGAGAAAGCGAGTAAGATAGAGACAGCAAGCGAATAAGAGAGAAAATGTGTTTAAGTAATGTTGGTGCTCTACAGGTCATTAAATATGCAAAGTCGCTTTCAAAAATTCACTTTGAGATATTCACCCAAGACAACAAATTCAAATAAAACTGACAAAATAATGAAAATGCTGAATATGGATAGAAAGATGGATGGTGGAAGACGTTAAGCCATTAAGCGCATTCGAGAGTTGCCACTATTAAATACTACGCATATAAAACATTCAATTCCTATAAATGATGTGCCAAGTTGCTAAAACTTCCACACAAAACCTAAATAAAATCAATGCACGAGTCTAAGATTACACAGGCCAACCTGATTTTTGGTCACATTATCTTGAGAGATGTTCTTAACTAATTGGGGTACGCTGATCTGACTGCATACTTGGTTTTTGTCCAGATTTTGTGAAATCAAGGGATTTGGGGTTGGAAAATAGGCACCCAGAAGTATACTATAGAAAGTTTACAAACATTTTTTTCAACTTTTTTTAGCAGATTTCACAATATCCTGTAGAAAAGAAATAGTAAGCATTACTAATAAACTAATAATTAGTAAGACGCATAAGCTTTTCAATTAAGAAGCAGACAATTCTTGGAGTCCTTTTTGGACTTGGAGCATACTTTTTGGTTCAAATTTAAATCGTTATAGAACCATATCCAAAGTAAAATATATTACTTTGTAACTCTCGAAATAACTCTTTGAAATTCTGTAAATTTCTTTTAAATCATACCAAATATATTAATAGGTTAAAATAAAAGTGTTTTTAGCATAATATATTGAATAATTGCAACACACTTCTCCCAAAAACCTGACGTGGTGGACGAAAACTAAGTACAGGGCCTTGTTGATATCGTAAAACCTTGGCATTTGAAGTATAACAATCAGATAGATAAATATGAATTTTATGAAATTTTCTGGTGGAAATTCCCGTTTTTGAAACCGTAGAAAATCGGAGATGTGACGAGCTTTCACATTTGATTTGAATTATTTCCCGCGAGTAACTAAGAAGAATAAATGACAAAATGTAGAAACCTCTAACCGAAAAATATCAAATTTTCTGTAGTAATTGAAAGCCTAGAACATGTCAGGTTAGTATAAATGTAAGCGATGGAATGACAAGGAGTTCTTTAAAAAGTCTATTAACTTTTTTGTATAATTAAAAAAAGGGGAAGAAAAACAAAAACAAAAGGTGAGTGTGCGTGTGTGTGTGTGTCTGTGTGTGAAAATGTGAACGATTAATGTGTCTACGATGGCCTCTTATGTGGATGTAATTAGAGTTAAGAGAATAAGTATACAGAAGGTTACCTGCACACAAACCCTAAACCTTCTATAACACATTTCCCATTATGGCAGACTTTTCCGCCGAGATTGCACATGATTACATACACACATACACACATACATACATACGTACATACATTTATGTATGTATGTGTATACGGGCTTACATAAGTCAATGTTAAGTCTATTTTGTAAATTGAATGACCCAACATCATTTTATATAACGAGATGCAAATGAAGTGGCATAAATAAGTAAAGAAAACTATAAACTATATTTTTATGTACACACAGACACACACATATACACAGGTACACACTGTTTGTATATGAGATATATACATACAGACATATGGGATGCAAAGGCACTCAAAACGGGAAAATTTTCGCTTAAGTCGCTTACAGAGAAAGCCAAAAACGCATAATAAATACATCTACACACATACATACATATGTACGTGTGAGCCAGCAGATGATTCAGCCAGTGTGTAAGCCAAGAGTATAGGTCTCTTGCTCTTTCTCTCTCCCCCTCTCTCTCTCTGTCACTTGCCACGTAGTTGTTGTGTAATGTTACGCGAGAATTTATATAGTACTAGTAGCTCATCTGCATCAAGTGTGCGCGGTGAGTAAGCAAAAGAACAAAAAAAATCGTGAAAAGTGTCCGTAAACATTTATTTCAACAAACAAACAAACAAACAGACAACAAAAAAAGAAGAAAAATGTCGTCATCATGATGCAGCGCTCACTTTAAGATACCCTGTACCAAAATATAAAAAATTAATGCCACCAAGGCAGTTAAATGTTTCTTATTTATGGATAGAATGACGTGTCCTCGTAGTATCCCATGATATCCTTAGCTCTTAGAACCTCTGAATTCATCCAACTGATAAAAAACTGAGGAGCATGATAACGACAGATATTGTGGGTTCTGATGGCGATTGAAGTATAATCAAAACTGGGTTTCAACCGGCTTCAGGTCAATAAATATTACCAATTTATAAGATTTAAAATCATAGGCAGCACAAAAGCTGACAGGTTGTCTGTATAGCTATTTCAAGAACCACCAGTTGCAACAACGCTAAAAGTAGTTGGGAATTCAAACTACATGAAGCGAGAAAAGAACGGCAAAGCTTGCAACTGCAGACTTAGCACACTCCACAATTAGTGTAAAGGATTAAAGGGTTAAGTCAATTAATTACCAAACAAATCAATAAACAGTTCGATTTCCCCAAAGATCTCATATCTTCTACTTCATTTGAATTATTCAATAAACTGCCAACATTTCATCCTCACAAAACAAAATTTAAACTCAAACTCACGACCATGATTTAGACTCAATACAAAACTTTTGTATAACTCGTTTAGAAAATTTTGTATTTACCACAATAAAAATAAATAAATAAATATTAGTTCAGTGAGTTGTATCATTCATTGATTAGTTAACTTAACATTAACTAGAACATATGCATAATCTACCCCCAAAAGTATGCACAACAAATTTACAACATTTTTATTGTGTACAAGCAATGTTTGCTTTGGGAATTTTTTCATCCACAGAATGTTTGAATATTTCAAAAGACGAATTCTTGTTCTCTTCTTTCTAATTATTTAGTTATTTTTAGTAAAGCGTTTCAAAAAGCTTCTGCCAACATTTCAGCTGTACTCAATGGAGTTCAAAATGCATTTTCCACGCCTTAAATATACCCTTTTAATCATGTGAATACAGGGCATCCAAAAAAAAAAAAAACAAAAGTGAGTGTTTTTTTTATCCTTGCTCCCCTTTCCTTACCTTTCTTAATGGCAGAAGAGGAACAAAACAAAAACACGGCGACAAACAACAACAGGAGCATATTTTTATCTTTCTCGCTCATTCTATATCTTGCTCTCTCTCTCTCTCTCTTTCTCTCTCTCTCTCACTCTCTCTCTCCCTCTCTCTCTCTCTTTCTCTCTCTTTCTCTAGATGGGTGTGTGCCTGTGTGTAGGTGAATTCTTTTCAGCTTTCAAATTGTGCAGGCAACGCATTGTATATTTGTATGCTTTTGTTTCGTTTATATCTGTATGAAAGTTATTGTTGCGAAACATGATATTTCACTTGTTTTTGTTGCTTTTATATAGGGTATCAATGGTTATACCCACATACATACAATGCATACATATACAAATATCAATCCAAAAACACTCTCGTTATCAGCACATTTTCTGTTCCAAGTTCAACTTATTTGCAGTATTTTATCGTCTTGTCATAACCCTCACTTGCTTTTCATTATAATGGACAATGCCATAGATACCCTACAATAGATTTTCAATGATATATTTCGATTTACTGAACAGATCTTTTAATTTGCCTTCCTATTAACTATATTAGCATTAATCAGTGTTGGTTAATATCTTATAACACTTGTAAGTGTTGGTCAATGATAAGTCAAACAGCTCAAAGTCTTCTCAGAGTTCAGAGTTTCCCAACACCATTTAAACAGATAAGTTAATTGTTTTTCATTGTTTGTTGATTACTTTTTAAAATTTCAAACACTGCTTTCCCTTTTAGACCTCAATCGACGAACACAAACAAACTAAATATAGTTTTTCATTCTTTGTTTTGTTTATTATTTGCCTGTGGAGCTGATTAACTGATTGAACATTGCAAAGCATTTAATATACTGTGAAAGTTTATGTAAGTAAACTACATCGTATAAAGAAATGTAAAAGTTTTCACATTTCACACTAGCGAGCAATTTAAAGTTGAACTATGTAGAAAGTTCCTGTAATAGTTAATTAAAATGGACAACAAATTTGCTGCTAATGAATGTACTCTAAAATCCTTTAGGATATATACAAGTCGAGCCATTTGGTAATTGGCAAGCACTTGCTTATTTCTTACTTTCTCTCATTACAAGTGACAGGTGCCTGTCAAACACACACACACACACACATACACACACACGCACACACACACATACATCACGCATGGTCATTAGTTTTGTTGTCGTTACCAAGCAAAAAGTAGAAGCAAAAAGAAATTCTCAGCTCTACTCAACTTTAATTTACCTTGCTGTAGCATCAGAACAACCAACTGAAGTTAAGTTGACATATTTTTTGGTTGACCAAAAAATAAACCCAAAACCCAAAAGAGAATATGACCACATTTCCATATCCACATTCAGGACGATAGGGGATTCGGAGTGTTATCCTTTTTACTACTGGCTTAATTAATTTGTTATACAATTTGAATTTGTAATTGTTTGCTTCAAAATACCCTAACAAAGCAATGTCCTTGGTTTTTATCAAATTACCAATAGCAGGAAGTACATATAAAGGATTGCATATTTCATACACTAAAGAACGAGTGGCAAAAATCGAGTCCTAGTTAGCTATTGTCGAATAATTAAGCGACATCAATTGCTAATTCTATTCTCTAATTAAGATTTAGAAACTAAATGAAAATTGGGGTCAAGTGGAAAGAGTATACAAAGTGAAGTACGCCACAAAAGGATTCACTTTCGAGTGTTTCGCTATTTTTAAGGTTGGGGGAAAATGTTGTCATCAGTTGTGTGTGTGTGTGTGTGTGTGTGTATGTGTGTGTGTGGAACGCAGGATGAGAAATGTATGGATGGAAGAATTTAAGGAAATGCAATTATAATTTCATATTTCAATTAATTTCTGGTAACGAGCACAAAAGGAAAACAGTAAATGACAACAAAATAAAATGTGCTGCTTTCTTTTTTTTTGTATTATTATTATTATTATTTGTTTGTATGTATTGATAAATATGTAACCGATGTCAGCAAACGGCGCAAGTTCTGATATCCTTATGTATATCAAATGAGGACTAATAATTTATCAAATGTCGTTGATTCAAATTGCAATTAACCAGCTATTAAATTATTATTATTAAATAAAAACTAAACGCAACAAAATTAAAATTGCCAAGCTTGAAAAACTAAAGTGAATCTCTTTACAATTCTCAACATGTTTTATACTCGAGTATAAGATACAGTTGCAATAGAAAAAAACAAATAATACTATAGCTATCCATGAACTAAATATGAAAGGACAGATAGAAGATAGAAGACTCTGAGCAGATTACAGGGAATAGAAGGTTGGAAGGTTAGGAAGGACCCTAAAAGGTTCATACATGACATAGTTAGAAGAACAACGACCAAGGGTTATAAGGTATACCACATTTACTTGAGCGAATAACTCAGGCGAGTCAATATCACCAATTAGAAGCTTGTGCATCAAAATAACACCAAGGAAGGAAATTTAATCAAAAGAAGTCTACTAGAATACGAAGGCAAATCCACACTGCGATCCCACTTAAGCCACGAAGAGCAATTAGCACGGATTCAAGTCTAGTATGGAGCAATTCACATTCTAAAATAGGACGGACAAGCGAGGTAAAAAGAACTTTAGTTGTACTGAGGTCGTCAAATTCTTTTGACCCTCTTTTAATGAAACGCAGAACACTCATGGCCTCTGCGACCGTTCATAGGTACGCCCAAATCATGCATAATAAAGGAGTATTGTTTAGAAAACAAGTGACAAGTTGGGGAGAGTTACGAAAAAAGTCATTAAGTGTTAAGATTTAATAGATTAAACTTTGATGGGCTATATAGACAATCTGCTCAGCATTTTGTACTATCGATAAAACTATCTTTTTAGGAAGCTTAATCACCAGAAGACCTACATCTGCCGTATATGTAAGTCTGTATCAATTTTAATGTCAGTTTTTACTTTTCAGGCCCTTCAATTGTCCGGTTTGAGTTCGTTTCCAATTGAATCCAATTGGTTATGGAATTTTGTTAGTTTAGTTTGATTCCTTAATAATTGTTACCTATGAACCAAGCGACTTCCAGAGGTCATGTTAGAATATCAATACCCTTTTAGTTTTGATACGTATAAAGATTTTCATATTCCAAGTCCTTATAAAATATCTCCCATTTAATCTAGGTACAGTTGGACCTTGATTATACGGCCACCCATTAACCGGGCACCCCTATTATCCGGGATGAAGTTCAATTTGTTTCATTCTCACTGTTAACCATGGCGTCCATTCGCCATTTTATCGGACGAAGATATTGTTCATATAACTCAGGATAACGATGATGATTCAGACACGAGCGATCAACAATCAGATGTAGAAGTAGAAGCAGCTTCAAAAGTATCTTTGAAGAGGCCATAAATGGATCTAACACTTTGTTAAATTTTCTTGAGAACTTTAATTCTTCTGAAATAATAGATCAAGCTAAAGTTCAAGTTTATAGAATTCAGGAGAAACTTGTGAAAGAAAAAGAAAAAGCTAAACAGTTGAAACAAACTACAATACCTAATTATTTCTAACGTTTGTAGAGCTAAGAAACATTTGTTTGTGGATTCATTTAAAGATATGTAAGTATGTACATATTTACCGGGTTATTTACTCGATTTATCGGGTTTTTCGATTTTCCGTGATGGCTCTGGTCCCGACCGTCCCAGATAATCGAGGTCTTGGTGAACATAATGGGGGAACTTTTATCAGAAAGCATTAGGATTTCGTGTCCATATTCTCGACTATTTTAGACAATACTAAAATACGTATTCAAATGATCACTTGAAATTATAATATTCACTAAAAGAGATTGTCGCACTTAGATTGTATGGATATAGAAAGTTATTCCGTTTTTAATAAATCAGATTTGAAATGTATTCAAGGTTTTAAGGGAAAAATATATCGAGTTGGGTTTTATATATAGGCAAACGAGTTTTACAAGAGTCTTTAATTTTATCTTTTCGTTCTTAAATTGAAGCTAAAATTTATGGCTTTCTACTTTCAATATGCAAATCACTTTGGTAAACTGAAAGCCGCAACGTAAATAAATTCAACCTCAACCAAACATACAAACACACACACATACATACACGAGAGAGAGAGAGAGAGTCAGGAAAGAAGAAAACTTTATTAAAATTCCACATACGCCTAGTTAGCCGCCTTGAGCATCTTCCTCTGACTTACCCTTTCGTTCGTTCTCTCTCAGTTGCTCTCTTCTGTTCTGGCTGTTTGCCTGAAATGACTATATATTTGGCTAAGTAACAACTAACAATCAATTCCAACGAAAACTCAAGCTCAAACCAGCCCCGTACACCCCCACACAGTGCCCGGATTCCTTATTCCCCACTCACATAAGCCACACCTTTAAGCTTTTGAAAGGGTTCTTCGTTCATTCATTCCCTAAGAAGGCAGCAGAAAAAAAAAAAATAAAAATAAAAGTGATGCAAAAAGCTAAACATTTTAATGAGATTTTCGAATCCAAAGAAATTTTCCTCTTTCTCTGTGTGATTGTGTGTATTGGTGTGTGTGTGTGTGCGTGTGTAAGTGTATAGGTGTGTGGCGACAAGCAGCCAAGTTAATTAGCAAAAAACAGATAACGTCACACAAAACAAAAACGCAAAAAAGGAAAAACATGAATATAAAAAGTAAAAGAGCAACAACTAACGTCTAAGGCCATCTAAGGTCCCATTTGGTAAGTAATGAGGAATTGCGGGAAGGGTATTAAGACGGCGGTGTGGGTGTGGGGAACGGGTCCTTACCCATACAGAAGGGTTTTTGCTTGGATGTGCCGCAAATTGCAAGGAAAATGATTTATTATCTGGAGAAAGCCAATTAAGTAAAATTACTTAGAAATTGTTAGCACCCTCCTTTAACCCCCCCCCACGCACAACATACACACAAACCAAAATGAAAGCAACAAAAAACCTTGGAAAAAAAATTACCAAAATGACAACGAAGGCTGCATTAAAAGCTATGAGCTATATAGATTTTCGATTCATTTCGATATTTCGATTTGTGATTTTCAAATTTTCTAATCTTCAATTTCAAACTGTTAGGAGAGGAAACGCTCATGCCGAATGTAATAACATTAATCTTACAAGTATTATATATAATCACATTATTATTATTTGTTATTGATTATTATACAAAATAATAGAATAACTAAGGGGTAAAGAGTGCTAGCTACTAAGGCTATATAATCACAGGTATTATAAGTTAGACGAAAACTTGGGCCTAGCTAATCGTGAAGAAAAAACAAAAATTGGGTCAAGATTCGATTTTTTTTACATTTTGTCCTCAATCTCTGAAACGGAAGGATGTAGAGGCTAGATGTCTTCCCAACATTTGTAGCCCTTTTAATTCTAAGAAACTTTGCTAAAGAAAGTTTGTAAAAAACTGAATATTTTCAAAGTTAGAAGCAAATGGAAAAAATGCCCTTTTCGAAAAAATGGCAACCTTGATGAAAAACTTCCGCAAAAAATTTTGTATGAAACCATCGTGATAACTTAAAAAACTAATGATGCAGTTCGATTCGCAGGACCCGAAAAGGGTGAGACCATCCAATTTTGCCATGTCTTTTTTTTCGACTATCACAGTGTAATTTACAGACTAAAAGTTAATGTGACAAACTTTTTAAAGTTGTTCTAGGTAATTGTTAAATTGGAAATTGGATTATTTGAAGGTTATTCATTGATTATGCGGTCGATATTGGATTGGAATAATTATAATTACATTAATATAATCGATTTGTTGAAATGTATTTTAAGACTTTGTTTCCTACTTTACTTTTCTTTTGCCTTCCATTTTAGCGTAAATGGGTAAGTATTCCTTATGAATATTGTTTAAAATACATTTATAAGTCAAATATTTTCTAGATCCTTATTGTTGTTTTTGTTACAAGCTAAGAACCTTTAATTAATTACAGTTTCACGCTCAACATGTAATTAATTATTTCTCGTTTTTCTTGGTTTGTCATTTTTTTTATATAAATTTCGAATTATTTTTCGTTCTGTTTCTGTTTTTTTTTTTTTTTGTTTTTTTGATCCTAGTCCTAAAATACTCGGGCTCATCTGCTCCTCACCCTTGTCACAGGGTATCCCCCAGTCTTCTCTACCAACCAACTCTAATTGAGCCAATGTCAAATTTTGTATTTACATTTTGACTCACCTTTTTTTTGGGTTTTTGTTGTTGTTGCTGGATTTTCTTTTGTGGATTAAACCGTCCCACTTAATCCTCCAGTTAGCTGGAATGTTAACAGCTTAAATGCCGTTGTTGTGGTTGTTGTTGTTGCTGTTGTAGTTGTTGTTGTTGTTGTTGTTGTTGTTGATTTTGTCGTTTTAATTTTCTTGTTGACTTTCTCTTTTACTTTCTTTTTAATTTGATTTTTTAACGAATTCAGAACATTATCTAAATAACTTTGGTCAAACAGAACAAAAAAAAAAGATGATTAACTGTGATATATATATCGCTCTCTCCTATATAAATATGTATATGCATACATACATACATATATCGAACACCATTCAAAACACACGGCACTCACTCAAGAATTGAGAACGGTAAAAAAATAAAAGAAATTTTGTTTCTTTGTTTGGTTTGTTTGAATTTATCGTTTTTCGAAAATTGCAAAACAATTTGCGCGCGTTTACTCAAAAACTAAACCAGAGAAGGACATGAATGAATCCGAAATTGAACTACTGAAACGCTCTTTGGGCTCAAATTCGAGAGAAATTGAGTTTGCTCCGCTTTGGCTCTGACTCTGGCTCCAACTTTGGCTGTTCGTTCCTTTGGGGGATGCTGTAACCTAGAGTAGCTGAGGCTGAACCGAACCGCACGAGTGTCTGTTGACGAATGAATGATTTTTTTTTTTTGGGAATTCCTTTTCCTGCTGCTGCTGCTGCTGCTGCTGTTGCTGCTGGTTTTACTTTTTTTTCTTTCGTTTTTGGTATCCTTAACAGAGCAACAGGACAACAAGTTGTTGCCTACAGAGACGCAACAGTGTTGCCGTTTAACATGGCCGCAAAAGCTTTGCTTGCAAATTTGTAATCTGAAACATTAAGAAACTAGATGTTAACCAAAAAGAATAACAAACAAAACAAAACAAATGCAAACTAAAACTTACTAAAGCAAAAACAAATTAACAAAATATGGAAAAAACTTATTTCTTCTTATTTGGAGTCAATTGGAAAACCAGTTTGTATGTATTTTCTTTGGTCTTCCTGTTTCGCGTCATTTTACGCCACTAATTCATACTAAAATATAACTATACTTGAACTACGATCGATAGTAAATTGAATTTCCCGTCGAATGAGATATGGTTCATCAAATCCGGATAGAAAATAGATACTCCTCTTTACATTCGAAACATTTCATTTGTTTTTAAATTATCCGCTTAGCACTATTCCTCGCACCCTTAGGACTATTACTCCTTACCCTTAGAACTATTAATCTCACCCTTAGGACTTTTACTCTCACCTTTAGAACTTTTACTCTGACCCTTAGGACTATTACTCTCACCTTTAGGATTTTCACAGGATAATAGTCCTAAGGGTGAGAGTGCTAAGCGGCTAATTTGAAAACAAATGAAATTTTCATGTTTGACATCCGCACTTTGTTTGAAAGTGCTAGTTTTAAATCATAATGACAATGATTACATTTAGTTTTGTATTGTTGTTTTTTTCTGTTTTTAGTTTTGTATTTTTTATTTTTATTTTTTGTTGTTTTATATGAAAAATTGTTTGTTTTTTAATTCCTTATATTGATGTTGCCTTTAATGATTTGTTCCGAATCAAATACAAAATGTCCACAACAACATAAAAAATAATCAGAACAAAAAAAGAAAACGAAAAGAAAACTCTCAAATATCGACTTAAACAAGAAAATAAAAACCTTTATAATAATATTCTTAAATTTTAAACAATTTATTATACAAAAATTGGAAGTTATTTGAAATCAACATTTTGCTCTCCTTCAACTAAGATTGGCGATTTCTTTTTTGTAGTTTTTTTTTTTTGTTTTTATGTTAGAGTATCTCTGCAGAGGATGGAAACAAATTTGCTAAATATTTTTTCTTTTTTTTTTTTTTTTGTTTGCATTTGAAATTTTCTGCGCTAAACACTAACAATCTCGTTATAGGGGGAAAAATACAAATTAGATATAGTAGGTACTACTAATAAAGTTTTAAAAAAAAAAAAACAGCGTTCTTTTCGATCTCTCTTTCTCTGCAGCATCATGGGAGAAGTGGGTGGTGGTGGTGGAGGGGATGATTCTTCATAATGTTGCATGGAATAGTGTTTTGTTGTTGTTATTGTTGTTGTGGGAGGTGGTGTTTGTGTGTGTGTGTGTGTGAGTTTGTGGTAGGGTAACAGCAGTCTCTTGGCTAGTTTAATCATCACCCGCTGATCGCTTCACCTTGCGCTGTCTGGGACTTTGTTGGCTAGCGGCTTTGGGGCTAGTCTTGGGCTTGGGAGAAGTCTTTGGCGTCTTGGATTTTGGTGGGGATTTCTCTGTAAGCATACAAAAAGAATTGAAGTTAAAAGTTGGAATGCGGCGAGATATTCATTTTGAAATTTAAATATAATTAGACTTGGAATAGGTAACTTACGCAGTGCTCGCAGCGTCTCCTGTGGCACCCAATCGTAATCGATGGTCGAGTCATTGGCTGTGCCAGTTTCGATGACCTTCTTGGCAGCAGCACGCTTACGCTTGCCAGAGCTACCCAAGAGGTATTGCTGACCGATGACCAATAGCAGGACCACAATACCAGTGAGCAGGACATACAGGAAGAATGTCTCACCATCGAGACCCTCATCGACCTCAGAGATCAAGACAGTCTCATTGAATACAGCCTCATTGTATTGAATGCCATTGGCATCACGATAGGCCAAAGCGATGTTCAAGCCAAATGGACGTCCAGCAAACTGATCCGATGGCACAAAAGTGTATGATACGGTTGACTCAAAACCAGGCTTCACCTCACGATTGTACGATACAGCGGAGAAATTCTGAATGAAGTAGTTAAAGTCCATGGGATAACGGAACGAGGCCTCAACAGTTTCGATCACAAACTCCTCGGCGCCCTTGTTGGTGAAACCGATGAGGAATTCAACTGGTTTACCACCAGGTAAATCGAATTGCTGTCCAGCCGTATAGAGGGGTTTCGTGAAGAGTAAGTATGTATCGGCATTGGGTGAGCTATTCGAATTGCCCGTGTCGGCGTCATCATCGGTATCAGCATCTTCGCCAGTTACGGCTCCCTCTTCACTATCCACATCGACGAGGTCATCTTCGACGGCTTCAGCGGCGAAAGCTCCATATTTGTTGGCTAAATAGAGAGCGAAAGAGACAGAGAAACACAGATATGTTATATATGTACATATATACAATGCCAACTCAACAATTTCGGTTAACTTTTTCCATGCCTACCAATTCTAACATAAAGTAATAGATTAACTTTACCTAAATCAAATAACTAACTTATTGCTCTCGCGAAGATAATCTTTTCATATTATCTTGTCTGTTTTTCTTAAGTGAATTCGAATTATTATATGAACTTTTTCCTATACAAATTTGTGGGTGTAGAAAGTCTGGTGAGGTTTTATATAGTTTAAGTTAGTTTTAGGGTTCTCCTTGGGAAATCAGAGTCATGATTTGATTTCCCTTTCTCCCCACACACACACACACACAACAGCCAATGCACTCTCGGACACACAAATACACTCGCACTGAAACGTCAAATCGACGTGTATGCCACGTAGGCCGGCCCTTTTTCCATCAGATTTCATTTTACGTC
This sequence comes from Drosophila equinoxialis, assembly GCA_018150345.1. Taxonomy (NCBI): domain Eukaryota; kingdom Metazoa; phylum Arthropoda; class Insecta; order Diptera; family Drosophilidae; genus Drosophila; species Drosophila equinoxialis. Next base: position 1,136,440 of record JAECWI010000238.1, on the reverse strand, counting down.
CTTTACTTACGTGCAATGAATGTTGTTAGCACTATGGGCAGCACCATTAGCATCAGAAACATTAAATTTTTCATATTTAATTCAATGTTTTTCCCGTTCTCACTTATAATATGGAAAAAGTGTAAGGAGAAATTCCTATAGCAAAAACAAAACCAAAAAAAAAGCCGATCACACAGTTAGCCAAACCGTTTACGTCGAGTGAAACTGTTCAAATGATGACACTCTCGGAGTGAGAGCGAGAGAGCTGACAAGGTAAACGTAAGGCCGAAGGCACGAAGCCGCACGACTATGCCGTCGACGTGGTGCCACGTCTAGGGTTACCAAGTGCGAGGGTCTTTGAATTAATGCGAACGAATAAATTCCAAGAGAATACAATTACAATATTTTTGTTAAATGCAAAATGCTTTTGAATAAATTTTAAAAATCTTTCAGACAAGTCTTTTTTATGAGAAATCAGCCTTTTCCTAATTCGATCGTAATTTCGAATTATGTAATAACTATGACAACTCTTTTTCTTCTATCAATCGCTAGTGTTGGTAAATGTGGCAACTGTCATGCTTGACAGTGTTAAAAGCAGTCCATTATTTTGATATCGATAGTGGGCCATATCGATAACTGTAATGTTTTCAACTCTGCAGCGCAGCCAACTTCATGTATTTATTTCGATAACGCATGAACTTCCTTTTTTCTTGCGGCTGTCGTACAGAGCGCACTTTGGCACGTGAATTTTCACATAGAAAAGTACAATTCTAATATGGATAAACCAGTTGTTTGGGCTCGTGTTATGAAGGTTCTTGGCCGTACCGGCTCCCAGGGCCAGTGTACACAAGTCAAAGTGGAATTCCTTGGCGAACAGAACCGTCAAATCATCCGCAACGTGAAGGGACCCGTCCGTGAGGGCGATATTCTCACCCTGCTGGAATCTGAACGTGAAGCTAGAAGGTTGCGCTAACAATTTTTAATGGATATGGAGAGAGCACATTACTTGGAGTTTATTTAAAAAGGTTACTTTCAATATCTTACGAATTCAGTTTGTAACGATTTCATTAAACAATTTCCTTTATAAAATTGCAGAAATTTCTAATTCGCATTGTTGCCCACACGAGGGCGGGACAATAACAACAACTAAAGGAAACCACAACAACAACAACAATGTCGGTGCGACTGTCAGCAAATCTTATAAACAACAGAAATTATCTTCAGATTCACCACAGAAAACGCATAATAAAATTTTGACAAATTTTCAAAGTTGTGCGTTTAAATAAATTTCAATAATGTGCTAAATGAAACAATTATTCAGTTTCTGGTTTTTTTTTTTTACTGTTTATGTGTTTGAGTGTTTTAAATCTGTGTGAAATGATGTCTCGAATCATTAGAGATAAAGAAATATATTGGCGAATTCAGTGTGTTAGTAATTTGACTATTTTGGAGCTAATGAGATGAGCTATGGATCCATCTACATACTCGTCTCCTCTCAACAAATATCCATTAAATTTGGCAACGAAGGTTTCCACAATATGTGAATCGAAATTGAATTCGGTTTGGCTATTATTTCCCAGCATTTAAAAACTATATCCCAATCATAAAAGCAAAAGACAGTGGAATAAATCCCTTTGCCTCTTCTTTGCCATTATAAATAGCTTAATTTGTCAATCTTGTACCCTTAACAAACTGATACTATCAGGCTCGTTTCGACACTACATTTAAAAGAGTTTCGGTTGTGGTTCCCAAACCGACTAAACATTACAATTGGGAAGGACAATCAATGACTACAATTGAAATTGATTCTGATCCTAACGTATTAACATGCTTAACGGCCGGTTAACTCTAAATCTGCATTGGGCGGATATATTTTGATAAACAAACTGTAGAAATATATTTAATTATGTATTTCTATTTTCAATTTGCCAATTGGAAATCACTTGATAGTATTCACGGTGTGATATTCTTATATTATAAGAACCCTTTTAGAGAACATGAATTAGGCGGGAAAACATCTGGTGCCTTTTAGAGAACATGAATGAATTAGGCGGGAAGACATCTGGTGGTTAGCCATTATCATCTAGTCGGGAGAAGGATAGCGGATTTTAAATCGGCTTTAGCCAAACCAAGATAAATGGAGGCTACATAATCCTCGGGTAATTGTAAATCTTTTCTAAACTGCTCCACAATGGAATTTTGTATACGTTTTGGCAGCATGGAACGCTTACTTAGTTCCAAATACTTGGCCTGCGTTTGGAAAACAATTAATGTCTTTTTCAGCCAAATGTTCCAGTCGACCAGATTACTGCATTCATCATCCTGTTCTGCCTGCAAGGAGAGACATTCCAGTTGAAATTCTTTCACATCTTTGGCCAACTCAATTAGGTTTTGATTCAGTTGGGATCTAAAAATTTTGAATGCTTATTATTTGCTGTTAAAAACGATAAGCAACGACGACAACTCACATTGTTTCACATATGGCTGTAAAAACATCCTCACAAGCTGAGAGCAAAGCAAGGCCGGCATAAGCATTCGAGCTAAGTGGGGAACCGAATATTAATTACAATAGATAAAATCAACATAGGTTTGTATATTGTTTAAGCGTTTTTACCTGGCGACCAACCGATACCGTTGACTCAGTTCCCACAAATGTTGCGTCTGCTCAATCAGTTGGGGACCTTTTAAGGTGGTCAATTCGTTGTGATAGCTACGTATATGTTGTGTGGCATTCTGCAAAAGTTGGCCTAAACGCTTTTGGTAATACGCCAGGCGTTCAGGATTTAAATGCATGTTTCCAATTAGCTAAACAGCAGCAACATCGTGCTGCGTGGGTGTGACCAGTTCTCAGAAAGTTTCATTAAAAAGTGACAATCGATAGTAGGCATTTTTATAGTTGTTATAATTAATGAATATAACATACGAGATTGGAACGTTGTGTGGTTTTTAAATCAATTTTAGGTGCATTATTTTTGCAAGGTGAGAGAGACAAAACTAACATCAAAAATTAGTAATCGACTAGTCGATAGATAAAGTTGTTAATACAATAGTCGATAATACTTGGTCTGGCAACACCAGTTTTTGAGCACAGAAAAAGGTCTTGCATCTTTGAATGTGTGTGTGTGTGAGAAGGAGTGTGTGTGCGTGTGTTTGTGTGCGTATGTAAAGTGTGGATGTGTGTGTGCGCGCGTGTGTGTGTGTGTGTGTATTAAACTGTTTTGAAACAACAACAAAGCGTAAAACGCATTTCCATTTCATGTATTTACAACAAAACCATTGTACAACAACGTCAATCAAGAACATAAAGTCGCAAAAAGTGCTGAGCAACTTGACATTGGGTTGCTCCCATATATAGCAACAATTCAAATATAAATATCATTCTTCTTCTCTCACCACTATCCATCTCTGTCTCTCTCGTTACACGCTCGCACTCACCAACACACACACACAAACACACAGAGAAGAACGAACATTAAAAAAAAAAAATAAAACAAAAAGAAAAACAAGAAGGAAAAGTGCCGAAACTGGAAGAGAAAAAAATAAGGAATAATAGGTATAAGGAAATTGCAGCAAAAAAACACACACGGGCAGCATGGATGTGGAGGAGAATTACGAGTCACAATCGCAGCCGCAACCAGGAGGAGATAGTAACCAAGAGCTGCAGCAGCAGCAGCTACAGCAACAACAACAACAACAAATGCAATGCGAGCCCCTATTTGGTTTAACCACAAATACAACAACAACCACAAATCCTATGATGGATACAAATAATATAGCAATACCATTGCCAGCACCGCCTGGCTTGGGTACGACGACGCCAGCCATCATTATGTCCACCACTACCACCACCAGCGCCACCCACATTAACAGCGGCAGTAGCAGCAGCAATATCAACAACCTCCAGCAGCACCACCAACAACAACTGCAACAAAAGGGCGTTCATTTTGGTGGTTTACCCACAAATGATTATGATATCGATTCATTGCTATTGCAACAATTTAGCTGCATGGGCACCACAGATCATGAAGATTTAATCAGTCAATTTCAAAATCTCATGAACAATCAAATGAATCGTGAATCGGCACGATTCTATCTTGAAATGAGCAATTGGTAAATAATATTATAATTTCATCATATTCGAACATTCGAGATGCATTGTATTTAATTCCAGGAATTTACAAACTGCCGTCGGTTGCTATTTGGATTTTTGTAGTCTGCAATCATTGCCATCAATGAAAATTGTCCAGGGACAGCATGTGAATCCCCAGCAGCAGGCATTTCAATTGCGAAACGATGGCCAGGATCGTTGGCCAAATGGTTGCTATCTAACATCACCGATACAAACCCAAAGGATTAATGTGCCATCATTGAGGCCCGGGGAAACTTGTGATATATTGGCTGATCTAATGCCAACACAACCGCCAATTATGTGGCGATTGTGTACACCAAATGGAGGGTACTTTGGCGGTAAGCATATTACCACCACCATCATCCGATCATCATCATCATCAGCACCACCATCGCTCTGTTCTGTTTCCAACTCTCTCCCCGCAATGTGGTAAAAATAACCGAAATAATCTTGCCTTGTCTATGAGACACATCCGATCCGTACCATCTCCTTCCATACCATTTCACCACGAAAGTGGATGCATTTTAATGTCAATTCTCTATCAAATCTCTATCAATTGGAGAAGTTTTAGGCCTAGTTTAAATTAAGATCTAACAAACGGCGTAATCGTTTGTTCATTTCAATCCGAGCTAAAGCCAATCTATATATCTATATCTTTAAATACATATTTCACTCTTTCTCTCTTTGTGTGTAGATGCCATTTGGATGATACCGCCTGGAACTGAGGCCAGTCAGGATGAGCTACAGCAACGCATGGTGCAGTTAATCACATCAGATGCCAAGCCAGAGGTTTATCCGCAAATTAATATCGTGATAACGGCGCGGACTCAATGAATTAAGTTTAATCCGTGGTTTCTCTTTGGTTGATTAATTAATTTTGTTTTGGTAATTCAAAGATGCGTGTCGCGCCGCCCTCCCGATCCAATTCACTCCTATGCTGTTGCCTACTTCTACTACTCTTAAAATTATATTGTTCGCTATCCGTTCGGTTCATTTTTTCAACTATTTCTTCCAAATTTTGCCTTCTTTTTAATCCCTACCTTTTATCGCCTACTTTCGTCCTTCGTTTATCCTATATACCCAACCCATATGTACATACAACTTTTCTTGTGTATTGTATGACGTTTAAAACAAACAAACAAAAAAAGAATACCGTTCAAAAACCCGAAACGTTTAGATTAATGTAATAATAATAATACTAAAACGAAAAACCGAAGAGAGAAAAAATCATGCCAGAAAATTTAACTTCGGCTCTCCGAAGTTTATACACCTTTTGCAGTGCTCGGACTTTTATGTCCGATCTTAAAACTCCATAAAAAATGCAATATATATAAATCTGAAATCTTATGCAAGGTTATTTAAGCGTATTTGATTGTAAATTCTCTAAAAATTGTAAAATATAATCTGAAAAGTTTTATCTAATTTAGAAATTTTAAGATTTAAAAGTTAATTTTTATTAGACTAGATTAATGAATCAGGAATCTATGGAATATATAAGTATACATAAATTTGGATTATATTCACTGCAATGGTTTATACATACATACATATATATTGTCTTTAGAGGATTTGTATACAAAACTTTTTACATATAGAAATATCTATAGAACCTTCAAAATGAAAGAGACAAAAATAAGAAACTAACGTTTTCCTCAATATGTTTTCCTTTTCTTTTTAGTGTAAAAGAAAAAAGACAAAACGAGAATTGCTGCAATTACAACTACATTTTTTATTCTCATTCATTTTTGAATTATTATTTATCAAAATTCTTTGTTCAATCAATGTAAGAAATTTTTTTGTAGATTTTAAGTGTTTTACTGAGCTGAACGCAAAAATGAAATTAATATGATGGAGGAAGACAGATGGTTTTTGTTTTTTTTTTCTTCCTTATAGGTATGCATATGTTTATTTGATAAAAAATGACAAAAGTCTATTTCAAGAGTAACTTTGAAAGGTCCAGGAAATTAGCTTTTTAAATTTGACGCCGACTTTGGGAGTATATCGATAACACTGACTTTCGATAATTGGTGCGATAAAAATATCGATATATTCATTTTGGCTGGGCGAATTTGCTCGGGAGGTTCGATGGTGGTTGCGGCGAAGCGCCAAAATTTTACGGCGAATAGTGAATTTTTTTACGGCTCGAGCGAATTCGGCCTTATGGTTGTTGTTGCATTTGAGAGTCGAGCGAATTGGCGGCGAATTTATTGTTGTTTTTAATTTCGAAGTGAGCGGACGTGCTGTTATTTTGCGCTAAATCCGGAGAAAATAAATAATTGAAAATAAACAACAGCAATAGAAAGAGAGTAATGGAATGATTTAAATAATTGAAACGTCTAAATATCATTTGTCTATATACGCGTGTGTTTTATTTGTTGGTGATACACTTTTTTTTTTTGGAGTACTGTGCTTATGTTTTTAGTGTGAAAATAATTGATAGAAAAGCGAAAAAGTAGAAGAAAAGTGTATTCCTAGGAATCAAAGGATCCAGGAGCCAGCCGAAGAGCCATCCCCCAAAAGGCGCCCTACGCGTGCCATGCGTGACCTCGGCACCAAAATGGCCGAGCTAAAATTTGAGGCTCCATTGGCAAAATTCGAGGAGACCGACGATTGGGGTGGCTGTGATTTTATTTCCAATCAGAATGCCCTGAACGATACGCTAAATTTGAATTTAAAGGACGGCGGAAAGGTGGAACCGGCAGCCAACAATAAGTTGCGTCTGCTCGAGGATGCAGTGCGAGATGCCCATGTGAGCAAGAATGGCGGAGCAGGAGCAGGAGCTGGTGCTGGAAGTGGCTCAATTAGCCCCAATTGCAATAGCTTGGGCGGCACAGATTTGGGTATATCCGATGTGGGTCTGGTGCCGGGCGATGGTGCTGGTGGAGCTGCTGCTGGTTCAGCTCGCTCTGGTGGTGATCATGTGGATAATTTCACCGAAACATTTGGCGGCAGTTTAGAGGATTTGGTTAACACATTCGATGAGAAAATTACCAAATGCTTTGGCAACTATGAGGAAAATGTCGAGGAACTGGCTCCTGTACAGGTGCGCAGCCAGGAGGAGATTATGAATGAATGCCAGTAAGTGGAGCAACCAAAATATTGCAAATCAATTATCTATACCCAATCCATACCCTCCCTCCCCACCACTCCTCCATATATCTATCCATTAGTTATGTAAAAATGCAATGCATCCCCATGATGATGATGTTGTTTTTGTTATTGGGCCGTGTGTCTATTGCGATGCGAGCTTAGGGCAAGGCGCATGCGTCGATTTCACCACCACCACCACCCCCCACAAAAGAAACACCATCATCATCGCCCCCACCGGCGCCACATAGCTACATACGTAATCCTGATGGTTGGTGGTGGTTTGCATTGCCTTTTGTTGGATCGATATACATACATTAGACAGGAAGACAGAGAGAGAGAGAGAGAGAGAGATAGAGAGAGAGGGAGAGAGTGATATATCCAAGGGGGTTGCAATTTTAAGGGGTGTCGACCAGGGGGATTGAGGGGCCGGGGTTGGGCAATTTTGTGTATAGTTCGGCAAAACATTTTGCCGCAACACTGTTGCTCCTTTGGTGCATTTGGCGTCCTGTCCATTCCGCAGCTCCTTTAATTTTCTAATAACTAACAGTTTCCCCCGCCGTGGGTTGTTTTCAAAGTTATCCCATCAAAACAAACAAAAACAAATCACCCCCAATCCAAAATGGGAGAAGGTATTTACCTTCTTAATCTACCTCATTTTTTTTATGGAACTATTCGAAATCGAGGAAAATTTTAAAATAGTTTGAGGTCTTCACTAACTTCAGCCAACTTGATTTGCATTAGTTTGTATATTAAGATTCTTGACTTTCAATGTCCAAAACATGCCGATTAAGACAAGTTTTGTAACTTTTCCATTAGTTTTGCCCAAGACAAAAGCTTTAAAACGTTTCGAACAAGTTCCACTTGTTATCCGAAGGGAAAAGGAAAAGAGCCACGAAAAGTTGTGAAAATTGCCCGACAAACAAATAGATTACTAGTAACATTTTGAACAACCCTCTCCAAAAGTATTTGTAGAGTGGCCCACTTGTCAGAAGGGAAGTTGCAATCAGTTCTAGTGACATTTGTCATACAAAACTATGTACATAATGACGATTGGCCCCAGGCAGGCAGAGGCGGAGATGGAAATTGAGGCTGATAAACACTTGACAGTGCAATGGTCACTAGTTTCTCCAGCCTAGGGGGTAGATGGACAACTCGAAACGATCTCGATGAACTTAACTAGAATGCAAATTCAACGAAAAACAAAAATATACACATCATGTGGATGGACTGAACTGAACTGAGCTGGACATTGAAGCTGAGAGAGCTGACATCAGCCATAAAATTAATAATCGCGTGCACAAGCAAACACACACACACACACATACACACCACACACACATACACACCACACACACATGCTGTAGAAATAAACATTTACCCAATATATAAGTGAATGTATATGAATATTGAATTGTTTGCACATTTTTCATATAATGGAAGCAAGCAAAAATTTATATTTAATCACCCAAACTTACATATATGAATATACATATGTATGATGGAATATGAATAGAATTCATTACATTCAATTGTATGCCAAATTCGGCTGTAAAGGGTAAAGGGTAAACCACAAAGAAAATTAAGTCATTAGCACTTTGGCGCCACCAGCGGCCATTTCCGCCCTTTATACGAATAACTCAACTATTTTTAGTCCAATTCTTATGAAATTTTCTAAGTTGATAAGAAATTTTAATATTTCAAATTTGAAAAGATTTCTTCGAAACAAACTTAAACTGCGTTCACACTCGACGCATTCAGATACGGACGCACAGGACGAAATCGCTGCGTAAAGTTAATCCATAGTATATATAGTTTATTTCGACATTCTTCTGCTTGATATCGACTTGGCTCGTAGGCTTGTATATACTGCAGGGGTTGTATGTCTCGGATTCAGCCCGATTAGATGACTGAATCGTGATTGTTTGCTAGTTTAATATATCTGTTGACTGTGCCCAATTTGATCAAGAACGGGTGTCTATATCATATAGCTCCCATAGGAACAATCGGTGGATGGCTATGGGTAAGAAGAGAGAGTTAGCAAAATAGTTGCAAGGGTATACAAACTTCGGCGCGGCCCTCTGGTTTATTATAAGAGCAGTTTTTCACAAACAGAAAAAGCCCTTTGCTTCTTTACTTTGTTTATTTAAGCCAAGATGATAGGCAGAACAAAATGAGAAGCAGTTCTGAATAAACGTTATTCCTTTTGTATTTATGCAGATTTACATAAGGGGCCCAGTCAAGTTTCTATGCCTCGACCGTTTTAACCTTTTCCCAAGACCGACCTTCCAGCTTAGTCTCAACTGAGATACATTCGGTGAGGTGAGAGAGGAGGAGCAGTGAGTTTTATTTGTGCCCATATCCACTTTTCTTTTGACGTTTCTTCGTTCTTTTATTCTCTCTCACAGTCTGTTAATTACGCTTACTGTTCGGTTCATTTTCCCACTGCAGTTCTTTTCCTTTATATGTTTTTGCTTTCTTCTCCAATGCATCATTTCTCCCTTTTTTTTTTTGATCTAACTGTCGAACAGTTTCCTTCCTAATGACCACAAATAAAATGATGGGACAACAGCTCGTCATTTATTTTGTTTTCGTCTTCATTTTCTACCTGAGCTGAAAAAGTCAATTTGTTCATAATGATATTTTCCATGGAAGTTGACAGAATGTGAAGGTCATTTCTATACAAAGAAAACGAAAAGAAATTGTCAACTAAATGCCATTTGCTTTTATCGATTTCAGTTCTATCTTTTACATTAATCCATTAATAGTTAATAAAATAAATAAATATTATTACCAGTTTTTAGTATACATCAAGTTAAAAGTGTATGACGTGAATCAATATAAACGTAACCAAATTCATTTACTTTGAAGGCGTTTACAATCAACCACAATTGAAATCCCCGTTGGTTCTCAAATTAAACCAGGCCATAAGCTTAACCCTTTACTTGATGTTTGTAAGGGTCTGACAAAGATGACGTTGGGCTTAAACTGAAAAAGTTTTCTCATCAGTGGCCATTACATAACTTCAGTGCTAAAACTAGTTGGGAATTACAACTATATGAAGCGAAAAGAAGAAATCACAGCTTACAATACCAAAGTTTACCCTGCCTATATTAAAATACTAATTCCAACTCTGAAGTTTGATAGAGTTCGGTCTATTCTAGCTAGTAGAATACGGTCCAAAGGAAGGAGTTTTGGACTTGTTGTTTAAGTGTACGGTTAATCGACAAGGAGACGTCGAAATTGATATAGCAAAGATTGCATTGTAGTTTGTTGATGATACTTGTTGATGATGATTGTTTCTCTCAGTGTACTTGGGGGTAAATGAGCATTGTGCTTGTGCCGCTCCATTGAACATGATGTCAAAAGCCGTCACGTTCTGCGTTTTTAAAGTTTGCCAGACGCTTCAAGGACGGATACGGCTCGGGGTCTCTCTGAGAAATGCCAAGAAAGTATTTCTAGCTATGAAAAGAACTTGTGTGTCTTCCCCTCTGCACCTCACCTGTGTCTACTGCTTCATCCGTCCTCCAAGCACACTCGAACCAAGTGTTGGACGTACCATATGCTAACTACTATTCCCACATATGGCAACACAGAACACTTAACTTGGCTTAAAAGGAATGGCTTAGCTGGGGCTAAAGGCAGCTACTTCCCTTCCGGTTTTCATTTTATGGTGTTCCATGCAACTATTTCAGCTTTTTCTTTGGTTTTTTTCGAAGATCGACATCGATAGTTCTACTCGAATCGAATCGACCTACATCAAAAAACATATGCAGCTTTAAGTTCAATGTCCTGTTTGGGTTCCTCTGTCCTGTTTTTCCTTTTTCTCTGTTGATGTAGCATCATCTGCCATAAGTTTGAATTATGCAGACGTCTTACACATACATGCAAGAAAGCCATGCGGCAAGAGATATAGAAAGACGGAGAGAGAGAAAGAGAGAGAGAGACAGATGAAGAGAAGGAGGAAAAAAACTCGTTTATATCCATTTTTGGTCAGCTAGCCAGAGCAGGCTTTGGCTTTGACCAAATTGCAACAGATTATGTGTGTGTGTGTGTGTGTGTGTTGCGAACAAATCAAGACCCAACAATCCGATTAATCATAATAAAATTGCATCGAATGAGTAAAGTTTTGAGAAATGAAAGGGAATATCCACTTCATCGTATTGGCTAGCAAACTTAAAATCCAGAAATATCAAAGAAGCTAACTTCGGCAATGCCAAAGTTTCTTCTTCTTCCATCATTCCCTAAGCAAAGCACGGCACACATACAGTTCATGTAGCGTTGCATCTGTGTGTGCATGCATGTGCTCTGTTGATTTGATGATAACGTAGTCGGCCGCGCCCGTTTCAACCGATTTATATTGACTGTAACTTTTGTTCTATTTATCCGATCAGATTTAAACTGTGGGATCTGAGGTTTTATATTGGTAAATTTCATGGGGATACTCCAATTTTTATGAAAATGTTTCTTCAAGAGCTATATGATATAGTGGTACGATCCTGATGGTTTTCATACTTTATCTTACCCGGGCTACAAGTAGCTCAAATCCCAAGTTTCATCCCAATACCTCTTAAGATGGCTGAGTAAAACGCATACGCACAGACGGGCGGACAGACGGACATGACTATATTGACTCAATTTCTCATGCTGATCAAGAATATATATACTTTATGGCGTCGAAAACGTCTCCTTCTATAAAACCCTCTGCAAGGGTATACAAATTTCCGATACTTACTCTTACTGTTAGCTTCAATGACTAAGGTCCTTGTCCTTGCCCTTACGTTTATATAGAAGTGATAAGTGTCCGATTGTTTCGATTTTGACAGGATAACTGTCTATATCAGATATAAGTTTAAATAAAACCATTAAGATGTATGCTAACTTCCCAGAAGGACAGACCAATACTAAGTAATTTCATTATGTCGTCCGTAAAGGGAATTTAAAACTAATTTAATGAAAACTTTTTCACTGGAAAATAGCCATGGAAGCGCATGGCATATGGCATATAGGAATGACTACTACTTAAATTACTATATTTGCACTAAAAGACAAGTGAAAACCATTGAACTGGGCAAAGTTAATCAATTATGGCAATTAGGGCTTGTGGGGAGGAGGACCATAGGCTATTAATAATTAATTAAGTGCTCATATATACACACACATACATACACATTTGTAGTGACATGTGTGTGTCCAGAGGGCAGTGGATTAGGTTCACAGGAAGCAGGAACCGCCACCTCCAACGATATGAGGACAAGAATAATGAAAGCTCCTTCAACCCTGTGACATAAGTCGCCACCAGCTCAACATGAAATAATAATAACAAAAGTTCCATAAAAAAAAAACCAAATCAAATTATTTTTGCTGCTAGTTTTTCTTTATACTCTAACAAAGTTTTGTGGCAAAAATAAACTCATTGAAAGCCAAAAAGCCATGAGCTATCGAACACTGCATTAGAATCATTCATTAAATTTAAGTGTAATTCAAAAATTGGAACAAAAATTGGAACAAATTCATAATTTTTATTCAATATACTTTTTCGATTTTTGCCACTTCTTGTGAAGTTTTTGAAGAATTAAGTTGTTTCTATAGAATGATAAAGGTTCATTAAGTGATCAAAATGATTTGTTTAAAGTTTTTTCTCTTCTTTCGAATTTTGTGTAGAATTTTTTGTTGGTTCGAATTAAGGAATCAAATTCATTCCAGCAGACTATTCTCATTTCTGAAACGTTTTTAAATGAAAAAAAAAAAATTGAATTTTCTTATATTTGAGTTAATTAAATGCAATTAAGATATATTTTTGAGGTTAGAGATTAACTAAAAACAAAGTCAAAGTTAATTGAAAACAAAGACTAAAGAAAATATCAATTTCGAAATCTTTGTAGATTCGTGAGGAATCAAAAATGAGAAGAGTTAAAAACGTCTTGTCCTTTGAAAGGCTCTGTCAAACAATTTTTCTTGTAATCCTTGTAAACAATTTGTAACCGAAATTGAATAATTTAAGCTTGTTCCCGGATTTGATACCCAATGAATCAGTCAAAATGGATATTGAAAGTGAAAAACATTGAAAAATAGAGAGAGAGACGAAGCTTGAATGTAAGGCTTTTATTTTGTATATACTTATATACATACATATATCTTTTTCAGAACGTTTAGAAAAGTTTTAATGCCCTTTTGGCTTAAAAAGAGTATAAAATAATACAACACATAAATAAAGTCCGGGTAGTTTTCGCAGCAATTCTCGATTTGTGTCGATGAGTCATGCCCGGAGTCAGAGTCAGGACAAATAACTGCCAAGGCGTAACAACCACGACAACGACGACGACATAAAGGACGAAAACGAAGAGAAACCAGAGAACCAGAGAGAGAGAAACGAAATGGGGAGAGCGCAACGACTAAATGTTGGGGGAAGAAGACTGGTTCAAAACGTTTATCAATTTTCCAAATGCAACTTAATAAGAGACCCTTTTTCTAGGGGTTGCATGCATGCAAATCACTTGCTGCCCCCTCCTCCCTCCTTTGTGTGGGGGGGCATTAACCTTAACTCTCCTAGCCATAGTCAATATTTGGCGCCATTTGAATTATATAATTGTCTACGTTTTGGTATGACTAAGCCAAGGCCCGCAAAACAGCGCACCCAAAAAATAGAGACACTCTCAGGAACAGACTGGGACACACACACACACACACACACACACACACACACACACACACACACACACACACTTGGCTTTGTCTATATTACATCATCAGTGCCAATCAGCAAACAAATAACAAAATAACAAACAACATTTTCAAATGTCGTTTTGTATGTAGGTATATATATGCATGTATGTATATATAAACAGTCAAGGACAACGCCAAGCCGGCGGCTAATAAACAGAAAACAAGAAGAAGAGCAAAAAATACCAAAATCCATCAACAACAACAAACCGAAACAGCTCAAAAGATGTGGAAGAAATTTGAGTGGATGTTGAATAATTGAGAGCCCACGCGTTGTGAAGTGACTGGATGAAATGAAAGAGTTGCTGTTGCTGTTGTTGTTGTTGTTGCGAGTGGAGTAAAGTGTCAGTGCCAGACGATAGACAGACAGACAGTCAGACAGTCAGTCCTTGACAATGCCCAAAGGGGTTGGGCAAAATCTTTTGCATAACACAATGCCAAATGCAATGCGAATGAATAGATATGATAGAAAACTTTAATCTCACATAACCGATGAGCAAATCTTGAAGGGACACTGACTTTACATAATACAGAAATGATTAGAACGAGCAAGAAGAAGATGGTTGCATAAAGACAAAATGGTTAAACTGTCAAAGATAAGAAGTTAAGTTGTAGAATAAAAGCCATTAAGCTGGGTCATTTTTCAAGGGTCACCTTAGAATAATTGGCAAAAAAAAGGCGAAAAAAGATTTACTTAACTATTGTTAGAGCTTTTGCTGGTCTTTTTATGCTTCTTTCTGTTGTAATTCTCAACTAGTTTTAGCATTCAAGATGAGGCATGCTAATTGCAACTTGAAAGTCTGCTAATTAATGAACTTGATGGCTATAGCTATACAGACCTGAACTTGCTTACTTTATTCCCCCTCTGTAGCATTAGATTCATCTATAGACATATTCCAAACAAAAAAACAATTTAAGGAAGAGATTTACAATCGTATCAAATTGCTGTTTTCGGTCTAATGCACTTATAATTCCCAATGGGTTTAAGCGCCAAATGAAAACTCTCTATAAACAATATACTGCTGATCTGACAAGTTGTAACAATCTTTATTCATCTCGTATGTATAGACAAGAGTATTTAGAATTCGTTTTTGATATGAATTATGGATACAAAATTGAATATGTTGAAATCCCATGATTAACGAACTGCGAAACTCAATTAGGCGGCTATTACTGGGCTCTTTTTTCTTCTGTTTTCAGCTGGTTTCTGGTATTTTGCATACCAGTTGCCATTTTGCTGTTATTTGTTTATAGGCCACATAACTGGCAACTCGTCGAAGAAGTCGTTGCATGAGTTGTACATGCGGTTAGATATTTGCTGGCAATGGAAGCCATAAATGAATATATACAACACACATACATATAAATACCTATCTTTTTCCTAGTCGTCAAGTGCCCCCCGCCGAGTCATTTCCCCTTTCTACCACTCCATTTGTTTTCTTTGCTCTTTCTATGGCTTATTCCGTTGGCATTTTGTTAATGTTAATGGCCTATTTATAAAAAAATTAATCAAGTAAAATTTGATTATGGCAAGAAACACGCAAGCCCCGCCTAATGCGTTTTCTCTTTAGCCTTGAAAGTGAGAGGTGCCAAGTGAATCGACAGTAGTTTATTTTATTTCCACCTCCTTTTCATCTCCTCATCATCATCATCATCATCATCGTCATCATCATCATCATCGTCGTCGTTGTCATCGTTTGCTGCTCTCAATGTTTTCCTCAGTTCTAATGGCTCCTCTTCAAGTTGTGTCATCATCACCACTTGTGTCCCCATTTCTCGCTGTTTTTGTTGCATTGGCCAGAATCGGAATCGGATTCCGAATCTCAATCTGTATCTTATGTGTGTGTGTGTGTGTGTGTGTGTGTGTGCGTGTGCAGTGCCAACGCAAAGTGTGAACAACTAAATTTAGACTTTTGCTTTGAAGTGTAGTTTTTAGTTTTAGTTGTTGTTTTTGTTTTTTCATTCGTTTTGTTTTCATTTTTTCATTTTAGTGTGTGTGGCACATTTTGCCTTTGGGCCGTCACCTACAACGAATTGGTGGCAAGACAAGGGAGGCAAACAAAGTAACTTGGTTTTTTGTCAGCTGGGGGGGGGGGACGTATAGACTACGCGATACCCTTCAATCAATTGCTATAGTTAAAAGTTGAATTTTATTTGCATTTCTTCTAATATTTATCTAAAAGTTTGATTTACAGGGCAGAAAATATATCAACGTTTTCTCACATTAGTTTATCTAAATTTAATATCGAAGAAAAATGGTCAATCGATATTCAGTTATTGATTGAGTTATCGTTTTTTCGTCTTCTGAACGTCGGGGTCACCAGAAGAGTGAAAATCTTATATCACTTGGGCCTTCAATAAAAATATATACATATATTGCTAAGATTGATACACTTAGAACATAATTCTAATGCTAATCCAAATGCCAATTGTTTATTGGATTCTAATCTAATAGTTCACATCATTTGATTGAACTTCAGATACCCGATTAACATTTTTGGGTACAGAGTATGAGAAAAACAAAAACTTTCACACTTTGCTTACAATTGAACAATGGCAAACGAAATATAAGACGAATGCTATTATTCCCTTGTCCCCACCACATCTTACCCCTGGCCCCTTGAATCTATTCTCTTTGCCATTATGTGTGTGTTTTTATTTCCATTTGCCGCTGCATAACATTTCCACTATAGTTATTTTATTTGCTAGCGAGTCCCATGACGAGGCTCAAAGAGTTGTAAGACATTTTGGTCTTTAAATTAGTTAGAGTATCTACACTGTTTGCTTCAGGTTCTCCAATTGGAATGTATTTTCGGTTGTTGTAACCTGCCCAAAATGAGATGTGTGAATGTTATACGCTGCGGTTGAGTGAAAATCCGAATGTGAATGAACCCACAAACAAGTAAACATCAACAGCAACAAAATAGAAATCAAAGGGGCACCTAACACACTGGCAATCCCTCTGATTATATATACAACTGAACCATATTTCGATTTGAAAACAATTAAATTAATTTGATTAGTTAGTTTAGTAGTTGATTAGTTTGATAGTTTCCTAATCAGGCTTGACAATAAAGTCAATACTTAATTCACTCAAGTTCGTTCAAGTTAACGTGCAAAATGTAGGCAGAATACGTTCAATTAATATCCTGAATGTTATTCATTCGGAACATCGTGCGTATACGTTACGTATAGGAAGCATCTCCGACCATATAAAGTATATATATTCTTGATCAGCACGACGAGACGAATTCAAATAGCCATGTCCGTCTGGCTGACCGTCCATCTGGATCAGCGCAAACTCGTCCTAGACCGTAAGAGCGATAGCGATAGCGATGCACACGTTGTATATCGCGGATTCAACCGGGTCGAACCACTATATCATATAGCCCCAATACAAACTGCAAAGTCAAGAACAGTGACTTTTCTCAATAACTTCGTTATTTTCTCAGCTATTGTCGTGAAATTTCATATTAGTGAGTTCATTATAGCTATAAACGACTGTGCCTAATTTGGTCAAGTGGGGGTCATATAGCTCCCATAGGAACGATCCGTGGAGAACAATAACTTCGTTATTTCCTATGCCATTCCTGGGCCGTTCTTTCAGACATTAGACTTTTTGGATAAAACGTTTTTCCACTTTGATGGCTATGGTTAAGGAGGAGGAGGAGAGAGTTAACAAAACAGTTGTAAGGGTATACAAACTTCGGCGCGGTCGAAGTTAGCCCGACCCTCTGGTTATATAATAGCCAAGTTAATGTTCTATGATCTACCCTGATCAATCCCATGGAGCCTTGTACACTCGTTTTTATGTAGCCAGTGACTTCAGTGATGTTTTCGTTTACTTTTGATTAATTGTTTTTATAGATGAAATGTAAATGTTTAAATGGGCCAACATCATCGTCTATCATTACAGTTATCGAACCTGTTTACAAGTTAACGCCCCTTAATCGATGAGGAGACCTCAAAAAACGCATTTATTACTAAATATTTTATTTAGATAGTCACAGTCACTCGTGATTAGTTAATGAGAAATTCACCGACAAAAAAAACCTATTAGAAAGTTTTGTTGTCGACTCTTTTTTCCTTTTACTTTGCTTGCGCCTCCCATATTACGTACATTGATTCATTCATACATATATTCATTTCATTTCACTCATTTCCTATGAAATTCCAATTTACAAAAGAAAAAAGCAAGAAAAAGAAAAGAGAAAAACGTCAAAGCAGCCGTCGTTGCCGCTGCGTAGGAGGCGATGCCAATGAAAAAGTTTAACCAAAGGAAAGGCAGTTGAAGGGGTGGGGGGAGCTGGGTCAAACTATGTACATATGTCTATCATCTGATTCATCAAATTTGTCTAGATATATTGTTGTTAGCCAAGTACTTGGCAATTAAAATTCATTAAACAAAATATTTTCTCATAAATTTTCATAAAAACAAAAAAATGTTGTAATTTTTTTTGTTGTTTTTTGTTTTTTTTTTTTTTTGCTGCGTTCTCTTCTGTTTGTTGTTCTTTGTGTGATGATGAGATCACATCACACATATTTGTTCTTCTAGAGGCGTTTTCCCCGAAAACAAAAATCTTTTTTAATAAATTGAGCAAATTAATTGTTCAAACATGTGGGACATGCATATCATCATCAACAACAACGACCAAGCAGCACCATATCAGGTCAGGGTCAAAGTGTCGGATCGACATCATCATCACCAGGCCTAGGCTCATTGTGAAACCAGAGAGAGAGATAAGAGTTTCCCGGGTTTAACAATTGACTGCGACAATGGAAATGTTAAGAGGGAAATTTAATATATGACTTAGTTTTTCATAAAAAATTGGCGACTCAATAGACTGGGTGGACACAATTCACTAGACTAGACTAGGCACTAGACACCTTAAGCATAAACTCCAAAGGTATTCGTATTAGTCATTAATCACATCCAGATTTTGTGGAATCGGGGGATCTGGGATTGGAAAATCGGCACCCAAAAGTATACTATAGGAAAAGGATGGACACGTAGTGGCTCTTTTGGCTTCTGTGGCTCTCACTTTTGCGAGTCGACGCACACAAAAAGTTGTGTCTCGAGTTTTATGACGGGTCATAAACGACCTTTTTTGTTGAGCGAGCTATCCTCGAGCTCGCAACTTGTTGGCAGGTAAGAAACGGGTTGTTTTGGTCAAGTTCTCGAGATCGCGACTCTTTTCCCCCTCACCCGTCCCTCCGTGATCGACAAAAACTAAGTACAAATTCCTATAACAGACCTATTGAACTTAAAACACTTTTTTATGACCTCAAAAATGTCGGCAAAAATGCATCATAATCTTTATTTCTGTGCAATTTATGCGGATTGTTGTATTAATTTCATATTTTATTATGTTTTGCCCACTTTAATTAATAAATTTAGAGATTTTTAAAGACACGAAAGGCTTTTTCCAAAGGCCTTAATTTCAATGCTTATTAGTTTATATAAAGCAAGAAACAAGAAACGAATTGATTAATTTGAATAGCCAGGAAATTGTTTAAGAAATAAAATAAAAAGTTCCAAGCAAACTTAGCGTACATAACGGGAAATGATGGCTATTAAATCGTAACACGGTGAAAAGATTAAGTATCTTCTAATTGGTGCAATTCAAAAAGAGGCATTTGTTACATTAAGCATACGCCACGTTGGTTCAAAGCATTTGCCATGGCTCCAAAAGCCCCAACATTGTCACACACAAAGAGAGAGAGAGAGCGAGACAGAGATGAGGAGACATGCAGAGAATTCAAAGAGAATTATTATTATATGCAAAGTACTTGCCATATATAACATCATACATATAGGAGGCCATATAGAACACATCATCGTCATTATCATCCAACTCGTAGAGGCGTCCCAACTAGTTACACAGCCATCACACGAACTTGTATATAGTATGCCCACTCAGATATATATCTACTTATATGTATATTCATTTACCTGACGCATTTCCCGCCCATGTTTTTATCTGTTCTATGTGTGCAAGTGCGTATATCTGTGTATGTGTGTGTGTGTGGTAAATGTTGTCACAAACAATTTACGGTCTCTGCTTGTTTCACACATTTTTCATCATCAGCATATTTTTCTTTTTTGGGAGCGGCTTTTTTTATTTACTTATTTTCCTGATCCAACGTTTTCTTTTCATTTATTTTGCAAAAAATTATACATACATAGGTATATATATATATGTGTATGTAAATACGATATAGACAGCGCATTCCACAGATGCAGATTTTCGAAAACGAAATTTCGCACAAATTCATTCATTTATTTTTCCAATCGAAAAATATATATAAATTCAGCGAGGTGTTCTTGGAACATAAGAAAATTTTAAACCCTTTTTTGAATCTATTTAAAACAAAGTTCTGTAAAATTTGACAATGAAGAATCATCTTGGTAATGAATTTTGAGTATGGTTTGAATATTTGTTGACAATTCTAAATGATTTTCATGCATTGAGAACAATATTATTCATGTTTACTTTTTAAATGTATCTCGCTTTAAATCTTCGACATGTGTTTCTAATGTTCTTTCAAATTGATTTGATTTTTTTTGACTGTTTGATGTATTTACATAAACATATACAATTATGGCATTCATATAAACACAAGAAGAAAGAAATAATAGATAAATATATATATGGAAATGATCTTTAGATGAGAAATGGAAATATCAATCAAAATAATTTGCCTTGACTTGAGTAGAGAATGACTAGAGTGTTAAGTGACAAAAAGACTCTCTAACTTACAAAACTTAATTTATCCTGAAGTAAAAGTGAGTAATTCATTGAATACTTTAATATTGATCATGATTCATGAATAAAGTGTGTGGGTAGCCATCAAAGAAGCATTCAAGTGCAAATTATCCGCTGATGATGATCATCATGGCAATGTAGAGCATGAATAATTATGGGAAAACAGATGGAGAAACTGAAACTGAAAACTGAAAATGAGAAGCAATCACACAAACAATATGAAATTGAATGAATAGAAGCTTCAGTCAGTCAGTCAGCCATTCAGTCATCCAATTGGTAGGGCGGCGCAATCAGCTAGGCAATTAAAATGATCGACAATGATCATGAAATTTGATATCAAATGTGGCAGAATGTATGATAGACAAACTGTCTGACACAACACAACAGCTGTATAATGTAAATGTAGAAGCTTCAGCCACAGCCAAAGAGAGCCAAGGAAAAAAAAACTCGGCAAATTGCCAACTTCAACTTGGAGATTTGTTTTTTTTTTTCTTTTTTTCCCCATGAACTTACCCCTTGACATATACTGCGGATGCTGCGACTAACCGTATATGAATAGGAGGATGTGGATGGGGGCTGCAATCAAAATTTGCCAACTCATTTGAATGATGCACGCGTTGCGTGTTGATTGCCTAATGAGGCATTCTGTAGGCGCCGCCAACCAGCAAGAATTGTGCTCTCTTTTTGCTCCTGAAGACTGTGCCAAAGTGCAACTGCTTGAGCAGGTAGACTCTTCTTTCATATGGCATGGAATCTTAATTTTCATAGATTTCAATGTTTTCTATGCATGACTCTTTGACCAATCAGCCCACCAGTGGGTAGTGTGTCGAATCCTTGTGGATAAAAAAAGACTTAACTAAAGCTCGATAACCGAAAGCCATTTATACCAAGTTCAATCTTTGTCTGTGGATTGCTGGTGTTAACTTAACAGTCCCAGAAAAAAGAATTTCGAAAGGAGTCATATCTTACTTATAATATAGAATGATGCAAAGTTGAGATTTGCATTTTCGCGAGTGTACAAAATGTAATTCTGTCATAAAATGTGCAAATTTCTTTTCAATACAGTCCTTAGGCCACATTGGATTGTTGGCAATTGAAAGTTTCTTGTGCTAGTTTCTTGTACTTACATATATAAATGTTTTAGTATAGTTTGTTGGAGGGTTTGGCATGGCGTGTCTATGTATGTAGGCGTTTAGTAACATGAAACACTTGTTTCATTTGCAAAATAGAAGAAAATAGAGCACAATTTCTAAAACTTTTCTTTCTTCTTGCCTTTGCGTTTTTGCTTTACAGAATGTGGTGGACAATTACTGGCAATTTTGGCAATATTTTACCCATAGATTGGTCCAAGTCGTATACACGTCAAATGCACATGCCCACGTTAAATCTTGGCCAGAGTCTCACAAAGCAACAGCAACAGCAACGCAATCAACAGCAGCAGCAGCAACAACAACAACAACAGCAGCATTATCAACAGCAACACCAACAACAACATAATGCACAAACTCCCAGCGATGAGTTCAACGATTTGACCAGCGAGGATGAGGCAGTGGCCAATGATTTGGATATGCATGCTCTAATCTTGAATGGCCTCAATAATACCGATATGGATGATCAGCCGATTAAGACAGTCGAAGAGGTTATCAAAGAAATCGATGATATTATGGATGAGGTTGAGAGTCCTCTAGATGAGCCCGAGACCTGTGATTCAGAGGTCATAGAAAAGGCACGCGAAGTGCTTGGTACACCGCTCTATGCAGAAAGTAAGTTTACAAATTTGAAATGTGCTAAAACCTACTAAATTTGTACCTACTTTTACCCCCTTTAGAACTGCAATATTTAACAACCACACAGTTAAACGAACTGTATATGGAAATGGAGGTGCTTATCCAGGAATTAAGCGAGACCCTAATCAATGAGCTGGCGCTGCGCGATGAGCTTGAATTTGAGAAAGAGCTAAAGAACTCTTTCATTTCCCTGCTGCTGGCAGTTCAAAACAAACGTAGACAATATCACGTGGAAAAGAAGCGTGGCAAGTTTCAAGGTAACGAAGAGGGAGACAGAGAGTAAAGTTTTTCCCTTATTAATATAATTCATTTTGTTTTAGGTCCCGAACCCAAATATTTGACCACTGTCATTCCGTATCATCTGGAGAATGGTACGCCCAATAATCAGTCTTTGCAGATTCTGATTAAAAGTAAGTCAACACAGATTATGATATCTGATCTAATCGACACCTTTGGTTGAAAAGGATAACACAAGATCTGAATAGGGAATCTAGAACCACAACTAAGAAACCCGATCTTCATTCGTTGAATTCATAATATGAACTGATTTTATTTACAAAATTACAGAGTTTATATAGGATTATCTTAGGCTCTAGGCGGTAACAATTGTTCTTAGAGGATCTTATTCTAGTACGACTCACCTCCACTTATTCGGTGGTTGAAAATTATTATTAATTTAGGCACTGCGTCGGCTACTTGACATCCTGCCGTTGTGATCTTTTAGGTTAGTTTGGTATTACAAGTGTTTTTCCCACAACGTGTATGGCTGATTGTAATTCTAGATGCGTACTACAAAAGATCGTTAAAAGCGTAAAAAGAGTTATTAGTTGTCTCCGACAATGTTTAGTCTAGTAGTAAATGAATGTAGAATGAAATCGATCTCTTTGCTTCTTCGGGAATCTGCCACTGCCTTCCAAATAGTAAGAATCATAGGTATATCTTTGATGCTGATCAACATTTTGTTTTCAAGAAAAAACGAACTTTTAAATGAGCAAAAAGATGTTATATAAAGAATTCTAATGGCGTAGAAAGTCAATGTGACGTATACTTGATATCAGAGGATTTCACATAGCAGAACAATGAAGCCTGAATAAAAAGTCAAGGAAAGTTAATATAATGGATCCTAGGCGAGTAAGAACAAAGAAAAGGATTTAAGTCTCTGGGCTTATCTCAACGTTACGTATACTTAATATCAAAGGCTTTCAAATGGCACAACAATGTGCCATAAATTTGACTAGAAGCTATATCGAAAAGATTGTTTTTTCAATTCGAATCGATGCAAATGTTAATAATCTTTTCTCTTTTGCAGTACTCAAAGCCATTAATGAGGATAGTCCCACGGTTCCTGCCTTGCTGACGGATTACATTCTCAAGGTTCTCTGCCCCACATAAATGACATAAGCTGCCCCTCATGTTGATGCTGCAAAACAAACAAAACAAAAAACACAACAAAAACAAATAAAATAAAAACCCTCAAAAACAAGAAAGGGGAAATAATGCAAAAATTTAAATTAAAAATAAAATTAAAAAAAGAAACAGAAAAACAAACAAACAAACAAAAATCATTTCGCTCTATCTCTCTGTCTGTGTTTATACGATTATTATTATCTAAATACCTTGTATTTATATATCTATATATAATTTTAATATTAGTTTTTATTAATTTTAAATTTGTTTATTTTATTTTTTACAATACATTTATTTGATTCTTTTTGGGTTTGTTCAATGCAACAACAATAAGAGAAAATAAAAATAACTGCTTCGATTGTCATAAAAGAAAAGGAAAGAGAAAACAAAAAGAAAAACCATTATATAGAACAAATATGCTACAATACAATTTTGAAATATGTAAGCCTGGGCATAATAAGATAATGCCCGATACAGGATGAAATACTCATTGCAATCTACAGCAAGATCAACAAGTATATATACATACATATACCTTAATAATAATACAAAATATTTCTACTACAAATTCATTCAATGTTGTTCAATTCAAAGTATATATAAATGCCGAAACATATACAATTTCACATATATATGTATATCTGAGATCTTGTATGAATACTAGTATATAATTGTGAATTCTACTGATGCTGCTTAACACGTCTCATTGACACTTTCTCTTAAGCATAATATCAGTAAATACTTATTAAGATTAAGCATCTTCCTGATCTGATGATGTCGATTAAGACTCAAAATTGTCTATATAATCGTTATCTAGCTTAATCTTTATATGTGTTCGCTCTGCTTTTCTTCTATTTTGTTGATTTTTATACGCAAATGTCAACTAATTATAAGCTCAGACAGAAATTCAAACTCAAAGTTGTGTTTTTTTTTTTTTGATTGAGCATTTTTAATTCCGAGTGCAATTTTCGATACTCAGCGTCAAATATATATATTATATTTAAGTTTTATTCAAAATTCACATATTTATGTATGTATGTATATTTACAATAGTTTTTATTTGATTTTTCGTTAGTGGCCATAAAAAACGCTGCATTCAGTTTTATTTGAAACGGCTATAAGTTATTTTAAATGTGCTCTTGCAGAGTTTCAGTTAAAAACTTGAAATTATTAATATGAATTCGTGTATCATATTCTCTCTTACATACGATTTGATTCTGCAAGTGTATAACAATTTCGGCATTGTCGAACTTAGCTACCGGGATCTTTATAATGTCTATTTTTCTTATACGTATATTATTTCCTTTTTTTGTTTGTTTATATACAATTGTTTTGCATACGCTGTGTTATATACATTTACCAAAACTTGCATAAATATAATTAATTATAACAATAATTATAAAAAATAATAAAGAGAAATAGCTAAAAAAAAGAAAATAAATATATATATATGTCAGTCGCACATTGCTGTTTATTTGATATCCTTGCAAATAAGTCTTAACCAATATAGTAAATATAAGTTGAAATTTTCTACTATATATATAGATGACTAGTTTGGATGACTTTATGTAGATCGCAAAAGAGGTGCAAATGCATTTGCAAGGGTATGTAAACTTCGGCGTTACCGAATTGATTTTGATTTCTCTTCTAATTTATACAATGTATAAGCAACAACAACAAAACAAAGATTAACACATAATATCATGTTTCACATTTCAAACAAAACGTAAAGTCCACAAACAAACAAAAACAAAAAATCATATTACAAATCGAAAGATCGATTCAATATCTCTTGGCTCATTCACTACATACAAACATACATCCTTAAATATGTATTGCAGATGAATACTTTAGCTAGCTAAGGCAAAAATTTTTGAAGAAATTATAAGCTAAATGCAAAAAACTAAAATGAAAAGAGCAAAATCACATATAATGCAAATCTTAGGTACCTTTGATTAATAAACAACCAATATTGCATATACATACATATTTAACAACAACAACAAAATCGATTTATTAAATCTATAACATAATTAACTGGATGTAGGTCAACATGGTCCCTCTCCTATATTTAAAGGCCACATAGAAAAGGAGAAGTTGTTTTTTTGCATATATACATATATGTTATACGATTGCGCTTCTAAGGAAAACACGATTTAGCAAACAAAAACAAGAATATATGTATATATACCTACATATATATTTAATATATCGTATGTGGGATACAACTTTGGTGTGTATTTGTAAATTATTTAAATAAAAAAACACAAAAACAAATAAAAAAAGAAATGTCCATGTTAATGAAATTGTCGCATCATAAAGGCGAACAAAGTGTGGAAATTATATATTTATTTGATAAATTAGAAAAACAAACAAAACAAATCCAAACACAAAAAAAAGGTACATTATTATATGTATACATGCAATGCAATGCTCTCTATATACAAAACAAAACAAAAGAAAAAAAGAAATAACAAAAAATCTTTTAAATTGCTTAAATAAAACAATGAGAAAAATTCAATAAAAATAAACTCAAATGTGTTTTCATTTTAAATCAACGCTTTCATAATGATAAATTATTATCAATAGGAAAGAATTGAAAACAATTATTATAATAAATATTAATTTACTATAATAAATTTGATTAACTAAATTTTCTCGCTTCTAAATCTAAATTTCCGTTATGAAAAGGGGCGCCACGGTGTCATAAATGGAGCCACTGTGCAGAAAGAGGCGTATATCGATTGTTTGCTCACATATCTATCGATAGTACGTCTTCGTTGACAACTATCGACTAGTTCCCCATCACTACGACTAGCCTAGCCTATAGTTTTTTTTTCCAAATCCAATTGTAAAAATAAGTTTAAAACAAAAAGCATATACACATAAGTTTCGTTTTTTTCGTTAAGTGTAACATTTATTTATTTTTAAGTGCGCATTCAATAAGAAAATGTCATCGCGAAGGTAAATCAATAGGAAAAAACAATGTACACACTGCAAAAATTACTCACCAATACACGCAAACACCTCTCACTACACTAACACTCACACTCAGGGACGGATCCCAGGGGCGGGGGGTTCTTTTTTTCGTTTCGTTTGGTTTTTTTTTTTTTTTGGCTCCCCATTCCCCCCGTTTAGACACCATCACTCAAACTATCGGATTTCTTTAAAAACCCATGCCAAATTATACGGAATTAAGGGATTGTTAAGGCGCAGTCATTAAATATCTAAAAGCTCCTCTGGTCCATTCGTTACTAAGGTCTAAGGTAGTTCCTGTGGTTCTCTCTGAACAAAGAATAATAATATTCTTCTTTACCTCAAAGCGCCCAACAAATTGGTGGTGAACAGGTGAGACAAATTGTGTAAAGGCCAAAAAAAAACCAACCCGCCACCGCGCAGAATTTTGTGGGAAACAGCTGATTTTCAGGGCGAACATTTGCATGACCACCAACCCAACCAACCAACCCCTCTTAATACTATTATTAATTTTCTTAATTTATTAAAATCCGCCACTGCTTGCAGTAGAATCGACATCAAGTGAAATGGGCGGGCAATAGTTTTGTCTCCAGTTGTGGATTTTTTTCTCATTGAATTATTTGAAAAGGTAACGATTCTCAACGGTAAAACAAATGCACTTTAACATTGTTTCAGTTAATGCAACTAGTGGAATAGATAACAAATCAAATTTCTAACGGTTGCCATGTGAATCGGTTATCATTGTTATCACAAAATTATTTTGACGTTGAAAAAAGGTTTCAGTGTCTCGACATCTCTCTTTTTAGTGTGCATAATAGTATTGATTAAAAATAAAACAAAACAAAAAATATACAAAAAAAAAAATCAAAATACACACACAAATATGAAATTTAATTGCACATTTTTGCGTGCAAAAATTTTATTTATAAATTTATTATTTAGGTTTATCGTCAACTCATTTGCCTTATCAGCACTATAAAAATACAGAATGTATTCGTTTTTTTTAAGAGAGAATATATATATATATACCCCAAAAAGGGTTAATATGTTGCCTTTCTCAATTAATAAATCTAAAATAGTGTAAATTAAATTGATACAAAAAAAAAGAGTAAGACAGAACTTTAACGGACTTGACCTATCTCAACACAGTTTGTCATGCTGAACTAAAAATTATGGACGTTACTTAATAATTTCAAAAGTATTTTAGAAAAGAACAAATATTGGCGAATATTTTTAGGTTTTGAAAAACAAATACAGTCGGGTTTTCCTTCCTGACGCTATAACTCCAGAACGCACGAACCGATTTCCACGGTTTTGCATTTGGTGGAAAGGTCTCGGGCTCCGTGAGGTTTATAGCAAAGAGAAATATCTCAAACTTGTCAAATTATAAAAATATAGTTTTTGGTTGCTTTAAACAGCAAACAGCAGTTAATATTTTTAGCCTTTAATATTCATTATCAATGGGAATTTCGAAGTCACATATGCTAATTGCAAATGACCAAAAAGGTCATAAAAGTCATCACAATGAAAACTAAACACAAAACGAAAAACAGAAAAACTGAACAATTTGGTTAAAAAAATTGAATTTTATTTTATTATTAACTTTTTTTTTATTTGTTTTTAGATGGTTCCACCCAACGATATCTGGCATCGAAGCTGAAAAATTACTACAGGAAGCCGGTTTTGATGGTTCATTTCTCGCACGTCTCTCATCCTCAAATCCCGGCGCTTTTACGCTCTCTGTGCGCCGTGGAAATGAGGTAACACACATTAAAATTCAAAACAATGGCGATTTCTTTGATCTCTATGGTGGTAAGTTGGATACACACACAGAATCACATAGATACATACATACTACAACAACAACAACCACATCTTAAATCGCAGGTGAAAAGTTCGCCACACTGCCGGAACTGGTACAATATTATATGGAAAATGGCGAGCTGAAGGAGAAAAATGGCCAAGCCATTGAGTTAAAACAGCCGCTAATTTGCGCCGAACCCACAACAGAAAGGTAAGTCCCTATCCGTTGACTTATTACAAATATCAATAATTTTTATTGATATTTATTATTTACATTTATAAAAACATCGATAGCAGTTCAATATTTAAGTAGAAAGATCAGGTGAAATTTCATCACCTCACCTTTCATCATTCATGATATCTGTTCATGAGTAATTATTTTGTAAATGAATGTCTTGATGAGTTATGTCCACAAGTAAATACGATATATGTTTATCACTGAATCGATATACATACATATGTATATTCATAATTGGAATACTGTTTTTCGATTTCTACTCCCTGAAATTGTCTTTCGCTTTAGCTTATGGCAAATATACAATCATTTATTCGTGAAATTACACCAATAAAGTATGAAGTTTTGCAAGTATATACATAATTCATTAAGACTTCTATGTTCCAAGCCTAGTTTGAGATGATTGAACTTTGTTTATATATTCATAACACTTTGGAGGGGCAATGAATTCTCAATTTTTCGAGAAATCATACAAAAAGTATTCAAATATTCATTATTTACTAGGTAGTCTTTGTCAATTATTCACATATTCGTATTGGAAGAATCAATGAGCCTGTTTACCTATTCGTTGATCTTATTGGGCGTTATTCTTACAATTAGAATTAGTTATACTGTCTGATTGGATTCTCGACTTTGTTCCTTTGTAATATTAGGCCTTAAGAGAAATATTCACACTCTTGCCAAAAAATATAAAATCCTAATCCTAAAGAAATTCTTCCCGATGTTGAAAACAACTCAAATAAAGCAATGGACCCCACCAAAGCTGAAATAAATGAAATCCTGGTTAAACTTAGACTAAATGAAAGTTATATCCAACAAATTATCAATTTTTATACCCTTGCAAAAAGGGTATATTAATTTTGGTCAGAAGTGTGCAACGCACAGAAGGCAGCATATAAAGTATATATATTCTCGATCAGCACGAAGAGAATACGAGTTGAAACAGCCATTTCCGTCCGTCCGTTTGGATCAGCGGGAACTCCTCCTAGACCGTTAGAGCTACAGAGCTGTAGGCTTGACTTTACTGCACAGTTTGTATGTCTCGGATTCAGCCGGATCGGACCACTATATCATATAGCTCCCATACAAACGGCAAAGTCACGAATAGTGACTTTTCTCAATAAGTTCGTTATTTTCTGAGCTATTGTCGTGAACTTTAATATTGGTCAGTCTATTGCACATACCAAATTTGATCCAGATCGGGTGACTATATCATATAGCTTCCATAGGAACGATCGGTCGAAAACAGTGACCAACCTAAAGCCGGCTGAAACTCAGTTTTGATTAGCCTTTTTAGATAAAACGTTTTTTGATGGCTAGGTAAGGAGAGAGTTACCAAATCAGTTGCAAGGGTATACAAACTTCGACGCGGTCGAAGTTAACCCCGGCCCTCTGGTCTTAGGTAACAATTACCTATAGATTTAGAGCCCTTAATAAGAAATAGCTATTCGTTTATTATGAAAAGTGATTCACACATTTTTTTTTTTTTTTTGGGAATCAATGTAGACAAGGTATTGAAATATTTGAAAAATTTCGTCAAAAAACGTTTAGTTACTCGCATATTCTAGTCATAGTCTATCGTTTCCATGAATTGTTAATATAATTCATAGAATTTGTTTAATGTTTGAATATGTTTGGCTTTTGGTAGTAAAGGAGAAGTTGTGTCTCATTTTGAATTAATATGAAATGTGTGAATAATTTCTAATTCCATTTAACGAAACTCCCACACACACACACACGCTCAGAGAGACACACACACGCACACAAACATACTTGGCTTTTGTTGTTGCCATTTTACAACCCCACGCGCAACAAATTTTTGTTTTGTGTTATTTATTATATTTCTTTTGCTTATTAATATTTCTTCTGTTTTGTACGTTTTTTTCGTTTTCTTATTGTTTTTTGTTTGAACCTCTCGAGAGTCATTGAAATTTTTATATTATCTCCCTACCGTCTTGTGTTGCTACTACTTCAGCTTCTCCTCCTCTCCGCCTTGATCTCTTTCAACATCTCCTGACCCTGTCTGATTTTCTCTCTCTCTCTCTCTCTCTCTATGTGTGTGTGTGTCTTTTGTTGCTTATTTTTGTTGTTGCTCTTCATCTTCTTGTGCATTTTCCGCATTCATCCTAACGGTCAGACCAAGGGGTCAGCTACCTTTTTTCTTTATGTTTATTGATTTGGGCCACGCCCACTGACTTTGACCGGCTTGTATTGCAACTAAATTTAATTGGTCTGATGCGGAGAAGGTGAGAGAGACTTTTAAAAATAATCAAACACACACACACACACACACACACACACACAACTGGTATTGGCGATACTTGTTTGCAAACTGTGTTAAGTATATTAACAATAAAAACAAAAAATATCACATCGAAACTTAAATTGAACTTATGCTAATGCTTTTCACCACCCTTCCCCCTGAGAAACCTCGTACCATACGATTCATCTCATCCCGTTTGCTTGTCCTGTTCCTCATTTTGGTTGCACTGCATCATCATCAGCATCAGCGTCGGCCAAAAGTGTCGTGACGTGACTTTCTGTTGGTTTATATTTATAAACTCTCAAGTCCAACTCTCGCATATTTATAGCTCAAGATCTTGTGTAATACTTACTTGCGTATTTCAGGTACAAAAATATCAGCATTGTATATGCTTTTTTTTTTTGTTTTTGTTATCTTTTGTTGTTGCTTCTGATCGCATCACAAAGTTGGCACAAAACTTTGACGTCAAATGTTATTAGGTTCCAATTTTGTTAAGGCTTAAACCTGGCCTTTCAATGTTTATTTATAGTATAGAGAATTAATAAAGAATAAAACCAACTTATACCTAGCTATTTAAAGTGTGTTATTCCTAACATCAAAACTATAATAACTTATTTGAAAATCTAATAAAAAAAACAGACGGCCGGGGCTAACTTCGACCGCGCCGAAGTTTGTATACCCTGTTCTGGTAACTCTCTCCTTACCCACAGCAATCAAAGTAGAAAAACTTTTTATCTAAAAAGGCTAATCAAAACTTGGTTTCAGCCGGCTTCAGGTTGACGAAAAAACGGCTTACAATCTTACCATAGAAAAATAACGAAGATATTGATCAAAGTCACTGTTTTCCACGGAAATGATATAGTAGTCCGATCCGGCTGAATCTGAGATATACAAACTGTGCACTATATACAAGCCTACGTGCAAAATTTCAGCTCTGTAGCTCTTACGGTGTCGGAGGAGTTTGCGCTGATCCAGACGGACTGTCAGCCGGACGGACATGGCTATTTGAACTCGTCTCGTCGTGCTGATCAAGAATATATATACTTTATATGGTCGGAGATGCTTCCTTCCATGCGTTGGACAATTCTGACCAAAATGTATATACCCTTTTTGCAAGGGTATAAAAAAGTGTTGAAACGACTGTCAAGTTTTAGAATATTTCATATATTTACCTAGCAAAAGGTAAGGTCTATTTGGAATTACTTTGGACTCTTCAATACTGTAGTTCATGGACAGATCTTAAAATTATTTTCTGGGGGATATCAGATTAAAAGATTAACATTTTTGGCTTGGGAAAAATGTATGAACACTTTCAAAATTCACTAGGTTACCCGAAAAGACAAGACAAGCAAAAAATCCCGAAAAATGATTTTGAATATCAGTATTTGAAGGGGGTCCTCTTCATCCTAGATCTCATAGACTCCCCCTAAGGGCGTCCACGATGCAGGCTATTGTCGAAACTGTTGATTTTGAATGAACATTTTCCAATTGGTTCTTACATGCGTATGGATTCCTATGTCTAAATGGGCCTACTGAAGATGAATTTATGTACGCTACGTTGAAAATTACGAACATTTATAGATTAGTAGTAACGGAACTACCCACATCACACATCATGATAGGTTCAACTATTTATATGACATTTACTCTTACTTAGTTTAGAGTTCAAGCATTTTGAATACAAGTTGGCTATATGTTACCTATAAGTAAGTCTGTTCTTAGGGGATTTCTGTGTTAAGTTAAGCAAGTTAATTGCTTTTGGAGCGAGTTGATTTCTTAACTAACTAAAGTAATATAATCAAAAAATGTGATTTATTTTTCCATAGAATCATTCTTTATCATTACTTTCATTTGTTAACAAGTTGAACGTGGGTTGGGTAACTTTCTAGTTCCGTGTATATAAATATATATATATAATATATATATATATATATTGGTATTTTACCCTTTCTCTAATGATGGATGGGTTAAATAGATCTTGAACTTTGAACGTATTCACAAAATCGAATTGCCATTGCAATTATTTAGTCAATGTTATTGCTTGCATTCGCTTATTGCGATTTGACAGTTTAGGTTAATTGTTGTAATTAAAGATGATGATAATTGTTAATTGTTGCTTTACTTTCTTCAATGCGACTTGCAAGCAAAGTCAATTCGCAAGTAAATAAATGAAAATAAAAACACACAAATGGGCGTAAATACATGCATACACAAATGCATAGCTAGATATGTATATATGTATGTACTTACATATTGGAGCAAAATAGCAAATCTTCCATCGATTAAGTTTTCATTTGTGTGTGTGTGTGTGTGTGTGTTGGCGTGTTGAATAAGTTTTGATGTAAATCCCCCTCACCTTTACTTTACCTACAAACACTAATACTCTAATACTTATCCGCTGGATTTTGTTTTCAAGTGCTTTGAAATACTAAATGTTTTCAATTTTCGCCATTAAGACAAGCCTATAAAATGAAATGAGTTTTTATCTTATATAAATTATGCCGTTCACGTTGATCGCAAAGTCATCCCCTCCACCTTGCTTCAACCTCCCCCTTTGCCAACTTCTCGTCACTCATCTTACATTAAAGCTCTCGGCTTTTACCTGAATATGTGTGTATATATGAGCTACATATATCCGTAACTGATCGCATCTGTATCTATAGCTATGAATGTTGTTTTTGTTTATACGTAAATCAAATTAATTGTGAGTATGTACATACTTACATATATATATATTTTTGATCCCAGACATTTAAAGTGTTTACACATGACACGATAGATACGCTCCTTAATAACGCCCACATTATCCAGATCATTTTGCGTGTTACCAGTCACATACACCATTTGTTGTTATTGTTGTTGTTATTGTTATTTATCTTGTTTGCCCATTCCACTATGCATATGTGACTGACTGACTGACTTACTAACTGATCCTGATCCATTTTGGGGGTATAACATCAGAGCAAAGGCATTTTATCATATGTTTATCACAAAATTCCACCGATTCCACCCTTGTCATCCGATAACAAAGAATGTGTCCTATATATGTACATACATATATCTCGTAGTCATCTTCTCCAGAGCGATCAAGTTGTCAAGTTTGTAAGTCAAATTCCATCATGACTGTGCTGCAACTATATATATTGTAGCCTCATGGTAAATACAATAAATATCGGAGTGTTTTGCTCCATAATATAATGAAACTGCAATTTGTGGCTTTTTTTTTGTTGTTGCAGTAGAATTTATATAACAATCGAATGTTCTATGGGATCACGAATAGGTCAACTTTAATTATCATCAAATTAATCTAATGCGTATTTCGTTTTAATTTCTTAATTATAGATTGCAAATAAGGGGGGAAAGAGTAATAAACAAAATTAGATTATCACTTTGATTTGATTCAAACCATTGGACATTTGATTAAAACAATGAAAGACTTTCAAACAGACAAGGGAACTAGACTAGACAAGGACTAGAGAGAAGTGTCCTGTTTTACTCACTCAATCATAATTTTTACTCTTGTCACGTTTTTTGTTATAATTTTGTGTTGTATTCAAATGACAGATAGTTTCCTTATGCTCTAGTTTTTGTTTAATAATACAAAGTTCGAAAGTGACATTTACCGTTGCAAAGTTATATTAACATTCTAAAAATAGCATACAAGTTATTATCATTACAGTTAACTAAAATTTAGATAATAAATCCATAAGATATATCACATTCGGTTATTCAAAAATCTACTTTTAGTTGACTACGACAACAATAAAAAATAAATTGAAACAATTTCCTCGAAAAAATAAATCATAATGAATAGTATATCTACCCTTTCAGAAGGGGGTATTCGAAAAATTAATGTGAGATGTTTCCAACCCCATAAAATATATATATTTTTGATCCTCATTAATAGACTCTCGATATATTCATGTCTTTATCATATATGAATTTCCAATATTATTGTCTTAACTAAATTTCCATAAACAACATGTTCTTACATTAGATAATCATTAAATTTAAATTTTTGTTCAATGACAAAATATTTCCAATAAGATTTAGAATTGAAATATTTCTCAAGTAAACATCTTCCTTCTATTTTGGTTGAAAACGAATAAGATATAGAAACGAATATTTCGATTTTAACTGAACAGGATCGTTTGATTCTCTATGCATTGATTTTAATTGTCAGATAGATGCCTCTCAAGTATGTATATTTATAGCTTTTCATGAAACAAAAGCTGAATAGATCGATAGATCTTTTTCTATGCACACACCCACAAACACACATACAGTAAAGCATATGCCATTATCAATACAACAAAAACCCCAACACACACTTTAGTTAATTTAAATTTGTATCCTAAATGGTTGAGAACTCAATTTAAAGCTCTCGGCACGAACTGTCGTACAAAACGGCAACCGCAAATACAATTGAATATATGTATATATATACAAACATACATATATATCTGGGCCTGAGACATCTGTCGTCAGTAATTATACATTCAGGGTAAATCCCTTGTATAAAAAGAACAACCAAATAATAAAAAGAAAAAGGCAAAATAATAAAAAACCACAATCATCTACCAACGGAACGGCGGGCCATCGAACCGAAGAGAGTACACAAAACGATTTTAATGATGATGATGTTGATCCTTTTGTTTGTTACATTAGTTTTCACATGATATGATATGATATCCGATGGGTGTTGTCTCTCATAAATCTCCAATACATATAGATGGGGGGATACCCCAGAAATCATAAATCTCAAAGTAATTATAGCATTTCTATTTTTCAAGTTGTGTAAATGCATTTTTAGCTTTTCATACCGTGTTTGGTAAAATAACATCATAGAAGGAGCTGATCAGCTAAATCATGTCATATATAATGCAGTATAAAGGGCACGTTAACACCTCTATTCTTACGACTTACGTGCCCAATCTGCCTTCTGGCAACAATAGAATATAGTAAAAATGAAAAACTGATTTGAAACATGTTTAATTTGAATTAGGATTGGGCAAGACAATTCGATCAAAATCAAATGGGCTATTAACCCCCAACCCACAAACGGTCGGTAAGTGTAGGAGAGTTGATACATGAGCCTGAGCCTGTCGTTCGCCCGGCACACTCTCAAAGTGCCCAACTCAATGTTAAACTTTTGAAAATAAACAGAGGGAAATGAGGAGACGAGGGAAGGCTCGTTCAATTGACGCATAGTTTTGCGCTTGGCATATTAAATGCCTTCATTTTGCGCACAAAATAACAATAAATTATGTTTATTTATTAATTTAATGTTGTTTTTGTTGTTCCTTCTTTTGCTTTTTGTTGCTTGTTTGAGGCTCTCCCCCATCATTATTATTATGATTATTGTTATTATTCTTGTTGGTGTTGTGGTTGTTGTTATTGAGCCCAAATACGGTCGTTGGGTCGGTCTTAGTGTCTCGTGGCTCTGTTTTCGGGATTGTGAAGGTCGCTATATCAGGATTGGCATTGAAATTGCTGAATCTCTGTATCCATTAGGCGCTCATATCAAACGCTGTCAAATTATGTACATATATACATATGTATATTTATATATTGAACAGGTAGAAAGAAAACAAATCAAAAGCAAAAGTTTTAAACAATCTCAAACCTCTCAATGCTTGAGATAAAATATTTTCACAGCCGATGAAGTAAAAGAAAATGGATTCATTCGAACTTTTTGTTACACAAACACATTAATTTGCCACATTTCTATTAAAAATACATTCTCAACGAAATTCTACTACAACGAAACTTGAAAGTCTATGTATATAATAGGCTCAAGATGATATTATTCCACAAGGTTTGCAAAAGTAAATCTGTTAAATCAGATAAATGAAATTTGGTTACATCGTTTCATAAGAGATTCCTGAGCCGCAAAGCAGGTAAAATCTAAGCAAAGGCTTTCTAACCTAAAGCTAAAGGCGGTACCAAAAGTCTACTTATATGAAAAGAAGATTGTCTTGAATACTGGTATTGGATTCTCAAAACTAAACACAAAGCCTAGTCTTAGAACTCTAGAGGATTTGAATAAGTTGAGGAATACGCAAAGTTAGAAGTAAATCAATAGAATTGATGTCCTCTTTGGATGGCTTTTGGAACCAAACTTATGTCAAATGAACTTTAATTAATAATTCTGAGCTTCCCCCTACATATAATTCCATTTGATATACATAAATTGGAATCCAAATATCCTCCAAAGAGGACATAGATTTGAATACAAGAATATTGAAAGTTGTAAGGCGATTTCACTGGAAAAACCAAACCAAACAAAAAACCGAATTTAAGCTATTGATCCACAAAACCAAACCCAAAGCCTCAATTTGAACTTTTGTCATTTACCTATTAAGCAAATTACATAAGGAACATTGGGAAATAATCTTAATGGAATAAAGTCCTAAGTCCGTAAAGTTCTTTGTACCAAGATCAAGTACAACCAAATATCCAATTAACTATAAATATTAGTTCATAATGCTAACGAGGGGATATACCAAACAACAAGTTGAATGTCGATTTGAAGATCCTTGGCGATCATGAGGGGCAATATTGAAGCTGGTGCCTCGTTTTAAATGTGCGGAATTGATTGATTCCCGCCTTCTCGATTTTATATAAGTTTTATAGACAAGTACTTATCTATGTATATGTATATGTAAATCATGTGGTGGGGTTTTTGTTCAACACTTTTCTTGATTTATGCTTGAACATTTTAGTCGTTGTTGTTGACTTTGAAACATTTTCGATGTGTTGTCATATGGTTACTGTGGCTGCTGCTTGATTCCAACGAAAAACCAATGACGAAATGAACCATGTTGTTGTTATTGTTTGTCATCCATCCACAGTTCATACTTAGTTCGGGCCTGACACTGTCGCACGAAAACAAAAAATGTTTGCCAAATATGCCGGGCACGTTTCCACATGCCTCTGACGTCTACGCCTGCGTGTTGTAAAAAAAACTCGATACTGTTTTTATTTTTTATCGAGATTGTCGTCTCTTTTGCTCTCATTCCTAGATATGAAACGTATATAGTGCTGCTCTAGGTATCTGTCTATATACTCTATATATATGGGGCAGAAATTGATGCTAAGATGCTATTTTAGCTTAAGTTTTGTAACTCTTGATTGATACCTAAGCATTCCCAAATTGTACAGCCATGGTCAAATTATTAAGTACACCATTATAAATGGTTTTCGAAACTATAACCAGAGTATAACCATAACTTAATATTAAGGTAAAGGTAACTAATGTGTAGATATTATTATGACCATGCTTGTATATTATATTAAATGCAATCGAACGGTTAGATAGACAACCGGAAACGAAAAGTCTTTCTATCTATTTTCGAAAATTGATCAGATAAACAAACTAACAATTCGACTCTATGCATTTTAAATACATATGTACATATATTCTTGATTAGTCGTCAAATCGCCTGTTTGAATTAAATGAATTTGGTTGGAATTGAAAATAACAAAATATAATTAATAGAAAATATTAAGGGCCCAGTTTAATACAACCGGTTCTTACATTTATATTATTACATTGTGTGTAACTATATTACTAGTTAAAAGCTGTTAATATATGCAAGTGTGCAGGGTAACTTCAAGTCGACAGCTTGACTGTTGTTTCATTATTGAGCCCGGTTTCAATTTCATTTCCGGTGGCAGGAGGCGCCTGTTACTCTGTGTTTTTGCCCATATTTGGCATACAATTGATTCATACATTTCGTAGAGTTAGTCATCAAATGTAAATCTTCACCAACTCAAAGGAAAGGAAAAGTAAAAGTGTTTTTATATATTGATATTTTAAGTTTGAAAGTCTCTCACAACTTATACTTAGAACATGATGCAACTGTACTTGAAGGGATAGGGTAGGATTCGTCTGGTGTGTTGTGTATATGATGGGGTCGGGTGGGGGTGACACCCACCTCATCAACGCCCACCTTCATATAAACAAGGTGTAAAACATCTTTCGAAAACTTTAAACAACATTGACAATGATTAAGACAATGACAAGCAAAACAGTTGACGATGACATAGGGAAGAGCAGTAGTGTCTGTAAGGGAGGAGCAGGTAACAAGTAAGAGGGGGTCCACCATCTTGTAGAGGGATGATGATTTAAAAGCAAAAAGCGCTGGACACACTCAAGCTCGATTCATTCATTCTCCAGCACACAGTCTGAGCGCTTAGAACGCAACCCCAAAATAAGAAAAAGTTACAACTAAAGCGGCAGGCAAATAAAGCGAGCAAAAGTGAGAAAACCAGAGACAACGACAGAGAGAGAGAGAGAGCAACCAAACGAGTGACAACGACGACGACGATCAAGCGACAATCACGAGAGTCAAGAACGAAACGACGATCACCAGCAGCAGCAGCAGCAGCAACCGTAGCAGCTTTTCCACCTTGACAAAAGCTTTGGAGACATCGACTATCAGCTTCATTCTTGAGTTGCGGTTCAACGGGACAACACACATTATCACTTTATCTTGTCAAAACAAGTGAAACCAAAGAGAGAAAAAAACCACAACAAAAGAGCGAACGCGCGCGCGATTGTAACGCCTTGTGATCGTCTTGTTGTTCAGTTAATTTGAAATCCTTTAGAGTATATAGATTATGCCTTCATCCGCATTTGTTTTCGAGCACTTGATTCCGGCACAAACGCGTCTGGATGAAGCAGCAGCAACATTGGGAGTCAATGGAAGTCCTAGCAGCGGAAGTCCAGCAAAACAGAAAACAGCCAAACTGAAGGCATATGAGAACAAAGTTTTATTGGCCATCAAGAAAATTGTGCAATAATCATTTAATCATAATAATAACTTACAATTACAAAATAAATGACTGAAACATCAAAATCCTTTAAAGAAAAACAAAAACAAAATTGAGAGAAAAGAACCTATTGATTTGGTTATATCAATCATTAAATAAGAACATTTCAAATATATAGTGTATGTTTTTTTTTTCTGTGTTCTTCGTTTGTTTGTGTGTGTGTGTATTTATTTAATTATTACACAGTTTCTGTCTTGTTATTTAAACAAGTGTGAGCAATTAAGGAAAATTTGCTAACCAAAAACAAAGAAAATAAAAACAAAACAAAACAACAAAAAAGTAAACAGTGTAAAAACCGGAAAATAATAATAAAAAATAAAATAAAAAAACGCAGAAATGCTTTTTAACAAGTGCATTGAGAAATTGTCCAGCTCGCTGGGCAATGTGGTAAATCACAAATTGCAAGAGAAACAAGTCTACAACAACAACAACAATAATAATATTAACAATAATAATAATAATAATAGTATTAACAACAACAACAATAATGCGTACAACAATCAACGCAACTTTGAATACGAGCGGGCCATACAGGCACATTATGGTGGCGAGAACAGCGCCGGAGGCGGAGGCAGCGGCAAATCCAAGACAAAGTCATCAACACACAAAAAATCAACAAAGGCAACAAAATATGCAAATCGTGAATGCAAAAATTGTATGACCAACGATGAGTTGGCATTGATCATTAAGGGCGTGGCTCATAACAGCAACAGCAGCAGCAGCAACCAACAGAATCACAACAGACGTCGCCCTGTCTCAGCACAGGCATCGGCAGCTCCTTCCACATCGACATCAACTGAATCCCTGCATCGTTTGAGTCCCGTATATGGCATAGGCAGTGGTGCTGCCTCATATCCAGCCACACCCACATCATGGTCAGCCACCCCGCCACCATTTCCCACCGCATTTGGAGGTGTTTGTTCAACAAGCACACTCCAATTATTGGCCACAATGCGTTTCCAGTTGCATAGCTATAAGTAAGTCATTATCCTATTTCCAGTGAAACTTTCTTTCCTGCAAAGTCTCTCACAAATGTATGCTATGAAAAAGGAAAAGTCGAAAACTCATTGCTTTTCTGTGTTATCTAATCCAATGCATTTAAGCAAAGGCAACTTTTCTTGTTTGACTTTAATTTACTTCTGTAATCAAAGAATCTAAAAAAGAACGTAAAACTTAAGCAAACAGTTGGACTTTTCTTATCGTTCTGGTCAATTTATATAATGTCATGTTGATTAAGTTGCAATTTCTTAGTTACTTTCGACATGGAAAACCATTTACAAGGAAAGATATTTTGATTTGAACAATTTGTATGCAATTGCTGATTTGCTGTCATGCGTTTGTTACGATGACGAAAAAGAAAACGTTAATACACTTAAAATCACATTTCAATTTGGCAGCAGCCACTAATAGGCCCTAATAAGCCAACAACAATAATAACAAACAAAAAAACAATAATAATAACAACAACAACAGCAGCAGCAGCAACAAAATTGTCATGTGTTCGAAATTGCCACGCAAAACAAAAAAAAAAAAAAATAATAATACCGAGGAAAATGAGTAAATATTTACGCAGAGCATCAGTTAAAACAACAATCACTTAATGAAAACAACAACAGCAACAACAACTCATAAATTGGACATTCTAATATGAATGAATAGTATTGTTCATAGTAGACCGGGCAGGACGGGGAAAGAGCGAAACAAAGTATCCATTTAAGGCATATGTCCAGATCAGATCCGATCAAATCAAATGCGTAAACAAATCTTGCTCTTATCCCACGCGCGAATATAACTTTATTCACCCCGACATATCTCTTTACTCTTTCTCTCTGTGTGTTTGTGTGTCTGTTTGTGTATTTTGTTATTTATGATATTCTTAAATTATTCCTATATTGATTTTTATACTTAGTGCTCTGCCAAGATCTAATGAAATTAGCCACGCCATTTACAAAACAGATCAGTTAGGCATATATAGCATGGCAGGCTAATTATGATCATTTGATAGGATTCTTAGCTAGGATAAAACTTCAACTATTCAATTTCCATCAATTTTGTTTACTTTTATATTACCCATACGTCATGTTGTACGCAAATTTGTCAAATTGAAACATTTTTGTTGATGATGATATCATATTTACATTTCTCTAAAAACAATAACAAAAAACCCATCAATTTTCTTAAAACAAATATCGACAAATATTAAAGTCGCAATTATGTTACAATGTATTCAAATTGTCAATCAATTATGATCAGCCTTAGCTTTGACATCTCACACAGTCTATTACATATTTAACGGGGGAATCTTCCACTAATTCATATCATTAGATAACTTTAGACACACTTAAAGTCGTCTGTTGGACTGCAGATATAAGATATTAAGAATTTCTCTATCTACTTAAGGTAATCTATGTATATTTAGGCATAGTAGATAGATTTAGACAACTTTACTTGGAAATGGCAAAGATTTGTCTTTGTACATATACATATAAAAGTAAGATAAGCAATCACTAACCCTAGACTAAGAACGCAGACAATTTATTGTTATCTTGGCAATTCTTTACATTTCTCTCTTGGATATCTTTTGTTAGATTTTCATTATCGTTCACATTTTGACTAGACTTGAGAGATCAGAGATTGGAGTAGAAAGTATTCCATCTCAATTCTAATTGTTCATCAATCATATGCTTATAAATATGTTGAATATTTCAATATTCCATTCAATAACTTAACTTTCCATTTGAACTTGGTTTATTTCCGCAACTCTGTTGGCAGGTGGGCAAAGATGAAGGGAGGGGGGGAAATATCACGCGACTGACCTTCGTATATGCCAAGATACGTGTAATTCACCCGGCACATTAGGTCAACATATTGAAGTCAGTTTAATAGTTGTAGTAAGTGTAAAACTTTTTTCTCTCTCTCTCTCTCTAGATAGATAAATAGTCGGTAGATCTGTCATTTGTCAATAGCAAATTGCATTTGCTCTTGCCACTCTTTGTTGTTGTTGTTGTTGCTGGTGGTTTCTCCTGTTTTTTCTTATCTCTATCTCTGTCTATATTGTTTATAAACAATTTATCATATCAAATATATGTACAAGTAGTTTGCATTTGTTCGTAATGCGTTTGTCTTTCCATCTGTCTAAAACAGACACACACACACAGCCCTCCCTTCATTTCACCTCTTTCTCTATGCGTCTCCCTCTACATATTTATATATGTTTTTTTGTTTCTTGCGCTGACTATTTCTACGTTTTGCATATTTCCGTTTTTTTTCCCCCAATTGCACAACAAAATTGAGTTGTTGTTGCCTTTTTGAATATGGTTTAATTTGTGCAAATTCATTCAGAACACAAATATGAATAAGACAAAGTATTAATAACGACTATTCCATACTCTTTGCTTGGATGTAGAAGATGTATCGATTCCATGTAAGAGAAAGATCTGATCTTGAAGAACATATATATATGCCTTTGAAGTGTCTTTTCTTACGTCGCCCGCCCCCCACCCTCTTCATTCATTGTTGCAGTTTTTCAGTTCCGAATTGTCGAGCTCGGTGCGTTGGCACACAAAAATATCATTTTGATGATGACAAATGATCATAATTATATACAGATGTATATATGTACATATCCTATATAGCATTTGTCTCTTTGTTTATTGACCTTAAGTAAAGGTGCTGCTGGCGGCGCTGCTTTTTATGAATGCCGGGCTTTTGTAACTGTAAAGATATTTTGTGAAATCTCTCACCGATTGACGCGACACACACACACACACACACACCCCGCAGATAAATTAAGTTTGTTTTTCTGTCGACATAGCCGATTTAAAATTATAATGCTAAATATAAAAATCA
Organism: Drosophila equinoxialis; assembly: GCA_018150345.1. Classification (NCBI taxonomy): domain Eukaryota; kingdom Metazoa; phylum Arthropoda; class Insecta; order Diptera; family Drosophilidae; genus Drosophila; species Drosophila equinoxialis. The sequence goes on along the minus strand of JAECWI010000238.1, from coordinate 1,092,597 downwards.
ATATAAAAACAAAAACAAAAAAGGATCAAGAAAAGTTGGCAAATTTGTGAAATCAAGTAATAAAGGGTGGCTGATTATCGTTCAGACAGTTGGAGGTCAGTGTAAACATACATATGTATACTATACCTATACATATATATGTATGTATATAGAGAGTAGAGTTGTTCAATATTTAAGAATAGCTAATAAAAAAACACAACAACAAAGTCAAGAAAAATATATATGTATGTATATGCACGCATTTTTTTTTTTGAGGTAAACAATAAGAAATGTGCTAATAGCTGGCCTAACCCAAAATCTGTGAATTGCTTTTATGTAAATAATGTGAAACCTTTCCAGATACATGCCCGCATATCTATATATATTCTATATTGTCTCTGAATCACCAAAAAGAATGCGCAGTTCATAAATAAATCGGATATGACAATGTAAAGCACAAAATGTTCTTTTATCAATATATCATAAATTTAGCATAACGTTCTCAAATCGTTAGAAATGGAGCAATATTTTGGGGTCAGTGGGAAGGGAGAGAAAACTAAACAGTTTTAGAGATAAAATATCCCTAAAGGATCTGTCACTGCTTTGGACTATACAAATAAGGAAATCTATGGCTTTATTCCAATTTTTCTAATTCCAAGATTATCATTTAAGTTCTTTCATTTTTTATCAAATGTTGTCAGTTTACATATTGAAAGCTTAAAGAGTTTAGTAATGAACAGATACGACTCTGATTATTTATTCTTATAGTGTGTTATCTGATTACTATCAACACTTTAGATTACAGATCAAGTTTGCTTAAAGTTTTTGTTTGTAATTTGAAGACTTTTCGATGGTTTTGTAAAGTAAACAAAAATTCTAGGCGTTAAATTCAATTTGGACTTCCTTAGGCATATTTCCGGGCTTTGTTTTGTTTAGTTTTTTCTTGTTTCACTCTCTCACCTGAAGGCGGCATTAGCCACCTTGAATGTGTAACAAATATGTGCCCCTCTCTTTCTCCTACCACCTAAAAGCACGCTTTCCAATGAAACATTGAAATGTTAGATACCGACGGGGGAGTGGGGTGGGGTTTATCGGCGCGGTAATGTAATGCTAATTGTTTTTAGCCCGTTTGTAACAAATTCTATTAATAGCTCCAATACGGAAGATAAATTGCTCAAAATCGAAAGAAAAAAACAAATAGAATTTGAAATTTTTCAAATAAATTCTAAGTTGATGCTTACATGTACACACATCATGTCTGTGTGTGTGTGTGTGTGTCACCTACAACAATATGTAAATAATGAAATAGAACTGGCCATATACATTGAATATATACCTATGTATTTTATGATATCTATGACCCCAAAAAAGAAACAAAACAGCAAACACACACAAAATAAGTGAAACTGAAACCGGCTTAAGGACAACTGCCGCCTCTGTCCCCCACCTTTCCTACCAAGCACCCACATTGCCTCCCCCCTCCCTCTTCTCCCCCGTTTTATTGTCACCCGTTGATGTCAATAGATTGTGTTGTTGCACATTTCGCTCGATTTATGGTAGTTTATACTACATTTATCCATTTTATGTTGGTGTATGTGTATGTATATATAGTTGTAGTTATAAAGGCGACGAACTCTGAGCAGAGCATAGCGGATCACAGCGGAACGTTGACAACAACATTGTGAGGAAACAGAGTGGGCGGGGGTAGGAAGAAGTGATATAGAGAATGCCGATGATATGAAATTCAAAGCAAGTTTTTTAAGTTAGTGTTATTTATGCTAAATAGTTAGCCGAAACAATTTAATCATGCACAGAAAGAAGAACAAGAAAACAAAATAAAATAACCTACCCGAATTATTGAGAGACGGCCTCAACACAATAAACAGGAGCGGATTAGCTTAAATGCGGGGATTGTAAAACTAGAAGAGTAGAATACACATTTCTCTTTCGTTTTAGCAACAAATTTATAAATGATTTTGTTTTAGAATGTGAGTCATCTTAAGAAAAATCAAACTACATTTTAAATCATAACGTAAACAATAAAATTGAATTATTAAAATGCTTATGAATCATTGTTTTATAGTTACAATGCTGAATAACAAAATACTCTTTCTTTTTTTCAATTTCATGACCCAATAAGTTTAAATATATTCGGTTAATATTTTTGGGTCAGGATAAGATATTTTTGGGACCTTAAGCCGTGCGGAATATAGATTTAGAATATAGTAAAATTGACATTGAATATCGAAGTTTGATCAGTTTAGGTGGTAAAATGTCGATCTTTGGGATATATATATCCATGATAATCCACCCTTGATTCCAAGTTGTATAGAAGAAGAGCAAGCAGTGCTGAGACAATCTCTGAGTCAAAAAGATGCTTGCTATATTGATCTGTTTGTTTGATCATTGGACTAGCTGGGCGAGTAAGCTAGTCGTTTTCGACTTATATAGGAACAGATGGATATATATAGATAGTATATATATTAATGTGAGTGCAAGCAGTTGCCAATTCAAACAACGAATGAGCCATAAAACTTGCACTTTTTCTTTTCACGCCGTGCGTATTGGCTGTGTGTGCTGTTGCTTTCCATTTGACTGTTTTTCTTATACGCAATACATCTACAAATAGGTAGATATAAGTATATATACCCACATATACATATGTATGTGTGTGTGTGTACATATGTATGTTTGTAGATGTAAGTAGGAGTCTATATATGTACATACTCGTATTGACTTGCTGCATACGATTCGATATTTGCACTGCCTGGTTCCTACTACTCGTCGTTTCTACTACTACTGCAACTACTACTTGTCGGCATCGTTTCTGCTTTTGCGCGCTTCTCAGACGTTCGTTGTATGTAGGTATTTTGTTGTGGTTGTTGTTTTTGTTTTTATTTTTTAAAATGTGTTGTTTTGTGCACCACAGCGTGTTGTAGTTTGTAATTGCATTTCAAGCGCACACGTAGTCAAAGTGAATAGCCAATAGTCAATCGAGAATCGTCAAATTGGTCGGTCAGTCAGTTAGTTAGTCCAGTCAATTGAAGAACAAAAAAAAGTTTTGTTTAATTTTGCATATTTTGGTTTTCTTTTGTTGTTGTTTTGACACTTTGCGGCACCATTTGATTTCTAATTTTAGTTTGGTTTGCTTGTACAATTTTCATTGCAGATGGTTTCATGGCAATCTTTCTGGCAAGGAAGCGGAAAAATTAATATTGGAACGTGGCAAGAATGGTTCGTTTCTTGTGCGTGAATCTCAAAGTAAACCTGGTGATTTTGTTCTCTCCGTTCGAACGGATGATAAAGTAACGCATGTCATGATTAGATGGCAGGTATGTAAACCCCTTTTGGACAATAAAACAAACATATATACATATATGTATAAGGTTATATGAAACAAAAAATGCAAATCGATTTCAAGATATATGTATGCATGTGTGTATGTATATATAGATAGCCTGACAACAGCAGCAGCAACTACAACAACAAGTTGTAGGCAAATGACTGGCACTGGCCATAAAGTTCCTCATCATTTGACCTTGAATTGTATAAGTATATATGTATATGTACATATGTAAGATTGTAGTTGTTGCATATTACGGCATACGTATAAGTAGAAGTAGAAGTCAAAGTAATGCCCACTGGTCTCACCCAGTTCATTTTGTTGATGTCAATCGATAGCACTAAGTACATATGTACATCGTTTACATCATACATATATGCAATTTGTAATGTTCAATGTCCACAATTGCCACATAGAAATACAATATACTATATCTATGTATATATATGTAGAGCCACAACTTGACCTTTTTAGGCCTCAAAAGCAGAATTAAAATGCGGCTGTCGACCAATGTCGCGTATGTGTAATATTTAACAGTATTGAACTGCTTGCATTTAACATATCTTTAACAGCGCTTGAACAAATTGCACTGCTTCATAATCTCAACTCAGCAAGCAGTGTTTTGCCATCTTTTATATGGAATATTTCAAATGCAACTCGTTAGATTTGATTCCATTTGTTATTTATATATTTTTTCACTTTCAACTTTCAAGAGTTCTTAAGGGCTTTTCGAATGCCAGGCCAAACAAATTTAAACAATGAATTAATATACATTAAATTTTCACTTTAAAGTGCTTTGAAAGTTTCAAATAATACATAAGTTGACTCTATTGAATGTGTATAGTGTGTCTTAACAAGAATTCAGGGCGTTTATACAAGTTTAGATAGCCATTTAATTGAGTTTTAAGACTAATATAGAGAAACTTTAGCATTATTATATATGGAATCGGACAATTAGGCATTATAGCACATATAGAAACCTCTTTTTGTTTAAAAATCACAAATTCTTTCATCAATAACTCGCCATGGATCCTTGGGGTCCTTTTAAATGGGCAAGCTGTAAAACATTTAAGATTCCGAAAGGCTAATCAAACAATATTCCATATAAATAATATGCCTACAAATAGTTTTCGCTAGAATTATTCCTTTTTTAAACCAAAGGGTCTTCATATCAAAACAAAAAAACTATTGCCGTATTAAAATAAGTTCTGTTATTGCCGGGCAATATGTTTCTTACTAGATCTTTCACGATTTAACATATTTCTTTCGTGTCTTTCCAAGGGCCCTGTCAAAAACACGTTAAGATTAAGAAATCAACTTGAATTATTTGAAAGGCAAAAACGAAAAACGAAAACAAAAAAAAAAAAAACACTTACGGAAATCGAGTTTGTGTAAATTGTTATCTAACCACTAGGTCTTAATGTAAATTGTATAAGATTGTTGGGGGGAGGGTCGATGAGAGGGGGTGATAAGACGGTTTTGTTTTATTATACATAGTTCTAGCCAAAGCCAAGTAAGTAAAGTGCCTCATCCCAGTAAGTCATGTCATTTACATGAGTAGCACTTAGATTTTTTCCTCATTTAACATTTAAGTCACGTTTCTGATTTTATTCGCTAATATATTTTGGGTTTATTGTGTGTGACTGTGTGTGTGTGTGTGTGTGTGATGTTTTTAGTTATGTTAATTGATTTTATTGTCAAGCGGTACATAACCGTTAGTAGAACTTACTATAATGAATACATATAACTTATTACAGGATAAGAAGTACGACGTGGGCGGCGGTGAATCATTTGCCACACTCTCCGAACTGATCGAGCACTACAAACGTAATCCCATGGTGGAGACGTGTGGAACTGTGGTGCATCTGCGGCAGCCATTCAATGCCACACGCATTACGGCAGCTGGCATCAATTCCCGGGTCGAGCAGCTGGTCAAAGGTGGCTTCTGGGAGGAATTCGAATCCCTGCAGCAGGATAGTCGTGATACATTCTCGCGCAACGAAGGCTACAAGACGGAGAATCGTCTGAAGAATCGTTACCGCAATATATTGCCATGTAAGTGAAATGATTGACAGCAAAGAGTTGACAGCAAATTCTGAATAAATCTTCTATCCACAGATGATCACACGCGTGTCAAATTGCAGGATGTGGAGCACAGTCTGCCCGGAGCCGAGTATATTAATGCCAACTATATACGTCTACCCACCGATGGCGATCTGTACAACATGAGCAGCTCGTCGGAGAGCCTGAATAGTTCGGTGCCCTCGTGTCCAGCCTGTACGGCCGCCCAGACGCAGCGCAATTGTCCCAATTGTCAGCTGATCAACAAGACCTGTGTCCAGTGCGCAGTTAAATCGGCCACATTGCCGTACAGCAATTGTGCCACCTGTAATCGCAAATCCGACTCCCTCAGCAAACACAAACGCAGTGAATCGCTCTCGACGAACGGGACAACTGGCAGCAGCAGCGGCGGCAGTGGCAGTGGCACTGGACCAGGAACTCCCACATGCATCACAGCCACAGCGAATGCAGCTGCCGTTGCAACTGGTTGTCTGGCCGGATTGCTTAAAAAGCATAGCGCTGAATCACCATCTCCGTATGGGGTTTATTCCACAGTCGCCGAACGGGAACGGGAACGTGAGAGGGAAATGTACAAGACGTATATCGCCACACAGGGATGTCTATTTACGCAACAGGTCAATACTGTTACCGATTTCTGGAACATGATCTGGCAGGAGAATACGCGGGTCATCGTTATGACCACCAAGGAGTATGAGCGCGGCAAGGAGAAATGTGCCAAATATTGGCCCGATGAAGGACAATGCAAACAATTTGGTCCCGCCAAGATACAATGCGTTTCGGAGAACTCCACAAGCGATTATACGTTGCGTGAGTTTCTTGTCTCCTGGCGAGACAAACCAGAGCGCCGGATCTATCATTATCATTTCCAAGTGTGGCCCGATCATGGTGTGCCCGCCGATCCGGGCTGTGTGCTCAATTTTCTGCAGGATGTCAACACAAAGCAGGGTAATCTAGCCCAGGCGGGTGAGAAACCGGTAAGTTGACAACTAACAAACACATTGAACTTGTCTCCCCTCATGCTTATGCTTTCTCATTCTCCTCCATAGGGTCCCATTTGTGTGCACTGCTCAGCGGGAATCGGACGCACTGGCACATTTATTGTGATTGACATGATCTTGGATCAAATTGTGCGCAATGGTATGTGATTGATAACTCTTTAACACCACAATGAATGATAATCATCCTGGTTCATTCCATTCACTTAGGTTTGGACACCGAAATCGATATACAACGCACAATCCAAATGGTACGCTCGCAACGCTCTGGCCTTGTCCAGACCGAGGCGCAGTATAAATTTGTCTACTATGCGGTACAGCATTATATCCAAACGCTGATTGCCCGCAAACGGGCCGAAGAGCAAAGTCTTCAAGTTGGACGCGAATATACCAATATCAAGTGAGTCGCTTCTTTGAACACTCTCTGCTAGAGCATTGGGCTAACTAATTGGTTAACTTTTTTAGATACACGGGCGAAATTGGCAACGATTCACAAAGATCTCCATTACCACCAGCAATTTCTAGTATAAGTTTAGTATCAAGTAAATCACCAGCAACGCCAGGGGCAACAGCAGGGGGGAAAGGGAAACGATGACAACTACATCAATAGGATCAGGCATGGGCGGAGGAGGTGGAGTAGGAGGAGGAGGAGTCGGAAGCAGTAATAAGCATCTAAGTAAACAACAACCGCCATTGCCACCACCACATAATGGCAGCAGCAACTCAAACAACAATAATAACAATAATGTAAACAACAGCAGCAGCAATAACATCAGCAACAGTTGCAATGGCAGCGGCAGCGGCAGCGGCAGCAGCAGCGGCAATGGTAGCAATGGCAACATAAATGTCTCACACGGTGGTGGTGGTGGTGTTGGTGGTGTTGGCCACATGCGTAAATCAAATTTATTTAGAGAGGAGCAGGCGGCAGCAGGTAAGCAACTAGTGGAACCGCCGAATCGGCCACGGCCCGGTATACTCAAGTTGCTCACCAGTCCCATAATCTTTCAGCAAAATACAAAAACATTCCCAAAGACCTGATCAGCATGAGGCAACTGTCGTCGTCGTCGTCGTCATCGCCTGCATCTGCATCGGCGTCTGCGTCTGCGTCAGCATCGGCGTCGGCGTCAGCGTCAGTGACTGCATTGCTGCCGCCACCGACTCCGCCACGCAAAACATGACAAATGAATTTTTAAATATTTGGGAACGGAAAATGCAAAGAAAACAAAAACAAAAAAAAAAAAAAAAAAACAAAAATAATTCTCAACTCTTGACATGCAAAATCCTCTCCAGAGTCCACAAAACGCCTCCCCTGCCCAACAAAACTACCCACTACCTGCACCTTGTATCTATTGTTGTTTCTGTGCGTGTGTGTGTGTGTGTGTGTGTGTGTGTGAAAGTGTGTATGTGTAAGTGAGTGAGTGTGTATGCCTGTGTGTATGTTAATTATTATTTTGTTTGTTGTAATTGTCTAATAATTAGATCTTTTTTTTATTATTTTAAATGTAAATGTCTCGCTCTATTTTATAAGATTCTTTAACCACACAACAAATCAGCCAATCAATACACAATTCTTATTCTTTATACCTTAACCACCAGGCGTTTTTTATGTTCTAAGCAAAAACATAGTTTTAACGTAAATAAACTCCCAATCCCCACTCTTCCCCCCTCCCACACACACAATACCTTAAACCCCCCAAAATGATGACGAGCCAAGCCAACGAGCAGAACAGATTGAAAACAGGTGAAGATGAATTAGAAGATCAGATAAAGTTTTTAGTGTTGTAAGTGTTAAAAACAAAAACAAACAAAAAAGAAAAAGAAAAAAATGAAAAACTAAAATTTAAACTTCAAAAAAAAAAAAAAAAAAAAACAACAAAAATATATATATTAAAACAACAAAGCGTTGATTGTGATTCGAGAGAACAGAAACGTAAACGTTAAACATGAACAGAATTAGAGAGAAGCCCGAAAGAACAGAATAGTTAGAGAAGGGAGAACGAAATTAGAGAGTTAGATAGAGAGAGAGAGAATTAGAGAAGAGAAAAGAAGAAGAGATATGATTAGATAACAACAACAAACAAACAACAAAAAAAACAATGATTAGTTTAAGTCATTTGCATAGGGCAAACCGATCTTTAATTACTATTTCTATAATCAAACCTATATCGAAACATTACAATTTTTTTCCTTTTATCAACTAGTCCTTTGAGCAACACTTAAAACACATAATTCCCCATCCCCACCTCCTTCCCCCCGTTTCGATTTATAGTCTACTCTCCTCATCATGCTCCTCTCAGTTTAGTCTTTTTTATGCGCCAGTTATTGATTGTAATTTTGCTTTAAATTAACACACAAAAAATAAAATATGTTTTTTTTTTTTTTTACAAATTTATATATAAACATATACATATACATTTAAAAACATAAACGTATATCTCTATACAACAAAATTTTTACATGCATATATAAATTAATTTTAATTATTTATCAAAAGAATAATTATAAAATATATATACCTTGTGTTTACATTTGAAATGGATCATTTGATGACAGACAATTCGTATTTAGCAACTTTAATTTGTAGTTGTAAATGTTTCACACACATTATGCACACACACACACACATTATGTGTGTGTGTGTGTGTGTGTGTGTGTGTGTGTGCATGTTCTTTTCTCTTTTAATTAGTTATAAGTAAATTCTTGCGACAAAAATAAACGAAAATCTTAATATGCAATATGTGCATAGGGCACAGTACCTTGAGGTCTCCGCTTTAAGTTAATTATTTTTGTGTATTTCTCTTCTTCTTCTTTCTCTTTGCCACTCCCCCGAAAACACCAAACGCTAAGAAAATTAAAATAAAAAATTAAACGCATATACAATAGAACAATATGGCTAAAAAAACATATATACTTTTTTATATATACACACATATATATATATTTTTTTGTAACAACAACAACAACAGTCTATGATATCTGTTTAATTGACCTATAATTGTAGAATTTTATAATTATTATTATTATATTTAAATTTTTTTTTTTTTTCATTTTATGCTTTTTGTAAGAGCTTTATAAAAAAATTGTTATTAATGATCTTGATCTTGCAAAAAACAAAACAAAAAAAACACAAATTATATTTGTATTTACACACAACAACATAAAATAAAACATTTTATATATGCGAAATGGAACATTTTTATTTTCATTGTTTTTTAGTTCAAAAAACTGGCAATAAACAAAATCACAGAGAGAAACACGAATCAGCCAGCCTTATGCAAATCAAATCGAAAACTTATACCAATGAGCAACAATAAAAGTAAATATAACAAATAAAACATTAACAAAATGAAACGAAACGAAACCAAACACCAAGCAACAAATAAACGTGTTCATTAAGCCATCTAAACATGGCAGAACTTACTTTATAAACTTAAAAACATATGTATATATGTATATGTGTGTGTGTGTGTGTGTGTGTGCATACATACACATATACTTATATGCATATATATGTAAAGGATCTAAACCCAATTTGAATTACTGCACTGTATCAGGATCAAAAAAGGAAACGGAAACCAATTTGCATGCCTTAAATAAACTAAGAAATTTGTTTTCAGACCTCTCCCTTCCCAGTTTCCCAGTTTTCACATTAGAAAGTTATTGTAATTGGAGAAATATATATATAAAGAGAGAGAGAGAGAGTAGATAGAGAGAGAGAAGGAAGAGCATGCATGTAAATCTCTCTATATATAGTTAGACGATATTAAATGACAATTATTCAAATTGATTATGTTGAAGCTTGGCTTCGACTTGGGCGTCTTTTGAAGATGAAAGTAAAGGTGAATAATGTTGAAAATTGAACCAAACCAAAAACAAATACACACACACACACACACACACATTTCCCTATAAACAAAATGTGAAAATGAAACGGAAACGTTTCAACGTTTCTTTCAGTGTTAAATTATTTTTGTGTTTAAAGTTTTTGATTTCTATGATATATGTAAAATAGATATAGAATTGGATATAGAAATGGATTACGAGCGAATGGAAGGACAATGGATAGCAGGACGAAGGAGCAGAGCGATTACCGGATTGAGATTGAGATTGAGAGAAACCGCAACAACAATTACGAAACGCTTATACAAATTAATACCAAAATCGAGAATCGAAGAGAAAACAAAACACCAAAAAAAAAAAAAAAAAAAAAACAATTAAAACCGATGGAAAACTCAAAAGAAAAACCAAAAAATGTAAAACAAGCACAAAGAACAAAATCAAACACCAAGTAGACAAAAAACGCTTTCGCAAACGAAAATGATGAATTAATTGATAACAATTATTAAATGTTTTATGGAGTTCCCCTCGCTCCCTCAAACAGAAAATGAAAAACCAAAAATTAATAATAATATTAATAATATTCTTATATATTAAATACTCTTAGTAGCGTGTATTAAAATATAAAAACAAAAAATTGCATTCAAACATGTTGCCAATTGGATTCTAAAACAAAATATATATATATATACATTAATAAATTATGTTATGTAACTAAAACAAACGAAAAACAACAACATCAAGAAGCAAAATCCACAACAATTACAAATACAACGCAAATTTATGTAATATTATTAACAATGATAAACAAATATATGAAAAATACTTTATAAACATATATTACTTACACACAGACACACACACACACACACATACATTTATTAACAATAAGAAAACACTTAAACTTTTGCACTTAAAATGAGAAATTTTCTGAATTTCCATTCTATTTGCGTTTTGAGAATTGGAATTTTTGTATTTCAACTTGAATTTAGAATTAAATGTGTGATTTTGCAATTTTTATGCTTGTGGAGTGAAATTAATTGTTTAAACAATTGCCAATCGAAATCAACCTCCCTCCTCTGGCCGATTGCCCGCCCACCCTCTCTCCCTCCCCCCCAAGCCACTATTTGTATGTAAAGCTAAGTAAACGAAACGAAACAAAACAAAAGAAAAAACAAATTTTTAAAACGAAATAAAACTGTTGAAATGAAAACGAAACATACAAAACGTAAACAAGCCCACAACAAAAATGAGTTTTTTGTAGCTTTAAAAGACAGAAGAAAAAAAAAAACAACAAAAAAATAAAACACCAAAAAATTATAATCGTTGTAAATGTTGATAAAAAAAACAAACAAACAAATGAAGCAAGTGAGAAATAATTTCAATAATAAAATCAAATTTAAACAAATGATAAAAGAAAATAAAAACCATAAAAATATTACCAAGCATAGCTGATGATATAGTAAAACGAAGAATCAGATCGGATATACATACATTATATATGTTAAACAGTTTTTGTGTCTGGATATAAATATATACATATATATATACATATATATATATGAAATATTAAAAGTCAAAGAAAACATAAGAGAATTAATTTGTTTGGCTTGGGATGGGGAATTAATTAAGGGAAACCCCGCCGATTCTATACATCACAGAAAAGCTTCATTCACTGTTTTTTAATTAAGCAAAAATTTAATTCAAAAGAATTCTGCAAATTCTTAAAAACTCATAACTTTTGATCATTTTCAACCCATTTTCGAAAGTTATATCTCTTTTTAATGCTTTTCAATTGGAATCACTCAAATTATCAAGCGAGACTAAAAAATTCTAAAGACCAGCAAAATATTCCAATAAACTTTCATTTCCTGAAGCTCTAATTTAGTGAATTTTTGAAATTTTTGAAAAATTCATAGTTATGTTTCTAAGTTGGGATCAGTAGCGGATCGTGCGATCGATTTTGGTGGGGGGTTAATCGAAGTCAAAATTTTGTTTGACCAAGCGAAATTTCATAACCAAACTCCGATTTCGTATGCGACTCGGAGGGGGAGGAGGGGGAATTTACCCTGTTTCACCCCCGTAGATCCTCTACTGGTTGGGATATTGTATATCAATTTGCGTTTAAGTCTCGACATCAGTTTTTTCCCCATTTCTGGTGATGATGGTCATGATTTTGTAGCTTAAATCGGGTTGAAATTATTTTTTCAAATACCTAAACTTTTTGAAATTGGTTTGAAATGGCAAAAATACAGTCCGAGGAAAATAGGTGGAATCACAAAGGCTTATTCACTTCATAAATCTGTAATTTGGTTTATTTCAAGCCTTATTAGAATGTATTCGTTGGGACCCCACAGGGCCAGTGCTTACTTCGACGAAGTTTGTATACCCTTGCAAGTTGTTTGGTACTCTTTCCTCACTTAAAGCCGTCAAAGTGGAAAAACGTTTTATCTACAAAGAGTAATGCTTGCGAAAGAACGGCCGACAATCTTAACATAGGAAATAACGAAGTGGGATCTATCTGATATAGTCACCCGATCTTTATCAAATTCGGCACAGTCATTAACAGATATATTAAACTAATAAAGTTTTATTTTGAAAGCAATCGCATCAAAAGTAACAAAGTTATTGACAAAAGTCACTGTTTTCGACCGATCGTTCCTATGGGAGCTATATGATATAGTCACCCGATCTTGGTACAGTCGTTTATAGCTATAATGAATTCACTACAATCACGACATTCTCGACAATAGCTGATAAAATAACGAAGTTGTTGAGAAAAGTCACTGTTCGTGGCTTTGCCGTTTGTATGGGAGCTATATGATATAGTGGTCCGATCCGGCTGAATCCGAGACATACAAAATGTGCAGGAAAGTCAAGCCTACAGCTCTATAGCTCTAATGGTCTAGGAGGAAATCACGCCGATCCAGACGGACGGACGGACATGTCTATTTGAACTCGTCTCGTCGTGCTGATCAAGAATATATATACTTTATATGGTCGGAGATGCTTCCTTCTATGCGTTGCACACTTCTGACCAAAATGAATATACCCTTTTTGCAAGGGTATAAAAATGCTTTGAAGCGGTTTTGATTTTTATATTGGAAATTGATTTTCTTATTATTTCATAGTAAGGAACTAAAACAAAACCACGTTCAAATTTCTTTAACTTTACTTAACTCTTTGAACCACCCTCGCTTGCCTTACTGGTATTTCCACCTTGTAGTCATCTCGCAATTCGAGAACTCAAAGTTCGTCAAACAATTTATAGAGACAGAAACTAAAAACTTTTCCATTGGCTGCATAATTAAGAGATATAGAAACATTCAAGTGCATTCAAATCGGTCGGAATAAAGGCCAATTTGGGAAGAGACAGCTAATCGCTAAGGCCGCTTTACCCGCAGCCGCAAGATTAGATATTGGAAGCCATACACACATCCATACATACATACGTCCACTTGTATACATATATAATCGTAACTATGTTAATGCAAAAGCAATAATTAGATTATAAATATGTTTCCCCCGATTGGATCAGCTGCAATAGAGATTCTATTGCAACGTTTTAATATTTTAGTGCCAATTGATTGGGGATTGTGGAACACACACACACATACACACACTCGGAGACAAAGACGAGATATGGGGGACTGGGGACTGGCTATCGGATTTCGCTGCGGACTGCGTTCAGTTCAGTGTGATTTGCAATGCCTTTGTGGTTGGTATTCGTTTTGTGTTTGGGTCTTATAGTTTTGCTACGAAAATGGCCATTGCTGAGAGTGGGATGCAGTCTGCCTGGTCCCTGGGCATTTCCCTTGCTGGGCAATGCCCAAATGGTGGGCAAACTGAAGCCGGAATGTGAGTTGAATTGGTTCGAATGGCCAACTCTGGCTTGATTTGGCGTGTGATCAGTCATCTTTTTGGTTTTCACAGAGTTGAGGGAACGTTTTGGCAGCACCTATCGCCTCTGGTTGGGACCACAATTGTGGGTGTTCCTTCATACCGCCGAAGAGACGCGTCAGGCTCTACATGATCCGACACTGCGTAAGGCGGAGACATTTCTGCAACTGGAGCCTCTCATTGGCAATGGATTGTTGATCAGTCATGGAGCCCATTGGACTAGACAACGACGTCTGCTGACGCCAGCGTTTCAGCCCCAAATCCTACGCCGTTTTGCCATTCCCGTGGCCATGCATGCGGATCGTTTGATTGCCAGGCTCAAGGATTTGCAGGGTGCAAGCATTGAGGTTACGGATCATTTGTTTTCTTGCCTCCTAGATGCCATAGTGGGTAAGTTTGGTAAGCCAGAGGAGATACGAATTTGTGAATTACCCTCCGAAACGATATCTAGATACTTCCATGGGCAGGCAATTGGACACTCAACTGATGACTAAGCACTCGCCCATTATACGGGCTTTCCATTTGAGCAGTGAGCTGTTATTTAAGCGGATGATTAATCCATTGTTGGCTTCGGATTGGATCTTTCAACGCACCAAATTGTGGCGTCGCCTTCGAGTTCAATTGGAGATTATCCATCAGCTTATGGAAACGGTGATCGAGGAGCGTGCTAGAGAGCTCCAGGGGGCAGAGAACAAACCAGAGAAATCTCGCACATTGTTGGATACTTTGTTGCTGGCCAAATTTAATGATGGATCATCCTTGAGTCGTCAGGAGATACGGGATGAGATCAATACCTTTGTCTTTGCGGTGTGTATAGTGATAAGATTTCCATGATTTCGCATTAGCAACTCAACTTAACTATTCATTCAGGGCGTGGACACCACCACAGCGGCCATGTCTTTCGTCTTGTATGGCTTGGCCAAGCATCAGGAGATTCAGGACAAGTTGCTGCATGAGATTAAAGAGGAGCAAGCCAACGATTTGGATGCTCTCAACGAGTTGCCCTACTTGGATGCTGTGATCAAGGAAATTCTACGTCTATATACCATTGTGCCCACCACGGGAAGGCAGACCACGTGCTCCACCATCATTGGCGGGCAACGCTATCCTGCTGGCATCACCCTCTGGATAAATATGTATGGCCTGGCCCATGATGCCAACTATTATGCTGAGCCCTATGACTTCAAGCCAGACCGTTGGCTAGCCTCTGAGTCGTCTCCTCCGCCTCCCTTTAGCTATATCCCCTTCTCGGGTGGACCACATGTTTGCATTGGTCGCCGTTACTCCCTGCTCCTAATGAAACTGCTCACCGTTCGCATTGTCCAGGCATTTCAGTTGAAACTTCGACCAGAGGATGAGACCAAGGACCTGATCCTGCAAGCTCAGATGGTGCTGAAGTCTCGCAATGGCATCCATGTGGCATTTGTAGAGCGCTCTTCACTCTGATGAATGTCTCCCAGGTCCAAAAATATTACATTTTTGTAGCCAAGTAAAGAATATCAAAAAAACAAATTCACATTTATTGTTTCTATTTTATTTTGTTGCCTTTTAGTACAATTTCTTTTGTTGTGTTTTGTTTTTATTTTTTTGTTCTTTTTATACAAACGCCATGTTTTTGAAGCGCTGCTCCCCAACATTGGGTGGACTCTTTGGTGCATCCTCAAAGCGTTCCGAGCGCAATTTTCTGCGGGAGAATGTGCTAATGTTACGTGGCCAGTTTACGGTTCCGACGGCCAGGATGGATCGGCCGCGGAATCCACCATTGAGGGCTCACAACTATGAGCTACCGACCGCTGCCTCTTTGGCCAGACGTCATGGTTCATCAGCCGAGGCTCTTGCCGAAGTCCAAAGGCGGCTGATGACTCTACCGGCTGGAAGAAAACGGAATCGAGATCGTCCTGGTATGGCTATATTATCTTCTTCGTCGTCGGAGAAGCAAATTCAAACAGAAGACACATGGTATCCCAATCAAAATCAGTTGGAATCGACCACAAGGCACCCTCGCAGCGAGGGTGATGAATCTTTGAGTCCGCTTGCCCAGTTGGTGCAGGGTCATGGACTGCGACGCAGTGCATCCAACTTTGAGCTGGGCAAAATGACCGAGCAACGTGGCAACTATCAGTCGGGTCAGTACATTCTGCACCGGCCTTTAGGTGACGTTACTGCCATTGTGCCCAGCCGCCAGTTGGATACGAATGGCAAGCGGATAACGAAACAACAACAACAACAACAACATCGAAAGCAAAGATCAATTGTGATGGATAAACGTAACAAGATTAAGCAGCCTACTCCACCAAGAGTCTTGGAAGTGTGTATACCAGAAATAATTGATGCCCAAGTGGAACCAGAGGATTTACCAAGTGATTCCTCACTAGATTCTAAGCCAAATGAAGTTTTAGATATACAAGCTACAGCTGCATATCCTTCTTCGCCTTCGCCTTTGCAGGAAGTAACGCCAGCCCAGGCAGAGCCTCAAAGGCAACTCCAGCCTCAACCACAACCACAATGCCTCCAGAACCAATTGGAGGAGCTGCAGCCAATGCTATTATCGGATGCGGAGCGTGTGACATTGATTGAGTTGGCACAAACTCGCCAAAGTCAATTAATTGCCGAATACAATCGTCTGCCAATTTCAATGGGCACACTGCGAGTTCGTAATCTAAAGCGTCAATTGGAACAGCAGCTGGATATAGTGGAAAAAGACCTAAGTCTGCTAACCCAGCCGAGAGTGTATGTGAAATAGATGGAGAGCAATAAAAAGCAAAAAAAAATTGTTTAATTGATTAAACCGATTAAAACCGATTGAGAGTTTCTTGTTTCAAACCTTTGCGCCAAACACACTAGCGCCATCTACTATTTTTGTTTTGACTTTTACTGTCCCCTTAGGACTTTTACTCTCACCCTTAGGACTATTAGTAAAAGTCCCTTAGGACTTTTACTCTCACCTTTAGGACTATTACTCTCAGATAACCAGGGCTACAACAATATTAAATACTTTGATGAAACGCGATTAAATTAAAGAAACTAAAACAGAAATCGAACCGGCGTGCTGCTGCTGGTGCAGATGCAAATGGAAAAATTCTCACACGACTTGACCTTGGCCCTGGAGGAGACCTCCCTTATGTGCGGTGTGGGTCGAGGTAGATGGATTTCGCGTCGTCGGACTCGATCGACTGGAAATCTGCGTAAGTTTCTCTTTCTCTCGTTGGGCTTTGGGCGAGTTTCCTGCCCATTTCTCTTTAGAGATAAAGTGGGCTTAAGCAGGGACACACACCAACCCATCACCAATTAGCCAGTTAACCAATTGTATAATCCTTGATAGCTTGTGCACCCCAGCCAACGGAGGACTCATCGAGCAGTCCCAGTCCCACAGACACATTAAACGCCCACGGTGATGGGGCAGCAGGTGTTGCCGCTGCAGCTGCCGGTGGCGGTGCCGGTGGCGGTGGCAATATCGATGGCCTGGACACACACAACCTGAAAATGCCGGCAAGCGATTCGGATGACAAGGCAGAAGGCAACGTAATGCCATTGCCACCAAGACTTCCTTTGCCCGGAAAACAATCTATCCAACAATGCTTGGGTGCCCTAGAATCCGATTCCCTTAATGAGACAAATTTCAGTCCGACACGGTAAGTCAGTCAGTTGGATTGATGGATTCGTTAGCCATGGTGATCACTTTGTACACTTTCGCACAGATTCTACAAACCAAACTCGCGGCGAAAACGAAAGATCAAACGGATGTCTATGGAATTCGAACTGGCAGCCTCACCGCACAGTTTTACAGAGTCGCCACTGCAGCCGGGTATGCTTGGTAATCCAGCTACCGGCCTGGTTACTGGCTCCTCCTCCACCACCACCACGACGGGCACAATACGCAAACGTTTAATGAAAACGGACGCAGGGAGTCATCGTTCAAATTTATTTTTCTGTGGGAAACGCAAACGTTCCAATCGCGATCGCTATCATGAACATGATCCGGGTTTTGGTACTGGAATTGGACTGGGACTTGGCTTTGGTAAACAGCATTCGCACTCCTCGAGTATGCCGCGTTACACGCATATGGAGGAGTTCCAGCGGATGCGTCCGCGCAGCTACTCATCCACCTCGAAACCGCATAGCGATCGGCTAATGCCCCTCAATAAGGGATTACTCTCCAAGATCAATCGCATGGCGCAATCACAAGAACAACAACAACAACAAGAAACAGAAAAGACTGATAACGAGGCAATGATAATCACAGCCGGAGACAATGGTCAAAACGATCAACAGATGACCAAAACAAAGCCGTCTAAGGAGAATATAACAACGCCGCCATCGCCACCTCCACCACAGCCGCCAGAATGCCGGCTGGCAGAGGCTGCCTTTGGCATGGAAACCGTGAAACCTGTAACCGACATTGATGCCTTATTAATGAGTACACCCTCGAAGACGCCCGCAACGAATCAAGGGAGAATCAAGAAAATGGGACAGAGCAGCAGTGCCTCCAAAGTTTTAAGCCGTCGACGCTTTTGCCATACACCACAGCCGCATTCTCAGTCCATGGACTGTAGCGAACTGTACGACTTTCTCAGTTCCAGTTCGCTAAGCTCGTCCTCGGACAGCGACGAAGTCGGAGGAGTCAGTGGCGGCGGTGTAGGTGGTCATAGACGCCATGACACTGATCGCGAAGGTGACGACGAACTCACCGACTGGCCAGGCAATGAGTTTGGTCACGGCGGTAAATACGATCCGAAGCGCAAGCTTACCAAGAAGTCATTACTGCCCCAGATACGCTCAGATGACACCATTGGCGAGGACGATACACTAATGTCCGGAACAGAGGGTGCTGAGGCCGCGTCGCCGGCCGCCCCTCAACAACTACCAGATGCCTTAAAGAATTTGTCCGGTTTTCAAATGAAACCGGCACCGCCCAGCTCAGATCCTATCGAGATTCAAGGAGCCGGCAATCGGAATAGTCTTTTAACTGGCAGCAATGCCAATCTATACACGGACATGGATACCCACATTGATGGTGTACCGGCGGCTAAGCAAATCGAAAGCGAAATGTCCGGTGAGACATCTAATCCATTCCTTTCCTCTTCACCGCCCGTCCAGGTAAAAGAGGTGCGCGAAATCCGTGCCGGCTGTCGGCGCATCAATGGAGATCGTCCCGGCTTTAGCATTAAACTGAGTGCAAACGAGCGTCTCGCCCGTTTTCTACAAGACCCGCGCCAGTCTCAAATCCGCCTTCCAGATCTGGAGATTAGCGAGCACGACGGCCTCTACAATCTGGCAACGCTCTACTCCCTGGCCATGGTAGTAGAGCACGGCTGCACCGTCCTGAACAAAACAAGGTGAGCAATCAGACATGTTTATAATATACGAATAGTTGATACCCATCCCATCCACCCACCATTGGCAGAAATACAACCCAACCAGTTAGCATGGAACACAATCAGCCATCACAAGGACTGCAGCAGCAGCAGGATCTGTTTAGTGATTTCAAACGACGCTGCTATGGTGGTGATGCCGATGCCGTTGCCGATCCTGATCCCGATGGCATTGCTGATACAAATGTCACAAAAGGAATTCAACCCAATAAGTGAACCATTTCCGACAACAACAAGAAATAACGGGGAAATAGACGAAATCCAACGCTAAGACACAATCTTTGTTGTCAAAATACAGAGTCAAACTCTGTCTCTAGCAATAGGCTCTGGGAAAACGATTGATATATTTTATGATGTACTAAGTTTTTAGAATGTTTTTGTAAAATGGATAGTGTCAAATGACGTCTAATCTGGGCCTGTCATTAATATTGGCCAAGTCGAGAATTGTAACGAAATTTCGGAAACGCCAGCCCTGCACGGTACTCACCAATACTCATACAGAAAAACAATTCCCTGGACACTTGTCCACTCACGTGCACACACACACACACAGACACAGACAAGAGCGAGCTGGCAAAAAAATTTGCAAAAATTAGCCTCTTCTTATTTTTTTTTTTTTTGCTACTTTGTAGGATGCAGACTAGGATTTATTCCAATTATGGAGAAAATTAAGACTTCTCTTAGAGACGTCATTAATGTCAAATTAAAATATTTTCAAAAAGTTGTTATAAAACTCGGCTGCAAAAACAAAGAGATTGCTAACCAGAAAAAAAAAGATTATTATATATGTATGTATGTATGAATAATGTAAGTGCAATTTAAAAGATCAAATGACTTTAATTACCAAATTAAGGTCGAAATATTTTAGTCATGTTTTTGTTTTTTATTATTATTATTATTAGTGAGCTTTTTGGAATTTAGCGGGTAAATCAAATTCAAAAATTCAGTGGGGGAAAATAATAAGAATTGAAGCGCATGCTCACTGCTTCTGTTAATGGTGATGGGATCCCGTTAGACTGGGGTTGCCATCCCCACACATTCGATGGCCTGATGGCTTTGGCAACCCTTCATTCTGGCAACGATTGTGTCTGTGTCTATCTGGGGGTCGGGGTCGTCCTCGACCGTAACGCTTTGTGCTTTGTATCGTTGACGCAGTTGGTTGGCCGCATCAGCATCAACATTGGTTTCGGCATCGGCATTTGGATTGGGGACAGGACACATTGTGCATGCATATATAGAAAGGATACTGATTTTATAAGAGATGGAATGGAATGGTTGTTGAAATGATGTGAAACATAATCTCTTGGCATCGGTTTAAATATAAAATACCCAAAATTTAAATTTATTGACTTTGGAGAGAAAAAAGAAACGAGAAGAGGAAGGAGCCGTCGAGCTGAGTCCGTCGTTGGATATCTTGGAATATTCAGTTCTTAGCTAGCGGTAATTAGATACCATCTATATATACATGTTGATCCGATATACCTCAATGGAATCTTTATGTCCAATGATACGTTTTGTGTGGACCAGGCGAGATTTCGGTGGCCGCTTATTGATTTTTCACGAGCGCCCACACGTACACACTCACACAGACACAGATACACTCACGCACGAGGGAAATCCGATGCATACACACACCACACTCTCACACACATTTGCACCTGAGGCTAATCTCTTATCAAGCTTATAGAACGATTTTTTTTTTTGCGATTATTTGTAGTTGTTCTTCTTCTTTCCTTCCTTCCCACCGATTCTAGCTATAGGGCGCCTCAGGCGGCAGTGAGACGTCTGGAGGAGACGTCTCTCCTGCATGCGCCGGAAGCATGTCCATCTACTCAATATAGCGCCAACTGAGCGGCACAAGCAACGCATAGCAGTTGGAAAATGAGCGCAAACGAAACGGCAAGTGCAGGAAGCGATAATCATGCCGGTCAATTGGACAAGGCAGATGATGCCGTTGCCATCGCCATTTCCAATGCAGAGGATGGTGAACAAGAAGCCACACACAAGCATACCACATGCAAGACAAAGGAGGCAAATGAAACGGAATCGGTTAGTGGGCAGCAGCGAATCAAGAAAAAGTTGGAACATCATCCCCTACAGGGGTCAGGCGCAGGCCAATGGTCATGGCCTGTCCAAGGCTAAGCAGGAAGAGGAAACCGTGATGGAGAATGAATCACCCGTAGGAGAAACGGAGGCCTCAGCACGTTCTGTCTTGGATGCCGTCACTGTGGCTGCTCCCTCTATCGATGCTTTGGTGGCCTGCAAAGATGTCCTATTGGCCCAGAAACTCTTCGCCTTTGCCAGCGGCAGTAGTGGTCCCAAGGATCTGTTAAAACCAAAGGAGCCAATGCGTGTGGGCTTCTATGACATCGAACGTACCATTGGCAAGGGCAACTTTGCTGTGGTGAAGCTTGCCAGGCATCGGATAACCAAGAATGAGGTTGCCATCAAGATCATTGACAAGTCGCAGCTAGATCAGACCAATTTGCAGAAGGTCTACCGTGAGGTTGAGATCATGAAGAAGCTAAAGCATCCTCATATCATTAAACTATATCAGGTAGATACTTCTTTATCCATTTATATCCATATCCAAATCCCTAATCTGCTAATCACATTTCCAGGTGATGGAGACCAAAAATATGATCTATATAGTCTCTGAGTATGCCAGTCAAGGGGAGATCTTCGGTGGGTATCAGATTAGCAGATTTTAACGAACTTGAACTTACTCTTACTCTTACTTACTCACAGATTATATAGCCAAATATGGACGTATGTCGGAGTCGGCTGCCCGCTTTAAGTTTTGGCAAATTATTTCGGCCGTTGAATACTGCCATAAGAAGGGCATCGTCCATCGGGATCTGAAGGCGGAGAATCTTTTGCTGGACTTTAATATGAACATCAAAATTGCTGATTTTGGCTTCTCCAATCACTTCAAGCCCGGCGAATTGCTGGCCACTTGGTGTGGCTCTCCACCGTATGCTGCTCCCGAGGTTTTCGAGGGCAAACAGTACACGGGTCCAGAGATAGACATCTGGGTAAGTGCGCTTCGAGTGGTTAAAGTTCGATAATAATCTTCTTGAATTCTTTCGCAGTCTTTGGGTGTTGTATTGTATGTTCTGGTATGTGGAGCTTTGCCTTTTGATGGCTCCACTTTGCAGAGCCTTCGTGATCGCGTTCTATCCGGCCGTTTTCGTATCCCCTTCTTCATGAGCTCAGAGTGTGAGCATCTTATCCGGCGAATGCTAGTGCTAGAGCCAACGCGCCGCTACACCATCGAGCAGATCAAACGACATCGTTGGATGTGCCCCGAATTGGTGGAGCATGTCCTAATAGCCAAATATAATTTGAATATGGAGAGACAGTCAGTATTGGAGCCCAGCGAGGATATTTTGCGTATTATGTCCGAATATGTGGGCATTGGGCCGGATAAGACACGAGCAAGTCTCAAGAAGAATACGTACGATCATGTGGCAGCCATTTATCTGCTGCTCCAGGATCGCGTCAATCACAAGAAGGAGCAGGCCAAACCCAATGATGTATCCAGCTCCAGTCGGCTGTTATTTAAGGCCAGCAAGCAGGCCATTAGCTTGGAACAGCAACAACAGCAAACCAAGACAATATCCACCACGATCCTGGCAAAGGATCAACAAGCACATAAAAGACTTAGCCGCCACCAGACTGTGTTAATGAGTGAGCGTTCCACTGCCGATCCCTACTATGATGCATCTGCGCAGCAGCAGCAGCCGCCGTCAATCCATACACCCACTCATATACCAACTAGTCGCTATGCGAATGGGGAGGATATATCGAGCACTGGAATACCCTTGCCGGTTAGATATACACCACTGCCGCTGGCTACCCTGGCCACCACTCCTGTATCCTCGTCGCGACTGAGTAGGCAAGGCCTTAGTTCGCCGCGCAGTTCTGTCCATCGTCCTGTGGGCATTTCCTTGAGTATTGACCAAGCACCGACCAATCTCCGTGGTCGTAATCCTAGCCAGCAGCTTGATTCAATGCCGGTGTTGCCTTTGGTATCCAGGCAACTTCATCAGACCATTAGCGAGTATATAATCAAGCAGAGTACTGAGGACTGCCGCCAACTGCTGCAGCAGGTAAGTTCATCCAACTCACTCCGCCCAGCAGCTCAGCTTCATTATCCCAATCTATTTGCAGTCGACTGCCATTGCTGAGGCTAAAGAGCCAGACCTTGTTGTGGCCCCTGAGTGCCAGCCGGAACCATCATTGGCCACCAGCACGCCCAATGTCGACAAGACGACGACAACAACGACGACAATAAAACCCATGTCTAGCTCTAGTAGCTTTGACTCCACCGCCAATCTCAATCAGAGTTTCCGCTTCAAGATGTCAGCGGAGGCCACTAAACTGTTTCAGACTTTACAAGAAAGTCCTCTGCCAGTTGAAGTAGCTAAATTAATGTAGAAACATCAATTGAATGCATCTAATTCATTTTTCGCCATGTTGTTTCAGCAAAAGCCCAAAAGAAAAGGTTCAATTACGACAAATGGCAATGGCCCGGACTCCTCCGGTCCTCAGACAAACGGAGACAGGTGAGTCATGATGATGATGAAACATTTGAAAGCTGATTATTTATTCATTTTTTGTATTCCTTTTAGTCGCAGCGACAAGAAGGGCTACGAGAAAAAGTCTTGGCCCAAGGCAGCTCCAGCACCGATGAGGGCTGTGAAACGGATCACGGCAATGAGGCCGGAAACGGAACTGCAACGGATAACGTCACTGCCAATGGCAAGGGCAATGGTAATGGCACAAGCACTGCCAAAGAGGGATCACATTCCAGCTCCGATCTGACAACCACTGCACAGACGACACGCATGCGATCCTATGCCAGCAGCAGCAGCTCCAGCGGAGTTTTAGCCGGCAGTTACTCGAAGAGTCTCAGTCAAAATTTGAGTCGCGGTTCCTCCAAAAGCAACTGCAGTGCCTACGAGAGCTTAGACTTTGTTTTACCATCCGGCAGTCTGCCATCCTGCATGAGCAATTCAATGCTGGCAGCAGCTGCAGCCGCCGCCGCTGCGGCATCTAGTGAGCATTCGTCGGAGAGGTCGCTATATAGCAGTCATAACTCCTGCATTCATATGCCTAGCGCAGTGTTGGCCACTCCCACGCCACCACCTAGCATGAATCAGTCGCCGGTGCCATTGCCGGCGCCGCATCCACCTCCGCCGCCGGCACCGTTGTTCCTGGACAAACGTTCGCCCATTCATTTTCGTGAGGGACGGCGAGCCAGCGATGGCCTGGTGGCCCAAGGTTTGCTCAGTTCCGGCTCATTGCTTGGCACTAGCCGTGTCTATGGCAGCTATCGCTATGAGCAGGTGAAACGCCACGGGTGGCTAGAGATTCAACAGCTGCAGCAACAAGAAGCGGCAGCGGCGGCGGCCCATTCTCAAGCCCAGGGCCATCATGCAACATATGGCCTCGACGAGCTTAGCCTGGCAAACTGTCAATTTCCCAATGGTCAATTTTATACCATGTCCGGGGGCAAGGCCCATCCGCATCATCCGTTGCTGCCACCACCACATCATCTTCATGCCCCGCACCATCACCACCACCAGCACCATCAACGGCAGCAACAACAACTCCAGCCAACACATCATCACCAGCTGTATTCACCGCATCCGATGCCGCCACCACCGCCGCCATTGCTCTTGGATGCGGCCAATGAACTTTACAATGCTCATGCCTCCTGTTATGCGCCGCCACCACCACCACCTGCTGCTCTCTATCCCCATCAGCATCATCTTGGAATGAGTGTGGGCATGGGTGTGGGTGTCGGAGTGGGAGTGGGAGTAGGAGTGCCAATGTCGCCAATGCAGAAGCCACCGTTGCAGCAACAATTGCTGCAACATCGCCTGTTGCAGCAGAAGCGTCAACTCTTCCAGAAACAATACGCTCTGGAGGCCCAGCTGGCCGGAAGGCATCATCCAGCGGCGCATTTCAATCATCACCATCAGCTTCCGCATTCACACCATCCGAATCATCATCAACATCTTCATCATAATCATAATCATCATCATCTTGCGGCATCATCATCCAATTCCGCTCCGGAGCAACATTTGGCCGATGAATTATACGAATTGGCTATGCTGGATCGTCCACGTAGCGGAACCCCACGACTGCAGCATTCGCTGACCATGCCGGGAGCCAATCATGCCTTCAGTCAAATGAATCTGAAGACTTCCTATATAAGTCAATCGACTCAGTCTCAGGATCCAGGATCTGCGAGTCCAGCAACGCCGTCCATAATGCCAGGAACACCAACGACGGCCGGCAAGCAGCAAGTGAAAGGGCCTCCAACTCCACACGACATCGAGCAATATCATGTGAGTATACATCCATATATATGTACATATATGATCCTAACAAGAAAACAAAAACATCAAGAATGACATTAATGATTCCCTCTCTCTCTCTCTTATTTGTCCGAATTTCAGACAACGACAGGTACTCCCGTACTTAGCCTCTTTACGCCCAATTGGCAGACATTAGTCAGTCGTGAAAGTCCCATACTGGAGATATCCGAGCATTTGGAATCAGTATGAATTAGCAAATCGTTTTTGGCCTGCCTCTAGCTCCTCCTGCCCCCAGTTTTCTTCTATCGCTCGCAATCGCAAAATTAATTATTTTAAAATCATTTATAGACATGTTACATACATACATACATACAAATACATATACATATACATAATACATGCATACATACTTGAACATTCCACCCATGTTCTTAGGTAGATCACAAAATAATTCATACGATCCTTAAAACGATAAAAAATGTTCTCTATGAAATGGAAAAACACAAACACTGTGCAACACAAAAGATGTTTGCACCTCAAATCTTGAATGAATCGAACAAAGATAAAGAAATTTTTAAATCCGTCTAAATTGAATCGAATGCACGAAAATTGTTTTTGTTGCACAGTGTAAATCGAAATATTGGATCAATTTTGGTCAATTTGTGGATATCTTACCTAGTTAGAGAGTGTAAAAGTATGGGAATATGTTCATGCATAATCCCCGCCTGATCTGGCACCTAGATGAATCTATATATATATACATATAAATATATATATTTATTAAAATTTGCAAATTCAAGTTCGTATTCGATATCGAAATTTTGAAATTTAAACTAAAAAAAACTAAAAGAAAAACCGTAATTACCGTACCCGTAAATACCATAATATTGGGGCATTTAGTTGTGTTACTAGTTTTAAGTAGTCCAAAGTTTTATATGCATACAAAACCAAAACCAAAAACATAAAAATTGGGGGAAAATTATGATGCTAAAAATGATAATGCTAACGAAGATCATTCATAATTATGATAATGACGATGATGATGATGATGATGATGATGAAGAAGACATATACAATATGTATATTGATAATAATATTATTAAGCTATAGCTATACTTATGATTAAACCTATACATTATATATATATACATACATATATATATATATACATACACATACATATACATATATTGTATGCATGTGTGCTTGTATTCGCGATTTAGAGTGTGGAACAAGTACAACGTAAACTACATATATCAATTATTCGAAGCATTTATTGGGGGTATAGATGTAATCCATTTACGGATTATATATCTATTATGTATTGGTACAATAATTAGCGACAAGCAAAAACTAAACAAAAAACAAAAAAAAACCAACTAAACAAAATCTAACAAAATTACATACATCGATTGTTCTTAAACATGGAATTCAAATGTAAACCAGATATTAAAGTCATTTGGTATAAAATGCAATTCTCTTTTCTCTACCAGTACACACACACAGACACACACACACATCCACCCTTATGTACCCATTGGGTCAGGTGGGGCCGGTTGGGTGGATGGGCGGATTTCGGATTTGGTGTATTCTTATCGTTTCTGTTGTTGTTGTTGATGTTGATGTTGTTCTTGGTGGCGCATCCCTTGGACCATTCATTTAGGAATTCAACGATGGGACGGAATCGATAAATGGTAATTGATTGGATATCGATCTGCAATCATCTCTATTTGCCACATGTCACGTTTTAATCGCACGATTCGATTCCGTATGCTTCTTTTTGGCATTATGCAAATGCGTCTGTTGTTGTTGCTGTTGGAGCTCCGATTTGGATTGATGACAACGCAATAAATTCCAATAGGCACGACGATATTCCGAACTCATCAATACATAGATCAATGGATTTATACACGTGGTCAGATAGATCAACAGATAGCCCATTATATTGAACAAATGAACATCGGTTGCCGTCTTCCAGATTTTGGTTACCGTAATGGGCAAATAACAGATGACAAACCACACAAATATCACCAATATCATTTTCAATAGACGACGATCCTTGGCACTCATTCGTCCGGGATATATGGAAGATGCATTCGAAGTATTACCCATGGATACATAATGCGATTTGCGTGGACTGAAACGTGTGAAGGATGTTCGCAACGATGTCGTGATCGGATATTTTCTATGGGAAGATGAAATCAAATGAATGTTAATCCTTGCTCCTTATCCGAATTCTATGAACTTACGAATTCTTTTCCAAAACAGTTTGCGATTTACGTATGCCCGAGGTATCCAATGTGGCTAACGACCCCGATTGTCCGGCAGCAGCAGAATTATCCGTATTCTCCTTAGTTGCGTTAAGCACAACATTGGCCTCAATGGGAGTTTCCTTGGGATCTCTACGTATGCTATACGAGATGGGCAAACTATCAGCAGAGGCATTGTCATCAATAAAGGCCAGATACTCATTAACAATAAATGGCCGGGGAGTTGTAGGTACATCATCGACTTCAGTACTAGATCCACTTTGCTTTTCCCGCTCCAAAACCGTTCCAGCCAGTCCAATTGGTGGTGGTATTGTCTTGGCCTGCATAGTGGCATTTGCTGGCGGTGTAATGGCAATGGTAGTGGCATCATTTGGACTATTCTTGTTGGTGGTGCCGGCACGAATGGCCGCTTGCCGTACCAGCAGAAAGATGCGGGCATAACAGATGACAATACAAACGCAGGGCAGAATAAATGCGGCCATAAAGAGAAACTCTTTGGGAGATCGATCGTACTTATCGTGGAGTATGGAACAGGAACCGATACTCGGATCAAGGCCAAAACGTCCCCATACACCACGCCAAGTGGGTATCATAATGGAGAAGGTAATGATCCATGTGCTGGCCACCATTAGAGCCAAATAACGTCGCTGATAAATGCTAAAACGAAGATCAATTCCCTAAGATTAAACTTCAAATCGACTGGAGAATAGGAAAAGATAATCTTTACCGTGGATACTGCCGCGGATGGGCAATGATAATGTAACGATTGATCGTTATCAGCGAAACGGATAGCAAAGATACGGCCAATAAGCCATAACGTAGCAGTGGAAATAGCTGGCACAGCAGTTCGCTGTGTGTCCAGGCCCGTTCCATGAATGTGGAGGCGGCCAATGGCAAATTAAAGCAACCAAAGAGCAAATCCGAGCATGATAGGTTTATTATGAAAATGGCTGTCGAATTGCGTGTCTGTCTGCCCCGTGATAATGCCACAATGGTCAGCAAATTGCCCGGCACGCCGACAATGATGAACACAATGCAGGCCACCCAGGCAAAGGTTAGCAACTCATCGGAATAGCCATCGAAGAGCCTATTTTCATCCGCCACTGTCGCATGATCGGCATTCAAATAAAGATTACTTCGATTTACTATAGCAACCCTTCGACCCAGGCTGAACGTGGAGCCAGGACCATTGGCCATCATGGTCTGACTCTGTGGCAACATAATCCAAACTTCTGCACACTTTTGGGCTAACTTTCAAGGGCCCGGAATCCAAGTGAGCGCCTTAAACCCCCCCGCAAAAAAAAAAAAAAAAAAAAAAAAAAAAACCAAGAACCGAAAAACGAATATCTCTTCTTTTTTTCTTTTTGGAACTATGACGCGTTCGTTCCTGCTCTGATTTTTGTACTAAACTAAATTCTACGCATCCCAAGCACTAAAACTGAAACCGAAAAAAAGAAACGAAACGAAAAACAATACAGAAAAAGTATGGAACGAAAAAAAGAATAGAAAAGAAACAAAAAAAGTATAAATTGTAAAAAGAACAAACTTTTGGAAAAGGAAAACAACAACAACAACAGAAAAAAAAAAACAATTTTTATTGTATACAACAATTGACTTCATCATCGGGTAATTTGAAATGAGCGTTTTTTGTTTACATTGTTTCTATTCTTCTTTTCGGTTTCTCGTTGTTGTTGTTGTTGCCGCTTTTTTGGAATTTTCGAAAATTTGTACATGAGAGGAGAGTATGTAGAGTGGGCCAGTCCAGGGCTGCGAATGCTCTCAATTGTGCGAAATGGTGGACGGATGGGCCAAAAGAATTGAAAGTCTCTTGTTAGCCCTGTGCCGGCCCACCCCCCAACCCCATAACCCCCTAACCCTTCCTCACTCTCTCACTCACTAGGCTGTTCATCCTGCTCTAGTACTTTACACACACACACACACCTCTCTCGCAACATCAAAATTTGAAAAATTTTTCAAAAATCTTTTGAGCACACACATTTTCTCTCTCACACATACACAATAGTTTCCTCCCGATAAGATATATGTACATACATACATACATACATATGAACATTGAAATGGGCCAAGCAATAATTTATATGTCCATGTGTATGTATGTGTGTGTGTGTGTGTACATATTTTGTAGTTTGCAATATTTCCATGAATCATACCGATACATGACTACCCTTTTTCTCGGTAAATCTCCCCCATCTCCAATGTTACCCTCCCATTACCACTATACCTCCCCCGCCCACAGCCTCCCATTTCCATCGTCTCATCCTTGTCCTTCTCTATGCCGTCACAGATGAATGAAACAGAAATTGCTCTTGTTCTTGGATCGGGTCACGCCATTCTCTCATCATTCAAATGAAAGTCTTAATTAATCAAACAAAAACGGGCAACTCACACTCACCCAACAGCAGCAGCAGCAGCAGCGGGTTGTGTCTGCGGGTTCATACATATGAATATACATATATATATTTACTATTTACTTACATACATACATACATACATATAAACATTCAATATAAAAACTACTGAATAAGTGGAAAACTCTTTGCCCAATAATTGAAAATTGACCGATCGAAATTGTTTGTTTTTATGCAGGCGAAGCGAGAATAGAACTAAAGTGCATATCGAGAAAACAACAAAACACACGAAAAGAAAGCAAAGAACAGAAATACAAATAACAACAACAAGACAAGAGCAATTGCTGGGACAAAGACACATACACTTGGGGGGGGGAGCTGAGGCACCCAACCGCTCCCTCTCCTCCATCTATCCACCACCAATGGTTTAAATGGAGAATGACAAGGGCAATTAATTTGCCAAATTTTTCATATAAACACTCTGTGGATTTGGTGGACCACGCTTTGATTCCTTAAGATGCTTCAGCTATTACTTATCCTAAACTTCACATACCATATCCAAATCGAAGGAAAACAATATAGAATACAATAAATGAGGAACATATAGGTACATTACAGTCATGATGAAAATGATAAGTACACCCCTTAAAATTTAACTTTATTGACTTTAGATTAGCACAACTTTTTTTTCTAATTCCTTTATCACCTGTTGGGGATACATTTCTTTAAGGAACATTTTGTTTTATAAAAATACATTAATTTGGAAAAGAAAAATAATTTGATTTAAAAGTGACAACAACAACAAAAACAAATGAAATTGCAGAATTAAGTACTTAATGAAAATAATAAGGAAACTTCAATTGACCAAGTTACATTTAATTTTTTGCTTTTCAAATCACTGAGAATCTGTTTTTGTTTTATTATGTGATTAATATCCAATGTATCCATCTTTATCTTACCATTACTTTTCCCATCCGGTTGGGCATATTCTTAAGCAAAGCTTGGCAGGACTCTATCGAAATCTTCTTCGACGCACTCCTAAAATGGTCCAAGAGATTCACATCAGGAGAATGTTTGATGACATAAAAGTTTGATTATCCAGTTTATTTTGGATTTTGGTTATCCTGATTATATTTACATTTAACAATAAACAATTTATTGTGAGAAGAAAAACTAATAAACCACATTTAGGGTTTCCAAGAAAGTTATTAAGTTATTAATACTTTAAAATCTTAGAAGTAAACGTTATGAATTTGCGATCATTCTGGTTTTATTGACATTTAACGATAGCAAATAAAAGTTACAATTTGTCATAGTTTATTTATGGCAGTGTAAGTAAAGTTAGTTTTATTATCTATATTTTCAAGTTGATTCATCTTTACATCGGCACAAGAGTTTAAGTTTGAATGTTTTTGAATACAATTCCCTAGGCCATAGGAAAAAACCCATCAACAGCAATTGGAATTCGTTTCAGTTTCTTATCAAATATTAAAAAGAACAAAAGTAAGCTACTTATTTAAAAAACAAAAAGGATAAGAACAAACTAAGCACTTTTCTTTAACATTCACCCCATAGTTGGACATTGAATATCATTTAGTTTTGTTGTAATGCAAAAATTTCCAATTCCATAATCACATTTCAATTTTGACAAATCTGAGAAAGTGAATTTTTCCATACTAAAGATAACAGATACAAGATCCAATTGGAAAATCAAGAAATTGCAGTAAAAACATGGCGCCCATGGAATGGGTATTCTATATCTGAATTGGAACCCTTATTAGCATTAACTGAAGAGAACCCAAAGCCCTTGCCTCTCCGCCTCTCCTTCCCCTGGAAGCAGCTGCCGCACTTATTCAGTTTCCAAGTGAATATATTTAGATATCTATAAACTATCATGTTCTTCGCACAATCACAAAACAATAAACAAAACACACTGTGTGTGAGCAGACTGTTGGGAAAGGGAAGGGAGGGGGCAGAAAAAAAACACAACGAAGAACTCGACCGGCGATGTCGATGTCCAATTGTGTAAACATTAGAAGATAGAGTTGCATGAGCCCAACCCAACCCAAAACCAAAGAGCAACCGATCCGGGCCCTAACGGTCGTCAGGGCGTCATGCGTCAGGCTTCAGAATGGACTGTCCGTCCTACAGACCTCATAAGTCTTATCAATATCAATGCTATGCGAACGAAAGAAACATTCTGCTGTATGTGCGTATCTGTATCTATATCTATTGGGTTGGGATCGCCAATCATTGCTAGTGTCGACTCTCGCAACTGCCAACTGATCGTTTCAGAGAGAGCGAAAACCAGAGGGAGAGAGAGAGAGTAAAAAAAAGCCGCTCAGCTCTTAACTGTCAACCAATATCACGACCAACGGCAACGGCAACGCCGACGTCAACGGCGACGACGACCACAACGACTACGACAAATGCTCCATCCAACCCAGCACTCGATAAAGTGCAACCGTCCTATACAAACGCGTTCCAAGCTCCGTTCTCCGTCTAAGCGAGTTGTCCGTTATGGTTTAGTTGATTTGTCATATCGTCATATCGAGTGTTGAATTACGTCCATACGAGTTTCGAATTGCCAATGTGAAAACCCTTAAGGTTGAAAATGAAAACAACAACAACAAACAATTGACCCTCATTGGCCAAAGTGTTAACCTTGCCTCTCTTTTACCTGCAACATCAGCAGCAACAACAACAACAACAATTACTACGCCTGAGCGGCATGCTAAAATCCAAAGTGTATTAGTCATGAATGTCAGAGTGGCTTTTGAATCACCAACAAAAAGATCTCTTCCCAACTCCCACCCTGCCTACCTCCTCTTACCTAACCCCAACGCAAGTAGCGGCAGCAGCAGCACCAGGCCAACATTAATGAATAACCAGCGAATGCCGTAAACTGTGTGTTTACATTGCTCAAAGCATTATTCATACCCCACTCCATAGTCTATATAACCCGATTGACGATCGTAACTGGCATTTGGATTTCATTTCAAAAACAGAAAGAAACAAAAAGTCAAGTGCCTGGGCAGCATCTTTTTTGAAATTTGATTACGTGAACATTAAATACTAAAATACTGACCATAGCTACTGATAAGAGACGAGGAAGTTATACTAAAGAGAGACAGAGAGTGAGAGAGAGAGAGAGACAGTGAGAGCGGGCAGTGAGAGTGATCGAGTGTGATTACAAGCAATTTGAGAGCTATAGCCGACTATTGTGAAGTGGCCCATTATAAACTAAGCCTCAAAAAAACACATACAAAACTCAAATTGAAAACAAAATAACGTATGTGCCAGCCAAAAATAAACCAGGTAAGTTTCAAATACTGATAAGATATAAACACACACAGACACACTCACACATTAGCAGAGGCAACCGAATAAATAAATAAATAAACAAACAAACAAACAAACAAACAAATAGTTAGATCGAGTCTCCGATTTTACGAGTTGGTGATCGTATTACGTATACGACATGTATGCACTTACAATGAACTAACTGACACTAACTATGCCTGATGATTGGTCTCTCTATTGCTGATGGATGGCCATACAATGATGGGTGAATGATAGTGGTTGATAGTGGTGGGTGAATGGTCTATGCTGGAATGGTTAGTTTATCCAAAGAGCTCTTCACACTCAATTAATTAAGGTTCGACGCTGATCTTTGCACCCGCAGCATATACCATGTTCTCGGTTGAGACAGTGGCGACCTCTTTAAATTATTTAATTGACACTAATTTAACATCATAGTAAGAAAACGACAGAAAAAAACAATGATCATGATGATCTTCATCATGACGATGAAGAAGGGTGCCCCATAAGTGCCCGCTAACCCCCTTCTCTGTGTCTTTGGCATGCATTTGTGCCAGATGTTGGAATGTGTTGAGTGAATATCTCCCATTGGATAGTTAGTTGGCAATTGTCATTGGTGGCGTTCAGTGTGTGTCTGGTGCTGGACGATCGGCGTTCTAGTTTTAGGCCAAAGGATATAAAAATCAAATTGAATTAGAGTAAATCAAAAATTGTTCTTAGGTATATACAATAATCAAATTCAAATTCATATGCACACAATTACAAGTTATACCATTATACATATATATTTATGATTATTGTTGCAGCATGGATGATGATACAAGCACAACCATTGGCACCACCCCACTGGAGCCACTGGGTACGGTTATGACAACACTAGCAACGGACAGTGAAGAGAATGGGTGAGTTTATTTGTCTTGGGGCATGACTCTATCAGTGCTTTAGCTACCACGGGGTAATTATAGCACAATACAGTGGCTCTGGTGTGTAAAAAGGAGTGATAACAGATCATTAATATTACGCGGACCATTTCAAGTGGTTGCTATTGCTTTCACTCTAAGATGATTGTATGTACATTGTATATAGAGTCTGTGAATTGTGGCATAGCGGAAGCCACTTAGATAGCAGGCTAAAGGTCGACACGATCACCAAAGATTAATGCCTCATTTCATGCCCCAAACCCCTTCTCACTCCACTCCATCCATCAATATTCTTCTCTATATTATCACATTTGCAGCTTCTCGCCATCGTTGATGACCTTTGCCGCAGTGATGACCTTTCTGATAATGATTGTTGGCATTTGTGGCAATTTTCTCACTGTGGTCGCCCTGCTCAAGTGTCCTAAGGTGCGTAATGTGGCCGCTGCTTTCATTATCAGGTGCGTTTGCAGGATTAACTATTGTTACTATTTTTGGAGTTTAATTTTCAATTCGATTTCATTTCGACAGCCTTTGCATTGCCGATCTACTGTTTTGTGCTCTTGTGTTGCCCTTCCAGGGTTTGCGTTTCGTCCAGGGCACTTGGCGTCATGGAGCCGTTCTATGTCGCATTATTCCATTCATTCAGTATGGAAACATTGGCGTCTCATTGCTCTGTATTGCCATGATCACAATTAATCGATATGTAATGATTACCCACCATGGCTACTATGCACGGATCTACAAGCGACACTGGATCGCCATTATGATAGCCGCTTGCTGGCTCTTCTCCTATGGCATGCAATTGCCCACACTGTTGGGCATCTGGGGACGCTTTGGCTACGATACCCGTTTAAAGACTTGCTCCATTATGAGCGATAGTCATGGACACAGCAGCAAGACGACGTTATTTATCACAGCGTTTGTCATTCCTTGCATGGTGATCATTGCATGCTATGCCAAAATCTTCTGGGTAGTCCACAAATCCGAACAGCGGCTGAAGAGCCATGCCAACAAACAGAATTCCATACCAAATAATCTAAGGCCAGTTGTTGGAGCCAGTGGAACAAGTGCCAGTGCTGATAGTCAGACTCAGGCTCAAAATCAGGCATGCCGTATGTCATCCGATAGCAGTAGTTATTCCACAGATGTACCAGAGCCAGCTCCTGGTGGTGGTGTTAAGCAGCAGCCGTCTCGGGTCAAGGATCAACGCGAGGTGAGGGCCAAACGCAATGAGTGGCGCATCACGAAAATGGTTTTGGCCATATTTCTGTCATTCGTCATCTGCTATCTGCCCATAACCATTGTCAAGGTGGCCGACAATAATGTGGAGCATCCCAGTCTGCATATCTTTAGCTATATTATGCTCTACCTGTCGGCCTGCATCAATCCGATCATCTATGTCATTATGAATAAGCAATATCGCAAGGCCTACAAGACGGTGGTTCTGTGCCAACCATCGCGTCTTCTGCTGCCCTTTGGAAAGACAAATGGAGCCAGCAGTGCTGCAGGTATGTTTTGTGGTAAAGGCTTCCGCTTTGAACCGCATTGACTAAGTCACGGTCACAAATCGTTTCAGAGAAATGGAAAGATACCGGGTTGAGCAACAACCACAGCCGCACCCTGGTCTCGCAGATGTCGGCTGGAGGCACGGGAACATCAATGGGGACAACAAAGGAAGCTCCGCCTTCGCCCTCACTAACGCCAGCACAGGGCCTCGAGTTGATGTCCCGACCAGGACCAGATCTGATCACCAAATCGAATCTGCCTCTGCCCCAGACGCAGCCGCAGTTGCCACCACCGCCGCCGCCGCCATCGGTGACGAATCTGTCCAACATTCGATTGCCGATCAAGAAGAGCAATCACTCTTACATAAACAGCGGCTTCAACAACAGCAGCAGCAACAGCAGCAACAGCAACAACATCCCCACCACCACCAGCAACACAACCACCCCCTCCCCCATCAGCAGCAGCAGCAGCAGCATCATTTACTCCAATCCGATGAGCGGGATCGGAAGCAGTATCTATCGACCCTCAACTGGAGGCCACTCAGCGCCAATACGACGCATCACGATGGTGGGGGACGACATAATACTGGAGGAGGAGGAACTACCGTCCACGCCACCACCGACACCGCCAACAGTGCCACCGCCACCACCGCCATCCGTCAAGACAGCTCCGCCCAAGACGCCCATCTACATGAACGTCAACAGTCCGAAGAGAAACCAAACCTATACCCAGACAAATAGTTCAGTCAACAATTTGGCATCTCAGCCTGTGACGGGCGAGGCCCAGGATCACATGGCTAGCAAGGTGTCGGCTAAATTGCAATTTCCAAAAGACTAACGAAATGCTTTAATTCCAAAAAAAGAAACAAAAACGAAAACATTACACACACACACACACACCACAAACCAAACGTATCTGGTAAGCCGTTAATCCTTTCGAAGAAGCCAAATTTAAGGCATAAGCGTATATCGTATTTTATTAGATCGTGTATCGTATGCTTGTTTAACTTTATCTTTATATCGTATAAATGTACTTTCTAGAAATGTATTTATCGTTGCCCGCGTTTAGTATTAATCTAATACGTTTTTTTTGTAATCTTATTTTAGTCGGGCCCAAATCTGGCCAAAATCGCTATACAAGTATATATATGTATGTAAATCTTTTTTTTTAATTCTTTTTATAACATTCCATTTACATACTACTTATGTATGTATGTATGTGTGTAAGAACAGCCCAATGTCACACAGACACACACAGACACACACACACACAGCCGAGTGCACTTCATTCTGCTGCACGACAAAGACAATAAACAAATCGAATATGTAATTATGAATATGAATATATATACATATATATATGTATGATGTATGTACATACATACATAAACTATAAAAACATTCGGGGGCATTATTTTAATCAGTTTTAAATTCGGGAATCACAAGTTTTTTTTTAATACCATGCACTCAGGTAATGAAATAATGCATATGTATGTATATAAAGGTCGCCAAAATGCACCAAAGAGCACCGGTTTTAAGAATTTTCGGAAAATAATTTCAGATTATTTTGACTATTTTTCCTCAGACTGTAATGTTGGCGAGTTTTTAACGAATTTCAAAAAGTTATGTTTTTGGATATGCCACAATATTGTAAGCGGTCCAAGATCAGATTGATCACGTATGTAATTACAGTACATACATACATATGTAGACAATTGTACATCGTGAGAAATGCGAAAGTGAATTCATTAAGCAAAACGAACGATCCCCTCTCTCTTTTTTACTTTCTATGTCATGGAGTTTTTAATGAATCGCAGAACACGCCCAATGTCCAGACTAATACATATACATACATACATTTATCTACATACATACTATGTAAGTATCGATAAAAGGCTGGCTAGGGCGAGGGGGTGGGAGGTCGTTGGAGGTGGGGGGTGTGGTTAACTGTAACCCAATTTCATGAAACATTTTAGAAGGCGTTTACGGATTGTACATGCATATACATACATATGTATGTATGTATGTTTGTTTTGGCAAATACGCATTAAATGAACAGTTATATTTAAATAGAGATGGGAAGTGGAAAATTGTTTGGTTAGCGATGGTAATGCATTCGCTCGGATTGAAGCTGTCTTATCAGTCAAACGAATGGCAGACGCAGAACGATTGCAATTGCAATTGGCCGTCATTAGCAGTCACTTCGCGTCGATCATTCGTAGTGTTTGTTTTTGTTTTGAGTTTTATTTTTTTTTTTCTTGTAGGGGATTTTGGCTGGACTGACCGGATTAAAATATTAATATTATGGGCGACAAATGTGTATTCTGCACCATCTGTTCGGAGCGCTATCAGGCGGAGGATATTATTCATGCTACAACCTGTGGCCATGCCTTTCACGAGGAATGTCTTCAACGATGGCGAGAGGAGTAAGCTTACCCCAATTGATTGGGAGAACTACTGATCAAAATATACTGATAGGCATCGGTTTTCTATTTAGGTCAACTACTTGCCCTATTTGCCGCAGAAAAGACGTTCAGTGCTTTCAGCTCTATTTAGACTTTGAGGATTTCTCATCTAACAATCAAAGTCAAGGTCAGACATCAGAAATGTCCCCGAGTAATTCGTCTTCGAATAGCAGCAGAAACACCAACAACAACAACAACAGCATTGCTAACGAGAATAAGCCAGACGAGGGCGGCAGCGATGGAGCCAACAGAGAATATGAGAATCTGTTATATGAGGCGGGAATATATCGCGATGAGGTTGATTATCTGAATCAGCGCATTAGTACTTTAATGACGCTGAATTCGGACCTGGAAGCCTTGCTGCTGTTGCATTCCGAGGAATCGGAGTCAGATTAATCCCAAAGGGAGACTAATAATTGGGCTATGCGCATATTAAATATATACATACATATATTTAAAATAGTTACATTTGTATATCACAAAAATATTTGTACATAAGTTAGGCATTTCATATTTACATTTAAGAACAAGGAGCAATTAAATTAAACGGCCCCATTGAGGCATTACACAAAGAGTTTAGTCCAGAGTTCTACCACCCAAAGTTAACTTTATAAATCTAACACGCAAAAGGCCAGAATAGCGTCGAACATACCGAATTTATTATACTCTCAACTTTACTGACATTACATTACTGACTGACCCTATAAGACCGATCCAAGGCGTTTTTTCATTTAAGATGGTTACGTATTCTAAAGTTTGACCTATTTTTGAATGCGGAAAATAAAGCAAAGCAGATATGTATGTATGTACATATGTACATACATACAGTTTTTACAATCTATGTACAATTTGAAGGGTATGAGAAAATTGAAGAAATTTTTGTGATTTAGATAGGAAAACAATTGAAATACTTTGCTGAATACTTCCCTTATCTAAAATTTATATTGAACTCTTAGCATTTTATTGATTTCCAGACACAATGGGACAATTTGTAGCGTAATTCGCCAACTTTTAGATCAGTGGCAAACTATACACATTTTGTTAATATGATTTGCACAATTTGCTTTATTTTTCTTGTCGAATAAGCGATAAGTAGTCGATAGGTAATCTTTAAAGAACTAAGGTTCTACGTAGTTTACAAACATCAAGAGGTTATTGCTTTAAAAAAAACAACCTTTATAGACGGCTTTATGTCTGCTTTACCTTCTCTTCAAAAGTGTGTAAAAATTCAAAATTTTGTAGTAGCGCGCCGTTCTAGTTGCTGGCCACCCCCGCTGTCAGCTGTGTTTCATTTAGTGTGGCCGTAGGCGGCTATCTTGCGGACACCCTCCATTGCGAATTTCCAAACAGACAATTCTGTGTGAATGGCCAACTACCGCGTCTCTTTGTATCCGATTCAGAATTACAAAATAGCAAAATTGAATTGCAGTGCACTTAATATTTGCACTGTGCATCTGTCTGTGTGCGAGTGTGTGTTGTGTCTGATAACAAGATAATTAACCGGCACCATTTGATCCGGAGATCCGCTATAAATTGCTCTTTCCCCATTCTCTCGCTCCGGCTGGAGATTGCAGAGTAAGTTTACATCGCATTTACATTTTGTTCAATAGAATTTTGATTGAAATTTAATGTAAATGGCTTAATATTGCTTTGGATCTTGTATTGGCATTGTTGTTTTATTTTGTAGTACCTATTATCATTGATTTCGTTGTAATGTTTGTTGTTTGGTTTTTGCCTCGACGCCGTTGATTTTTATTTGGAACGGGAAATGAGGCTGAGGTCGTAGCCGGGGGTGGAATGAGGTAAAGCGTCTCAATAATTGCAATAACAATTTCATTTGCATCAGTGGCAGTGAGAGAGAGAGAAAGAGACACAGTTACCCAGCAGACAAAGATAGATGCGCGCTATGGTGGAAATGAACTAAATAAATGCCGTTGATTGACCAAAAAAAATACTAAAAATGAATTATCGTGGCAAATGTGTTATTTATTACGAAAAAATAAATACAAACGCGTTTAAAACTAGTTCAAAAAAACAAGAAGAATTTGAAAATTTGGCCAAACAACAACTAGAAATCAGCATACTAAAAGATACTTTTATCACAACTGGTCACACTGTATTCTGTATATTGGTGAATCAGTGAAGAGCAACCTCTGTGAGTCACTGTGATATTTGCAACGAAATGTATCTATATATTTAGCTAAAACAAAAAAAAAACATGAGTAATAAAGGCTTCTGTTTTTTTCTTTGACTCAATGATATTAAGTAGCTTCCTTTTAAACATCTGTATGTTACCCATTATCTATATTTCGTTAGAAACATATGGTGGGAAGATACAAGATGTTACAATTAAAACACCTGTTTGTTAGAAATGAGAAATTTGACGTGTTCAGCAGACAGAATTGTAATTCTTAGGATATTTTAGAATTAAAACGGTTTTAAACTGTGACTTGATACACTGTGCCCAGTCACATCATTTGGGGGTGGAGGCATCTCCATTGCGTGGTGAATTGCAAGCCTGTGCGAGTGTGGTGAGCTTGGTCTTTGTTGAGAAAAAAAATATGTCGACGCGAAAAAGATTTTATTAGTCAGAAAGTCTGGTATTCTTTTGTGTTTACTGGAAAAAGAGCAGAGAAAAACCGAATAAGAATCTGAAGAAAGTCAAATTGAGAGGCAGGTGAAGATTAAAGATTATGTAAATGCAGCAAGTGCAACAGTATAACGAATAACAAACAACTCGAGCTCTGACCTAGAGTAAGCGACGATTGGTTGCTCTTGGACAACGACAACGGCAACGGGCCCAAAGGCAGGGGAGAGAGGCGCGCAGCAGACACGGTGGTGGCGTTGGCGTTTGGCGACGATACAAATACAAAGTGAAACAAGGGGAAAGTCATCGTCAGCAGCAACAGCAACAAACCAGATATAAACACGCACACTAATCATTGATTCGAACTAGAACAAGATTAAAATCGAAAAAAACGGAGACCAGAACCATTGACAACGAAGCGCAAGGAGAAGACAAAATTTAGCTTAATATGGATAATTGCGACCAGGACGCTGGTTTTCGTCTGGGACACATTAAGGAGGAGGTCAAGCCGGATATATCACAGCTCAACGACAGCAACAATAGCAGCTTCTCGCCAAAGGCGGAGAGTCCAGGTCCATTTGGTCTCCAAAGCATGACCATGGTCCATGTGCTACCCAATGAGAATCAAATGGTGGCGCAGGCGCCCAATGCATCGGCCTCGTCAGCCACACCGCAACAATATCCGCCGAATCATCCACTGAGCGGCTCAAAGCATTTGTGCTCCATTTGCGGCGATCGAGCCAGTGGCAAGCACTATGGCGTCTATAGTTGCGAGGGCTGTAAAGGCTTCTTTAAGCGCACGGTGCGCAAGGATCTCACATATGCCTGCCGCGAGAATCGCAATTGCATCATCGATAAGAGGCAACGGAATCGTTGCCAGTACTGCCGCTATCAGAAATGTTTATCGTGTGGCATGAAGCGGGAGGCTGTTCAGGAGGAGCGGCAACGTGGAGCCAGAGCCTCAGCCGGACGGCCTGCCCCACCAAATGCCGGTAGCGGCGGTGGCGGTGGAGGAGGAGGAGGTGGTGGTTCAGCAAGTGTGGGTGGCAGTGGACAAGATGACTTTTATGCCAACCAGTGTGTCCCGTGACTTTACCATCGAACGTCTTTTGGAAGCCGAACAGCGGGCAGAGAACCAGAGCGGTGATCGTGCTTTGTCCTTTCTGCGAGTGGGTCCGAATTCCACTGTTCAGCCGGAATACAAGGGCGCCGTATCCGCCCTATGTCAGGTGGTTAACAAACAGCTCTACCAGATGGTCGAGTATGCTCGTCTCATGCCGCATTTTGCCCAGTTACCATTGGACGATCAGGTCATCCTGCTGAAGGCCGCCTGGAATGAGCTACTCATAGCCAATGTGGCCTGGTGCAGCATTGGATCCGTGGACGATGTGTCCTCTGGCATGGGCCACGACAGCGCCTTTGAGCGGCGTTCGCCGGTATTGCAGCCGCAGCAACTGTTTTTGAATCAAAGTTTTTCGTATCATCGCAACAGCGCCATCAAAGCAGGCGTCTCCACGATCTTCGATCGCATCCTGTCTGAGCTGAGTGTAAAGATGAAACGCCTAAATCTGGATCGTCGTGAGCTGACCTGCCTGAAGGCCATTATCCTCTACAATCCTGATATACGTGGCATCAAGAATCGAGCTGAAATTGAGATGTGTCGGGAGAAGGTCTACGCCTGTCTAGACGAACACTGCCGCCAGGAGCATCCCGGCGATGATGGACGATTTGCCCAGCTACTGTTGCGCCTGCCCGCCTTGCGCTCGATTAGTCTGAAATGTCTGGATCACCTGTTCTTCTTCCGCATCATCAGCGATCGACCGCTGGAGGATCTTTTTATCGAGCAACTGGAATCGCAGCC
Source organism: Drosophila equinoxialis (assembly GCA_018150345.1). NCBI lineage: Eukaryota > Metazoa > Arthropoda > Insecta > Diptera > Drosophilidae > Drosophila > Drosophila equinoxialis. The sequence goes on along the minus strand of JAECWI010000238.1, from coordinate 1,049,462 downwards.
ACCGCCGGGCCTGACCCTTACTCTTAACCCCGAATGAGAACTCCAGGAGTCGAATTCTTCTGATTGATTGTGATTGAGTTTGTTTTGCATTTCTCTGACTCCCTTGCCCGCTACTTGACTCCCTCCCTTCTTCCACCTTCTCCCCTCTCACGCCTTTAGCTGTCACCCACTTTGTACTATTACTCTAAATACGTGTATGTAATTGTTTATTATTATTATTATTATTAATTTTTTTTTTAATATCGATCTAGAAAATGTGTTTTCCTTAAGATATGATGGATGGATGCCTCCTCAACGTTTATTCTTAAGTAAACGAAAAACAAAAACAAAATCAAAAAAAAAAACATAAATTAGAAGAAGAAACTAACTTTGGCATACCGAAGTTTATATACTCTTGCAGTTCTACTCCGTCTGAAATCTCAAATTCATAGAAATCTCTCGTTTATTTTTCGGTAATCTCAAACTAAAATCGAATCGAATTTCAATTTAAACGCTTATTTTATATGTAGTCCGATTCAAAAATATATATAAGAAAATTCGATTGAAAAAGTTTTGAAAAATTGTTTAATTCACCAAATTCATTACGATACTTTCTGCAAGAGTATAATATAGAAGAAAATCCCCAAAAAAAGAAAAACAAAAATAATACGAATTGATATTGAAAATAGTTATGATCCATGTACAGCCAGACAAACGAACAGACAGACAGACGGACGAATGGACGGACAGGTATGGCATATGAATACTTTATGTATATACATATATATATATATATATACATGTGTATGTGTGCAACATATATACATATACATAAACCAATTGTAATTATTTTTTATTAAAATAATTGTACCCCCAAAAGTTATAAATATGAAATATATAAAAATATATATAACAAAAAAAAAAAAAAAAGAAAAAAAAACATATATATATATATATACAAACGAGAATCTCGAGCAGTTTGATTTGAAATTCAGTTAGCTATCAAGATAAATGAATTCCCCTTGAATATACACGCTTGGATAAATATATCTACACTCAAAGAAAAACCTTCAAAAGATATATGTATGTCATCTACACGATGACACTTGATGACTACAAGAGAATATTGCATTTTAATTTACTTACATTTGAAGAAAACATTGGGTCAGTCTTCTGATTTTGCTTCAACATACTAATAGACGTTTTTGTGTAAAGTTATAGACTAGCTGATGACTAAATCTTAAACACTATTAGGACTGAAGCCATCAAATTTGATTGTATCTACGCAGACAAAGTTGGTTTTAAATATTTGAAACGCCCAGAGAATTTTATTTTCTGGAACTAAAATTTTAAGTATCCTTTTCAAATTTTACATACTAAATTTTCATAAATTTAGAAAATTTTATAAAAAGTGCACTAAAACAAACTAAAAGGGCCAAATTGTCCGCCAAAATGCTTGTGAGAGAAAAGGAGCTTCACCATGGTGGCGTATACTTATTATTTTTTTGTTTTCTTAAAACAAAAGCACTCAATATCATAGCCCAGAAAGACGTTTGTTTTGAAATCAAATTTTATCTAGGAAAAGCCCCTAAAACAATGCAATTGTTAAGAAACAATAATTTACTTTGATTTACACATTTGATTTTTTCTTCGTGTGTAGCTTCTGTACGAAATATATGTATATTTCGTATATATATAGATATATCATTCATATATGTACATATATATTTATATAGATGGCAGTTGTAGTCGAAATCTCCTTGGGTCTATGCAAAGTTTGTTTCAATTTTTATTAAATTTATAGTTTTTCCTTTTGCTCTACAACTAACAAACATACAAAGATATTTAAAAAAAAAAATATTGTATTAACGCACAAAACTTAACTATAAATAGAATTTGTTTTCGAAAAAAAAAGAAAACAAAAACAAAAAACGAACAAAAAATTGCCGCTGACGACGCACATTATGATCCAAAAATAAACTATTTATTTGCTCTACAATGAACGAAAGGACAGACGGATAGACGGACGGACGGAAATAACGGGCGGACGGGCGTTCGGTTGATCGCAGAAGCTGGCATATCCCTTTTGGAAACAGTTATTCACTGCCATGAAGTTCTATTTCGAAAAAAATATTGTGTATAGGACATGAAGGCTCACGATCGAAAGCTTTTGAAAAAGCTTACCAATAGCTTGGGATTCCTGTAGACACACGCATACATTTCCACTTTACATATTGTGGGGGAGTAACTACACACACACACACACACCTATGCATACATACATTTTGTATGTACTAAATATAGTATTTATGGGTTTTGGCTAATCGCTTTAGCTTTCCAAAATATTTAATAATTTGCATAAATATTCCTCAAACAGACACCAAACGCGCTACAAAATGTACATAATTGCGTACGTATTCAAAATATTTGAAATGAAAAATGTTTCGCACGGAAAAACCATGAAAGCTTGCCAATAAAAATCATGTGTGGCCCTTCCCCACCCCCAATCCCTGACGCCTAGCCATCCTATTTCTTTTTTTTGCGTGTGTATGTATGTATGTACATATGTATTGGAAAAGAGTTTCCGAAGCAAAATTAACAATTTGCTATTTTCGTAGTTATGCGGGGGCGACGACGACTGACAGATCGTACCGATCGTAGCCGCTGACAGACAAATAGACAGACACAACTCAGAGGCCAACAAGTTGTTGTCATACAGGGTGATCACAATCACCACCACCACAAACTCCCCAATCACGCACAGCTCTCTGTCCAAAAAAAAAAAAAAGTTGTTGCATCTTTTCACCGCCAAAAACCAAAAAAATAAATAAATAAAAACAACAAACTTTGCGAATTGCACACACGCACACTTGCATGCCGCATGATCGGGAGAAGACTCCTCTTCTGCTTCTTCTGTGTGAAAGGTACACACACACACACAGCTCACACATACATTTATACATATAGGCAAGTAATTGTGTGTGTGTATGCGTGTACATTCAGTCAGTCAGTCAGTCACCACGAACAATCGCTTGTTGGCCAAATTCATATGCTACTCGTACTTTCTTCTTGCGCCACCCACTCCCACAGCTTCTTCTTCTTCTCCTCCGGCTACGTGTATGATTTTGTCCGCTTGTGTGTGCATGTGTTTTCGTGGGGGCCTTCTTCGGGCCCAAAACGATCGCCCGCCCGAGCCCCGATTCGTTCGGACTGCTGCCGTCTGCTGGGTCTGGCTGCTGCAGCACAGTTTTTCTTCTTTCTTCTGGCGGCTGCCACTTCTCTGCCTGCCGCCTCTCGGTGTATCTGTGTATCTGTGTGTGTGTGTCTCGCGGTCGCATTCATTGTATTCGACGATATTCAGTTTTTTTTTTGCTGGCGCGACATCAGTTTTGAGTTGGCTATCAACGCGAGCGGGTCTTTTCTCTTCGCCAGCGACAAACGTAGATATTCCTCCAATTGTTGTTTAATATAAAATATATATATATATATATATACACACACACAAATATATATCTATATATATATATATATACATATATTGTTGTTTTTGTTTGGTTTTTTTCGATATTTTTTTATTTTTTTCGTATACAACATCTTTTTTGTTGTTTTTTTTTTGTACTCGTTCAAAAAAATAAAAATATATATATAATATATATTAAAAATACATACATATATAAAAATAAGCTTTTCAACGAACGATTTACGAATACGTATTCAGACCTGTGTGCATGTGTGTGCGTGTGTGTATGTGTGTGTGTGTGTGTGTGATGGTTGTATAAATATATATAGATATATATATATATATACATATATTTCTTAATATTGTATTTGTATATGAAAAATGTGTTAAAAAATTAAAGAGCAAATGCAAAGGAAAAAGCCAAAGAACAAGAAGAACCAACTGAAAACCCACCGAACATAATCCCATTCCACCACCGATCATACATATCCGATCTGTTTCGATTTAACTAGTGAATCAGAAACACAACATCGGAAACGATATCCGTATCCGTGGAAGTGGTGGGTTAATATTACATATAAAAAGAAAAACAATTTGAAAACGAAATGAATTTATTCCAAAATATGAATTAGACAGACAAACCTAAAGAATTTTTGTTCATTCCCTTTCTCTCTGCCCTCCCCTCTACTGTACGCCCGCCTGCCCCCCCCTTTCTATCTCTTTGGCGTTGACGTTGACGCCGAAAATAAAAATTTTCAAAACATACTATTTTTAAAACGGATACGATACGAAAAACAGCGATTCAATTAAGAAAGAAAAAGCCAAAAAGCACAAGTATACTAAAAAAATAGAAAAAGAAAAAAAAAACCAGCGCAAATAATTAAACAGCAAATTAAAGTGTTATACAACAATTTTGAAATAAAATTTTTGGGGCAAAAATTTACCACGAACAGTTGAAAAAAATCGAAAACTAAATGCGGGATTGTTAAAAAGAGCATTTACCTGCACCCACCTGTCGTAGGACTTCCGTTTCTCACCTCTTTTCTACACTCTTCTTACCGCTCTTCTTTCTCTCTCTCTCACATACGCTCCGTTCTCTTTCTCTCTGGTTCTCTTAACTGGCTTTTCCTTGCTCTTGGCTAAAGCTTTCAGGACTTTTCCATAAATCTTTAAAAGAATCGAACGAACATATATACACACACCCACAAACACACACACACACACACACACACCCGACACACCGACACAGATGTGTTAAATCAGAGTCTTATTTCTGAAATCTAAATCTCCAATAAAAATCGAATACTTCGAATCTAATAAACAAAAGTGTGTGTGAATCCAGCAGTGTGAACTGGATCATCAAGCAACAAGGGAACAGCAGCAGCAGCAGCAGCAGAAGAGGAAGAAGAAGCATCATCTAGCGTGAAGAGCAGCAGCATCATTAGAAGCAGCAGCAGCAGCAGCAAATAGCAAAACATTAGCACATCCCAAATCCAACCCAAATACCAGCCACAAAATGATGATGGAGAACGGTCTCTCCATGGAGTATGGCGATGGCTATATGGAACAGGAAGAGGAATGGGAGCGTGAGGGATTGCTCGATCCTGCGTGGGAGAAGCAACAGAAGAAGGTGAGTCCTTACATTTGGATGTTTAAATCATTTAATATCTATATAACTAAATACATATGCCAACAATTCCAACTATAGACAGATATAATATATATCTATATAATACATATACAAATATATATATATGTATATATATATATATATATATGCTGATTCTATATTTTTCGATTATGTTTCAATATTTGTGTGAACAGCAGCAACAGCAGAAAAAAAGCTCAGCGCCCCATTTTAAAAATAGAATTCTTTTTTCATTTTCATGGTTCTTATACGAAATGTTTGAAATATGTTGTACGAAAATAGTTGTTGTTCCTACACAGAGAGAAATAAATAGAACACAAATATATCATTTTTAACTCGTGATATATAGATACATACATACATACATATGTACATATATCTGTCAAAGAAAATATTATTATTCAAATGCCGTTTCCGATTGACATATATATGAGAGCGAATATATGTATGTATTTGGCCAAGTTAGAATCAAAGTTGGTTAAAACGTTTCCCCAATTGTTTCCTAACATCATGTCATCATCATCATCATAATCGTCCATGTCATCGTTTCATTTATCATTCATAGATATAAAGAATGTTTCATTGGCTTACTTGTTTCTCGTTTTGTAAAATTGGGAACAGGGACACTCCCACTGCCAACCACTCACCCACTCTGCATCCCTCCCCGCCCCTTCTTCCAGCCACCTAGCTGAAGGTCATATCTACTCATGGTATTGCCATTCAATTATGTTGCTGTTGTTACCTCTATCTATCTAACTAACTATTGACTTCTCAACCCCAACACCCTCGCCAACATCATCATTATCATCGTCATGTATGTCTCAGTTTTACCCATTTGTTTGTCTGTTTGTTTGGTTAAAATAAAGCGGAAACGAATGCCGTTAGTCAGTTAGTTAGTTGAATGATTTGTTATATAGTAGTTGCCACTGTAAGTGGCAAGAGATAGCTGAAACATATAAACTGACAGTTATCTATCTACCTATACATGCATGTCTATATATCTATGACATGGCAAATTGGCTGGCAATACATACATACATATGTATATATATGTATGTTCTTTGTTTTGTGTCCCCGGTAGTTAATTAATGTTGTTGACTCCTCTCACTCACTTACCTTTCCTCACCTCTATGTACACTGTTCCTTTTATCCATAAAGCAATTGTTGTTGTGTTTTGTTGATATTGGTTTTTTTTTTCTTTTTGTTTTGCCAAAAAGTAACCTAGAAGATCTGACATTCACACACACACACACAATCTATATGTATGTGTGTCTCCGCTTTTCAATATTCTATATAAAAATATAATTTCTAAAAATTGCTGACACAAAAATTTGGTGCAAGGCTAATGTTTTTGACACGATGCCTCAACAGAAGCAGAAGCAGAAGCAGCAGGTAGATGGGTAGGCGGACGGGACGACGCTATTGACAATTAAAAATAGTCAGGCCAAAACGGACAACAACTGCAATTTACACCATGAGTGTATTCAAATGAATGTTTTGAGTCATTCCCCCAAACGAATGTCATATGTATGTACGTGCTAATGATGCCAATCAATGAAAATTTGTTCAATTCACTATTATCCACTATACTCATTCATAATCAATGTTAGTTAATTAAGTAATAATGAGAAAATGTATTTACCTTTGAGAAGATCCTTTTGACAATGATGATTTATTGTGGGTTTGGAATCAATGAAACGATTGGAAATTGAAAATCTGGAATGAAAATTCCATTTTAAGGACATTTTCTGTGACTTTTTTTAAACTTTAACCCCCTTGCGGATCCGCCACTGGTTTTAGTACGCCCCCACAAATGCACACACACACACACACACAGACATACACATTGGACATTGCAAATGACACAAAAACGCTCCTGGCCAAAGATCAAGCACGAAAGAAAAGAAAAAGGCGGACAGATCAAAAAATTGTGAATATTTTTTGATATTTTTTCTTGTTATTTCTAATGTCTTGAGCTTGACATGGTCGAACTGTATACACACACACACACACACAGACATTTGGATATATGTTAGTATGTATGTGTATAGATATATATCTGCATATATAGATTTCGTAATCGTGAATTACCAAACAGAATTCGTCATTAGTTGAAACGCGTAAAAGTTGTTTTCTGTTTACATTGATCGAATTTTGAGCAGGCGGCGGGTGTATAAATGGGATGAGGAATGAAGGGAGTGGGAGGGGAGGGTGGATGACTGGGTAGTGAGTGTTTTTGAACGGTTTGAGGGATGCGGCAGGTGTAAATATACATACCAATGTATGTAGGTGTAGACAATCGGACATCAGTGGCCCTATAAACATTTTGTTATTGTTAATTATTTGAATTGACTGCTCTCTCTCTCTCTCCCTCTTCCTCTCACCTCTGTTTGCGGGTAGGTGTGCGAGTATGTGTGTGTGTGTGTTTGGTTTTTGTGATTCAAAAGATGCGTCATACACCACCCCCTCCCCCTCCTCCAACTCTTGTGAGTGTTAATGAATGAGGATAACTTTCGGATGAGCCTCTGAACAGAGAGCGTTACCAGCAGCAGCATCAACTCATCTCATCTTATCGCATCTCATCTCATCTCTCCCACTGATCCCATTCGATCGGCCTCAACTAAACTGATTGGCGCCTGCGTATCTTTCCTTAGATGTGCGAATGAGTCCATGGTATGGGGCCGCTCAAATTACATTCGGCTAAAAATGGGTGTGCGAGAGCGAGTGCGTCGCACCAACAAGAACCGAAAAAAAAGAAAAAACGAAACAAAAAAAAAGGAAAGCTTTCCGCCAAAAAGCTTCCCGGTCATATCGAAAATAGAGAACCAACAAATAAATTTTGGTTTTATTTTTTATTATTTTTTTGGCGCGTGCGCATTGACTTCTTCGACGGATTGCCCAATCGTCTTGGCCAAAAAAAGAAAAAAAAAAATTAAATCATGATCATAGATCAGGCTGGGCTAGGCGTAAACCCAGACTCAGACTAGGCGGGCATATGCAGGCCTGGTCAGATCAGGCCACTGCCTGATAACGGTAATTGAGCCGAGCATTGCCTCTTTAACTATATAAAAAAGGAAAAAAACGAGTTACTAGCGCAGGAATGCTGCAGAAAGAGTGTGAGTGAGAGAGAGAGAGAGAGAGAGCGTGGCAGGGTCGTCTCTGTTGTATGTATGATGGGGAGGGGGCCAAAGAGAGTCTCTGATAGAGAGAGGCAAGCCTTAACGGAAAAGTAAGTGTATGAGTGAGGGAGAGAGTAGAGAGAGAGAGAGAGTCAGTTGACTAGCGGTAAGCCTCGATGACTTGTTTGACAACGCACACACAGAGCAGCTTCCTCCGCCTGCGCATCTCCTTCACATACATACATACAACTTCAATCTGTGGTCGGTCGATGGTGACTCTGACTCCCTGGCTGCCGCTTGGCCTAGTTCAACACGTTATTGTTTGAGTGGGTAATGAATGTGTAATCTGTCCCCATAGCAGCGCCCGTTTTGATCGTTACGTTACGTAGATGTTGCTGGCTCCGTGTGTGTGTGTGTGTGTGTGTGTGGACCGATTTGCATTAACAGTTGCATTTCTTGTTCTCTCTCTCTTGCTTTTAAATCTTTCTCTTGGACTTTTCCTCGCTCTCTCTCTTTCTCTCTCTCTGTCACACACACACACACTCAATTCAAGTTTTCCGCTTCTAACTTTACCCACTCCACTTCCATTCCATTCCATCTCATCCATCCAACTGACATTCAACTGCATCTGTTGCTGCATCCGTCTGTCCCATTGTCTCACGCACGTAACTGTAAGCTAATGGCCAATAAAGTTGAGCTTGTTCCATTTTCTCTCCTCATCAGTTCAACTTTAGTTGACTAACTTCAGTTAGTTTTTCCAAGGTTTTGACAAATGGATTGATGATCGTCTTCTCCTCTGATCTTTCCCTCTTCTTCTCTTGATTATAGCGGTGATCCATTGTCATGCATATGGAGGGAATGTTGCATATTTGTCACATCATACCCTACATAGTAGATGCATCCAAACCCTTCCTTTCTCTTCCGCTTCTCTTCTTCATCTTCTTCTTCTATTCTATTCTATTTATTCTAAGCTTAAGCTTTCCTTTTCAATGCACACTTTTGTCAATCTTTCCCCATTTTGTTTGTTTTGTAAGTTCCCAGTTTGTATTTGCATATTTCAACCTCCTGCTAGCTGTTGCATTTGTGGTGGGCGGGCAAGATTTGTTTATATGTATGCTTGCCTGGGCGTGGTGGTAGTATCATCATAATGCCATAATAATATCCAGCTGTGAGCTCTGAGTTGTGAGATCTCTGACCAAGCAATAACAATATAAAGCTGTAAATTTACAAGCACCAAGTCGAGACATTGCATTTGCCAGAGATGATGGCTTAAATCGTTATATAGAATTGTGGTAGAATCGTGGGGAGCGGTGGGGAGGTAGGTAGACCGCTGGGTCTTGGCGACCAAACGTAGACTACTCAAAAATAATGAAGTGTGTGCAAAAAAAACTGGTTTATATAAACTTAATATATATATATGTATATGTATATTGACTTTTCTTGTTTTCTCTTTGTTCTTTTAATGTTGTTGTTGTTGCTGCTTCTGCTGCTGCTGTCTGTCCCCATTCGGTGCAAATTAACTGCAACTGTCAGCCGTAGTTGCAGCGTCAACGACAACAACAACAACAGCAACCTAATGATCCCAAAGGGGAGTGTGAGAGAGGAAAGTAAAGCCTTGCCAGAGACTGGCTATGGTCCAGATAGTTGCAGCTGAGGTCTGCCCTAAATGGCTCTTCAATGACGCTGTGAGGTGGGGACACCCACAGGCGAGAAGACACGTGATCAGCTGGTTTTTAAATTCAATGAACCTTTTTTTTTCTATGTGACAAGTTTAATATTCTTTCTCGCAAATTTGTTGCACCTCAAATCGTAGCTTCCATCTCGTTAATAGGTTTCAAGATACTAATTAATTCAAATGGTTTTTTTATTATAGACATTTACCGCATGGTGTAACAGTCATTTACGCAAAGCTGGCACCGCCATCGATAACATCGAAGAGGACTTCCGCAATGGCCTCAAACTGATGCTGCTGCTGGAGGTGATCTCTGGCGAGACACTACCCAAGCCCGATCGTGGCAAGATGCGTTTCCATAAAATTGCCAATGTTAACAAGGCATTGGACTTTATTGCCTCCAAGGGTGTGCATCTGGTATCGATTGGTGCCGAGGAAATTGTCGATGGCAATCTAAAGATGACGCTGGGTATGATCTGGACCATTATCTTGCGTTTCGCCATACAGGATATCTCTGTGGAGGAGATGACTGCCAAGGAGGGTCTATTGCTGTGGTGCCAGCGCAAGACAGCTCCCTATAAGAATGTCAATGTACAGAACTTCCATCTGTCCTTCAAGGTAATGTTATACCCAAGTGCTTCGTCCGTTTGCCTGCAGGATATTGATTATTTTGGAATTCTCATCGACTTGAATATAGGATGGTTTGGCCTTCTGTGCTCTTATCCATCGCCATCGTCCAGATCTGATTGATTATGCCAAGCTTTCCAAAGACAATCCATTGGAGAATCTGAACACTGCCTTTGATGTTGCTGAGAAATACCTTGATATTCCAAGGATGTTGGATCCAGATGGTAAGTTCTGTCACCGCCCCCCGCCCCTGTCTCCACCCTCGCCAACCACATTACTGCAATGCGGTTTATTTGAAGACTACTTTTTTTTTTTTTGTTAAGTTAGTTTTAATCGATTTATGTATGTATGTATTATGCTCATACTTGACTTCTTCTTCAATTGCAATTGTAAAACATTATGGTAAACAACAACAACAACAACAAATGCAGATTTAATCAACACTCCGAAACCGGATGAACGTGCCATCATGACGTACGTCTCCTGCTACTATCATGCCTTCCAGGGAGCCCAACAGGTTGGAAATGTGACGCATGTACCCGAACCCACAAGACAATACACCTACGTCCCGAATAATTACAATGTGACTAAACTTCACAATGATACACTTAAATATATAGTTATATATATATATATATATATACATACATATACATACATATATGTATATATGTATTCCATTTTTTATTGTTCTATAAGTATACAAAAATGTTGCAGCATTTTGTTTGTTTTTTTGGAAAACGTGCAGCGAACGCAATTGCCCCCCAAAAAGCTTCAAAATGTGCTTCCATATATACATTCTTCATATACATTTACATATATCTACATATATACTGTTATTTTGCATATGTGCATATTGTTTGTTCTGCGACCTTGCACCCCGAAAACCCCCTCGCTATGCATTGTCGTCGTCGTCGTCGTCGTTGTCGTCGTCGTTGCTGCTGCCCACTGACTAACCCCGCCATATGAATGTGAATAAAGAAGGAGATCATGATGATGATGATGATGAAGCTTTGGCTCATTCCGATGAGTGACCTTAGAAAGATTTCGTGTATCATCTTGTGGTCCGTTCTGCATGCTGCGAATCAATGCTCAGTCTATTATGTGATCCATCCACCAATATTAACTGTTACATCTTTGAGATAAACTTCATACAAATTCTAATATATATAGGCATGACTTAAACAAAAACAAATACATACTAACCAGCCTGCCTGCCCCCATTAAGATCGAATCCAGATCAATAATTTGTTATTGTATAATGTGACCTAATTGAGATGATATGATGCCATGTTTATTTTTTTGTATTTTTTTTATGGAAAACTAACCAAGAGAAATAATACAATTCTATGTTTTGTTGCTTTCTTTCTCTCTCTCTCTTTTGCTCGCTCGCTCGCTCTCACTCTCTCTCTCTCTGTATATCCCGTGAATGCGCTGTGCTCCAACAAATAAACGCGAAAATTAACAACAACAACCACAACTACAACAACAATAAATACAACTACAAACAAAACCAAAAATGATCCCCCGTGTCGATAAACAATCAATCAATCACCACAATGTGATCATATATATATATATATATATATATGTATATACAGATTTGCAGAATACTGCTTTACCTGATGAACGTGCGGTCATGACCTATGTATCGTCGTATTATCACTGTTTCAGTGGCGCCCAAAAGGTCTGTTATGCACACACTCTCTCTTTTACACACACACACAAACACACACCCCCCACCCCCACCTGGAAACCCTTTTATCCTTATCAAGAATAGGCCATACTCTATCTGTATCCTTGCAAATTCATTTATTACTCGCGCGATTAGAAGACCTTTCAAAAAGGACCTCAGAATCGTGAATCATTTGCAAGGATATATGTATAAGGTTTGGCACTACACTACACTGCACTACACTATGCTACACTAAAATAAAACCTTAATATAGAGCACTTGCAAAGCACTAATCCTTGAGAGCTTGACTAATCTGCTGATTTGCTGCTAGCCAAATGCTTGCCTTGGATTGGCTTCTTTGTTTGTAGCTCATGATCCTGCTCCTTTCCGTTCCGTTCCGCTCCATTCCTATGTTTCCTACTATTTCCGCATCCGTTCCGTTCCGTTATGTTGTTTCCTGTTCGTCTTGTTGATTTTTGAATATTCCTCTTACCAAATCTGAGTTGATCCACCGCACACATGCTCATACTCAGAACGGTTGACCCATCAAAAGCATATTTAATTGACCTATTTCCCCCTTTCCCTACCAAACAAAATTTTGACAGGCCGAAACGGCAGCCAACCGCATCTGCAAGGTGCTCAAGGTCAACCAGGAGAATGAACGTCTCATGGAGGAGTATGAACGTTTGGCCAGTGATGTAAGTACCAAATTACCAAAACGATTCAACTTGAATAGCAATTCATGGTCGAGGTTCTTTTTTCTCCTAGTTGCTGGAATGGATTCGCCGCACCATGCCGTGGTTGAACTCCCGCCAGGCCGATAACTCGCTCGCCGGTGTGCAAAAAAAGCTCGAGGAGTATCGCACGTACCGTCGCAAGCACAAGCCACCACGTGTTGAGCAGAAAGCAAAACTCGAAACTAATTTCAACACCCTGCAGACCAAGCTGCGTCTGTCCAACCGTCCAGCCTACTTGCCCACCGAAGGCAAGACTGTCTCTGACATCTCGAATTCATGGAAGGGTCTCGAATTGGCCGAGAAGGCTTTCGAGGAGTGGCTATTGGCCGAGACAATGCGCCTGGAGCGTCTGGAGCATTTGGCCCAGAAGTTCAAGCACAAGGTGAGAGAGTGAATGACAAGAAATTGAATCTCTCATTCAACTGATCACCATTTCTCAAACTCTCGTTTGATCTAGGCTGATGCCCACGAGGACTGGACACGCGGCAAGGAGGAGATGCTGCAGTCTCAGGACTTCCGTCAATGCAAGCTCAACGAGCTGAAGGCATTGAAAAAGAAGCACGAAGCCTTTGAGTCTGATCTGGCTGCCCATCAGGATCGCGTCGAACAGATTGCCGCCATTGCCCAGGAGCTTAAGTAAGTTGCCTTCCAAAAAAAAAAAAAAGTGAGAATGAGAAATGTCATAACAAGATTGCGAACTAATTTATCCCATGCTTGCACGGGCAAACTTCCCGATCGTGATCAACTTACGTACGACAAAGTGTGAGGTTAGGTTGTATCATAAGATTTATCACAAAGATTCATATCCATGGATCATGCTTGATACTCGCCACTTCACATCATTCCTCTACTTCTTCTCTCATTTCCATTAGTTGATTAGTTTTTCTCATCGTCATAAATTATGTGTTAGTGTGTGTCCTTTTATTAAACGAATCCTTTGCCTTCTCTTGATACAGCACCCTGGAATACCATGACTGTGTCTCGGTGAATGCTCGTTGCCAGCGTATCTGCGATCAATGGGATCGCTTGGGTGCCCTCACGCAGCGCCGTCGCACCGCCTTGGATGAGGCCGAGCGCATTCTGGAGAAGATCGACATCTTGCATTTGGAGTTCGCCAAGCGTGCGGCTCCATTCAACAACTGGCTTGATGGCACACGCGAGGATCTGGTTGACATGTTCATTGTCCACACCATGGAGGAAATCCAGGGCCTGATCCAAGCCCATGACCAGTTCAAGGCAACACTCGGCGAGGCCGACAAGGAGTTCAACCTAATTGTGAATCTAGTGCGCGAAGTAGAGTCGATTGTGAAGCAGCACCAGATTCCCGGCGGCCTGGAGAACCCCTACACCACTTTGACCGCCAACGACATGACACGAAAGTGGACTGATGTGCGTCAGCTGGTGCCCCAGCGCGATCAGACACTGGCCAAACGAGCTGCGCAAGCAGCAAAATAACGAAATGCTGCGCCGCCAGTTTGCCGAGAAGGCCAACGTGGTGGGCCCCTGGATTGAACGCCAGATGGATGCGGTTACAGCGATAGGCATGGGATTGCAGGGATCGCTGGAGGATCAATTGCACCGCCTCAAGGAATACGAGCAGGCCGTGTATGCGTACAAGCCCAACATTGAGGAATTGGAGAAGATCCATCAGGCCGTCCAAGAGTCGATGATCTTTGAGAATCGTTATACCAACTATACCATGGAGACGCTACGCGTCGGCTGGGAACAGTTGCTAACATCAATCAATCGTAACATCAACGAGGTGGAGAACCAGATTTTGACACGCGACTCCAAGGGCATTAGCCAGGAACAGTTGAACGAGTTCCGCTCTAGTTTCAATCACTTCGACAAGAACCGCACTGGTCGCCTCACGCCCGAGGAGTTCAAGTCCTGCCTCGTCTCGCTGGGCTATTCGATCGGCAAGGACCGCCAGGGCGACATGGACTTCCAGCGCATCTTGGCTGTTGTCGATCCCAACAACACAGGTTACGTGCACTTTGACGCCTTCCTCGACTTCATGACCCGCGAGAGCACCGACACGGATACTGCCGAACAAGTCATCGATTCATTCAGAATTCTGGCAGCCGACAAGGTAAATCTTCACTCTCTCAAAATAAGTTGAACTAAATCCACATCATTTACTTATATTCTATCTTCTAGCCATACATTTTGCCCGACGAACTGCGCCGCGAATTGCCACCAGATCAGGCTGAATACTGCATCCAGCGCATGCCCCCATACAAGGGACCCAATGGTGTGCCCGGTGCCCTGGACTACATGTCCTTTAGCACAGCTCTCTATGGCGAAACCGATTTGTAAGCCCGCCCCGAGCCCGAGCCCCCAAGCACCAGCCCCATTCAAGCCCCTAGCCCGAGGATGTGGATGAGGATGAGCCCAAGGCCGAGCACCGATCCCCCCCAACTCAGCTCAGCAGCCGCAGTAGCCAGATCATAAATTATAAAATGATAAACTTTAATAATAATAATATTTAATAAACATAGTTTTATTATTACCTACACTCGTAACGCTCGTAACGGTAACTTCACAAGAATTTCAGAGAGAGACAGAGAAAGAGAGAGAGAGAGTATGATGAGAGAGAGAAAGAATATTTGTAATATTTTTTGCAGATTATATAGTATCTCGATGTATGCAGCTATCTATCTATATATAACACAGATTATATATATACATATATATATTTTTATGCAGAACCGATTGTTAAACTGGATACAAAACTGAAACTGAAAGAATGAGAAAACAAATCAAAAATGCATATCGAATATACAAAATCCAAATACAACAAACACACACATAATCATTAAATTAAAACAAAAAAAAAACAACAACAACAAAACACAAAAGAACATTATTTTTTGAAATTGATGTCAATAAAAAAACAAAAACAAAAACAACAGAAAAAAATATTTAAACACAAAATATTGACAAAATACGAAATTGTTTCATAAAAAAGTTAATTTTAGACAGTCTCCCATCCACCCCAAACGAAAGAGACAGAGACAAAAACAAAGAAATATTGAGAGAGAGAGAGAGAGCGAGAGAGGAAAGCGATATTGCGAGTGAATGAGAGAAAACAACATAGTCCAGGTGGAAAAGAAAACTGTCGGAGAGAGAGAGAGAAAAAATTGCATATTTTAAAAACGATTACCATCCAAAATTATCGATCATTGACAGATTTACACATCTATAACTGAGAGATAACAAAAACAAATACAAAATAAAATAAAAACTATTCTATTTATATGTATATTCTAGTAGCTATTTATTTAACGACAAAACAAAAACTAAAAGCAAAAAGAGAAACAAAACAAAACTTACGCGTTTTTCATACATATATAGATTTATTTAATTTATTTTCTTCAAACAAAAAAAAAACTTCACATTTCAGCGCTAAAAACTATAAATTTTAAAATATAAATGATTACAAATACATACACACATACACGTATATACACAAACATAAATGAGAAAGTGAAATAAAGCGACTATTTGGTGATAATATGTTTTAATATGTATATGTATGTATATTCCGTCGATTTCACTCGAAATGATCCTGTGTGGCTAAGGATAGGGTAAAGCTGAGGTGAATATGTTGGGCAAATAAAACCATTTATAAAACTTTGCTTGAATGCTGGAAATTTATTTCGATATACATATGATTTTTCAATTTCAATTCCGATAACATATAGAATCAATTTCAACGATGACATGTCCCAAATTCGTTTCGATTCGATTCTCTCTTGCCAATTGTTGGTTAGAATCTAGAATAGAACACTTTTTGTTTTCAAAATTCATTCATCTATGTGGCATATCATTACCATTGAGGTTCATTTCAAATAAATATATATATATTTGTTGTCCAGTTTTATCAGTTAACTCTTTATATACATACATATACAACACATGTGTTAGGCAATATATATTTCATTCTTTTTTTTGTTCTTCTTTTGTTTCATTTTGTTTGTTTAAACCAAGTTTTATAAAAGGCATTTGAATTCATGTTCTCCCGCACTGGACTGAAGTCAGGCATTAAGTAGGTTTTTGTTCCAAAGAAGCTTCATTTTGTATTTTTGAAATATTCTCAACATTCGTAGATTTGTTTTTGTATCTGATATTTGCTTGAATTCTAATCTATTCTATTTTTTGTTTTTCTTTCTTTGTTTTGTATTTATATACTCGTATATGTATATAAACATAAATACATTTTCAATGTTCAACAACAACAATTGAATTCTTTTTTTTGTTCTTTTTTTTTTTGCAGTACGCTGTACATATGGACGCACATACACATACATACGTACATATGTATAAATATATCTATGCTTAACGAGCTAATTTACAATTGTATCTCTTCCATCAGCAAAATATATATGTACATATATCCTTCTCAATGTCAATGTATATGTGTGGGTCTATTATATTAGAGTTGTTGTATTTTTGTGAAAGCTTTTCAAATCATTTGTTTCTGTTTTCGAGAATGGGAGGATTCTCTCTTTTGAGGACCTTAGTCTACTAAAACAAAGTAAAAAATGAAAAGGATGAGAAAATAAAGGATTAGAATAAGAACGAACGCAAAACGCACCTCGATTTGATGTGTAATATGTGTTTGTATTTAGCATATGATGATTGATTTTGTTGTTTTTGTTTATGTTTTGTTTTGCTGTTGCATAGTATAAATATGTACATATATCCTTAAAATGTATGCATATACACATGTATATATATTTTTGTGTGTATGCTGCTGTGTCTGTGTGTGTGTGTGAAAAGAAAAAAATGAACAAAAAAATATATATATACAATACATATATATATAAGTTAGGAATCTACATACAATCAAATCGTAACTATAGTTTATATAATTTAATTTCGTAAAAAAAAAATGCTTAATTCCAAGTTTAATTTTTATCCTTTTTTTTTAGGTTATTTTTGTTTATTTTTCACTTTCAATAAATCCATTCCACTACAGTTAATGTGTGGGCGTGGGGGGCTGCGGGTGTGCAAAGTGAGAATAAGGTAAATGATTAATAAGTTGATTTTGTATTGGTATGGAAACCAAAAGTCTTAGAAAAGGCATAATCCAGAGCCTCCTCAGAAATATAACCAATATAAGGGTGAGGGGAGGGAATGGGCTGAGGAGTAGAAATTGGTTTTTTTTTGGGGGCGAGGGGGTTTCTGTTAGGTGGTTGGGTTTTAGGACTCAGGTAATCCAATTTTGATAAGGTTTGTATATATATATATATATATATATGTATATAATGTTTATGCTATAATTATTTTGTTTTGTATTTTTTTGTTTTGTTTTTTTTTGTTTGTGTTGTTGTTTTGTTTGTTTATCGTTCCTTTTTGTTGTAGCTCTAGCAATTTTGGTATCTATAATACACGAATCGCGATCGCAATTTGAATGTGCCCAGAAAATCTAATAAAAAAATATATATATGTATATCATATATATGTTATATAATCTATATAAAGTTATAGTATATATATATATATCTGTATCTGTATCTGTAAGGTTGCAACTAATATTTAAGGCGTATCCAGAGATGATTTCAGAAACACGCCGTCTACAAAACAGCCTAATTACTTACGACCTAATCGTATTCATAACGTAAAATTTACAATACACATATCATGCTATATGTAAGATGGCTTAAAGATCTATGGTTGATTCTTTTGTTTTGGGGCTTTTACGGGGGTAGGAGCAGGGGGAGGGGGAAGGGGGTTATGTCTATCTGCTTTTTTATCGTCTCGCTTCACCTTGCATAATTTCATTTCTACATCTGTTAAGTTTTCAACTTAAGTCTTAGTAGATATCTCTAGTTATATAGTTTTAATTCTATGCCTAAAATGATGACAATTTTATAATTTTTATATATATTTTTTGTTTTCGAAGGGGGGAAATGGAATTTGTGATATCATCCATGGCCAATCAAGTAGCGGGAATCATGAATTCGATTTGGGTATGTGGTTGGTTGGGTGGGGGAGGAAGGAGGCGCGATTTGGATCGTTCTGGCAGTCGTCATCATCATTATCATCATCGTCAATCCTTGGTAGTGGCGGCACTTGCTCCGCTTGCCGCTGCTGCTTCATTGCCAATTTGCTGAGGTATGACGGTCAGACTTTTGGGTATCTTGGACATGATGGCATTCTCAATAAGTTTTTGTTGATGTTGCTGCTGCTTAAGGGTGTAGCTGCTGCTGCTGTTGCCCATCTTGAGGTTACTTCCGCTGTTGCTGCCACTGCTACTGCCTGTGGTGGCTGTTGACGATTTGGCCGTAAGATGGGGCATTTTACCTCCGCCGCCTGCTGGGCCTGATGATCCACCACCATTACCGTTAAGCAAATACTGATTGGCATCCGGAAAATTCTTCCACAGCCATGAGCTATTACTGTCAAGCGGATTATTGTTGTTGCTATTGACCAAAGCATTGGCCAGCAGTGGTGGAAAGTTAGCAACAGCAGCAGCAGCATTCACATTCTGTGTCGGATTGGTCAGTGGCGGCATTGGCTTGGGAGCAAGACGTGCCAAACGAAGATTACTGTTGGCACAGCCCCTCCGCCACCACCGCCGCCTGGCTGGAGTGTTGGCATTTGTTGTTGTTGTTGCTGTTGTTGGTGCTGATGATGGTGCTGGTGCTGCTTTTGAAGCTTCTGTTGCATCTGCTGCATTTGCTGGCGAGCTGTCTGCTGCTGCGCCATTTTGGCAAAATTCAACATTTCACCTGCAACATTTGATGACTGCTGCTGTTGCTGCGTTTGTCCCATTTTCGGCTTAGCATTAGCCTTGAGCATCTGGTCCCTGAGCAGTTTCTCGCGTCGCAATATGCACATGCGATTGTAGTCGAAAATGGAGATGAGATAAGGCTTGCCGCCAGACTGCACTTGCACCAGGGCCGGCAGACGTCGACCATCAGCTGTTTGGTACAGAGCATGCGACTTATTGGGCACTTTATGCTGATCTTCGAGTGGAATCAGTGTTGGTTTCCAACTTTTGCTCTCGTGTCGCTCCTGGGGTGTCAGTGTTTCTGGCAGAATGACAACATTTGGTGGTGGTCCGGATGGACGTGCATTACCACCGCCACCGCCCCCGCCGCCGGCTCTTGGCAACTGTAATCGTTTGGTAGACATATTGCCCAGCAGACTGGATGCTGCTGCGGCCATTGCCGCTACTCCGGCTATACTGGTGGGCCCCGAACCACCACCTGCAGCAGCAACCGCTGCACCGGCTCTTCTCCGCTGAAGGCTTATCAATTCCGGCGGTGAACTTAGCAATTGTGGCTTCATTCCTAAAACGCTGCTGCCGCTGCCGCTGCCGCCAGCTAATGGCAACGATGAGTTGGATAGGGCTGGCTTTAGCTTGGGCGGCATTGTGAGTAAACTAGCTGAATGTTGTTGTGCCTCGTTTTGGCTATTAAGCAATTTATTGGCCACATCTAAAATCTTATGCGGCTTTTCCAGAGTGGCTGCTGATGGCGGTTTGCTGCTGTTATTATTGTTGTTGTTCGATGCCTGTATTAAGATGGGTGCTGGTGGTGGTGCCGCCGATGCTGATGATGATGAAGACGATGTCGTTGCGGTGGTGGCAGTGACAGATGATGGCAAAGGCACAATCTCCACTGACTTGTTCATGCCCAAAAGATTGGTCTTTAATATACTGCGACTATTGGCCCCACTGCCGGTAGGCACAAGCGGTGGTGCATCCTTGGAGGATTGAATGTTTGCTGTTGACGGCGGAGGTGGAGACGTTGTCGCTGCAGAGGCGGTTGACTGTTGATGATGATGATGCTGCTGCTGTTTGTCTTTGGGTCGGGCAATTATTGTTACAGCGTTTGAGCTAAGCTGTTTGGTCAATTTATCAACGGAGGCATTGCTGAGTCGATCCAACGAAGAGGAGGGGGCATCTACATCAATTGGTCCCACTGTATGATGATGTGGCGGTTGATCTCCATCATCATCGTCATTAAGCTCAACCAATGGAATGACGGGCTCTGTTGCGTTCGGATTCACCTTCTCCGTGGATGCAAGGGCAGTTACCGAAACGGCAGGGCCACCACCACCACCACTGATCGTCACGGAAGCAGCAGCAGCAGTTGAAGAGGAACGCTTGCCGCCACTAGTAGTGGCCGATAAACCACCACAATGACCATGATCAAACGAATTGAGGCGCTGACGTACTGTTTCCGTGTATACTGAAGCATTGGAGGAGGCATGGGGAGACAGCACGAGATCCCCATTACGGTAATACTTCTCAAGTAGAATAAGGTGACGCAGGAACGAGCTCTGATTACCGTACGGCTTTTGCAATTCCTCCCACAGGCGACGCGTGGGCTCATCATATTGCAAGAATGTTTGCACCCGGGTCCATCCTTCGGGTGTGCGTTGACTACTGCTGCAACCGAATGGGACTTTGAACTGCACGCCAAGCTCTTCTTCGCCATGGAAGAGCTCTCTCATGGATATGTTGGGATTGCCACGCAAGACATTTGAGATATCCGATCCGGATTTGGAATTGGCATTACTGGATGCCGATGCAGCAGCAGCAGCAGCAGCAGATGACGCACCTGATGCAATTCTCGTCGATGCATCGCCGTCTACCAAACTCTGCTGTAGAATGGCCTCCAGCTTAGACATTTGCTTTATGGCACTACATGCATTATTGCCAGTGGTCGTTGTTGAGGAACTACTCGAATTGGAATCAGTGGGTCCATCATAATCCACCACCATGGCCATTTCCTGGTCATCAGAGGCAGCTAATGTTGTCGCCTGGCTGGCCCCACTAACAGGAATGACGGCAGCATTAAGCAACTCTTCGTCATCCGCCTCAGATGCCTCATTACTGCCATCCTGCAGATTGTGGACTTTGAGTAGTCTATCAAATTCAAAAGATTCATTAGTTCAATTAATTCCCTTGCAAGCCACTTTGCTCACTCACCTCAGGCGATAGTTCTTGACAAACTCGGCTTTAATGGATTTGGTGCTATCCGGCGGCTTCATCAGAAGATTGGCAAAGTAGCGACACAGCTTGCATACAGCTGTGCCCACTCCAAGCTGAACGGGAATGCCCATTTCGGATAGGGCTTTCTCCAATCGATCAGTGTCCTGCTGAAATGAAAAAAAAAAAGGTTTATTATCGGTTTCCCGTTTATTAAATGAGATCTTATCTTACCGATGTTATGTGATACATATGATTCTTGCCAAGGCGTCGCTTGCAGAGCACACAACCGGAGGATTGGATGACTGTATTGTAGTGGGCATCGCATAACCAGACATTTGAGGTGCCAGCTGGAATCTCAAAGTTAAGCAGACACTTTTTAACACTCTTGCGTATGCATTTACGCCGCAACGAATGTCCAGCCGAATCGCCACAATCCTTAATAGCGCAAGCTCTCTGTTGTTGTTGTTGACTACTGCCTCCTCCACCTGGCGGCACTTGACCAAATTCATTGTCCACACCATCACCAGAGTAATGCTTATCCGCAGGAACACCGGAGCCAGGAACACCACCACCACCACCAGTTTCCAAATGTCCCGGAGCCGAAAGACGTTTCTTATATGATGGAGCATTCGCTCGCCTGTCCACATGTCGGAAACAGGCATCACACAGGCAATTGTCCACCGTCAATTTCTCCTCATCTGTAATTTAATCATATATTTAATCATCTCACTATCTACGATAGAATGTGGCAATGGCTCACACTCACTGGCTAGAATCTTTTGTTGCCGTTCCACCGACTTAATCTGTCCCACATGGCAGGGTGTATCGTATAGCCCAAATTTGCCGCTACAATAATAGCATTGATCCTCGCACAGACGACCAGGATGAAACTTGAACGACGATGCCTTCTCTGGTATAAGGATTTTCTCCTTCTCATCCTTCTTGACGACCATCTGGTAAAAGCCATGCTCTGCCTGGCCCTCCGAATGTGATGAATCTAGGCGCAGAGAAAGGGGAACTTTTATTAATTACAATTGGTCGCAGTAGGTTCATACAATATATATTAGTTGATTAACTGGCTGATTGTGAGTAAGTTCGTGTGATGTGTGTGAGTGAGTGAGTGATCGTTTAGTCCAGTGGGTAAAATGTTTCGTATACAGAACAGTGAGGGAGCATATCAGAAAATCAAACTATAATCTTTTGCATAAATTCGGTTTGATGATAAGAAAATGAATTATAACTGACCCTGTAAAGCCTGTATATATCTTTATGGTTTATATCGCAAATGGAATGGGATTTGGATTGGTCTCTAGGTATGAGATTTGCTTTGAAAGGCAACATCAAGTGAGCACTGGAGGCTACTGACTTCTATTACAAGGAATATTTGAATGAAAAGTGCCAAATGAAAAGCGAATGAATGTTTTTTTTGTTCTTTTTTTTTTTTGGGTGAAGAGAAACACCAACCCAGTTGCGATCGGGATGCATTAGAATTGCTACTTAGGTGCGTGGCTATCGTTGTGTGGTTATTGTTGTTGTTGTTGTGGTTGTTAGTCGAACTGAAACGGTTAGTGGTCTTTCGGGTACCCGTTGAACCATTGGACTTGGTCGCACCTTCGTTCTGTAAGAAATCGAAAGAGAATAATACGAAAAATTAGAGATTGAACAACAACCCTTTCTTTCAGAGACTCACCTCATTTTGTATTGTATAGTAGGAGTCCTCGGCATGGGCACCATGCTGATCGTGAGAACGATCAGCAGCCCCATGACCGCGGGCACGGCCTTTTTGGAATGTCATTTTGAGGGATTGTCGTCGCACACCGTGAGCCGAGCCGGATGAGACGCCGGTTCCAGTGCCAGCGCTGGCCTTGCGTGTGGCGGCGGCGGCACCTCCAATGGATGAGGCGGAGGAGGAAGCTGCCGCAGAGGCAGCACCAGAGCCATGAATAACAGTACCAGTTGGCACACCGCTGTGGCCACCGGCTCCACCATTGCTACTTCTGTTTAGTTTTATAACTGTCTTAAGGGTTCCACTGGATTCCACATGGGTGGCACTGCCACCTCCGCTTCCCTTGGACCCATGACGTTTACCACTGTGCTGCTGCTGATTTTGCTGCTGAGCCTGGCGTGAGTTTGCCTCTTGGATGTACTCCTGACGTATCAGTTCGGCAGCCTGGTGAGTAAGCAGTCCCAGATTTTGCAAATGCAGCTCCTTCTCCTTACGCTGCTCATCATCAACTTCGTTTTCTTCCACTTCTTTGCCATTTAGTTTACTATTCGTTTTTTGCTCGGCTCCCACAATGGCCAAAGGTTTCTCATCCTCCTCCTCAAGATCCTCTTTGACTGTATCCACTCCCACATCAGGTTTGAGGCTTATATGGCTCTTGATGTCCAAATCAGCACCTCGTTTCGGCTTTTGTTCGGCAGCCACAACAGCCAATGGTTTCTCCTCATCCTCATCGTCTTTCATGGTTAATTGGATATCCAAGGTATCATGACTGCCCGTGGATGTGGACACATTTTCCTTATTCTCCTCTGGAAATTCATTATTGTCGTGCTGATCTGCCAATTGTAGATTTTCCTGATCTGTTGCTGATTCCGTTTCAATTTCAGGCTCGACGGCCTCGGACTCAGCCTCACCCTCGCCCTCGGCAGTTGGAAATGAGTCCACATCCATGGCCAGATCGCCATCTGAAACATGCTCTTCCTCGGCATCCATTTCATCATCCCCTTCTTTGACCGTATCACATTCGATTACCCCCTCCTGAAGACCATCCATTTGCAGACCTTCATCCTCTTCGGCTGCTTTGTTGCTTTCCGTTTGATCTTCAATTGGCGTCACATCCTCGTCCAACTCCTCCCTCCTCCTCTTCCTCGGCCTGAAGCTCATCGCTGGTACTCACAGCATTTCCACTGGCATCGACAACACCTTCACTGGCCAGCTCCTGCATAATCTCATGGTCTATATCATCGTAGGCGACCGCTGCCTCTGCCTCCACATGATTTTCGGCTGCGGTTGTTGACGACGGCAATGGCGATGATGGTAATTTGGAATCTACGTCCCCTACGTCTCTGTCACCATCTCCATCTCCATTGATCGCAAGAACGCTTTCCTCTGATGGTTCCACAAGGTCTCCGCTCTCCTGCAACTGTAATTCGCCGGCCTTCATCGATGTATTCGAGTAAGAGTCATCAATTTTTTGCTCCTCACTGTTAACCTCTAACACTTCTTTTGCTGCGTTCTTTGCTTGTTCTTTCGTTTCGTCGGTGTCCGTCGTCACCTCGGTTGTCACCGCAATTTCGATATCAGTTTGGGCGTGTTCTGTTTCGCCTTCGCCTTCCAATACTTCATTGTTACTTACAATTTGAACAATTTCACCCAATTCCGGATCCTTCTCAATACCCAAGTTATTGGCCAAGAATTCGGGCTTCTTGTAAAATTGTTTCACACTAATTGCGCTGACACCTTCACTTATCAGTTCCGGACTAAGCGATGGCGCTTTTCCCGCTGTCTCATTGACCGAAGTTGATTCTGAACAGGATCCAGCTGACACTTTTGCCTCCGGCTGCTGTGCTGCCACACATACAGCAGTGTCCTCAATTTTACCAGCCGCAGCCTTGGAATCGCTGCTTTCAGTGTCCACGGTGAGTGGTTCATGGCAGGCATGACCATTCGAGGAGGATCCAGCGGCAATTGAGGTGGATGTAGGCGTCACCTGTGATGGTTCCGCCTCATCAGCCGTCGCCTTGAGGGTCACAGCCAAGAGGGACGCTTCATCAAAGTCTGGCAATAGTTTCTCCTGTTTGATATCAGAAGCAGCAAGGAGCAGATCATCCATAGAGGAGGCCATGCTGTCCTTCGAATCTTCATCGCCTGCTCCATGGGATCCTGTGGTCGTCAGAGAACTGGTAGATGCAGTCTTACGCGTGGTAGAGCCGACACGTCGTCTCTTAGGCGGAGCCGCTGGCTCAGCAGCAACTACAACACCCGGAGATCCTGCCTTATTAAGACGTGTGGCCCGCGTTGTCGTCGTTGTGGCGGTGGTGGCTGATAATGAGGCCGTGGGAGTCTGCTGCTTGGTTATTGGACGGCCTCTACCTCGCCGACAACTTGCTGTGGTGGGAGTAGGCGTTGGCGTGGCAGCTGGGGAGGATGTATCACTGTCCTGAGGTTCCTGTTTAATGGCCACCGTAGATGATTTCGATGACGATGCTTCCTCGCCACCATCTTCATCGGCTGGCTCATCGTCCAATGGCTTGATCTCAATCTTGGCGTATTTGGCTGCCACTTCGACGTCATCCTCTGATCGTTTACGTTTGACTGCCGCCTCTATTGGGATTGCCGCCGCAGCAGCAGCAACTGTTTTCTTTCGACCTCGCCCACGTGCCGGTGGCAATTGTTGTTGCTGCTGTTGATGCTGCTCCGCTGCTGCTGTTCCCCCCCAAACCAATTGTTGACGATTTACGACGATTTCGTGTGATTCGCGTATTATTGACCTGTTCCTGGGCAAGAGATTTGCGAGTGACGCGATTACATGTAGTTGTTGGTGTAGTAACTGGTTCCTTTTCTTTCTCTTTTCTTTTTCCTTTTCTTTATCTTTCTCTTTTTCCTTCTCTTTATCCTTGTCTTTTTTGGGTGTCTTTTGGCTGGTCATTTTTCTCATCCAATTCTGCTGATGAAGACGATTCGCCCACTTCGACGGCTACCGCAGACTCATCGGCTACATCCGCCGATTTTGTGGCCTCTTTGGCTTCTTTAAGGTCTTTAATGGACTTGCGGCCGCGTATTACCGGAGCCGTAGAACGCTCCACGGAACTCTTTCTTAGACTTTGGCTGGTGCTGTTGTTGTTGTTGTTGTTGTTGTTGTTGTTGGAACTGCTGCTTGTCGGCTCTTCGGCGTCACCATCGCTGGCATCCCGTCTGGCAGAGCTTATACCAGATGTTGTCGTGGTGGTGGCGATAGTGGTAGGTGAGCTGAGCAAAAGAAGTGGTGAGGAATGCCGCGTTATTCGCACGCTTTTCCCCTCAGTGTGTGTAGTTGTAGGCGTTGACGTGGGTGTAGGCGTAGACGCTGGTGTCTTTGGGGTCACTGGGGCCGCCGCCTCTGGTACAGTGGTCTCTGGCGAGGCACGCTCTCCTCCAGTCATTGAAATTTCCTCACTATCGCCTGTTGCTGTTGTCGTCGTTAAAGGTGTGGTGGCCCGGTGAGCGGTGTTAGTGCTTGCCGCCTCCAAATCCTCAGACTCCTCACCACTATCAGCCGGCGTAGCGGCAATCGGTGAATCATTTTGGGGACGTGCAGCATTTTCATCTGCATGTGTATTCGTATCCGTCTTAGCTGCACTTGTGGCTGGTTTCCGGGTTGACATCCTCGACGAGCCGGCGACCGGCGGCTGGCCGTCACCTTGCGCAGCTGCTGTCGATGTGGCTGCTCCTATTTTGTCCACACCTCTGCCTCCGATGATTGTAATGGCTGCCCCAACTTAAGCACTAACTCCACCAACTTCAGCTGGATCCGCTCGGATTGCAATTGTGTTGTCCACTTCAAGTCAGAGTGATTTGGTCCCATTTGTTGATCTTGATGTGGTTTTATTACCCTGCTAAACAAGTATGACGAAAAAACAAAAATATTACTAATACGCCCAGTAAGCCAACGGGAACAAGAGGGAGATAGACACAAACAAACGAAACAAAAGAACAACAAAACGGGACAAAGAGAGAGAGACAGAGCAAAGGATATAGAATGACAGTGTTCAAACGTATAATCGAGATCACAAGGATTTAATACAAAAGTTGAACAATTCATAAAAATATGCTAGATCTCTAAAATAATTTTCCCATTAACCTGACTATTTCTTTCATTATTTTCTCATTATTTATTCTTCGTTTTTATATCCTGGCCAAGATATAATAAAAGATGAAAGCTGGCACTAAAGCTAGAACCTACAAACATGCTTTGCGGTTGGCAGTCAGCAGCAGCGCCTGTCTCTTCTCCCCTTTTGGCCCCCCTCTTCACCCTCCCCTCTCTATGACCATTCAAAAACCAGTTTTGGCAGCAGCTGGGAGCTCTTCGAAAAACTAACAAGACCAATTGAGAGAAGCAAAGAGAAATGAAGGAGAAACGGAAGAAACAATATACATATGCATAAAAGCAAACAACAAAGGGGCATTCCATAATTTTTAAAGTTATCCTAAAATATCCTTATCTGGGCTACATGTATATATATACATATATATCCGAGGGATATTATTTATACTTCAATTTTTAAATGCGACCCTAATTTTCGGACGAAACAGAAAGCAAGAGGAGCGACCTTCGGCACCAATTTGCAGCGATGCCACTTCGTTTTATGTCGGAATGGAAATGGAAATCTGAATCCAAGAGGAAATCGGCCTCCATTTCCATTTTCACACACGCACAGACACACAAAAACACACACATAAAATTATATACATATATATGTATGTATATGCAATGGGCATATTTGCTGAAGCCATGGCTGTCGACGCCACCACCACCACCACCCTCTCTTTCACTCACCCTTCTATCAATCTCTTGCTCTTTCACCGAACGATGGCAGAAAACAAAAACAGAAAACGAATAAAAGGAAACAAATAACATATAAAACAAAATGAAGATGGAATTATGTATAAACTACACACACACACACGCACACACAAATGTATGTTATACATTTATACACCATGCTCTCTACTCATGAGTGTGCAAAAACGTTGCGTGGAAAATGCATAGTTTGTAAACACTGGCAACAGGATGAAGAATCACAGTAGAAGAAGGATGGAAAAAAACGAGTCAAATTATGTTGATAATAAACTGAGAGTAAGGAGAGACAGCAGGCACCTCTTATTCATATGCAATTCAAGCTCAAGTATTTAAAAGCCGAATGTAAAATGTAAACTGGCAACCGTAAAAGAATTTTCACAAAACAACGGGGAAAATGTTGTTAAGAATTATTAGCAGCAGAGTTGCCACCAATACCAATGTTTGTAGCTTACGTCTCTTGCTCGCTCTGGCTCTCCCATACACATACACAAACACACATACACAAACGCACCAACAACAGAGGCCCATTCACTCACACAGCAATAGCCATCTCACACATACTAACTCACTCACTCACACGTCTGCCTTTAGTTTCGGCAAAAGAAAAAAAGAAAAACTGTGAAAAACTGTATGAGTAGCAAGCAACAACTCCTTTGCCTCCTTGATATAACCCAACAGAAGAGTACAACACACAGTGAACAAAAAAAAAAAAAAAAATAACAATAACAAAAACAAATAACAAAAAACAAACGGGAGACTTAATAAAATTTTTCTTTTATAACAACAACTATAGCGACAGCAAGAGCAGGCATGACGCCTAAAACGAACGGCACTCACTTGTCTCTTTCGTTTTACTTTTGAGTTACTTTTCGCATTTGCTTTTTTCATTGAAATCGTCTTGCCGTTCGCCGAGAGCCGAATTGCGGCGAAGTGTCTCGGGAATACGATAGAAAAACCGAATAACAAATACGATGAAATGAACAAAACACACACACACACAGAGACACAGAGAGAGGCACACACCATACACAAAACCGAAACGCCAGCGATGATACTTTTTACTTACTTTAATTCTCTTTCGTATTCATATGTCCATTTGCGAATTTTCCGCATGCGTTTTTCATTTTATTTTCAACATAAGCATAAAACTTCCAAGTCTCTCTATTCCTGCGCCACTGTCTCTGTTTTTGATTCTTTAAATATCGTGGTTGGCGCCAACTTTTTCCCACTAAATACGAAATATTAACTGCACCAAAGCAAGGAGCAGGAGGAAAACCAAAAAATAATAATAAAATAAAATGCAGAACCCGAACCGTTGTGAACGCAAACACGGTGCGAATCGAAATAACCGAGGCAAAATGGAGAGCAAGAAAGAGAGCGTTGCTCGCATCGATGTCGATTTGTGGTGGGAGTGTATAGCTGTGTGTGTGTGAGTGTGGATTCGCCGCACTCTCTAAGTCTGGCGTTCTCTGGCACGCTTCAGTCAGTCACATGGTAAACTATGAGATACTCTCTGTGCCCTACATATCGTCCAGTAAAAACAAACCCGAAAGGATACAACTTTTCATGTGGCTGTTATCATAAAATGATGTCGATTTTCAACTATTTTTCTCAGTATTGTCTTAAGAATACACATCCCAAAATTATAGCTGAAATTAATATCCGTAGAAATTGCTTTAATCTGTAAATTTATTTTTCTGTCTACCATAAATTTTTAAAGAGTTTTAAAATTTAAAAGATTTTTCCTGTTTAATTTTAATTCAATTCAAATATGTTAACTTCTAATAAACTAATTTATTTTTTTAGTTCTGAAGATATTTTCCATTTGAAATTACATCTCATAATTAGTTGAATGTCATACTGTTTCGCTTTTAACGACAGCAGAAATAGTTATTATTCTTTAAATTTGATAAATATAAGTATAAACAATAAACTTAAAGCATAATGCATTTTTAACGATTAGGTAATTTACCTGTAGGGCATATACAGGTCGACTTATGAGCGCGGCCGGTGTACGTGTTGTTTTTGCCAAATGTTTGTTGGCCTCTCCATTTCTCGTACAACAGTATTCTCTCAACCGTCTCTTTCTCTTTTGCTGGCGTGCATGTGTGTGTGTGTGTGCGTCTCTCTCTCTCATTGAATTGCTCTCAGACTCGGGCTGAAATTGGCCTGCTGTCTTGGGCAAAGGACTACCGACTATGAGTGTGAAGGTTTTTTTTTATGCCGGGCCGGATAAAGAGGGTGGTAAGCGGGGTCGGCTTAAGGGGTAGCAGTTAACACAAAAGACTGTATGAAGAGGACACAAAAAAGGAGCAGCAATAAAACAAAAATTTTGAAAACAATTTGAATTTGCATCTGGCATACATATCTCAACAAATCTCGTATTTGGCTAGGCAAGGCAATACCAATTTTGACATCAGCTCGGAAGCCTGAAACGATGCTATTGGCACGAAGATTTAGTACGTGCGAACGCACATAAACATAAGCGTTCGGCTGGATTCGGCTTGGGAATCCTGCAAGTGGCAGCTGCAGGTGTAGGTCCTGTTTTCATTTTTTGTATAGCAGCTTTTTGTGCCGTCATTACCTTACCCTGTTTTGTACATATATACATATGTACTTATGTGTGTATGCCTGTATGTACATATTACGTGTATCTAGGTTAAAGGCAAAACTTAATTGCCAAGAAAATCTACACTCGATTTCGATGGCGAATGAAGGGCAAAGGGAAAATCAATAGCCCTAATACACAATGGTCGACTGGCTGTGCATAATGCAAAACGGAAATGGGAATGGCTTTTCCTGCAAACTGGGTCAAGTGAATAGGCAAGTGTAGGGATCTATCGCATGTAGTATATACATATATATCTATATATACTCGAGGACATGCCAAAATAAGGGCACAAGGACACGGGGTGAGCTCTGACTTCATGATATCATTGGCGACAGCAGCGAATCTTGAATGAAATTCTGGCGCTATTGATTTAAGGCACATGTCCTCTTAATATAAAGTTCAAGTTTTGATCAGTTTATGTATTTGAAAAAACAGAATCCTTTTTGTGTTTCTTTTATTTTCATTTTGCGGTTTAACTGCATGGAATTTGTCATAATGACATTGCGATCTAGCAGTGAAATTACATGTACAATGGGTGAAAAACGAAATTATATTTTCGCAGGCTTTTCTTTTCTTGTTTTCTTTACTTTTTTCGCATTACGCCCACTCGATTAATTTCACCTAGAAATTATTACATATATGTATGTATGTATATACATATACAGTATATGTACATGGATGCATGTGTGTGCAGAGCGCTTAAATACACATTTACATAGAAACCAACCCAAAACACACAGATACTTTGTCTATGTGTGCGTGCGTGTGTGTTTGCGCTGAAAGGCAATTGGAAAACGTAATGGCCGACAAAATGCCACGCAGCAGCAAGGCGAAGGCAAAAATCAAAGCAGAAGCAGCGATAAGCGAATATAAAGAGTAAAGCATAATTTATATTAGATGTATGGTTCAAAAAAGAAAACTTCCGGCAAAGCCAAAGAGCAAAATGACAAATACAACCATAATTTCCAACAAACACACTCACACAAATGCATTCATATGAAAACCCACGTGAATCAGAGAGTATGAGAGAAAGAGCAAGTGGGAGAGCGGGCGATAAAGAGAGGAAAGGAGAGCGTCTGCAGCAGAGAGGGAGCGAAGTTGTTCTGAACAGAAACAGATCCAAGAGAGACAATGGCGACTTGCTTCTTTCTCCGATCGCGGCGAATTCATAGAGTTTTTCATAAAAAGCATACGGTTTATTTATTTGGCTAATGGTAAATGTTTGACAATTTTCCTTACACAATTTTCGCCATGTGGAAATCGAAATGACGTGGTATTTGTGTGCGTGTGTGATTACACATACACACACAAGCATACAAAATGCTTACATTTGAGGGGGGAAAATTAGTTACAAACCAGAACAAGCTCTTTCTGTACGTTCTCTCTGCCTCTCTCCATCGCTCTCTCTCTTTTTGGCCTCTGTCTTTCTTCCTCTCTTTTGTCTCTCTATTCTTCGCCTTCGTTATGTCGCGTCATTCGTTTTGTGTACGCCATATTGAATTTTTTTCAATAGGCAAATACTTTGCCGTTTTTCTTGCCGTTTTTTATGAAACAATTCCTGGTTTAGATTAAATTTTTTGCTTGCATTTGTTAGTTTGTTATATAAATTACATGTTTTAAGCAAAAAATAGGCGAATTTAAGCATTTTTAAGGATGAAAAACCAAAATGAAAATTGTCATCATTAGGGCTGTTGCTCTCATTCACTCCCTTTACCCTCTCTCATTATCATCATCGGTCTACCCTATGGGTGTGTGTGTGTGTTGTGCAAATATGGATAACAGTTTGTAAATGCATGAATGTACATACATATGTATGTATATATGTATGTATATACATACTTATATCGATAGATATAAACATCTGCATTTACATTTTATAACATTTATGAACAAAGAATTTTATATGTACCAAAATCTATACATACATACATATGTATTTATATATGTATTTACATGTACATATGTACGTATGTACGTATGTATATATTATTAATTATTCGACATGTGTACAGGTACAGTTTGATGTACTACATACATACATACATATGTATGTACATACATATGTATATCTATGCCTACAAATGTCAATTTTTAGTATTAAAAGATAGGCAATAAATTGAGCAAACAAAAGTTTGATTACAGGAGACCAAAGCTTGTCCAGGAGTTCAAATATTAGTGTGGAACTCGATAATAATATTTAAAAATTAATCGATTATGGTAGGGTATTCAAATGCATAATTGTGGAAATTATATTGACGATAGTTTTACAGTTTATTAATATGTATGTATGTTTATACATATATGTATATGTATATATTTTGAAGATAAGAATATAGTTATTGTCATTGGTGTATTTTAGTAGCAATCCAAATTTAAAAGCGAATCACACGCTTGTTCAATTAAACACATTCAACGGATCCTTTGTTATATAACTAAGCAGTTAGGACTAAAAAAGTCCTCGTATAGAAGGAAGGCCAGATCAGAGAAATGTTATAACAATTAACCCAAATCAAGATATTTTAATACTGGAAATTTCGTCATTAAAGAACAAGATAATTTATTCTTAAATATGATAAACCGACTCTAATATTTCCACTACCATAAATACTACTATTTGCTTATTTTGAACAAAAATAACAATGTTAAAAAAATGTTTAGCTATTTTAAAACTGGATTTATTGACAGATCCCGGTAAGGAATATAATAGATAAAAAAAGGTTGTCGTGAGTCGTGAGTGAGTGCAAACAAATGTCATCTCTAGTCATATGTTTTGAAACGTGCCGATATTTGCCCAAAATGAAATGCGTTAGGAAATTTTCGAAAGGCGTTGCAGCAGCTGATTAGTAAACAAATTTTGACTTCGTTTAAGTTTCGGGCTAAACAATGTATCTAAAACTACTCTGTGTGATTCTTTACATCGGCAGCTGTTTGGCCAATGTTGACGATACATCTGTATTGCCCGAGGGCTTCGTGGATGCCACCCAGAGATCAACACACACCAATAATTGGGCTGTGCTGGTGGATGCCTCCCGGTTTTGGTTCAATTACCGGCATGTTGCCAATGTCTTGTCCATTTATCGTTCGGTGAAGCGCCTGGGCATACCAGATTCTCAGATTATATTAATGATTGCCGACGATATGGCCTGCAATCCACGGAATCCGCGTCCTGGCCAAGTTTACAATAATGCCAATCAGCATCTAAATGTCTATGGCGATGATGTGGAGGTCGACTATCGTGGCTACGAGGTGACTGTTGAGAATTTTGTTCGTTTGCTAACAGGACGTACACAGAATGGAACCGCCCGCTCAAAGAAGTTGCTATCAGATGCCGGTAGCAATGTCTTAATCTATCTTACTGGACATGGTGGCGATGGATTCCTCAAATTCCAAGACTCGGAGGAAATCACTAGCCAAGAGTTGGCTGATGGCATACAACAAATGTGGGAAAAGAAAAGGTTTGATTAAACAGAGAGCTAATAGTTTTCAGCGTTGATTCTAAATTGATTTTGCATGTCCTTTTTTTTCATTTTCATTCAGATACAATGAGCTCTTCTTCATGGTAGATACATGTCAGGCGGCATCGCTGTACGAGAAATTCACCTCGCCAAATGTCTTGGCTGTGGCCAGCAGCTTGGTGGGCGAGGATTCCCTGTCGGTAGGTTAAAGAGAGAAATGGCTGCTAGCTAGGTAAAGCCTAGGATATTGATTATAGCTTTCTGTTTCTAGCATCATGTTGATCCCTCCATTGGTGTTTATATGATTGATCGCTACACGTTCTATGCATTGGAGTTTCTTGAAAAGGTTCAACCATTCAGCAAGCGTACGATTGGTGACTTTGTGAGTTCACATTTGAAACCTTTTGACACAATTAATCAAACTTTGTTCTCTCAGCTGCAAGTGTGTCCCAAACGCGTCTGCATATCGACTGTGGGAGTGAGAAAAGATCTCTATCGGCGCGATCCTAACAAGGTGCTCATAACCGATTTCTTTGGTGCCATTCGTCCTACTCGTGTTTCCACCGATCGCATTAATGTCACTCTAGCGAATGAAGAGTAAGTTGAAAGAATTTAAATATATTATGTATTTACCTATGTTTATTATATATTTCTTTCTGTTGTAGCGATTTCATTGTAGGCACTGCCGTCAGCAAGAAACCATCATTCCGTATCAATTTTGAGCCACAATTTCCAACAAAATTTTTCCAATTGAAAAAATTGAGATCCATGTGATAATATTAATTTTTATTCGTAAATACATTTCATTTTCATTATTAATACATTGTGTAATTTATTAAATTTTATATAATGTGATCTCGAATCGTGCTTTAAAAATTCTCAATTAGGGGCACACACACACAAGTACGTTTCCGTCTTGTTCACTTGTGTCCTTATTGTGCCCCCGTTTTTCATCATTTTGCTTTACTTTTTTGTTGTTGTCGTATTTGCTAATGTTTTTTTGTTTTTCTTTTTATTTATTATTATAATTCTGTCATTCTGTCCTTACAATGTTTATGTTAAATAATATTGTTTTCATTATAATTTCGTTTCTCTTTGTTTTTGTTTTTTTTTTTTGGTTTTTCTGTTTTTATTTCTTGTTTCTACTATCAATCCATCAAGTAACATTCATATCAAATCCAAAAATAAACAAAAACCATATTGTATATGTACTTATATAAAAAGGTAAAAGTTCGAATCGTCGACCTCTACATAGAATTAGAAATGCACAAAAAAACAGTTTATATATATATATATATATATATATAATATATATGTAGTTATCATACATTCATCCATCCACAATCAATCCATACATAATCATTCATATACATATACGATGGTGAGGGTGAGGGGTGAGGGTGGGGGTGGGGGTGAGGGTGACATAGGGGAGTCTAAGGGTACAATTAATTTAATATATATTCTCAATTTACTAATACACACAAAAAATATCATCCCAATTATATAATTTCTCAAGAGTTTTCCTCCGTTTCTCTATTTGCCTCACATTTTGTTCGTTTTTTAGAAGCGATCTACCCACCAGTTGACGATTCATTAACATATATATTTCTTAATATGGAAGGATCTACTTCGTTATATCTTGTTGTTGTTGTTGTTGTTGTTCTGTCATTTGTCATATCTATTGACTATACATTATATATATAAATTTTTTGTTTTTGTTTTCTTTTCATTAGCATTGCATCAGTCCCATTATTTGAGTTGTAGGCTTCGTTTTTTCTTTTAATTACTTTTTCCATCCATTTTTTTTTTTGGTTTTGACATTTTTTTCTGTTCTTTTTTTTCCTCGTTTGTTCAAGATCAAGATTAAGCACCATAATAAGTTCATACGGCATTATCCACATTATTTTTTGTTTATATATATTAACTATCTGTATATAGACTATGGGATTTTTCACATACATATGTACATAATGTTTGTATGTATGTATGTACATGTATATGTATATAAAGAGGGTTGTGGGTGTAGAGTATGGTGAGCTGTGGTGAATTGTGGTGAGTTGTAGTGGTGTATGGGGGAGCGAAATTGACTGGGAGAACCGAAATTGAGCATTAGTCAAAGGCGTTCGATTGGCGTTTCATTCTCTCGTTTTCGAGTCCTTTTTACTTTTTCTATGGTTTTAAAATTAGCTAACTATAGAGTAATGTAATGTTTGTTGTTGGCTAAGAGATGGGAAAGGGTTATAATGAGAGGACGGGTTAAAAATACATAAGCCGATTTCGATTCCAATTCTATATTTACAAAGATATAAACCCTTATATATCTGTTAATATATATATAATATATACTATATTTCTAGCTGCATTTCTGGCTCCGAT
Organism: Drosophila equinoxialis; assembly: GCA_018150345.1. NCBI lineage: Eukaryota > Metazoa > Arthropoda > Insecta > Diptera > Drosophilidae > Drosophila > Drosophila equinoxialis. The sequence goes on along the minus strand of JAECWI010000238.1, from coordinate 1,012,587 downwards.
CTGATAACGAGAAAAATTAAATTTGTTTTTTTGATTGGGGGACTAGCAGGAGGAGGAGGAGGTATTGGGCCGGAGTTTGGGGGCGTGTTTTTGTTTAAATATTACATTTTAAAGTCCTAACACTTATTCACTTATTTGTTAACACGCTGTGCAAAAATATTTGATCATTTCGTCTTCTGCTTTTGTTTTTTTTTTTTTTTTTGGTTTTTCTAGTGTTTTTTTTCGTTTTGTCTACAAAAAATGTTAAATTTTGTTATTATTATTATGCATACAAGTACGTATCGTATTTCGTTTTTTTTCTTTATTCTTATGTTAAAAAACTTTTACTAGAGTTAGAGACACAAAAAAATGAAGCAAAAAAAATACACAAAAATCATATATTGTTAAAACCAAATATTTATCAACTAAAAGAGATTGAAAAAATCTTTTTGAAGGCAATTTGATGTCAGACTCTTGCTTTTCGACATTTCTCATTTATTTGTTTATCTTAGCTTTATGTATATATATATATATATTTACCGTTATTTTTTGTTAAACTTTTCATATTTTGTGTGTGTGTGAGTGTGAGTGTGAGTGTTTGCGTCTGTGTGGGTACGAGGGCGTGTGCGCAAAAGGCGTAGAGAAAGTGTGTGAAATGGTTTTTTTTTTTTTACTATCTACAAACTATTGTCGTTTCGTTCTTCGTTTTAACCGTTATATGTTATGCATGTATTCATGTATATGCGTATATGCGTATGTATGTGTATAGTAAATTTATGTATGCATGTTTTTTTGTTTTACTTTTAATTTGTTTATTAGTATTTCATAGATATTTCCAGGGTCTAATCAAATCGTACAAGTGCTGCAACTTAAAAACCTTAAAAACTCGTTTTTCAAAATTGACTACGTTTTGGAAAGTACGTAATGTAATATATGTTTAAATTCAGTACTAAAATGCCCTCGGACTTTATAAGAATGCATTATTCCAGGTGAAAACGTTCGAATGAACATAATAGTTCAATAATAGCCTAAAGCAGTTGCGAATTACAAAAAAAACTTCTGAACTTGACTAGACTGAATTCTTTTGAGAATTGAGAATTGCTTGCATTCTGATAGATAAGCAAAATATAGTGTTTCAATTTAAATAAACATCAAAATTAAGATTAAGATTTAAAAAATGTCGTCCTTAAATTCATATTTTTGAATTAGTCAGCATATTGTTTCATCAACTCGTAAATATATGTCTGGGTAAATGTTTCAATTTGAATGAATGAATGTTTCATTGAATTACGGAAAACTAAATATGCTATAAATAAATCAAAAATTCGCATATTTCTTTACAAAGAAGATCCATTCAAGAGTAAATAATTTTAATGGGGCTCTCAAAGTTAAAGTTGAAAGAAAGAAGAAGCCCTTCATTCATGACAATTAATGATATACTTCATCTCAAACAAATGCTAGCATTTTTCGAATCACTTTTCTGTTTTCTGTGCTAACACGACGTATGATTTCTTTTTCCATTCAACCCTTGTCTGTCTTATACGGCTTGCTTTGTTTCATATGCTTTGTCTTATACGCCATTCGCAGTTTGCTTTGAAAAATGTAGTGCATACTTTTAGGCTTCTACTTTCTGGCGCATAATAATAAGTAAAGGATCAATTTGTATTGGTTTTGTTAGATGTTTAATTGGAGTGGATAAAAAATTCAAGAGCCCCCTTAATCGAGTAATAGTTTTTAAATTGGTCAAAAGATCTAAGAGAAATATCAACAACAAAATTATATAGATTATAAGTACTATATAGTACGAATAAGTATTCCACTATAAAGTGCTGAGGAATTTCATTAATATTTTGGCCATGTATTGATATATTTGCATTCGCCGGATAGCACTTAGACAGTACAGTCTGCACTCAATAAAGATAACGAACACAAAAATTGAAAAATGGCAAGCAAAAACAAGAAAGAGACAGAATAAAAAAAAAATGCAAAATAAACAAAAACTCTTTTAAGAATTACATTTATTAAAAATGTTTTGTTAAAAAAATGTATACAGACAGCAAAAAAATCAACAAAATTAATACATTTACAAAATAAAACGTAGTACGACGATATCGATAACAAATCGGGCATCAATATCGGCCATAGGCGATAGGTGTATATACATATATATGTTGTATATAACACATATATGTTTCATGTATATATATATATATATATATATTTGATGTATGCATAAATGAGGGACAGGTAGGGGGTAGGGGGCTTTCATGGGGGTTACGACAATTTACGATTACGAGTGATCTTCAAAAAAAAAAAAAACGAAATATAATGAACCAAAAAAAAAAAAAAAACTTAATAATTATAATTTGTTTTCCGATGTATGTACTAGGCGTAATTTATGTGTAGTATATATATATTTGTGTATATATGTATTTAAAAAATCATATGAATAGCTATAATTATAATTAGAGTTATGTGTGTGAGTGTATGTGTGTGTGTGTGTGTTTGTGTGTGTGTATTCTGCATATATATGGTACAGATATATATATATAGGATGTATACATATATATATTTCATATATATATATATATATTTGAAACGTGATAATGCGCACTTAATCTTATGCATAGTTTTGTGGTGGTGGATTTTTTGAAGAGACTGTGTGTATGTTGGTAGGGAGAGAGAGAGAATAGTAAATCTGAACTGATCAGCCCTACGATCCTTAACTAATTATCGGGTGAAGAAGCAAGAATGTGAACCTACATATATATGTATGTATGTACTGTGAGTGTGTGTTGTTGTTGTGTGTGTGTGTGTGTGTGTGGAGCTGTTTTACATAATGCCATGGTAATAATTTAAAGTTGATTACGCAACACGATTTGATATACCTAGAATTGTTTGCATGGTTTATTATCCTTTTTAATGATGACAATGACGATGATGATGATGATGATGATCATGATGATGGTGATGATTAATATGAAGGGCCATAACTTCCTCGCCCGATCTTTCTTTCCTTAGCACAGCTGTGTTTTGTTGGCTGCCAGCCTCCCTGTCTGTCCGTCTGTCTGTTTGTCGGTCTTGTCCTGCCTGCCTGCCGGCCCGCCCTATCCAACCGTATCCTTCCCTCAATCTATATGTGAAATTTCTCTACTAGACTTATCGCAATGTTTACATAATAAACTAAACTAGCTACATGGACTACTATTTATACTTTATCTGGTTGATTTTCTTTGCTTTCATTTTATCCTTTCTTCTCTATATATATGTATGTATATATGTATGTTTGTATGTATGTATGTATATAGATCTGTGTGTGGGTTTAAAAAAAGGACATACATATGAGCCATTGGGCTATATAGAGCTGTCTGGCATTGTGGCTATAATGATAAACATTACAAATATTCATTATACTTAATTTAAGAATCATTATACCATACATTGTATATGTATATGTATGTGTGTGTATGTGTGTGTGTGTGTGTGTTTGTGTGTGTATATATGTATATGTTAACACTTAAACTAAGACATTTTCTTTTTTGTTTCTTTTTTTCATTTCTTTTTGTTTATAATAATCATTTTAATATATATAAATTTTTTGTTTGTTTTGTTTAACGCGCCGTGCCGTGAAAAAAAACACACACACACATTTGGGTTACAAAAAAAAAAAAAAAAAAAAAACAATATTTTGTTAAAATTATTTTGATATTTTACAATAGTGTGTGTGTGTGTGTGTCAGGAGTGTGACTACTGTAGTACAGGGTGTATTTTTCTTTTTTTTTTTGAGTTTTTCATTTTGCCCTTAATTTTTTTTCGGTTCAACAATTAGACACAAACGAAAAACGAATAAAGCTGCATTCAATTTTTGTTTTCATTGCAGTAATTAATCATTAATTAATAATAAAAAATAGGCATTTATATATATATAAGTAAGTATATATGTATAGATGGATGTGTGTGTGTGTGTGTGTAGAGTGTTTAATTGTAAAAACATGCTTTTTCGCTTTTCTTCTTAACATTTTTTACTCCTCATTTCTTTTGCTTTGATTTGCTTTCTCCATTTTCTCTGATCTCCGTTTCCGTTTTCCATTCGGCTCGTTTGTTTGTCCTGTTCCATCCTTCTCCTTTCCCCTTCAGCTCCTCATCCGTTTATCGTGTGTTTGTGTTTGTTTTTTTTAAAGTGTTTAATTCTAAAATAATTCAGTCATCAGGTAACATTGTTTTGAACACAACTACAGTAACAGAAGCTGAGGACACGGGTGTACACAAGGGCAGGCGCATGGGCGTGGCTGTGGGCGTGGTCGTGGGCGTGGGCCTGGCTGTGACAATTGCATTGGCAGTGGCTGTGGCAGTGTTATTATTGGCGGTGGCGACATTTCTATTTGTATTATTATTATTATAATTATTATTACAGTTATAATTAATATTATGTTGTTGTTGTTGTTGTTGTCTTTGTTTTTGTTGTTGTGTTGCTATTGTTATGGATTTTGGTGTTGATTGTGGTGAAGGTGCTAATAATGTTGCTTGTGTTGTTGTCGTCGTCGTCGTCATCATCCCATCAGTTGTTGGTGGCGTCGTCGCCGACACGGCAGTCCATTGTTGTTGTTGCATTGCTGCACGATTTGATAATGCTAATGCCAATGATGATGATGATGATGATGATGATGATGATGATGATGATGATGCTGATGCAGATGATGATGATGATATTGATGCATTTGTGGATGATTTGACTACTGATGACATTTGCATTTGCAGCTCTTCATCAGTCTGTGTGTGTATGGTGGCAGTGCTTTTGATTGCTCTTGTTGTTGTGGTGGTTGCTGCTGCTGTTGCTGTTGCTGCTGCTATTGATGTTGCCACTGTGCGGCAACAGTTGCCATTGAGCAGCCTTATGGTTGGCTGTGTCCTTGCTGTGTGACGACAATTGATGGACAATGTTATATTGATAACAAAGTTCACAATTGTTTCTGCTTACCATTTGCCACGGGATTTGTATGTTGTTGATGTTGTTGCTGTTGCTGATGCGGCTGCTGTTGTTGTTGTTGCTGTTGTTGAGTGCGATTTAATTTATCGCTTATGCTGCTTAATGATCGCAACTCGTTAGCAATTGGTTTAACAGTAGTTGCTATTGCTGTTCTTATACCCATTCCCATTCCAGTACCAGTGTTGTTGTTAGTGTTGTTGCTGTTGTTATTGCTATTAAAATTGATTATTCTTCTGGGCAGTTTTTGTTGCTGTTGCTGTTGCTGCAATATCAACAACTGTTGCTGTTGCTGACGTGCAGTGGCAATCTCACTCAAACTGGCCAATGTCACAGCCGTTTTCAGCACATGAGCGGGAGTTGGTGTGGGTGTCCTTGTTGGTGTTGGTGTTGAAGTTGGAGTTGATGTTGCCGTGGTTGCTGCCATCGAAACTGTTGCTGATGGCAGAGGACGTTGTGACATTAGGGCAGTTTGTAGAATAGATCTATACTGTTGTGGTTGTTGCTGTTGCTCCTGTTGTTGCTGCTGTTGCTGTTGATGGTCAAGTCTTTTGCTCTCTTCTAAACTGTTTTTGTTGTATTGCTGTTGATTAAGTGCCGCCGCCTTGCCAGTCAAAGGCATTATAATTCCCACATTGCAACTATTATTGCTGATGATTGTTGCTGCTGTGCCACTTGCAACTGTTGCCATGCTTGTAGCAGTTGCTGTGGCTGTGGCTGAGCGTGCTATCTGCTCGGCTGCTGCTGTCAGAGTGGCCAAAGTGGCAGCCGCTCCACTCAGTAGCGAAGTCTTTAATATGGACGTAGATGAGGCCCTATTGCCCTGGCATGGCAACAATACGGATTGCTGCTCCTGCTGCTGCTGCGGTAATTGCTCAGTTCCTATTTCAATTTTGATCTTAGGCAAATCGAGCATTAATTGATCAACCTGTTGTTGTTGTTGTTGTTGATGTTGTTGTGGCCTATTTCTACGCCGCGTTGCCGTTGCCATCATCATCATCTGTTGTTCCTGCTGCTGCTGTCGTTCTAGTGGGTTAGTTACGGATTCATTGCCTCCGGAACCGCTTGTTGCTATTGCTGGAAGGTGATTGGTGGTGGGCAGCAAGCCATGCTCAAGCATCTGCTACCTTATGCTCGCCGAATTGAGCACGAAGGGCACGTAAAACATTTTGCTTTCAAGCAGTAAACTGGCCGCCGCTTGGATCTATCAGAAAGATGATGAATTATATATGCAAAGCTATTTTCAATTTTTCATTCTTACCTCGGGTATATGTGAGAGCAGCTCACTCAGTCGGGCTTGGGGATTCTGTGGCGATGAGTTTTGTAAATAGGAGCGTAGCACTTGAATATACCGCTCCTGGATGCTCTCCAGTTCCACTTCTGCTGGAGGTGGGGTGAAAGAGAGATGAGATACATTATGAAATGAATGAAGTATTTCCACATCCCTTTCTTAGTGAAAAACCTTTACAACATGCTCATTTTTTGTACGATTTTTATGAAACTTGATGGATTGTTAGATATTCAAAACAAATTTAAGAGTCCCAAATTTAAAAGCGATTCTTTTTTCGGATTCGGCAGATATTCTGAAAGTTGTTTAATAACACGCCAAAGACTTGCTACGTACCTTTATTCAGCAAAATGTATACCTTGAGGCACACATATTCCTCCATTTTCAGCTTAATGCGCCGAAACATGATGGTTATTTGCGTCATCTTGTCCACCATGTGACCAACATCGAGTTTCAGCTGCTCCATGGCTATCGGTTGACCCATCAATGTGGTTAGGCAAGTCTGCAGGGTGCTCAGATGTGAATTGACCTCGCTAACAAATTCAGGATCATCCTTATGCAGCGGCTGGGCAGGAGTTGGCGTAGTTGTGGGCGTTGAGGCAGGTGAACCATGACGACTGCCATGATTCTGATTGACAGAGGTTGGTGTTGCATTGCCACCGCCACCAGTGGCGCCACCATTGCCGCCGCCGCCAATCGCTGACTGGGATCGCTTGCCGTGTAACGCTTGATACGCAGCCGTGGTCAGAATGAGTATCTCATGCCATTTGTCCGTTAGCAATTTGGTGTGTATCTCAACAGGGATCTCCAGATAGAAGGGCAACTTCTTTGTCCACGACACCAGCTTATGGACAATGGAATCGCCAATGTTGCACAATTTCTCGCTTATTTCCGACTTATCCTCGAGGAACTCACTGAAATGCGGCAATGTGGCAATATCCTCCATGGCATCGCAATCGATCAGTGTCTGAATCATGCCCAGGGCATGCTCATATGAGATTTGCCGATCCTTGGACGAGCTAACCGCCGAATCAAGGCGATGGCGCAGATGAACAATCTCACTGGGATTGGTCAGGGCAGTCTTTAATATGGTGCCATTCATTAAATGGGCCGGCAAGGATGGCTGTCCGCTGCCACCGCCACCGCCGCCGCCTCCTCCGCCAGGATGCTGATGCTGCTGCTGGTGATGATTATGCTGCTGCTGCTGTTGTCCATGATGTGGCGAATTGAGGGATAAATGCGGTGATTGCTGTTGCTGCTGCTGCTGATGTTGGTGCTGCTGTTGGGCTGGACTATGCATGGACGGTGGCTGTAAATGTTCCGTTTTCAATACTGGCCCAAGGAACATTGGTTTCAAATCGCCACTTCCGCCGCCTCCGCCTCCGGCCATTAGCTTCGATTGCTGTTGTTGTTGTTGCTGCTGCTGCTGCTGTTGTTGTTGCTGCTGCTGCTGATGCTGTTGCGCCGCAGCGGCAGCTACTGCTGCTGCCAATTGTTGATGCTGCGGGGAAAGTAAATGATGGGCAGGCGACAGCTGGGTGACAGGATGTCCGCCTGCCTGTAGCTGCTGTTGGTGTTGATGTTGCTGATGTGGATGCTGATGCTGGTGATGTTGCTGGTGATGGATAGGCGAGTGAAGTTGCTGCTGCTGCTGTTGCTGCTGGGCAGCCGCTTGCTGCTGTTGTTGCACGGCCGCTTGTTGCTGTTGCTGCTTTTGGTTGGTTTTCTTGTGCTTCTTGTACTTGACCTTGTACAGATTATAGACAGCACCGCTGTTACGTCCACCTGGCATGCGATCCTCTCTTACGGCTGAGCAAGACAGAAGACACGATTTGATTAGCTTAAACCAATGTTTCTTTTCCCTATACTGAACTTACCTTGCAGCACCATGCCCTGCTCAATGCATTTCTTAAATCGACAATACTGACAACGGTTGCGCTGTGTTTTGGTTATCTCGCAGGTGCCATCCGCCACGCAGGTATAAACCCGACGATTCTGTACCGTGCGCTTGAAGAATCCCTTGCAGCTAACGAGAGAGAAGGAAAAAACGAGTTGCAGTTGCAAACTAATGTCAGTTCTCTGTGTGTTTTACTCACCCCTCGCAGGTAATGATGCCATAGTGTAATCCGGTGGCCTTATCCTCACAGATCATGCACACAAGCGGCTGATCATCCTCATCGGTGGGCTCGTGTGGAGCCTCTAATGATCTGCCGCCACCTATAGAGCCGGAACCCGAATTTGAGCTGCCCCATTGCTGTTGAGCACTGAGATTGAGAGCCTGCACCTGACCAGGCGGCAGCTGGGAATAATCTCCGGCCCACAGGCGTTCCATGTTGAGAGCGTGCGGAGTGCGAAACTGATGCGGACGCGGTCGCATTTCCTGGATGCGTGTCTGACCCAGTGACAGAAGCAACTGTGCCGCTTCCTCGTTATTCTGGGGTGCTGGACCACCTAGTGGTCCGGGTCCAGGCGTATGGGTAGGCGTAATCGAACCAGTTGATGGGGAGGAAGCCGATTGCAGGCAATGCATTTGTTGTTGTTGCTGCTGCTGTTGTTGCTGTTGTTGTTGCTGTTGCTGCTGCTGATGCTGTTGCTGCTGCTGTTGTTGCTGCTGCTGTCCCGGATTCTGCAGAGGACTCTGTCCCTGGCTAGACGATGGTGGTGGCGGCTCATAGCCCCAGACCATCGTCCGGACACCACAACTCTCGCCCATTATGACTGTGGGTGTGCCGCGCGGCGGCGTTTGCGAGGGCGTCTGCGGGGAGAGCTGCGACGACGATGACGACGAGGAGGGATGCGGTGATGGGCATTGCACTGAGCCAGGTCCACCGACAACTCCACTGCCACCCACAACACCGCCACCGGGACGCAAATTGCCCAATGGTCCGCCAATCACTTCCGGCTTGACACCATTGATACGGGCATTGCTGAAGCAAACCATTCGCTGGGCGGCCGCTGCTGCGGCAGCTGCTCCGCCTTGTTGCATCAGATGCGGCGAGAGACCAGCCGCCGATGCGGCAGCTGCTGCCACGGCCACCTCGCTCTTCACCCGAAACAGAATGGCATCACGGCTGGGATGGCGCAGAGATTGCAGCGAGGCGGGATGCATTAGGGTTAGGCCCTGTGGCTGTTGCGGCGATTGCTGCAACGGATGCGACTGTTGCTGGCCTTGATGATGCTGTTGATGGTGGGGCGATTGATGAGGCGATAAATGCCTTTGACCCTGACCCTGGTGGCCACTGGAAATGGGCTCCTTTTTTACTCGTAATAGTGAGTGGGGTGAGTGTTGTTGTTGTTGTTGCTGCTGTTGTTGTTGTTGCTGTTGTTGTTGGGGCGATTGTTGCTGCCCCAGTAAATGATGCAAATGCATTTGCTGTTGCTGCGTCAAATGCTGCATAGACTGGCTAAGCAAATGCTGTGGACTCTGGCCCAATTGCAGATCAGTGGGCGGGCTAGTCTTTCGCAAGGTCAGCGGTTGGGTTAGCTGCTGATGCAAATGATGAGTCTGAACAATGGCCGAGGGTCCACCATGAGAGTGGCCATGCAGCTGACTCATGGGAGGGCTGGCCCGACTTAGATTTAGCTGCTGTGATGAGCTGATCGAGGCGGATGACTGCTGATCCCGGTCTCTATCACGTTCTCTCTCACGTTCCCGTTCCCGTTCACGTTCTCTATCTCGATCTCTGTCCCTCTCACGCTGTGGAGTGGAGGTGGATGAGGGCGACGCTGGTGGCGGTGCTTCAGATTTAATACGGGAAGGAGTGACCAATACTGTTACATGGCCAGCTGCAGCTGCTTCCTTGCGTCCCTCCTGCTCTCGTTCTCTCTCCCGTTCCCGCTCTCGCTCCCTATCCCGTTCTCGTTCTCTTTCCCTTTGCTGAAGTGCCAGCATTTTGGTGGGCAAGGTTAAAATGCGTTCTTCCTTGACAGATCGGATGACGCTTAGATTGGTGCCCATTCCCATTCCCATACCCAGTCCAGCTGTTGATTTCCCACTGACCGACAAGATGCCATTAATGGGCGTGGTACTATTCGCTCGTCCTGGCACTGTAGTTATTGTTGTTGTTGTCGAGGGCGTCTCCTCGAGGGAATCGGGTGAGGCACGACTACTGCCGCCTCCATTACTAGAACTGGACGCACCGCCGCCATTATTATGTGGTGGCGTGGGCGTGGTACGCATCGATAATGCCTCACCCATGGTACTCCCACTGCCACCCACACCAGATCCGGAGTCTCCGCTTACCATCTCACCCATGGGCGGTGATGATCTCGTCTGTGTCTCAGCCGGCGGTGGCGACATCACCGAGGAGGCAGCTGCCGCCGTTACCGCATTGCTAGATGAATGGATTTCAGTCTGCGCTTGCTGTATGGACGAGCTTAAGCTCGATCCGGAGCCAGTGCCTTGATTTAATTTCGCTGTTCCAGTGCTGCTGCTGCTGCTGCTCGTGCACGATGCAGAAACGGAGGTAGGGACAGTGGTGGATGCTGTAACGGAGGAGGCGGAGGCAGAGGCTGATTTTGTGGACGATAAAGACGATGATGATGTCGCTGCCGCCGATGTCGACGATGTGGGCGATGTGGAAACAGAGGGAGCTGCTGCTGCTGCTGCCGCCGCCACAGTCACCGATGTTGTTATCGATGCGGACACGGACACGGATGGGGATGCCGATGCCGATGCTGATGAGGCGGCTGTTGCCACTGGCAACACGCTCAAAGGCATGGCACTGGCTGACCCACTATCGCAGAGCTTGGGCGACATGGGGGCCAGAAGATCAGGCGACGAGGTCGACGTGTCTGCTATGGATTCGCCGTCACTGCTGCATCTTGAATCAATTTTTCGCCGTTTGAGTTTGAGGTCTTGAAAAAGGCTCATTTTATCGAGCTCGCTGTACGGGCCACGGCTCAGTGTCATAATTCCTATTGGATCGGACGAGAACGAGAAGAAAACAAAAGACACAAGGACATTTAATAAAACGTTGACAATTCTATTCTATTTGGAGGATCAACTCCAATGTCACTTAATATTAAATTTTTAATACTTAAAAGGTATTTATATATGTTTTGTATGTACAATAGATAACCCAAAAAAGGGAAATAGAAATTAATCCACATAATCACCAAATTTAAGCCTTATTTTAAGCTACTTTTAAAGGAGATTTTCAAAAACTATCCTTATGCCCTTAGTCTACTTATCTGTCGAGTTTGAATATTATTTCAGCCAGCTTCTAATTCGAATAAAAGATATTATAGAGTCAAAATATTGCTTTCTCTACTATCTGAATGAAGTATTTAAGAAACTTCTAGATATTGATAGCCTCTTTGATCAGAAATATAAGAAATATTCGAATTTTAACTATTCAAAAATCCAATTAGTTTAATTTCCTAAGTCTTTAAGGTCAAATTATTGACATATTTGAATTTAAATCCTTTTTGAAGTTAATTTCGAAAACAGTTTACAATAATTCGAATAATTGTTTTCCAACTTGAATATGGACTAAGCGATCATTCACTAATATAGTTAAGATTCAAGGTTTTCAGGTTAATATCCTGCAAATGCATTTCAGTTTCTCTTACGATTATTTCAAATACATATCTATCTACATAGTATTTCATTCCCATTCACATGAATCACAAGTTTTATATATGTATTGTATGTGTGTGTGTGTGTGAGTATCTCATATGCATAAATATTTCACAGATATATTAGCCAGTTAAACCGACTAACTAATGTCGCTAAAGTCAGCTTTTTTTTTGGAAGTTTTGTTTTTAGTCTTAAGCAAAAACAAAAATTTGCATTTACTTCCCCCAACAATGAACATGAGGCGCAGAACTGGTTTAGATAGAAAGAGACAGAGTGAGTGTGAGAGAGAGCGAGAGATAGAGATCGCCAAAGATCGTTCAATGTTGGAGCCAAGCAACTAATTAGATGTCGATTATCAAAATTAATTGTTTATGGGCATAAGGAGACTTAAAGCGGGGGGGGAGATTCCCTTCGAAAATGGGTCACAATAAATTGAACAGACGACGATCAAATCAACTGTGGAAGAGTTCTCTTCCTTCTATCAGCAATGCGTGAAGTGATCAAGCGATCAACAGATTATGTGCAGCGACGTATAAGTGTGTGTGTATGTGTGTGCATGCCACATATGTATAATAAATAATGTTGCAAGCGCCTGTCAGACAAAGTTCAGGCCTATTACATATACACTGACTGCATAGTTGGAGGGAAAGAGAAAATAAACACACACGGAGAGTGAGAGCAAGAGAGAGTGGAACGTGTGGAGTAACATCTGAACTTTCAATAGCTGAAACTGAAATTGTATCTCGTATCTGAGTGTGTGTCGGTCATTTGGTGCGTTGGCCCAGCAACTAAACACACACATAAACACATTGAATTGCTGTTCTCGCTCTCTTTCTATTTGTATTTAACTCTCACGAATTATATGCATCTCTCTCCATGTATTTCTATCTAATGGCCGATCTCTTTTACGCATGCCGCTTGTTGTTGTTCCTGCTGTTCTTGCTGTTTTGGCTGTTCGGTTCGTTTCTCGTTCGGTCGGCGGGCACGATCGTCTAAAAGTTCTACGATGATGCGTTCGACTGCGACGCTTACGCTGTCGACCGACCACGACAATGTCGTTTGTGTGTGTATTTTTAAAATTTGACCTATTTTCATTATCAAGCGCAAAGCGCAAGATTATTCTAAACAATAAAAAAAAAAAACACCATGCGTGCCTCTCTCTCTATCTACAGGCTAGAATGTATGTACATATCGATGTATGCGTAGGTTGGAGGTGTTGGCGCGTGGTATGTATAAAACACATACATATACAGATGTATCAAATGTGGGCATATGTATGTATGTATTCCCATGTAACTGCGTTCCAGAAATGCATATTCAAGATATTCCTGCCACATAAAAGTATCTAACCAACGTTCCAATCAGATAACTGATTATGGCTCAAATCAAAAGCATTTCCCACTTTTTAAAAACTTTAACTTAAATTATCAAAATATATTGTTAGTTATTGTCTTTTCTTTATATTAATCAATTAGAGGCATAGGTTAGGAATAGATAATTTGATGGATGTGCGGCAAAAAAGATTACAAAAAGAGTTGAAAGTTTCTGTTTTTGAAATTAAATGAAGACAGTAAATATATAAATTTAGCTTTTCGTTTAAACTTCCTTTTTTTTTGTCATTTTTGAGTTTGTTTTAAACCTTAATCCTTATTTTTGTTTTTAGGTTTCTATAAGAGATCTAAAGCTTTAACGGAATGTTTGAAATTAAAACCAAATCGGATGGAACTATATGTAATTGTGTGTTTTTTAATGTGTTTTCCAAATTTCCAAAATTTCTAGAATTTCGGCGACTCTTTCAAAGGGCATTATTAAAAATGTTTATTGAATAATTCAAATATTTATGTGGAAACTTTTAGTAATTCTATAGACTTGACAAATTTCTATAGATTTTAGATAATAGACTATGTATTTACTTGAAATTTAAGATATTTTGAAACTATTTGTTTTCATTTACCATGAAACTAGCTACAGAAATTGGAAATACAAATATTTGAAATATTTCGAAATGAAAAGCTTATATTATATTCAATCGATAACTGAGATCGGTTCAATTCAACTTTTTCATAATTTCTCAAAGACTTTCAACCCTTTATGAAATGATAATGTGTGTGTGTGTGTGTGTGTGTGTGTGTGTGTGTATATGTTTGTTGATATTGTTAAATAAAAATTTATGGAATTTCAATTGATATAGTTTTTACCTATGGATGTCATAATTTTGGTTGCTTGATTTTTGCCGATTATATTTTTTCAAAATATGAGAAAACAAAAAACGTATTTTGACTTGATGATTAATCAATTTTGTATGCCAATTGTTGTTGTTGTTGTTGTATCTTTTGGGTATCTATATGCTTTGTGTGTGTGTGTGTTGGTGTAAATGTTGTTGTTTTTGTTGTCGTTTAGGAAGCATCTAGATTGCCTCTGCGGCCATCATCAAATGACAACAGCAACAGAGTCTCAATAGAATTCATGTTTCTTTTGGTTGTTTTTCGTTGTTGTTGTTGTTGTTGTTTTTTGAGGGGATGAGGGAGGGTTTTGATGGCTACTACTAGTTTGTTTGTTGCCAATTATTGTGCATAATAATTTTGTTGTTATTGTTGTTTTTGGTATTAATATTGTTGTCATTTAACATTTTTTGGAGCCAATTTTGATGCGTTCACATATTTTTTTTTTTTAAATTTTGTTTTCACTTTTCACTTTTTGTTAATTACTAAATTAAAAACAAACAAAAAAAATGTAGGTAAATTAACATTTTAGTGGATAGTGGATTTTTTAAGGGGTCAGGTTTACGGGTCTGCGGGGTAGGGGGTAAAGGGTTCCTTTTCTATGTGTGTCTGTGTGTGTGTGTCTACAAGTGCTAGCAGTTGGTTCCAAGGGGGTGGGGGGAGGGGAGGGGGGAATTGAGAATTAACTAGACCATATTATGATATTATGAAATGTAAAGCAAAAAAAAATAAAAAGAAGAAGAAGGAAAATACAAGAAGAATCGAAAAAAAATTACAATACTAACGGCAAATGGGCGGCATACGTGATTTTTTTCTTATAATAATTATTATAATTGTTGTAATGTATATTATTATTGTTGTTATTATTATTGTTGTTGTTGTTGTTGCTGTTATTATTGTGGGAGTTGCATTTATTGCATTTGATTTGATTGCAAGAAGCATTTGTTGCTGCTGCTGCTGCTGTCGTTACAGTTGTCGATGTTGCTGACGTTGCTGCTGCGCATGTTGCTGCTGCTGCTGCTGCTGCTGCCGATACACTTGTTGGCATCTTGATAAGAAAATCATTTGCATGCTGCTGATGCTGGTGCTGTTCGTTGGATGGTGGCGATGATGTCAAAGATGTTGTTGCAGATGATGTTGTCGATGATGATGAAGGCGGCGGCGACGACGATGACGATAATAATAATAATGACGATGATAATGATGATGAAGATGATGATGATGTTGCTGATGTTGATGATAGATTTATACCGGCTGCTGTTGCTGTTGCTGCTCCACCTCCTCCTCCTCCTCTTCCTCCTGCTTCGCCTTGTGTAGCAGCAACATCATTTGTATGCTCCTCATTGCGCTTATCTGCTGCCCCATGATGATGGTAATGATGATGGTGATAATGATGATGATGATGTGGATTATGATTATGATGATGATGCTGCTGCTGTTGGTGCTGCTGCTGCTGCTGCTGCTGATGATGATGATGATGATCATTCATAAATTGTTCTGGTTCATTGTTATTTCCGCTTTGATGGAAACCGGAATCACAAGCAAAATTCAAAGCATCATCATCATCATCTTCATCGCCATCGCCATCGTCAGCTGTGACATCGACAAGAGAGCTGCGTAAATTGTTGTTGTTGTTGCCGTTGTTGTTGTTGTTGTTGCTATGCGTCAGATTGCCATTGCTGTTGCCATTATTATTATTATTGCACTTTTTGAGCAATGTCTTGGTCAGCGGTGTTTTAATAATGGTCAACTTATTGCTGACATTATCCACTATATCCTTGGCACTATGATCATCATCATCATCGTCATCATCAACAACATCATTGTCAGCATCAGGATCATCATTATCATTGACAACACCATTCGAAATTTCATTAACATGTTGATCATCGTCATCATTGTTGGTCAAAGTGTTGGCAATGTTGTTGCCAATATTATTGTTGCTGTGCTTATTGTTGTTGGCATCATCATCATCATTATTCTTATCACTATCATCCTTATCATTGTTGGCATTGTCATTATCATTATGCTGATGCTTGTGACCATTTATATTGGCCAAATTTCTTGGCTCCTCATGTCCATTCTGTTTGACCATTGCCACCTGATCAGCTGTTGCTGCTGCTGCTACTGCTGTTGCTGTAGTTGTTGTTGTTGCTGCTGCTGCTGTTGTTGTTAATGTTGTTGCTGCTGCTGTTGTTACCTCTGAACCAACGCCAGCATAAGAAGCTGCATTATTCACCTGCTGATTGACATTCATTTGTTGCTTGACTTTGATTTATATTTAAATTTAGTTGCTCCTTTTTGCACTAAACTGGGGGCTTTTATTTCGTTTCTTTTCTTTTCTGTTGTTTCTAGGTGGGCATAAGTATTGCTCTAGCCATGGCTAGCAAAAGTCTTAACGAATCATACATTTTCGTGCATTACTTTATACTTTCAATATTCTCAATTTCGTTTGTTTCGTTTTAGCTCAGCGTTTTTTCAACTTTTATTCCACTTGAACACATACAAAATTTATCCACTGTGAACCAAACATAAAAAAAAAACAACGTATAACCATAATTTTTGATCCTTTTTGAAACGCCTCCACAATTGCCAATATCAGTAGACGAAAACACAAACAAACAACGGGACAAATAGTTAAATTATGAACCAAAAAAAAAGAAGAAGAACACTAAAAGCCTTCAAAACTCTTGATTTAGATGAACTTTCGATGCACTTGATAATGATAATGATGACATTAATCCAATATTATTATTATTTGTCTTAGTTTGTTGTTGTTGTTGTTGTTGTAGATATGTAAAGAATGTAAAGTGTTTGGATTGAATGATTTCTTTCTTATTTTGGTTGAGACGTTTGGGGGACTTTTTGGGTCAGGGGGACTTATAAAGGGTCGGCACATAGCACACTTGATAGAATTAACCAACAAACAAACAAAAAAAACATAATTTATTATTATTATGTGTTTATAGATATACTGAGAGGGAGACAGAGAGAGGGAGAGAGAGAGAGAGAGACAGTGAGACAAATAGATGGAGAGAAACAAATAGATCAAATGATCTCTCAAAACCGTTACCGATACCGAAGTTGTACATATATATTTATATATATTTCGATATTTTATATATATATAACGATTTGTATATTTGACCGGTAACCGCTGCCGTAGTGGGGGGAAAAAAAACAACCCGTCCGACCGATTTTTCGTTTTGTTGTTGTTCTTGGGATGTTTCAAAAGTCTCGTCTTCCGTATTATAATAAAAGTGACAATGTCGTACGATGACAAACGCAACGGGAACGGCAGCGACAACGGCAACGAGACAACGACAACGGCAACAACATCAATGCGGCAGCAACATCAACACAACACAACAACAACAACGACAATGCAACAGAGGAAAACCTTTAAGAACGTTTCTTGTTGACGGTTTTTGTTGTTGTTTGCCACGCGCTCTTTCTTTCGTTTGTTTGTTGTTGTTTATTATTTGTTTGTTTGCTTGATGTTTGTTATGAAGTTGGAGTGTTGTTGTTGTTTTTATTATTATTTTTTTTTTTTCGTTTGTGGTAACAATGATGATGTTGTTGCTGCTGCTGCTGCTGCTGCTCCGCGGTAAACGTGCGTACATGCGAACGAAATAAAGTGAAATGAAAGGAGTAAGCGAACGAAAGAAAGCAGCAGCCACAAAACGCTGCTGCTGCCGCTGTCGCAGCGACAGCTAGTGCTATTGCTGCTGCTGCTGCTGCCAGTCGAAGTCAGCGCAGGCGTAGACGATATAGAGGGTCTAGTCGCCCCCCTCGCAGCTCGCCCAATCCCACCACTACTCACTGTATACCGCTTTCCTAAACAAAACTAGCGCGCAACTATTTCAAACGAAGTCTATATAGTCGGTCGGTTGGCTGGTTGGATGTTTGGTTGGTTGGTCGGTCGGTCGGTCGGTCGGTCGGTTTAGTTGTCGTCGACGTCGATGTTGGCGTCGCTGCTAGTGCTGTTGCTGCCAACGATCAGACATTAGGCAGCGACGTTAACGTCGACTGCAAATGAAAATGAAAACCAATAGACAAAAACACTAACAAAAACAAAAAGCACACAAAACACACAACAAAAGCGCACGTCAACACCAACACATGCACAGAGTGAGAGACAGACAGAGAGAGAGCCAGAGAGAGAGAGTGAGATGGAGCACTCGAGAGCGCCAAGCATTGGAGGCAAAGTAACGTCGACGTCATAGTTATGCTTTCGGGGCAGCAGCGTCGCATTCGTCTCGCTGAGAGAGTTCGTTAAACGTTTCGGCTAGTGCAACGAAGAGCCTGCCGCTCTCTGCATCCACCCGTCCCCCTCCCAAACCACCCACTTAGAGTTCATTGCAACTGCAAAAAAAAAACAAATACAATTCTATCTCCAACTGAACTTTTACCTACGCCTCGCCACCCGCTCTAATGCTCTACATTCAAATTAGAATTTACATCTAAATTGGACGTTGACCGGCTGTGTTGATGTGTGTGTGTGTGTGTGTGTGTTCTTGAGGGTGGGGTGGTTGGCCGTTTGTTACCTGCAACATTTTTCAGATTTCAACTTCCTACACGGAAATTTCTTTTTTTCCCCCCCCACCAATTGAACCTGATGAACCTAACAAGAAACATAAAAAACTGTGCCAACATTGTTGCAGCTGCCACATTAGAGATAAAGATAGAGAGAGAGAGAGCTTTGAGAGCTTTAAACAACACAAGAGCATGTAAGTGAGAGCGACTGTGAGAGAAAGAGCCCAACATTAGCAGGAAGCACTCTGCACTCTTTTGTTAGAAATGTAGCTTAGATCATTCTCTGGGATCAGCAAATTTCGTTTCGTGTGGGTGGTAATTACTCGAAGGGTGGAGAGGGGACGAAAGGCATGGTGTATGGGGGGGACCTAATGCTGTAGGTGGCGCCGCTTAGCGCTGTCGCTGCTGTTGCGTCTAAACACACAACTACAACAAAATGTTGAAAGGTAAAAGTTAATCTCAGAGTTAAATAGAGCAACCAGCGAAATGGACAATGAATGGACGTCCAATTGCGCAACAGCAAAAGCAAAAGCAAGTGGAGCGGACCAGCGACAATGAACGACAACGACCACGACCACGACAATAAGGAGTTACTCGCTTATACTTATACTCTAATGTAAACTCCAAACAACTCCGAAATGTCTTGGAATATACATATATAGGGCAACAGCTGATGCAAATGCTTCAACAAGAACCTAAATAAATATAATTGAAATATAATATCTTTAAGTTCATATATTATGTCAGCTCTAAGCCAACAAAAGTAAAATGTTAAGATACTCTACCTAAGCTGAAACCAATTTTTTCAAAACAAAGGCTAATGGAGAACTATTTTTGATTTAAAAAAACTTTAAATTAGATTTCTTTCGATTTGCCATTACTATTATGCATTGAGTTCGATTTCGGGAGAATTAGTTAACTTTTTGCAATTAGTCTCAAAATTTGTTAAAAAACTTCCACCATCGAGGAGTTGATGTGAATGAAAAGTGACAACTGACCATGGAAATGATTCTGGAAAGTCCTATAAATAAGATTTGAGAATATTTGAGGTAAATGTAGATGAGATTCAAGACAAAGTTCGAAATTCGGCAAGTGAAGAGAATTAATTGTTAACCTTTTGCCAAAAGTTGATATGCCTTAACTGATATATTGCTTATATATGTATATATGTATATCAACTGATATATCTCTAAATTTGACTAGATGACACCCACAAATGGGAATGTTATGAAAAATAATCTAACAATTAAAAAATTAACACTTGTGAATTGAAGTTTTGTTGAATTTCTCAAAGTTCCGCTAAAATAATAATCGTTTTAAGAAATTTTAGCAAGGTAATTTCTATTTTCCTACATTAAAAGTGTCTCCTGATTATAATATCCACAACGCAAAAAGAATTATAAGAAGGAAATTCAGATTCATTTTAGTTGATCTTAGCATAAGTAAACATGTATATAAGATAGTTCTAATAGATATAATCACTGGTTAATTAAAGAGTTTAGATAAAAGGTAAAATGAAAGTATATGTAATTAGACTGATATGTAATTAATTAGATTGTTTGTATGTAGAGATGTGTATGTATGTGTAGATTTGGTTTAAAACATGTAAATTTCATTTAACTATTTATTTACAATGCTAAATTGTAATAGGGTTAAGATTTCAATGATTTCAATTCGGCCAACAATTTCAATTTTGTATTGCATTTGCACCCTTTTTGTTTGTTTAATATTTTCGTTCGTTGACCACTTAGTACTGAGTGTAAGTGTAAGTGTGTGTGTGTGTGTGTGTGTGTGTTTGTGGGAAAGCACTTTCGATTTCAAATCGTACAGCTTTAACAACAACAACAACAACAAATACTAACTACAGCAGATCCAATAATGCGCACATTTCATTTCCTTATTGCTCACTGACATTTTGCCATACACACACACACACACACAAACACACAGAGAGTGAATGAAAATGGCTTACGACTTTATAATGAGCAGCAATAGCAACAATAACAACAACAACAACAACTTGGGGTTGCCCAGTACGACACCAGCAACAACTACAGCAACAGCAACAACAATTTGCAATTCAAGTCTGGTTGTAAGTTGGTAATGTCAGGAAGCTTGTCTTGAATTTGCACACACTCTCTCTCACTTGGTCAATCTTTTTCGGCCGCTTGCCTCTCTCTCTGTCTCTTTGTCTCTCACTCTCTGTGTTTGCTCTTTCTTCAAGCTAAAGTGAAAGTTTCTTGTTGTTGCCGTTGCTTCTGCATGCTTTTTGCTTGTTCTTGCCACTTTGAAATGAAAGAGATGGCAATGCGGAAATATGCAACTTGCAGTTTTGAGCATAAACAAGACACACAAAGAGACAGAGACAGAGAGAGCAAGGTGAACAGTGATCAAAGTGGGCCCAAAGAGTGTTAACTGAATTGAGAGCGAGCTAGAGAAAGAGACAGAGACAGAGAAAGAGAGAGAGAGTGCAACATTGAGGAAATGGAAGAGTGAGAGAGAAAAATTCAAGAAAATCAATAGATCTCAAAACATTGAGAGAGAGAGAGAGAGGGAAAGAGAGAGGAAAAGGTCTTCAAAGATCAAGACAAAGGTCTTAAAAAATCACAAGAGAAAGAGAGAAACAAGTGTTAGAGTGAGAAAGACGGAGAGAGCGAGAGATGCGAGATTTTTTTCGTTTTTTGGGCTTGTTTTGAACTACTCACCGGACCACAAAGCCGGGCCAGGCATGGCTCTGGGATTTATCTGGGCTGGGTTCCCTTTTGAATGCTTTTGTATTATTTTGTGAATCTTTTTTTCCTTTTTCTCTGTTTTTTTGTTATGGCAAATCCTTTTCCCGTTAACACACAAACACACTCACTTAATCATCTGGCCTAGCATTTCGTTTCACTTCACTTTGTGCATTTTGCACCAACAAATTGTTGAACAACAACAAAAAAAATAAGCAACAAAATAAACATATATATACTTTTTTTTTTAAATATTTTTAGAGTTTATTTTTTATTTATTTAAATTTGATAATTTTTATAAATTTTGTTGCTGGTCTTTTGGTTTATTTGCGCGCGCGCTTAGCAATATTTAGCTACCAAAAGAGAGGCTCTTGAAGCCAAAACAAAACTGAAGCCAAAGTCGAAGTCAACGTTGAAAAGCCCCAAAAAAGATATATATGAGAAAAAAAAAAACAAAAAAACACACACTCAAAAAACGCCAACGTCAACGACTCAGCTGCTGCTGCTGCTGCTGCTGCCGCTGCTTCTGTTGGAGTTGGAGTGTTGCTGTTGTTGGTATTGTTGTTGATGTTGCTGCTGCTGCTGCTGCACTTGTGGATCAAATGCAAAAAGTTGCAATTGCACTTCTTGATGGATTGATACAAATTGATTACTCATACGCAATGTTAGACGAAGCAATAAACAATTTGCAATTCTTTTTGGGTTTTAGTGTCTCTATTTTGTTTGTTGTTTTACTTATATTTTGTTGTTGTTGTTGTATTTTTTTCAATTTTTTTGTCGAGCTAACTCGCTCACTGCACGGCCGTGTTTGGCGGATATAACGGAAATGTGCAACTGGCTGCCCCCAAACAGCGAAATTGTCAAACAGCCTCAACAGACGACGACGACGACGACAACGACAACGACGACGAAGGCAGCGACAACGACGACGACGACGACTTTAACAACGGCGCCGACGACGACACAGAAACAGCAACAGAAATCGAAAACAAGAGAGGAGTGGCAATAGCAGCAGCAGCAACGGCAACGGCAGCAATTGCTGCACAAGAGCATATTATTCCGTTGGCTTTTCCTGGCTGCATTTGAAAGCTTAACTGCCATTTCAGTTGCAGTGGCAGTTGCTCTTGGCCGGAATGGCTTCTAAACTGGGCATCAAGTGCAATCAGCCGCCAGCCACTAGCACATGGTTACACCAAAGCTCGCTCTCCTGTCTCTTATTTTCTCTCTCTCTCTCTCTCTCTCGTTTGTCTCTCAAGTCTAATGCTCTCTCAAATGCTGCTTGCATCATAGCTCAATTTGTGCAGTTTGGATTGCTTAATCAAAAAAAAAAAAAAAAAAAAAAGTACACACAATCATATATACATATATAGGTTTATATATATTTGTGGTGCACCTCCTCTTTTTCACTACTACCTTGCCCACCCCCCAACGCCCCCCCCAACCACTGTCCGCCTACCCTCTGTCTCCTGCAGCCATCTGCAGGCAGCTTTGCAGGCCTCTGACGGGGCACATCGAGAGTCAACCAACTTTAGAAGGTCATGTGGACTTAGTGCAGTCAAATATCCTTGGCTGATATTGGAAATGCATATATACGATGTTTATGTATGTGCGTCTGTGTGTGTGTGTGTGTGTGTGTACACACATCGTGTGTATTCGCTGTTAGCATGCACTTTCTATGCCCAGAAGTTGGATTCAATTCAATTGTTGCCATAGGATACCAAGGAAAAACCTACAAAAAAATATAACCAAAATAGTGCAAATGCAAAAATCTACCTTGGTATCGTATTACTCAAAAACTTACTAGTTCAAGAACATACGTATGTATATATATATATATCTATTCTTTGGAGCTAAAGGAATTAAGGTTAAGTAATAGTCTTAGATGTAAAGACTTGATTAAACTCTATTGCAAATCAAATAAAACAATATCAAATTTACAAATCCAGAATGGTAATAATTCTTATATGTACATTTATCTGAAACTTATTTCAAATTGCTAATTCATTTATCGATTATCGATTATCCCTAGAGAAATTATCCCTCGAAAACGATATTGTATTATAGAAATAATATTGAAAATTCATGAAAACTCAATATGGAACTTTATTGTTGGAACTTTTAAATTCTAAAAGCAATGGATCATCAGATGTTTAGCAGAAAATCAGCAACAAAATAGATGATATCTAACTTTATTTTAGTATATTGAGAATGTTCTTTTTTTGATATTTGAATATTAAGTTGACTTTATTCTTATATTTATCTAAAAACTAATGATATAGATAGTGCAGATATGCACACACACACGTATATATATATATATACATATATACAGAGAGTCATAGAAACGTATGTAAGTTTTACTCTAATTGCCAGTCATGAGGTTCAACAACTTTCACACAAAAATCCTTGAACGCCATTTGCATAAAAAACAAAAAACCCCCCAACCAATAAGCTCAACAGCAATAGCAACAACAACAACAACAACCACAACAACAACAGCAACAGCAACAACAACAGCAGCAACAGCAACCAAACAAACAAACAACAAGATTACGTATACGCCACCATTGCAACAGACGAGTAGATGAGTATGCAAGAAGAAGAAGAAGAAGACGAAGAAGGCGAAGGAGAAGCAGAAGGAGACTTTTCTGTGGGCCATTTAGGGGGGTTACATTAGAGGTGGGTTGTGGGGTGGGGGGTTTCTCTTGAGGTAGTGGACTGCATTTTGTAGAATGTGGTAGAAAAATTATTGAGAGCAAAGTTAACGGCACTTGGTGTGTCTTTCTATGAGTGTATGTGTGTGTGTGTGAGTGTGTGAGTGTTTTGGGTTAACTTCAAAAAGCAAAAAGCAAAGAAAACAAAAAAAATAAGATAACAAAAAAACAAATTGTTGTATTTTGGTTAAACAAATTTTCAGTTTATTGGCGAATGTCAAGTGGAGAAGTGGGTTGAGAAGTGTCATTCTTTTCTTGTTAATGCTTTCTCGCTCACTCTCTCTCTCTCTCTCTCTCTCTCACTCTGTCGCTCAGTCTCGTTTAATGTCCCTCTCTCTCTCTCTCTTCTCTCTCATTTGTTAGTTGAGTGCAAAATGCTGACACTTTTGTTTTTCTTATTTCTGTTTCATTTTCATTTTTTTTTTCCTCTTTTTTGGTGAGCTCTCGCATAATATTTCTGGGTCACATATAAGTAATACCTATACCTTTGGCTACCTACATATCTACCTACATATGTACATATATGTTCATACAAAACATATAGTACATATAGTCGAACATGGGAACATTTCCAAATGAACTTTGACCGTATATGAATGTGAACAATCAGAATTGTTAGATCATATTTTATTAAGTATTAGTGAGTTAATCCTTAAGTTAAGTAACTAACTAGTTAACTAACGCTTACCTTATAAAACAAAAGTCCAACGCTGCAAAAGAAATGCCTGCGTCATTCCCTCTAAGAACTGCAATTATAGAAAATTTATATAAAATCAAGATTAGTATGATAGATATTATGTATATATATAGGATAAGATCAATGATTTCTGATTCCATTTTTCGTCGTGTAGAAATTTATTTTAGAACACAGATCGGAATCAAAATTTGACCCAGGCGAAGTATCGTTTTTCCGTTTTCCCTTTGCGCCCATCATCACCTCCCCTCATCCCATTTTAAATGTTTGTGAATTCAAAAATTCTTCTTAAAAGAAACAATCTGCCCAATCTTCGTCTCACTGGCTTAAACTTTAAATAAAGTTAATTGAAGGATCACAAACTGTTTTGATTAAAACAGGTAACTGAAAGCCAAAATCAAAACACAGAGGGTTTAACAATACATAGAGAATGAATCTGAAGAGTATACGTATCTTTACTTAAAATTAACAAATTGAAAGAAACTTTACCAAAAGGATAAAGCACTTTGGAAATACTTTTGGGGAGTATCCGATTATAAAATCAAGATTTTCAGCTCAGTAGTTTATGTTATTTTCGATTAAGGCATTTTGTTAGTTTAAGGATTTATCGAAATTGTATGATCACTACAGAACTCACACATTGAGACATAATTCCAAATAGAAGTCGAAACTTTGGGGACTTCCCTTCTTGGATCCTTCCATGGGTAACTTGATGAAGATAATTAAAGGGCTGATCAAGGTAGGAAATGATTTAACACTAAAACCACTTAAGTTTCGATTAAACATTAAACATTGTCTTAAGAATCGATATATACGATAGAGATGAGTGTATATCGATAACTATTACATACATTGGTATGTATGTATGTCTGTTTGAATCGTTATATGATTCCGGCTGAATTTAAATTTGGGTGAATACAAAAAATTTCAGTGTTGAGGTTGCTGTTGTGGTTGTTGCTGGTGCTGTTGTTGTTGTTGGTCAAGTGCTCCATATACTACTTATGTATACCGTTATCTCACATTTCTGGGGGAGTGATGAAAGAGTATAAAAGGGAGCCAGCAACATGCGAGACCAAGATAGAGCATTCTATGTGACGGGCTATCATATTACCCCGTGTACTTCTTCCTCTTCGCCTTGTTTGCTGCGTTTTTTCTGTGTGCTTGTTCTTCTTTGTTGTTGTTGTTGTTTTGTTTCAAATTCTCAATCATTCTATTCGTTTCGGTTCTGCAGTAGTATTTTCTTTTTAGGTCAATTTTGACAGTTGCGTCGACAGTCGAAAGTGACAGCAACAGCAACAGAAACAACAATAATAACAACAACAACCATTGCCAGCATGACCAGAGATCGATTTGAAGCAGCAGCAGAACCATCAATGGAGCACATCATCTGCTGCCTCCCCCTCCCGCCAATCCCCTACTTCTCTGCTCCTGTTCTGTCATTTGCTGGGCTCTGGGCCAAGAACTTGAAAATTGATGTGGTGGGTGGTTGGAAAACAAAAAAAACCAACAACAAATAAAGAAAAGATAAAAATTCTAAAGAAAAAGTGTATTCTCAACCCCACAAAGTGACTCTTTGAGCTACATATTGTAATTCTTAACAAAGTCAAGTTATAAGGATCGAAGGCCATCTTTCTGTGATTCTTTTCTATAATAAGCATTTCTTGTAACAATTATCGAATATTAGTTAGTTTAAGTTATTAAACTATTAGTATAATTTGAGTTATCAAAGGTTTAGGTCACCAGCTGTTTTCATTGTGTGTGTGTGTGTGTACATATTAAATATTTCGGTTTTCCCAAATTAAATACATAAGTAAGCATTCTAAGAGTCTAGTTTAGATCTGATGCAAGAATTTAGTTAGAAACTTTTGTCTAGGTGCGCTCATTGGATCACCACATGACCACATGTGGAGCACTATTTCTGTTTGCTGGTGACCTATATATCTGAGACACACACGCAGGCACACACACACACACACAGACAGACAGACACCTCTTGAGTTGGCCCCACTGCTGATCGAGCTTCCCCTTTAACGTTGGCATTCACTAATTACCGAAAAGGTATGAAATATTGAAAGAAAGATCTATGTGAGGCAAAGGCACATAATGACAGGCAGCCAGACATAGATATCCCCTCTCTCCACTCTCCCACCCTGGCTCTCTCTCTCTTTTCTTCGCTTGCTCTTGCTCTCTATCTCTGTGTCTCTCTATCTTTGTCGATTGGGGCGACACCTTCAACACATCCCTGGACGCGTATCAAGTTGAAGGTTTATTTTTGTTTACAATCATTTTGTTTTTGTTGTTGTAGTTTTTTGTGTTTTTAACAATGAAGAACAAAACAAAAACTAAAAACAAACCAGCACACGGCTGTTTCGGCAGTCGCCGTCCCCCCGGGTCCACCCCTCAAGATTGCCGCAATTCCCCCCAAAACACCTAACCACCCGGCACTTCCCGTATCACCCCGTCATCCGTTCCCCGTGTTTTCCCCTGGACGGACCATATCACGCCCACACATCCAACAAGTAGGTCGCCATCATCGCTGACGACGTTTCGAAATAGAAATAGAAAAAAAGCCAAAAAGAAAAGAAATGAAAAAAAAGAAAGAAAGAGAAGAGAAATAGTGTGTGTGTGTGTGTGTGTTTTAGTTTTTTTTTGTGCGTGTGTTTTATCTTATCGGTAGTCATCGAGTTTGAGTTCTTTTCTACAACAACAAATAAGAAAAAGTTTAAACAAAACTTTTGTTGCCCTATGTTTGTTTGCGTTTTCCTACTACTAGTGTGCGTGTGTGTGTGTGTGTGTGTGTGTGTGTGTGTGTGTGTCTGGGTGTGTGTATGTACTAACAATATATACATATATATATTTATTCTTGTAGACGAACTCTAAATGCTCTTGCTATATGTGAATTAAGATATTTATCTTTGTTCTCAATTGTGAAAACTAAGAAAATATTTATTGGTCACTCTTCCAAGGACTCTTCACTGTAAAACTAGGGTGGATAATCATTTTTTTCTAAATCTTCAATAAAGTAATGTCATCTCTATTTTCGCTGCGATCGTTCACATAGTAAAGGATCACTTTTGTTCTTAGCTAATGTTCTTTATGGAAAGGGCATGCTAGGAAATGAAATATATATACATATGTATATATATATATATAGGTAAAAACACATATATTTCA
This sequence comes from Drosophila equinoxialis, assembly GCA_018150345.1. NCBI lineage: Eukaryota > Metazoa > Arthropoda > Insecta > Diptera > Drosophilidae > Drosophila > Drosophila equinoxialis. The sequence continues at coordinate 984,686 of JAECWI010000238.1, read as the reverse complement.
ACGATAAAAAAGAAGAAAACAAAAACAAAAAAAACAACAACCATATATACATACCTCTCGAAATCTGGGTCAAACAATTTTACTTATATTTGCTTAGCTATCTCTCATTGCCTCCCTTCCCGTATTCCATTTCCCTCACTCTGAATCTAACTATCACTCTTTCTCGCTCCTCTCACTCTCTCTCTCCTTCTCTCCCCTTATGTCTACAATTTGTATTTATTACTTTTTCTTCTCCTAATCGTAATCGTAAGACATATGGTCATGGTTAATTCCTAGATAGGAGTTATAGTATATTTAACTTAGACCCGAAAACAACAACAAGCCCAGGCGGGGTTAATAATAATAAATTAAATAAACCAATTATTGAAAATTCATTTGCCTACATTAAACTCAAGTTGGCACATCAAAACGATCTGAAATGCGCAATTTCAATCTGGCATTTGCCTCATCTACATAGAGTCAGTCCGATCATCCCGATTAATGTCATATACGTATAAAACTCACATTGAGTAGCTCTACAGTTTGTTTCGAGTTTATACCGTTTCGAGTTAGATCAATTCACAAAAGTAATTCATTTTCCAAATGTTGATCCTCTACGTTTCGATCAATAGGTTGTCATCGATAGCATTGATTAGTTGCGATAACTCCCGCTTGCAACTCTACATTGCACATCTCCAAAAGGATCTTAACTTAACAACGTTGATATGAGATTTACTCCATTTTATACAATATTTTCATTTCGCTTACATGTTGTAAATTGATTTCTATTTCGTTTCGTTACTTCCACGGTATACTCGGGTTCGTTCAGTTGAGGAGATAACTTGAAATGGCCATTTATTTTATGATTATTGCCCAACGCTCTAACGGCAAAAAAAAAAACCCAACCAACCAACCAACCAACTAACAATTTACTAAGAAATTGCAATTGATCTTGCTGTTGCTGCAATGTCGGATCGCTGACTACTACTATTGCCACATACTACTACTATATACTCAAGGATAACTGCTGTCGCCAACAGCCGATGGCTGTGTGACATATGCACGAAGAATGCGCCATAAAAAAATACAGCAACAAAAAAAAAAAGCAAATAGAAGTTTAATCGAATGTTCAATGCCTGATCGCAATTTGACGACGACGACGCAATTGATCTGTCGGTCGGTCGTTCGGTCGCTCGATCATTCTATGTGGGAGCTTAGCCAGTGGCATGACCGCAGGGGGGAACGGATAGATACTAATGTTAAATACAATTAACGGTATTTTATGCTAATTTCAACATTGAACTTAACATCCATACGAGACTAACACATACAGAGAGAACCAATCATAGCCATAGTTGAATGTTCTAAGAGTTTAAGCGGGCAAGAGGTAGGAAATTGATATTTACTACATAGAACAAAAACAAAAAAGAATGCAAGACACGTAAACAACAGACAAACGGAGAGACAACGATAGCTGGAGTCGGGTTTTTGGATAGACGGGAACAAGACGGGAAAGGCATGACCAGGGTCTGGGTCTGGGTCTGGAACTGGCCTAGACCTAGGCATCAAGAGAGAAAAATATGAAAAACAAAAGTCAACACAATCAATTGTTACACCAATCCCCTTTCAATTTACAAGAATTTCAATTGTTGATCTTGATCTTTTACTCTCTCGTATGGGTATATATAGATATATATCTGACGTATGTATGTACATACACACACACACATACATAAATCTAGGCACATACTTTGTTGTTACAGTGACGCGTGGGCTATGCTGTCTTGTCTGGCATTTGGCTTATGATGATGGCTTCTTGGGATAGACTGTATCAAGGTAACAACAAAAATTTACTGGTGTTGGCTTTGCCACCTTGTAGAAAATGTATAAAATATACAAAGTTACCCTATCTAAAGTCAATTCAAATGACAAATATCTTTCACTTTCTTTCTATATGCGTCAAAATCTCCCAATTGAGCCACCTAAAACATCATTTGCCTATTTTCTACTCAAAAGTACCTACATATTTCGATTCATATGAATAAACGAACAATTCATTTTGAACAGCTTTTGAAAATTCGAACCAAAGTTCAGTCAGCAACTGTTTGTTGCATGCTACTTTGAGCACGTTTTTCTTCTTACTCGCTGCTTTTACTTAAATTTCTCTTTAGCCTGGCTATTTATTAGGCAAATATCTAAAAATAGTTTTTTTCTTTTGTCTAAACCGCGTAATTTCAAAAGATATTAACAAATAACAAAATATTTCCTACTTCTCGTTATAAACAAATATCAAAAAGTCCTAAATACAAGGATATTAAGATGGCAATGCAGAAAAACTTACTCCATTTACGATTTTTTATGCATATCCTGTAACCTGAAATGTCATTGTCATTGTGGAAACTTTTAGGTGGCTCACTTGTAATTTTATTTATTAATTGCATTAAAAAATGCTCACATTTTCGAAAGAGTTTAACTTAACTCGATAACAAGGTTTTCAATAACTTTTCAATATGGTTTTTAAAGCTGTTCAATACTTTTCCAATAGTTTCTGTCAATCAAATCAGAAAGATCAGCTTCTAATATAGATTTCAATAGGAATAGTAAAGTTGGCTTCAATTATATTTGCTTAAAACGTTTATTCTATGATATAAAGTTATATTTGGAATGAATCAAAATGAAAAGGAAAAAAATCCATAAAATTCTCATCAAATATCAGGGTAGTGAAGAGGAAGCAACTAATTAAAATTGAACTTTTAAATAAAGCAATTACTTAACTTATAAACTTATGCTATGCTAGTTGCTTGTTGACTAACTATTTGGTTAGATGTTCAAGACATTAGAATAAAAAGATGTTGGAAAATGCTCCAAGTTATTACAGGCTTATTTATCAAGTTTCCATGAAAATCTATTGGAAACTGAGGAAAAACTCCTACTATTTGGGATGGCAAACGTTTTTTACTGTCTCTTACATAGAAAATGACGGCTAAGCTCTTGTATTGAATGAATGAAGAGTATAAATCACGAAAACTATTCCATTTCAGTTGAAATGAATTGGAAAATATATATTCAAATTTGTAAATTTTATAGTTGAGAAAGGAAATTCATATTTGAAATGTTTTGTTTGTGGTTTCTAGCTGAGGTCTACATAGTTAAGGCATAAACTGTAATAGTTTAAAGTAACATGGTTACTCTTAAAAAATGTTGAAAGCATTTCTTAACGTAAAGTTTCAGCAGATAATTAGCTAACATAATAACATTTGTATTTATTTCCATTGAATTGAAATCGGATAATTGTATCTATTCTTAAATTATGCACTTATAATGATCATTATTGCAAAGATATAAGGAAAATACAGTCATACTAATTTAATTACTAGTCTAATATGGCATCCAAAACAAATACTTGTGTGGCAAAAAGTTAGAACTTGATTAGATTTAGTTAAGTGGGAAGCAAATACACCCACACTATATATATGTATATATTTATATATATGAACTTTGCATTTTAGCAAGGACACAGGGTAAACACATACAGAGAGAGATAGAGATAGAGACAGAAAGAACGAAATAGCAAGAACAATACTCTGATGCGAGACTGCAAGTCGTTGTCGGGGTCGGGGCCGTGCACAGAATCCGTTCAAATTTATAGATTGAACTTGCACTTGGGCGCCAAACAAACAAACAAAACGGCCAAAAAAAAAAAAAAAAAAAAAAAAAAAACCCAGCTGCAACTGCAACTGCCACAGGACCTGAAGAATCAAACGGAAACAAGCAGACGAAAGGCGCAGATGAGTGGATGGAGGGGCAGCATTTGCAGTGTCTGCAAAAATTAGTTAGAAGCTTTTGCCGCTGTTCGCAGCACTGACCTAACCCACGAAGCCAAACATTGTCCATATATGTATTTTTCGACTAACAACTACTGCGCAGGAGCCGAAAAAAATCCTTCATTCCTTCCTTCCTTCACTCGTTCGTTCCTTCTGTATAATGGACACTCTGTTTCCCATCCTTCAGCTGGGCGCTGTGCAGCCATTTCCAAGGCAACACGAAACGAAAGTTCAACGTACCAGAGCCCCAGCACCATGGTGAGTCCAAGGCTATGGCTAGGACTAGGACAACAATGTTGATGTTGCGACTTTGCACGTTGCATGTGGATGACAGGTCCCTTCTCAGACCGCCCCCTTTTCACCATATACATATATAGAATCTATATATAAATATTCATATAAATAATAGAGATTTACGGGGCCGAACTGTGCGATAGTAGTCACATGTTTGGACGTATGAAATTTGTAATTTAATATTTAAACATTTGTTGGATCAGAAGGGAATTTCTGGTTCTGGTTCTGGTTATGTGAACAAACTGGGCCCACACTGCGTGCAAGTCCGACCCTGGTTATCCATTCCGACTTTCATATAAGTAGTCAAGTAGTTAAGTATGAAAATCCGTGTTGTAAGTGTGTCAAACCAGGCAAATGGCATTGACAACGTCGCTTCATCAATCCTTCAACCCCAAAAACATGACCAACCTTAATACAAGTAAATTTGCGTCAGGAATTGGTCACGTTGCAACAGGCTTGTGGCAAGTAAAAATGATTAGAGTAGCGAGAGCGAGAGAGAGAAACACAGATAGAGTTTCCTTTTGTGGAGTTAGCCTAGGCCCAACTGGAATTTGATTAGCTATGATTTTATGATTACTTTAACCAATGCGGAAGTCTTTGATGAAACGAAGGCGTTATGATTTATCTATGTATGTATTTGGATATCGTCAGGGATGAGAGGTGTATATTGCTGAAGACCGGTTGGATGACTCCACCACATCATCATGATGATGATCATCAGTATTGCCTTCTTGTGTGTGGGCATATTGGAAAACGATTCACAGTTTTTAACTCATGACTTTCTTCCTTTAGCCATTTGATTCAATGATTTACACATTTATTCATCATCCCTAATGTTTACTTTAATGGCTTAAGTTTTTAGTATTCATTTCGATTGTATCAACCAAGTTATTTATTCGAACTGGCCTATTCATTTATTTTCATTACTCATTCAAAGGTTAAATCTAACTGTACTAAGTATCTACTTTTATTCGTTTTCCATCTAAAGTTATTTAATCATTATTCATTCTATTCTTATATTTAATCAATTAAGCTCTTTTTTGTATTCATTTCTATACATCTTTACCTCGAACTGAATCGCATTATATTCAAACAAATCAAAACCCAATAAAACGATTATGAATATGACAAATTGAGTTGTTTTGTGTTTGAATACAATCTATTAATTCTATTTACTTGTTTTGTGAGTAGAAAATTGCTGAAATTTTGTTCTGCCTTACACTTTTGATAAAGTGAATCAAGTAAGCCATAGAAATATATATGAATAAACAAATTGTATTACAAAATATTAAATTTCAATTCATATCATGTCTTAAAACATAAATGAAAGAGAAAGATGGAGAGTGTTTAGCTCAAGTTGCTAAGAGCATTTTAAGCACATCAAGATAAATTATCATTAGTAATGTCAGACAGACATACGGGCCCCTGAATCACATCCTTAGTTAGTTAATGATTGAGAAGAGCGGAGAAGGGGTAAACCCATCATATGGTGGAAACTCATTTCATTCAGTTCACATTCAAATATAAAACCATTCACGTTTTGTGTTGCGTTTTGCATAGGCGAATTTTGTGTTGTGACTTTTTTCAAAGTTTGTCTGTTTGTTTTGTTACTGTTTCGGTTTTATAGCCCCAGCTTATGGGTGAGCGCGGGGGCGTGTACTGTCTGTAAATCGGCCTAAAACACCCACACTCGAATTGCACTCACTTGAAAACACTCATTGATTCACACACACACAGTGAGACTTTGATCGTTGTCGTTTTGGTTTGAATTTGTCGTGCGTTGAATTCAAGCGCCAAGTGAAAGTTGTTCAAATGTTTATTATAATTATTATTATTGTTGTTTGTATGTATGTATGTATATAAAGCTATTGTTGTTAGTGTCAGACACACCGCCCGCACCGTCCTCCCCCTTGATTGGTACAGAAATAGCAACATTCTTAATCATTATGAATCAAGTTATGCCCCATTCTCCAATTTGGCCTCACCTCATCCTCACCTCGGCCAGGGTCGAGCGCCAATTGTAATTGTTAAAGTGCAAAAATATAAAACAAAAAATAAAATAAATTACAACAAAGCAACAAAATAAAATAAAAAACGCCAAAAAAAACTTTTGCGCTCAGCGCGAAATTTGCACTTTTTTCACTTTCTCCTTTTGTGCACGCTTTTGACATTTTAATTGCTTTTTTGCCCATTATCCGAGGAGGGCAGGGAATAGGGTAGGGCCAACATACATACATACATATAAAGCGTTTAAGTGTGTGTGTGTGTGTGTGTGTGTGTGTGTGTGTGTGTGATGAGTTCGATCTGGTCAAAGCCAACTTTGAGTTAGGGATCTAACTAACAATAAGTAATATGGCTTCCAATGAAATTCGATTGAAAACTATTTTGCTCGTCTTCCCCTCTCTCATTCTCTCTCTTCCTTTTAAATAGGACTTTATTTTATTAAAGTTACAATTTTTCTTTTTCTCTTGCCTAATATTTCGTATGTTTTTGTTGTTGTTGTTAATGTTGGTTTATGTTTTATGGCAAAGTTCATTGACTGCATATAAAATAATTATTTTTGCCACACAATGGCCCAGCAACGGCATATGCTCACTTAGGTGAGGCAGTTGCTGAGCCCCCCGCAGAGGAAGGAACGGGGCGCAACGGGTTTGTGGGTAGGAGAGGAGCGGGTGGAGCAGGGCAGGGGGGAGGGGGTCTAGTGCACATGGGCACGGCATGAAACAACTGCGCAAAAAACTGGCTCGACTCTCGACTTGGATCGCAATTATGTAACATTTACCCACTAACGCCAAAAGCAGCAGGAAACCTAGAAAACGAAAAATGAAAACTCCAGCAATAGCAACAACAACAACAACAATAATAATAACAACAACAACAACAACGTCGGCAACATCACGAAGTTTCTCGATGAAAGGAAAACTTGTCCAGTAACTAAAATGCGAACTGATACCGCATGGTGTAAGGGGAGCAAGGGGAGGTCGAAAAATACAAGGAGGCGAGGTTTTTGATGTGTTGCTGATGCAGTCGACGACAGCCAGTTTTTAGCCCCAACATAGACATTCGTGGAAGACGGACAGAAAACAGAAAACAGACCTCCTCCAACTAACAACTCAAACCTCTCTCCTGCCATCTCAGTCAAGTCACTTCACCTCACTCCTTTAACGTACCGATTTCCCAATGTTACGTCCACGAATCCAACTCTGTGTTTGGCCGTCGTTTTGGGTGCAAAAGCTGCGCACAAAATTTTTTCGCTTCCTTGTATGACATAACCAAACAACTAAACATACAACCCAAACCCAAATTCAAAGCAATGACGACGACGACGGCGATCTTTACCTCCACATGAACACATAGAGTCGTCGTCCAAGTCGTCGTTGTGGTGCTTTGCCTGTGCCACATTCCAGTTTGTCTTCGTCTGGAAAATCCCGTTTTCCCATTCACTGATTCGACAACGAAAGAAAATGCTTCAACAAAAGATCTTGTTTGGGGGTAAATTGTGTATACCCTAACATAAAACAGCTGACAATATGAAAGCAAGTGTCTGCGGTTTATAGATAGAGAATGGAAGGAATCCCAGTGTGATCTATCAAGATTTTCTAATTGGATTCTTTAACTTTCACAATCCATTAAGGACCTAAAGAAAGAGGGGATCAAGAACTGAAAGATTTACAAAGATCTCAATCTATTTTTGAATGTTTTCATATTAAAAACACTTGAAATTTTCACAATCAATCCAAGACCTAGAAAAACCGACAAATTTAACTACAAGAATCGATATATATCGACCTATATATTGAGGTCCTTGAAGACAAAATTATAATAAAGAAGATTCTATAAAAGTTTTTGTGCGAGTCGAATGTAATTTATAGTTTCTAATGAATTCTTTAACATTCTTTACAAACGACAAAAGGCTTAAATGAAGAAAATAAATTTAAATATTTATCTAATATTCATATATATTTTTCAAGAGGGGATTTTTGTTTTCAGTATTGGATTCTTCAGCTTTCACAAACAATTTGTGCTACCCGATTTGTATGTTAGTTGTTAGTTGTTGTTGTAGTTGCTGTTGTTGTATTTTGTTGCTGCCATGTGAAAATGAAAACTAACAATGCCAATACAACGGGGCAACCGGCAGCAACAACAACGACAACGACAACACCAACAACAACAATTGCAATAAACGTTGCACCAAAGTCATCGTCATCGGCAAAAAACAAGAAATTGCAAAGTTTTACTTTCGTTTTTTTTTTTTTTTGTTGTCTTCACGTAACAAATGCAGCAAAATGGTAAATGGTAAATGGAAAATGGTGTTAGCAGGCAATGTTACCATTACAGGGGGTGGCAGGGGCGAGGGAGAGGCAATGACAACGGGTATAGGGGTATTTAGGTGGTAGAGAGATAGGATGGAATAGCTGTTGCATGGCATGATCAATTTCAAATCAACAAAAAGCAGGAAGTGCAACAATGAACAATTTCAAAACGGGAATTGGGAGGTTTGGCATCAATTGTCGCCGTTGATGCCGCCATCATTAAATGATCAGTGGGTTGAAAGTGAAAACAGTGCAGGAAGACAAAAGAAGGCTAAAAGAGCGGAGGGGAGGGATCAAATTTTACATTTAGATTATGCAAAAAACAAGAAAATGAGACAGAAAAATCAAATCAGATCAGGCATTTGCAATGCTAAATCGATCAGCTGTTTTCTAAGAAAAAAACTTTTCCATAAACTCATGTTGTTGAATAATCATTTACTACAACTATTCTATATAAAGTTAATACTTTATACGAATGAAATATCTTGTAGAAAGATGAAAAGATTCAAAATGCATTGACTTTTATATGTGTATACTCCCAAATTTACCCCCAACTGTATGCAATATTTAGTCGACAAATGCATAGAGAACAATGTCCTGTATCTATAAACTTATCAATCAACTTTTCTATCTAATCTATCTAATGCACATTTTAGGGGGTCAAGTTGGACCTAATTAACATTTCTAGAACAATTTTTTATGGCTTTAGTATTTGTTTCTTTTTTTTTAAGTCATTTACAATTCATGAGATTTGAACGGACTTTTGGGACAAAGTAAAATTGCTTAAATGGTTGAATTCAATTTTGGTCTCTATAAATAAATAAATATTGATTTAACTATAAACCAAGAAACATACTCAAACAGGAAATATCGGTAATTCGAAAAGATTTTCACTTTCTCGTCTTTTTATGCCTCCGATTAGTGAGCTTCCAAGTGATCCTGCATACTGCCAAATCTCCTTCATCCAAGATTACTGAGCCTGATGGGACCCGCCCTGAATATATATATTTATCTATAGCTTATGGCATTTGTAGTTGGCCGATTGCCAAAAAGTTTTTTCGACTTTTTCGTTAAATTTTCTTGTAATGCTGTTGACCTTTTCCTTTTTTTTGGTTTAAATGTAAACTTTTTTAACAAATAAATTGGCTTATTCAAATAATCAGAATATGAATTGAGTTTATTTGGTTAATTTATATATAGCTTAAGAATCATCGTTTGCATTGGAATGATGATGAATGAGAAGGATTCAATGGATAAGTTAGTGGCATTTGACTTAAATGGAAGTTAAGTCAATACTTTTTTAGTGTTGAATAATGAAAATGATCGAAGAAACACCAGTGTAGGAAACGCGTATAGGAAAATTTAAGGGAAATATAAAACATACCAATCCACATTTTCAGCTATACATTATAGAAATGATTATTCCACATAGATTATTATAGAATAGAATAAACGATAAAAGGAACATGAGTTCTGTATTAAGCAATTGTTTTTGAAACGATATCCAAAAAACATTGGCTGACTTAAACGGAGGTCTAGGGCTTCAGTTCAGGTTAAATCAGTTCCGACTTGAAACTTGTAAGTCCCGGTTTTTTTTTTCATTTACTTTTGCTTTTTTCAATAGGCTGAAGAGCAAAAAGGAAAACTGCAAGCAGCATTTACAGCATTGGCATGAAAGAAAATCTGAAACCAGTTTTCCAAGAAAGCGAAAATCGAAAGACAGACAGTCAGAGAGAGAGAGAGAGAAAGACAGTTAGTGGGAGTGAGAGACTAAAAGGAGGATGAAGCGATAGAAGATAAAAAATTAAGTCACTCGACGACGATCAACTTACCCCGTTGCAAGCCATGACAACAAAAAAATAAAAATAATATGGTGCAGCGGGGATGAGTGGCAAGAGGCAACTTGCTGAGGTGCACCACCGGGTTGGTCGATTACTTCATCATTGTGCCAGCAATGGCAAACGGCAAACGGCAAAGAGAGAAAGTGGCAGGAAAAACTAGCTGCGCCTGTGATGATCGTCGGCTGCAACATAGCGTGCCATGACTGTGCCACATACCACACCGCGGCACACCATCCTCGGGCCCACGTTCAACAACATTTCCCCATTTCCCATTGCGGCCGAGGCTTGTTGCAACTTCAGCCATGATTATGTGGCATTAACATTTTTTTTTTCTTGTTTTCTTTTCGTTTTTTCTCTCTTTTTTTCTGGTTACGTAACCTCGAATGCAATGCATGCAGCAGCAGCAGCGGCAAATGGAAATTTTGCAAATCATATGAATGCCTTGCCACCACTACCCCGCATCCATCCCAACCCCCTTCCCGGCATATCACCGCAAAATGTTGCGCAAATGGAAGCCGAGACAAAACAAGGAAAACAATGATGGTTGTTGATGATGATGATGATGTAGTTGTTGATGATGACGGCGATCGTCGTCGTTGAACGTGAAAAGCGGAAAAGTTTTCCAGATTTTGGCACATAAAATGAGATAGAGGAAAAAAAAAAGAAAACCAACACAAAAAAACAAGAAAAAAGAAACACACATACATATAGGAAAAACAAATCCATCGAAAATGCCACTTGTAAGGAGGAAGAATAAATAGATTTTCAATTCTCTGCTTAAGGGGCTATTCCCCTAACATATTGATATAACCATTTGATAGTTACAATTATTAAGTAACAGGCAAACTGTTATTTAATCTCTGATTTAATTCAAAACGATAACATAAATGTGGGAATGCGATAAAATATTTATTAAACAAGCAAGCAATACTATAAACTAATCTAAATGAACCCAAGTTCATTTAATACGAATAACATTTTATATATTACTCATACGCCGTGTAACCAAAAACAGTCAATACATATTTGTTTTGTTAAGGACAATGAAAGTTATTGCAATGTGTGCAATGTGTGTGTTTTTTTTAGTTTTTGTTTTCAATTTGTACGATGCCGTTAGGGGAAATAGGTTTGGATCAACATGTCGTATGAGTGATATTTGTTAAAACCAAAAGTCCAAGCTATTTCTAAAGTTCTGCCACAGTTTATAGACAAATTTGATATCCTACAACATTTAGTTATATTATATTATTATATTGAATGACTTCTTGATTAACTCATATGCCTTTTGTTTTATTACTATGAAGTAGAAGGCTTAGGAAATCAATTTATAAACCAGCTACTAGCTAGTACCAGCTGTCAGAGAGCCTTTGGCTCGAATTTATCCTTATTTATCCGATTTGTATATTTATCTGTTAATGTCAATGGCAAATAAAGAGTAATAAACATACAAATAATGGCAAAACTAGTTGAGAATTACAAGAAAATGAAGAATAAACTCAGGGGTGAGTGGATCAGGATCACCACCAGCATAACCATCATTTACTAGCACCACACAAAGTCCACTTGAATGGCATTTCATTGTGTGGTTGTGTTTGGTTTTGTAAATTGCATAAGATTTTTTATTTTTTTCATGAAGTTGTTGCACAACAACAGCAACAACAACAACTGCGAAGATATTATGAGATGAAAAAAAGAGAGAGAGAGAGACAGAGCTCTCGCATATGACTAGATCTAACTTGAAATATCTCTCACCTGATTTGTATGATCCTGTCAAACACTTGCTTAGATTTTGTTGCCTCCCTTCCTCCGCCTGGCATGTCTGCAAGAACAACAGAAAACAAGAGTCAAGGAATCAAAGAAATGAAATGAAGAGCGCAAATGCAATTAACATATAAAAGATAGCTGAAAAACAAAAAAAAAAAAAAAAAGAACTACAACAAGAATAAGTTATGTGAGGCTTTTTAACTCAGGAAGGTGGCGGAATGCCAGGGGAAGAGAAGGAGGGGGGGTGATGGGTGACAGTAGGGCTATAGCATTTCACTCTTGATTTCGTTTTGGTTGTAGCTGCAACTGCAATGGCAAAAGCTTTTGCAGTAAGCTCTCTGTCTCTCAAACTCTCTCCACATCGATGGCTCTCTGTGCTTATCTCTCTCTCTCTCTCTCTCTCTCTTTCTCTTTCTATCTATCTGTCTGTCTATCTCTCTCGCTGCACATGTGCTGCTGCATTCGTTTTGACGTCGTTGTTGTCGTTGTCGTCGTCGCCGCTTGTTATTCAATAGTAGTCGGCTCTCTAATGTGTGTGTGTCTGTGTGTGTGTGTGTGTGTGTGCGCGCTATCTGCCGCCATCGCCGTGGTATTGTACGTTGCCTATTGCCACTGCAACTGCTAAAACGACCTCCTACAGGTCTTTGACCCACTGCGAGACGATAGCCATGTAGAGCTCTACGTCTCGTCGCCCTCCCTTCCCACTCTCTCTCTCGCACACTCACTGTGTGTATTCCTCTCCCGTCCTGTCCCGTCTCTTTCTTTCATTCGCTCTCCCTCTGACACTCTGTTTAGCGCTTTTCATTTGCACGTTATTATTTTTCAATTTTTTTTTCTTGTTTCTTTTGTTATTATTCTTTTCTTTTACGGCTGCTGCTGCTACTGTTTAACTTGGGCTTTTTATTTACCACCCACTCCGTCCGCCACTTTCCGCCCTGGACTTGCATTTTCTAAATACTGATAAACTTTAGGAGCCATCTAAGCCATCTATGGTATGCACCAAGACTACACCAGACCCACCTGTGCTGGCCCATACCCCCGGAGTAGTTGGCTCAATCAATGGGCAACTATATTGGGTGGTCTGCAGGCCATCAGACGAGAAGGCAAAAAAGAACTGGGTTAGTTTACCTTATTTCTGTGTGCTCGGAGTGAAGTGAAGTGAAGTCGAGTGAAGAGTGAAGCGGAAGGAGTGAAGTGGAGTGGTACTCTTCCTGTTTGGCCGTCGGCGTTGAACGACAGTGGGTGGTTCAAATAGAGGGAGGGGGGGAGGTAAATAGGCCCACCCGGAAAATGAAAATTTCATTTTTTGTTTTCCTCTTCTTTTCATTACTTCTTTCTATTTGAGGCTTTGCCATTAGAAAAACTGGCGCAGCCTTCGACCATGTAACTACTTCAAGTGCTGATATGACACACACACACACACGCATACTTACTCATACTCAAGCATACGCACACAAACACAGATACGCATGCACACATAGACAAATCTCTGCATTGCTCTATAAACTTTTAACCTAATTCTTATGCCTTATTTACAAACGGCGACGTTTTTATTGTATATGTAACTACATACATATGTGTGTGTATATATATATATATATATATGTATGTATATATATTTTGTGTATGTTGTTGTTACTTCAATGCATTCATTTGATTTTGGGTGGTGCAACAGCGGTTAAGGGAGAAACCAAACCAAAGATAAAGATAGATACGACAACATTGTAAGACACAGAGTGACAGAGAGAGAAAGAAGAGAAGCCACGACACAACTGGAGGAAGTCATCCGGGGGGCATTATTTTTGTAGATATCTGCCTATATATACATATATACGTATGTATATATGCAGCCATAGAGTAGAATCTATATTTATAGCCAACAACTAAGAGAAGACGCAAAAAAAACAACAACAACAAGAATAGCAGTGGCAATCTCTCCTGGGCCTAGGGCTTAACAATTGATGTAAATCTTTCCAAAGGCAACGAAAAATTTGTCTTAACTTTTCAATCATCAACACCCTTAACAAAAAAAAAACCCAACTCGACGCCCACAACTAACAAACTGAAAAAAATAAGTCAATGACTGTCAAGTAAAGGTGAAACAGCAGCAAGAAGGGGAAATACAGAGGAGTATAAAGAAATAAAGGAGAAAGAAAGAAAGAAAGTCTTTCATGTTCTTTAATTAACTAACAAACTGCTTACATTGTCACGAGGGAGACTCTTGTTTGAGCCAATTTAATTCGAAAGATTACCCTTTGCTTTTGATTGACGATTTCTTGATTTAAATTTACCTTTGATTTCTAACATCCAAACAATTCAATTGCAATTCCATCTTCTTCTTTCTTTGTTTTATCTAATGAGTTTGTTTTTTTTTCCTGATCTGCACTTGAAACACTTAAAATGTGTTTCTAAACTTTTCTATCAAAATTCATTACTTTCGTTTTACTTTCGTTAGTATTTTCCCATTTGTTTTTAAAACTTTTTAAATTTCTTTAAGTGAACTTATTAGCAATTTCTTTCATCTGATCTTCTTTGCAAAAGTTTTCTTCCTCCTAAGCAGAACAGAGTGTAAAAGAGACAGACAGCTATTAAGAGGGAGGGAGAGAGAGGGAAAGAAACAAAGAAACTACAGTCCTTTAGCCCAAACTACAGTTATGATTACAGGGTGTACAATAGAGTGCTTAGCATTATATATGCATGGGTTGGCTATGTTAGTGTCTGTCTGTCTCTCTGTATGCGTGTAAGTGCATCTATATCTAAGTAGTATGCGTGTGTGTGTGTGTGTGTGTGTGTGTGTGTATATGCCTGGGTCTGGGCTGCAGTGGCATGCATTGCCCTCTGTCTGCATTGCCGACGCCTGCAACAACTGCAACAACTGTCGAGTGCCGACTACTGCCCTACATTCAAGGCAACGACTCTGAGATAAGCACATACAACACCACCTAGACTATATGTATGTGTGTGACAGAGATGCCAGATGCAAGTGTGAGTGTGTTTGTGTGTGTTATGCATCTACCATTTAGAGACACTTCTATGGGCACCCAAACGTTAGAAGCAGCAGCAACACAATATCAACAAAATTCCGCTTCAAGTTCCAGAGTCTGTATATATATAGAGGAGATGCATGTATGTATGTGTGTATCTGTGTGTGTGTGTGTGTGTGTGTGTGTGTGTGTATTTGTGTGTAGACATTCTAAGCGGTCATAGTCCCAGTAAACTTTCGCTGTCGCACATGTTGTCGGGGGCGTCGTTTTGACTGAAACTGGAGAGGATTGGGATTGGTATTGGTATTCGGTTTGCTATTTGGTTGTGACTGATGAGCAGATGGCAACATGAATAAACAACCATAACAAAACAAGTTCAAAAAGAAATCTTTACAAAACACAAAATAGTTAACAATTATTACAATTCCACACAAATAAATTGTCATTTTGATGTCTTCCATAAACTTCTGCTTGCTAAAGAATATAAATAATTCCATCGAATTTCGCATCTTGCGGAGACTTTAAGTATCTTTTAATTCTTTTTTATAGCCTACATACTTTAACTTCTTTACTAATTTAGGGTTTTCCGAGCGTTTTCAAAACACTAAAAAACAATTCTATAGTGATTGAGTTGTTAGAAAACTTATATTTCAGCTGATTATAGTGAGTATTCAAAGTTTAGTTGAAAGCATCTTAAAATTTATTTAGTTCTTCGTTCAAATGAAATACTCAAAGCATATTTTTAAAATTTTTCAAATGAATAGAGTTTCCTTTCTCCTAGATTCGATCAAATTAGAAGAATGCTTTTTATTATTAAAATTAAGTAGATATTACAAAAATTACATAAAGCTAATTTACCACAAATCCTTTGTACTTCTTATTATTCAACCTTAATACAGATGTAATTAAACTCTTTAAGCTGTATTTCAGTTAAAGTTCCTATCGTTGAGGAAGATAATAGAAAGTTTCTTTTCATGATACGTCGAGCTAATTGCTTGATAATCATTAAGGAAGGACATAAAAGAACCTTTAAGAGAAAAGTCCTTGTAAAATGCCTTAGAGTTAACTTAAAACCTTTGAAAATCATTGGTAGAATTGAAGAAAAACAAACCAAAAATTAGTAAGTTTTACAATTTGAGATTTTCAAATTTCAAAGCTCAATTTTTAATGTCAAAAGTCGTGCATGTAAAGTATAATCAACTATTTAGTAGACTGGAATAGTTTTAAACTTGAAAATTGCTTTTTGGGAAACAATTTAGAAACTTCTTTTGTTGATCAAGAATAAATTTCAGGTTTTTAACTTCAGAAAATCTGTTGAACTCCTCAGTTTGCAATACATTTGATGGTTCTTAAGACAATTTCAAAAAAGAATCTCAAGTTAAGCACACAAACCATTAATTATTAATTAATTACAATGATTAAAGCTCTACGGAAAATTAACTGAAACTTAACACAAGAGATAGGTAATCAATTGCTGCGGCATCATATCTCTCTTTCTCGGATTCTGTAGCTTTCCGCTCCCTCGCACTGTCACTGTCACTGTCTCTCTCTCACTGTCTGTCTCTCTCTTTCTCGCTCACTCTCTTGTCTTTCTGGGCTGCTGGGCTTATCAAATTTCACCTAAACTTGAATTGAAAATTTTCATGATCAACGGCCATGATGAGGTTGCTGCCACTTCCACTGCCGCACCTTGTCTTACCAGAGGGTTACCATTTAACTGTGATGAGAAACACTAACACACACACACACACACGCGTGTGTATATGTATATCCACATATACACACTCAGAGTAAAAGTGAACGGGCAAGTTCAAGTTTATTTTCTGGAAAAAAAAACAAAAACAATAACGCACAAAAATTAAGTTACCAAAAAAAAAAAAAAGGGCAACAGAATGGCGCGAGAGCAGACTCAAAGATGATGGCTGGCCAAGAGAGGTGAGCAGGAAGAAGAGAGAAGGTAACAGCAGCAGCAGCAGCAGCTTGAAGGTGTGGCACACACACATATGCATGTTGACCCCCGAAAAGAGACGATGCAAATATCTGTTTTTGTTGTTGTCGTTTCTTTGCCTTTTTGAACTGTAACTGTAACCGGTTTTTGTTATTTTGACTTTAAAAGTCATCGGTTTTTAACAAGCCAATGTACATACATATGATGGGATAGGGGGAGAGGGGGTGGCCCTTGGAAAAACATTTGACTGCAGTGTGAAAAATACGAGACACTCTTTGCACCTAATATGATTAAATTGATGGAAACTTTGGTATATAACTCTGAGTTACTATTCTTTTTCTTTCATTTATATGGGAATGTTCATATTGATCGGGCCAATTCGAATAAGACACTTAAAAACAAAGTTTCCTGGCATTAAAAACTGAGCAACAGGTAAACACAAAGAATATTTAAATTCACAAAAAATCAGGATACGATCATCATTTTTCGAGATATGCAAGATTGTTAATTGGATATCTAAAATTACAAATTTCTTATAGTTATTCTCATATTCACGCATAAACTAACAGATACTGCAAAAAAAAGGGTATGTAATTGTTTATTTAGAGTCAAAAAACTGTTCAAAATTTCCACTAGTTTTCATTTTTTTGTTTCCAAAAGGGCGTATAGAGCAAAACATTAAACGTTCATTGACATTTCCTGTCAGGCTCTCTTTCTCGCTGTCTTTGTCTCTGTCCCTCTAGCTCTCGAGCTCTTGGCTCAAATGAATTTCTGTTATGGAAGGATCTATTAGCAGAGTAAGTTGTGGTTTTTTTTACCAAGTATATGAAAGGTGTTTTGTTGTTGTTGTTTTTTTTCATTTTTTTGCTGTTTTTGAGGTTTGAGTAAAGTAAGCAAATGGACAAAAAGGCTTTTGAAGTACAATTTTAAAGTACTGTGAGGTGAGGTGTATGGGTACTCGAAATTTTGACGGCGAGCTAACCCGGCAGAGACGTCGTCAACGTAATTGATGTGAAAGTGAAATTTTTTCAGTTGTCTTTTGGGTTTTTTTTTGTTTTTTTGGGTTGTTTTTTCTCTGTTCATTTATTTTATTTGTTGTTGTGTGTGTGTGTGTGTGTGCGGTGTAGAGGGCTTATTATAAATGACCATAACCTTAAGTTTCATGCACGGTTTGAAGGAGCCACAAGAAGAAGATGAAGAAGAAGAGCAATATTGCAGCTTTTTAATGATCATCATCATCATATCTCGCTTTCGCTTACTCTCACGCTCTCTCTCTCTCTTTCTTTCTTTCTCTGTCGCTGTTCGCGGCTGATGTTCTACTCAGCAGGTCAGAAGAAGAACACGTGCTGGTGCTGCTGGCTTCAAAGCACAAAGCTCTTCAGCAACACCAAAGTCAGCGTCGACGTCAACGTCAACGTTAACGTCAACGCCGACAGCGATGTCTTGACTGAACGTCAACGTCGCTGTTGTCGTCGTCGCGACGGGTTCAATGGCTGACCCAATTTCAGCTACAAATGTGAAGAGAAGGCAAAGAAGTGGAGGCGGATGAGGAACAAGCAAACGGGAATCAGTTGTGAAAGCCATCAAATGTGAGAGAGAGAGAGAGGGCGAGATGGTGAGAGCAAAAGCGAATTCAGTTAAGCAGAACAACGAGAAACAGGGAGAGTGGCAAGAAAGAGAATTAAAAATAAAAGTCCATTAAGCGATCACTCTCTCCATTAGCTCTCTCTTTCTCTCTCCTTCTTTCTCTTCCTCTTTCTATCTTTCTCCCATGCTTCTAGTTCAGTTCGTTGTTACTTTTATGTAATTTAGTTTTCTCCCCTCCCCTCCCCACCCCATCGCACAATACATATTTTCCATTCACTTTCTTTATACAATTGATCACTGAAAAACGAAACGAAGAATAATAGCTTTAGCATTTTCCAACACTAAATATAGTATACATACGCCCTGTAGGCCTAAAGAAAACACATTACTATATAAGATATGTATGTATGTAATGGGCTTTGTCTGTTAGATATTTTTTCTTTCGTTTCGTCTTTTTTTCAAGTTTTTCGGTGATTACGTGAAAAAGTTTATTGAACTTTCGATTTCGCTTATAAATTCAATTCAATTGCAACCGAGACCCAACACAAACACACACACACACACACACATACACACTTACCTAGTGAGTCGCTCGGTCAACGAGTCAATGGCGGCGGCTGTTGGCAATTGGCACCCCAAAGCATAGGCCTCCGCCTCCGCCCCCCGCCGCTGTCATCGACAACATTGCGACAATGAGAAAAATTTGAAAAACAGGAAAATCTTTGGCTAAGCAAAAGGTTTTCACAGAAAAAACACACACAAAAAACAAACTAACTAACAACATTTGGACAGACAAATTCGCCTCCGCAAATTTTAGCGCCTCCAGTGGTTAATTATGTGTTTTTTGTTTTGTTATTTTTATTCAAAAACCTTTGTAAGTTTGAACCGATTTTTATGAAATTTACTAGAACGATATATACTTTTCAGGTATATTAGTATACCAGATTTGATTACACTAGCTTATATAGTTTGTAATTACAGAGGCTAAAAGAAAACTTCATTTAATTTCGATTAATATCTTATAGTCTCTGAGATATCGGTGTTTATACAGACAGACGGAGGTTTGGTAAGTCTTTCTTCCCAATAATAACCGATAATCTAAGCCATGCCTAATTACAGTGCCGATTAGGCAAATATATGTAGCTAATTAGTAGCTTACTTTCTAATGTGAAAGTTAGAACATGAAGGAAAAAACTGGTAAAAACGGTTCGCATAGATAATGTTTCCTTGTCTAGAATTTTTAAACTTAAACTTTTGGTTATTCTGGATATTTTTAGACTGTATTTTGTAAAAAGTTATAAAACAATTAATGATATTAACCATTTATGCAGAGATTTTATTCTAACTTGAAAATAAAGACATGAGTTTTTCAAATACTTCAAAAAACGACTAATGTCAATATTAGTATTAGGAATATTTTTGCAGTTTTGAAAAATTTGCAGAATTTGTAAAATTAAATTATAGTTTATTTCGATGATCCTTTGCTAATCCTGCATAGCTTAATTAAGTTCAATTTACCGGATTTTTAGAACTTTTGTGATAATCCTTTTTATAAAGACTGCTTGGATATTATCATATGGACTTTAATGTTTTGTTTTGTTCTCATTTTAAACTTTTTAATCTACTTGATTGATTGATTGATAGTTTAATCAATAAATCAATATGTTTTGGTGCTTAAGTATAGCTAAAAATGAAAACTATTTGTCGAAATGAATCTTTTACAATTATGTTATTAACTTTTATCAATGAATGATGTTTAAGCAAAGATAGTTACATATATCTATGTGTATGTTTAAGTGCAAATTTCTTTCTGTTTCATTTCTTCTTTTATTTTTATTATTATTCTCTGCTTCTCAGTTAGCCAATAATGTTGTTATTTATTGTGTGTGGTTGATATTCGTAATTCGTATTTCTTTTATTTTTTTTTTTTTATTGTTTGTCATTTGCCTTACATTGATTTTGATTTGTTTTGGCACTTTCCCATTACGTAAACCAAAGTTGAAGTTTGCCATAATAAAGAGGAAAGAGAAAAACCAGACCACAGAAATAGAGAGAGATGGCAAGTGTCCAGGTGGGCAGGGTGTATGTAGGGGGTAAGCAGTGAGAGTAAACTGAAGATTGGCGAAAAAAAAAAACCACTTGAATCTTGGACAATTCACCAGCAACTCTATTTCCACCTTTTTATTCTCCTTCTCCCTCTGTTATGCATCATTTTTTGGTGTGTGTGTGTGTGTGTGTGCGTCTCTCTCGCTTGCACAGAGCATTTTGCATGCAAAATATTTTTCACTTCCTTGTTTGCATGCAACAACAATCACAGCAACAACAACAGCAACAAAACTTTTACCCCGCCGTCTGCCCGACCTCGACATCGGGCCCGGCCTTCCTGGTATGCAACAATATCAAAAGTCACAGAGCCACCCACAGAGCATGAAGAGTAATCGTAGGCCTCTAACGGTAGTGGGAGAGCGGGTAGACAGAGAGCCAAGCAAAATAATAGTAGGTAACCACCGACCAAACCAATTCACCACCACCCCACCAACCGCCCATCCACCCACTGATACTCTACCATCATTTTGTTTTCTTATTTTGCTGGCTCTGGCCTGCCTCTTCTGTTCGCCTAGTCAAATCTGTATATTCGAGTATGTTTCCGTATGTGTCTCTGTACATATACATACATATATCTGTGTGTGTGTGTGTGTGTGTGTGTGTGTGCCATTCACGTCATTGCATGTTCGTTCGCCAACGCATTGAAACTCCCCCATTTTTCCCTCTCTAGCACTCGCTCGCTCGCTCTCTCTCTCTCTCTCTCTTGCTCGCTCGCATGCCATCTGTCCTACATAATCCATCTCTTTTCATCATTTGGCTATGCCACTGGCTCGACTCTTTCATCATGGCAATTGGCGTCACTGCCTGACTGACTCTCTGACTGCCGCCGCCGCCGCTGTAGACTGCAGCCGGCTGCAGTTTTGCATCACCTTGTGCTGTTGTCAGGGCATTGGCACAGTTTTTCCACACAAACACACAAACACATATGTATATGCAAAGCTATGCATGTGTTTGTGTCTATGTTTGCTTTTGGATTTTGCTTGTTTTCGCTAGTCGCTATTTGTGCTGTTGTTGCAACTGCCGCTGCCGCTGCCACTGCCGCTGCCGCTGCTGTTGTTGCTGCTGCTGCTTGTTTGCTGCATTACCCTACCACTTGTCAAAGAGTATGCCACATTTTGGCTTCCTTTTGCTGAGAAAATTAACACGAAACATGAAACATGAAAATATTTTGAACTTGTCATAAATAACTTTCATTAAATATTCGTAAAATGAAAAGGAATTCATTTGTCCTTTATAATAGAAGAACAGTTATCAAGAGTTAAATATATTACGTATACGTCCTGTTAATCGTTGATCAGCATTACGCCTCAAGCGAAATATTCATAAAGCTATTCGAAATCAACATAATATTTGTATTAAGGTAAAGTTTGAAGGAGTAGTAAAAAAATTTAATGTACAGGGTATCTATCTAGTCTGGGTTCTCTCTCAGACTTTAATGCAGATACGCTAACTGTTGAAATCACAAAGGAATAGAATCAACTAGAATGTTAGTATTCAAAAAAAGATATTAATAAACAAAAAGGACAAATCAAAGATAAAATTAGTTGTTTACTTTTCTCCTATGATTCATATCTCCACTCAAGGAGCTAAACTACAGTGCAAACTCATACAGATGAAATTTGAGTCACTTACCGTAGAAACCAAAGCGGCGGAGGATATAACACCAGATAATGTTAATCCCAATAAAGTGGAGCTGATAATGGAGTATAAATTTTCACTCAATTGCAAATGGCTGGAAGAAGAAAAAAAAACATAAAAAGAGAAAGAAAGCAATGGAAATTAAAATCATTCTATAGCGAGAGATAAATCAAGATATAGTTTTATTCGAGTACCCTCATCCTTTTCTATCCCTCGCTCTCTCGCTCTCCCTCTTTCTATCTCTATAAGTATATATAGACAGACATATCTGCCTTATCTACCATCTACCACTCAATATCAATGTCTATGTCTGTCTGTCTGTCTGTCTGACAGTCAGACGGTCTGTCTAACTGTTTGCCTGTCTACTTATGAAGCTTTTGAGGGTCGGGGTGAGGGACAACACTTTTTGCTGCAGATTCAATCTTACTCTTTTCCTCTCTTGCTAAAAGCAAAAAAAGCTTCTTTTTTCTTGTTTGCTTCTTAGCTCTCTCAAATTTTTGCATTGCAAAAAAAAAAACACACACACACACAAAAACAACAAAAAAGGAAAACTTGCGCGCATCTGTTAAAGCTGTTGTTGTTGTTGATATTATTGTTGTTGTATCGCGACCTGCCTGAATATATGGAATCATTGGGATAGGTCTAAGTCCAGGCAATGTCTGCGTATCTTTTTTGTTGTAAACGTATGTGTTTCTGTGTGTGTGTGCATATGTGTGTGTGTGTATGTGTGTGTGTGATCGGGTTGGAAAAGCTAAAAATAGCTAAAATAAAAAAAGTGAAAATGGCTGCATTTGCTCTCGGTCTGTCGGTCACTTGCCCAATGCACACACACACACACACACACACTATGTCAGAACAACTCTCCACATTTTAGCTCACTCCTTGCTTTCGCTCTCTCTTCCCGCCCTCAACACAACCACCACCACCTGCTCTTACATTTTTGATTGCATTTCTTTCTTTCTTTTGGTTTCGATTTTTCTTTTTTTCTTTCTTTTTTTTTTTTTGCTAGAACTGCAAATTCATTCTTTCTCTCTCTCTCGCTCTGTTTCCCCCTCTTGCACTCTGTCTCTCTCTTTGGCTTTTTCGCTCTTCCGTTCAATTTTGTTTTCATGCAAAAAGGTTGAAGACCTTTCACCTACTTTTTTGTTGTTGTTACTTTTTTTATATTTTGTATTCTAAGAGTAAGAGAGTACAAAAAAAAAGCTGTTTTCGTTTTTTTTTTTCTTCTTCTTCAAAACGCATAATATGTTCAGAGAGAGAGAGACAGAGAGAGAGAAATGTATGTATGTATGTTCATCATGTGAATCATTAAGTGTTTAAATATTTAACCTATTCCGCTTCGATTTGTAATTAACACACAACAAATGAGCAAGGGTATTTGAAGTTCATCAATGTGAGGCATTGCAATAATTTCAAGTACTTATCACAAACACAAATATGTATAAAACATTGTCAACAGACTTTAGTTCAAATTCTAAAAAAGATCAAAATTGATTTTACCATATTTCAGATGCTCAAACGAAAACAAAATGATTGTTAAATATTTAAAAATTTAATAAAAATAAATGATTTTTCAATGGATTTTCAAAAATTTGTTTGCTCGAATAACCAATTAAACCCTTATCTGAAACCTAATATCACTCATACGTCACATGGTGCATTAAAATATACAATTTTGAAACAAAATTTATTGTCATAAATGCATTCAAAAGAGACATTACACATTTTACTTAAAATCGTGTATATATAAAAGACTTTTGAAATGGAACGTAGGACAAAACAGCCAGTCGATTTCAATGATATTTTGTTGCATACTTTAAGGCAAATATTCATAGAACAAAATTAATATATTCTATGTATTCTTAAACAAAATCACTCATAGCCAATCTAGGACTATGAAATTAAGGAACTTTGCCCTTTAAAGTATGCAACAAATTTATAACTTTTTGTATGCCTAATAACTTTAAAAATGTCTACAAGGAATGTTTGCTTTAATCCACAGAATATTCCAAAACTTCTTCTGTTTCAAAAAACAAATTCTCAGAGAATTCTTATTGCATACTTTTGGAACAAAATGTTCCTCATTGAATGAAATGAAACCGAAACCTATAAAATTTTAATTTATATGAAAATGATTTCACATATAATAAATAAATGCATAGACGTAGATGGAATATTCGGATCCGGGGACACATTTCTAGGCATCATCAATTGCCTCCAGTTTACATTAAATATATCTTTCAGGTCGATCCAAGTAACATAAACAAGCAATTTGTATGACAACATAAAGGGAAAGAGAGGAGATTGTAGAAATGTTATGCCCCCTCCCCCTAACCACCAGCTTATCTTGGCCAAATACAAAATGTATGTTTGTCGAATTTTGTGGATTTTACCCCCGACTAACTGCTTTCTTCTTGCCATTCTTATTGTTGTTATTTTTGTTTGGCAAATTATTTAGGTCAATTATAAATATTAAACGCAATTAGCAATGAAATTTCAATTTCATTATCACCAAAGCCGACTATCAGAGAGAGAGTGAGAGAGAGAGAGATGGGGAGAGAGAGAAAGGTATATAGAAACTAGCGAAAGAGAGAGAGAGAGAGAGAAATAGAGAGCTACAAGTCCAAATCGGCATCGCGTCAGACATTTGTTGACGACATCAAAAAAAACAAAACAAAAATTAAAGTTCTGACCTAACATTGACAATGCCGAAGAGTCTACACCCTTTCAAGCTTATAATAAACTGAGTAATGCATTTTAAAAGCAAAAAAGTCTATAACATTTCAAGTAAAACTTCTTACAATAATTATAATATTGAGAAACAGATTTCAGTGCCCTGAAAGTATTTATTTTAGTCAAAAGATTTAGTTTAAATGAATAATTAGAAATATGTCTGAATCATTCGATTTCAGTAACATTTGGCATGGTTTCCTTTCTTTAAGCAAGTGAAAGTTATATTCAATATACTCTGTTTGTGAAGAGTAAATACATGCGGATACATTAAGGCTGACCGATTTTCCCATACCCTGCACGCCTTGGAAAGTGCATTTTCCTATTGTGAATCCATTTCGTACACATTTTCTCAATCTACAGATCTAGTGCTGCGAAATGTGCCCCCTAAAGTATGCAATAGGCGTCACGTTTTCAACTAATGAGACTTTTGGACCGACTACGATACGTTTTTGCTATATACCCTCTGACAATTCGAGTTTCGTTGACGAGGCAAACGTGATAAGCAATCATCATCATGTATTAATGTTGCGATGGTCTGGCTGGTTTTTTTTCTGGGGTGAAGAAAGGGGCTTACATTTGGGGTAGTGGGAAACGGTTTTGGCGGCGGGTTTGTAGTGTCTTCTTTAATAGTTGTTGTTGTTGGTGTAGTAGTAGTCATCATCATCATCATCATCGCTGTGGTTTGTTCTGCCCGACACACACAATGTCAAGATTGCTGTGACCTTATTTCGGTTTATTTATTTAATTTTTTTGTTGTATTTGTTTTTTTGAGACGAGGGGTTTTTTTTTTGTTGTATTTTCTGAGCAAGTGTGAAAAAGAGCAAGAGAATATTTATTTAGCTATATTGCTAAATTCTTAATAACTTGCATACACGTAAATACATATGTATATGCACATATATTTATACATAGATTTGATTTTGCCTGCCAAATGAGTCAGTTTTATAAGGTCCTTGACAGTTTGCCAGATGACCACAAAAACAAAAAGAGACGAAAACCAGGCGGCATGCACTTGTTTTGCCATGGAAAGAAACGGAAAGAAATCGGCGGAAAGCCCAAAAACAAAAACTGCAACAAGAACAGCAACATGAAACGCAATGCAAATTGCCGTAAGCTTGCCACACAATCTCCGCGGCATCACAAAACAACCCCTCGTACCACGGCCCCCCGCCACCGTTCGTAAAAACTGTTGTTTGTCTTTGACTTCAAATGACCTTAAACTGGGTTAAAGCTCGACCCCCAACGTTGCTAGATGAGGAGGGGTTACGGCAAAGAGGCGGACGGAAAATTTGTGTGCATTCAACGCTCTGTGCGTCTCTCTCGCTCTCTCTATATCGGTGTGTGTGCGTGTGTGTGTGTGTGTGTGTGCACTGTAAAATTGAACTTTCTGTGCAACAGAGCATAACCGAGAGCACAAAGAGACCGAAAGCAAGAACGTGAGAGAGCGAGAGGAGGCAAAAGACATAAAGAGTGAAAGAGAAGTAGACGAAAAATAAAAAAAAAACAGTTATGCTCGCATCTAACTCATGAATCATTCAGCTCAGGTAATTAAAATGACAATTTTCTAATAAGTCAATTCCATTGAAAACGAAGAAATCTAGGTAAAATATTTAGGACTTCCTTCGAGGAGCCTTAGTAATCGATAAACTTTTAAAGCACCATCGATATTTCTATAAGACTTCACTGTTTAGGGTGACCCACCTGTAGTCAGTTTACAAATATCGAAATGTTGATCTAACTTTGTTTTGAAAATTAAGTTCTTTTAGACAATGTTAGCCAGGCAAAGAGTCAATTTGAATCAATTTGAATAATCAATTTTAAGATCAAGATTTAGTAATTGTATTTAGTTCGTTTTGTGTTAGCATTAAACACCTCATTGAACCGTTGATTATGTTTCTCTATCTTGGTAAGGGAATGTATCACAAATTTGAAGGTATTAGGTTTCCAACTTGATCAGAAATTTGAAAAACATATGTCCACATTCTCGAAATCATCGCTAATAATGTCAGCACTCAAAAATATCTAATTTAAATAATTTCTATAGCAATATAATATGAACAACCATTAAGCTTTAGATACTTTTCCATTTAAACGAGTTGAACTATTTTCGAAATTTCATATTTGGCAAAAACTATGAGAGTCAAGTTTAATTTAATCTTGAATCTAAATAAATTTGTTTAATCAACTCATTTTAGAATCCCATGATAATCTTTATAGGTCAATATCTATTGCCCAATTGAGTTGCCATATGAGGGCGTTGATAATGAATTAATCCCAACCATAGAGACAACAAACGGTTGCCACTCCAAAAACAAAAAAAAAAACAGCTCTCTTCTGGATTGCCTATTGCATGTAATTATTTTCTATTTGCCAAGAGAAAGTAAAATTGACTTGCACACACACACACAGACACGAACGTATTTCATTGCTCATCAAAATAAATTTTGACGTTTTCTATTGTGCCCCCTCTGCTCACCTCTACACCTTCACCCCCACCACCATCTCTTTGACCATGCCTTTGCCTTTTTGTTACAATCCATTTATGTGGCGTAGGCGTTGAAGTCAGCTGCGATCAGGGTGAGAGAGTCGTGACAAAGCCAAAGCCAAGCTTACATTTGTTAGAGCAGAACATTTTGTATGACGTTCATCAACAGTAAGTGAGAGAGACTGCCGAGAGCGAGAGAGAGAGAGCTGCCGAGCGAGAGCGAGAGAAGCGCCAACATCATCGGCCAAAAGGTGAATGACATGTGAGGAGCTTGCTAGTTTTTTTTTTACTTTTTTTTCTTTTTGTTGTGCTCTGCTGCTGCTGCCGCTTGTTTCGACTTGGGCGATATCGAAAATGCAGGGCACACATTAGAATTTGTTGTTGTTGCTGTTGGTTTTAAAATTTTGTTTTTTTTTTTTTACATATATATTTTGTGGCTAAAATTGTAGCAGTTATGCTGGCGGCAAACTTTCAAAAACCCAAACTCATGTAGAAAGAGCAGAGGGCTCATAGCGCTACGCTCTCCTAGCCTCACCTCCCCCATAACATAACATAAAAGAGCGAGCTTTTTTTGTTTGATTGTTTTGTTGGAAAAGCTTGTGCTCATAGCTTTGCCTCTGATGTTTTATATCTGTGTGTGTGTGTTCGTGTCTCTGGTTGCTCTTCGGCAACGGCAATGACAGTGTAGCATGCTCGTACTTTACATTCTGCCTTAGTAGGTCAACAAAATTCCGGACAATGGCCTTTCGCTTTCGTCTGTGATGCGTCGTCATCGTCGTCGTTGGCGTCGTCGTCGTCGTCGTCGCTGCTGTTGTTGTTGTCGTTGCTGCAACTGCAACTAGAAGTCAGCGCCAGCATTGGCTTTGGCATGACGTCGACCGAAGCGGCAATGCAACCAACACATTCATGCATATGACCACACACACACACACACGTTTCTAATATCGTCGCCTTCAGTGGCGCATCTGCAATTACATCTAATAGGAAGGGGATTCCATTTTCAATTTACAGTATTTTTTAACCAGGGAAAAACAGATGAACGTCAATTATGTATGTTAAAAATCACTTTTCATAATATCTGAGATGAATATAATTGATAGATACTGGATAAAGTAATAAAGTAATGGTTTTTGGCCAAGTTCTACAGTCTGTGATATCCTTGCTCCTTCTGTAACTCCACCACTGGATGCATTTGCAGTGACTTTAATATGGCGACGACGACAACGCCGACGATGAACATGAAGATATTTTCGGTCGCCATAGTTATTGCTGCAGTTCCCTTTACCCTCACCACCCCCATCCACTGTTTTCTCCTTCTTTCTCTCTCTCTCTCCCGCTTTTTGTTGCTTTCGGCGATGGCGTAATAGGCTGGTTGCTGGTCGTCAGCCAACAAGGGAAAATATTGGAATGGCAAGACAAGGCAAGCGAGACGAGCGCAGGGAAGGGAAGTGCAATAGTAACTATTGATTACCACTATCTCTCCTATCTCTTCGCTCCTCTCCTTTCCTTAACACCTTGTCTCTATTCCCGCTACATAAATAGAAAAAAACTTGAAACTGCATACAACTAAATGTTGTATGTACTTACATATGCATGTAAGTATGTACATATGTATGTAAAAGAGAGCCTTGAAAAACTTTTTTAATATTAATGATGAGATTTATACAAAATATATTGGTTTTTGGATGTAGTAAATAAGAAAGTCCTTCAGCAGGTCCTTTTTTTGGGGGTTTTCGACAATTTTCATCCAGTCTAGACTCTAGACTATGCAATTAATTAAAAATTACGACGAATCCATGATCACATATGTACCATAGTGTGGCTGGATGTGGGTGTGTGTCTGTGTGTGTGTGTGTGTGTGTGATAGAAAACAGTTTTAAACAAATTTCCTAGGCCATTGTCTAGCAAAGTTACCCTTAGAAACCACAAAGAGTCGTTTTGTTTGTCTGACTATGAAAGAGACCTCCATCAGGTACATTACTTACATACATACATTAATACATACATTCATACATACATACATATGTATGTACATAGAAAATGTATGTAGGTTAAAGGGCAGCGTTCGTTGCACTCGCCTAGTGCAACCGAAGGGCAGCATGGGGCGGGCGGTTTGATTGTGGTTTATTCCGTTTTGGTTTGGGGTGGCCTTACATAATAAGTAGCGTATACCATGCACCATCACGTATGTATGTATGTATGTGTGTGTGTGTACTTTCTAACATGTCTGTGTAACATGAGTGTGTGTGTGTGTGCTTCAAAAAGGCGGCGACATGGCAGGACTAAATGGGAACTGCCGCCCCCTTCTAACCGGCCACCTCCGATTCAACAGAACACCACTCGACTCAACTCAACTCGACTCGACCCGTTCTTTGGCACTGCATATTTATGAGTATGTTGTATTTGTTTTTGCCTTTGGTTCTGCGAAGGTTGTTGGCACAGATTTCGAGTTCAATCTCAGGCCCTCAACCCCCAACCCCCCACACCCCTTCAGAACGTTTCCAACGACAAGCATTACGGCACCTTCAGGTGGAAAATGCGTTTTTATTGTCCTCAAATCCGTTCAAGTCTTATACATACAATGAAAAATATACATTAACCTAACTTACAGACAAACTTTCCTATGATAAATTTAAGTATAATAAAATGATTATTCTGCTAATAAATGAATAGATTTGAAACATTCCCAAGCTATTCCTAGTCCTGATGATTGAATGGATT
Source organism: Drosophila equinoxialis (assembly GCA_018150345.1). Lineage (NCBI taxonomy): Eukaryota > Metazoa > Arthropoda > Insecta > Diptera > Drosophilidae > Drosophila > Drosophila equinoxialis. The sequence goes on along the minus strand of JAECWI010000238.1, from coordinate 954,469 downwards.
TCCTTATTTTTTGATTGAAAGACGTTTTTTTAAACCTAAATACCGAACAAAAATCATTTCAATAGGAACCTCAACATAATCAGAACACAAAATTTAACTTGTACTTTATAAATCTTAGAACCTTTGCGTATTTATATAGTTGAAAGATAAATACTCATACTTATCGGTTTTGCTATTCTATACTTGCATTTCATATAATTTCCCAATGAAGAAACTTACCCGTCTTCTCTGGCCCTGGTCTTTAATTTATCCTTAGTTCGGACTTTAGTTAACGAAGATGATGATATTGAAGATCTTAATGTTGTCAGATCTGATAGGTTTATAGTGGGTTTTTTATTAAAACTATAGATAATATGTTTCACAATTACGGGTCGGGCAAGACGGGTGCTGCAAGAAAAGAGAGATGAAAAAATTAAATTAGTTAAAATTCATTAAAAACAAGAAACAAGAAATGAATTGTTCTTCTTGTTGGTTAGAAGTTCGACTGTTAACTTTTTTTGCAATTTCATTTATTCATTTTTCACCTATTTATTAACAGTTTGTTATTTATTTCAGTTTGGAATGAATTAAGTCTCCGAATTGCCAGTTATACGACGCGTCGTCCCAATCGTGCCATGAAGGGAAATTCTTTTCCTACTGCCTTGGAACCACCCAAAAGGAAAGGGGTTGATCGGCAAGTTGGTTATATCGCAATCATTTTGAATATATGTACATAGATACTTAAAACATAGTTAAGATAAAACAAAACACTGATTTGATATCCTATTGACGGGGAATCAGGACTCTTCTGCAAGTTCAAGGGCAAGGGGGGCAACAAAAGCGGATACCACGTCGCTGACATTTCTTTGCATTCGCCTGTTCCTTGATCGCAATAGTTGGGCTAATAATTACTAATAAAATGTTTAATGAAAATAAAATCATTTTATACAAGTTCCACTATTAATTACTCAGAGTTAAACTTTGTATAAAAAGAAAGAAAAATAATCTTAATGTTTTAAGATTTTACTCCAGTTGCACTTCCTGGACAACAAAAACTATATTTCATTCATTATGCAAGTTTTATTTATTCAGTGTAAATATTTTTTTTGAATGTGCCCGCCCAGTTAAATGATTCAGACCTTTGGACTTCCGGCTCGGGCATTAGGACTTTTTACTCAGTCCTTAGGACTTTTTCCTCCGTCCTTAGGACTTCCGGCTCAGTTTTTACTCAGTCCTTAGCACTTCCGGCTCAGTTTTTACTCAGTTTTGGTTTCATTTTTTCCGCCAGAGGGCGGCATGGTGGCACAAGTTTCAGTTTTAGTGTGACCATATGGCAAAAGCTTTCTGCATTCAAAAGTTTCAGTATTTGTTTTTTCCTTTGTTACCAACATACGTTACACTTTCAATTTAAATCAATTAAAGTTCATAAAATTCAAAATAAAAATAGTAAATAAAAAAAAAACAAACATCGAAATGCATTTTCTTGTTTAAATATTAAATTATAGCAAGCTTTAAAATTGAGTTCATGTAGAGTAAATTTGTTGAGAGATTTTATTGATAATTTGATTAACTATTGAACTAAGTTTGAATTGTTTCTAATATGAAATATTGTTTCACTGAGAATCGATAAATGATACATAGAAAGATTATAATGTAAAGAATGATAAGAGAACAAATCAAAATATTGCCATTGAAGAGAATTTTTAGGTAAATTTAAGTTGTAACTTAAAAGGCAAAGTCATCAAATGTTTCAACGAAACAAACGCACCGCAAAGTCGTGTAAAATCATGATGAATTTTTAAAAGCCAAACACACAATGTGTATGTGTGTGTGTGTGTGTGTGTGTGTTGTGTGTCTAGCTCTCTTAGTTTTGCTCTTTCTAGCTCACACTCTCACCATGCTGCTGTGGCTGCTCTCTCACTCTTAAGGCTATTAATGTCTCTCTGTCTCTCTCTCTTAAGTTGACGCTCTTCGCAGTATAGAGTTGCCGTTGTTGTTGTTGCTGTCGTTGTTGTTATGATGCAGTTTGTGTGTCAATCGGTTTCATTAACCCCGACGATGACGACGACAACGCCGACAGCGATGCTAACGCAAGCAGAGACAGAAACGCAGACAGGGAAAGGTCAACAAAGTACGTTTCATGGACACATATTGCTGAATTCTCGTGTGTATGTGTGTGTGTGTAGGAGTGTGTTGTTATTGTTATCCTCGTGGCACCTGCTTTTCTCCTGCTTCCTCTTTTACACCTCTTATCCCCAACTATCCATTGCCACACTCTTCGTCCCCCCTAACCACCTCCCCCTCCTTGTTCTCATCATAGTTTTCCGTCTACTTCAGGGCACTGCAATTTAAGGGTCATTGCATTCTTTCTCTCTCGCTTGGTATCTTCCTCACTGTCTCTCTCTCTCTCTCTTTCTCACTGTCTATTCCATTTCTAAGCTCTGCAGAAAATACGGAAGCATATGTCGAATGGAATTGTATAAATTCCTTAGATACTAATTTATATGTATGTATGTACATGCATTTCTTAAGATAGATGTGTCAATATTTAGTTATTAACGTAATCGAACAAAAAGGCAAAGGGTTATGGGAATGACATTGATATATGTACCTATACATATATAGTCATCCAATCACAATTAGCCTAATCATCATATAGACTAGACAGAAACCAGATTCAAGTACCAAAGCCAAATCCTTGCCACGTTCCTGAGACTGACGTAATAAACTTTTTCCTTAACTTTCAAGGACAACAAAAACTAAAATGAACGTGCAAATTTCATGTTTATTTTTATCAGAATTTCAAGAATATTAAAGAAAGTCTTCCAAACCTTTTTTTCTTTTTAAAATTGATGGCAAATCTTACAAATTTCATTTTTTTTTTTTAGATTTGGTTTCAGTTGTTTGAGTAGACACTTAAAAAAAGGCAAATAACCACAGGTTTTAGCATTTAAGTCAAGATTTAAATGAAGTTTTACTCTTAAAGGTTTTGGATATGATTTGGAGGTAATTTACGACAAAATCACTTTTGGATTATCAATATCAAACGCAGTTTCGAAAACAATGCCTCTTGCTCGTATAATTTTAGAATATATATGTAATTTCTAAAGGCCATTTTGAATTTAAGAAACTAAGAAACTTCTAAAACTTTAAACACAGTGGATAGATAGACTTGAGATTAGCTGAACAGATGATTATCAATTATATACTTAATGATTTTCTTTAGATATATTCTTTAAGTAGTGGAGAAGGGAAAGATTTTTCCTTTTGTTAGTAATATATTTTTGTTAAGAATTTGACAATTTTAGTCAAACTTTCACTATCTGATTTGTCTAAATAAGTATTAAGTGACAAAAATCGGTGATATCTTTTCATTTTAGTTAACCAAATCGTAAATTGTTGTTTCTTAAATAACTTTCAAGAGAAACATCAATATGTTTTTAAGAGGTCAAATCAATTTCAAATTAAACTTTTCAATAACTCAAATAAAAACTCTTTTTGTGACTAAATTCAACAAAAAATGCAGATTTAAAGTCCTATAATTGAGAATATTTGTTACGATACTTTGAACCATATTTAGTGCTTATAATTTGGATCTTATGTTAATGTTAATCATTTGGATTAACATGGATAAATGTTTACTACATATGTATGTTTTAACTAGTATACGTTGGCCACCTTAACAAAGTAAACAATTTTTACTAATGATTGCCAATTCTTTGATATTTTGTTGCAAACAATATTTTTCGCAAGGTTTTCTCTCAATTCATTTTTTATGGACTTTGGCGTTAACGCCCATTCAAAGCCAGAAACAGAAAAAAAGGTTTAGAGTCGTTTTGAAGTAGCATGATCATAATATATAGAAATAAGGTATAGTAAAAGACAGTATAATTAGCAGTAAAAACTAAAATTTCTGTTTGTAATGATGTGGGAGTTCGTTTTCTTAGTGAACGTCTCCACTCACCAATCCATGTAAAAACCCCAAAAAAAACGAAGGGAACTCAAACTATATCTCTTTATTATCTGTCAGATCAGTTGAGGCAATGAGGATAATTTCCTCTCCAAAATTCAAGAAACATTTGTCTTAGAGAATTTAAAGCATTACAATCTAAACCCAAAATCCGCAACTAACTAAATATTCAATGGATTAATCGAAATGGCGGATAAAATTGCTCGATTGGATGATTTAGTTATCAAATATCTTTTGCTAAGTTTATCAAATAATTGGGCTAGTGTAATACCCTTCGCGAATTGAAAATAAGTTCCGTTTTCTTCCTGGAATGGAATGGATATGTTGAGTATACTCAAAATTTAGTTAATAACTTGTCTGTACTAGTTAGTGTCTTAGTTAAAAGAATAACTAACACTGAATAATGAATAAAATATCTATCAAATATCCATTTCCCACTCATCATTTGAAAGATTGTGATGAGTCTTAATGAGTCTAATTTCAGCACTCAATGATTATCTTCATATTTAACTAAAATAACATACTAAAATGACTCATTCCTAAGCTTTAAATCTGATTTCCATAAAATACAATAACAAAAGTCAGAGCTATCGCCATGACTGATTAACAAATATCACTTGAAAAGCATTCAAAGTGATTAAAAGTGATTATATCAAAGATTCATATCATCTTCTTCATCTTCTTCCGAAAAAGGAGTCATTTACGATTTGAATCATATTGAAATCGGAACGAGATTTCGATAAAGATTCGTATACTGTGAGAGAGAAAATAAACTGTGGCAAGAAATTTCAGAATAAACTAAATTTTTGTTTGAACTAAATCATAATCTATTAGTTGTGGGGGAACTTGTAATGTTCCTTTATATTTAATCTAAGGAATAATAATAATCTATTTCTGTTCCAGCTTAAAGTGATTCAATTTTCTTGAAAAACATCAAAGAAGCTAACTTCGGCTATGCCAAAGTTTATATACCCTTCACTTACAACACAAACAAAACTCTCAAATCATACTTTATCTTACCCGAGTTATAAGTAGCTCAAATCCCAAGTTTCATCCCAATAGCTCAGACGGACAGACCGATATGACTATATCGACTCAGCTTCTCATAGTGATCAAGAATATATATATACTCTCCTTCTGTGCGTTACAAACATCTGACCGATTTCATAATACCCTCTGTAAGGGTATAAAAACTATCACAAATGTGAGAACCTTTTAAGTTGCCGTGAAACTTTTTGAAGTCTGGAAATGGACACTTTATGTGGACCCATTTTAGTTTAGTTCTAAATAAAAGTTAATATTATTTTACTGTATAAATTTTCTTCAATTAATTCACATAAATAATCACCCTGCTTGGATTAATCACATGATTTAATGATCGATTAAGGCATTTTTATTTGCCATCGACTTGTAGAGGAAGCTAACATGGTTAATATAGCATTGTATTTGCACTAATATTGACAGTGGATGCACTTGTTGTCCCAACACCTATACACCTATCTGTATGTGTGTGTGTGTGTGTGTGTGTGTGTGTGTATAGGTATGTGCAGCAGGCATCCCTATTTTAAGCCGACGACGATGCGGCGGCCACTCCACGCACACAAATACTCACGGCATGGCATGCAAAATAAAAATAGAATTTTCTCTTCTCGGTATATAGGATAACGACCACGAACGACCCCAAATGCTGACGTTGGGGCTACGACACACACACACACACACACATACACACACACACACACACTTGGCCATAGACATACACACGGGCAACGACCGGCAAAAAAATAAATAACAGACGCCAGGCATGTCATATCCCTCCACAGATTCCCCAACCAATCGCCCCGCCCCACCCCGCCCATTCGCCCATAAAACTAAACAACCAGCCCCTACCAATACAGCGCTCCAGTATTTTATATTTTGCTCTTTTCTATCCTATCCCTACAAATATTCCCTTCCGTATTAAAGAGAGAGAGAGAGCGCTAAACGAAGCGAACCGAAGCGTTTTGGAAGAGAAACAATACTCTTAGGTTCCTCGCACGAGTTGCACGAGTGTTAAGTGTAGGGGTTGCTGACCTCTTCTCAGGGTCGCCAAAGGTTGTTGAACTTGCCGCCACCGATGAAGGGAATCCATACACACACACACACACACACACAGGAACAGTGTGTGTGTGGAGCTGAAAAGGGTCGCTGTCCCTACCTACTACAAATCTGTCTTCCCTGTCTCCCTACCCCCTCTACTTCTTGGCAAATGTGTGCTGGTCGTTGGCCTTTTTCTCTCCCCCTTCCCCCTCTCACTCCGTCGTTCCCGTGACGTAATGCGGTGTTCTTCCTGCTCTGCTGCTGCTGCTGGGTTTTTTTGCGCTGTTGTTGCTGAAGGGAAGTAAAATGTAGGGCTGCTGTTGGTCCTACGTCGCGTCGTTGTCCCCGTATTGTTGTTGTTTCACAACATTGTCTGAGGTTAGGGTTGAATGCTCGTGCAATTGTGGAGACAAATGACCTTTTCCTACCATCTAATTCCCATTTGTATATAGGTAGATATGTATTTGTAGGTAGGTAGCAACAGCAGGCTAAATATTTTCAATGTATTGTTAGATTAAGAGTGTGTGTGTGTGTGTGTGTGTATAGGTTCACCACTATCATCTATAAGTATTAAGCCCATATCAGTAGAAATGTTGGACGCGCGTGCTTTTACTTTATTTTTATCGGTCATTAGCCTTCGTTCCTAGTATAAATGAGTAGTGAGTGGGTGATTTGTTGAGGGTGGCATGGAGGGGATCGGAGGGAGTATATATGTATGTACATACATACATAGGGAAGGGAGTGGTTAGTGTCCAGCAATGCGTCACATTGGTTTTTATGCTATCAATCACACACACACACACACACACGCATAGACACTCACACACATTTACTCGCACTATCCGCCTACAAAAATAAGAAAATCAGGAATAAGCAGAGCTAGCAAAACAGCAGCAAAAAATAAGGAAAAAGCCATGACCGTGAAGTTTAACGCCCTCCGGCAATATGGACAGTTTGAACGTCGACTTCGCAGTTGACTTTGCTGCTAGCTTCGCCCACTACACACACACACACACACACACATACACAGACACCCGCAGTGCGTGTTTGTGTGTATGTAAAAAAGGGCGACTCTCATTCCCCACTGTGACCCATCGGCATCTAGCCACCCCTTTCTTCGCGCTCTGCTTCTCTCTCTCTCTCACTCTTGCGCTTTCAAGAGATGATTACGACTCGTCATCGTCATTGTCGGCATCGCCTCTGCTGCTGCCGCTGCCGCCGTCCACCACGTCGCCGTCGTCGTTTTTGTGGTTTGACATTGAACTCGAAATTGATGCGCGTCGCTGAGCAAAATTGCGTTGGCCATGCCCCACCAACATTTGCCCTCTCAGTCTCTCCTAACCACTCTTTCTCTCCTCCCCCTCTTATTACTTTTTTTTTTTATTAGCAATTTCGGCTAGATGCGAGGTGCTCATGGGCCTGGGACCGGGGGCGGGGGAACTAAGGGGGGTAAGGGCAAAAGCAAGTTCACTGAACTTTTTTGCGTTTTCGTTTTAGTTTTTAGCTTTTTGTTTTTAGTTTTTCGTTAGAAAGCGCTAATAACTTTTTAAATTTTCTTTTGCAAATTAATGTGAAACTAAAAATGAAACAAAAACTAAGTACAGAGAAATACAATGAGCATAAACTTTCTTTAACTTTTCCTTTAATTTAAACCGTCTACATCAAGACTACTTTAGGGTCTTCAGAACAGATGAGATCCCTATTAAGTAAAAGACACTAAAATAAAAAACTTTCTTTAGTTTTATCCTTTGTTTTCTTTCTGGTTCAAAAGATCGTGTTAAGGTCTGAACATATCAGAAAAATCTAATAAAATTATTGACGAAAGATTTAAAAAAATTCACTTTTTAGAGATCTATTTGAACTAAAAATACGTTTACGGGCAAATATCCGAAGGGCTCATTGCCTCAGAATCGCCATAAAGGACTCAGAATGTGCCAAAATCAACTTTTTGAAAAACAAATAAATAGAAAATGGGAAAACTATCAAGTGTCTTGGGTCAAAGAGTCATTGGGAAATTACTTTAACAGGCCGCATACGACTTTAAAAACTTTCTGTGTCTTTGTTCCATTCATTTCTCTAATTTGAACTGCAATGAACAAAATTAAATGAATTGTATCCTTATAGTTATAAAAGATCCCTGATATTACTTAAGTTTTCTCAATTTGTTAAATTTGAAATATGTAAATGCAAAGCTTAAAGAAACTTCCAATATTCTAGAATCTAGATGAGAGTTACCAGAGATAGATTCTCCGTGATGCGAGTTAAAAAATGTTTAGAAGAAGAAGAAGAATTGTGTTGAAATAGTTCTAGCTGTCTAGTTGTCCAATTTGAAACAAATACTTGTTATGAAACACATTTCAACAATCATTTCGAAAATATTTATACCAATTATAAACAAACATTGTAATTATGCGACTCAAATTATGATCAAATAGTTGTAAAGTACATAGAAATATATAACTTATAGAATTTCAACACAAATAAAAACCAAAAAAGTTTTTTCTGATTCAAAATGAAAGGGAATGAAGCAAGTACAAAGGTTATAAATAAGTTTTTAAGTATAAAATGTGATTAACAAAATAAATTCACGAAAACTGTAGAATCAACAAAAGTTACTTGGACGAAATTTTTGTGTGAGCCTCAGCAAATATTTGTATATGGTATTCATACGATATATCGAAAGAGATTAACCAGGAATTAACATTTAAGTATTTGCAAACAAAAACAAGGATCTCTCCATTCGGGATTTCTTCCTCAGACTCGAATATCCTTTCAAATGGCCTTAAAACATTTGTCAACAATATAAACTCAAAGGGATCTAGACTTTGAATCTTTGAGACTATTCAACAAAGTCGAATAATTATCAGATGTAGAAACTTGATCCTCATGCTGGCCAATATTTGTTTGATAAGACCAATCTTAACGATAATCTTGAACTTCAAATGTGTTTTCTAACATTTGGTTTTATTTTTTTAAATCTTGATAGACTAAAATAGGTTCCTAAAGTGTTTGCTTTGAAATTCAAAAGAGTGGATTGGACAGTAGGTAATGGATAAACTTAATATATTAACTATTTATTGGTTTGGATCTGACGAATTAGACCACTTTGTGTAACATCACACAAATACAATTGAACAATGGCGGTAACATTATGTCTTAGTGATATGATTTTCTATATTTTTCAACTCAAACTGTATAAAGTAGAATCCGGTTATAACGACCGCCGATTTTCGTCGTTATATGCGGAAGACGTACAAAACGGAGGCCCTTTCATATAAGTTTGTATTTGGGACAAACCAATCACTCATCGAACTTTAGTCACTATATCCGGACGGACGTTATAAGTCCTTATAACCGGATTCTACTGTATCAACTTGTGGTAAAATTTTCTGGGGCAGTGCGGAAACCTTTAAGGAGTCTCGAGTGGAATTACTGGGGGAGGGGGGAAATGAAATTGCCATTGGAGAGTGATAAATTGGGTCTACTCTGGATCCTCTGTAACTTTTCAATTGTAATCTATTAATATGTCCTCAATAAAGGATCAACAAAAAATAAGTACATCAAAAAAGATTTGCTCAAAAATGTTCTATGTATGTATGTGCATATGTATGTATGTAATATTATGTATATTTTATGAACAGTCATCAAATTCATAAGAATGATGGACAACAAAGACCAAAACAGCAACAATCAAAATGGCAGAGAAGCTTTCAAGAGCAGCGGCAACAACAACAACGACCAATTTTATGAAAGTCACAGTCAAGGTCAACATGCGTGCAAAGAGCCAATGATACTATGTGTGGGAGAAAGAGCGAGAGAGAGAGAGAGAGCGTATGAGAACCAGAAAGAAAGCCAGCAAGAATGAGAGAGCCTGATCTTATTTTTCTTTTGCTTTTCTTTTTCTTTAGTATTCTTCACGCTTGCTTTCACGCACTCAGCTGGTCTATGTATGATAAGCCCCAAAGAATTTCATTTTTTTTTTTTTGCCACATGATAAAACTTGAGCGAGAACATAAAACTAAAGAAAAGAGCCGATAAAAGAGCAGGAAGCTAAAAAGGATCATCCTCATATACAACAAGGAAGTATTACGGCAACACTCTGAAAAAAACCCGAAGCAGCAAACTAAAAGAGAACAAACAAAATTACGAAAAATTAAAGAAAAAGGAATACATCGAATTATTAAAAAAAAAAGCACAAAAATGACTCACTTGATCTCCAAGCGCACACACACACTGGCACACGCATACTCGCAGATACTCACACACACACACTCGCAATAGCAGCAGGCACACAAAAGGAAAACAAATGGCTAGGTCGGTCGTTCACCTGCCTTTTGCTTTGACCGAAAGAGAAGAGAGCCAATTGCCAAAGTTTAAGAGAGCGAGAGCGCGCGCCCCCACAGTCGTTGACTGAGAGAGGCAGAGAGGGCGTATGTATGCATATGTATGTGTGGGTATCTGTGTGGTATGCATATGCGGGCCGGCCGGTTCGTTGCTCTCAAGTTGGGGCCAACTTGCCTACTCTCCTCTACCACCTTACTACTGCATCTCTCTTGCTCACTCGCTCACTTACTCTCTCGTTGCCGTTGTCTGTGCTGCTTTATCATTCTCTCTTACGTTGCGAGTATTTCATAACGCTTCTGGTTTCTGCTGTTGCCTGTATTCGTGTCAATGTTCTATCGTCGTCCGACGACGCTGGCGTTGTCGTTATTGTGTTGTTGCTTTCGCTCTTGTTTAGGGTTTAATGACATTGCCGGTTTCTTTTTTTTTTCTCCTTATTTTTTTTTTTTTTTTTGCTGCTCGCTTGTTTATTTATTCTTTGCAAGGCAAATACCAGCAGCAACAACAACAACAACAGCAGCAGCAACAGCAACAGACCAGTTGCCGTTTGCTATCGCCATTAGGGCCTGCCTGGCCGGCAGCACTACCGACAGACAGGCAGACAGATAGACAGACTCTAGGCAAACTACAACTACTTATGTATAGTTTAGTAGGGCCAATCCCCAATCCCCATCAGACCGACTGTACACACAAGCAACAACAACAACAACAACGAAAACCATTAACATTAACATTAACTGTAAACCATACTTTCTCAAAAAATATTTCTGCAAATTACCACAAGCGTATCTCGTCGAATGCATGTGTTTTGGCCAAAGCCAATCTTCAAAAAAGAAAACACCTTAACCACCACCTTGAAATAGTTTGACTTTCTACACCTTTAATAGTTTTCCACCATGGCCAATTCTATGGGAAAGTCTCTTTACAAAAAAAACCATTTACACATTTGTCATAATACCTTTAACTAAAATCGAAGAGAAAGAAGGGAAATATTGTAAACAGGACACTAAGAAACAATCGGAACCTAGCAATGGACAATTAAGGGCCGCACTTGGCCAAGTAAAGGCCAAAGGGCTGAAAGAGTTTGAGCCACAAACGCAAATTTACTTAGGAACGTTTTAAAACTTACTTAGTTTAGTTGCCCCTTCCCTACGATTTGCCCGGAAGAAGTTTTGGCCCTTTCCTCTGGAGAAGGGTTTACTTGCCCTATTCTAAATGTCTATACAAAGACAAATCCAGAAGGTCTTGAGCAGCAAATGTAAGATTTCTTTTCATATCTTCAACTTTTGGGGCTGACCCACAAAAGTATGCTTTAATTATTTAAAGTCTAAATGTAGCTTCAAATTTTGATGGGAAAATCGTTCTTGGATATCTATGTATGTTTGCCCGGTTGTAGAGTGAGGGCTAGGTTTCTCTCGATTTTATCGTTAGGAACGTTGAAAATATTCTCGAATTTGTGGTTACAAAATAAGGATTCATTTTGAGTTGATTACATGTTAAAACTCTATTTTTAATCGGCAAAATATTTTCAAAGCAGTGAATTAAATTAAATTTTTATGGGAAGGATTTTGCGTATTATTTGATATATTCTTTATTTTTAACCATAAAAACTACTGACTTCAAGAATCAATAGTTACAGTGGCGGACACGAATTGAACACTTTTTTTTTGTTTTTACTTTAGTTACAATTTTTTCGGCTTCTAAATAATTTAATGCAATAATTTTTTCTGTAATTTGTTGGTTATTGTATTCAGATGATGAACTGTAGAAATGGTCTTCATAGTTTGATCTGTTTTTTTCGCAAGTCCATTTGAACAAAGAAAACTCCGTTTTTTGGGGGCATATATTTAAGACGTTTTCTCCAAAATCTTAAATATTAAAGATAGAAGTATGAACTCTTTGAAGAAGATGTAGATCTAGCAAAAATAAGATAAACTGCATACCACAAATTTTAATTTAGCCCTTAACTTTTGATTTGTAGACAATTGAAAATCTGAATTTTGTATGGAAATTTTTGGTCCTTTGGGGCGAGGCTATTTTCCGACACTATTTGCACTAAAGTACTCTTTTCCATGAACTATGAAAGAAAGTAAATTGATTTTCCCGTCGAATGACATATTTTTCATTAAAATCGGATAAAAATACGATATATTTTTTGCCTATTAATATGGGACATTTTATGCAAGTATATATGATCTATATGTACGATCACGAAGTCTATACATATATCAAATATGTTGGGGTCTTATGGTCTTCAAAATCTAGATGTTGATATGGCTAAATCGAATTGGCTGTTGATGCAGTCCAAATATTTCATAACTCCTTTGAAATCAATTCATTATAAGGAGGAAGAACTTTATGTGCGTATGTATGTATGTATGTATGTATGTATGTGTGTATATGAATATAGAAGTTCTAGACATTACTAAAAGCTTAATGGAAATACTAAAACTATTTTGTCTATGGTTAATATTTAAACTTTATCTAGCAATGGTAATACATAAATTTTTAATAGTTGAATAAACAATACATTTGTATTTAAAAATTTATTAAATGTAAATTGAAAATCAAATATCAAAAATCCCACTCGATTGCAACTTTGTGTGTGTTTTTTTTTTACTTTTTTTGCTGTTGCCTTTGCTGTGGTTTGTGTCTTTCTTGTTGTTGTTGTTTTTGTTATTGCCGCCTTTGCTTCCTCATATTGTATGCTACTATTGCTGCCGCTGCTGACGTTGGCAGAGCTGCTTGCTTGCTTGTTTTTTTTTTTTTTTTTGTTTTTGTTTTAGCGCGCTCACAAATGTGTGTTAGTTGGCGGTCATTCACACTGAACGTGCCCTTTTGAGAGTAGTCGTAGTAGTTCGCTCTCCCACTCTCTCTCTCTCTCTTTCTCGCTTGCTCTTGCTCTGTCTAACTAGCTTACTCTCCGTGTGCCTTCATCTTTGCAACTCCGTCGCCGTCTCACACATCAACAGTGTCTTGCTTGCTCTCTCTCTTCCCTCTTGGACTGTGCGTGAGCGTTTGAATGCGAGCAAAGTGTTGAAGAGAGAAGAGAGTGAGCAAGAGCGAGAGAGTTAGCATGCGTAGCCCTTACTTTCAACTTGACAGTATAAAATTTCTGAACAATCGAATAAAGAAATTCATTTCATTTACCTCAAATACATACATACATACATATGTATGGATGTATGCATGTGTGCATGAAAATGTTGCAGTTTGTAAATGTAATGTCCTTTGCTTTAAGGGATAACACACAAGTTGCGACTCAGTGGCCGAATTCCTGTCCTTATTGGCCTGTATTACACAATGTCCACATGCAAAACCATCATCATCATGATTTTGCCAAACCGGGCAAACATAGTGACTAATTTAAGCATATCTTTTACTCACTCACACGCACTCAGACTCAAGTCATGGAGCCATGAGGTGGACCTTTGGGGAAACGTAGAAACGGGGAATAGCGTACGTTAACCGTTGGAATGGTAATGGGAATAGTGTAAAAGTAAAAGGTCATTGACCGTATATATACACAATTACACACACACACACATGCACAATACCTATTCCTGATATCCACACACAAACCCACACATACATATGTATGTATTTGTTTGTACCTAATTGTTATTACAATTTGCAAGACTTACAAACAAAATAAACAAATGAATCAACTCATCAGCTTCTTTCTTGAAATCAAAGTTTCTTATAAGTATGTACCTGAACATACATCTGATAAATACATATGTATATACATAGAATACTTCAAATACTAAGAGTACTCAATCAGAATACTCTAAATGTTTAAATTATTCAGTTATTCATTTAGTTAATAATGTTCAAATACTCGCAACCAAAGTGAATACTCAGACTATTCTGAATTCTATCATTAAGATATGAAATCATAGACTGATCAAGACAATAATTTGAAAATGAGTAAATACTTTGAATATTATGAGTTCTTTGAATGATTAAGTATATCTTTCAATCGGTAAAGTGGTTAGGTAAGTTTAAAGTAACTAAAACTAACGGCATTTAGTTTTGTATTCGATTATATTGAGGAGTAATCAGAGTCATCGATGTTTCAAATGTATTTAGTGTATTATATACATATTTGTCAAACGGAATGAAAATCTTTAGCCATTCGAAAATGTTGCTGATTTTCTCTTCACTTGATTGAAAAGTTCTTTAAATAGACCTCGACTTATTATATAGATCAATGCTTGATTATTTCAAGACCATTTTGTATTAAATATATGTAAATTGCTTATTCTTCAAGTTGATAATAAAGTAAAAAGGAACAACAAAAGAATCAACGTCATCCATTTGTATAATCAGCTGCTTGTCGAAAATCGAGATTTCATCTATGGAACTAGTCAAATTTCGAACAGGAACGATTACTCTTTGCCAAAATGATCAACTAGATAAGCCACTAACTAAGTAACTGAAGCAGAAGCATAAAACTGGTAAAAAATTGCATAAACAGAAATATCAATTTCTCTTCTATAATCATCTGATTAAGGATTAGGATAAGAATCGATCAGATTTATTATTATATACCTATCCTTGTGGCTCACAGCAAGCCATATAAGTTAACACTTAAGTTAAAGGCATTTATTCTTATTTTAAAAATCATTTGTTGATCGAAAACATCGCATTCCTTATGACAGAATACAAAATGTTTCTCACATTATAGCTTATCGCAATATTGAGACTTCAGTTCCAAGGGAAAAGTCAATATAAAAGTCAAAAGAAATACAACAAAACTTTAGAGAAATTGGGGAAATGGCAAACAAAATACAAAAAGATAAATGAATGCTGTAACAGTCGACTTTGAAATACCCTGTATCAAGTAAACAATTCGAATGATGTTGCCTTAAGAACCTTAGCGTAATGAAGATAAATTATACATCTATGCTTATGGAAATCTTAAGATATTTATCTATATATTTAAAGTGTTTATATTAGTTGCCATTGACTTGGTATGCCCATTTCTTTGAGATGTCTACAGGGTGGTAAGACTGACAGTCTGGCTGACAGGTGTGTGACAGCAACAGCTTTAAAAGATCGCTGATTTACAGATCGATCCTCGGCATACCTAAGCGTAATACATTAGTCAAAAGGCAGAGAGACACTCCGCCATTCAAAATATTAGTCATGCTCCGACAAAAAGGTGCCAATTCGGTCCTATTCGATGAAAAAGTGTTGAACATACAGAAATTCTATAGATACATTTGTATACCTATTAGTCACAGAGTCTGGTCAGTGGCGGATCAAGGTGATGAGGGGAACTTTGCCCCCTAAAGTATGCAATAATCAGTCCAAAACATTAAGAAATTTAGAAATGTACTGTGGATAAGAAATAATCTTCAAAGCAAATTGATGGTATATAGATTATTTTGCAGTTACAATGCAAGACAAGATAAAAATTGAATAATTTCCCAGCCTATTGCATACTTTAAGGCGAAAAGTTGGCCCAATTCACAGCCCTAAGGCTGTGAACCATAAAACTGCCTGACTAATAAGAAATAAAAAGGAATGTTATGTAATTATGCTATTCGTTACATCGTTACGTAATTTAAAGTAAATGTACCGTAATGCAAAAATCTTTTAAAGATTCTTATATAGCTTAATCATTATAGATATATGTATATGTACATAGTTGTGGAACGTAATGTGATGTAACGTAATTAAATTGAGGTTATGTTGGCACTTGGAAGGATGGGAAACGTTTATGAAGTAATGAAACGTAATGATGTAATCCCCCCAACTATCTGCTACCAAGAACCAAATATTTTGGTATGAATTGACCAATAGTTTGATATATATACATATATGTGTATATATATGAAATTCGAAGAGTTGACTTGAAAGTCGATCCAAACACAGACCCAGTGCATGGTTTAATGAGTCATATTCGGGTTTCCAAAGTGCAAGCAATGCGGAAGTAAAGGTGAAATGCGCAAAGGAGAGAAAACGATTCAAAAATCGCACTCTAAAGTGGCAACTGATTGTGACTCGAGCAAATAAAGAAGCGAACGATCAGACGAATATAAGTATTAAAGATAGATAGATAGATATATACTATATATATATTTGTGTATACTGTGACTATATAGATTTATATACAGACATAAAGAGTCATGGTTAACGCTGATAAGACGGGTAAGAACTCTGTGAGATACTCTCTTTCTCTCTCTCTCACTCCTCTCTTTTTGTATGGTAGGTGGCAGGTGGAATGAGAGTGGGAGTTGTCGTTTGCCATTGTTCTACAGATATATACATACATATATAGGTATGTGTGTGTGTGTGTGTGTGTGTGTACAAATGTATATAATAAAAATCAAGTTCATTGGCATTGATTAAAATGCAAAAGCGAAATGAAAATGGAAATGCTTGCCGATAAGACAATATTTGCCATCAATGTGACGTATGTATGACAATAATAAGTATGTATTTATGGATGAGAAGATGGCTTACAATGAGTGTAATTTGCTGAAAGGATACTGGTTACAGCAGCTGCTCATCATGATGATGATAATGTATCCTTAAAACACGCTCACCTTACTCCCCGCGGAGTAGACCGAGGGAAAGAGAGATAGCAAATCCAACCAACCACTACAATTCACTTCATTTCACATTTCATTCGACGACTGTCGGAATATTGAACTTGATATTTTTTCGTGTTTGGTGCATGGGCATTTTCTACCCAGTTTTAGATGAAGGAACCCTCTGCTTATCCCTTATCCTTGTAAAAACGGGGGTTACATGACATTGAAACCAATTTTGAAGGTTTCAACAACTGCTTTTGTTGTCTCCCCTAGAAGTGGTTGTTGTTGTTGTTGTTGCTACTGCTGCTGTTGCTGCTGATGGCTTGCATGAGAGGTCCTTTGCCTTTGCCTTGTCACAGGAGTAATTTGGAGTTTTTCTGCTATTCATTTTTGTGTTTTTTTTTTTTTTGGGTCTGTTTTGTGAATCTCTGACGCCCTTGCCACTACATTTACGGTCACAGAGGCATTGCCCTCACACACACACACACACATACACACACACACACACGCTCATTTGGGACTTGGTAACAGGCAAAGCCACCCAGTTCCTCGTTTGTCAGCTCTCTCAGGTTTTTTTTTTTTATCGTTCGTTTGCCAACCCACCCGCTACACACACACACACACACAAACACACACACATACAAATACGCACAAATTCAGGAAGAAGAAACAAGCCAATAAAATGTACTTTCTTTTCCATTAAGAACGTATTCAAAATACTCTTCCTCTGAAGAAAGTCATTTGGCGTTGCCACTTTAGCCAAATATTTTCGATTTAGTTCTGTGAGGCGTTTACTATGGGCTGATTCCCTCTTTTTGGCTTTAAAACCGTTAGAAACTTTAAAAAATATTTGAGCAGAAATTTCTAGATTTTTCCAATAACAATTTCTTTAATTACAATGTTGTTAAAGAATGATTTCATTGTGGAAAATTTTACTTACATACACACACATGCATACACACATACATACATCTATGTGTATGTGTGTCTAAATATTCGTTACATATTTCAAAGAAAAATATATTCAAACTATAGCAAACAGCGCAAAATATTACTAGCAGCAGGGACGGGGAAGGGGAGCACAGAGTATTGAGAAATTCGTAATAAGAAAAAAAAATTACTTAATATCAATAGTCATCGAGTGATGTTGACGTTGACGTTGACGTCGACGTCGATGTCGACGTCTTAAGCGTTCCCAACGATTGTTTATCAATGTGTAAATAAGTCGACTTATATACGTCTGTGTATGTGTATGTGTGTGTGTGTGTATCGTTGCCCAAAAATTTCAATAGCAAAGGTCAATGAACTCAACTCAAAGCCAGAGCGAGAGAGCAACATAGCATTGGCTTTCCGCATTGAGCGCGCTCTCTTTGTTGTTGTTGTCTTTCTCTTTGGCCTTGCTCTCTCTTCAGTTCATTTCATTTGGTTTTGCGTGTGATGTGCCTGGCGTTTGCTCTCTCTCTCTCTCTTTGAGTTTTTGCATCGAATTTGCTGCTGTATTGTTGTTGTTGGTAGAATTTTGCGCGCGCTTCCTCATTGCGTTTCATTCATAAACAGAGAGCAATATCTCGGCCAGGCCAACGAACCAGGCTTGACATGTGCTAACCCAAACCCAAATCCATTACCAACCCCATCCTACCATTAATATTGCCACCCACCCGCCTCAACAACAACTTCATTCTATATCCATCCACCGACCGACCTTTCCCTCCCCCTCCACTAGCCAATAAATTAGTCCAGTAAGTCCATAGTTAAGATGGATTCTCTTTAGCATAGATTCTCCAACATATTACTATCGTCGAATCCTAGAGCAGCAGAGAAAAGAACTTGAGAGGTCGTCATATTCCATATAGACGACCGATTACTCTGGCATTTGCAAATATTATTCAAAAGTACATAAAAAAAACAACAGATAACGACTACCAAGAATAGCTCAAGAAATAAACAAGTTCCTCAATGGGCTAAGACTGAAACAACTTTAATTTTTAACGCCTTATCAGTCTTAATTTATAGTTAAGTGGTTTTTAATCCAATTTATACTACCAATACTTTCTTTTATACTTGAAATGTATTTAATAATACTAAATATTTTCGATTTTTTGTACTATTTCTGCATGAGGCCTATTAAAAACCAATTGTCAACCAATTTTCTTTCAAATGAAACATCGGTAAAAACTAATACTTGCCATCGATAACAATTAACATAAGGTACACACGCCTATCGATATTTTTACATCACTAAAGTTAATCAAATTAATAGACAACTCTAATTTTGTATAGTTAAAGGTCCGAAAAATCGTAAACAGATTTTTGTATCTTTAAGCATATTTGCTACTAAATATATATTCTGATAGATAAAAGTAATTGCCTATAAAATTCAAGGATCTAGCGCAAAAACGATCTTGATGATCTTTTTAGCTTTAAAATCCTTGCAGTTTCATTAAAGCTGCTTAAAAGTTTTTGAGCAATGCTGCTGCTTTTATGTTCTATTCCGATTTAATAACCAAAAGTTATTCAGAGATGGACACCAAACTCTAACCATGATTGAATGACACAAATTAACCTGGAGTTGGCTTAACAATAGAGGCAGTTGCCAACTTTGTCTTACCAATTAACATTTACAAAGCAAATCAAATGGAATAAGAATTGGAATAGTTGATATCATCAACTTTTTCAATTGTTGTAACATAAACGCAGATCAAATGATTTCTATTGGTACGAAAACGACTTTACAGCCCTTTGTAATCGAAATCGGGTCAAAAAGAATGTAAATAGTTTTAAGTTTGCCCTTTAAGAAGGCAATACCTAATGCATTTGATTTCTTGGTAAAGACAATTGTTTTAAGAGAGTTGTTTAGAGTTGTCTATGGCATACCTAATGGGGTAATTTACAACCTTCCACAGTTCTCTATATACATAAGTAGTTTCTAATCCGATCCTGGCCTAATCAAACATACTTTCTGAACTAATACTTCGTTTCAAGGAATAGATTTGATCAAATTTCTATCTAATCGTATGTCTAAGGGATTAATCCTTTTCAAAATGGCACTTACATCAATTGTTGTTGACGACGTCCTTGCAGCGGTGGCATTTTAATGGCCGACTGGCTAAGACGCCTCAGTTGTTGTTGCTGCTGCTGCTGCTCCTGCTGACGAGGATCCTTTGCCCAGTTAAGCAAATGTTGTCAATTATGTTGCGGCTAATGATGATGACGAAATCCATAATCCCAGCATTCGAACAACAAAACCAACAAACAAAAAAAAACAATCACTTTTCTTTTTGCTCTTTGATTTTGATTTCTTTTCTTTTGCTTTCTTTCTTTTGCATAAATTGTTGTTAGATTTGGTTTTCCTTTACATTTCTTTTCTTCTTTTTATATTTTGAACACACTTTTCATACAATTTTCATATATATTTGTGATAGATTTTCTTCTATCTTGTTGTTGTTGTTGATGTTGATGTTGTTATTTATTTTCTTTGTTTGCACTTTGCAATTTTAGTTTGGAGAAACTTGTTAAATGGTTTATTTACTTAAATGTATTTCAATTGCTTATACATTTCTTTGTATTTATATAGATCATTTATTCATTTTTGTGATTTGATTCAAGATGCAGCAGTTGTTAATTGCTTGAGGGAATTGATCCAAAAACAAAACAAGAAAAAAAAAAACATTAAAAAAATTTAACCATATACATTTATGTATTTATTTAGCAACATTTTGAAACCGTTTTCCACACTCACACTCACACCTACACACAAATACACGCACACACACACACACACACACACAGAATATGCACTTTGTTGCAAGATAATGGACGTAAGGGGGTGGGGGCAGCCGGGTCGTGGTATAAGGGGGAGTTGCTTTTATTATTGTTATTTTTTTATCTTCTTTTTGATCACTTTTCTTTCGTTTTTTGTTTTTGTTTTACATTTCCATATGCTTGAACATATTTTGAATTTCCGTTATTTTTTTCCTTTATTATTTATAAATTTTTTTGTTGTTTTCAATCGATCATATGTAGTATATATGTATATCCAATCTATATAGCATTTTATGATCAAAAAAAAAAATTTTACAATTACAAATTCTAATTTAAAAAAAAAAATGAAAAAAAAAATTAAATAAAAATAAACTAAAGTGTAGTGGTTTTTGTTGTTAACAAAAAAAAATAAATCAACAGCAAAATGCACACACAAACACACGCACACACACACACTGAGAGAGTGAGAAAATATTTAGATGTGGAAGAAGTATCCGTTGAATGCGTGCTTTCCGGGCGCGCGACAAACTCGCAGCGAAATGAAGACGGTGAATGTAACTGTCAGCAGTCTGCAGCGGCCGAAACGGAGAGCGAGAGCCCAGAGCTATGCCACATATAAGCGGCGGCAGAGCGAGACCGAAGAGAACGCCAAGCAACCAAGTTGCTTCTGCCTATGTGTGTGTGTGTGAGTACGCTCTCTTTGCTTTGCTTTTATCTGTACTGTTTCTTATAACAATATGAATACTTTCTTTTATGAAATTTCATTTATTTCTTAAATAATTTTAAATGTTCTTATATTGTTTAAACAAAAAATCAAATTAAAAACTTCGAATTGCCCACCTTTCCAACATAAGAGAGAAACAGAATCAGAGATAGAGAGAGAGAGAGAGTTGTGGTAGCTACATATGGATGTGCCTGTGTGTATATTGCTCTCTCTTTCTCTCTGTCGCTCTGGTACTATCTCCACATGCGATGCGGAAAAACAAAAACAATAAGAGAAAAGTTCATTCACTTGGCCTGTTGTTGTTGTTGTTGTTGCTAGTTGCTTGGTGTTACGAGTTCAGATTCAGATTGAAATTTGGGTTCGATTTCTAATTAACCATTAGATTGCAATTATTAAATAAAAGCAAACTCGATTTAAATTTTGAGAATTTAGATTTAGATTATTGCTTTGTTTTGATAAGGACATAAATATAAATATTTGTACCAACATATTATTAATAATAGTTTGACCAAATTTTGAAAATGGAAATGCTTTGTGAATTTATTGGCTTTAAGTTTAAAAACCAAGAATTAGGTTAAGGCTTTAAAGCCAAATACAATTTTGGTAATTGAACATAAAAGTTATTTTCTTTTCAAAATAATAAAATAAGAAGTGCAAGAGAATTTAGCTGAATTCGAATAAATTCTTAATTCAAATTCTGAGGAAACTTCTGTTTATGACTTTAAGAGATTGATAGAATTGGTTAGCTGGTTGATAGAATTGCAATTTTAAATAAATACCGCCCATTTGAGGACATTTGCTGCACACTAGCGCCAACTAGCATAAAATAATAAATGTGTCATCAAAATAAAATCATTTTATGCTTGAATTAAAAAGAGAAAACTCAAACAAGTATTGCAATAATAGTGAACAATCTCAATGGAAAAAAACACAATACATTTTATTCATTTTTTGTTTTAAATATGCCCGCCCAGCAAAATGAGCACTTTGGCTTAGACCTTAGGACTTCCGGCTGAGTTTTTACTAACATTAGCACTTCCGGCTGACTTTTTAGTTTATACCAGAATTTTGGTATTTTTTCATATCAAATTTAAAAGCATTAAAAATTCATATTTATTTTTCAAATTTATTTGAAATTTATTAATTTATGGATGGATCAACAGCCAATAACATTAGCATTAATAAATTGCACGAATAGTTGAGGCACTTGCTCCAACGGAGTCGGCGTCGTTTGGCTAGCCGCACATGTGCTTGTTATAAACTTCTTTCGCAGTCGATTCAATTGCATGGCATTCATGGAGGTTGTTACTTTGACGGCATTGGTACTGCCCTTAATGCGGAGCTGGCCAAAGGCGCGTATTTTTACAGATCCAAGAATTTCTTTGATTATCTGTTGCAACAGTTCGTCCAGTTCGAATAAATAGTTGGTGGCACCCAGGGGCGGCTGTAAGTGAAGGAAAAGCAAATATCATCCAGATATATCGATGGGGCATAATCAGACTAAACGTACATTCTGTGTGCTCTGATTGGGGGGCAGTGGTTGTGACTTGAACAGGGCATTAAATATGCTCTCCACGTCTAGTTCATCCTCTGGTAGGGCCACCATTAAAGGACTATCCCAACGATTATTGCTCATGGGCTCTTCATAACGCATGCAGAGGGCATCGAAGATTTCTCTTGTATAGGGTACAGTCGAATTATTCGTCACTTGCTCCAAGCTATCGGGATCCTGTCGTTTACTATTAAATGTCCAGGCCTGATCCTGGGGTATGCAACAGAAGAGTGTGCATTGTGTGGTGCGGGCGGCCTTTGTTAGGCAAAATAATTCATAGCGATAGCCTATAAAATTGTAAAGGGACATTTTGCCATCATTTTGCTGTGCCATTGCCATTGCCATTGTAGCTCACCTTTGATGTAGTTTCCTGCATCGAGTATGACAACTTCCTCCTTATTCAGTTGCCTAGAGGCTTCCGACTTTAGATCACTTCGTCCTAGTTTCTCCTTCTGCGAGTCTGCGAAATATGCATTCTTCTCGTATCCAGCTTTGGGCACAGCCTCATTTTCGGTTACCAAATGGACTTTCTTGCCTCTCTCAGTTAAATAATTGGCCAATTGACGGGCTCTTGTTGATTTGCCACTTGCCGGCAGTCCTGTAATGACCACAATCGGCATGTTTTCTTATTTCCTTTATTCCACACTTGGCCTCTAGAATTTATTTTAATTTATTTATTATTCGCATGAAGGAGAACAAATGCTTCACATTTCTACTTTATTTCTTGTTTACGACTTCAAAAATTTTAAAGATATAAAGTGTAAAAATAAAAATAAACATTGCTCGCGAACATGTTCGAGTTTGACTCACGCGTTTGAAAACGCGAGCGAACTCGAACAAGGTCGCGCGTTCAAGGCTCAAACATGTTCGAGTTCGCGAGTAAAATGTTCGAACATGTTCGAGTTCGCGAGTAATTGTTTATTTTTATTTTGACACTTTTTTTTCATAATTTTCAATTGAAAATAAGCAAGTATATTTCGAATTTCGCAAATATTTGAAATACTTGCAATGGCTGAGAACCATCGAAGGCGCTTTCGCAATAAGAAACGCGATGATGCTAGACAACAACAGCAGCAAGAGATGCTGGGTGCTCCAGTAACCATAGCCCGTCGTGAGGATCCACGCGTAGGACTGATGCAGCAGCCCAGGATATTGCTGAAAAAGGACCAATACCAGCAGCAGCAACAACAACAACAGTTGGAGCGAGAGGCGAAAGTCAGTACCAGTGCCAGCAGTAGCAGCGGTAACCAGGACACACAGAGTTCCTTCAAGACATTCATCGTCAATCGCAGTCAGGATGCTAGGAACAGCAGTGAAAGATGTCCAGCAACGACCGCACCCTCAAACTCATCGGTGTGTGCGGCCCTAGTGAGCTCTAGTTCTGGTGCCTCCTCAGTCATAACCATGGGCAAGGATAAAGCCAATGGGAATGGTCAGGACACCGGAACACCGCTGCGTATGACTCGACCAACACCGTTAACATTGGCCAATGGCGTGTTCAATGCCAATGCACGGAAATTATTTTACAAGACCAATACGGATTTCACTGTGATTGGCATTCTGGGGGCCCAGGGTGTAGGCAAATCCTCGCTGCTCAATTTACTGGCATCGGACTATGGCATGGACTATGATTACCATCAGCGTTTGTTTTCTTCGGATGCTGATAATTGTACATTCCCAACTAGACACAAGAGCAAGTCCATCCATAAGAACATATTGCGTCCGCGCACAGATAATTTGCAGTTTTTTATTACCAAAGAACGTTTCATCTTGTTGGATACTCCGCCCATGATGAGCGCTGGCCCAAGTAACCAGAGTGGGCCAGACTATCATGATCTTCAATCACTTGCCACCATCTGCCATCTATTGAATGTCTGCCACATACTCATTATAGCCGTGGATGAGGTGAATCTCGAGCAATTCCATCTGATTAATGCAGCCCTACGCCTGCGTCCGCAATCGCTTGGCAAAGGATTGGTTAAAGACTATCTGCCCCATGTGCTATTTGTACGGACACGTGCCCAGCGGCAGCATTTTGAGCAAACTACACGCGAACGTCTGGATCAGCAACTGATTCAGCTATATTCCCCAACGGGATTGCATATATATCGTGGACGAGGCGAATCCCGTTGCCTCAATAGTCTAGTCATGCCGGAGATTAATGGCAATGGGGCCTCGGTTTTCCATCCCAATCTTGGCGAGGTTGTGCGTCAGTTTCGTGAGCGTGTTTTGGGCACTACGCGTTCCTCGGACATGTGCCAGAACAATGACTTCAGCGAGACCATGTGGTTTGAAATGCTAGCCGAAAGTTTTCGCAAGGGAACCCAGCACTTTGAGAAGATTTATGCGGATCTAAAGGTTCGCCATCTCGACGCATGGAAGCAGAGGCGCAATGACAGTTGGCGCAATTATGGATGCGGCGATTCCTAACCGATTAAAGAGTGAAAAACTAATAATATAAACTAGTCCTAGAGAAAAAATATAATCCAATTGTTTTAAATGAGATAAATGAAAAGTACTTAATGAATTTAGGTCGAGATTCTCTGCCCAGAAGTTGTACTTGGTCTTTGGATATTGTGTCATCATTCGACTGCATCTTCAGTCTAATAACCTGACCTTCCTTTAAAAAAGTTTAGGCAATGAACTTAAGTTTGAACTCTAAAAATAGAAAATGTTTTGTATATTTATATATGTATGTATATTGTATATATAGAGATATATATAAACGTTGTTTTGTTTGTGTAATTATTACTACTTTACAACAACTTATGCCATTTGGAGATATATTTCTAATTTAACGACAAATTTATGTATTTTTTTTTTGGTTTTTTTTTTTTGGTAGATATAGCCAAATATGTGGCAATAATTTCGAAATATTTTATTCAGTACGTTTTAAAGAAAAATAATTCTCGAAAATTAACCAATTTTTTAGTGGTCTATACCAATTGTGCCCTTTAGTGATGGCATGTGTAGGTGGGTTAAGTTTAATATTTTTGGGATTGTAGTTTTTTTGGGCTGTGATGATGATTCCAATTCATATGTCATAATGTCACGTTTGCTTGGCTAAAGCCCCCGCCCCATCAGTTTCAGTCAGCAAGTCATCTATAAGCTTGGGCTCAGCTATAGATGATTCTTGGTCCGGATAGTCATCCTCCTGCATGTCCTCGACACTATCAGCGTGCACAATGAGATCACGTGGCTCCCTGGATATCTGGGATTGCTTGCCTCTTTGCTGATCCATGGGATCTGGTTTGCGGCAAACCCAGAATAAGCTTTGATATTCGCTTTGCTTCATCGATGACGGATTTTGCGCATACTTGGTATGGATGCCTGTACGAGTGGATTCGATGACGAAACCAACACTCTCCATTATGATTAGCAAGTCCTCGTAGGTCGGTTCAATGCTATTCTGACCATTGACATCGCTATAGTGGTAAAGAAGGGGTCCCAAATTGACCCAAATGCCTCCCGGAACGAGAATCCTGTTGGCGACGGAAATGAAATTGGAATTGTACTGGGAATCGTTCGACAACTTACCTATATATGGTGCGTATAAAATCGATCACATTGTTGGCACAATCAATGAAAAAGCATGTGGCCACACAATTGTAGGATTGAGGTGTTTTATACACCTCTAAGAAATCACCGGCAGCCATCTCAATATTTCCCTTGGGTGGATTCTTTAAGGGACAGACGTCGGGAAAGCGCACAGCAGCAACTTGATCTTCACGTTTCAATATATTGACATATTGATGGACCCAAGGATATAGAACATACTTGTTCTCATAGTCACAACTAAGGGACAAATGGAAAATAATTTATGTGGATAACGAATTAACTTAACTGAGACTTACAGATTTAAAACGAAATTGGAGGCAATAAGCATAAAGTAGGAGAACTCGTTGCCCTCGCACGAGTAACCCAAACAAGCCAGTTCATAGGTCAGCCTACCCAGACCGGCTCCTGGCACCAAAATCTTGATCTCATTAAGAGCGCTAAGACACAGTATTAATATATGTTTAATAGATTAGTTAAATCACTTAGATCTCAGATATAGGATTCACTCACTAGTCACTCGGTTTGTAGTACTCCACAATGCTGTCAATGATCGGCTTATACGATTGCTCACGCTCCAAAGCTCCATCAGCGCTCCAGTCGCGTGCGATTAACTTCAATGTTGATTGGGCCTTTAAAATTTTTAGAGGTTCTACATCAGCAAGATCATCATCATCAAGTATAACAATATTCTGTTTATAGATGTGATAGAAAGATTTCAGCCAATTGCAAAAGTGGTGGGATAGTAGAAGGAAAGTGTGGAAATGGAAAATGTGAAGAAATTTTGTATCGAGAGTTCACCTGATCCATGTCGCCGTGACGCACGTGGGCAGGCGGTTCATCCTCATCATCACTGGGATCACTGGCATCGCCCGAGGGATAAAGCACGCGTTCGCGAAGTATTTCCTTTATTACCGCTTGATTCCGTTCAATGGAAGTACGGACACAATCCAAGTGCATGCGATATTTGGATAACAAGCGCTGATCATCAATGGAGAGGCTATTTAAGTAATCCAATGACTTATTTAGCCTTATGCTGGCATATGTCCTGTTTATCCAATAAGAGATCAAGAAAAGCATCATCAGAATTATGGCACAATCACAAACCGACCCGGCAAAACTTACCCATAGTAGAGAAAGGCGCTTTGAACCTTCCTAATGTGCTGTCTCTCTTCGTCTGCATCATTGGCATTAAATGCACGAGCTAGTTCGGCATCAATTTTTGGATGCAGTGGGAACATCGTTTCCCTAATGTTGCTCATCTAGACTTGTCAGCACCCGGTTTATCTAAAAAAATCTGTTTAATTTCATTTATTTTACTTTATATATATGTGACCAGTGTTGCCAGATGCTAGATCAAGTTTGCAGACGAGAGCGCTTTCAAATTCCGCTAAGGCGCTAAAACAATTTAGCTACAAAACAGATTTCTGCTAAAATTGACTTTTATTTTGAAATATTTAGTTCAAGTGTCTAAAGGACAAAACATATTTGATTTAATTTTTTAATGCTATTATAAAATTTCAGAAATTTAATAATCCTCTAAGCAACATGCTTTATAAATAAATGAGCTAGCTAATATTTTTAAAGATCGAATCCGACTGGCAACCCTCATAGGACATGATTATTCTGGCAGCTTTATTTTTGAAGAAACCGTTATGTTGCAAAAAAAAAAGAGACTGGAAAATAAAAAGAGTGGCGGCAATTCCACATTCAGGCATTTTTTGGAGACCAAAAGGGCGGCAATTCCAATAAATGTTTTGTATTCAGCAACATTTTGATTCCTATAAATAGTACAGTTCATTGCCAGGTCAAGGCCAAGTCTAGTCTGAGACGCCAAATAAATAAGTTATTCCTTGTGTCCATCAAACACGTCTAACAAAATTCCCAAGATGACCGCCAGTGCCATACGCAGCATGAACGATTTCTACAAGCGCGTGGAGGCTGCAGATGACAAGCTAATTGTCTTGGATTTCTATGCCACTTGGTGTGGCCCCTGCAAAGAAATGGAAGGAACTGTCAAGAGCTTGGCCCGTCAATATGCCTCCAAGGTGGTGTTCATCAAGGTCAATGTTGACAAATTTGATGAACTAACTGAAAAATATAGTGTGAGAAGTATGCCCACATTTGTTTTCCTGAAAGGAACACGTCGTGTCTTTAGTTTTTCTGGAGCCGATGACGATAAGCTTATCAAGACAGTGAGCAAATTGGCCAAATAGAAGCGAAACAAGCCAAATAACAAAAGGCGCAGGCGTCCCAGTTGTATGACTTTTTATAATTTTTATCAATGTGTCCTGTGAACAGTTTTTTGTGACCATGTCCCTTAGATCTTAAATAATTTTTATATATGAGCATCTGTGATGCCTTGTCGTCCTAAAGATGACTAAACCCTACTTCAATAATCTAAGACAATAAAATATTTACATTTATAACGCACGATAATTATCAAATTCGACTTTATTTGTATAATCATTTGATAGGAACTCCAAAATTAATCATTCCTCTTTCACACAGATCAAAAAACGATAAAATACTTACATCATACGTATACGTAATAAGATGAGATAGAGAAAATGTAAATTCTCTATATTCTTCGCCAGTTTCTCCCAGGTTCGTTTTTTTGAATGGATTTTCTACCATTTTCCTGTCATAATCTCTGACATTTTGGGATCACAATGAAAACCAATTAATAATACCATTTACAATATCCATTTATACATTACAAATTTTTATTGAACATCTAACCTATGGAAATAACGCGCAAAACAATTATTTGTTTCAGATCTATATTACTAAATACAGACAGCTCTAAAAGCACATGACGAATTTGAAATTCATTAAAAAAATGTTAAATGCATTTTATAACAAAACGAAGGATTTCCTTTAGAGTTACGATTTGGTTTTTTCTCTCGTCTTTTTTTTTTGTTTTTTGGTTCGATCATCTCGAAATGAATTGTGTTGATTGAGACCATATATGTATAACGCCATCCTTATGACTATTAAAGATGGTGATTCATACATACTTGTATATTTATATATATATATACTTATATATTTTAAAATTTATATAAGTTGGTAGGTAGTATGTGCTATTTGTTGGTTTTATGTAGGTTTGTTTATATGGCCACCATTAATATTGTTATCTTTGTTCCGTAATATCAATATAATATGATTTGAATTTGCAATCACAAATTATTAGTCGATGCTGATGCAGATAGTAATGATGACTAGCCCATGTTGCTGCCCAGAATAGTGTGTGTGTGTGTGTGATGAATGTGTGTTACATAAATATAAAAGTTTCTTTGACTAGCGCATTTGTCGCTGAGGTCCCCGATCATAAAACAGCAGATAGGCTGGCACACTGAGCACCTCATCAATGGATACCTCGCGCACAACAGTGTCCGATGTGTAGAACCAACTAAGTAGAATAATTAATTAGTTGCGAGCTATAGCTAACTGAAAGGATACTAACCGATGGGCATTCCTTAGGGATCCACGACGATAGGTTACAAAATGTCCACTATTGGCCTCGCCTGAATGGACCACAACCGCCAGAAGGCGATAAAGATTCTTTGGAAACATAGTGCCGAAGCCTTCGCCACCAGCACCGGCAATGCCATTGTTCATGGGAAAACTGGATGAGTACAGAGACATGGTAGATCCCCAAGGTGTACCAGCCTGTAGGTAATATACAAAATGCCGGGTTTAGGATTCAATTCAAATTAATTTAACCGAAAATAACTAATTACCTGGCTATTGAGATGCGGCTGAACAAAGCTATATGGAGCCATTGAAAGGCTCTCCGGAAAGTGAACATAATCTTGACGCTTGCACACCTGACCAGTGGGTAGCCAAACGGTACGAGCTATGTGTATGCAAAGACAAGCCGGAAGCTTTGCAAAGGTCACGGATTTCGTGTGTGTCGTGGTCTCATTACAGCTATCGCATTTCACATCGCTCAAATCCTCCGAAGTAATATATTCGCTAAGTAGGTGTCCCAGACTCAGACCAGTGCGCCGCTGTGGCGGCAAATTCAGTGTGATGCTATCGAACTTGTCATAGCGCACTGTCGATTTGGAGTTGCAGCCATTACAGACAATCTGTGCACCCATGGCCCCCTGGAAAGGATGAGCCACCTGGCTTGGCATCATATTGGACCAAATGGAGACGCGACCGGGACCACGATTGAGACGTTCAAGG
Organism: Drosophila equinoxialis; assembly: GCA_018150345.1. Lineage (NCBI taxonomy): Eukaryota > Metazoa > Arthropoda > Insecta > Diptera > Drosophilidae > Drosophila > Drosophila equinoxialis. Next base: position 923,765 of record JAECWI010000238.1, on the reverse strand, counting down.
GAACGACATGAAGTGGAGACACGTCGATTGAGACCCTCACTGATTTCTTGGGCTTGAGGCAAGCGTGGTCGTGACAATCGTTCCCCACCCAATATAGGGGAAGCCACTGGTTCATGGGGATCCATGGGAAAGCCAAATGGATGTGCGGATCCAGGTGTAATAGCATCGAGTAGAGATCCCAAACGATCGGGAGCCTCCCGCTCACAGACCGAAGCAGGCGAGTCGGGAGTATGAGCTTCGGAGCGGACTAATCGATTAAGACTGGTCGCCTCGTCATACTCCATGTTGAGGAAGTCTGATAACATGGCACTAGAAGGACGATTTGGTTGATCTCAATACGTTGTCCAATATTGGCGCCTGAGTTAGCACCAACAGCTGTTGCTGCTCCAGTGGCAGAGCCAATACAAATGCTATCCACGTCGTCAGCCGAAGCCAGGGCATCGGACAGACATCCCACCTGTTGGGGCCGAGTAGCCTCCTCTTCCAGGGATGAAAGCAAAATGTGGAATAGCTCATGAGCATCGTGCTCTTCCTGTGGTATGACCCAGCCTAGGGCATTCAGGGCACGGAGCACAGCTCCCGGCGAATGAGGATCGCCGCGCAAGGTGGCGTGTGTCCCATTGACCACCTCCAGGGTATTCAACATGCTAGTTATTAAGCTCTTTCGATCCGGAGAAGCTCCATTGTACAATTGTAGCCAAGCTATAAACTGTGGGCAGGCGGCCAGAGCCTGAAGCAGAGTATTTAGAAAGCAAGTACGTCCAAAATTGTGCAGACCAGCAATCTGACCACGCCGCTGACGCAAACGAGAGCCTGTGTTTTTAGAACAATTACGTATGTTATTTATATATACATTTGTTTGCGTCCGTCTCCTCCCCCCTTCTTCTTCTTCTTCAATTACCTGATGGACCCCAGAAGACAAATGCTCCAACTACGGCAGCGACTGTCACACCAGCAGCCATCAATATCTTCTCACTCTCCATTACGTTGCAGGGACAGGGGCGCGGACACGCCTCTATAGCATTCGAGGATTACCTAGATAAATTGTATATGTATATTGCGATTATGGTTTATGTTCATTTGATGCAAGGGGAAAGTATGCGTGTGTAACCGTGTTCTATTTTGTATAAAATATACATACTTGCGACCGATCCAAAATAAAAAATGGATATATGTATATATATCTAATAACAACTAACGTTCAATTTGGTCACACTTAGTTTGCTTAATTCTGTGATGCCAGATGTTACTGGCACAGCCACCTGACCGACTGGCGCCACTGTGGTGCATATTTTTTTTTTACTTCTACTCGTGTAGATAAAATATTTACATATTTATGTATGAATGTTGATACTTGAGTGAATGTCAATGACCGACCGTATTTCGAGAGTTCTTGCAGATTAAAGTCGGTTGATTTTGTTTAATGCGTTGGCTTTCTGCTACAAAAACTCTTATCGTTCTAACTTCTGCCAGACGAGGAGGTAAAGCATTTGCCACAACCAACATAAATATGGGAGACAAGATTCCAACACGATATGAACCAGGAAGCAATTCTGTGGTCTTTGTCACCACACCGACCAAGGACTCCGCAAAAAAACTGGCCCGGGGCATTACCGAGAACAAGCTGGCCGCTTGTGTGAACATAATACCTCAGATCGAGTCCATTTATGTGTGGGAAGGCAAAGTCAATGAGGACAGCGAGTATCTAATGATGATCAAGACCCGTACAGAGCGTATTGATGAGCTGAGTAAATACGTCTCCGAGAATCATCCATACAGCGTTGCTGAAGTTATCTCTCTACCAATTGAAAATGGAAATTTGCCGTATTTAAATTGGATTCGTGAAACGGTGCCTGAGAAGCCAGTGTAAATGTGATTCGATTGCTGTGTATAATAAAATAATTAAACTTTATACTGCATTTAAATTTCTTGCATTCCGTTGCCCACTTGGGAAAGGTAGAATTTTACGCGAGTAGATAATACACACTTCAAGTGTGACCAAACTAAACTCATGGGTGGATTTTGTTGTTTTTTTTTTTTTTTTTTGGTTTTGGTTTTGGAGGAGGATAAGAAGTATAAAGAGGATTAGAAACCGGTGGCATAACTAGCATCATGTCCGATGATGATGCAGGCGTGCATAGGCTCGAGGGTACTCAGGATCAGGAGGTCCGTGGTGGCCTAGTGATAAAAAAGATTAAAACCAGCCCTGGAAGCAAAGGCAAAGGAGGCTTTTCTCCCTTACCATCCCTGTTGGGATTGGACAAGTTAGCTGCCAAACGGCGGGCTGAGAAGGAGCGGAACGAACGTTTAATTTCATTTAAGGACAATGAGTATGATGATGCGGGAGCAGCTACTCCTACCACATCGTCTGCAGCAGGTGCGCCGGAGGGTATCAGTGAATTTGCTTTTAAGAAGCCCGACACAAAGAGTTTCGAGAAACTAAGCCGACAGCTGCGAGAACACAAGGTTGAGACACCTTCACACACCGGCGGAGTTTCCGAGAAGGCGAGAGAGCGACTGCGTGAGCATATAAAGCGCGACAAGGAGAGAGGCAAACAAACTCACAATGCAGTATCATATAGCGGCTCTTCTTCGGAAAGTCGCAGTTGGGATCGAGATCGCGATAGAAGAAGAGATCGTGATAGAACGCGTGACCGTGACCCTGATAGGCAGCGACGTCATCGCGATGCAGTTCGGGAGGAACGTGATCGTGACCGTGATCGGTCCCGGCATCGTAGCCATGGTCGTGATAGAGATCGCTCCTTGTCAGTTCGCAGCGTTCATACACCAAGAGAGCCGGGTACTCCCGGTGGAAGCGGTGGCGGCATATCCAACAGCAGTTGGGATGATGACGAAACTGAGGATGGTCAACGCAAATCGGACTGGGATCTGCCCACGCCGCGGCGTCATGGCGGCGGCAGCGATTGGTCAGTAAGGAGCAGCAGCCGATACAGCAATAGGAGTCGCCGGCATCATGCCGATGACAGTGCCAGACCCACGCCCGCTCATCGCTATAATCAATGGGCCCACGATCGAAAGCGAACGGGAGCTACACCTTGGAATGAAGGCGATGACGTCGAGTCCCGTGATCTTTGGGAGGAGGAACAGCGCCGTCTCGATCGCGAGTGGTACAACATCGATCAGGGCTATGACGATGAGAACAATCCATTTTCTGGATCCAATTCCGATTATTTCCGCAAACGTGAAGAACAAATCGAACAGAAGCGTACAAAGCGTATTAGCGCTCAACAACGTCAGAATAATCGAGACAATGAGCTATGGGAAAGGAATCGAATGCTTACCTCCGGTGTCGTCACCTCAATTAACGTAACGGACGACTTTGATGAGGAGGCTCTGGAACGGGTACATTTGCTGGTGCATCATATTATTCCCCCCTTTCTGGATGGCCGCATTGTGTTCACCAAGCAGCCGGAACCAATGGTGCCCGTCAAAGATCCCACCTCTGACATGGCCCTGTTGGCCAGAAAGGGCAGCGCTTTGGTGCGCACCTATCGGGAGCAGAAAGAACGACGCAAGGCTCAAAAGAAGCACTGGGAACTTGGTGGCACCAAGCTGGGTAACATAATGGGTGTTGAAAGGCCTCAAGATGATGAAGATGCCCGCTTTGACAAGGACAAAGACACTGCCGACTATCGCAAGGATCAAAAATTTGCCGATCACATGCGAGATCAGGACTCTAGTGGCAAAAGCGAGTTCTCCCGCAAGAAAACCATTTCCGAGCAGCGTCGCTTTCTGCCCGTATTCGCATCTCGCCAGGAATTGCTCAATGTCATCAGAGAAAACTCGGTTATCATTATTGTTGGTGAAACGGGTAGCGGCAAAACGACACAATTGACCCAATATCTTCACGAAGATGGCTACAGTAAGCGTGGAATGATTGGTTGCACGCAGCCGCGTCGTGTGGCCGCCATGTCGGTGGCGAAGCGTGTCTCTGATGAAATGGACACACAACTGGGTGAGAGATATTCCTTCGTTCATATAAATCCCATATGCCATTCCCCTAATCCATGCTATATTATTGCTTTCAGGCGAGGATGTCGGCTATGCTATACGTTTTGAGGACTGCACTTCGGAGCGTACGGTTATTAAGTATATGACCGATGGTATCTTGTTGCGTGAAAGTCTTCGTGATCCTGACTTGGATAGCTATGCCGCCATCATTATGGATGAAGCTCACGAAAGATCTTTGTCAACTGATGTGCTCTTTGGTCTTCTACGCGAGGTGAGTCAAAATTGTCTTGTAACTCTCTCTCTCTCTCTCTCTTTTCTCTCACTGTATATATGTAAAAACTTGTATTTATTTATTCTTCTGAACAAATATTTTCCTGCTATTTCCAAAATTGCTTTTTAAAAATTGTTGTTCTTGTTTACGTAACATTGATAGTTACAGTTGAAAAGGTAACTTGGTTTACCTATTTTATGATTTCAATTGTTGCCCCAATACATATGTACATAGATCGAATCGAAAGTGCAGACTACAGGTAAACATTTTTAAAAAACGTTTACAATCTCAAAATTTGGACATATAAATATTGTAAGTGCAGTAAGATAATTATCGAATTGCAGTGTCATACTACCATGAAATTGTTATCAAGTTCGCTACTATCGATATGTAATCGATAACGGGTAAAAAAAGCTTAGCAAAAGAAAAACATTGGATTCGAGCTGTTGTAATCTTATAGAAATTGCAAATATATTTAAGAATAAATCAAATAGGCGCTATAACCTTAAACAGTCAGTTGGCAGTTGGTTTTCGAACAGTGTGGTTTGTCCATATGTTCTGATCCATCTCCAGGATAACTAAGTTGATGTTATGAACCTCTGTCTTTATCAAAATCGAGGGAGATAGCCTGTGTTTTGCTATCAATATATGTACATACAAGACTTTGATTTGTTAATGATATGTTTACTTGATTTTTCAATTCCAAATTTTCGGTGTATCCCAGTATTCGAAAACATTCAAAATATTGCAATTATTCCTTTAAGAATATTTCACTAGGATTGTACTTAGGATCAGGTTTAGCTGCTTTGTACTTAAGTTCCATTTATAATTGGCTTGGCTTGCCTTTGTCTTTGTTGTTGCCACGCCCGTTTTCTAATCAAACTCCTTAACTTGATGAAAGACTTTGTTAATTTTTTGTTGTTGTCGATTGTGGTAAACATTTAATAATAAGTAATATCAATATAAAGCATTTTACAAACGATTTTCATGTTTTTTAAATTTAACATTGCCAAAAGTTGTATATATATCATCTTGATATCGATTAAGTATAATAAATACATACAATATATAATATATATATAGATATATATATATAGGTATATATGCTTATATTATAAATTGCTTACGAATACTAAAAAAACAAAAGTCGTTATATATATATATGTATGTATATCGTGGGGCTTATAATATTTAACTTTATTGGTTATGTGTGGGTGTGTGATTTGTGTATGTGTGTGTGTGTGTGTGTGCAGGGTTTTGAGTCCTTTCCATGCATTGATTTGAAGCACCACGCGACAAGCATAAAAAATATGCACTTATCAATTGTCCAGTTTTTATTTACTTTTTTTTTATAAATCTATTTTCTATCATTATCTCTCTGTATATGTATATGTATGTATACGTGTAGAGTCCTTAAATTTATACATATATATGGATGTTACATTAAATGTTTTTCTTTTTTTCTTGATTTTCTTTATTTTATGTAGTCTATATGTATGTATATATTGTATTAAATTTGGGACCTTTGTTTGGAATACCTTTGCAGAGGTTGGGCAGAAGAGTTTTGGGTTTCGATCTAGAGATCTGTCTTTAAGTCCTTTTAAAAACAAAAAACGTTTTATAGACGTGTGTGTGTGTGTTTAAATTTTGATGGATTATTTAGCTGCCAATGTCCAAAATAATATCAACAAATTGTTTGATACAAAGTAAGACTGCATTTCCTTGGGATCGGACTACTCTGTATACTTTTCATGGTCATTATTTGTATTGTCTATAGCCAAAAAGGTAACTGCAAAGGGTTTTTTCTAAATCCGAGAATAGTTTCAGTACTCTCAATTTATTCTTATAATGAAAAAACAAAAAAAAAAAAATACTCAATTGAATATATGTATGCATTTTAATAATAATTTTATGAAACAAAAAAAAAAAAAAAGAAATAAACAAACAAATATGTAGTAAATAAGTCTTTTTAAATTTCAGAGTGTGTGTGTCTGTCTCTCTCTCTGTGTGTGTGTGTGTGTGTGTGTGTATATCTCCTTCTAACACTCTCCGTCATGTAATAGCAAATACAATAGTATTTATATAGATATATGTCTAATTCTATATATATTATGATATCATATTAATATATTGTAAATTTAGTTAAATTGACGGAGATGTGTACAGCTCTGTGTGTGTGTGTGTGTGTATGTCTTTGAGTGTGTGGGTGGTTTTCTACCAAATGAATTGCTGCTCATCTGATCTGGTATCACTTAGTGGCACTTAATTTATACCATATACATAGATAGATAGAAGATGTATGAATGTTTTTTTCGTTTTTCCTCTTTAAAATTCGGCCAAAAACCAGTGACAACAAATTGAAGAGTTATATATGTATAAATAAAACAATGAACAGTGAAAAGGAAAAACGTTTTATCTTAGTTACTTGGAGTGGGAATAGCTTTTTTGTCTATTATTTAGAACCAGCAACATGCCCGCATTCATGCCAACGCTGCCCCATTTCACGCACTCCGATATCTGTAAGATAGATTTACTTGTGAAAAGAAAAAACAAAACAAAACAGAAACGGAATAGATATGTACATATATCTCGAAATTTTGCAAAATGATAGAGAGAGCGCAAAAGGAAATATTTTAGAATTAAACTAAAAACAACCAGGAAGAAAAAAAAATCAACGACCAACAACAACAAGAGCAATGAAAACGAAACAACAATAAAGTTAATACAAAATGATGGAGAAATTATAATAATGTGATATTTTGGCAAAAAGAGGAGAGCAGAGGGAAAAGATTGACGTGGAGAAGGGGGAGGAGTGGCAGGAGGAAAGGCTTAATTAATGTAGTAGAAGCAAGAGGCGTGGCAATAGTTTATTTCGAGGTGATAATGTGCAATTTGTTTCGAAATTTTTCAAATGGCAAATATGATAAACAAGTTCACTCACTCTCTCTCTCTCTCTCTCTTTCTCTCAGACACACTCGCTCTATCTCCATTTAGACAATTGGTCAGTTTTGATCACATGATAGGATCTCAATATAATAAAATGGAGTTTCTTTCAATATGAAAAAATAATACAAAGACTTATAAACATTAAAGACAGACAGAGAGAAAGAGAGAGAGAGAAAGAGAGATTGATTCTGTAGGATCAAAGAAAGAATTAAATTTCGAAATATGATGAAATGCATTTCACTGTTTGTATTAACTTTTCACTGTTGTTTCTGTTTTTTGGTTCTTCTTTTTTTTTTTTTTTTTAGCATTTTTTGTTTTGTTTTGTTAAATTTAGTATATGTATTCATTTTGATTGCACAGATTCAGTCGGAGATACAATCACAATATAATTTTTTAAACAATTTGGTGTGTGTGTGTGTGTGTGTGTGTGTGTGTGTGTGTAGTTGGTGCTATACTTAAACATATTAATGCATGTGGAGGCGAAAGGAATTGATAAATGTTGATATTTCTTTTACACATACAATTTATATGTATACAAAATGTTTGTGTGTGTGTGTGTGTATATATGAGGTGTGTGTGTGTGTGTGTGTGTGTTGATTAAATCAATTAATCAAATGCAGCAGCACATGATTCGCACTCGTCGTTACCTGTCGCTTGCGAACATCCTGCTGACGACTACCATAACGACACCAATACACAAAATGCTTATTATTATTCCAAAGACTTTGTTTGGCCTTTCTCGCCAGGGATACCTGTAGCAAAACAAAACGGAGAAATGGGCAAAAGTAAATAAAGTTTGATTCAATTATCCTTCCTCACCTGATTGCGTATATCCTTCTCGTTGTGTGGCATTTTCTCCTTGTCGGCAAAATTATTGATACGCAATTCCCATCCATGGCTCCATATATCGGCCAGTGACATTTTAATCAATTTGTATGTGCCATTTTCTCGTATTTTCACAGAAAATATCTCAATGGTATCGGGTTTTGGTTTGTTGTCTAAAATTGAGCCAGCAATGAGGGGAAACAACAAGTTGGAAGAGCAAATCAATTAATATTTGTATCAATTTGAGGCAATTATTTTTAGACAACAGGTGGCTTTCCTTTTCTCAATGTTATATACAGGCTATATATCTCAATTGATGCAGTTTAAAAGCATATAGAGTATGTATGTATGTATGTATATCATTCAGTTCCAAATACAATAATTCAATATTTAATAGTATTAGCACACGAAAAAGCAAATTCTAATTTCGTCTGATTTGTGGTCAAAATGCATTAGAGTTCTTTTTGTTGGATAAACGTGAAATTCATAATCAGACTTACATATCTGTTATTATTTAATTATAAATAATTAGATCTTTAGTGAAGTTTTGTTGTGACTTTTAATCAGAAGGAGGAAGAGCATTACAATCAGACAATTAATAATTGTATTTTTGTTCCGATCATATCCAAATTTAAAATAACAATGAGTTTTATTTACTTTCGGAAACTCAATCTGATTAGATAAGATAGTCCGATCCAATCGAGATCTTTCTAGGAATCTCTTGTATGGGAAAAATCAGGTACTTTTTGAGAACATTAAGAGAATAAATGAATTTTGAAAAGATTTTGTAAACTTAAGTAAATTTTACAGAATATATTAATTTCTAAGCAAAATGGTTATCATCCAACATTTTTGAAATAATGTCGGTTTTGTTAGTGGTAAAAAAAAAAAAACAACTCACTTTTTTGTCGACTAAACGGATAATTGGAATCTGAAATATATAGTATATAAATTTATATATGCATATATTTCCGTTGCATATTAACAAAATTCAAAACGAAAAAGCTTAAGTTAATTTGCTTTGAAAAAAGAGTGTCCGTACAAATATGTACAGGATAAAAAAAACAGAACAAATCAGAATCCAATTGGCTTATTGATTGGAAACGCTATCTCCCTTTTTTTATAGAAGAATTGCAATTGGAATTGGCTTATCATCCGGGACTCTCTGTGTTTGTGTGGGCGGGTGTTTAAATGTATATGTGCCAATTGGATGAACATACACTTGCTCTCATAACTCTGCGTACACTCAAGAAAATTTTTGTATTTCAAGTTTGACCATCGCTATTGATGTAGAAACAAGATATCGAATTTCTTCTATAATTTGCTATCATTTCTACGTACATACATACATATGTACGTAGAATTCTGCGTACAATGAGGGAATTCGCGTTAACTTTTTCAGCTTCTTCTTTTCGTTATTTATTTTCTGGGAAACTTGCAAGCACATTTTTCCACTTTTCGGAACGCGTTACATCATGGAGACCAAAGGAAAAGAAATCTGTGTTGAAGAGCACAAATTCCGATTGTAGGGCGAGAAATCAGACGATTGGTTGACAGAACTCATTCCTCATGTCAGAGAGGGAGAAGGAACGAATTGTTCAACTGGTGCCTCCAAATCCAAGAATTAACGAAGTTTAAAGTTACGGAACTCTTCAACAAAACAGTGTCTGATCTGGAAAGGGGCGGGGGTATAATGGAAGAATTGCCCACATTTCAAAGGCAAACAAAGTAAATCTTCTGGAACAAGGTCATATTTTCATATGAGAGCAAGTTCTGCATATTTGACATTAAGGGGAAGAAAATGATCTGGAGAAAATTTGGTTCCAACAGTAAAACATTGAGGAGTAATGGTTTGGGGGTGTATGGCGGCTAGTGGTGTTGGAAACCTGACTTTTATAGAGTCTACTATGGATCACAAAGACTATATGGTTATATTTATTCAAAATACAAAAATTTTCTTGAGTGTACGCAGAGATATGAGAGCAAGTGTATATGCATGCGTGTATGTGCAAGTCTGTAATAATTGCTGCACGTGTGGTGGGTTATTGGCCGCCGCACGAGATGTTGGTGCCGCCACCTATCTCTCTCTCTCTCTCTCTCTCTCTCTCTCTCTCTCTCAACGTGGTGAATATGCAAACGAATATAATACAACTTGTTCGATTTTAGTTTATCTAGTAAATTTTACCAATATAATTGTGCACTTTAAAAAGGCGTTTGTGGTGCTGATCAAGAATGAATATGTATACTTTTGACTTGGAATGAATATATCCCTTCTTATTTTCAGTGCAAGGGTATAAAGAAACATATTCAATTGCAAATTAAGTTCCTTATAGTATCTTATCGATGATATATTTATGATATTTGATATTAATTACAAGTTTTATAAGATTTGTGAGCTTTTTTTTCCTAAGTCGGGCAAATCCTTGCCACTAATATGGCCCAAATGCCAGTTAGTATAATTTTTGTTTGAGCTTATGCGCACGCACAAAATTACTGTGGAATGTTCTAGCAGCTGTCGGCGCAGCATTGTGAATGGTGGTCGGTGGTCGTGCATATGTACTCGTAGTCGTCGTCGCACCGCACCGCATCGCTTATGTATGTATGTATTTGCATATATGTATGAATGTATGTATTTCGGTCTGGAGTCAACGTCAACGTCAACTGGGCTGCGCGGGTTGCCCGCTTGCTGCTCTGCGCAGTTGACAATGTTTCTTGTTGTTGTTGTTGCTTTTTCGATTAGATAAAAGAATTATGCCCTTGTACGTACATATACAAATGTATGTATATGTACATTTATTTGTTGTTGTTATTGAATGACATTTTGAAATTCCACTACACACACTATACTCTACATTTATTGACCAAAACCCGTGAGATTAGCCTACTCTGACGTCTCTCACTCTCTTCAAGTTTGATTAATCATCAAAAGTGAACAACGAAATTGCCTACTTCGATATACTTAAAGATTATGATTGATAGAGGGTGCGGAAGAAAGGGATGTGGCATGCGAATGGGAATGGGGATGGGTATGGGTGGGAGAAAAGAAAAATTGCTTATTTCTTATTTTCTACTCACCTTTTGCCACTTTGCACAGGACAATGCCATACCAAGACGCCACAGGCGTTTCATTTTCATCCTGCGTTTCCAAGAAACTGATGCTAGTGCTGCCATTGCGGGGTATTACTAAGGTTAATGGAGCTTGTTGGACTGCTGCCGATGCCGACACTGGACAAGGACAATCAATTTCCAAATCCAAGGAGTCGGCATCACTTGCAGCGGCGGCGGCAGCTGCTGCGGCAGCAGTGGCAGCCGCAGCTGCAGCACTACTACGTACTTCCACAATAAATCCGCATTCGACAACCGCACAAAAGATGCGTTGTTCCTCTGCCTTGAACCATTTGGATTCACGAAGCTTTTGAACAGCCACACTGCTACCGAATGTGGTACTGACAACTCCTCCCGCACCTCCAACACCTCCGCCACCGGCTTTGTGGTGGTGTTGGTGGTGGTATTGCTGCAACTGTGGTGGCCAATTGGAGGTGGGCGAACTGGGTGCCGACTGTGAGTATCCGCCACCGGCGGCAATAGCTGATGCTGATGGAGGAGTCGCTGGTGTAGCTTGACTATTGTGACCCTGCAAGGGCCACCATTTTAGTGAGCTTACAAAACTGTTGGACCGATTCATGGCGGTGGGCGTGGGCGCCCTAAACTTTCACTTGCAAATGCACTTTTCCGCGCGAGATTTTCGTTTGCCGTTGCCCGTTGCACACAACTTGCACTCTGCTTTGTGGTGTAATTTTGATTCTTTGTTTTGCTTTGATATTCGCAACCTATATGGTGCCTGATTTTTGGGAACTGTGCTACGAAATTGAAAACTGTGCTAGCTGATTTTCGGTACTGTGCTACGCGAAAACAAAAACTGTGCTAGCCTGTTTTTTGGAACTGTGCTACGAGTTTTGAGTTCGCTAACAGAATTCCCACTAACATTTACCGTGAGCTGTTAACTAACATTACGTTTTTGAGACTGCTAAATAAATCCGTTGGTGTTGGCAGAGTTTTATAGACGCTTTAAATTGAGTCGAAACAAAACACTAGGACGATATTATTTTTCTTGCTTCAGCAACATTGGCAGTTGGCGCCCGCTTCAAAGTCAGATTGAATCTGATTATTTCAGTTTCGCGTTTGCTGGTTAACAGTTTGGACAGGCAGTTTACATTCGAGTCTGTTAGGAAAGCTCTTTCGTGAGTCTGTTAATAACATAGCCAAAGCCGGTTTGTTCGCTGCTTCGAGTTCTTTTTACATTCTTAAACAGCCCTGTTAAATGGTAAACTTTTCGATAAAACTCGAAATTACACATTCCGTTAGGACTGCACATTGGGCCAGAAATAATAGCACATTAAATTGAAAATATATAATTCTGGATATGCATTTGAAAACTGATCATAAAATGCTACCTAATAAATCTATTATCTATGGGTTTTAATGTACTCGTCACATTCACGTTAGTGGCTCAATGGCTCATTCAATAGTAGTCAAATATTGGTGTTTATATGCTTAATTATGTAATATATATACATTCACATTTATGGGTATCAATATGTCTGAATTGTAAATTAAATATGTAATCGCTCTCAGAGTGAATGATACATTTGCGATTTTTGTAATGTATTCATGCAAATAATTACCGTTTCTCTTTTCTTCACTTTCCTATAAAAATTGTATTTATAATATGTATGTAAATACTTACATACATATATAAGTAGATCGTGTTGCTTTATTGTTGATACTTAATTTTTGTGCGATAAAAGCCCGGCTTTAATCCACATATGTGATGGACTAAATTGAAAACAAATTGTTTATCCATTTTCCATAATGATTGTGCTAATAAATGGCTATTGATACGATCACATGCGATGAATAAATCTGAGTGATTGCGCTTGTGTGTGTGTGTGTATTGGCGTGCGTGTTTGTATATTTAATATCATAATATCCAAATGATTGTTGTAAAAGATTTGCTTACTTTGGCAAAGACGTAAACAATCTCCAATATCAAAATATACATGCATACATATATAGATTTCCATCATACTCAGCATATTCTTAGGAAGCACGATTGGAGTTTCTACAGCTTTATACACTTTTGTTTATACACAATGAATGACATAAAATCGGGCAATCATATGATAAGTGTTTATAACTTGCTTGTTTTTCGAGCTATCGTTAGCAAATCTATTCCCTTTTTTTGTTTGTTTTAAATCTGATATACCTACCTTAAGTACAAATAATTATAATCGTTGTACCTATTAAACCCTGGCTCTTAAACCTTATTTAATACATCTTTAAGACAAATCTTAGTAAACAAAAAAAAAATTGCTTATACGTCACTGTGGGATGTCCATATAAAACGTATACGCCACGTAGTACTAATAGGTGATAAAAAAATACAATAATTTTGTGATTAAAGCCAACAATGGAAATGATTAGAAATAAGTAATTTCAGAATGTCAACAGAAACTAATTGAAGGAAAAATATAATTAAAATCTTTAATCCTAAAGATCAATTTATTGATCCAACTCTTAGTTTTCTGTCGTTGTTGGCTGGCAAACACTTAGCCATAGAAAGTTGAAGGTTATTATCAAAGTTGTTTATTTTCCATAAATGTAAATGTAAAACTAGAAAAGAAACCAAAAAACTTTTCATCCCTCAAGTGTGTGTGTGTGTGTGTGTGTGTGTGTCTGTGTGTGCAGTATAATGAATAGTGGTGGTAGTAGTAACTACTGTTCTCTTTTCGGTGCAATGTAAGGTGACCCATTAAACTGCATCAGCTTGAAACCGGGCCACGCAATGCAATGCAACGCAAAAGTTAATAATCGTATGTACTACGATTACACTTGATGCACATTTGTCTACATACATACAGAAACAACTTGGACATCCATGACCGATTATTAAAACACTTTCTTAAGCATAGCTCGAATGAACTGCAAATGATTCCGAATCGTCCTTGTGGACTCTATTTTCATCTATAGAGAGTATATACATCCATTCGTGAAAGGGCATTTTGAAATCGGTTTAATACGTTGTATATGTTTTTTTATGGTTTTCATTTGGTTTCGAGTTTGTTTTTTTTTTACAGTCGTCGTTGTTATTGTTGTTGTTGTCGACGTCAGCTAAAAATAGCTTTTGCAAGTTTTTGTATTTGTTAAGTTTGTTGTTATTGTTGTTGTTGTTGTTTTTTTTTCTCCATATCTATTTATAGTTTAACCTTGACTGAATACTAAATGCGAGAATGTGCCGAGAGAGTTACGGACTACAACAACAACTACTACAAAGAAAACTTACACTGTAGGCCATAGTGCTCTTAGCCATTGTGATATATTGATAAACAAAAATTGATTAAAAATTCCTTCGACACTTACCAAAAGCTGTAAAAGAAATTTTAGGCTTTGTTTAATTTGTTTCATTTCATACAACTTGAAATCGTCAAGCAACAATTATAAAAAGAATTTAGCATTTGAGAAATATGTTTACGATGATTATTTGAAAGTCAATCAAATAAAACTAGCTGAAAATATAGTTTTAAGATATGTACATATAATCCTTTAATATCTGCTTTGAACATGTATTTACTTATAGAATAAGAACTTATGCATAGACTAAACTATAATATCCATATCTGTATGGACTTGGGTGTAATTTGCTTAATTTGTATTGTAAGTTGTGTAATGCAATTAGCAGTGCGGACCCGAGTTAAATGATGGCTTAGGTCAGTGCCCAAAAGGCCACTAAGTCATAATGTGCAGTTACACGCACAACAAGATGGGCTAGAAGGGTAGCAGATAAGCCAGAAATACATATATACATACATACCAATGGGTCTATATATTTCTGATGTTAAATATTTCTTCTGTTGGCGGAGACAATGCCTAAAAATTTACGAGGTTAGATGGTTTATAATATAGATACTTTGGATATATTGTGGCTAGGAGAAGATCACGTATCACCAAGCCACCTATATGCCTTTAAAAATGTTTTCTCAGTTAAATGTTCTGTCACCGTTGACAATGCGCCAATAATTATTTGCTTATAACTTATGGCCAAGAATAAGGTATTGTTGTGGTTTGGCGCAACTGTTCAATGTTTGCTTCAGTTCTCTTACAATTAGTGGCTCTATCACTGTGTGTGTGTGTGTGTGTGTGTGTGTGCGTGTACCAGCACCACAACCACTCGATAGCAGAATGCACGGCTTTTGTGGCCCAGTGGGTTGCATAAATTATGGCCAAAACTGGCTGTCGGCTGTGCTTAGGCACTGAGCTCCAACGGTTGACAAATGGAATATATACCGTCGTAGCTATCTACTTATTTACATACATAGATACTATGTACACATACATGCATACATTTGTGTGCGTGTGAAAGAGTGTTTGGTTGAATGTGATGTATCCGAAACTCGTTTTGCTTTTTGCTTTGCATTGTAAGTCCATTTGACTTAAAGTCTTCGCTTTGCGGCTTTTACCGGCAAATGCCATTACTATCTGGTAATAACCGGACTTTGTGCTCATGTCAGGTCTCAGTTCTTGGTTCTCCGGGTTTTGAATATAGCGATCAGTTGCCGCATGCCCGTTGTTTGGTAGCTAATCACAGAAATAGTTAAAACATTCTTCAAGTTTAGCGCCGTAAATACAAAAAAGAAACGGTAAAGATATATACAAATTCCTATAGAAAAAGGCAAAAATATTATTCGAACAATGACATCAACAATACAATGTTAATCGAGTTGACTTCAGTTCAATACATCAGAAATTCATACTATATACATATGTACATATGTATGTAATTTACTGCTAGGTACATCAATCTTACATGTATACATACAATCCTACATGGATATGTATTTATTTTCTTATAAAATACATACATACATATGTACATATGTATGTACATACATAGATATCTGTCATGTGCTACTGTATTCGTCTATTTTCAGATGCAGCCACTGCCTCTGCCTCAGCCACTGCCGCAGTCGCAGCTATCTTATGACCGCAGAAAAAAGCTAATCGAGTAAACAACAACAGAAAGAGAAGAAAAAAAATATGGAAGCAATGCATAAAAATGGGGAAAACATATAATGAAAAAAATATGCAAAATAATTTTCTAGGATAAATACGAAGAGTGTACGAATAGTTTGTCAGAGACTTACAAATTATAATCTTGAGATTTGCAGCATATTGTAGAAAGTCCTAGATAGGGCTTAGCTAGGTTTTAAAGAAGCTCCTGTGGCTTCAAAAATGTCTCCTGAGAGGAAAATTAAGGACGGCATACTTATTTAAAGAAATATTTATTCAATAATTCCTATAAAGCCAAGCACCACAAAACAAAAAAAAGGAACCAGCTGCTCTAAAATGCTTTGCCCCTCAGGATAAATGTAGGAAAAATCAAAGTAAATGGAAACTTAGCGTGACATTTTAGAATTGGAAAAACTAGAAAAATTTGTTGGAAACTGATTACTAATTAAATTTTTGAATCTTTGGAAACTCAATTAAGCTTGACTATGGCGCATTAAGTTGAGTTGTAATTCTCAACTAGTTTTAGCATTGAAAATGTGTTATAATCATTGAGATTCTGTAGATTTTCAGCAAAGTTTTAGCTGTTTCTTGAAATACAGACAGCTTAATTATGTTTTTCATACCTAGTATTTGTATTTGAATACATATAATAAATGATAATTGAATAAATGATGGGTCGACTTGAGGCCTTTGGGCAACTTTAAAGTTTACCTACAGTGGCGGCAAAGGGACGAACAGGTGTAAATACCGTTTTTGTGAGGCAACGAAGTCTATCTATTTTTTATCCGATTTTGATGATCAATATCTCATTCGACAGAATATTTACTTCACTATCGATCATAGTTCAAGTGTAGTTATACTTTAGTATGAATTAGTGGCGAAAATTGACGCCAAGCAGAGAGACCATAAAAATACGTACAAAATTGCGTTTTTCATTTGGGGCCGAAATGAAAATTTGTGGTATGCAGTTTATTTTATTTTTTCTAGATCTAAAACTTTTTCTTAGGGTCCAAAGGTATATAATCAATTTTACAAATTTTGAAAATGTGTCTTTTTTTTTGCCAGGTCCGAATTTTGAAGCTTTTTATCAAAATTCATTTAAAAAACCGCTATAAATTCACAAATCAAAACTTTTCACCAACAAATCGAATGAAATCAGAATTTAAGGTCAAACAAAAAAAGTCTCAAATTATTTGCCCCCACTGTACGTCTTTGTCCATTGGAAGCTGAGTTCCTGTATCAAATGAATATACGATAGAAATGGTAAGATAGTGAAAGAGAGAGAGAGAAACAAATGTGTAATTATACCATACACCCATAGGGTGAAATGGTATATTAAAGTCGCCAAAATGTATGTAACAGGCAGAAGGAAGCTTCTCCGACCCCATAAAGTATATATATTCTTGATCAGTATCAACAGCCGAGTCGATCTAGCCATGTCCGTCTGTCCGTCCGTCCGTCTGTCCGTCTGTCCGTCCGTCCGTCTGTCCGTCTGTCCGTATGAACACCTAGATCTCGGAGACTATAAAAGCTAGAGCCACCAAATTTGGAATGTAGGCTCGTGTAGTATGTAGAGTGATCAAGTTTGTTTCAAATTTTTGCCACGCCCCTTTCCGCCCACGCAATTAAAAAAAAAACGTTTATCTCAAAAACTATTGCAGCTAGAGACACCAAATTTGGTATGTATATTTGCATAGTAAATGCGCACATTTTGTATGTACAAAGTTTTTGCCACGCCCCTTTCCGCCCCCCGAAATTTGAAAAACTCGATTATCTCCCGTAATTTTTTACCTTGTGCAATCAAATTTGGCACACTTAAATTTGATACTAATACCGAGCAAAATACCAAATTTGATGAAAATCGGACAAAAAATAGCTGAGTTATGCATATAAACGTTTTTGCATAAGGCCTTTGATGGCCGTTGGCGGGTGGGGGCGCTAGGGTGCTTATATGCATAAGTGCGCGAGATACTGAGATATGCTTGTAACAAGCATGTGAACAGAATTGTGAAAAATAGGCAAATGCATTAGTTATTACAAATTTGAAATATTTGTTTTACTGGTGTATGGTATACCCAAGTCGGCGAGACGACTTACTTACTTCATTTTAGTAGTTCTCTCTGCCGATCGCATCACATGGCGGAAGGGCTTTATAACAGCTGTTGCATACTTGTGTATGTATGTATGTACATTGTACATACATACATCTGTTTCTACTTATAATTTCATTTTTTTTTTTTGCCGGTTTTGCGGTAGACTGTGAGTGGGAGATAATTACAGAGAGAGAGAGAGAGAGAGAGCGCTAGAAAGGGAGAGAGAAGCTTAGTCTGTCTCAATTACTCTTGCTCTTTCCCCTGCCCTCTTTGTACAGTGTATTCACCTCAGTTGGGGCTATGCATTTACTCCTACCCCCTCTCTCGGTCGTATCACTCTCACTCTCTCTCTCTCTTTTGCATGTTGCTTTTGCTTATAACTCGTTTGCCATTGTTGTTGTTGGTTATTTTTTTCTTTTGTCATTTTTCCTTTTTGTCTTTGCCTTGCAAATATGCGGATAAAAACAAAATATGCAAAAAAAAAAAAAAAAATAAGAAGACGAAACAAAAAAATGCAAATCAACAATCTTCGCCATTGTTGTTATTGTTTGCTAAAATACTTCTTGAATTTTTCGTCTTATATTTTTGTCGTTTTGCGTTTTTTTTTGTTTACATTTTCTCATTTGTTTTTGTAGTTTTGCCAAATTTATATATATAAAAAAAAAAAATAAATAAACACAAGAGAAACCAAAACAAAAATCAACGATAACTTATTTTTGTATTAATGCCACACCTCCAGAAATGAAATGCTTTTGCACAGTGGGCCTAACTCACTTCATTTTGCTCTTGGGCACATTGTCCACAAATAGAAATCAATAAGAGGACGTGGTGAATTGCACAATGCTAGTTAATAAATAATGCGCCACGAACGATAATGTTAAAAATTTATTAGAGTCTTAAAAATTTGATTCATGAAAGGAATATGTGCATACATATGTACATTTGTGCAATTTTGTCTTTCTTATCATGTCGGTGCCCCTGTCTCAATTTATGTCGGGGAAAAAACTTCATTGAGGTTATAGTATCCTTCGATTTCTGTTCAATGACTTTGTTCAGCTGAGAGAAAATGCACCACACAGTTCATCAGTCTCAAATAATTCATACGAAATCGCCCACGCTTCATGCTGCATGCAATCATCTACATACATACATATATATATGTACATACGTACTCGCGTACGAGTGTGAGGTAGTGGGGTGGTCGCACCCCCATCAACATCGATCAATATCGATAACTGAAGGAAAAATTATCCTGGTTTGATTCATCTCTCTCTTTTGTATTTTTGCTTCTTTTTTTTCTCCCCACTTTGTATACAGCTGGATAGCTGACTCGTGGTGCGGGTACCAACCCGGGCTTAAAAGCCCCGATATTGGCACCTGCCAACCTCGCGGATTTCGTCGAAAGCTTTTAAGCTAAGCTTTAAAGCTTGTAAAGCGATCACGCAAAGTGCGGTATACTTTTGGGGGATTCCAAGGTATATATGTAGCCGTGTTTCAGCCCTCCAGCTGTCAACTCGGTCTGTAGGCCCCACTGTGGAAAAATTTTCAATTGTATTTTTTCACAGAAATTAATTGTTACATACATGAAATTAAGGCTTATTTCGTATATTTTGCTGTTCATTTGGTATTTTTTAACCTCGCTAGGTAAGATAACTTGATAATTAGCGTTTCTCAAAATTGATTTTCAAACCATTTCAATGAAATATCACTTGGTCAAAATTCGGCAAAACTACAGAAACGCAAAGTTAAAAGTTCTTAAGAATTTGTTCAAATTACATTTGAGTTTTCATGAAATAGCGCTCTTAAAGAGCGGTCATCTTGCTGGATGATAATCCGGAACTGGATTATTCTACTCTATATATGTAGGTAAACACTTTGCCATTATTTGTTGGCCCTTCTTTAAACAGTCACTAGGAGCTCCTATTCAGCATTCCGATTTCACATCTGCGTTTAAAGAGTATTGGGAAAAGAAAGTCCTTAAAAACATGACGAAATGAATGGCAAGATTGAGATGACATCCATCAAAAACCCAACTCAAACTGTTGAGAATCTGAAAATGCAATACTAACTACCACTTTCAATTGATTATTGATAGTGATTCTCTATTTTTAATGTGTGTAAGAGGAAGTGGTAGGTCAATTGATTTTTATTTAAATGATTTATGATTGATTATTGTGTGTTTTATAACAACAGCAACAACAACAATTTCATTTGTGTGCGAAAGTTATAAAATGCAGTGACTAAAGATCACAAGTTTAACCACATATCAGCTGATATTGGGTCTAATTCGCTTAAAGTCGTATAATACTAAATGGCAAGATTGCAGCCTATATACATACATATGTATAAACATACACACGTACATACATATATACGCCCTATATCTATGCCAATCTTTATTCTGATAACGAATAAACCAGGCCACTTGAGTTGAAAATATTTGAATGCAATTTCTTCTAGATTGTTGTGACTATAGAGTAGTTAAATATACTTATGTACGTAAATACATTCAATGAATGTGTGTGTGTTCGTGTGTGTGTGCGATTTGAATCAATATAGAACTATAGGAAAACCACTTCTTGGCCATCAAAAATATAATTCAATATGACAAACAGATACAATTTTGTTCCTAGTTTTTCTTGTTGTTTTTGCTTTCATTCGGTTTTTAGGCACTTGGCCAACAATTTTCTAGATGATAGCAATGCCACAACAAATTTTAGTACGTATATAAATAGGCTATAAATATTTCAGTATTCAACTATATATTTTAAATAAAAAACACAATATATATAGATAAAAGCACACACACATACACACCCTATACTTTTAGGCATATGATATTGATCCTGTCATCACTTTGAATGAGTCTTTGGGCAACTTTTGCTTAATGATGCTTTTCCACTATCTTCCTGATCCCAAAAACTGTCACATGGGGAAAAAAATGACAAAATGCTTAAATAGATCAATCTATGATCTTTTAATAGTTTTTTTTTTTTTTTGTTACTTTTATTTGGAGTTTTTCTCTTACCAAAAATGTGAGAAGGTTGTACAGATAAAATACGTATTTTTTTTATCAGGCTGTGTTTTTTAATGCAATTGTGTACTAAAAAAGAGAGCTACAATATTATACGCAGGTTTTTTACTAATTGTAGGTTTATATGTTTGCCAAATTCATTAGAATCAATCTCCTATATCATATATTATCAAAAGCGGATCTAAGCCGGGTTGAATTTCATCGTCCAAGCATTCCAAGAATCCGCTATAAAGAAATTTTTGAATGTCCTGAGGATAAAAATTTAATCAACAACGAAAACAAGGCATACGAAAAGGTATCAATTTATTATAAACAATGAGTATTTCAGCAGCTTTTGCATACTTACAGGGGCAAAATTTCCCCGTTTTACAGCTTCATATATGTATGTAGATTCGTAAATATGTATTTAATTATTACATTGGTAAATATTTACTGAAGCTACTCGAGCCCAAAACGCGCTTAAACTACATAAATTTGTTATCAAACTGAAGAGAAAAATTCCACGAGCACGACTTCAGGTGCGCCTTGCCGGATCGATTTCTGTTCGAAACTAATTTCTTTTTGTATCTCTTCAAATCTTACAGATTGTTGCACGACGTCATGATCTGAAATTGATTGTTACATCGGCTACCATGGACTCGACAAAGTTTGCAACGTTCTTTGGGAATGTGCCGACATTTACGATACCGGGTCGTACGTTTCCGGTGGATGTGATGTTCAGTAAAAATGCATGCGAAGATTATGTTGAGTCGGCAGTGAAGCAGGCCCTGCAAGTGCATTTGACTCCCAATGAGGGTGACATGCTAATCTTTATGCCCGGCCAGGAAGACATCGAAGTGACATGCGAGGTGCTGGAGGAGCGTTTGGCAGAAATCGATAATGCACCGGTATTAAGTATTTTGCCAATTTATTCGCAATTGCCATCCGATTTGCAGGCCAAAATCTTTCAAAAATCCGGCGACGGTGTACGCAAATGTGTGGTGGCTACCAATATAGCGGAGACTTCACTGACCGTGGATGGGATTATTTATGTTATCGATTCTGGTTATTGTAAGCTGAAAGTCTATAATCCTCGCATCGGTATGGATGCCCTGCAGATTTATCCGATTTCGCAAGCGAATGCCAATCAGAGATCAGGTCGAGCTGGCCGAACAGGTCCTGGTCAGGCATTTCGTTTGTATACGCAACGCCAGTACAAGGATGAGCTGCTAGCCCTCACAGTGCCAGAGATACAGCGGACCAATTTGGCCAATACGGTTTTGCTATTGAAGTCATTGGGCGTTGTTGACCTTTTACATTTTCACTTTATGGACCCGCCACCGCAGGATAATATTCTTAATTCGCTTTATCAGCTGTGGATTTTAGGAGCCCTAGATCATACTGGTGGGTTGACCACATTGGGTCGTCAAATGGCTGAATTTCCATTAGATCCGCCGCAATGTCAAATGCTGATTGTCGCTTGTCAAATGGAATGTAGCAGCGAGGTGCTTATTATAGGTAAGTGCATATCTTGATTATGATATTGGATGGATTTCCCTATATATATCTCTCTCTTTGCAGTTTCCATGTTGTCGGTGCCTTCAATTTTCTATCGACCCAAAGGACGTGAAGAGGAGGCCGATGGGGTCCGTGAAAAATTTCAAGTACCCGAATCCGATCATTTAACCTACCTCAATGTTTATTTACAATGGAAGCAGAATAGGTAAGAAACAGTTTGTAGTATTTTTCATCCAGATTCTGACTCCGCTGTTTCCTTCAACAATAGTTACAGCTCCACTTGGTGCAACGAGCACTTTATCCACATCAAAGCAATGCGCAAAGTACGCGAAGTGCGCCAACAATTGAAGGACATTATGACACAGCAGAAGATGAATGTCAAGTCCTGCGGCACCGATTGGGATATTGTACGGAAATGTATTTGCTCGGCCTACTTTTACCAGGCTGCTCGACTCAAAGGTATTGGCGAGTATGTTAATCTGCGTACGGGAATGCCTTGTCACCTGCATCCGACTTCCGCTCTCTTTGGCCTTGGCACCACACCCGACTATGTGGTCTATCATGAGTTGATAATGACGGCCAAAGAGTATATGCAATGTGCAACGGCTGTCGATGGCTATTGGCTGGCGGAATTGGGCCCCATGTTCTTTTCCGTTAAAGAGTCCGGTCGCAGTGGTCGGGGTAAGAAGAAACAGGCCGCCGAACATCTTAAAGAGATGGAGGAGCAAATGTTACAGGCCGAGCAGGAAATGTTGGAGCGCAAACAGCAAGCAGCCCAGCGGGAGGAACAATTGGCAGCCAAACAGGAGATTGCCACTCCTGGCAATGCCACGCCCCGACGAACCCCGGCAAGGATTGGACTTTAAAGAGTATACATACATACATACATATATTTTTAAGAGTAACACATTCATAATATAAGATTGAAAATGTTGATTTATATTCCCCCAATAAATATCCTTTGTAAAGTGATGCCAATCAGTATCAGGAATATTGCCGGCAAATGGAAAGCGAGTGCTCCACTATTGATTATACATTTGTCGTTATCCACAAGAGTGTAGTTATCGCTGCATCGACATTCACCCCACATGCATCGCATGGGATTCATTGTCTGAAGTTGAATCTCCTGATCCTGTTCCTTCTGCGTTTTCATCGCATGCTGCTCCTGGCAATCGGTATCGTTGCGGCAGTAGGCACCAAAAAGTACAATGGGTCGACAGATTACATGCTTATTAGCAATCTCCTGGCTTTCCTCCTTAAGCTGCGCCGGCATTTGTCTTCTAGGATAGTGCATGGCACGGCAAGCACAGCGATGGTCTTCTTCGCGACATTGTCCGGCGGCTCCTAGGGATAACTGGCATGTTAGATTATGGCTACAATTCTCACCGTAGGCAGCACCCGCTATGCATTTGGTCATATTGCGATTGGGGACCTGATCAATGGAACAGAGGCACTTGGAAATATTGGGCATACAGACAGACGCCCCGAATCTGTCGCAATCTGTGTTGTTTAAGCACTTGACATCTGTGGATGCAATATACATAGGATTAGAAGAAACTACAATTAAAAAACTATTTAAGCTTGGTTACCTAAAACGGCTTGGCAACGTTGTTGATGCGGCTCAAAGTTGGTCTTGCACAGGCAGCGGCTCTGATGGCAAACACTAAATGTCTCCGCCCTCTGGCATTGGGTATCCAATTCACAAAGTCCATCCAATTCAACTTTCTCCGGCAGGCAGCGTCGTTTATCCACGCTAGGTATATAGCCCTCGGCGCAGAAGCACTGGTTCTGCTGTTGTTCCACCTCGATGCATTCGGTATGCGGTTGTTTACAGGGACATGGCCCACCAACAATATTGGTCAGTTTCTGGGAATCTTCTATGGGATGGCAAGGCACCTCGTCTTCAGTATCAAGTGCCGTGCAAATGCAAACGGAATTTCGACATTTTCCACGTTCCAATTTTGAGCAATGGTCATCTTTGGAGCAGGACAATTCCAGCAGTTCCATTGCCATGCCACAACTTGCCATTAGTAGTAGCAAAATGAAGCATTTAAGTCGCGCCATGTGCATTTTTTTTTCAACAAAAAAATTTTCAACCTCTTTAATCTTCAAATACGGTTGCGCAACAGAATGCAATTTCCGTTAACCGTTAGAAAGCTTCTCATGTCGCCGTGACCCGGGAGCATTTGAAATTCACCACCCATCACTAGCAGTAAATTTTACTCGTGTAGATAAGTATTTACATAGTGTGGCCAACTGGTGGCAGGCGGTTTCTATCCAACTCTGTCACTCGCGTAACCAAAAGCATACGAAATGTCTTTAAGCAATTTCTTAATGAAAAGCGGCTTAAACAGTGGCAACTGTCTCCGCGGAACAATTATCCCGGTTGTTCTCAATAATCCAGATAGGCGTCATGGGCATACATTACGTGGCAAACCGCCTGGAGTGGCCCGCACTCTGGAGCAGCGACTGAGAGGTGGGTTAAAAACATTAACTGGGTTGATGTTGTAATCATAATTCATACCCGGTGTTTCAGATGAGACAGCCAGCGATCCTGAAGTGACGGCTCGTGTAAATATTGGTTTTCCACAGCTTAAAGGATCGCGATCGGAACAATTAAAGAACCGCTTGAAACATCTGAAAGCCCAGCGTTCCAATAAAGAACTCGAGCAATTGGCACGCAGTAACAAACGTGAGTGCTTGGCATGAAATGTAAATTGATTTTTAATGAACTTTTGGTTTTCAGTGGTAATTGATCTGGATCAGGTGCAGGAGGCATATACAAAGACAACAGGGCAACATGATTTACGCCTGCTGGCGGATCATTATGGCATCTATGGTGATCTTTTTGGTAGCGCTTACTTTGTACCCCGTGTGCCACTCCAAATAAATTATGAACAGGAAAACGTTCTCAGCCCAGTCTACAACGGCAATGTGATCAAACCGTTGGAGGCAGCTAAGGCGCCACTAGTTAGTTTCGATGGTCAGCTTGATCCTATTAGCGGCAAGCAGACAAGCAATTCGGAGAATTACTGGACATTGCTGCTCACCAATCCGGATGCACACTACACTAATGGGCCCAAGGAATGCGTCCATTGGTTCATGTATGCAATCATTAATCAAATTTCCTATTTCCAACTGTTTCTTACATTCTATATGCTCATCTTACTTTTAGTGGCAACATTCCCAATGGACGTGTGAGCGAGGGTGAGGTACTGGTTAATTACCTGCCACCATTTCCGCCCAAGGGTGTTGGCTATCAACGTATGGTCTTTATACTTTATAAGCAACAGTCTCGCCTGGATCTAAGTGCATACCAATTGGCCACAACCGACTATGCTAATCTTGAAAAGCGTCTGTTTAGCACTCTTGACTTTTATAGCCAACATCAGGACGACTTGACGCCAGCGGGCTTGGGATTTTATCAAACCAATTGGGATGAGTCGCTAACGAGGCTCTATCATGATGTGCTTAGTGAGTTTCTAATTGGGTTCAATAATCTTCCTCATATCTCACTCTCATCCATTCAATTATCTAGAACTCAAAGAGCCCATTTATGAGTATGATTTCCCTAAACCATATCTGGCCGATCAGAAATTCTTCCCACTGAAACAGCCATTCAACCTGTATATGGATAAGCATCGCGACATTAAAGAAGTGAACAAAGAGTATTTGCAACGAAAACTGGCTAAAACACATCCCTTCGATGGTCCCGAGCAGCCATTGCGCTACCCCAATGCACATCCCATAAAGGGTGTACCCTCGTGGCTGAAGACAGAAGTGCGTAAGCAACGTCTGGGCATGGGTCGTGTCCAGGATTACTAGAAGTCATATGGGGAGATTCTGTTAGAAATACTGTTTATTGTTTTAGTACGTTTATTTTGGTTAACAAGAAAGTAAATATATGTACGTATAAACTAATCAAATGTTAAAAAAAAAAAAAACTGTGCTACAATTTTTAAGTAAGTAACTACTTTGTTTATATACCTACTAAGTTTCTTAACAATTGGCCAATTGGGGGTAGTCCTTATAAATTGGCTTTAACTGGAAGGGGGAGGAAGGTTCATACTATTGCAGATAGCCAAATGTTGTCCATGTCCATGACTAGTCTAGTCGCCATGATATGTTTCCTTCTCATTTAACGCACAGATGGAATAATTTGCGACTGTTTTTCGTTTGGGTATATGCGTTTGTATGGACACGTGGCTGGATGACTGGATCTGATTAACATATTCTTAAGGGGAGGAGTTTGCATAACTTAAGTATAAATCGTCTTTCGGACTTTGTTTTTGGCACAGTTTTTTTTTTAGTTTCATATTTCTTTAGGTCTCGGCTTTGCCATAGGCCCCAACTGGTGGCCTATACATTGCGGGCAACGAGATGACCTGAGGCAAATTAAAAGCATACTTGCGCTTGCCAATGTTTTTAAGTACATTATCCATGCGTGTTCCCTCGCTAAAAGCCAAAGGAAACAAAAAAAGAATAGAGTCAGCCTAAAAATTAAAGAGAGGGGGGGATTAAGATTGGGACTTACCTTCGCATGGTGCTCAGGGCGTTGGGCACATGTTTTGCTGGCAATTGAAATTCACGAACCAAAACACGGCACTGCTCCAGTGTCACAGCCATGCCAGTGCGATCTTTGGCGCTCTTGCATGAGGTGAAACGCAGACCATCCATCAGCCTACAGGCATCCTCTGCCAGGTGTAAAATTTTGATATTCTTTGATACATTGGCCCTTAGCTGCTGCTCCATGAAGCCGAGCAGCGATTGAAGCGACTCGCCGGTATCAACTGAGCCCAGACCCAGTTTACGATAACGCCCAACATACTGACTGAGTCTCAGATAGTTATCCCAGTTCGAACGATGCTGTTCGCGAGTCTGGCCAAGCGTCTCGGCAATGGTGGCCTTCTCATTGATGCCGATGTTGAAAAAGACTGGGGTAATTTTAAAGCTAATTGTGAACCCATTGCCGGGCAACGAGTGTTCCGGCACGGGCAATTGCACTTCCATGGCCTGGCGTGAACCCGTGATCCTTGGCGTTGGCGTTACCTTTGCCTCGCCCTGGGCTCTAACTAGCTGAAAGGTGACAGCTGACAAATCCTCAATGGCAATGCACATATCACTCCACATGTCCGTCTCGCTGCCATAGAGTGAGAGCAATCCCTCGAAATAAGCCAATGGCCCAAGATCACGCAGCATAATAAAATACGCCATGTCCACCTCACTTCCCCAAAGACGAAGCATCAGGGCACTGACCAAAGCTGTCAACTGTGTGAAGAGCGCATGGAAATGAGCAATGTGAACAAAAATGGGAGAGAAAAGAAGGAAGGTGAATGCTTACCGCCTGTGAGAAGCAGACATCCCTTCGATATGTGATGCTGGCTTGGATGCGATTGCAACGCACATCCTGCTGTAACCGTTGGACAGAGTGCATCAGCCTGGCTGTCTTCAACATCCGGTCCATTGCATGCCGCAGCTTACGCATACTGGGACGCAGCTCGGCTGTCCAATCGGTAGTCAGCGACAAATCCAAACCATCTGTAAACTTGTTGCCCCTCTTGCCACCACGATCTCCAGTTCGGAATATAACTCCACCATCGGCTTGCGGCAGTTGTTGCTGTTGATCTGGCTGGCTTGACGATGGTGCACCCATCGGCACTTTCCCTGGAGCAGCAATCACATCGGGTGTCTGTTGTGGCGACACTGCAAAGCCTTCACGCTTTAGAGGCGTCTTGGGATGACGCAGTCGGATCGCTGGACTGTCACAGCGACCGCAAAAGAATTTTAGTTTGCTCACCAGGCACATGACGCTAGCCTCAATGTTTAGTTGGGTTAAATCCAATGGCTCTGGCTCCTCTGTGGGCCGATAATAATTTGCCGATGGAGATGAATTCATTAGCTTGGTATCTAGAAATCCAGCGGGTGTTGCGTGCCTTTTCTTAATCTCATCTAGATCAATCAAATGCAGTGGAGGATCTGCAGAACAGGACACGGGAAGTGGTGCAGAAGACTGCTGCCAGGCCAGGGGTAACGACTGATGTGTGGCCTCTGCCTCCTCCAAGCAACGAAGATGCTCATTGTAACACTTGACAGCATGCTGCAGTGAGTCAATGGCATTGATGTCCAGGGAGCTAGATGGCGAATTGTTGCTCGGATGCCAGCTGTTGGAGCGCATCAGAGATGGCTGGCCACGAGGCCAGAGATCTGGGGGAGCTACCACTGGTGTGGCAAAGTCCTCCAGCTCTGGTGATTTCAAATCCAAGGCAGTCAACTGTTGAGTTATTTTGCGAAAAGGCGACATTGGTTCCATGAGAACATTATCGGGCTCTTCTATAATGCGATGCTTTTCAATAAAGGCCACTGCCTCCTCGACAATGCTGGGCTCCCAGATGTTGAGCAGGGTGCGAGTCTTGGACACCATTTGATTACACAGAGGCATCATATCCTGGGCACTCCGTTGACTAGCCAACTGCAAAAGCTGTGACATCAGCTCGACAATCTCTTTTCTCAATTGCTTGGTTGCCTGGACAGCATCGTTGGCTGCCTGCACCTTGCAAGCATTGCTCTGCTCCAGCTTCCATGATTTGCTTTCCTGCAGCAGTCTAAAAGAGAAATCAATAGTTGGCGGTGGATTGAATGAAATGCAAAGAGAATTCTGGTTACTTACTTTATAAGTCCACCGCATTTGCGACCCTTGACGTCATGCCGGGTAAAGGCACCGACGGTAATCACGTCGAGGACTCCACGTCGTTGTAATGTGTCGTTCTGGGCCCACATCCGTTGCACGTGCAGATTGACGGGCAGAAACTCCAATGACTCATCCGTCTTAACGGATGATTGCTTAAAATGGATGCCATCTCTGGCCAATTGCTGGATATTCTGCTTTGCCTGCGAGTAATCCTTAAGCAGCCGCAAATGCTCCTCGAGCAGATTCATCTGGCGCCCGCGCCAATCACCGCTC
Source organism: Drosophila equinoxialis (assembly GCA_018150345.1). Taxonomy (NCBI): domain Eukaryota; kingdom Metazoa; phylum Arthropoda; class Insecta; order Diptera; family Drosophilidae; genus Drosophila; species Drosophila equinoxialis. Next base: position 894,099 of record JAECWI010000238.1, on the reverse strand, counting down.
AACTCTCCCATGCCGGACACTTCTTGCAGCAATTCCTTTTCCCGCTGAATCCAAATGGATAGAAGCTGTTGAGGTACAACACAGCATAGCCGCGACTCGAGCAACGTCTCCTGAACACTAATGTCGGCTCCCAGAGACGAGTGCAGCCGATACGAATGCAGTAGAGGCCTGGCGCAAATCCTTTGCAGTCCCGACTGCTGTGGTACAAAAAGACGCACAGCCAGCTTGGGAGGCAGAGACTGAGTTCGACGATGGGCTACAAAGAAGGTCAAAAATAATAGGCAATCAAATATGTTTTTTTTTTGTGAGAATTTGGTGCTCCAACTTACCACGTCGACGACCTCCTGCTGTTTCGTTCGGTTCAAACAGTTGAGTGCTCGATCGTGGAGGCGGCGCCATGCCCGAGCCTGACTCTAGGGCCACCTCTGGTGTCCAGGAAGCCAGCGTAATAAAACCACATTCGCCACGAGGCGAACTTAGAGGTAAACGTAGCCTTGTGGCATCTTGAATTACACCCAGGGCCACTTCGGCATGGCCCAAAGGCACTGAGGTCAGCGACATCCGTTCCTTTACATCATGCACGGTGAATCGTAGGCGCGTGGATGTACTGAATCCAGCACTGCGTTGGAAGCGCATCGTACATAGAAATTGTGGCGATTGGGTGCGCTCCAGCATCTCCGTGCGGGCGTGTTCTCGCCAGAGTCCAGGCTCACCATCGTCTGACTGCAGTACCAGGCAAACCACGCGAGGATTAGGGGCACGACCCAAACTATCCACCGATAGATTATCACAGCTGAAAGCCGTTTCGCAAATGGGAAGCTCTGACAGATCCAAATCTGTGAAACGGATCGGCCAAGTAGATAGATGGTTACATTCATGCAAAGAGGATAGATGGAAAAATTATAGAAAACAAAACAAAAGCAATATAACAAACAATTCCAATTGGTAAAAAAGATAATATTTATTCCAAGAATAAATTCCATTTCTAGAGTTATAGCCTATACCCATTTTCTATTTTCAATGTGCATTTCCATTACCATTACCATTCCTGTTTATATACAAGTAAATTATAATATTCTAGGCAATGTGTTTTTTAGTTATGGATCATTTTGTTTTCGAGATCGAGCAAATGAGTGCATAAATCAGAATTTGGTTTTTGAGAGGGGTTAACAAGAACAAAAACAAGAACAGAAAAACAATAGCCCATTTCTAGAACTGAATAAGATCACCTTCAACTGAACCAGCAGCCTCCACCGGCTGGGGATCCTCCTGTATCATCGTCGTAGTCGTAGCCTGGCTAACGGGAACGGCCATGGGCACGGGCATGCCCAGATCAATGTGATTGCCCATTGACAATGGACGCTGTTTGCTTGTGGCCGCAATTTGATCCTTAAGTTGCCTAATAACTTGATTTAATTTTTCATTGGATGCCTGCTCAATGCTGCGGACCCAGGCCAGTCGTTCGGCAGCGGAATGTGTGATGAACCTTTCCGAGGGGCTTTCCTTAAAATCTATAAGTTCGATAAAAATGATTAATAATAGATGTGGAGGGGAAAGGAGGTGATTTACCTAAATCGAATACATAGCCCTCCGGATCGATCTGATCATTTTGGAATCGAGGCCGACAATTCTCCAGAACGAATACACCAGCCACTTGTGATTTTGAATCCTTGTCTTTCAAATAGAAAAGTAAATTGCCTCGCAATTTGCACCAACGTTGCACTCGAACTGAAATTAAATTATAATATATGTATGTTCATACAAATATTCTGGTTGAGATTTCAAACATTAACATACCTTCGCTACGCCAGAGAAAACCCTCTTGACGATCTGTGATTATAAGCAGACCTTCCTTATCAAATTTTGTTGCTGGATTTGTGGCCAAAGAGTTTAATTCGGATTTGTTGAAGCGCATGGCTGGCGACTGAGAGCAAAATCAAAAATTTAATAAAACAAAAAGAACTTCAAGTGGGGCGAGGCGAGGAAATTAACGGAAGCGTAATTGGCAAATTAATCTCATTTGGCACGTCGCACAGCCCCATAGCCAAAATTGAGCCCAGCTGGTGGGTGTAGAGGTGGGAGGCTGGGTCGGGGCGTGACAAATTGGGGCTGGATTAGAAAAAAAAAAAAATATACATATATTTGGTACCTTCTCCCGCAATCAGCACACGACTTAGGTTACGTTTCTTTCGGTTAGGGCTGCACAGCTTATGGCAGCTTGAAATTTCAAAGGAATTTGTAGTTGTCATTCGTTTTATTGTTTATTTCAAGTTGTTCCATAATTTTTTTGTTGTTTTCTTTTTTGTCATTGGTCACTTTTCTTTGGCAATCAGTGCTGCCAGAATCCCAAAGTGAAATGTTATTAGAAAATTGCCAAAGAAAAAAAAAATTGCTAGATTTAGCCACTTAATTGCCATATTCTCGGCACTATGTAAAGTTAAAAGCGCGGCGAATTGAACATTACGGTATTTTTTACCATCCTTTCCATTTGACGGGAAAATAGCTAAATTGGCAGCACTGTCGCAGATGCCAGCCTATAAGTTGGAGGATATATGTATGGAGGAGCGTGTTTTTTTTTTTGCATCGTCGTCTAAAGTGAAGATAAAATACCTCGAGATTTTAATTACATACATGTGCTGTGGAATTATCCTCAATACGGGGAGGCCAAATAAATCTCCAAATTTGTAAAAAAAAAAAAACAACAAATTTTGTATTAATAACGGCAAAAACAAATCGCATCGGCAACGAACGACGACGAAGACGCTGCCCGTAACCCGTAAATATGCAGAATATACAAAGTGCGACAATATCTAAAAAAGCGGGAGATATCGTCCTGGCCGAGGCAGATGCCATAGATCTAGATCCACCCACAGCATCATCTCCATCCAAATTAAGCGGCAGCACCACCAGCGCCAATCCCACAAACACCAACACCATTACCGTTCCTGCCGTCAACAACGGTAATGGTAACGGGAGCAGCGGGTGTGATGGCAGCCCTGGCCATGGCCGAGCGGTGAGAGTTTTATGCATGTGTAATTGGGGGGGCTATAAGAAAGAACCTTTTTTTACAGTTAGTTTTTGAGACCAACAATGTAATTTTTCTGCGCTGACCAAAAATTATATAACTTTCCTTAACCCCGCAGAGCGCAGCTCGTGTTTTTTTTGTTATATTTTGCTCTATTTAAGAATGTATATTTTTTGTTATTTGTATTACGTCTTTTTCCTACTTATCCCATTTATCTTGTATGTTGTCTTATGCTTGTTTGCCCGCCCCCCCCCATATCAATGTGTTGCACCCACCGTAATAGCAGCTGGAACGCAGCTCCTCCATTGTAATTAAGAGTATTAAATGTGCATAATTCTTCGCCCTCCCCCTTCCCTCGTCTTCTATTCACCTTTGGCCCCTATTGTGATCAGATTTAATCGTGTAGCTTCTCTTAAGGACTTGTTCCCCATCCGGTTTCATTATGATTCCCCCTCCCTAATGTCCCTCATCTGTATGTACATATCTATTGTGCAATTTCATTTGTCCAAAAGCGGCTAATGACGTCAGGCTTTTGTGTGTTGGTATTTATTTTGTTTAGTTTAATGTCGGGAGAGGGGTGGCCAAAGGCGCAGAATACGTATCTATGTGTGTATGTACACACACACATACATACACAACACTTGGGGCATCATCATCTTTTCTCTCACTCGCATTCAAATGAAAAGAAATCCGGCAAAACATATGCATATCTTACGGCTGTAAAAAGAAATTCCAGACTTTAGTGTTGACAAGGTACATAAATTTATTTATTTTCGCTCGTATCGAAATGATTTATGGAGAACATTTATTTAATATTATTGACTTAACGTTGCAAAGACTTTTTTTTTTGGCTATTCGTGACAATTGCAAGTTTGCGAACTTTGACCTGACCACATTGCTATAAATAGAAAGATGAGCCCATTCGCATTTGTTTTTTAGTTACAAGCCAATTAAATTGTTGAGCCAATTTATTTTACTCAATTTAGATTTAAGCAATTTGAATAAGTCAACCATTAAATGGAATCGAACTTTAGTCGCTATAACCGGATGGACGTTATAAGCGGAGTCCTTATAACCGGATTCTACTGTACTTTGGTTTTCAATTCGGAATCAATTTTGTCGGAATCTTAATTTATATGTCTGCACTGGCGTTCACATCGAATCAAATATGTCTACTTGATTCACTGTCAACAGTTAAGACTTTGGTTCAATTTGAATTTTCACGATATATGAGTCCGATAAATATCAAACAAAATTAAACTTCTGCCGTATTTTATCCAATTTTTGATATAGTGCAACTACATACATATATCCAGGTGCTTTTAGGGCCCTAGCGACTTCATCATTCAAAGGATGATTTGTTCTTCTTTAATTTACCACAATTCAGTCTGAACAATATCACTTGCCGACATGATTTTTGGTGACGTTACCTTGAGAGGTGTTCTTAACTGATTCGGGTACGCTGATTCTGTCCATTACATCCAGATTTTGTGGAATTAGGGGATCTAGGGTTGGAAAATGGGCACCCAAAAGTATACTATATAAAGTTTAAAATTGTTTTTCTACATTTTTAACCCAATTTTTGAATTTGTTGTTCAAGAAAAATAGTTTGTTAATTGTTTGCCAACATTACTAATAAACAATTTGATAGACGCATAAAATTCCAATAATTCTTTTAAATTAACACGATTTAAATTCTTTGAATCCCTATAGCATACTTTTTGGTTCAAATTTTACTCATTTTGGACCCATATCCAAAGAAAAGCCTCTTTGATTTTGTGTAAAATGCGTTTATATCATAACTAATATATTAATGGGTTAACATAATAATGATTTTAGTATAATAATTTGTTTATAATATACTAGAAAATATTGCAAATGCGATTATTTTGAATAATTCCAATGCGATTTTTTCGAAATCCCGACGAGTACTGTGCCCCCAATTACTATAAGAGACCTTTTCATGACCTCGAAAATGTCGGCCTGTGTTATTATGAATTTGAATTATTGTTGTAATTGAATTTCGATGACTTTAAGTTAATTTATTATTAAATATTATTTATATGTATACATTTTATTATGATTTATTCATTTATATATTGTATTTTATGATTTCATTTTTAGCGCTTTTTGTTGTTGTACTCTTAACCAATTTAAAAACCAAAATAATATAAAGAATCATTATCATTCGAGGTAAGCTTTTACTCTAAATCGGACAAAGTTTCTTCAAAATGTTTATAGTTAATTTGTGATTACGATGCAGTTTGATTAAACTTAATCTGTAAATTTCGTAGTATGGCGCATCGCAGAAAAATCCAACAGTTGGTACCAAACAGGAGCCGCATAAGGAGAGGGAAAAGGAACTCCAATTGGGACAACAGCACCAAGAAAGTAATCCAATTGCAATTCACTATTTGGCCTGTTTCCATGAGATTTGTGTGGTAACTGCTCTGCTGCCATTGGTGACGCTCTTCACATGCTTTGTGACCGCCTACGTCTTCCAATATGATGATGTACACGAGACACACTGCCGCGTAAGTTGGCTCAAATGTAAAAAGGATTCAATTTGGATCACATCTCTCTCTCTCTCTCTCTCTTTTCTGGTTTAGGTCTACAACATAATACCTTCAATAAGTGCAATTACCGGCGTCAGTCCACAGCGATATTTCTGGCGTTTTAGCATTGCGCTGCACATTGGACCACGTATCCCCATAGCCTTTGTCTACAAGAACTATTATCGGTCTCAATTGGCGCGACTAACGCCGTCGCTGGTGCCAAAGACCAGTATGCTAATCACATTGATTCTAGTGCTCAACTGCATTGAAATTGCAGCTCTTGGCGGTGTTACCTATATATCGAATCGGGAGAATTATCGTAAGAATACGACTTTTTAATAATAATGGAATCTTTCGTTATCCTTCTCCTTCTTTTTCTTTTTATAGCTGTTCATGAAAGAATCTTCATTACGTTTATGGTCTGCTCGCTGTGCTATATGCTGGCGACCATCAAACTAAATGGCATCCTCAATGAAGGCCAAAAACTGAATAGCCAGCAGATTCAATCGATTAAATGGAAAAAAATATTGTTTGTTGTCTCCATTTTGAGTACCATTGGTCTATTGGTATTTTTTGCCAAACATCGTTTCTATTGTCATGATTTGGGTAAGTAAATAATGTTGTAATTACTTTATTATGTATTAATATCCTTTTGTAATTCGTTCACAGCTTTCAGTTGGTTTGCTTTCTTCGAGTATTTGATTGCCATTGCCAATATGTTATTCCATTTTACAATCATTTGGGATTTCCCATCACAATTTATGATGATCGTGCAGGGACCGCGGGAGAATCTCTCTCAATACCTGAGCAATAAGCCAAAAATTGAGTAAAATGTATTTCTATCAAATATTCTGTCTTATTCACACACCACACCACAGTGTGTGTGTGTGTGTGTGTTATGTCTATCATGCCTTATTGCATACCATTAACAAAACGTACAATTACTTAAACTTCACTTAAACTTGACGCTTCCACAAGAAGAAACACGAAACTCGCATCAAATCTTCTTGTTACCATTTACTCTTCTTCAATATAGAAAAAATTGAAACGTTAACGAAATCTTACCAATCCCATCATAATGAATATAAGATATATATATATACATATATATATATATATCGGAAAACATATTTTATATACACCTACATATGTATCCATACGAATATATAAAAGAGAGAGACCCTGTATACAGTTGACATTGATATGGCATAGTTATCAGTACCAATGTCGGCGATTTAGATGCAATTGGTAGCTATAATGTTCTCTATATATATACACACACACATTCTAAATAAATGAACTAAGTTATATAAGGTTTAAGTGCACTAAAGAACAAAAACAAATAAGTAGATACGTATGTATGTATATGTATGTATATCCAGTTTAGCATAGCTGGCCAGAATGCGTGCTGCATGTTGTGATTGCCTTTGCTGTTTCATGATCTCTTTGTCAATTTGGAATTCGAGGGGAGGCGGTATGCAAAGCCCTTTTCGATTTTCTGGGCAAGTGAAACAGCGTGCATACATACCACATAAATATATAAATGATAAACGATTAAAAATAAAACAAAAAAAATGTCTTACCACTCAGCAGTACATATCGAATTATATAGAAAACAAAAAACTCTCACACAAACACACACACACACACACACACTGAATAATGTAACCTGAGCGAGTGATGGGTGGCCCTATTGGCCCTCAGTTAACTCTCCAATCTAACCAAAATGAACAAAAAGAAAAACAAAAAATAATAATGCTAATAGAGACAATAGCCATTTAAGCTGGGACAAGCAACGAACATGTAAAAAATACAAAACAAAACACTCTTTAATTCTAATTTAAACAACAACACGACAATTCAAAAAAAAGAGTTATTATTAAATAGTGAATACTAATTGTAGCAAATTGACAAAACAATTAATTTTACATTAGTATTGAATTTGAGTAGCAAAATAATAGAATGAACAGCAAACAAAAGTATTTGTAGTCTTCAATATGTGAACGAATATTTTCCATTGGCTTTTATTGTAAGCTTTTCAAATTTATATATACATATATATACATATGTATATATATACCTAATAATTCCATACATAGCTAATTCAATTATTAATATCATATAGACACACACACACACACACACATATGTGTACGTGTGTGACAATTTCTCATCGGTATTCACTTGGATTTGGAAAACTAGTGGAAAACTCAGCTTAGAACACAACAATTTGTACAATACACGACGAGCAACAAACAATATAAAAGAGGCTACAACAAAGGATTCAATGAATATATTGTGTAAACGTTTCGGGTTGTTCTCAAACTTTCCACATTTTCATTTTGAATGTTTCCCCATTTTAATTTATGTAAATTCTTTTTCTTAATGATGAGAACCGCCTGAAACCAAATTTTAACAAAAGCCAATTGTATTACAAGTACAAACGTTGTATTTCTATTTTCAAATGTAGCTAAATCAATGGAATAATTGTTATTGAGAAAAATCCAGGATCGCAAACCTTCCAACTTAGAATGTTATACTTTGATTATTACTTTAAATAATACTACTTATAACAAGTTATTCAAACTATTATATTACTGATAGTCATGCAGTCGATTTGGAAATGCATTTCTATTCAAAATATTGTTATTGTTTGATTCCTTGACTATTTTCACAGTCTCACAGTCAATCTCCTCCTAAATTATTTTATATTCCAAAACAAAAGAAGCAAATATATTTATCTGTTAAATATTTAATTATAATGTACCACTTACACTTGCTTAATATTTTGATTCCATATTGATTTTTAGACGGCGAACCAAACGTTTTTCGATAATACCTACCTACTTTTTCAAATTCAAATTTTACACTTAATAGGCAATATAAACGCATTCTAAACCAAATAAACAAACAAAATTTAATGTATGTAATATGCCAAGAAAACAAAAAAAGAACAATTATAAACCTTGTAGTTTCTTAGTTTGAATAAAGATTACCACATACCACAAAAAGGTCTTTTTTTGTATTCCAGGACGAATTGAAGGTTACTTTCTTATATATAGAACGCTCTTGGATTATGAATATTTTTCACAAATCAAATGAAACTTCAAAACTCTCCAAAATTACATTCTAAAGAGGCGTGAGTATCAACTTAAACTGTTTTTGATATTACATCTTTTATCCAAAGTCCAGTTTAGGTCAGCGCTTATATAAGTAGATTGTATTAGTAAGACAATATTGAGAGGCCATCGTCTCTTCTACTATATACACCCGAATCTCGATAATTCGAAATGGCAAGGGAACAGAAATCTTTATGAATTACAGAGGTTTTTGATTTTTCGGGTTTTTCATTTCCAACGAAGTTTTCCCATGGGTGCAACAGTTTCTAAGAGTTTTTCGATTGAGACTCGACTGTATATATATACAAATACAAATATCAGTCAAACAAAGTCTGCTCTGTCTGGATTTTAGACATTTCAGTTGATCGTATTACAAATTTGATTTAAATGACTTGATATATTTACCAAGACTCTTGTGTATAACTTACCTGACATATGAGATATATTGAATTAAACTAAAATTGAATATAATTTCGTTTTGTTTCCATTTTAAGATTTAATTATAATTAGTTTGCATATTATTTACACACTCTCGCATACATCGTGCAGATGTATGGCTATTAAACTATTATTTTGTTGACGTTTACAGCGTTTCAAATACAAATTGATGATAAAGATACTTGCATAAAATATTGTGGCGATAATAGTACATTCCCGATTTGTTCGATAAGCTAAATTGTTAATAAAATCGAATAAAAAAAAAAAAAAATTATAATACATTTTCTAAATGTAGGATTAATGGAAAACCAGACTTCAGTCGCATGCATATAGAAAATGTGTGTATACATATAGACTTATCCATAAATATGTATGTATGTATGTATGTATTATTATTATTATAATTTATGTAGGACACGTGCATCAATTATATGAATTCTGCTTATAAATTTGAGAGTGGGCGTGGGCGGTTACAGCATTGGCTTAAAATTAAAATTCAGTACGAGACTATTATCTACGGCCGATACGTACGTATGGTTTCATGTTTGTGGTGTAGCGGTAATGGTGTATGTGTGTCTGTGTGTGTGTGTGTGTGTAGTAACAGGTAAGCTTAAGCCTATGTATTGTTGTCGGGTTTTTTTTTGCCATTTGCATTTTAGTCTGGCAAGTCAATGCTAACAAATGGAACCACCGGCTTCATGATATCATTTTTGGCCCCCTTCTTGCTCTTTTTGTCATGCTTGCTAAACTCGTGCAGCTGCTCATTGCCAGCATTTGCCGTACTTGTGGAGGAAGATGTGTCCAGTGGCACCGATTGACCCGCATTGCTATGCGTCTCAGCATGATAGCTGATATTTCCATATTCCTGAAGAAATGGCATCGCTGATAGTAGGAATTGGCTAAATGATTTACGTATACCAAACCACCACATGTTGCCGCCCTTGGCGGTAAAGCTTAAGATGATCAGTGCCAAAATGGACACCAATAGCGGCGAGAAGACCACAATGTAGGGAAACTTTAATTCGCCATCCAACTTGTCGCAAATGACCACCTAGCGAGAAGATATTTGGAATTAGAACATTAAGACTGCGCTATGATAACTTACCTGGAAGCAGAGTAGAGGAAGCACTGTGCAAATATTGCCTACTGCCGCATTGAGGGCAGCCTTCTTTTGCTGTAGGGAAACTTCCGGTGTGCGCATCATGATCCCACAGAAGATGATGTTGTAAAGAACGCTAACAAGGCTAAGGCAAATGACAATCCACATGGGCACAAACACCACATCCCAGTTCCAATAAACGAATCTATCCAGTTTTAATGGCAGCGAGACAAATTGTAGCGCATTGACAGCCAAAAACAGTTCCAATTCAAATGAACGATCATGCTTTACGGCCCACACACAGGCGCCCACACTCACTACCGATCCGAAGATCAATGGAATGAAGACCAGCACCCAAAGATGACGCTCGGAAGTTAATTTATCGCATGCCAATAGCTCAAACATTAACAAGATGAGATGCAGAGCCAGCGAGATAAGCATCGCCTTAAATTGGGTATAGGCATCACCTTCCAGGCGATAATGTGGATAGCGACACCATACTATGGCTCCAACGATGGCACCCAGTATGGCAGTGCATTTCCAAATCCACAGCGGCGTGAATATGGCCCAATAAGGCCAATCTAAAGTCACAGATTGGAGAATTAAATGTATCGAAAAGGAGTGAATCCAATCTTACCAATGTAACCATCTAAACGCAACGCAAAAAGCGTCACAAATGTAAAAAGACTGCAATGCACGATAAATTTGCTACAGATGGTTGTTGAAGATAAGGATGGAAGAGAGAAATGAGAATTAATAACTAATCCTGATATGAATACCAGAGTCCCTTACCATGGATTAAAGTCGCGAAATAACGATTCCAGGTTCATTTTGTCACCATAGGAGAGCGTCCAAAATGTGATCCTGGTGTGGGATTAGGTCTAGACGGGCCGCCACTAGTTGCACATTGCACTGTCTTTTGTTCGCTGTCTCTGTCCGTTACCCTTTTAAAATGTTTTGCTTAACTAAAGGCACTAAAATGGTTATTGATTGCACAAGTCCGTACGCCAAGTCTGTTTGTATTGTCTCTCCTATATGATTTCTGGGTTTCCTTTTCCTCACAATTTCCTTTCTTGTGTTATTTACATACACCGTGACAGTTTACAGATGCTAGGGTTGCCAAGCAAAATAAACAGAATATTATCGATTAATCGACAATCGATATTGTTTTGCCTTCGATGTAGAATTGTTTTTTTTTTTTTTTTTTTGAGAGATTTCCTTCACCATTATCATTTGGCCTTATCAATATTTATAGTTATTTTTTTGTTCGCAAACTTTGCCACAAAGTTGGCCCGAACATAAATGCAACTCAATGGATGATGGAACCATCTATTATGAAGTGTGTGTATGTACGTCTACAATGATCATTTGTATCTGATTCTGAGTGTCGAAGTAACTGCAAGATGAATTTCAATTTTTGAATTAGCAGTGACCAAACCGATAGCCTGGAATCGGAATGTTGTGGCAATGGCTGTGCCAATTGCATACTGGATAATAAGCCAAAGCCTAGCAGACGTGCTCAACTGAGCGGTCAGCCAAATGTGATCCTTGATTATGCGGACTTTCGTTTGGTCCACAAAGAAGCCCTAATCGGAGATGATAAGGTGTTGGTTTTACATTTCGCTTATGCAGTTGCTACAGATAATGATGATTGCATACTGGACATACCGCCTGGACACCACGTTATGCTGCGAGTTGGTTCCCTCCTGCGACCTTATTCTCCATTTTGGACAGAATTTGTTCGAAAAGAATTTAAAATTTTAGTTAAACTAGTGCCAGATGGTCCTATGTCACAGCATTTGGCTGATTTGCACATTGATGATGTATTGCAGTTTCGTGGACCAATCGGCAGCTATCAGCATGATGCTAAAATAGCGAAATATATAATCATTATTGCACAGGGTGTGGCAATTGCACCGACTATTCCCCTGGTAGAAGAGGTTCTCGATAATGAGGATGATATGAGTCGTATTTGTCATATAGTATGCGCTCGGGATATGAATCATGTTTATTTTCGTGATCGCCTATTGGAATTTGCCTCGTACTGGAACTATCAAAGTTGCCTTTACCTACCACATCAGCAATGTGGCACTATTGTTTGCCAGGAAAAGGGTCATTGTTCTCAAGATTGTGATGAACTAAGAAAAAGGCTTCGCTATAGAGAGCGGGCCAAGATTCAACGATTCGATGTACATCAGTTTGATGCGCATCTCAGATCAATTAATAAGGAGTTAGTACCTCTTATTATAATAGCCGGAGATTCTAGTTTTCAACAAGCAATCAAGAAAATCGTGGCAGCCGCTGAATTCCCTGTTTCCCTAGAGAATATATATTTGCTATGAACTTTTGATTGTTCTGCCCATGGATAACACTTTTAGTTCAAACTATATTAATCATAAAACCATAAATCATAATATGTATATATGTAGATACATGAATAGAAGTTTATATGTAGCTAAAAATATTTGTGTTTTTGTTTGTTGTAATTTTTACATATATTTAAAAATACTTGAATAGCAATAGTACAATTTGATGGATGTTTTAACTTTTCAAGGATTCATGAAATCTAAAACATTTCAATTTTAGTTTTTTATTGATTACGTTCCCTGATTATAAGCATCAACATCTTTTTTTGTTTATAGAGCTGACTGCGGCCAAGCTGGGCGTCCATCAGGATTGAGGGGCGGCTGTTGGGGCATCATTTGAGCATATTTTGCCAAATAGGGAGTAAGCAACTCCATGGGCAAGGGGAATATAATAGTCGAATTCTTTTCCGCCGAAATGCTACTAAGAGTTTGAAGATAACGCAGCTGGCGATCACATATAAAAAATGTATATATTAGATTAGGATTATGACACATAAAATATAAATGTATTAGGACTGTGATATTATATTTAATGGCACAATCATTCAATCGAAAAAACTGAATTGATCGTACCCAGGCTGATAATATGATGACTAACCTGCAATGCGGATGGACTGGAGGATATAACATCGGAGGCTTCTTTGAGTGCAGTGGCCGATTTTTTCTCACCCTCTGCAGCAATTACTTTGGCGCGGGCATCACGAGCAGCTTCCGCTTCGGCGGCCATGGCACGCTGCATCGAAATGGGCAGCGAGACATCCTTGCTGGAGGATGAATTGAAAGATTTTTGTAATTTTTAGAAATCGCCAAAACAACAACAATTTGTGCACTCACATTTCGACACGTTCCACCATTACGCCCCATGGCTCGGTTGCCTCGTCCAATGTGGATTGCATGTGATGGGCCAAAATTTCACGCTCGGTGAGAAGTTCAGAGAGATTTCGTGTGCCCACAATATTGCGAAGAGTTGTGGCCGCCAATAGGCGTGTCGATGTGCTATAATCCTCCACTTGAACAACGGCAAATAGTGGATCACTGATTCTATAATAGACAACCGCATCCACTGTGACCGTTACCGAATCTTTGGTCAACATTTCCTGTTGCGGCACATTAAATGTAACCGTACGCAGATCAACCTTACGATACTCATCGATGCAGGGCAATATAAAGAACATGCCAGGACCTCTTGGGCCACCGCTCAAGCGACCAAGACGAAAGATAATCGCCCTCTCATATTCGGCAACAACCTTGAAGCAAACGAATATCGATATTGGTAGCGTTATAATGAAAACCAGCACCGAGAAAATTGTCACAATCCATTCCATGCAGTTCCTTGGTTCGTTTTCTGCTGCAATTTAAATTATTAATTGGACAATTGGATAATTATTTATACATTATCTTGTTTTGTTTGATATAGAGAGAGGTTTGAGTTTGATCTTATCGACAAGCATTCAATATTCAATTTTCAACTTTATCAAGAATCATTCATTGATCAGCCATGCAAAAGGCTGTGAAGGGGGTTGACAATCTTATCAGAAATTGCTTTTCTCGGAAATACGAAATAATTTAAGTTGTATTTTTTTTTGTTTGTTTACCAAATTCCTGCACAATTTATTGATGTCTCGTGCTTACATGTTTTGAAGCCTCTATATGGCTGAGTTCCACTCCGTTTGATTTCCGGCGGTGGAAGTGGTAAGTCTCCTCCGCCCTGCCCCATATTGATCATGTATGTGGTGGAACCACTTGGTCCCGAATTTCGCAAATCCTCATAATTGGCATAGACAGGCGAATCTTGTTGCTCATTTTGTGTTTCCATTGTCCGTCCCTCTGTCTCCCTCTTTCGATGTGATCCAACTCAGTCAACGAACAAATTATCACTGAATTCACAACGGATAATGGACAATGTATTGAATAAAACCCCTGCGATAAGCCAGAATCGTTCTTCCCAAACTTGTATACTTATGGTATATATGTATGCACATATGTATGTGTGTATACAGATTAGTCATTCCAGTGGTTATCTCTCTACAAATATCAAGCTTTCGGACTGTGAAGCTTTTACCCGAAGCTACGGGAATACTAAGAGCATCTGTTTCTTTTTTAGAATCGGTTTCACTTATGGAGCTCCAATACATTTCGAGTTGACTAAGTCGTTAAGGTAATATTAACGAATTTTCAAATGTATTTTTGCAGTGGCGGACTTAAAAATAAAACCGAAAATGATGGAAAAAGTATCTAAGATTTACTTAAAAACTAAAGAATTTTGACAATGATGATTATAGATTGAAATGTTATGTTTATTAGTAACAAATTAATGTTCAAAAGCAAATCTATGTGCCATTTGCTCCATAAAATATGCAACAGTTTTCAGTGTTTTTATAAAATGAAAGAACTTTTCCCCAAGAATTTTGACCTAAATTAATTTGAGGGAGCAGTTCTCGGTAGATGAGTTGTCCAGTCATTTAGTCACCTAAACAACGAGGATCCGGGTTCGAATCCCAGGCTGGGATGTAGTTTTCGCCTAAGCCGAAGGCCTTAGTTGCCAGTGCTTCATACGGTGTAAGTTTGCTCCCTAAAGTATGCAAAAACAAATGAACTTTTCGTATCTTCTGTAGCTAAAATGAATTCTCTTTCAAGTTTATTTGCTTTGGGGATCATTTTTTTGATTAATTTCTGATCCCTAGATCCGTCCCTTAACGGGAACAAGCAAAACTGCATAAGTACACATAATAAAAAGTTTAAATATTGAACGATTCATATCATTTAATATATTTCTTGGAAAATTCTCTTTGCTTGCCCGGCCAAGTTTATGATAAATGATAAATAAAAATAAGTTTGATTAAGTTAAAAAAAAAGTAATTTCCAATATATTTAAATCATTTTTTGTTTTGTTTTTAACAATTTTATCGTTGTTTTGTGCGATATTTTAATTTGAAGTCAAACAGAATCTGAACTTTCTTTAGATGAGATCCTGATAAGCGGCATATGTTCAGCTTTTGAATCGATCGATTGTAATATTGTATGTATATATATATACATATATTGCTTTCCATGATGGAATTTGATTAAGATTATGTCGCTGCTGCTGCCGCCGCCTCTGCCGCCTCATCTGATCATAGCAAATAGCCAACGATATCGTCATCATCGTCGTCGTCGTCGTCTGGGTTTGAGCCAGAGAGTTGTTTCCTTAGTTCACAGCGACGCAGTGCCTCGAGATATGGCTGCAGCACCGACATTGAGCGTCACTGATGATGCTGATGGCGATGGAGAGGCGGTCCTGCAGCTGCAGCAGCTGCTGCTGACGCATGATATTGATGCGATGCCGCAGCAGAAGATTTGAAGAATGGTGATAGCAGCTCCATGGGTAGGGGAAAGATAATTGTTGAATTTTTCTCCGCCGATATGCTACTCAATGTCTGCAAATAACGCAACTGCAGAGCTGAAGGGCTGGCTGAGATAATCTCTGAGGCCTCCTTTAGAGCCCGCGATGATTTCATCTCACCCTCGGCAGCAATCACTTTGGCACGGGCCTCACGGGCTGCCTCAGCTTCGGCGGCCATGGCACGCTGCAGAGCTGTCGGCAGTGAGACATCCTTACTGGAAAACAAATGCCACTAGTAGCCGTGACTAGTTTTTGTATATATGTATGTAGGTATGTACTTACATTTCAACCCGCTCGACTTTTACGCCCCATGGATCGGTGGCCTCGTCCAGAGACACTTGCATGGTATGTGAGATTGTTTCACGTTCGGTTAGCAGTTCCGACAGATTACGAGTGCCCAGGACATTGCGCAATGTGGTGGCAGCCAATAGACGCGTCGAATGGCTATAGTTGGATACCTGAATAACTGCCTTAAGTGGATCACTGATCCGATAATAGACAACAGCATCGACAGTGACTGTCACCGAGTCCTTTGAGAGTACTTCTTGTGGTGGCACATCAAACGAAACGGTACGCAAGTCCACCGGATAGTAATCATCAACACAGGGCAATACAAAAAAGACGCCCGGACCACGTGCTCCACCGCTCCGTAGGCGACCCATACGAAAAATAACAGCTCTTTCGTACTCGGAGACCACCTTGAAGCAGATGAAAACTGAAATGGGGAAGGTCAGCACCATGATGAGCACCGATACTGCAGTGGCCAGCAGTTCCACACATCCCATATTCTCGTTCTCGGCTGAAAGTCAAAACAACAATAATTCATCAAAGGCAAATAATAATTAGCCATGCCTTATCAAAAAATTGAAAAATTTCACAAGCAATTGAAGACAACATCTGTAATCGAGAAATTACATCCAATTATATAGACACATGTTCCAATATGTTTGTCCATTCATAAATATGTATATGTATATATTCCATAAGTACATTAAACATGTATTCATATGTGTTTTATCCATTGATCAATCTAATTTCACGTACTTGAGTGTATAAATCTTCATACCATAAACAAGATCTGTCCCCTAATGAATCGAATGCATGAACCTCAAAGGTGAAGAAACATTAATTGACTGAATTTAATCATTGGAGATGAATGATTCATATTAAAAACTGAAAATCATTTACATATTCTTCATTACAAGGCACAAATTTAAATTTGGATTCAATCAAGTTTTATTAGCAAATTATTCGATTTAAAATCCAAGAACTACTTTAGTCCAGTTCTCTATCATTTCATTTGCCTTTATCCAATCTTTAAAGTTAATGGTAGACCAACACCCTAAATATCATGAGCAAGAGACGTCAATAGTGCCGGGTTAGCCTTGGAGCAGGATTAGCGAATGCTACAGATTTTTGATCACTGCAAAGTTGTTTCACTATTCATTCATTTACCCAAATATCGTCTTGAGAAAATTCTGAAAATTTCTCAAAACTCTTAACATTTCGAATATGTAACTTTGCATTTGATTGCCTTTAAATTGAATTTTCAGTAGGAATATAAGCCACGCTAAGCCTTTAAGCCATCTTTTAAAGCGAAAAATTCCAACAAACAGCGGAAGCGGAAACAGATATCCAATTGTTGAATGACATTTTAAAATATACTAAATTTCGTTTTGTTTGGTATAAAACATTTTGAAATCGGTTAGAAATTGGCGAAATTACAGTGTGAAGAAAAAGGCCCATTATATTTAACAATTCGAAATACAAAAAAAAAACCGATTTATGACCGATTTATAATCATGTTCTAGCTTTTACAATGAAAAGTGATCTTCTAATTTGCATTATGAGCCTAAAAGCTAGACGTCAAAGGTTATTTTGGTGGTAAGAGTTCATCGAATCAAAAACAATATTTTGTCGTTTTTTGGCTCTGGTTCTATATTTGGCCCCTAAATGCCCTAAGACTCTCAGGATCTTGGACTAATTGATATTTCACCTTTAACTGACAGCTATTTGATGGTTTAATAATCAAAGACTGTCAGTTTGTTTATCATTTTCAGCCATTTATAGTTAGTTGCCTATACGCCCTTCTATTCTTAAATTGAATGTGCAAATTTGTGGTGATCTAAATAGTTTCCATCGTAAACTTATATTTATGGATATGGGCGTTATGCTTCAATAGCAACAAGTAAATACATACAAACACACATAAATATGTATGTATGTGTTGTCTATAGGAATCATTGGATACATAGTTATGTGGAGAATTGTTTATGATCAGATGTATGAATTTTTGTTTTGTATGTAGAACATGTTTTGATTTTGTTTAAACTAGTCCAAGAAAAATTTCACCTCATACTCGAACAATTTCCATGTATCAATACATATCTACATACATACATATACATACATTTATATGTATGTATTAATGTGCGTGTCTGTGTGTACATTAAAAGGTGGGAGTACATTATTTTCGGGTTTTTTTCTTTTGTTTATCTTAAAAGTTTCAACAATACGATTTATATCACGGATACAGATCGGTTAAGGCGTGTGTTTCCAGCTAGATTATTTCGTAGTAAAAATAGTATATGAAAATGTGTATGCCCTTGCAAATTGGTACATTAATTTAGATAAAAAGTTTGCAACAAGGAACTAAAAACCCAATTACGACCCAATTGACCTTAAGGACAAACTTCAGCAGTTAACCAAGCCTAATCTGGAAGTACCATTCATATTTCTACCAATCAAATACATGTATTTCAAGCCATGATTTACTTTCGTTTGTTACTTTTCAACAGATCGAAAAGAAAACAACTCCATTCTCATTCAAAGAACAATATTCATAGATACTATAATGTCCTCAAACCATGTAATATATCGAACATATAGAATTACATTTTACACCTTAAAGTCAAAGTCCTCGAAGTTAGCGATCTTTGTACCAATAATTAGTTATCCTATTGTTAGTTTTAAGGACACAATTGCAATTACTTTTTAATTTAGATCATTAATTCATGACACAAAGAAATATAGAGAAAATTTTAGATAGATTTGGATTTTAAGATCTTGACAGAACTAGTTATGAATTAAAAGAAAGTTCTAAATTCTATAACTTTAAGTTGAGAAAATCCTTTTAACAAGTTTAAAACATTCAAAAAAGTGAAACGAATTTCTAATTCTGATGTAGCATAAAACTCTTGGGGTTTGGCACTTGAATATTTTTAATATCTTTTTTGATTTATTACAGATTTCATGGTATATACTAATGGGATTTGGGGGCTCATGGTGGAAGATCCAATCACTTGGTTTCTATTTGTTTTTATAGTTTATATTGCATACTTCATAGGTGTCAAAATGAAACACAGTTCGCAGTTGGATCCTCTCCACTCTATATTCACTCTCCGATGGGTATCTTATGATATATATGTATGTAGGATGTATACATTTGTAGTAAATGATTCATTTCTGAACAAATTGCCTTACCTCGCTCATTAATTATTATTTCATATCGCATAAATTTTCATTATTGGGGAACGAAACGGAGGTGGAATAAAAAAGAAAAACAACACCAACAGAAAATGCCTCTGGAGATTTGTGAGGTCAATTGCTCAATAGAAAATATGATGTGAAAACTGATTTGTGTTGCCTTCAGTCAATGCGAGGTATATAAATGTGAAAAACTCTAGTAATTGACATTAAATTAGTTGGAATTAATTATAGTTTGCTTTAGCATAGACTAGGTTAGAAAGTTAAGAGTTCTCACATGTCTTAAGTCCTTGATAGGGATGCGATATGCTGGGAATTTGGACAACATGTTGCTGTTGCTGTTGTTGTTGCTGCTGCTGCTGCTGCTGCTGATGTGACTGATGATGATGCTGAGGGCTGAGTGAGTTCAAGGCGAATGTCTCCGTTGATGGTGATGATTGCACATTGGCATTACGAGAACGATGCTGATGCGGCGAGGCAGGATGCATATTGCAATCACAGCACAAAAATCTATTGAGAACGGATACAAAATCGAAACGGAAGCTGATCGATCAGATCAGAGATGAGAACTGCACGCGTTCAGCGCACGTTTTCAAGTGAGCGGGAGGCGGCGGCAATAATCCACAAAGGCATCATAGGCAAGAACAGAAGCAAATGCAGAGGCATCGACAGAGGCAGAGGCAGTGGCAGAGGCAGAGGCAAGAACCATAGACAGTTGTTCGGCTCATTTCACAGGCAACCGACTATTCCCGTGGCCATTTCCATCTCCCGCTAAAAAGTCTATATATGCATATGTGTAGTATATATACATATGTATGTATATGTATATACAGATCTTGATACATATATATATGTATGTATAAATCGATGTATAATTCAACTGTGAATGGTGTGGTTGGTCTGCTGTTGTTTTTGTTGTTTCCTTTTGTTTAAATAATGCTAAACGAACTAGGAAATTTTGTTCATTTGGAGATGAAGATAATTTATAAAGCACTTCTTTACAAACAGTTGTTGTGTTCGTTCTCCACTATGGAGCAGGGGCCGGAGTGTGGGGGTCTAGAGGAAGCTAACATAAGATGCGCCTTATTCGCATTTGTCTTCATGATTAGACAGCCACTAGACAAGGCACGCACACACACACCCACCCGCCTAGCCACCCATATGGTAATCTATTATCGCCGCAAACAAATCAATCCAAATTATGTGAATGCTGTGACAGACTAGAAGCGTCATATCATTCCTAAACTAGACGATATTTGTAAATCTACTTGATACTAGGATATAAGATTGAAAGATGGTATCCGATTAGACATAGTGTATATCAAATAAGGTCATTTAATGACCTGTTTAACACTGAAATTGATAAATTAAAGATATTGTTTGATTGGGGCTAATCATAATGTTAGTATTGTTCTTTAAATCAAAGTAATTATCAGTTAGTTGGCTTATCGGTTTTTGGTATCTGATTAAATTAATTGCTAACGCAAACTAGATACATGAGTAATAAAATTTGTTGTTGTTGTAAATACTGTCAAGGTAAAATAAGAATACATAATGTACATAATTGTTTGCTTTATTTAAAACAGTTAAATTCGTAACAAATTATAATGATATTAAATGAAATTACATGCTTGAATCGTTTATGTTTTTAATTTTTCTCTCTTTTTGGTGTTTGCTGCTGCATTTGTTGACTGTTTTCGTTTTGTTTGATTAAGTTAGAGTGTAAATTTAGAAAGCGTTTTTTTGATTGGTACATATTACAATAGCGATAGGTGTATACATATACATATATAGAGCTGATTTTTTAAGGCACATTGTGGTTAAATGTTTTTAGATATTTCATTTTATAGATTACTACATATGATTGATTGCTAATTGCGCTTTATATTTAATTTTAGAATCTGGTCAAAGTCTCGAATCAGATAGATGTGCTTCTACATATGTATTGATGATTTTCATTTTGATTTCCAGTTAAATTCAAATTAAATTTTTTACCTCATTAACATCACAATTTTTTGGTTTTGAATTAAAAAAAGAAAAAACAATCGCTTAATCGACAAATGCAAAAATATTAGTACAATTATCTAACGAGAATGGAGAATAAACAAAATGCTTATTACATAAATTTCAAAAAATCAGTAATTTCATTTTCAATTTGGCAACTCTGAAACTTAATTAAGTCTAAATTTGAATAATTTACAATTTTCTTTTTTAATTGACTGACCAATAAAATGTTTAATACATAATATTTATGTATTATTGTATGTAAGCCAACTCTATTGCCCTCCACCTTAAAGCTAAGGAAGTCTTTGTTGCATCGAGGAGAAGGATGGGGGCGAGTGAGCAGATTTTCACGACTATCGCCGGCGTCGTCAGTCGTTGTACATACCATCCACCAGGAAGTCCATACGTCTGTAATGACGTGTGCTCCACATTTCGCGGAATCGCCGATACATAACGATAGTCACACCAATGGCTAATGGTACGGTCAACATGACTGTCACAATGGGCACTATATACTGATTTCCACGATCGGCCAAATTGCCATTTGACTCTCGCAATAGCTCTACCACTGGAGAATCTGCTGGTTCCGGTGTGGCAGATGATGGGGCTAAAGCAGATGAATCAACACCATTTGCCGCCAGCGGCTGATGCTGATCTTGGTCCCATTCTGGATGTACGGACATGCTATAGGAAACTTTGGGCTTTGGTTGAGGTGTCGTTGTGGTCGTTGTTGTTTTTGTTGTGGTAGTTGGTACGGTTGTGCTTGTAGTGGAGGTTCTCGTAGCGTTTACGTCCTTTTGTGGGTTTGAGAAGTTTCCAATAACACTAGAAGCCACTCCATCTGCACTTATAATCTGTTCTTTCTGTATTTTGGAGTTTGTCGTTGTATTTGTAGAGCTTGGAGATGTTGACAAGGATGGCGAAGACACATTTAGTGTCTCATTTTTAAGTTTAACATCCGGACGTACAGTGGAATTTGCTGTAACTTTTACATTCCTTTCTTTTGGCACATTTTCCTCCGCGTTGGTAGTGCTGTTGGCCTTCGATTCGAGTTTATCAAGCTCTTTGGCCAAATCGGTGGAGGTCGAAGACTTGCTCACCGTCTGCATAATTTGTATGGGAGGTGACGGAGTGGTGGTAGTTGTAGTGGCATTAATCTTTGTCGATGCAGGATGGCCAGGATTGCTGGATGCGGCAGCCGCACCAGGAGCCGAAGTTGCTGTTGCATTGGCATTTTGTTCGGCCCAGGCTGGCAACAACAACAACGCGGATCCGCAGAACATCCACAAAAGTAAAACTGTCTTCATGTCAATTGGATAAAAACTGACAATGTATTGCCCAAAACAATATTATTGTGTATTTTTATTTATATTACAATTCTTGACCCAATTCAACTCTGATTTCTATTAGTGGGACTCATTGTCGAGGTATGTAGATAAGAAGCAGATGTGTGTAGATATGATGTAAAGATTTAGTGAGCCGCCGGAATGTGAAATTTGCACATCTCTAATCCCGAATTGCAGAAAAGCGAAGGAAATTTAAAAATTGAAAATTAAATATTAAAACATTGCTTACAATATGGCCCAATCCAGCTCCATGAAACTCATAGGTGCTCGCAACATGAGTTGCGTTGTGGAGCGCATGGAGTGGAATAACAAAATGGATCTCATTGCGTATGGAACTGAGAAAGGTAAATAAAATCCTGATCTTGATCCCTATACAGACATATACATATGTATATAGAATGTGTTGGTTTTGTTAGGTGAGGTGATTATACAGCGCTTGAATTGGCAAAAGATCGTCACATTTCCCACACCTGGCGAGGATGTGCGCGTTCGTTCACTTAGCTGGCAAATGGATGAGACGCTTTTGGCCGTGGGTTATAGCAATGGCAAGGTGGCCCTGCTTGATGCCGAAAGCGAAACAATTATATCGGGACTCATCTATGAAGATGACATTAAAAAGGTTTACTTTAGCAAAGCCATCAATTGTCAAGAGAAGTTGGAGAGCTATACAAGCAATGCCAAGGATAAGCATAAACGCTTTCTGCCTAAACTTCAACCCCTGACCAATATTGATCCATGTCTAAAGAGTCTCGATCAGAAATCTTTTCCCAAGGGCTCACCTTGTTTTCTTGTTGTAATCATGCGCAGCGGTAAAGTGCATCTTCTGTTGCTTGGAGCTCTTCAGGCGGGCAGCATTGATCTAACCCAGCATATATTGCATCCGGAACAGTTTGAGGTGTACGATGTACGCTTGAATGGAGACTTTAATGCCATATATGCGTTACTTCGTGATGGACAGCAATTGAAATTGCTTCACTTTCACAACCAGGTTTTGCAGGAATGTATGTCCCCCATGTTGGAGCTGGCTGCTCATTGTGCTCATATACTGGAAACCAAAAAGTAAGTAATATGTATTATTCACAATAGGAAGACAAAATTCTAAAGTTGATCCATCCAATAGCTATATTAACGATACTCAACAATGTCTCACAGAGGCCTGGGAAACTGTCCAATTGGAGATGGACAATAAACTGACCAAGTATGCCAATTCCCAAACTTATGGCATGATATCCGCCAATTATTTGGAGCTATTTGTCTTTGGCTATGCCACCTTGGAGGTTGAAGAATTCCTGTTCGAGTGAGTTATGCATTTATCCTGGGTTTCACATGCTAATCCAATCTAATTATGCAGCACTCTGACGGAGAAAGGCTTTAAAAAGATTGCCAACTCAGTGGAACTGAGTCTTAACAACTTGAAGAGTCTAGTTTTTAAACAATTAAACGGCGCGGCTGTCAATATGTTTTACTTTCTCAATACGATTGCTGGATTTGGACGGATATCACATTTCTTTGAGGTATACAGAGTTACATATCAGTCCATTAAATATTTTTGATATACTTGCCTTGGCTTTTAGGCTTTAATATCGCCGGATGTGGCCAACGAGGCGATGCGGGCTTGCGGCGCTTTTCTACTCAAAGTCCATGAGCTGCAGCGGACAATAGATACTTTGGTTTATGATATGAAACTATTTCACTCATGGATGGTTATTACTACGATTCGGCTATCGCATCAAGAGGTACCCGACATTAAAGTTCTCACCGAAGAAGAGAATCTAGCACTGGCCGAGTTCATTTGCTCAATGGAACCAGAGCTAGAAAATGAAGATGATGAAGATGAGTCGGTGCCAGAGGCATCAGCATCTCCTTTGCCACAGCGTAGCAAATTTAATTTGGAGCGTGTCGGTCAATATTTGGAGAATTCGTATCTAACTCAACCACAGCAAGTGGACGCCAAGCAGTTGTGGGAGCAAATGATAGCCGAAAACGAATGTTTGGCTGATTGTAATCTCTTTGTGCCGCATGACAAGAAACTATCGCTCATTCAGCAGCGGGAGAAGATGTTCAATGCCATCGACGCGGTATTCCATAAGCCCACCGAAAGCATTAGTGCCAGTTTCAAGCTTAGCAATGCTATAATTTGCGGGGAGCTGCCACCAATGATGACAGAACAATTAGATGATCAGGACGAATCGGTTGATTTTGTCACCTGCAGTTACCATGTATATGAGGCAGCCAAATGCGATATGCTAGCCTTGACAATAAGCTGGCAAGAAGCTATGGTTCTAGAGTTTAGTCGCAGCGGTGATTGCCTCCTTCGCTGTACTCGTGTGCAGTTGCAGCCGGGTCCATTCACTCAGCAGCTGCACGAGGATTATTATAATCTGCGTTTTGTTGATCTGCAGTTCTACAATGAATCTTCGTTGTCAATGTTAGCCCAGACAAGCACGTCAACGACCAGTTCTCGTCCACATAGCTATTTTGTTCAATTCTCGCTGAGCGCGGCAAGGAATCAGTGTACACAACATCAATTAGCTCCGCTAATGAAATTGCCAGACGCCACATTGACACACAGTATCCATGACATTGCTGATGGAGCCGCCTTTAAGGGGCTCGATGGAGTTTGCGAAATGCTTGCTGTTTCTGGTAGCCGTAAAGTTGCTACGGTTTTGTCCGATCGCAAACGTAAAATGACTATTTATGAAATGGAGATAGAAGAGGAAGAGGATGACACGGAAATGTCACAGGCATCGTTTTTGGATATAAGTAAGGAGTCTGTCCTTGCCGGTGCTAGTGAATCAGAGGAAAAGGCTGAATAAATCAACTTATTATTTCTGTTTACTTAGGATATTTGAATTTTATTGTTACGAAAAATACAAACGTCAATGTATGTACGCCAAAATTTCCTCTGAATATGTCACAGGAGGACGCCTTCATATTTGTTCAGGCCACCAGGTTGCACCATGCAGCTGATGTGATAGTAAATATACAGATTAAGTTAGATGACGTAATTCGCTTTCAAGTCATGACAATTCTCAAACATTCTGATGGATCATTATTAGAGTTATTTATTTAAATATTTGTTGTTTTTTCTTTTTTTTTGCTGATTAAATCATTCTTATCCTCTTTCCATTTCCACTGCACTCCACCTTATACACTAGAGCAAAGTCATAATAAAATAAACGTATATACAAAATTTAAGTAGTTCATTTTTTTTCGCGTTCCATATGTGTAAACAAACATATTTAAATACGTATATAGAAACTATTACACGGTAAAATTAATAAAGGGACAACAGAAGAGCTACGTCTAAATTTGAGCTATGCGAGAATTGCAAAAGGAATAGTTTTTTTTTTGATTTTGAATTTTAACAAATGGAAGAATTAGCTGATTTCGTATTGATAAGCATCGTCCGAGTCCTCGCCACTGGAGAGATCTCGTTTTCGTCGCCTTTGCTCACGTTTGCTCAACTTTTTGGGCGCTGGCGGATCTGGATCTGAGGCTGGCAATGGTGGGTCGCTCTCCGTCGCAGTAGTTGCTGGAAGTTCTTCGGTGGGTGTTTCGTTAATCTCCATGTTCGCCTCCTCTTCGGCTTTCTTTTGGGTCTTGACCAGTTCGCAAAGGTACCTATAGCGTACCAGACACTCATCCTTAGTTTTTTCCGGCACACTATTGGCAATTTTTTGCCAACGATCACCACCAGTGGTTTTCCGATACTTCACGATGGCTGCTTCCAAAGCCCGCTGTTGTTCTTGCGTCCAGTTTGTTTCTGGTATAAGCATGCTCTTCTCACCCGAACCAGAAGAGGAAGCCGTTGACTTCACTTTCGTTTTTTCCTGTACGCGTAACTGGTCGGCGGATGAATTGCCGGAATCAGCCTGTCCTGGTATGCGATATCCGTTTTCCTTCATTTTGGCAGCCATGAAAGTAACTTCCTGGACAGAACGATTCATGGACTCGGCAATGGTGTTCCAACGACTGCCGGCACCACCTGGATACTTTTTAACCAAACGTATTAGTTCAGTGAGATCCTCGTCTGTCCAAAAGCCACCGCTGACAGTGCTCTATATTTGTTAGATGGAAAGAATGAATACTTGAGATTCTATATGAGTAGATAAGATTGCACTCACCTTTTGAAGGGCAGGACGAATCGCATCATCTTCAGTGAGCTCACGAGCCTGAATTTGGGAATAGCCACGTAGCTCTTCTTCGGTTTTAACGGGCGCTGTAGTATTTTGTTTGCGTTTACGCAGATTTTCTTTCTGCTCTTTGCGCAGCCGAACCTGCTCTTCAGCCTCCCGTTCAAGTTCCTCCTGGCGACGAGCCGCCTCGATTTCCTGCCTTCTCTTTTCCAGGGCCAATTCCTTAAGCTCGTTGGCCTTACTGAAGCCGTTCTTGATGGTCTTGGGTAGATTCCATATAGCCAGAGGTATTTGAATCGGTAGCGTGTTCAGAAGTGATGGCATGGGAATCTCACTTAAAATGACGTCCATGTCAATGTTTTTGTTCTTTTTTTGCAACTTCTTTAGTTTGGTGCCAAATACCTGCTCCGCCGTGTATTTCTTCTCCAGATAGGCGGCCCACGCAAACAGGTACTGGCCCACGGTGGTAATTAGGAAAAGAATGAAGGCTCCCTCGTACAAGCCAATCTTTCGCATCCGGCGGTAATAGTAAAGAGCTGACTTCCAATTAGGCATTCCATCTCGGAGCACCTTGTCGTATTTTTCCCGCTTCGACGCGTCCTTCAACACCTCATAGATGGACACGAGGTTGCGGAACTGGATATTGGCGTCCTCGGCAGAATTCTTATCCGGGTGTAGAACAATCGAGAGAGTACGGAAGGCCCTTTTGATCTCATTATTCGTGGCTGTCTGATTGATGCCCATAAACTCGTAGAAATTCTTGTTGATCTCCTCGACCAGATCAAAGATCTCCAGCTCCTCAGAGTGCCATGCATGACTCGTTTGTGATATCAAAAGCAGCAACAGGCAGCTAAGCCAAAGTCTCCAATCATGCAGCTTCATTTTATTATACCAATGGACAAAACAAATGGGCAAAAGCCGAAGCAAAACTCATACGCTGGCAACCTGCAGACAGTGCTGCCAATTTAGCCTTTTTCCCGCAGGTCTGTTGTTTTTTCTAAATTATTGGTTATCGGCGTTAGCGTTACGAACTGTCGATAACTCATTCAAGTAAGAAAAGGAAATATGTATATGTATAATCGAATATATTCGGGTAAAATAATTAAGGATACAAAACGAAACGAATGTGTACGAGCAAATCAACAAATTGGGCTTTAGTTAAATAAAATGAACGAGATTTGAGTAGATAACAAAATAAAACATTGATGCCAATATTTCTGATATCTCTATTTTTATTTTGACGTCTCATTAGTCATTTTTAATATAGCGCAAACCTCTGGTATGCAAAAATCAACATTTTTAAGGGTAGATACATACATGTTTCAAGAATCCTGTGTAAAAATTTGAAGTTGAAATCTGTAAAATTACGAAAGTTATCGGTCGCTAAGTGGATTCATACTTCATTTGCGAACGGAATAACTTCCATAAGGACGAAATGGGGATGACATAGTAAAATTCCCCCCACCTCCCCCTTTTCACGGATTCTTTATACATTGAATAAAGTTTTCCCAACAACTGTGGAAAATTTCATTCCTTGATCCATGATGAAATAACATAAGGTGGTCCCGTCGGAAGCCGAAGCTTACCGAAGTATACACTTAACTTCACTGCGCGGCATTGCAGTCACATCACCGTCTCACTCACACTCAATACAACACTCAGTATTGTATTCCTTTCACTCGCACTTATTGCAAGCATACGTTAAGTGTATGTCTCTTGCCGACGGGACCACCTTATGTTATTTCATCATGCCTTGATCTATTATACTTTTCTAAAAACAAAATTCTTACTAAAAAGCGTCTAACATAGAAAATTACAAAATTGTACTTTATAAAGGTTACACAAGGGCCGAGATTTATTTAAAAATATTTTGTTGCCATAGATTTTATGAATTTTGTATATGAATTGCTATACACGATATGTCGGATTCGGATGATAATTAAGACTGAAAATGGGTATGATTGGGTTTTGCTGGGTATTCGACTTTAGTTTCGACGACGAGGTGTTTGTCTCGGCCCATAACGTGGCTGATTATGGTTGTTAAAGATATCCAGAGTCATATTTTTTATTAAATAATGGGCCACAAAGTCTGCCGGACTTGCAAACGTCTTTTTGGCCACACCGGCGGCTCCAGTTTGACGTTTCCGATATATATGATAATTCTCATGTTTCCTTAATTTCTCGAGAGCCAACCAGAGTATGGGCTGTGATACATACTCATCCACGCCATATCCGGGCATGGTGTGAGCAGCGCGTCGTTTATAAATAATGTGATAGGTATCAAACAGTCTATCGATCCCGGGGTCGGAATCTTCCATATCATCGGAATCCTCATCTGAAGCGTACTCAATTTCGTGAAATGGCAAAGCATGACGCCCAACGTTTAGATCCATGTCTGTTTATAATATTTATAAAAATATTTACATTTGCTTTATCATAAATGTGTTTATAATAAATTTACTACATCTAATAAAAGACAAGTTTTTCAACGATTGATAATATATCTTATTCAATCATTCAAAAATAAAAACGAAAAAAAAAAAACCGAGGGCCCTTGCATCTTTTTAGTAACTCAACGAAGTTTTTGACAAGTCCCTGTTCTCCCATGGAAGCTATATAATATAGTCACCTGATTTTCATCAAATTTGGCACAGTCATTTATATAAACTCACTAATATTAAATTTCACGACAATAGCTCAGAAAATAATGAAGTTATTTGGAAAAGTCACTGTTCGTGACTTTGCTGTTTGTATGGGAGCTATATGATATAGTGGTCCGGCAGAATCCGAAATACACAACCTGTTCACTATATACAAGCCTGCATGCTAAATTTCTGTAGCTCTTACGGTCTAGGAGAAGTTTGCGCTGATCCAGACGGACGGGGCTATTTGAACTCGTCTCGTCGTGCTGATCAAGAATATATATACTTTATATGGTCGGAGATGCTGCCTTCTAAGCGTTGCACACTTCTGACCAAAATAATATACCTTTCTTCAAGAGTATCCAAAAAAAAAATTAATTTGCCACATACCCTCTAGCTCCTGCTCACGATTCATGATTCCGTTCAGCTGTATAGCTGGTATAGCTGGATATCTCAATGCGAATTCGTCGATTCTCAAGCATTGGCGGCAACCGGAATAGTTGTTCATTTATTATGCGGCTAGATCTAAATAAGTACCACATTTGTTGCTTCCTAAGATGGACTTTTTGTCGGACTTACTAAACTAAAAAATTTTAAAATTTTCAAGTAAAAGAAAAAACGAAAACTGAACGACGACGTTCAGCACTGTCTGTGATGTGAGGCAATATGATGACAGCAACTTCAAAGGTAACCTCGGCTTGTAGTTTTCATTTCATTTTCAATTTTCGCGCAACAGTATTTTAACCAGTATTTTGAATTGACCATTATTTTTAGCTGCTTTTATTCATAATTAGTTGTATTATATGTATCTATGTATGTACATATAGACAAAAGAGAATAATGTACATTCATACATTCACTTACTGATACCATCATCATTCACTGTCTTAATGACTTTGTCCTTTTTTATTTTCCATACTTAAGCCATTTTATCAATTACGTGCCATCAAATGCACAACCACAAACATATGTACATTAAAACTAATCACAGTCTATATTGATGACCCTTGAAAATGAAAACCTCAATTTAGCAACCACATATTTTTTTCATATGTCACGAAGCTAATTTTAAATATTTAGAACAATACAAAATTTTTAAACGACTAACTGTATTTAAATGCCGCCAGTAAGCTTTCTCCCTTTGTGTACCATAATCTATCATTTAATGATAAAATTGTGTTTGTGTCTGAATTTTGTAGATTGAGTGGTTCTATAACCATATATTTGATGTTTATAACTATAGCAAAAATTAACTCATTGACTACAATGATGGGAAAATACAACTAATAATAAAGATTAAGAGCTAAACGAGTACGTCTGACAATGAGGGAAGACAAAAATAACTTTATCTGAAACCGATGTTTTGCCCTTTTCTGAAAAAAAATTAAACATACATATTGCAAAAAAAGTATTTAAATAAATATTTTGGTTTGTTAATTTTCTTAAAGTTTTTTTTTTGGTGAATTCCCAACTATAAACCAGTATTTTATAACACTGTTGAGTTGAGCCAACAATGAATGACGATAAGGGGTATTGAAGAGATGGAGAATGGGGGCAAAATACACAAACATATAAACATAGTATGCCGGTAGGCAAGGTCGAGTTGTTAGTCACTCAGACACATACACATTCTCAACACTTGGAGCTCCAATTTTTCAGCAATGTATGTATGTATGTATGTATGTATGTATGTTTGTGTTAACACAATCTGTACGGTCGTATGTATGCATGTACATCAATATGTGCATATGTATGTATGTATGTATGTGAAGTACGCGCGTACATGCAATATGGCAACGTCAACTTCGCTTTAATCAGAGAGCTTCTAGCATTAAGGCCTTTTTTTTTCTTGTTGCGTTAACACACATACGCGATTCGCCACTCATAACCAACAGACGTGTCGTGCCTTACCGTGCTCCTTGTGCTTTGGCGTTCCCGTCGTGTTACGGTGGAACCTGTTGCATTCTCTGACCCACCCCACTTCTTAACCACCCGGCCACGACTATTACACGATTCGTATTTTATGGTTTATTGTTTTTTTTTGTGCCTAATGATTGTGTTCTATGTGAAATAAAAATTGTTCGACATTTCACAAGTACTTCGTATGTAAGTACAGACGATGTCCATATACATACATATGTATACATATATTCTGCTCCGACCACAATCTACGATAATGTCAGTGTGAAATCAGTGAAAACAAAACCTAAATAAAACCTCGATTTCCTTGTAGGTGGCCCTCGGTTTATCAACAATTTCGAAACTTACACAAATTCCCACAACTCTGCAAACAAATTCAAGGACTTACAAATAACTATAACTATAGGTACGAGTTTATGGTGATCAGTAAATTTTGTTCAGTCCTTAATAAATTCTTTTTCCCTTTCATTTTGGCCCTTTGTTTTAGATACCCAAAATATTTAAATCCTCGTCCAATATATACAAAAATGGGCTCTATCAATTGCAAGGAATACAAAACCACTGGAAATGTTCCACCCAAAAAGGATCAGTCATCATCAGGTAATGATTTCAATAAGTTTCAACTATTATTATTAAGGGAGAATCCCAATCATCATCCGATTTCAATCAAATGTTCACAATCTGTGCTGTCTCGGTGCGTCATTTAAAAGTCCAGATATTCAATGGATATTCCGATTATTCTGAAACTCAAGTATTTCAAAATAAGAAAATCTGTAACGTTCAAATTAATTCATTCAATCCAATCAATATTATTAACACATACATTCTTATAGCATCAAATTTTGGCAGGTGTTTTAGATGAAGTTGAGCTTTTTTGATTACTTTACAAAGATACAATTGTATTATACGTACATACATCTACATATACATATGCACATATATATGTATGTATGTATGTATGTATAAAGTTACCTTTCTAATCGACCAACAAGGCTAAATCTAGATTATAGCCTTATACCAATTGTCTTTCATTTGATTTCAATTCAGTTTATTATTAATATTTTGATATGTCCATACATACATATGTAAGTTTATACACACACACAAATGTAAATCCATTCGAAGGGTGCACAGTGGTAGATGAGTTAACAGAAACCACAAAAGTTACAAAATAAAAATGCGTGTACATATATTCTTTTTAAGCCATAAGGAAGCAAAGCAAATAATTAAGCCAAACATCAGTTCCTACAGACGATCAAGGGCGTAAAGTAGTGATAATCAAGAATATATCATATAATAAATCTAAACTTGTTAATTAGGTGTGTTCTCCAATCAAAATTGGTCATTTTATGCGCAGGGTAATAAATTATCTCAAATAGTTAAGCTCAGTTTAAGTGAGAAATTTAATAAAAGTAGTATATTGTGAAATTATTAATTAAACAAGTGTTTGACCTAAGTTGACCCACTGTAAGTCCACATTAGGGTGAACACGGGAGAGAAATAGGAAGAGAGTGAGAGTCGCAGTGCGAGTGGGAGAGAGCAAATTTATCTAGTGTTGCTTAAGTTTTCGCAGTTAGTCATTATTTTTGTTGTTTATTTACAACTATTTTTTCAGTCGACATTTCTTTTTCATTTCATTCCAAGGCGGTCCGTCTCCCGTAACTGTCATTCTAACGTCACTTAGCTAGTGAATTTTTATACACACAATAAGTGTTTGTCATCAAGTGAAATCTTGTTACATATTTCTTTTTTGGTTGGTATACATACCTCAAATTAAAAATTTGTTTGTTAATACTTGTATACAATTAGAATAATTACGTTTGTTTCTTGTACTTGTGGTAGTGAAGTGGAATTGTTGTAGATGGATATATTGTGCATATGTGAGACAAGGTTAACCGGTTATTAGCCTTCTCCCCTTTATCCCCCTCTCTCTAACGTGTGTCGGATGTCTGTGTGTTTGTGTGCCTTTGCGAATAAGACATGACAATCAAGTCAGATCCAAAAGTTAAAATTATTAATTAGACAGAAACAAGATTACACAAAAATATACATACATACATACATACATACATACAGCTGCGGTGAAAATAATAGCACCATAGGATGATGTGAAATTCAAAGTTGAAAAATTTGGAAAAAAAATCAATTTTTCAAACATAAAATAATTTTTTCGACTAATCAATCTATTAATATACTAGTAAAAAGAAAGGACTCCCTATTTCTTGAGCATTTCAAAATATATTCACTTGTCAAATTGGTTAGGTCAAAATAAGGCGGCAACAAAAATAGCACTATCCAGTCACAATAGCGAAAACAAAAAAATTAACTTCAAAATGTAAAACGAAAATACTTTTTAAATCAAAACTATGGTGTTTAACTAGTGCGTTAGTATTTGGTTGAGTATCCTTTATTGGCTATTACGGCCGCACAGCGTCTTGGCATTGAATCCACTAAATTCTGGCATCTAGAAACAGGAATCCTTTCCCAACTTTCGTTCACAACCGTCCAAAGTGCTTCATTTGATGTTGGGTTCACGGTGTGAACTGCCTTTTTAACATCAGTCCACAAATTCTCAATGGGATTGAGATCCGGAGACTGTGCAGGCCATTCCATGACGTTGATGGTGTTGTCCGCAAACCACTTTTTATCTTTCTTGCTCGTGTACTTGGTTTCATTGTCCTGCTAGAAGACCCAAATTAATGGCATTTCATCCTCTGGATGTGGAAGCATTACATTTTGCAGGATATTAACGTATACGTGCTGATCCATGATTGTTTTAGTCAAATGAATCGGACATAGTCCATAATACCAAAAGCATGCCCATATTATAGTATTGGAACCTTCGTGCTTCACCGTTTTTTTTCTGTCGATTGGTCTGTACTCCTTATTTGGTGGTCTCCGAACAAAAGTACGAGAACCTATCCCTTCATATACCACGATTTGGCTCTCGTCTGTCCACAAAATATTCCTCCTCTTTTCTACTGGCCATTTGGAGTGTTGCTGGCCAAACTTAATGCGTTTAGCTGTGTGTTTACTGGTCAATAGTGGCACTTTTCTCGGACTACAAGCATTTAAATTATTTACCCGCGTCCTAGAAGGTGTGGTCTCAACAGATGCAGAAATATTTGAGTCCTTTTTAAGCTCTGGTACTGGCTTAAACGTCTCTTTCTTGCTCTGTCTTACCAGACGCTTGACGAATAAGGACGAAATAACGGATTTTCGTTCACGAGACTCCACTTTTGGGACAAACTTATTGGCGTTCCTGATCATTTTGTTGGAATAGCCCAGTATACGAACTATTTCGGCGAATGTTTTGCCATTTTTTTTAGGATTTTTTGGATAACTTTCCTTCTTTCGTCACTGCTATGCTTTTCGCGGCCCATATTCAACAAATAGCTATTAATTTTGTTTTTAAACTATGTTTTCCTTTAGAACATAACTTTTTCTAACAAACAAGAGGGATTCTCAAAGATAATTTTCTCGCAAATATTTTTTTTCTATGACAACATGTGCTTGGTGCTATTTTTTTTCACCGCACTATTTTGCATTGTCCTTTCGATTTTGCTTTTTCTGAGAAGAACCGCTATCATTGTTAGTCTTTTTCTTGGTCTCCCAAATCAGAGAGACTGTCAGTAAGGCAAGAGAAAACAAACTGCAACCCAAAATTCTTTTAGTCAAGTTTTACTGTAAAATAAAGTGAGCTGCTTGTTTTGGTGCTATTTTTTTCACCGGCATATATGTACATATACATACATATGCGTAGCTGCCATTTTTTATGTACTATCTCAAAAAAATTTTCAACCAGAAACCAAAAATATTTGATCTGGTTCATTCTGGAATAAAATTTCGTTTGAATTGAATGCAGAATACAAAATAAAGTCTATTCTATATGGAGAAAAAGTTGTTTGAACTTTTAGTTATGTATGTACTTATGTACATATTTTATGGATTTCTAGAATATTCGATCGATATTTTCGTTTTCGTGTTCTTTAATAATTAAAACTTTTAGAATTGTTCAGTTCAGTTCATTCTTAAAAACCCATAACTTTACGACTCTGTAATAAATTTGAATCGATTTTCGAAAGTTATATGTACATATTTCATTTTAATGCCTTTAGATTCAATTTTAAAATGGATTGTAATAAACATAAAAAACGCCAATTAAGCCAAACGATTTCATGAGGCTCAAATTTAGTAAATTTTCGGAGTATTTTTTAGTATTCAAGTTAGAGAAATGGATTTTAATCTGCATTAAAATCTCAGGAAAAACATTTGTTATTTTCCATTTAGTTAAGAGAGTTTATTTTGTCGCAGTTTTACCTATGTATGTACATATGTATGTATGTATCTTGATTTAAAAGAAAACATAATTTGAATTGTGGAATTTTTAGTCTAGAATATTCAAACGAGCAATAGATTGAATTTTTTACGCCTAGCTAATTTATAGTAGTTTGCTGACTACGTCACTTTTTGTTGTTTTTGATGACCAAGCAAAAGAAGAGGAAAAATTGGCATGACCAAGTCAAGTCATTCATTGAATGTTATCAGACAGAAATAAAGTTTGTCGAGTCATGTATATACATACATATGAGCAAACATGAACAGTAGATAAGGGTTAGGTTAACACATGTTAACACCATATCGATATGCATGTTCTTGAATTCTAGAACTAGATTAGAGAAAATGGGCTTAACCTTCATTTTTCTTTTCTCTCTCTCTATCTTTTTCTATCAATTTATTGATAGATTATTTGTTGTTGCTTAGTTGCCTTTTGTTGTGGTCAAGAGGTTTTTTTTTTGCATATCATTTATTGCAATTAAAATGAAATTTCAAATAATTGTAGATATTTCGGTTAATTAATTAACATTATTATTAAGCTTTCTTGGGTGCCAAAAGTTCCAATTTCATGATGGTTTGATCAAGAAAATCACGTTGCTTTTTAATTGTCTTAGCAAATCCTCGGCATTTAGCGAAGTAGTTGCCGTCGCCGTCTCTACGGGCTGCTGCCACAGATTGCGCCAATTGCTCGATGTGGATGAATTGGATCCATTTGGCCTTAGTATGGCCAAGAGACGTTTAATAAGCGATGGTGGATTATTTGGCTGTGCACTTGCTGGAAAATCTGGCATAGCCAGCAATGGTGATGTCCAGAAATATGAATTGACAGTTGATGGTGATGATGTTGTGGTTGTAGTTATTCCACCATCTCGATCTCTTACATGCTCTGTTTTTTCCAATTGATGTTTTAGTTCATCCAATTTTCGTTGTAAATGCTCAAAGTCAGCTGTCAGATTAATGGCAATATTCTCACCAGCTTCTGCTGCTCCTCCTCCTGCTCCTGATCCCATTCCCATTCCCGAACCAGCCGCGATTAGTTCAATTTGCATTTGCAATTGGTGATCACGTTGTTGTAAATCATCAAGAAGCATTTGGGTTTCTGGTATCATTGGTTCCATATAGATTCTAGACATTTCGGCTAATAAGAGTTGCCGGTGGTTTAGCAGCGAACTCAGCTCATGATTTATGGGATTGGATAGTCCCATATCGCATTGACAAAGACAAAGACCAACAACAAAAATGTGTTCTAAACGCAACCCCGACATTTTAAAGACTGACTTTCTCATTTGAACCCGGAAAATCAACTAAGTAGGCCAACTTTCCCAAATCTCTGTTTCTCTCTTATTCACTCATTCGTATTCGTTTGCTCCTAAAACAAAACTGGAAAATTTTTGTATGTATTTGTTTTGTTAATCAGTTCGTGTTTTTTTTCTTTCTTCTAGGTGGTACCGTAGGCTCATATCAATCGAAGTGCCCAAGCAGCAAAATGACGAATACAACAGCAACAACAACCACGCCCAATCTTGAAGAGTACACCGATCCGGTGGCAGTCTGTCTGGCCGCTGAACTCAATGAGAATGAGATGCGTCAAGTGGATTTCGATGAGGATACTCGCATTCTGTTGGTCAAACAAGATGGCCAACTAAGGGCAGTGGGTTCGAAATGTACTCATTACGGAGCACCCTTGCATACTGGAGCCTTGGGCAAGGGTCGTGTCCGGTGTCCCTGGCATGGAGCATGTTTCAGTCTGGAGACTGGTGATATTGAGGATTTCCCTGGCCTCGATTCGCTGCCCTGTTACAATGTACAAGTTAGCAGTGAGGGTCAAGTAATGGTACGAGCGAAGCGTACCGATTTGGAGAAGACGAAACGCCTGAAGAATATGGTTAAACGGAAGCCCGATGATCCACGTTGTTTCATTGTCGTTGGTGGTGGTCCATCTGGGGCAGTGTGTGCGGAAACTTTAAGGCAGGAGGGCTTTACGGGTCGTTTGATTCTAGTCGCCCGTGAGAATTACTTGCCGTACGATCGTGTGAAAATTTCAAAGGCAATGAATTTGAAAATGGATGCAATCCAATTTCGGGATGAGAAATTCTACAAGGAACACGATATCGAGGTATTCTTGGGTGTCAGTGCCGATAAACTGGATACGGCCCAAAAGGAATTGCATTGCTCAAACGGTCTGGTGGTGAAGTATGATAAGATCTTCATTGCCACTGGATGTTCAGCCTTCCGTCCAACCATACCGGGCATAGAATTGAGCAATGTGAAGACAGTGCGAGAATACGACGACTGTCAGAGTATCATAGAGTCAATCACGCCAGAAACACGTATCGTCTGTCTTGGCTCCAGTTTCATTGCTTTGGAGGCAGCTGCTGCTCTGGTTTCTAAAGTGGCCAGCGTTACTGTGGTGGGGCGGGACACGGTACCCCTGAAGGCGGCTTTCGGCGAACAGATTGGGCAACGTGTTCTGAAACTGTTTGAGGATAATAAAGTCACTATGATTATGTCTAGTGGCATTACCCAAATTATTGGGAACGAGGAGAACAATGTTGCCGAGGTTCAACTGGCTGATGAAACGCGCCTGCCGTGCGATTTACTTATAGTGGGCACTGGCTCAACTCTTAATACCCAGTTCCTGGCTAATTCTGGTGTACGTCTCAATCGCAATGGTTCGGTGGATGTCACCGATTTCCTGGAGTCAAACGTACCGGATGTATATGTGGGCGGAGATATTGCCAATGCCCACATCCATGGTTTGGCCAGTGAGCGTGTAACCATTGGACATTACCAGTTGGCCCAATATCATGGACGCATTGCGGCAATTAATATGAGCGGCTCGGTTAAAAAATTAGAGGCTGTTCCCTTCTTCTTCACCATGATCTTCGGGAAGGGCATACGCTATGCTGGTCATGGTCGCTACAAGGATGTCATCATTGATGGCAGTCTCGAGGATTTGAAATTCGTTGCCTATTTCATTAATGAAGCCGATACGGTGATAGGAGTAGCCTCCTGCGGCCGGGATCCCATTGTGGCGCAATTTGCTGAGCTCATATCGCAGGGCAAGTGTCTGGGTCGTGCTCAAATTGAGAATGAAGAGAATCGTCAGGCCTGGACGGCCAAGCTCAACGAACCATTGCCCCTGGTTCGTTAGAATAACCACCGAACTGGCCTGAAATGCCGTCAAGTTCGTTAACCAGAGAGAGAGATTCGTTTTATATTTTATATATACATGAAAGATGTATACGCATATTGTAATAATTATATTTTATGTATTATGGCATGAATAAGTTACGTGTGTTAAACCTGTGCAAAATCAAAGAATAATTGAAACCACATTGTTGTCACGGCTTTTTCATTCCATCAATTAGATTACAGGAAAAACAACTCCATATTAAGACCCCACAGAAATTATTTCATCACCAATAAAAAAAAAAAAACTTAAAACAACGCGCCAGAAAAAAAAAACAGACTGGCAGCGCTATAATCTATTAAAAGTAGCGTTTGCCAACACTAAATCTTGCTTTAGCTGATTTTCCACTTTTCAACACTGAAATCTCGAGTAGCTTCTTTATCTAGCCTTTTTTTAGCATAGTTTTGCAACACTAAAAACTAAACGTTATCGCTAACACATGTTCGCAAAGCAGCACCGACAACAATAATAGAGCATATGTTGTAAACTATGTATTAAAATATATGTATATATATATATATGCATATCTATGCGAAATTGCTGATAAGGAATGATCAATTCTCAGTGAAGTGAAGAATAAGAAAAATTTCGTTCTGGCAACTAACTTTTGCAGAGAACAAGTGAAACCACTTCGCACGCTATATTTAGCCCTTTACCGTTAGAAGTGGCAACAATAAAGTAATAAATTTGACAAAGATACGTTTTTAATTGAAATTTATTCATAGTGTGTGTCTGAGTGTGTTTTCGCGACCAT
Source organism: Drosophila equinoxialis (assembly GCA_018150345.1). NCBI lineage: Eukaryota > Metazoa > Arthropoda > Insecta > Diptera > Drosophilidae > Drosophila > Drosophila equinoxialis. The sequence continues at coordinate 854,293 of JAECWI010000238.1, read as the reverse complement.
TGGGGGTTGGTGAGTGGCGTAGATTTGTTGTCGTTTCCACTCTCCCTTCCAGTGCCCCCGTTGTTTGTCTACAAAATCCATCATTGAATTAATCGGAGAGGCCGAGGCAGAAAAAAAAAACTATAACCATGTTAATTGAAAGCAATAAATGTGCCTAAAACATTCGCATTGACCTCAAACGTTCAATAGAAGGAGACGAGTGCAAAACATACAAGCTCCAGACCAAGCTCTCAATCCAACCAACCGAAATGGAGGACGAACTCAGTCTGGACCTAAACAATGAAAAGAAGGTTCTGTGCGAGAAGATTATCAGGGATATTAATGCAGTGTTTCTGCGTGATGCCGATTTGTAAGCAATTGCTTCCCACATATATTTAAATTGCTCACTTATTCCATTTACTTTGTCTTTCTGTATATATTTATGTATAGGGCATCGTTTGAGATTATACCAAAGGAAACGAATTGCAATAAATCGCCTGTAATTCATGTGGATCACAATCTTGGACTGGAATCATGGTGTGCCCAGCATGTGTACGATCATGCGCATCGTACACTCATCTCACATCGTCGTCAGACCTGTCAGCAACAATTAAGGATACTGCAACAGCAGCAGCAGAGCGATACCTTGGCCAAGTATCTAAATGTGGCTCTTCTAATCAATCCAGATGTGACCACATTTTGGCATATACGTCGCCAGCTGGTACAAAAAAACCGTTTGAGCATTAACAAGGAACTGCAATTCTCCGCCCTGGTATTGTCCATTAAACCCAAATCAAATGAGGCATTTGCTTACCGTCGCTGGCTGTATTCCTTTCAAAGTAGGTTCCAAACACACACAAGTCAATATAAATAATAATTTAATTGGTTGTGCTTCGATAGGTGCCGATGCCATTGATTGGCCCCACGAAATCAGCATTTGTGAACGGTCAGCAGATCGTTGTGCCAGCAACTATCATGCCTGGTCCCATCGCCAATGGGTGCTGCAGAATGCCCCTTGTTTGCTTCAATCGGAATTAATGCGCACCGAGAAATTTATGCGTAAACATATTAGCGATTACAGCTGCTATCACTATCGTCAAGTGCTACTGAATCGGGCATATGAGCTGTGCTTCTTTATGCCCGACAAATTTGGGAGCCTTCTCGACCTCTTCAAGCAATATGACTTGCAAGTGGAGGCCAATGAGAAGAGTGTTTTTCCAATTATTGCTACCGCAATTAAATCAGAATAGCATTAGTGATCAGCGTATGCGTTCCTTTTTGTATTGCTGCAATGTGGCTGCCCATGATATGCATTTGTGTGCGGAACAGCGACGAGTCTATGGGCCACGCGATTGCTTTGATTTACATCGAAGAGCATCGCTCAAATTCATTGTAGAGCAATGTGTGCGTTTGGCTAGTGGATTAAATCTACAGCATGGTGGTCTCTATTTGCCGGAACAAAAACAGGAATTGCGAACCCATCTTAGCCAATTTAATTTCGAGAAACATCCCTTCTTGGACGCCATACGAAAAGCAGAATCACATTTGGGTGATCGACATCAACGTTGGTGCAATTTGCATTTGAATTTTAATTATCCAGATGCTGTAGGTGTTTAGAATAATTCTATAATAATTCTACATCTTAACAAAGTGTTGCATGTGCCGTAAGTGGAGGCTGTTTTGTTTGTTACGATATATTTAAACGTACATATTCCTGATCCAATTGTAAGCTAAGACTTCTTTCAATGAGAAAATGTAGAATTGTTGTATATATATGTATATACGCTCCTCCATTGGAAGGATTGTCATCTAAGATATACATTTTTCCCTAAATTTTGTATCCATCATCTCGTTGACACAATTGTTTTTTGTTTTTTACACAACTACAAATGAATGAGAGGTTTTATATTTTTATTTTTGTTATAAGAACAAATCGAACCTTGTACCCTCTTGTTAAGCTCAAATGTTATTAATATAAAATACTATTGTTGTATGTGTGAGATGGTACGCGCGTGTGATTCTGCGTGTGTATGAATGTTTAAACTTGTTATTAGAAAGTAATTGAAATTGAAAGAAAAAAAGCAACAATTACTCAATTTTTAGTGAAATTCTTAGCAAACTATATATAATAATTAAGGACAAAGACATTAAGGCAAGACATTTGAATGGAGGAGAAGAACACACACACACATTTAAAGACGTTAATACATAATCATCTTCTTTAGAGTCCTTAGAGTTTCCCTAAAGAAAGAGTCCAATCGATCCAAAGAAATAAGTAAATAATTATAATAATAATAAAAAAAACGCAACAACTGCCATGGCGATCGATTGATTGTATTAAGGTAAACAGGCCAAATTAGTAAAATCTTTAGCATCCAATCATATATAAATAATATTAAACATTTCATTAGCCATGACAATTGTCTCGATTGCATTTCATTTAAACATTTATAAATTGATCTAAATATAATTATGTTAAAATGTGTTAAATGCAATATTTACAAAACAAACAAAAATACCAAATGCTCGGGTTCAAATATATGTAAGTATAATAATATTAACTATTATATTTGTACTCTTCTGAGATCTAGTAAATTCTATTAATGAGCACGTTACATTCTTGTTTTAAGATATTTTTCAATAATAAAACTACACTTTATAGAGGACAAAAATATGTGAGCGCTGAGAGAGATGAGGAGGGCTTGGCGAGGGAAGGGAAGAGGAGTGGGGACTAGGATTAGTTGTTGCTGGGATGCTGCTGGTGAAGTGAAGAAGAGGTAAGAGACCATTGGTAATGGCATCAATCACTGCGCATGCTTCTATCTGCAGAACAGAGAACGGACCTGACCTGACCAGACCAGGACAAAACCAAACCAAAACCCCAAAAACCAGAGCAGCGATTTTTCAGTGTGTTCTTGAAGCAGTCAGCGTGAGGGTTGATTCCGAAATTTGCAACACATAACAAGAAATAAATAAAATACATAAATAAATTGAAAAAAAAAAAAACGAATAAGAAATATTTCGGGTGCGTGTATTAATTTTTGTTTTTATTTTGTTACGGTTGTTGCTCTTGTCTCGTCCTCCAAGTGCATGTGTGTGTGTGTGCGTGTGCGGGTTGTGGGTGTGGGCTTGTGTGTGTAAGTGTGCTTCTACTCCTACACACACATTCATAAACAATTAAACAAGCAAAAAGAGTTAAGAGGAAGTAGAAAAAAATGCATAAAGAGAAACGCAAATCGAAAAGGACATCTACTTCATACACATACAAATGTATGAATACATATTTAGGGATTGGGGGAATCGGGGTGGTTGAGCTGTTGAGATTGTGTGGGCATCTTTGTTTGGGTTTTAAAATATTCATATTTTTCTTTTAGACATTTCACATAACACTGACATGACTAACTATTCAAATGGAGAGCACTCTAAGACTCACATATACATATACATACATATATGTATGTTTATGTACATATGTATGTATGTATGTCTGTCTCTTATGTACAAGAGGACACACCTGATGATTTTTTTTTATTTTTCATGTCTAGGCTTTATTCTCTCCTGCTTAATCTATATGTGTGCGTACGTGTGTGTATGTGTGTGTGTGTGTGTACGCATTTCAGAGATGAAGAATGGGCCCATTTATTGTCTGAGAGGGGGACTGTGGCAGTGGGGGGGTTAGTGGGGTTCAGGGTGCGGTGATGTCTGGACCTACATACATATACATATGTATGTATGTATGTATTAATGTCATGTGTGTAATGCTCAATACGTTTGTATGTATGTTACATATTTGCGATAAGGCCAAACATCACACAGGTGAAATGTCAATTAGCCAGCTAGGGGGGTAACACAAAGCCAGGACACTGGGGTCAGGGTTGCAGAAATTATGGAAAAACATCTATCTATAAAATTATTATATATGTACATGTGTATATGTATATCTTTTCTTTCGCAGAAAACAACAGATTTTTTTTTGTCTTTTGCTACTTAATCGAACGTCGAAGACAATGAACGCATTCAAGTGCCGCACACCAAGCATAATATGCCCAAGGATTAAGGTCGAGAATGCATCATTATCATCATAGTCATTTTATGCAAAAGGGCAAATGGACGCCCAATCAGCAGACATCTTTTGAGTGATATCTGAAAGAGATTTGTCACATCATGTGCAAATCCTCCTCATCTCATAACTGATTCAGCAACCCAGGAGGACAGAGGAGAGACCAAGAGACAGTTAAAGAGAGAGAGAGAGAGAGATATAGAGTGTGTGAGTGCGCTATCATTATATGTACATCCTTCAGCCCTTTGAAATCAGATCAAAGATCATGGGCAGTTTACCAAATCTACACGAATTGGAAGTGACCGAACGCAAGCGGGAAAAACGTCGTGAATATGAGTTACTCTTGGAGCAACGTGCCAGGGATACAAGCCGTGAACGGGAGCGCCTAACGGCATTTGCCCAACAGCGCAAGGTAAGCCAAAGACAGAAAGGAGAGAAAAGGAAAGAGACTGTGCCTATCAATCAATATGTTTGTGCATGATCCTGCTCGAAACGTAAAATCATTTATCCTGTTAAGTTTTTCTCTGCATTTACGTTCCTAAAATGAAAATTGTATATAAAATATGCAATTATCATTATTAGTGTGACAACATTTCTAAACATACATACATAGATCAAAGTCCAGCTATATCCTTTTTGTTTTCGGTTTCTAAAATAAGATTGAAAGGGATTACATGAATGGGTTTAACATGAAACTCATGATTTTTCCTTCAATTTTCTAGCAATCCTCGTATAATGCTTATATCATGGCTGGCCTTGGCATTGGCGGAGGTTCACTGAGTCTTAACACCAATGGTCATGGTCATGGAAAAGGTAATGGTGAGCTGCTAAACACAGGGAATGGTGCCGCAACGACAGCAGCAACATCAGCAACAACAACAGCAACATCGACAGCAACAACAGCAGCAACAACGGCAGCAACAACTTTAAGCGGATTTGCCATGTTTGGTATGAGTAGCAGCGTGGTGACCAAGAAATATCCCCATGCATCCACGCATCATCATTTGCATCATCATCATCATCAACATCAGCAACAGCAGCAGCAGCAGCAACAACAACAGCTGCAACATCATCGCCATTCGCTGACCACAAGGCATCGCGTGCTGCGTACACGCAGCTCGGGTGCCACTCAAAACGTTTGGGATGAGCAAATGATGGAGGTAAGTGGTTTTTCTAGTAGCTGAATGTGGTGCTGTGTTGTGTCCTGCTCTGCCATGTCCTGTCCTCGTAATTTATTAATAGAATCACTCGTGGGGCCTTCAACGTGGGTAATGAAAATTAAGTTTCTAGCTAGCTTCCTTGCCTGCTTGTTGTGGTGTTGATAGTTGAAGAAAATGTCAAAACCATAAAACCCGATTATCTTTCCCAAGTTGCACAACAAGTAATTAAGTCACCCACGTACATAACTACATACTACTCTATATTCACTATACAATATAGATATTGTTTTGACGTTGATTACTCCTGCCCCGGTATGTCCTGCCCTGCCCTGCCCAGTCCATCTGTTTTGTATGTTTGTCACTTAAATGAAATCAACTGAAATGGATTTTGTAGCTTGTGTTTGGACTCGGACCACAGGTTTTCCATACCTTAAACCAAGGATGGGCACGTAGTGGCTCTTTTGGCTCCCGTGGCTCTTTACCGGCAGAGGCTGGGCAGAGAAAAAGGTCATTTTTTGGTCTCGACGCACACAAAAACTCGTCGAACTTGTGGACAGAGGGACGGACAAGTCCCGAATTTTGCGGAGAGGGGGAAAAAGGTCGCGATCGCGAGCTCGCAGCTTGTAGGCAGAGGGACGGACAAGTCCCGAATTTTGCGGAGAGGGGGAAAAAGGTCGCGATCGCGAGCTCTCAGCTTGTAGGCAGAGGGACGGACAAGTACCGAATTTTGCGGGCAGGGGGAAAAAGGGTCGCGATCTCAAGAACTCGACAAAAACAACCCTTATTTTCTTACCCGTCCCTCACTCCCTCTGTCAACAAGCTGCGAGCTCGCGATCGCGACCTTTTCTCCCTCTCCGCAAAATTCGGTACTTGTCCGTCCCTCTGTCTACAAATTCGACGACGACACACAAATTTTTGTGTGCGTCGAGACCAAAAAATGACCTTTTTCTCTGCCCAGCCTCTGCTGCTGATGCTCTGGCTCCCAAGTTAAATTTTTCGTGCCCACCCTTGCCTTAAACTGGTCAAGGGCATATTAGGAAAAACAAATTCAGTTGTTGCTCACAATCCTTTCAATTTTAACAATTATCTCATTCATAGGCTGAATACGAGGGAACAAGGAACAAGGATGTATTCAAAAATTCACGTCTTTAAAGTCAAGAATGAGCAACTACTCTATAAATAATTTAAGATTTGTGTGGACATACATATGATGTTAACTATTTAGGAGTGAATTTGTAATCAATCTCTCTTTCTATTTCTCCCCATCTTTTGCAGCATTTGACAACGACATATTCTCCGTCTCCGATATCAACACGTTCCCATCGTATCAATCCTGTGTCCTCATACCAAGTGCAAGCTGCACTTGCAGCTAGCCGACGTCGAGAGTCCATAAATAGTTCGATTGGAGCCACATCGATTAGACGCCTGATCACATTGAATAACCGGAATTGTCGGCATAAGGTGCCAGCACATGTACGCCAAAAGGTTTGGCAACATTTTGGTTGCCTCAGCATTGGACACGGTCTAATGTGTGCAGTGATGTTTCCAGTGATGGCCTTACAGGGCTCCAATTCGGTGTGGCACCATCGGGAATTGTGGGTGCCAATTGGACCAAATATTGGTTCAATGCTATTGAGCGGTATGTTCCTATTGGCTGCTTGCATGTGCCTGCCCAGCATACGATTAATACGACGCTATGGTTATACACCGCTGGTTGCCCTCAATTATTTTACGTTGTTTCTCTTCGTGCTGGCACATTTGTATGCCTCGATTTATACACTAGTTCCGGCATATCTGTTGCTCGGATTGACCTTGAGTGGGGCAACGGGCTGTAAGGCGGCGTTGATTGTCCACTATGGAGGCAAGTTGAGTTGCTCCCAGCATGCGAGCTGCGAACAGTCATCGAACGCCACTTCGGATATGTTATTGCAGGAGGAGCACAAAATGTTTTGCAATCGGGATCAAAAGGTACGTCGATTGGCCCGCTGGTTTCGTGCCTCGCAGGATTTGGGTCTCATTGTTGGAGCGCTGCTGGCTTCATTCATGTTATCCTGTGACTTGAATGTATTCGGCAGCACTTGGAACTGTGAGGCGTTGATTGGCAATGACACGAATAACAATTTGAATGGTAATACTAAGCTTGAAGATTTCTACAATCGCAATGAGCATGGCGAAAGGATTTGTGGTGCCGACATGTGTCCACTACGGACCAGCAGTTTGAGTTCAGCCATTTGGTCAAATGATACTCGTTCTATCTATGCTGATTTCATTGATAGTTCTACTCGGAATGGTGGGCAATCTTTACTCTGGTTGTATCTACCATTCTCGTTGGCCTCTCTAATGCTATCGCTATTGGTAATGATGGCTCCCTCACCTCCAGCACAGCCAGCACCATTATCAGCATCAGCGTCTGGCAGACAAGAGCGAGCTCATCTCAAGGATATTGTCTCTCTAACAGCAGACACGGTGCTTTTTGCCGGGCCATTAGCCTACTTTGTAGGCACCGAACAGGCCTATATGTTGGGCGATTTCTTGCGAGCCTTTGTGTCATGCTCTTTGGGCATTGGTATGATAGCCGGAGCTCTGATTGGCATGGGATTAATGCAACTAATTGTATCCTGCACATTGAGTATGCTGTTACGACATGTCAAACGGATTGTAGTGATATGTAAGTTCAAATCTTGATGTAATTTTTCTTTATTTTATATCTTATATATGGATTTTGTATGTTTTTGCAGTGGCCGGTTTCTTTTTCCATTCCTGCCTTCTGTTGGCCCTGTCCAGCTGGAAACCATCAAGTGATGATAGTGCTCTTTTCTATGTGATAGCGGCCTCGTGGGGCGCCTGCAATGGAATGTGGGAAACACTCTTGCTTTCCCTGGTCACACTGAATCATGCCAATCAAGTGGCCGAAATTTCTGCCCCCTTACAGGCACTGCGTTTCCTTGGTCTGGGCGTAACATTCGCAGCCCATGGTTTTCTATGCGAATCATTGAAAATTATTGCTCTTGTTGTGCTGCTAGTGATTAGTGTGCCGCCGTATGCCATGCTGGAGACTCGTCTGGAGGCACAGCGCAAGGCAACGCTTATAAGCTTATGACGCAGCTTCTTCAGCTAGTCGCGACAGATGCGACGGGACAATGTGGCACGCACACATACCATGTGAGATTAGCTGCAAGCTGAAAACAATGATCACCACAGTCACCGTCGAACCATGGAACCAAACAGCAATCTTCCATCATCATCATCACCATCTTCATCTGTCATCGTCGTCCGTATTGAGAGAAAGAGGAAACTGCAACTGGAGTTTAGTATATCTACGTCAAGTCTGCATTGTGAGGCTGAGGCTACCCTGAGAACAAAGAGAAAGCGGATACAGTCATAGTTAGGATCAGATAGAGAATTATAGTGGACGGTTTGCTTTCCATCGAAATTCATTATTTCTGTCCAAGAAAGAGCCAAAAAACAAACCCCAATTATTTTTGAATGTTTACATTTACAAAAACAAATCATCGAAATCTATAAATTGGCATGGCAAGGCGTCTTAAATTCGAAAGAAACAAAAGATTTCAATAACTAGTTTCTATTGACCATCGCAAAATTGTTGACATTTCGAGTATTATGCCAGAAAAAAGTAAATAGAGCAACGCAATCGCAAAATAAAATCAAAAGTCCTGTCTCACAACTCCCCATAAATTACCCCCAAACATATGAATTTGTATGTACATACATCCATATGTTTGTATGTATGTATGTATGCTTAGTGTAGTTTAGGCGTAACTTTAGCATTTACCAGTGCCAATAATGTTGTTCCATGTCTAGAAAAACTAACTATCCAACCATTCTACTATACTAAAACCCTCTAAATGAATATCTTTATGTATGAGTGTATCTACTATATGTTTGAGTATGTATGTATGTATATGTTTGTAGTCTATTTTCATGACTAGAAAGATCTTAAAACACAAAGGATTCTGCCAAAGGGCCTTAGCTTAAGAAGTAAACTAACTACATGGGTTTAAGCAACAAAAACATTTGTGCCATCAGCATATTTTTACATATGTATATACATTCTGGGAATTCTTCCAATTTCTAAAGTTCAAGAAAATATTTTTTACAAACCAAATTTTAATTTACCAAGAAAGAAAGCAGACACAGCAGATCTAGGCACAAATTTCTCCTAAAGGCAGTCGAAAAATAAAAAAATATTCAAAAACTGTAACATTCTTTGCATTTTTTTTCAAGACACAAATTATCCTAAAACTATGCAACACATATGTATATATTTATGTAGACGATCAAATGAATTCTTCTCTTCTCTTGTCAATTTCTTTTCATTATCTTCTCCCGAATGTATGTATATATGCTCTAACATATACATAATTCATTAGAGTAAAAAATTGTTATGATCACCAGGTGAAATCATAATGTTAACATTTTATAATTAAAAAAAAAAACAGAGAAATAAACAAGTAAAATGAATATTAACTTGTAGTAAACAAATTTTTTAAAATTTTGTTAATAAACTTTATATGGGATGGTATTAATATTTTTCCAGACTTTCTCTGGTTAAAATAAAACAAATTAAAAATATAAAATATTCCAGATCTAAAGAAGTCAAATTGCAGTGATAAATAAAAAAGAAAAACCGAATAACAAAAATAACTATTAAATATATAAATAATTGTTCATATGTTCGTATATAGTATATGTATGTATCTCAAAGACAACTTGTTAAATTCATGGAATGTTTTATGTGTACTTATATATGTATATGACGGATCAGAACTAATAAAGATTCCAAATAATATTGAATTACAGAATGTGTTTTAAACTTTACATACATATGTATGTACTGAGTATAGTATTTTCTTTTTGTTTTGAAAATTAAAATATAAAGATATGTTTAAAGACTTGTCAAATTGGGTTTATTCTTAAAATATAACTTATTAAGATCGGTTAAAAATTTAACAATATATAGTCTGACAAAAATTGGTAAATTGACTAAAAAATTGATGGAATTCTGCGACTTCTTATAAATAATAATTAATTCCATAATTATTTTATGTTTTTGTTATTGCACAAGTTGGGGTTTTCGGTTGGAAGAGTCACAATTCCAATTTTTCGCCCCATTGTGCGCAGCTGTTATTCGCAGCCAGTGTGGCCAGAGTTCCGCCAATATACTGAACGAAAGTTGTAATCCGAGGAGGTTAGAGAGCAAAAAAAAAGCTAAAACGGCTGAGTTAAACCATCGATGACAGCAACTGAGAGAAGAAAAAAAAAAACAACGACATACTCATCACACAAACAAACCGTTGCAGAAGTTGGAATTACAATCCAAGTTAAGCCAGGGTCAGATCAATCGATTTGGACCCAAGAGCAAGCGTCAGATAGAGTCAGTTTCGATCGAAGTGGAGAAAGAGAAGTGAGAAATAAAGACTGCGAAACTGCAAACTGAAACCTATTGTCGCTGCCGTCACCCCACCTTGGAGCTGGATGGGCGCGCTAACTAAAAATAGAAACAACAACAAGTAAAGCAAATAGCCCAAAAGCCTGTACTATTAACGGATAGCTGTGTTAGCTGTGTTGTAAGCTTCGCCAATGTTAGCCATGGATACCCCATCATCCATCGATCAGGAGATCGATACACTCAGCGATGGCATTGGCTCAGCAATGCCTGGAACTGGAACTGGGACCGGTAACGTACCCATGGCAGAGAAATCTACATTGGACATTGTGAGGCAACGCTTCAAGGAGGATGAGATTGTTCACTACGTAAGCAGGCAATTGATAGTAATACGTGGATACGTGGAGGGCGTTGAGAGATATCAACAGTGTGATATCAAAACGACGGCTCTCTGAACTAAGAACGATATTTGTATACATATGTACATATATGTATTAGTGTGTGCACTAACACTGCCCAACAAGATTCCCATCATCACCCAAAGCCACCACTTACAACTTTTCAATCAAAAATCTACTTATAAGCTATCCGTTCAATCGAACACCGAAACGTTTTGGAACGTTTCATTGAATTTTAATACATTTTGCCTACAGTTAACCCAGCCCTTTTAGTCATTACTTTATTTATTAAATTCTAAATAATTTGTATTTCTGTTATTATACACTCCTAGATATTTGAGGCGTATCAAATTCAGGGACAGGAATATTTAGATCGTCTGCTGGCCTTGGTCTCTTCGGAATCGGGTGGCACATATGCCATTATTGCGTTCTCCTATTTACGCACCCCTCTGACTACTGTCAATGAATTGATTATTAACAAAGTTTTTGCTTTAAACGAGAGTTTCCAACTTCGTCAGGGTGAGTAGGTGAATAATATTTCCAGGTACATGTTGGAATTAAATATGATTCTTCTTTTATGTGTGTGTTCGCAGGAGATGGGAAGGGCTCAATTACGACAATGCAATTTGATCTATCTACCGCTGAAGATAGACCTATTAAATATTATTATTACCCACTGAAATCGCAAGAGTACGAAGAGTTTGTGGCAAAGGTGATATCGTGTAAGAATTCCATGTATAAATGTGATCCAGAGGCGGTCCTTAACTTTAGTTGGCTCAATGACTATCGTCAAATTGGCGAAGTGAAACAGGAATTAAAGAAACGTGAGGCAGAGTACATTGTTTATAAGGACATTATGTAAGTAGGGGGACACCCATTCCATCCGCTCATTTTCACCTTTCTATCTCTCTGTGTCTAGTATCTATTGTGCGACATGGAATGTGAACAATAAACCTTGCTGTGATAGCAACAGTCCGCTACGCTCTTGGTTAGCATGCAGCGAAAAATCGCCCGACATTTATGCAATTGGCATACAAGAGCTGGACACGCCTACCAAGGCCATGCTGAATTCCACTCAATTGCAGGCCACTGTCGAGCAGTGGACGTAAGTTGTCAGCTACTAATGATTATACTTGCATTATGAGTTGTCGCTCTCTCTCTTTTTTTGTCAGCCAAAAGATAGTGGAAAGCTTACATCCCGGCGTGGAGTATGAAGTACTACGTTCAGTTCGCCTGGTAGGCATCATGCTGATCGTTATCGTGCGTAAACAACTACGGCAGCATATTCTGCGTTGTCAACTCAATTCGGTGGCTCGTGGTGTTCTCAATACATTAGGCAACAAGGGCGGCGTGGCCATTAGTCTGCAGTTGCATGAGGGCAACATTTGTTTTGTCAACTCACATTTAGCAGCGCACATGGGATATGTAGATGAACGTAATAAGGACTATAATGCAATTGTTGAGGGCATGCGATTCGATGACCGGCGCACCATTAGTGACCATGAGTATGTGAAGAGACTCATATAAGTTATTGGTCTCCTTTTCAATATATTTCATTTTTGTTGTTTATTGCAGCCATATCTTTTGGCTGGGTGATCTGAATTATCGTATACAAGAGCCGCCCGGTCAACAGCGGCCAGGACCCTTGACAGATGCTCAAACGTACGAGCTTTTGCTACAGTACGATCAGTTGGGTCAGGAGATGCGTAAAGGCAGATGTTTCGATGGCTATACAGAAGGAGAGATCAAATTCCGGCCCACCTATAAGTATGACCCGGGTACGGATAACTATGACAGCAGTGAGAAGCAACGAGCTCCCGCATACTGTGATCGTGTGCTATGGAAGGGTACACGAATCGAGCAATTGGCGTACGATAGCATCATGGAGATCCGACAGAGCGATCACAAGCCGGTCTATGCCATATTTCGAGCCAAAATTAAAAAGCGCGACGAGATCAAGTATAAAAAGGTACAGGAAGAGGTCCTCAAGGCCGTCGATAAAAGGGAAAATGATAATCAGCCGCAGATTACCGTGGAGACAGTGAGCATCGATTTTGGACGTGTACGTTTCAATGAGCCGAGCATGCAGGACTTTAATGTGTATAACAATTGTCCGCTGCCCGTTGATTTTCGCTTTAAAGAGAAAGACATGCACGATATTTGCGAAAAGTATCTGCAAGTCGATCCGCGTCAGGACAGTTTAATGATTGACTCCGCACGCAGTATACGAATAAAGCTACTCGTGGATGTCCGCACGGTGGGTAGTTTGCTCAAGAAGATACGCACTAGCGACAACTTTGATATACTCATACTGCATGTGGAGAATGGTCGGGATATATTTATAACAGTGACGGGCGACTATCAGCCCAGCTGTTTCGGCCTATCCATGGAGACAATGTGTCGAACGAATCGGCCGCTTAGCGAGTATACTCAGGAACAAATCAAGCATTTGGTAAGTGCCTGAAATTGCCTTCCCCGCACGATATTTCTTAATTTTTATCTTTTCCAGATGAGGGACGAGTCCCCAGAGTATCAGGTTACCATGCCTAGAGAATTCTTTCTGCTCATTGATTATCTCCATAGGCAGGGCTCTAATCTCGAGGGTTGTTTCAATGCGCACGACTCACGTTATTCCCTGGGCGGTCATTTCAATGCAGTGCGTGACTGGCTGGACACCTGGTCGAACGAAGAATTCCGTATGTTGATATCCCATTTAATTTCATTTCCCCTCAGTCTTCTTGTCACTTTAAAACTTGTATTCTTAGCTGGCAATGTTCAGACTGCCGCCCAGGCCCTGATGCTACTGCTGGAGTTGCCGGAACAGTCGTTACTCGAACCCTTCGTAGAGGATCTTCTGGCCAGCTCAAGCAAATCAAAGGCCATGGACTATATTGCTTTATTGAGTGCGCCAAAGCGCAATGTCTTTATGCATTTATGCATGTTTCTACGTGAGGGCATTCTGTGCCAATATTATGATCTTCAGCAAGTTGGTAAGTGAAAAGCATAAAATAAAACTTATTCATATACATTTGTTTCAACATTTCAATCTAATTTAGCCCTCATCTTTGGTCGAATACTACTCCGTGGCAGTAGCAGTAGTGCCCGAATGGATTATAATAGCCGCTGCATACAATTCATGCGATTCTTTATTGATAGCGATATCTCTGACTCGGCATTGGGAAATGGTCATGCTGGAGGCAGTGGACCAGGCAACTTACAGGCCAAATCGTCAACATCAGCAGCATTTTCATCATCACAGTCCCGATAATTATTATAAATTCCACTGTATTTAAGTCTATTGTTGTTTAGTCGTAAATTAACTTATTTTTCTTGTAATTTATGTGTTTGTTTGCTACAATTTACCCTATTATTCTGCTTTCCCCTTAATATCGATCCACAAGACATATGTACATGTATGTATGTATGTATTACTTAATGCGTAGCTATGTCCGTTGTTTAGTTTGTATTGATTTTATGTATTAAGACAGTCCAACTGCAATCATCTCTTAAACTAAAACAATAATACCCACCATAATAACACCCAATCAGCGTATTCGCCATACTTAACCATCACGATTCACAGTTATAAAATTAAGCACTATATAATCAAATTGAGACCTACCTACCCATATATACACAGGTTCAAAAACTATTTAATAAGCACTTATAAAATCAGATTGCATCCTGCATATGGACAATTGTTGATACTATATAAAACTCGCATATTTCAGCAAATAACGCTATCAATGGTAATATGCGAAATATGAACTTTCATTGAATTTATATCTTTCTGTTTCATTTATTTGTATATTATGTAAATAGAGTTAAATAAAAGTGTACAAAACTAGCTTGTGGGTAAAGCAATAAATCAATATACGTATATATTCATTATATCAATTAAGTTCAATCAGCAATTCTAAACAACGATGCAAATGGAGAGATATTGTTGTTGGTTTCATTGGATAATAATAAACATAATATTACAAGAATTAAATCTAGAAAACCTTGAAACGAAATATTTACTACACTTTAACAGACACATTTGATTTAGAATTGGGCCCACAGTTTTAAAATCAAATCAACATTTATAGGCTTTAAATTTTATTGTGGTTTTAAATTATTTATTCTTGTTTCTACATGATATTCATGTAATTTATATGATCTTTATCTAATTTCAAGTGCACAAAATATTATTAAATACATCAATAATCATAATCATCAATGTGATTGGTAGACAAAACATACACACACATACATATGTACATCCATACAGTCATTGTATATAATTTGTTATATATACATTTGAGGGTTAATACATCCAAATATAGATATCTAAAAAAAAAGCCTTTACGATTAGAATTAAAACTGAACAATGGAAATTTGGTGCGGACGCATTTTGCAAACAGACACAAACAAATGACATTCGAATTGTCGTCAGTCGAATGGTTGTAAATTACAACTTGTGATCATTTTAGAATTTTTTAGCTTTTTTTTTTGTGAAAAAAAAACAGCCGTGGGACGATGACGTTTCTGTGGGAATGCTGGACAGCTTGCGATTTGATTTCTTTGCTGAGTGCTAGCTTTTTTGTTGTTTCGCTTTGCTTTGTTTGGTCTTTACAGTTCTTGCTGTTACTGTTTTTGTTTTTGTTGTTGTTGTGTACTTGACTAGATGCTGCGAATGCGGAACAGATTTAGCTTTTCGAGGCAATATGATGAACTTATTCTAAACCCAACATCCAATTGATGCCTTGTACTATAAAGAAAATCAACGGCTGCCAAGCCACAAGCCAACGGATCCAGTCCAATAGACGACCATATAGCACGTGCGGCTTCTCCCATCTGAATTAAAAACAAAAAAACAAAATCGGTTACAAAAGATTAGATTATCACACGAGTTGGACCTTCATGTTAACAGTTAACATTTTACGTACGGATTACGAAACATTTTCTGTAGATCAACCTTCTCCTTGCAGTATGGACATGTCTGCTTTTTGCCCACAATACACCATCCGCGTATGCAAAATTCGTGGAATACATGATTGCATGACAACTTGTAGGTATTCTCAATGACGCCCTCTTCCTTTTCGGACACCAGTAACTGATTACCACACACAGCGCATACATTTTGCTCCAGATGCCGAGTGGGAATGCCCTGAGGTGTATAATACTGGGAGAAGCCATAGAGAAGACATTCACAATAGTTAGTTTGTTCAAAAAAGTACAAAGGATTGAATTTTTTGAATTACACCAATTGCTGCAGCCATTTTATCCGAACAGATTTCTGAAATGTCGCGACCCAATACACCAATGTAGAGTCCATAGAAGCAAAACATTAAACCCACGTCCATCCAGGTATTAGGTGGTTGTGAGAATATATAGTTCATGCCCAGAAATGCAGCCATTATAACCAAATAGCCAACAAGACCCAGACCGTAACTGAGCTTGTAAATGAAATAGAACCATTTGTACACCAGCCTACCGAAGAAAGTAAATGAAGAGTGGGATAGTTATTATTTTATGCTAGTTGGCCATCTTATCGTTCTAACGCTGAGTCACCTGGGCGTTGTGCCTTGAATCGGTTTGCTTATCGCCCTCCGCATTACTAGAGCCGTTATACAGGTGAATATAAGCCAAATCACTATGAAACGCATCCAACCGAAAGTGCATGACATGATCAGTGGAATTAGCCACATGGCCAGCAATGTGACAAAGGAATAGGAGCTGTAGTGGCGTTTTTTCCATTCGACCAAGATTATTTGGGCAATGACTAGAGTGACAAACAGTATCATCACCATTTCAGAGTGCATGGCATCGTGGCCCCTGTGCTTCTCTACCATTATCTGATGTTCGGCCCTACAGAAGATGTAAAATAAGGATCATTCACGATTATAAACTATCAATTAGAATTTACCGCATGCGTTCCTCCGGTGTCATCTCGTCCAGGGACTTGTTAATGGAGAAACAAACCATAATTTTAGTCCGATTCAATCATAATTTGATCCAAATATTCTCTCACCTTATTCAAGTCCACTGGTGCATGGAGATCCATATGCTGTTGATGCATTTTGCCGCTACTGCTGTGGTGGTTACTTCTTGCCACCCCGTACAATTCCAAACGCTTAGGTCTTTCCGGAATTTTGCCAACGTTTTGTGTTAACTTTTGTTGTTGTTGTTATTGTTGTTGTAGGTGTGTTGTACGAAACAAAAAAAAAAAACTAACCAGCGTTGAGAGGAGCTAAATCGGTTTTATGGCTAGAGTGGTCATCATAAAAATCCGCTAGATTGTGTTAAGTAAACAATGATAATGCTAAAATAAGTTTTTATCTTGAAATTATTTGCCGCGCGTGCCTCTTTATTTCTAAATTATAAAATCTCAAAACTGAAGAATCTTTTTCGAAACTATACAAAAGAAGTGAAATAAATAAAATCCGCTAAATGTAGCGGAATTTGCCAGCTGATTTTAAACCAATAACGATGTCGTTATTTTGATCGGAACTTTTTTAAAATCTATCGAAATCCGAACATCTGTGTGGCTACCAACACTGCAACAACAATGGCAAGCGGCAACGGAACGCTGCAAGTGGAGCACTGGGGAAGCCTACGACTAGATGACGATGCCCAACTCACTTCCGACAAATATGTACCGACAACGGCCAAGAAGTCCAAGCTGGAGGAAATACGCCAACAAGGGGAAATTCAACCGGAGGATACTCAGTAAGTTGACTCTCGTACTTACTGCTGGAGCCACCAGGACATAACAATACATTCTCTTTTGCAGTCACATAGTAGAGCTGAAAAGCTCACTAGTCACACAAACCATAGAGGTAATGAAGCAAACAGAGATGCTGCAGTCTCTTATCGACACCTACTCCAATAAAAATGTAAGCAAGAACCTAACATAATACCAATCCTCAAAGATTTCATTTGTCATACGCTCGTTGTAGGGTACATCAAACTATCTGCTAAATCCTTGCCAAATGATACCTGAGGTGGACTTTCCGCCTGAAAATGCGGCCGATTTGGTTGGGAGTCAAAAATTTCAGAAGCCCATTTGGTTCATACCCACTGTGGATACAGCCTACTCACGTGGTGAACCACAGCCCTATCCTGAAATCTCGAGTCTGGTCTGCCGTCAGACCCTGCGAAAGGTTATGTGCGGTATGTTGCGTCTGGCCGGCTTCACCGACTGCTCCGAATCGGCTATTCAGCTATTAACTGACGCCACCGAAGAATTCCTACGAAGCTTTATTGGAGAGTATCGCGAGAGTTACGATATCAATCCGCGCCTGAAAAAATCCACAATGCTGCGTCTACTGCCACTAGAACAGGCATACACCTCTGTAACAGGCACCTCGCTCACCCAAGTGCACAACTACTACAAGCACAGAGTCATGGCACGAAATCGCACCGAAATTGCCGAATTTAATTGTGTTCTCCAGGAGTACGACAAACTAATGAAAGAGAGCCAGAGCAGCATGAGTATGCAAAAGCACAACGAATTCAATGGCAGCGACTACCTCAATATGTTGGACAATAGTACTGGCACGGGCAGTAGCCAAAGCATGGGTCACATTGTGGGCGACATAATGCAGGATCTAAGCGGTAATGGCAATGGACAAGTACAAGGACAGGGACAACAAGGACAAATGCTACGTAGCACTTCCTTGTATGGCCTTCTAGAGAACAGCCAGAGCAGCACTAACGCCACTACCTCCAATCTGACTAATACCAGCAGCAGTGGTGGTGCCACCAACAATAGCTTTCAGCCCAACTTTGAGTCTTAAAACTAAATATAGAATCTATTTAATTAATTTCAATTTTTTTTATTGGATTTTCGTCTCTTCTGGTTTATCTTTGTCTCGTCCCAATTATTTTTAAGTCTCTGTAACGTAAACTCATTTGTGGGCACCACTTCCACCGCCTGAAGCAGCTCTTGTCCTTTTATCTTTTTATTGGATTTGTATTGGAAAAACTTATTCGGATGTGGCTTTCGCTCAGTCCAATGCAGGGTATCTTTTGAATCTAAAATCTCTTGACCGCTAACTGTACAAGCGGCCAAAGCAATGGCATCATTCTCGGTGGAAGCTTCTTCACTTAAGCGGCGTTTTTTAATGATTGGTTTCTTTAAAGGTCCTGTTGGCTCCACAATGTCTGTACTCAAATAGCACTTGGCATTAGATACAAGTTGTACACAGCCTGGTATAGGTATCTCCTCCGTTTGATCGTTGGCCTTGATCTGACAAAACTCAATCTGATTTCGAATAATTTGGCTTAGCTTCTTCCAAAAGTGCGTTTGCATTTCTTCACTGAATTTGAGGTCATGCTCTCCTGCTGCCTCCTCGTGCTCCAAGTGGCGTTCGCTTTTTAATTTGGGTTGCGTGGGGGTTGGTGCGTAGGAACAGTTTCAATAGAAGAGTTCGATTTGGTGTTTGGCTGAAACATGGCATTATTCAGCAGTGTGTGATCAGCAGCCTCTAAGAATTGACGCATTTGTGCTTCATCTTGGGAGTCGGAGTCGCTGTCGCTAGTTTTCATTTTTCTAATTCGAGAATTAAAGAAATGCGGCAATGTTTATGTTTTCCACTGAACGAGTACTAGTGTTGGAGAAAACAATTCTAATTTCAGTGATCAACACTAAATGTAACGGATTGTGAACTGTTGTTGATTTATTTGAAATATTTAAAAAGTTTATTCAATACAAAAAAATTTATTCCGAATACGTTAGTATCACGCCACAGAACTGCACAACCCGCAATTACTGACAGGACACATCTTCATCTCCAAATCCTCACCAACGCGCACTACTGCCGCCATGCCATTCTCCGAATGTGGTGAGATGTGACAATGGTACATCCAATAGCCTGGACTGTCTGTATAAAACCGAATGATTGTATAGCCAAAGGCTGGCACCTGCACCGAGTCCTTAAGGGGACCATGTCCGCGTCGTGGGAGCGGAGTGCGACGATCGATTTCTTCAATCTGACCGACACGCTCCTCACCCAGAGTACCCATGCCCACTACGCGAAAAGTATATCCATGCAGATGAATGGGATGCGGTGTATTCGACTTGCTCGAAATAACAAACTCAACATGCTTATAGGCTGGCACATGGATTACATTAGAGCACTTACAGTGGCGCTGACGGCAATTCAATCCTAGTTCCGCCTGCTGCGAATTGTTACAGAATAGCTGACCAATGCCCAAATTACGTGTCTGAAGCAGGGACATTTTGGGCATGCTAAAGGTAATGTCATCCATCTGAAAACGGAAGCCCTCACCTCGCAGTTCATAGGCATTCATGCTGGTGTAGTATGTCATAGACGGTTGCTGCATCGAATTGGAGTACTTTGAGTTGAGGGAAGCAAGCGATATGCTTTCGGCATTGCCATCTTCTAGCTGATTCAACATAATGCCCGGAGCATCGTAGGCATAGGTGAGGGTTCGTGTGTCGAGGGCTCTGGTATCAGCGTCCTGGTAATGTAACACAGCCTCCTGATGTAACTGGTTCTTGGCACAGAAACTATACCCCTTGATGCGTATCCAGTAATTTGCTACCTCCTGGTTAGCGTGTAATACAAAATCAAATCTTTCAGCACCATGGAACATAATCTTCTGAACAACTACGGGCTCAATGTCATTGCCATCACTTGCAATGACTTCCAAGTCATGGCCATCAATACTTAGGCTAATCGGGCAATTGGAGACCCCATTGAAAATGGCTCGAAAACGATACCGACCACCCCGTATAACTGAGAAATGGGCATACAGAGTCGCCTTGGACTTGTTGTTTTTCTTAAGATTTCGTCCGCGGCCATTCACAAGAATGTTTTCGGCCACACTTTCATCAAAATTATCCACCCAATCCTGGATCATGATAATATGCTCTGAAAGATCAAAATCATAAAGATGTGCATGCGGATTATTCTGAAGCGCCTGGCGTACAATTAGTGGACCGGCTAGGCCATATGCGCGCTGATGATCGGTATGACTGTGCCACCAATTGGTGCCCGCATGGTCTACCTCGAAACGATAACGAAATGCCTGACCCGCTTCAATTGGATATTGAGTCACATGCGGCACTCCATCCATATGTGGTGTCAAGCGCTGGTGCATGCCATGCCAATGGATGGTTGTTGTATCGTGCAAACTGTTAATTACATCCGCCACTATAGTATCACCATAGCAAACCTCAATAGCTTGTCCTGGTAGTTGACCATTGACCACCATTACCTGAGACTCCACACCGTCAGCATATTTGCAGTCGTCGACTTTGGGCTCCATTTCCGCCAGCAAGATGCCATCGATAAATTGCTTGCCATTCAGTTTATATCTGTACTTGGACTGTAAGTAACGCTTGCATGTCTCTGACATTGTGTCGTCATAGTGGACCACCATATAATAATAGCAGGTCATCGGCACCTGATCCGCACAATCTCGTCGGCACGGATGAGGCATGCCCTTGTCAGCGGAACGCCACTGTGAGGATTCACTGCCAGTGCCCACCTCGGGATAAATTTCTTTAATCCTTTCATAGTTGCTCACAATTCGTTTGCCACTTGCATCTAAAAATTGTAATAAGATCCTTAATATTACATCTATTTAACTATAAAAGTACCCAAGTAAAACCGTAGTTGAGCAATAATTTCTAAGAAGCCCACTAAACGGAATAGTTGGATTTGATTCAGATAAACACAGACTATATCCTAATCGGTTAAGATTCAAAATCTTTTCTTACTTCACCTTGTATACCATAGATTTGCACTGTAATGAGGCAACTGAAGGCCATTATAGTTGGCACTAGGCTGGTTTGTAATCGCATAGCTCTATTTGTTGTTGTTATTGTTATTATCCTTTGTGAAATTCTTCTTACGTCTAAATAGTTTACAATGAAAAGGTAAAGGGTAACGGTCTTAAATGCCAAAAAGTAACTGTTCTCGTATTCTCATTGTCAGATAGCTTTTGTAAGCAATTATGCCGCATCTTTCTGATCATCGAAACAGCAATTGGCATGTTGTCTTTTTGTAGTATACAACGCTTAATGGTTAATTGAAGATTGTTGGCAAGACAATCAACTGCCGTCAACAGCAGCAATATTACAATCTTCTTGTGATAGATACATACATACATACATATATCATTTTACTATGTTTAGAAGAAGGAAAGCTTGACGCAAGCGAAAATTGCTCGAATGGGGGGAATACCGTTGGCATATATATTTTACCAACCTTGAAATATTTGCAAATTAATTATTTGTGTATTCAAATTTTCAGTACTATTACCGGGAAAGGAAGCTACAAAAAATGAGTGATTTCAGGGCCTTTTCTAAAATCTAGAACGAATCTACAAAAACAGTTGCAGATTCCTAATGTTGTTTTTAAAATCTATAGATTTCAGTTGTTGTTCATATGAACATGTACATACATATATGTATAAGTATGTATGCATTATCTTTTGATAGGCTACGAAAACCAAAACAAAGAAAAAAATGGTAATTTCGCATTTTAATTTTAACTAGCTTCTAAGCGTTATCAATGTGCTTTTTGGCCCCCTATCCGAGTGTTTGTATTAAATTTTGCTTTCGTTTTCTTTTGGTGTGTACATACATACATACATATGTATATGGCTAAGGTTCATGGGGTAGTATTACCACAATATTGGCAATTGATTTAAAGCAAACGAAAAAATTTCAATTTCCTACATCACATTGTTGATACTGGCATTGCATACCACTACATTACAATTTCGTCATCTCATTTGTTAAATTTTGAGTTTTTAATTTAAATAATTTGTACTTTACAATAATGAAATATTTTGGTAGCAAAAAGGAATTTAGGGATATACTTTTTTTCAGTTTTTTAGTTGATTATGAGAAGCGTATAAACGAAATATAAGTGAACAAATGTATGAGTGTATATAACAATTTGTTTATGGAACCTAGGAGCAGTGTTTTTCGATTATGCAAAAATAATACAGGTAAAAGTGCAACAAAACGTATACATGTATGTATGAGTATGTATGCATGTTCACATCCATGTACAATCTTATACATATATACATTTGAATGTATGTATATGTATATCTATGTACATTAGCCACATACTACGACAAACAAACAAGTTTCAAGGCATTGGAAGGAAAAATTGTGTTAAATTGATGCCGATGGAGTTCATTAGGCGTTTTCTATTGCCCCTGAGCGGACGCAGACGCATACCACTTGAATTTGCAGACAAAAGGAGGAGATTTCACTCCCACCCACAACATTGTAAGTTGCCACCAAGCAAGCCAGTTAGCTGCAGACAGCATGGCAACTCTCTCGATAACGGCTCGATCGAGTTTGTGTTGTTGCTGTTGCTGCTAATATAAATTTCACAACTTAATCAAGCTTATCTTATTTATATGTACACATATGTATAGTTAATCGACGCAAAATGGATACAGTGCACTCTGCAGGGATAGCCGAAATCCATAATGTACCCATGAGTGTAATCAAACGTCCCATTCCATCGGTATTAGATGAAAAGAAAGTGCTTTCGCTTATAGAAACCATTAAGGTGGGTGAACCCATTCCTTATCCATCATTTTTTTTTACAACCTCCCACTCTCATTTTTAACAGCAAGAGGAAACCGAGGATGAGGTGCCACCAATCGACTTGCTTTGGATAACTGGCAGTTCGGGCGGCAACTATTTCTTTAGCTTCGGGGGTTGCCATCGATTTGAGGCGTATAAAAGACTAAATCGGGAAACCATAAAAGCGAAACTGGTTCACTCCACTTTAGGCGATCTGTACCATTACATGGGTTCCAGTGCTCCAAAACATTTGGAGTAGCCTCATATACATTAAGTGTACACAAATATGTGCAATCTTGTTTTTACCTTTATATTTCCTAGTACATAAATATTACAAAATTGAATAGTTATTAAATTGGCTTGACTTTTTTTTAATTACGTTGCTTATGGTCTATTGTTTTGAAATTATGTCTATTGCATATGTTTATAATGTACTTATTCGAAATGGTACAAAGTTCACCAAAGAAAAGGTGAACGTTCGCGTAAAATGCGAAGGCCATTCTGTTGCCAATCTTGTTGCGTTATCCACAGCTCTCGAGCACTCTCCAGCACGGACATAATAGCCGCCCCTTTCCAAGCCACCATGCCCACATCCATGCTCTTAGTAAATACATTGATATCCACACCAGGTGGTATTTGCTTAACAATGCGTTGCTCTAGCCAAGGTACCAGTCCGTTCAATTTTGCCATGCTGCCGACCAAAAGGATGGAACCAAACATTTTTCGTTTTGTATCGTAGCTGGCACAACGTCCGATGGACTGAATAATAGCCTGGTCCAGGGGCACAATCTGACCTTGGCCATTGTGATAAGTGACGGAAACATTGGGACTTGGATTGGATCCAATCGGCGGCGGCAGTTGAGAGTTACTATTTATGCTAGTTTGGCTCATGGTAGTAATAGTGTCATCCTGGTCGACTACAATGAGTTCCTCGTCGTCAGCTGTGACAGGGGCCATTTGGTGAAGTCGCTGCATCGCCTGACCCAAACCGGTAGCGTTCATTATTGGATCGCGGTCCATTGCACGCATTCCATTGTTATTGCCTTTACGACCTGTCTCCCGCAAGAACTGCGCATCGAAGCAATCCTCACAGTCGTATTGCAATTGCGCCGACTGTTGTGTAGCCACATCTTTGGCCTTGCCCGTAATATTCAGCAGTTCAGTGTGAAAGAGGGATAGCGGGGCCATAATGGCCTCGTCGCCAACCTGCAAAGTGTAACGTACCCATTGACCATTCGGACGACGCAATGTAAAATGTTTCTCTTGGGAGCCACAAACACTAACGTTCAAGTGACAGAAGCGCTCCTTTAGGTCCACCAGTACTCGGGCATCTACATAACTATCCTGGACGTTACACTCGCGATAAGGAAAGCCGCACTTACGCAGAAGCATTAACAGCACATGGTCAACATCAGCGCCACCGTAGGGCAAGCGGACACGGGCATCCAGCTGTGAGATTCCATCCTCCACGCATGCAATAGACGTTTTTTGGGCCCCGATGTCAACAACACAACCATGACCCAAACCTGCGCCATAGGTGGCAGCCACGCTGTCCTGGACTAGGAAACATCGCTGAAAGCCCAGGCGCTGTAATAGTAGTGTCATATACTCTCGAAGATGCCGTCGAACGAACACGTCGTTTACCACCAGAACAGCACAATGTGTACCCAAATCACGCAGCGGAATCTTTAGTCGATACTCCAACGCATGCGACCAAATACGTTCCAGGTGTTCTAGGGTAGCCTGCAAAGATCCGCCTGGCTGCTGATGCAAATTTAATTCTCCTCGCTGGATAGGAAAATGAATGTCATAGTCTTGGATATTGGTGGCATTCAGCTGCAGTATTTGCTCATCGTATAGGGCTGTGCCATTGCGATTCTGCCATGATTCTTCAACATCACTGGCTTGGGCTGGAGCCGGAATTTTCTCCGCAACACTGTTTCGATTAAAAAGTGCCAGCTGCTGGGGAGGAGTAGCAACGCGTAAACGATTTTGGTCATCCACTACACAATGTTGCAAGATGCGGGAAACGGCCAGTCTCTGCTCCTCGAACTCCACCTGCAGCTGAGCATTGAGTTTATCTAGCGGCGGAAGCAGAGGATCATGATGCGGCTGGGGCGACGACGAGCAAACGACATTCTTTTGTCGTTTTCGCTTGTAGGCCACTGCATGGAGCAAGGTTAGCGGATTAAGATCTGCAGCACGTCCAATACGCAAGTTCTGTGAACCAGGATGAATAACTATAATCTTAGGGGCCTCCAGGGGCTGCTGCTGGACCTGAGTCTGGATGTTGATGTTCGTAACAGGTGTGCGGACGCTGCTCGTGCTGCTGGCACGCGAACGCCTATGGTAAATAACAGTTTTAAATTAAACATAATTAAATAAGCTAACACCCATTACTTACTGCATTATCCAAGATTTCTTTTAAATAGAGCCGGTTAGCCGAAACCGTAACCGGAATCATTGTTTAGAGGTGAACCGTTGACCGCTGAAACTTTATTGCAATTAATATCGATACACAGGCAAAAGCAATACTCGATAGTCCAACATGCAATTATATATATCTCTAAATCTGAAATATTTCGCAATGTTTTAAAATTATGTTTTGTGAGATCTATCTGATGAATCGAATTTGTATATAAGACTGATATTCACAGTGCACGATTATATACAAAACTATACAAATTCATCGAAGCCAACTAATTACTTTGAATATATTGTGATTTTTTTTCCTGGTGCCCAAATAAATATTCCATTGTTATATATTAATTAATTGTCATATTAAAATCAAGTTTAATCTCATATTTTGTCTTCGACGTGCCGATGATATGACGAATAATGTCATCACTAATTTCCAAGTGGTTCATCACTAATTTTCGCGTATAGAGAAAAATGGCGTCCTTTTAGTATTTTTTTTTTTTTTTGTAAGCATTTTTTGTTGTTGTTCGCCGTGTATGTGAAAATTTCCCGAATATACATTTCCACTTAATTTGAACTAAAGACATTACGTAAATGAACATCATGGCCTTGCCGAGCAATTACAAACAGATTGCTGTGGGTGTTAGTGCACCCGGCACCGGGCCTGGAACGACAACGCCACTGCAAGGCGTTGGCGGCGGTGGTCCCAGCCGGTCTCGTGCGTCTGGTGGTGGCGGCGGCAGTGCCTCCGATCGTAATAAGGATCAGACCCCAATTTTCACGCATAGTAATTACGGCAATCCGGCATTTACTCCCCAAAAAGTGACAAAATCGTCGAGTAGTAAAAACCAAAATGAATCTCGACTACCTAAGCCGCCAAAACCGCCAGAGAAACCTATATTGCCATATATGAGATACTCCAAACGTGTGTGGGACAGTGTTAAGGCACAACATCCGGAGCTTAAACTATGGGAACTGGGCAAAAAGATCGGCGCCATGTGGAAGCAGTTGGGCGAAGACGAAAAATTGGAATTTATCGATGAGTATGAGGCTGAAAAGCTAGAGTACGAAAAGGCGCTAAAGGCGTACCACCAAACGCCAGCTTATCAAGCATACATGTCTGCCAAAAGCAAGGTTAAATCGGATGTCTTAGATATGCATGAGACTCCGTCAAGAGGTGGAGGCAGTAAGTCGCAGCACGAGCGCCGCATTGACATCCAGCCGGCGGAAGACGAAGATGACCAGGATGAAGGGTATACAGCCAAACATATGGCTTATGCGCGCTATTTACGGAATCATCGGCTCATCAACGAGATCTTTTCTGAGGCTGTGGTACCGGATGTGCGGTCGGTGGTAACCACCCAGCGGATGCAAGTGCTTAAGCGGCAGGTTAGCTCTCTGACCATGCATCAGACCAAACTGGAAGCAGAACTGCAACAAATGGAGGAGAAGTTCGAGGCGAAAAAGCAGCGCATGGTAGAGTCTAGTGAAGCGTTCCAAGAGGAGCTAAAAAGGCACTGCAAGCCCGCTGTGGATGAGGAAACATTCCAAAAGATGGTTCATCGCATGTACGAAGACATCAAACGTGATCGCCAGCGTTTAGATGAACAAGGACAAGGCCCTCCACCTGCATCTGCGGCGAATTCGGAGCCCGCCAAAAATCAACCTAGCCAACCAGGGGCCACTCCCGCCTGTCAGCAGGATGCCCCGGTTCCTGTAAAAGAGACACAACCTGCCAGCAAACAAAATCCTACACCCAACGCAACTCCGATTGTCCCAGCTACCGCTGCACCCGTTCCAACGCCCACGCCTATAGTACATCAACATGAGACGGCAAGCAAGACGGATCCGGAGCCGATGGATATTGAACCACCACCCAAGCCTTCGGTTCCACCACCGCCGATAAAGCCAGAGAAACTGGAAATGGCAGCTGCTCTTCCCCTTCAGTCTGCTCCTACGATAGGAATACCAGCGGGAGCAGCCGAAGTATCACCCAAGGATAATGCCTCAAATAAAGTTGCTCCTCATAGTAAGGTAACCACTCCATTGCCTACTCCCACACCACCACCACAACCACTGACGAGCAACGATTTAAATCCGGCCACAACGAATTCGACTCCACCTCTTCCAAATGCAGTTCAGCAGACGACACCATTGCCGCAACAACAACAACAACAACCACAGCAACAGCAGCAGCCGCCGCCGCAGCAGCAACAGCAACAACAGTGTCCACCACCGCCAGGAGTAGCACAAATGCATCCACATCCTGGTCATCCACCTCCGCCGCCTGGTCATCCGCATTTGCCACCACATATGACAGGTCCACATCAGCCACCCCCACCGGGCATGCCACCAGGACTAGCGCCACCACCTCCACCCCATGCTGGCTATGCGAACTATCCATCTCCGGGTGGGCCAACTCGCTCCCCCGTATTACCAGCCTCAATATGGCGGCCATCCCAGCGCTCAGTCCTACTATGCACCATCACCATTTTCTCCCTATCAGCAGCCTTATCACCCACCACCCGGTTCCCATTACATGAATCCTCGTCCGCCACCGCAACACAATGGTAATCCGGGTGTGCATTATGCTGCTGAGCATGCCACAAATCCTCCTCCACCACCACCACAGCAGCAACTGCCGCCGGGCCATAACATGCATGAAACTGGCTCAGGTGGAGGTGGAACAGCAACAGTAAGCGGTGCACCAGCAATCTACGGCCAGCAACCGCCTCTTACGACTGTTGCTGGTGCTGGTCCACCAGCGTCCGCAGGCGAGGGACCAGCCGGAACGGCCCCACCATCAACAGTAGCAGCAGCACCCCAGCAGCAGCAGCTCCTTCCCCATCTAGTGGAAAACATGATGCCGAGAAGCATGAAACAGATTAGGACTAAAACGGGAATAAGGCATCAGCGAATTGAAATGCAAATTAAAGTCTCCCCGCAACCGATCGTCGTACCCCTCCTTGGCTTTTAACTCTAGTTATGGGAATTACATTATATATAAATATATACATTTTCCAATTATATGTGCGTCCCTCGCGTTGTATCATAGCTCATCAACTACCCGATATACCCCTATATCCTATTCAATTTATTAGTTTATTCTTAATTTCCTTATTTTTTTTGACACAGCAGAAAAATGTACTAAGTGAAACTCGATTAATTTTAGGCTTAAAAACCAGATTTTAAGCGATTGTGTATGCACTGTATCTGAAAAGAAAATGTATTATCATTCGAAATATACAGATAACAAAACGTGTTTAATGTTTTTATCTATAAATTAAGAACTTAAAGCGCATCATCGATCAGAAACCGAAAATCTGATATTGTCTCCTGTACTGAGTTTTGGAACAAATATTTTTTAAACAGAGGCTGAAGCCTTTACAAGGATAACCAGTTGGTTTGAGAATCAATTGCCAATCCTGCTGCACGACGAAAGATAATGGCCCCCTAGTTCTTAATGATCCTTACAGATTGGTATCAAAATTAGGTGAGGTCCATCTAACAATGCATAATATTTTCCAAGTCCCAAATTGAACCAAAGGACAAAAAAAACTGCGGAAAGCCACGAAATACTCAGCTCTCCGCAGGACTATCGGGATGTCCTTTGTACCAAAGGTTGTCTTTGATTTTGATGACATTTTCATCTTGATCCTTCAAAGGACTCGTGAAATATTTACAATTTTTCCCTCAGGCAAGGATGTCTATTTCTCTCAACTTCCCAAAAGACAATCCAGGATACATTAGTGTCAGTTGAATCGGGTTAACAAGGACTACAACGTGATAAAGACATCCTGATCTGCCTTGAATTGGCCGAGCTTTGATGACATTTGTTGAGAATTTTTGCATGACATGACATTTGAGGAGAACTTTTGCAAAGCTATTGAAATTCCTTGAATGCAGAGCGAAAGTCCCGATCAGGGAGGACCGGCATTGATATGTCCTGTCGAAATGGGTCAATGTCCTGAGGATGAAATCCTACCAAACGGATAGGGATCTCCATCTGGCCAAAGCACGTCCAAATCGTCTTTTGCTCGTGTCTTAATAATAAATGTAAGTTTAAAAATTTTAAGTGTACAATGTTTAAATAGCAACTAAACGAAAATATTGTAAAAATTTGCTTGAAAAATACAATCTTTTTTTTTTTTTTTTTTTTTTGGTTTTTTCTCTAGAAAAAACAGTTTATTAAGATGGTACTATTGGGGTATGGGAAGGGGATTTTTTTTGTTGTTTTTTTTCCACTTTTTTTTTATATGTATATATGTGTTTTCTTGCTCACGTAAACTATGTTTATATGTATATATATTGAATATTGTATAGTCGTACATAATTTATTAACTCAAATTTTAACTTTTAACTTACAAAATTTCAAAACACAAAAAAATTTGTTGTTGTCTGCCAATTGAAATGTGTATTTTTCCCTAAACATATGAAATGCATGTAATCTAACAAAATCTTATTTCAAATCCACGCCATGCCATATATGTATGTGTATGTATAGTACGTATGAAATCTAGTTTTTGTTTTGGGTTTTAAATATGTATGTCGATTTTGAAAATTGTTTAAGAAGTCAATTGCTGCAATCAGAAGAAACTTACACGCTCACCAAATCGATTTAAATCAATTGGACACTTGGATATAAGGTTTCTGATCGCTGCTGGTTTCAAAGATATGAAAGTGTGGCAAGAGCCAAAGTACGTGAAAGGTGTTTAGCGTGGCAAAAAAAAGGTACAAAACAAAAAGGGGAGGGCAGAAGATGAAAAAACTTAGAAACTAAGATACAGTAATAATAATAGCAATAATTATAAAATATAAAACTAGATTAAATTGTGTTATATCATCTTTCATTCTTAATATGCATTTAAATTTGAATTTTTTCTGTTTGTTTCTGTGAAATAATGAAAGAAGAAGACGAAAACTTTGCAACTTACAATAACGCTGGGTACACGTAGTTAATGATCTGATATATCTAGTTCTAGTTCTGATTCTGTTGTTGTTGTGGATGCGTGTTTTACTGTTTTGGGGTAGGGATTCTTCCAAATAATGAATTAAAATATTAGTGTTATTGGTGCATAATATAATTAATGTTGTTCTTGTTGTTAATGAGCTGCCACTTTAAGCACGTTCACCGCGAATGCGACGGGCCAGTTGAATATCCTTGGGCATAATGGTTACACGCTTAGCATGAATAGCGCATAAATTGGTGTCCTCGAACAAGCCAACCAAATAGGCCTCGGAAGCTTCCTATGTATTTCAAAGGGATAGAAAATGTATGAAGTTATTATGATCCATTTAAATTAACTTATTGTCTTTACTCACCTGAAGTGCTCCAATTGCAGCCGATTGGAAACGCAAATCAGTTTTGAAATCTTGTGCGATTTCACGGACCAAACGCTGGAAGGGCAACTTGCGGATCAGCAACTCAGTGGATTTCTGATAGCGACGAATTTCACGCAAGGCCACAGTGCCGGGGCGATAACGATGGGGCTTCTTAACTCCACCAGTTGATGGGGCCGATTTACGGGCCGCTTTGGTGGCCAATTGTTTACGTGGTGCCTTGCCACCAGTTGATTTACGAGCTGTCTGCTTGGTACGTGCCATCTTTCAATAGATTCTTTACAACGATCAAAGGGAATTCAAAATCTGGGTATTGATGAGAGAATTAAAGTTAGTAAAACTGTTTATATTGCAGCTACTACTATTTATTTAATAGGGGTGTCATGTCCACCCACCTCTAAGAGAGCCCACTAAACCTGATCGAGAGATAAAACATCATTGTAAATATAAACGAAAAACAAACCGAAAAGTACGAAAGAGACGGCCTTATGTATCTGCACATGCATGCACATTACACTAGAAGCCAGTTAGACAGAGACAAAACAAGTAATGATCTCGAAGACTTGAGAGAAGATAGTGCGCACATTGCGCAAGTGAGAGATATTTATTAGCGTCTCGGGTGACTGCAAATTTTTGTATTTACCACCCCTCCCAAAATTCAATGAAAAGGACGCCTAATTGTGCCTGCAGATTTTATATTTATCAACACTATTATCATCAGAAATAAATACGTAGATGCGCAGAATCAAAACAATAAACTGCATTTTTTTTTTTTTTTGGTAGCCCGCGCTACTTTTTCTCACACGATGATGACAAATTGCGTCGTTTCTCAATCTCTATACATATGCGAATATCTGTGTCTATGTGTGCAAATGTGTATGTTTGATTATCAATACAATACAATAAATATCAAAAAACTAATGAGCACGCAATGCAATATTAATACATATCCATCGCTCTCTCTCACTCTCATTGAGAGAAGATACTAGAACAAAACGAGACTTACTGCGCAAGTCAAGCAAAACTCAATTTGATAGTGTGAGTGTGTGTGTCTATGTGGGCCTTTATTTTCATAGGCAAAAATAATAAAAAAAAAAATGAAATGAAAAGCAATGGCGCTTTCTTGAATTTCACAGGCTAAAACAGCACAAGCAATTTACGCGCCTTTTTCTAAAGTTTGCAACACCTTTTGTTATTGTTTAAGTTGCAAGATCCCTGGGCCACCATTTTGAAAAAGTCAAAAAGCAAATAATAACTTAGTTTTAGGCCGAATGCATCGTGTGTGACAAACGAAGTCACCTTCTTCGTGTTTTGTCGTGCATTTAATGCGCGCGTGTGTGTATACATAAAAGCTAACACACAAGAAATCAGTGCTCCACCGGCCGTCCAGCGGAGCCCCAATAATCCAACATCATTCGAAAAACATTTTAAGCACACCTTAAATCGTTCAACTAAACTTTCACTATCGTCTTCTTACCCGAACCAAAACGAAATGCACCTTTACATTTATATATATATATTTTTTTTTGTTTTTCAGAATTTTACACTTACCGATTTGTTAAAGTACACAACTAGTCACTCCGAATAAAACACAATAAACGTCCAGTGCTTTAAAACACAACACCTTCGCTCTGAATTAGAGTTGGAAAACGATTGCGACTATAATTTTAGATTTTACAAAACTATCGATTATTTATTAACAAATATCAATAGTGGTGGGAAAACCATCGTTGTCACTGTCGATGTTTTTGCAGTTTTGGCCCATTTCTGGCACAAATATTCAAAAAGAACTTTATTTGATAATTGATTTTAAGAAGTTGTATTTATTAAGATCTCCAAAAGCGGCTCAGTGCTTCTTATGATTTTCCGTTGTAATGACGGATTATAATAAAATACCACACATATTACAATTAAGATATAAATTCTTGTCACAGAATTTTACTGTTTATTTAGATGCAATTATTTTCGAATAATTTATTTACTGTGTCTTCTTGTCTTCTTTTGCGGACTTTCCTACAGTGGTTTCCTCTTTGAAATGCAAAAATACAAAGGAGAACACGAATACACCAATCATCATGGAAAATGCACTGGTGTAGTATGGGAAAGCGCTTGGTATGAATCGTTCATACTGTGTGTGCTCTAATGGCCGTACCGACACCTGAGTGGTGCTATAGAGATGAGTGTAACCGATGCGATCGTAATCCACTTTGAACTGATAGACGCCATATACATCCGGAATTTTAAATTTGGCCTCATAACTTCCCGTGGAGGTTTGCTTAAGGAAGGTCCGTACGAAAGGATCGATCCGCACGAATTCAAGTTGAATATCGCTGGCCTTGAATGCTTGCCACTTGCCCTCGATCAACTCTTCGATGGCAATAGTGTAGACAACAGGATCGGTGATAGTGTAAGCCTGCTCTGGTGGCAACAATTCGCCCGCTTTATGATGATTAACAGAGGCCACACGCAAACGCCCGCTCTCGCCAAAGACCCACTGGCTTATAGATTCGGATACAGCTCGATTGCCGGTTTGCTTGTGAAAGACACCACTCTGGGCATATTGCACAGCAGTAGTGAATGTTGCGTCCGAGAAAAAGTGCAGAGAACCAGAAAACACAACACGAGCATTATTGCGTGCCTGAAGAGCAGCAATAAGCAGAGTACCGCGACCCACAGCATGAGGGTAATCACTGACGCTGGAGGCTTCTGGATTGTAACTGTAGGCAGTGCTCTCCGCTGTCAGCAGCTTCAGCACAAGGGGATTCTCTTTGTCGGCTATCAAGCCTGTGCCTCTGTATATCAAAGGTGCAGCATCCTTCTGTCGATTTCCCTTCCCGACTATGACATCGGAGTCAATCAAATTACGGGCTGATGTCAAAATGGTTGTGTGGTCGCCTTCATCGCTGTGGTCATAGTGTAGGTGATCAATTACGGCCGCGTTCTCTTCGTCCAGCTCAAAGCCACATTCAGATGCAAATTCCCGCAAAGCATCACCAGATTTCTCACTACCGGCTACCAATACATTTCCTCCGTCATCGACAAATTGGGCTAAGCGTTCAACACTGATATCTCCGCCGAATTCTTCGACACTAGGCGCAAATATTATTACATTTTTGTACAAATATTCACCATAACGAGAGAGTAGTAAACTCGAATCGTCGGCCAATTTGTAAGTCAGCTTGAAACCGCGATCTGAAAATGTAATTAATATTTAAATTTGGAAAAATTTGTCCACGTCAGTGCCAAGATAACCGGCAGGTCGTTAGAAAATAATTCTACCTTGAAGTGATTTAAAGAATATGGAGTGAGTCTCCCTTATTGCTAGGTTATCAAGAAGGACCAGAGTGTTGGCATCTGTCTCAAGCACAGCATTGCAATTATAAATTGCTACAGCTATAATAAATAAAACTTTCCACATTCTTTTTCTTTTCTTCAATGGTGCACTCTAGTGATGACAAAACCCAGTATCGATGATTTGATGCTGCCACTGTCGGTGAAGTTTAGCTATCGATGGTGTGCACAGAATTACTGCTTTTAAAAGGGTTCCAGTCAAAAGAATTCAAAGAATTGTATATTTTTAAAGAATTTAAAGCATCTCATGCCGAGAATATTGGAGAAATTAAAAACTGGACATATTCCTAATATCAATGAATTTCACAAAGTATTGAATATTCACTTAAAATCGAAGTGGCTTGGAAATTGTTTGTTTGGTAATATACCATAAAAAACACACAAGTTAGTTAAATATTCGTGTGTAATTCATATGTACTAGAAATATTTCCTAAAATAATATTAAATGAAATCCGTAAAAATTTTGGAATAGGAGCGATTGATAAATTTATCGAACTATCGAATTAGTGTACAGTCGTCACAATAAAATTGTTGTAGATATAAAAAAAATTGTTGTTTCGCGGCAAAAAAGAAAGAGAGTGACAAGCAAACTTTGAACGCTAGCGCGTCGACTTCAAATTCGAAAAATTTGGCCCAAATAATTAAGCAATATGGTTAAGCTAGGAAAAAAAAACTGGCCGAAGAACTAAGCAAAAAGAAACCGGATAGAGGCAGCGAAGAGAAAAACTCGAAAAATGGCGATGACGGCGCTAAGACAGATCTGCCTAAGGAAAAGGACGCGGACTCCAAAATTGATAGTTCATCACTAAAGCGTTCCGGTGAGAGCAAGGGCAAGCAGCGCAAAACTTCCATTGCTAAACGTGGTCACTCGGCCTCCAAGTCCGACTCGGGAAAGGAACAAGAAGAGGAACGCCATCAAGACGATGGTGACAACGAAAGCGACTACTTACCATTAAATGGTAGAAAAGGTTCCAGTTCCATTGAGTCTTCGGGAGACTCCCCACCGTCAAAAAAGCCCCGTAAACAGGCCAAGCCAAAAGCCACATCTACTAAGGTGGCAACGGCAACTGTTGGCAAAGGTGCCTCTAATAAAGTCAACAATAAAAAAAGAAGTCCCGCGTAGTAGCGACTGATGATGAGGATTCCCTTTCAAGTTCGGATGTAGCCGAAGGGGAAGAAGAACCGGAAGCAGAAGATGAAAAGGAATTTGAGGTTTGTCATTAGTTTTCGAAACGAATCAACTAAAGTTTTTAAAGTCAATTGTTCTCTTTTAAAAGGTGGAAGCCATTGTTGGTCATAAGACGATAAAATGCGTCTCGTACTTCTTAGTCCGCTGGAAGGGCTATACCGAAGACTCTGATAGTTGGGAGCCGGAGGACGATTTAAATTGCGATGCCTTGATCGCAGAATTCCGCAAAAAGGTAAACTTTAAGTTTTAACATATAATTCATAACTTATTTTCATATTTCACACACCAAAAGAGTTTGGGTAAAGCCGGCAAGCCCAAAAAATCAATCTTGAGTTCTGCCACGGGTGCCAGTGGCAACGGTCGAGGACGTCCCGTCGGCAGCGCCAAGAGTAAGAGTAAGAGTAAGGTACCAACTGATCCGGAAAAAGAATGGGCAGTAGAGCGCATTGTTGACTTTGTCGACGATGATGAACAGGGTCCATTATATCGAATCCGCTGGAAAGGTTTTGGGGCGAAGGAGGACACCTGGGAGCCGGAATCAAATCTCTCCTGTGAGGGCCTAATAGAGAAATTCAAAAAGAGTCTTGTTAATGAACGCAACGTCGACGCTAAAGAACTGCGAGAGTCACCGAAAAAACCAAAAGATTGGTAAATGAAACTATCCCACGTTCCAATCTTCATAATCGTATCGAACGTTCTTCCAAACGGGCTGCTGCTAAAAATCGGTAAGTGAGAAGCCGGTGAGAAGGTCGGTATATCCGAAATCATAGATTAGAAAAATTGTCACTAAAATTCATATACTCAATGTGGATCTACATTTTGACAAAAACGATAGTGAAACATGATTATGAGGTATTTTGTCATATTTTGTGTACATGCTTCTATCATACATACATATACATATACATATGTATGTATGCACGATACATACTTACCCTAAATTGTGAATTCGTTGCATTTAAAATAACATGAATTCGATAAAGATAACTACATGTACATATCTTAATACTATTGACATCTCTTTCAATTCTCAGCGTCTTCTATGGGGAAGAGTAATTTGATGACCGCGCAAATAATTGACGACTGGATAAATCAAGGATGATGCCTTTGAGCGAAAAAAAA
Source organism: Drosophila equinoxialis (assembly GCA_018150345.1). Classification (NCBI taxonomy): domain Eukaryota; kingdom Metazoa; phylum Arthropoda; class Insecta; order Diptera; family Drosophilidae; genus Drosophila; species Drosophila equinoxialis. Next base: position 817,301 of record JAECWI010000238.1, on the reverse strand, counting down.
AAAAACGAAACACTTTTAAATATACACATGTAGATGTTAGGATCTAGGTTACAACATGCGAACTCTGGCTTCGCTAAGGAAATAATCTATAATTTGTATATTTTAAGATCCCACATAAAATCTAATCAGCAAACTCCCAACCATTTCTATTCATTGACATACATATATATGTATAGAAAATTTATAAAATTCAGTTAAGTTCACCTTAATTTCTAAATTTTATCGTTTATTTTTGTTCTTTTTGTTTTCATACCCTTGCAAAAATGGTATATTTATTTTGGTCAGAAGTGTGCAACGCACAGAAAGGAGCATCTCCGACCATATAAAGTATATATGTATATTCACGACGAGACTAGTTAAATAGCCATGTCCGTCCGTCTGGATCAGCGCAAACTCCTTTGCCGTAAGAGCTACAGGGCTGAAATTTTGCATGTAGGATTGTACATTGTGCACAGGTTGTATATCGGATTCAACCGGAACGGACCATACAAACGGCAAAGTCGCGAGTTTCAGTCAGTGAGTTTGTGTCAAATTCATATAGCTCCCATAGGAACGACCGGTGGAAAACAGTTACTTTGATCAATAACTGCGTTATTTCTTAAGCTAAGATTGTAGCCATTTTAGAAAAAACGTTTTTCCACTTTGATAGCTATGGGTAAGGAAAGAGTTACCAAAAAAGATGCAAGGGTGTACAGACTTTAACGCGGTCGGAGTTAGCCCCGGACCTCTGTTTTTTTTTTTTTTTTTTTTTTTTTTTTTTTAATTTTTCTTCTATTAATTCTATTGGATATTGTGTTTTTTTTTTAAATATAGATATAACTTATAGTTAAAATTAATTATATGTACCTAATTCCATTAAAGAAATACCATTAGGATTTCTCTTTCCCTTTTTTTTTAATTATTTGCAAAAATAAAGTACTTGCTGAAGATAAGCTTATGCTCTTCAAAACTTTATAAAAATCCAATGATTAGTTTTTTTAAGAACAATAAAGGAATACTGATAGTTACGCTAGTTATTTATAAAAAATAATTCGTATGTCTTCTATTTTGTTTTTCGCCTTTATCGAATTGAAACAGAATTATTTGTTTTAGTTAAAGTAAAATAATTAATGATTAAAATTTAAACCTGTGTTCGCCTGCAGGACTCTAGTGAACATACAAATATTTTTTCTTAAGATATTCGATATGTATGATATGTATGCTTCAATCGTGTATTTGTAATTGAAATCGGAAAAAGATTATAAAAACTTTGCAATTTCAAAATTGCTGCACACACTTTCTTCCATTTGTAATCCCTTTGTGTATATTTGTTGCAATGGATATGCAATAATAAATGTTCCCAAACATGTACATGAATATAAATAAAATTGTAAGCAAACAAAAGAAATTGTGGTTTTTGTATATTGTAAGCTTCAAAAATTTGAATTTGGACTAATATTTATTCAAGTTTCAATTCGCAAAAATTTTTCGTTAACAATCAAATGAGTTTTCAACTTATAACGGTTTCCAATTCTTTATATCACAATATGACATTTTTAACACTGGTAACAACACCACTGTAATCAGCTGTTGCCGTGACGCAGCCCTTGACTGTATTAGTTCGGGTTGGCGAAAACGTGACAATGGTAAATAAAAATCAAAACAATTTTTGTGTACCTTTATTATCATTATTTTCTAATGTTTTTTTACACTCAATGTGCAGACAAATCTACGCAAAGAATTGGAAAAATGCAAGCATCCAAATAGCCGGAAAACCAAGGCCCTGGGTAAAAAGGCTAGACGTCAAAACAACAAGCATAAATCTAGACTTGGTCATGCCATCAAAAGCAACCTCATGGGCGAGAAGTTAGGTTGGTTCATGAATCACATTGAAGAAGGGCGCACAGCTCCGTTAAGTCCAATTGAGTTTGAGAACTTAATTGATCTCTATCTCAAGCGGTTCGATGAGGAGTTAGAACAGATTGCTCTTAAGCAATCAATTGGAAAACATCGCGCAAACCAGCATGCTTCACGCAAGGATGTGATCACCATTACCCTAGAAAAGGAGCGGAATGAATATCAAAGCGGTGGAATGGGTAGCATATACAAGTTTAAAGACAGGATTAGTTTTAATTCTTATATTTCTTTTAGAACTATTAAACCTTTGCGATGCAGGCAAATTCAAAACATTGCTGGATTGGGATGGTAGTGCTCTGAGTGTGCAACATTTAAAATTGGATTTGGTTTCTCACAAAATGTTGCAGAGGTTGAAAAATGATGGCAATGAGCCTGTTGCAGCCTCTAGCAGTAAGTCTGAGCAAATGGAAACGTAAAATAGTTAACATTCTTAATACAAATACAAATACATACTTTAAAAAAACATACGCTATTGTTTTGTAAAAATTATGAAAAACAATTTAAATTTCTGGAAATAATTGAAGTCGTCCGTTAGTAATACGCACGCTTACCAACACTCGTTCTTGAAATTTAGCCCATACTTTTTAGGTGGCTTGTCGGTTTTCAGTGGCGCCCTCTACTACATGGCGACATGTTTTACATAATGACAACCCTGTCGCCTGGCCGCCAAGCAAGCAATAATTTTCGAAACTAACAATTGTTTTTCTTTTTTCGAAAACAAGGGAGAGAAAGTATAAACTGTCAATAAATATAAGAATTCAAGTGGAATTTAGTTGTAATGGATTCCCTACGAAATCATACAGTGGGCAGCAGCAATAATAACAACATTGAGTCGCCGCAACAACAACAATCAGATCCAGGACTTGTTCAAGCCATGGGCTATGTGCGGGAATTTAGAATTCAAGCGGCAGCTTTTCAATTATTGAAATCGGAGGAATCTCTAGTGCTTTTGCAACGCAGCATTGCTTTGCTGGGAACCACGGTGCAACCACACTATTATGCCCCCGGGTCAGACAATGTGGAATTGTCCAAATTTTTTGTGGATTTGCATGCCCTAATGGCTGCTTTGGATGGTGATGGAGACAATGATACTCTGTGGGCATGCGTGACTCTAGTGCAACATTGCAGCCGAAATTTGGAAGCTCGTTTGGCAATAGTGGAGAAATATTGTTTTGTGCCGCTTCTTAGTCTGTTGCTGAAACGTACAAAACGTCAGGAGCGAGTGCATCGCCTGTTAGTCTTATTGCAGGATCTCACTTATGGTATACGGATTGACTGGGAGGAGCCGTATTTGGTACAGCTGCTTGAGCATTTGGTCGATATTATACACAATGTAGATGGCGATGAGGGTAATCCGACTTCCATTGCCTCCGATGCTGGAGAAGTTGATGCCCAGGCTCTGTTGGCAGTATCCATATTGGTGAATTTGTGCTATAAAAATTTTGTGGTTCTTTTCCTTTTCCTACGTACGGTGAATGTATCTAGCTTTTGTAAACGCATTCAGAATTTTGGATTGCTGGCTTACAAGATGCTCATCATTCTGTCGGAGGATGTGCATCCCTTTGAAGAGCGCGAGCTGCACACGTTTCTATTAATGGCATTTGCCGGCATCGAAGACTGTCTCAGGCAATGGAATGTGGCCCAATTGAGGCATATTGTGGACTTCCTTTTGGACTCTCGAAGTCATGCGGGTTTGCATAGGGCAATGCTTTGCCATACACACTACTGTGCGAATGTGGAAAAGCTGCTAGAAGTGAGTAAGTTACAGATTAATCCATATTCCACTTCCTAATTTATTTCTTATCCTTATTTCGGTTCATAGGCCATCGACTCACCTCGCTCCATGAACGATTCCCATGACGAGCTACGCAAACATCAACAAATCTGTTTAGATCTCACTTTTCAGCTTATACGCTATATTCTCGACCTATCCAATGAACCTGGCAATGATGTAATTAGTCTGGATGCCATTACCAAACGCCTCTATGAGGTTCTTAGCAACTGGCTAGAGTTCGATCTGTGTAGCGTGGCGGCCTTAGAGCTGCTTACCACAATGTTGCGCTGCAGTAAACGGACTTCTGTGGCTCGGCTCATAGCTAGTAATCCGGGTAGTGTGGTCAATATGGTGGCAAAAGCAGAACGGCCAGAAACAAAACCCGCTCAGGTGACAGCAATTCTGCAATTGCTTTTAGTTCTTCTCGGCGTGTCAGAGACGGAAAAATTGGTTCTTTCTAAGATTTCGGAATCGTATTTTGATAAAATTCTTGCCGGTCCGCTGGCACTATTGCCCCAACAATTAAACAGCCAATCTCTGAGCCAACCAGAAGTTGAAAAGTCCATATTTTGCCTGCTGCTGCTCATTAACTTTGCAAGCATTGCCAAAAAGGCATATTTTGAAAAATGCAGCTCCCTACTCGAGATGCCACAGATGCAATATGTTTTGGCCAGAGCCATGCACAGTGGCAATGAGCATTTGGTTGCTGCTTTCTTGCAAATTGCACAATTCCAACTTTTCCCGAGGCCAGCCGTAGCCAAGGTAAGTTCACATATCCCATAATACTTTTGATTACTAATCATTTACTTTCATCTCATTGGGCAGCATGTGGCTACTATTAGTAGTGACCATAAACGAATGAATGCTTCAAACTGTAACGATCAAGCTGAGCAATGGCGCAATCTAAGTTCCATTCTTAAGGGTCATCGCTCTTTAATTGACAAAGAGTTGACGGAGCGGGTGAATGCATTGATTGGTAGCATCGATAGTTCATTAAAGCATAACAAACTACAGTCGGCTCCCGTTTCTCAAGTGATTGAGTTATATAATCATCGCATTAATAGCCTTCACACAGGAATGGTGGACCTACAGCAGCGCCTGGATCAGGCCAGTTCTCAGTTAAATGGCAGCATACAATTGGTTAATGTACAAAATGCGGAACTAAAACAATTTCAGACTAAGAATTTTGAATTGATTGTTAGCCAAGAAAGGTGAGTGGAATATACAGAGAGAGACAAAGACTGTGTATAATGCGTTTAACCCATTCACCACTTTGTGCAGGTTGCAGTCACAGTGCAAGGATCTGCAACAGCAGTCAATCAAATTAAAAAGTAATTTAAAAAATGCTATTAAGCAAATATCCGAAAATGGTTGCCAATTGAAAACTGGCGAACAACTTTTGGCTGCTGAAAAGTCCAAAGTTACCAATTTGCAAAAAGAGTGCAGCGAGCTGAAAGGAAACTTAAATGCCAAGACGGACGAATTAATCAAACTGGAAACGTTGAGCAAAGACAATGTAAGTTTTATTCATTATTGCATCTTCTAATAATCTATTTCATATTGTTGGGATTTTTTTCTTTTAAAGTTTTCACGCATAGATAAGCTTAAGAAATCGGTTGTTGCCTATGAGCAGGATATCACCGAAAAGCTGAAAACTATTGAAGAACGTGAACGAGAATTGAGCAAAACGCAAAAGATACTCGAAGAACAACGAGACTCACGTAAAAAGTCAGAGGATCTGGTTTGTGTCCTAGAGACACAACTGCAGGATAAAAAGCAACAAATCGAACAACTTGAGAATGAACTGAAAGAAACGGAAGATATGCGTAAGACCATCATGAGTCTAATGGAGAGCAAAAGGCCTAAACGCAAGGCTTGATTCCTATTTCGTAATAGTTTATACTATATATATATATTCTTATGTTGTCGGTCAATTTATTCAAGCATTTATAATTTATAAATAAAAATTAATATCAAATATTAGGGTTACTTTAGTATTGCACAAAATCTAACACATTTAGCAGTACTTAAACAATTTCAATTTTTAATGTGATCATTGCTTAGGTACACTTACCAGATCAGAGTTGTGCCTTTAAGCATCACCATTACTTTTTCATGAGCATTGCAAAAACACTGCTAATGAAATTTTTATCATTGCCATTAAAAATAGTAATTGAATTTTTGCAGAAAACTACAAAATCCTTCATATTTCAGCTCTTCGCAGGACTATCGCGGTGTCCTTTGCACCGACTATAGTCTTTGATGTCTCGACTCGTTTAAAAAACATACGAGATATTTGCCTTTTTTTCTCAAACAGAAATGTCCTTTTATCTCAGCTTCCCGAAGGATATTTCAGGATCTGTCCCATCAGTACCAGTCGATGCCGTTGATCAAGGACTACCATCTGAGCAAATGACATCCTGATCGTCCTTGAAACGGCTGAGTACTGACGACATTTGTTTTTTTGCGATTTTTAACCATACAAAAATTCGAGTAATGTTTTTGACAGGATATCGAAAATCCTTGGATGCAGATCGATAGTCCTGATCCTAGAGGATCCAAAAAGGGTAGTTATGTCAAAATCAACCAATGTCCTGCGAAGATATGGTATCGAGAAAACTATCCTTTTTTCGTTTTTTATCTCTAGAATCCACAAATGTTGCCCCAGGATGATAGGATATGGTTTTCCCTAAATTTTTGTTCATTTTCCTAATTATACCCTTGCAGAGGGTATTATAAAATTGGTCAGATGTTTGTAACGCACAGAAGGAGACGTTGCCGACCACATAAAGTATATATATTCTTGATCAGCATGAGAAGCTGAGTCGATATAGCCATGTCCGTCTGTCCGTCCGTCCGTCCGTCCGTCCGTCCGTCCGTCCGTCCGTCCGTCCGTCCGTCCGTCCGTCCGTCCGTCCGTCTGTGCAAATCAACTTCACGCTGGCATCTTAAGAGCTATCGGAATGAAATTTCATATTTGGGCTACTTTTAGTCGGGAGATGATAAAGTATGAAAATCGTAAGGATCGGAGTACTATATCATATAGCTCTAGAACAAAATTTTTTGCAAAAATTGGAGTATCGCCATGAAATTTACCAATTTAATAGAATTTGATATAAAATCTCAGATCCCAAAATTTGAGTTTGATCGGATAAATAGAACACAAGTTACAGTCAATTCAAATCGGTTCTACGTCATCAGCAAATCAAACAGAGCACATGCATACGCACACACAGACGTAGCGCTACACGTATGTATGTATGTGTATGCGTGTTGTGCCTTGCTTAAAAATTTGTAGTAAAAAGAGAAATAATTTGAATGTTTTGTTTGTGTGTTGATGAATTGAGTTGCAAGGAAAGAAATTTCAAAATGTAAAAAAATTATTGCCAAGGACTGCAAGGGTATATAAACTTCGGCATTGCCGAAGTTAGCTTCTTTGATATTTTTTTGTTAATTTTTCCTAATTTTTTTAAAACAATTTTCCCTAAGTTTTGCTCAATTTTTCTTAATTTGTTCTTATTTTTGACTTTTTTATTTTCAATTTGTTTTTTGTACCAGATCTATTTTCAATGTTAGCAAAGTTTTTGTGCTATGTATCATTCGCCTTTCAACGAAGAGATAAATGCCATTTCACTGTTTTATATACATATATATTTTATTGTATATTGCACTAACAATAATTATTAATTATTGTAATAAATGGTTTATGTGCGCACATACAAAAAAATGCCATTACAAAAATTTCCAATATAACCGACAATAAAAAAAAAAATTAAATATAATTTATAATTAATCGCGTGTGTGTGGCGTGGTGGTGTGTATGGGGTATATATGTATATGTATCTATAAATATAAGGTATGTTTTGTATATTTTCATATAAATTTACTAAAAAAATGAATGTTTGCTATGTAATTGATTCTCCATCATTTATCATTATCTTTCATCGTTCACTTTATGCTTAAAGATATCTTCCGATCGATTGATCGCAATGTTGCCTAACAGCGCATTAAAAAAAGGATATCTTAAGGAAAACGAATCACAAATATGTTTTGAATAGAAAGAATTGGAAAAAACTAAAGGGAGAAAGGTCCATTTAAAATGATGTATCTGTATGTACAATGCACCTGGTAAATAATTAAAAAAAAGAAAACAAAACAAAAAAAAAAAAACTAAAACGTGACAAGAAAGATAGTCGGAGCATAAGGAACCATCATCGTAGTCAAAGAGTTGCCAGCACCAAAGTTTACTATTAGTTTCCTTGAAGAAAGTTTGCGTTGTAATTTCTCTCTCTCGCGCTCTCTCTCTCTCTCTCGTTATCTCTCTTATTCTCTGATGATTACGAGCCAAAGTGCTCCTTCTCCTGATCAATAGCGGCAAACTCGTAGCTGCCAAGGCCATCGAATTGCAAGTAGTAATCGTGATGTACCCAAAGGGACTTACGATGGGAGACAGTGAACAGCGTGATGCCCACTTCGCGGCAATAGCTATACATTTTGCCTTCCACATCGACGGACACAGCACTGGTGCACTCATCCAGAATGGCAAATTGTGGCCGATGGTAGAAGAGTCGTGCCATGGCAATGCGTTGCTTTTCACCGCCCGACAGTATATCAATCCAGTCCTCTATGGCATCCAAACCATTCTCACGATGCTCCAGATACGTAAGCTGCACAATTTCCAAATAGTGAATGAGATCGTCATCAGATTTACCCAAACGACGCATATCCTCTCGCGTGTGAGGATAGATTATCTGTCGAAAGAATAAAGAATTCAATTACCATGGAGTTTTATATGCTCAAATTAAGTTTCTGGCTACTTACCTGATCGCGCAAAGTGCCCAATGTCATGTAAGGCCTTTGAGGTATATAGAAGAGTTTGCCTCGCGATGGCTTTGTCACTTTGCCACCCCAGGTGGGCCAAAGTTCACCAAGAATGCGGAATAGCGAAGATTTGCCGCAACCATTTGGTCCACAAACTAGTACATTGGTTCCGGATCTATGCAAAAACGACGATGGTGTAAAGTGACGAAAGTGGCGGAAATGTGTATTCTAACTTACTTTACTTCAAAGGTTAGCTCTTGGAGCAGCACATCGCCATTGGGCGTTACAAGAGGCACCTTCTCGAAACGTATAATGTTGTCCTCAAAGCACATGTCGCCCTTGTTGGGTCCAAAACTATTGGCATTACTACCAGCATTGTTTTGGGCAATGCTATTGCCATTGACCATGGTTCGTTCGTAAGTGCCCTTATTGAGATCGCCAAGAACTTTAATAAGCTCCGTCATACGCGCAGTGAAGCCAGCCAATCTGGACATTTCCCTTCCGGCCAATACCAGACGACCAATGGCTTCTGCCAATTTAACCAGCATCCGGCCATATGTGTAATAAGCCTGTAGACGTTGTCCACTCTGTTCACCAGATAGCAATGGATGATTCTCTGTGAAGAATGGTATAGACACTGCATAGAAACCCACAATCGAAGCGAAATCTAAAGGACAACCAATAATTAATGTCATATGCATATTAAAACATTTATTTTCTTACATTTGCCAATAATGTTGTCAATGATGCCCATGCTAACTCGAAACTCGAGAAATTTACGCAAATGTGAACGCAGTTTGGAGTAGCTGGCTAGCAAGGTAATCTTTTCGCGGACATTGCCTTGATAAAAGGCCACCTCCTCCGAATTGGTTATCAATCTGCTATTCACATAACGGAATTCACCCTCTAGCTTCTGCTCTTCGACAGTCAATCGTCCTGTTGGTCGTCGCAGGCGTGTTAAAAAGACGCCAGCGAATAACAGATATAGCATTAGGATCGAGGGCGTTTTGCCGCCCAGATTGACAGTCAATCGATATACATATATAAATATATCTAGCACCGGTTTGCTGATATTTGAATATAAATCTGTAGCACTCTCACAGAACTTGTCAATATCTGTGGTTAGCAACTGATCGGCATTGGCTATTCTATTATCCAAATTGGACATTTTGTAATAGGTATAACCACTGAAAATATCACACAGAGAGAGGGAGAGTAGTAGGGAGTGAACATTTAGTTTCATCAATTATACTCACTTGAGGTACTGACTGTATAGATGATGAGTTAGATTCGTTCGAAAACGTAGCTTCAGCTCACCAAGACTCCATTTAAGGACATTGGTAACCACGGATATCTGTAGCAGACAACAATAATTATTTAAATTGTTCGAATCAATGATTTTGGGATGTAACACCCACCGCTGGCAAGGCAGTTAGATATTTGAGTAATGCCGTCTTAAATTTCGTTCGATTCATGTGAATAATAGTACTTTCGACCACTGTTGCATTCTGTATCATCCAAATATCGCTAACCGATCGTCCAATGAGGGCGGCGGCCACCAAGAATAGCAGACCCGTTTCAACGCTCCAAAATCCAGGTATAAGTATTGCTGGAATGTTCAAGAATTTTGTCAAGGATTCCAAAAAACAAAATGGATGTTTCAAAACACTTACGTAACAGTTTTCGCAATTGTTTGAAGAACACTGCATTGACATGCGCTTTACTTGATTTCTTCTCCTTCTTGTCGGCAATTGTATATTGGATTTTCTCATCGATGCCCGAGTTCCTAAGGGACAACAAGCAAGGGTTTAATAAACAATCGATTCCAAATGTTTGAGAGTTGAGTCAGTCAATGTTAAGTTCATCTCATCATCCAACAGAGATCCAAGTAAAGAACCGGCGACGCGGCGTTCAAAGTACAAAAATTTAAAAAGCCCGCCAACCATGTCGTCTAGTCGCGCATCCAAATCGATTAGATTTGGCCCCCACCCACCTAATGGAGACTATAGACACACAGGGAGAGAAAGAGACGAAGGCAAAGTACAAAGATCAAAACTTTCTGCACTTATCTGTAGGTGTCGCGTGGTATTATTTTTGTTGCTGTTTCTAATAAAGATGATGACTAGTAATGACTTGCAAATTTGTCAAATTTCATTTGTTGTTTTTTGAAATTCTTAGACCATTCTTGAGATTTATTTATGAATCTTTTACTAAAGAGCAGCACACATAACGTGTTTGGGTCCATAGGTCGCAGAAACTACACATGTATATGTATCAATTCATTTCGTTTGATCGCCAACTGGCTCCAACGGGGGGCTAATCTAAAAATCGATTAGGCCAAAATAACACAAGATGTTTTCTAGAAGACTGATTAAAGAAACTTTCTCCTTTTCTTACAAAAATTAGCTGTTTGCTTAGTGATTATTTTTGCCGGGGTAAAGTACATGAAATTCACTTTTTGTGATTGTCTATATATGTACCTTTTCAGACTGATAAAAAGTCTATTTGATAATGAAATGTGTTATCTGGATAAGAGGCGGAGGCACACGTGGCCACTAGTTAGTTAGAGTTATTAACAATTGTCCAATGTAGTACTAATATTTTTCATACTGCTCAGTCTCACTTAATCTTGTAGCTATAGTTTGGTTATTCGCCAATAAAGGGAGAGAGAGAGAGAGAAAGCAGTTAAATTATGCAGTGTTGCCACCCTCCCATAGATCAACCTTAGGGGTCAGTTAGATTTCGTGCTGCAGGAGAGATCATCTGACATTAAAAAAAAAAAAAAGAAGCTAAATTGTCAAGTGTTGCCACCCTATACATACTTTCCTCTGTTAACCACCTGTTGGTACCTAACTGGATAAATTTGTTACATTTGTAAGTAACCAAGACGTTAAAAATATATCAGACTTTAAGTGGCCCAATTCGAAGGTGAATTTTTAATTAGTTTAACATTTTAATTGCAATTAAGAATTAGCAATTTTGTCTACGGGTCGTTGTGCTGAGCCTAGACCTAAATTGCGTAACAATCGAGCGAAATAAAAAGAAACAAGAAAACGGCGGAGAGAGCAAAAAGTCTCCGAGGTGTACAACAACTGGCCACAGGTAAAAATTTGATGGCAAAGTAAACAAAATTAACATTTATTCTGACCGGTGTGTGAAACGAGCAATTTAAGTCGGTTGTTTGGCAGCGGCTGTCGCCGAGTCAATACACGCTTACACACATCCATACATACATATATACATGCGAATGTACGTGTGGAGAAAGGCTACCGATTAGATGAACAAAACCAAAACAAAGCCCCACTGTGTGTGTGTGTGTGTGTGTGTGTGTGTGTAAAAAGAGAAGTATCTTTCCATTTTGAAGATGTTAAAGCTTTGTTACTGTAATGCGAGAGTCACTCTAACAATTTCCACACTCAATTCTTGATTTGTCCCTCCTTCTCACAGATGGAACCGTACTTTTGGAATAACCCTCGCTCGCTCGCTTCTCTTCTCTTCATTTAGTATGCACAATTTTAGCTATTCATAGATGTCATCAAATTATGACATCCGCTAAATGCACTCAGCCTCCTCCCTCCTCTCGCCCCACCGTCTGAAGCTTTGAGTTGTTAATGAATGCAATTTCTAAGGTAAATAACTACCAACTATACATTTCCAAATCGACTACTCCTCCCACGGGGTTTCGAGGGGTTTTTCTGTTTTTGTTAAATTCCACATTTCATTTCCCCCATCAAGGGGCTGCTGGACTTTTGGACGCGCAGACTTGCATTAACGATGACAACGGCCGATGTCGTTATTTCCACCTTCAGGCACCTCACCGTCTCCGACTTCTGCCCCTCCCGCCCTCTCGTCATCCAGCGGTAGTAGTGGGCCCCAGTGACTAGACAAATAACCAATGAATAAAATGCATAACTAACGCTTCAAAATTACCCTGCATGTATTTACATTTATTTTGCAGAAAATTTGCTCGATAAATTGTTTTTGACTTAATATATATACACTAATTAATTAAATGAAATATTTTTCAGATGTTACATTGACTAAAAAGCAAACTAGTCGAGAGCGAAAACGGAAAATAATTTCGATTCCATCAAATGTATTTGGAATCAGAAACTTATGCCAAGAAATGGATTTGAATTTCAAAACAAAAACCTCTTTAATTGAAAGCATTTGGCTGAACAAATTAATTGTCATACGAAAGTTATAACTATTTAGCATTATCTCAAGCTTAAGTACAAAAAACAAACAATGAACAATGATTGGAATGTAAATTCCGTCACAACAAATTTGTCCATATAGTAGATAAAAAAGTAATACTAGTAAATAAACTGCAAATATTAGCATTCGATATATGAATGTGTGGGATATATAGGAATATTTTAGTTAGACAAAGTTGTCCATTGTCATTTGCCAATACTTTATATATCTTTAGGTTTATTTTGAGCTACAACCAATATGCCAAAAGAGTTCATGAATTTCTAGGGGGATCTGTTACAATATGCAAACGTTGCAAATGCATATTGACGCCACCAACAACAACAACACCTGTGTCCGTTGTGTGTGTAAAGTCCATTTTCAATACATTTCCAAAGTGCAGCAGCCAAAAAAGAAAAAAAAACAAGGGTATAAAAACAAATAAATAATATCGAACCTAATCGAATTGGCGGAAAATGGTAAATACGAAAACTCCTGGGTTTTATCTTAACATTTCATCGAAGTAATCGAACTGATAAGAATTAACAATTTCTATTAATGATTACATCTGAGTATTAGTCCTCACCCCACTCTCTTCCAGTGCCGGATAAGGCCAATCCAAATACATTAAAACTCCCACAACGTTACCGAGTGATCAAAAGTATCTTAATAGCGCTCTAATTGGCAAATGCTTATCCTGGCAGGCCTGTGTCCTCCGTATTGGTCTTACGATTAGATGAACATTCATTTCGGTTGTTGCTAAGTTAATGATTACGAAGTTACTAAGTAATGATTCCTCATATCTGTTTTATTGATTTATATTTTTGTTACCCACCAAAGATAAGTCAAACACTTACGAGAGTGACTGTAATCAATTCAATAAACCAAATGGATTCAACCAAAGGGACGTCCCCACCCCACCTTAATGACCATTTATGGCAATGGGCCCTAGTTGATAAACTAGAGTTAATACAACTAACCCATCTATTCGATTAGATTAAAAGGGTTGAGCTAAAATGCAATTTCCAATTGGGTCGAAAGTTCATAAGCTGTGACAAAGGTGATTTTAATTATACAAAAAAAAAGATATTATTAATAACAATTGACATTGTAAGTACATAATAAACACATTGAACCGCACAAAATAATCTTTTCAATTTGTCACGAAATCAGACAAATTAACAAGAAATTATTATTCTACCCATTGCTAAATCGCGTTTAGGTTAGTAAAAAATGTTTAATTGTAGAAAAATGTACATAGTTTTACTATAATGTAATGATTGCTCATGGCAGGCAAATTTTCAGTGTAAGCCCTATGAAACGATACGTTGGAGGAATCTAGGGATCTGATCTCCATTATAAGAAGACGTGACAAGGACACTTGATCAGTGTGGGAGTCAGCATTACTTAAAAGGTAATGGCTAAATTTCACTACAAACGAACGGGGAATTCTTTGAATATTCACACCCTTCTTCTACGGCCGGAGTGATTCTTATCAAAGTTTCAAGTGATTAAACACAATGTAGCCGCCTTGTTTCGTTATCGCAAAGTTTCTAAGTTTAAACATGAAAATAAAACAAATATATGCCATTTTTTTGAAGCAGTTATCAAGGTTCAATTCAAAGGATCTTGGCCATAAAGGATCTAATGCATAAGATTAGATTGCAATCCATATCCATTGCCATCCATATACCCTATTCATACATATATATATACATATGTAGTTCAAAATGATGGCCTTTCGAATTTTATGTGGCTGTTGAGGAGTTGTTGTTGTTGTTGTTGCGGTTGCATGCAGAAATGTTGAAATGATTAAAGAGGGCGGAAGCTTAACCATAGAGGAATATATTGATATAAAACCCGTTTTGTTTTTAACATCGAGACACAAGTTCCCAAACTGACCTAGTGCGGACATCGTACGATTCCCGCACACACACACACACACACAGAAACACAGACACACACCTGCAACCCGAAACGGAATAAATCATACACAATGTCAACCAATACGTTGTCAGAGGGAGAGAGACAGGGATAGAGTAAGTGAGCGAGTCCAAGATCAAGACCTTTCCCAATGTCTTCCCAGGTCTGGTATACACTGAAGGAGTTGGATTTTTTTTGGAATACACTTACCTCTTTTTGCTTGACAACTTGCCGTAGGCAATTATCCAAAGGGCAGCCGTCATTCCAGCCACGCCAACGATGGCGCTTTGATTGTTGGCCAATTTACTCAGAGCCGGAGCCATTTTCGGGGGGGATCGGGATGTATGGAGGTTGGGAAGTAAATAAAAATCACCAGATACAATGTACGCTCACGTGGGCGTCACTATGTGCGTGTGTGTGTGTGTATTTATGTGATAGAATAAATTATTTGTTTAACTTTGCGATACTAAATTCGTAATATAATATTCATTAATACACATACAACAACATACATATATTACAACAACACAGGGTGCACACATACATATATACACTCGCCCTTAAACACTTGCACATACACACAACCACATACACATTTGAGATTTGTTAACACACACACATTTGCAGGCCAATTTTCGACTGAGAGTTTATTTGAAAAAAATTGTCCTTTTATTTATTTTATTTTTTAGCCTGTCTCATTTTCACACGACTTCAACACGCACGGCGAAAATCAGCGGTTAAAATGAACACAATTTTTTTTTTTCTTGTTTTATGTTTGCCGCGACCCTAGGGATGGAGAAATGATTAATGTCTGGTAACGCTACTATGCAGTAGCAGTGCTGCCAGAGTGCTGGAAAATTTCCATAGTTTAGTATTTTTTGATTTGCGAATTATTAGGTTTTAGCGCCATTTACCAGAATAGCTTTTGCGTTGTACAGCACTGCACTTAACACTTTTCGAATTACCAATGGCAACCAAATCATAACAAATGTTTAAATTTTAGTTAATATTAATTTATTTTTGTTTTTACGTCTCTATTAAATTGTAGTAGCCAAAATTTTCTCAAAAAATCACAGATAAAACACACAACAGATGGATAGCGCCAGGTGAAAAAGAAGGAATTGCTGATTAGTTGAACGGATTTAACAATAACTTGGATTACTTTCTAAATGCTAAACATATACAAATTGATATAGCCAAGCCATGGAGAAGCTGCTGGCAGCGACCATAGAACACGACCTCGAACTACCGACAGATGAGGGAACATCAAGCACATCGATTGGAAACACTGCGATTTGTGCCCGCTCCAGCTTGAGTTCCTCCAGTACTCTGAATTCAAAATCTAGGTTCCACCTGGATGGTCAGCCCATATTAGCGCCATTGGTGAGTAGAGAAAGAGAGAGAAATGGGTATGGCGTATTATTCACTGAAGCATAACCGTTGATGCCCCTCTACCACTCCCATCTAGATGACGGCCAGCAAAGTGAACGAAATGCAGATGGCCCGGCAAATGGCTATGGAAATAGAAGCCAGATTGACAGCAACTGCCGAAGCAGATGCCACGGACGTCGACGACGTCGACGAAGACAACAGCAGCATGGAGGGTCGTCGTAGTTTTCCAAAATTGGAGCAGACCAAGACCTATATTTATGACAGCACACAAAGACGTCCCCAGTCCTTGGCTATAAGGGGAGATGGTAGCTCTAGCTTGCCTATTATCTGTGTGAATCCTCCAACACCGCTGCAGCCTAACCAACAGCTGGATGATGAGGAGCAGGAAGACCAACTGCCTTATCAGCAGATGGAGCAGTTCTCACACCAAAATTTGCCATCACCCCAACGCAAGGTGAACAAAATAACCAATCGCATCTTGCATTTCGAGCGCACTGGTTTGGGTAAAGCAGCTAAGGATCCCACTCTACCAGCTTCTGTGGTGTGGCAAGGACAGGATAAGCGCATCCTAAGATCTAGTACAAGTCCCTCATTGGCTATTGACCAATTGGATAAACAAGTGGATCAATTGGAAGTCAATCAATTGCAGCGCTCACGCTCATTCACCTTAGAGGAACCCTCACAAGTGCTGGTGGAGCATATGCAGCGCCATGCGGCGGCTACTGCTAGTGCATCTCAACCCCCGATTGCTAATTTTCAGCGCGATACCATTGAATCAAAGGCCAAAAAGGTTCAACGTTCCACATCAAGCCCCAATCGCAGTTCCTACCGCCAGTTGGCAAACACTTCGCCTTCAACTCGACAGCAACACCTGGAAACTCTTTTGGAACAGGCGTTAAGCGAAGCTGGGGCCACTACGCATCAGCAATTGAATCAAGCCAAGCACAGAATGATCAACGATATCAAGTGTGCTCATCGTGAACGATTTCAGAAATTGGTCCAATATCAGCATAAGGAGCAGCTACGAATGCAACAAGAGTTCGAGCGGCAGCAAAAGTTTCTCATCGATGAAATTTGTGCGGAGATAAATGTGTCCGCGTACGCCAAATCTCCGAAAAGTAACCAAGTCTCAGAGTACACCAGTACAGGTGACTTGAAGGGCAATCGATCATCCGATGTCTCTGCCTCCTCTCATTCGCCAACAAATACGATCGCCCTCTCATCGGCAACTACACCACGAAGTTTTGGAGAACTCGATGAGTTTCTCTCTATGGAAAGCACTTGTCGCCTACCTTCAGCTCAACCGCCATCATCAGCTCCGCCCAGCCAAAACCATTCGATACGGAAACGTCTCTTCAACGTGGAACCAAATCAAAGTTTAAATTATGATTCAGATCCTCAATCATTGCCTTTAGGCAGTTCTCCAAGTACGCCCAGATCATTGCCATTGCGTAATAGTAGCATAAGTAACACTAATCGTAGACCATTATCGGGTCCAGGACAAATTCGTACACAATCTCCAATGCGCCGGGTGACAAAAAAACCCATTCGAGGAGAGTCAACTGTTCGAACAACCAAAGTATCGCCAACAAATACCGCTGCCAGTCGAAAGACTTCTTCTCCAGTTCGTCGTCCCCAACAGCAGCAAAATCCACAAAGATCTGTGTCCAAGCCACGTAAAGTTGCCTCACCCAATCGTACGTCAGTAAGTATTTTATTCTTAATGAAACAGATGCGTGGAGCATGTACCCAAAAACCTATTTATCCAATGCTTTACTAAATTTTGTATATATTTTTGGGTAAAATGTAGCCATTAAACATATACGTACATTTTATTTCTGTAATTTCTCATTCGATTTATCTCCTTTTCTGCCTACAAGCAGCGATTTGCGGGAAAAAAAACATTAACATCGAATCAAACTAAAATCAAGTGCCTTAAAAGCAATTTCAGGAACAATCAAACCAACAATAAAAAAAGAAAAGTCATTATTTATAAAAATGAAGAACCTCAATCAAACTAACCGAAGCCTTTGGCCATTATATGCTCCAGTGTTCTCCTCATTTATCTCTTTTTCCTTCTCTCTCTCTTTGTCTCTGTATCTATCATGATTTTGAACATTTGCCAAACCATTTGTGATAGCAGGAAGATAATGATATGGAAAAGCATTTGGCCGCTTGTCGCATCACAGCTGCTGTTAAAGGCTACTTAGTGCGGCGCCTCTTTCGCACCGAGCAAGTGCAGCGTGTTGTCCAGACCATCAGAGACACGTTGATATTTGTACTCAATCTGCATTTGGAGACATACGGCAGTAGTTTGGAGCAAGAGGAACCAGCTAATATACGACTAAAAGCCCGTTTGCTACAACAGGTAAAACCAGTGAATTTTTAATAAACAAATATATATTCACTCATTTCTTTTGCAGCTCTGCTCGGCCAGTCGTACCTTGCATTTGATTTTCTTCCAGACGACTGTTAAAGAGAGAATGGAAATCATAGCCAGAGATCGGAAACGTATTAAAACTAAACTAATGGCCATGCATTTGAAGCGTAGGCACTAAACTGGATTGAGAAGTTATTTGCTAAATCGAACCAGCAATAGATATTCGTTCTTAAAAAGCGCGAAATGAATCCAGTTCAGGTCAATTAATTTCTTTGAAATAATGTTGCAAAAGAGAAAACAATTGAAAATTGTTAGCGTACCTTTTGTGAATGAATTGATGTGGAAACAATAACATAACAACAACTAACTATAGCTTATGGCCAAATATGAAGCAATTCTAATTTGATGGACGCCCTTTTTTCGGTTTCAATGACGTTCCCTTTAATCTCCATTAATCTACATTCACCATCCATCGTTAAATTTTAACAATCTGACAATATTTTGGAGATTATCTCATTAACTATAATTGTTCAACGAATTTCTGCCTTAAGCAGGGATAAGAATAAACTCACTCAAATTTGGTACCTAATTAAATTTATTTTGATTTTCATCTCAATTTGTGCCTCTAATTAGAAAATAAACTTTTTTTCTCCCATATGACAAACACTAGTTCATTAATATTTTGCCTGAACTGGGGAGTGCGACAACATGTAGATCTCTTTATCGCCCAGTATTTTTCGAATTGAGAAATGTGAAATCAAAGTTTTAAATTTGGCGCTTAACCGTGAGCTCGTGAGGAATGCTTAACTAGAGATGGCAATGCTCAAATTTTTGCACAAAAAAGAATTGAAATGTTCTCTAGTCCTGTTTGGCAACGCATGTGCATTTTTTTAAATTTTAATAATATGTAGATACATCTGATAATAAGGCAAGTGGCTAAGATACACTTGGTGTTGACGTCACTAAAATCAGCAGCTGTGATATCTTTTGACTCAGTGTCTCTGTAATTAGTGTTACCAACTTTTGCGACAGCTCTGTTATCAAAGGCGTAATAACAGAGTGTCGATTGAATAATTACTTTTTAAATTATATAGCAAATAGCAACTCCGGTAGTGAGAGCAAAGAAAATAAGTAAACAAAAGCAAGTGCTGCGTATTGTTCGTAATTTAAAAAAGAGCAAAAAAACGGCAACAAAGAAGACGAAAATTTGAAAATAAGTGTAACATTTCGTTGAAAAATCGAAGGCCAGATGCAAGCACGGCAAAACATTTGTTCAGTTTATGTTTTTTTTTTCTAAATTGATATTACACAAATAATACATACATATAAAAGACGAGACAAAGATATATGTAAATTGTGACACGCTACAAGGTGCCAAAGTGCGTGTTATGTGTGTGCGTGTGTGCTAAAAGAGAGATGAAGGAGAAATAAACGCCGCCAAGCTTTTTCTTTGCTTGTTTTTTTTTTTATTTGTCGTACTAACAAAATCAAGAACAAGGTTAAAGAGGAAGAAGATGTCCTACACAGAATTGGAATCAGGATATCAGGACTTACGTCAATCGACGCAAAGCAACACAGCCGCTGCCCATCATCATCAGCACCAGCAGCAGCAACAACAACAACATCAGCAGCAGCAGCAACAACATCATCAAAATCAACAACAACAACAATCAGCACCAGGATCTGGTCATCATCGAGTCGGCTTCTATTTGGGTCACGATGGCAATGTATGAGCTTTAATTTTCTCGTATTAACCCTTTTTTTTTGTTGGCATTTGGGGCGTTGCATCTCTGAGAGTTGTTTTTTTTTTGTTCTATGACCCTGACTTTTATGTTGCATGCAGCAGCAGCTGCTGCTTCTTCTTCAACAGCTGTTCAATGTCAATGTCGAAAGCTTTTTTCTCTCTTACGCTCTCTTTCCCTCTCTCTTACGCTGCGTGTGTGTGTGTGTGTTTCTCTTTTTGGTGAAATCAAATTTAATTGAAAATAATTAAATCAAAAACTAAAATGTAGAAAAAATTTAAAAAATGGGCAATAGCTTTGATAAGTTTGGCGACGCCAATGCCAACAACAACAACAACAATAATTTACGCTGTCGCAACTGGAGCCGGCGATGTCGACATCAGCATCATCCTTCATCAAAAGCATCAGCAGCAACAACTACAAAAGCAACAACAACAGGTGCAGCTGCTGAACAGTTAGCAGAGGCACCAGATAAAGCAGCATCAGCATCAGCAGCAGCGGCAGCGGCAGCAGACGGAGGTACCCAGATTTCGGGCCTATCGACATTTCCAGTTCAGGGGAGGCTGACCCATGTCAGTTCCACACCCAACTTGGGCGGTGCGTGTTGTGTGGGTTGTGATTGTTGTGCATAGTGAGTAATTGCAAACCAAACGCAAAGTAGAAGTCTCGCTTAGATCGATTAGGAACAGAAATCGAAAAAAGCACACAAAAAGAAAAGGTTTTGAAAACAAATAAAACAAATCTTCATAAGAATTTGACCTACTAAATTCCAAATCATTTTGATAGAATTGCAATTAACCAGATAAGTATTTTCTAATCTCTGTATTTACTAATTACTATTTACTAAATGTGTAATAGATACGGATAATCCGCTTCCTTTTTGAAATGAATGATGTAACTTTGTTTAACATCAAACATAATTTGTTTTTAAATCCTTTAGCAACATCAGAGTCGTTAGTATAGTAAAATTCAGTGTCAGTATTTGTCAGTATTTGTAGACACAACCAAAGAAGATAATCAAATTAATAAGAAACTCAAGCTTCAGTAGGTACATCATTTAGTTGGGTTTTTCATCAACTTTTGGTTTGCATTTAGTTCAAATGATTTTTTTTTTGTGATCATATTTCCTTTAATTTGTTCTATTCACTTTTCTTTCATTCCTTTTCTCAACCACCAGAGACAGACATCAATGAGCTGGAGCCACGCTCATCATCGTTTTCATATGGGGTGAATCTCTATACCTTATCTTTCTATATATCCCATATATGTACATATATTATTTCGTTCGTTAAAGCTGGTTTCTTCTTACGTATAGCTTGCTTCTTTCGGCTGTTGATTCGTTATTTATTTTTATTTTGTTTGCCCAGTCTGACTGAGTTTTAATTAAATTTGCGTTTTTGTTTTCCTTTGGGCTGCTTTAATTATGCCTTATTTTTTATATACTCATTGTTTGCCTTATAAATTAACTGTTTGTTTTGATTATTCGTGAAAAAGAACAAATATATACATAGTCACAAGATCTGCAGCTGATAAATTCAACTTTTTGCAATTAGCAAGGCGATCAAGCCGCCTTGGCTTATGCAACAAATATTAAAGTAAAAGCACCCCATAACATTGCCTACTTTAAGGGCTCACGCTTAAACAAGTGACAATACTTTTGAGAAAACAAAGTACAATTTCTAGACTCTTATGTGCAAATGCTTTTATTTTGGATTATTATTATTAAAAATGGTTTGCATTACAGATCCATTATTATTAACAGTTTATTTATTGTTAAAGTTGTTGTAGGCAACAACAATTGGACTTGATCGATCGATCGTTCGGTCTAAAATCTTATCTCTGACACTTTTAAGCGTTTATCATGGTCGTTTAGCTTTCAATAGCTCTCTTCTGCTGTGAGTGTGTAGCCCTTTAACTTGGGAAAATGTAATTGCATTTCATACTTAATAATCGAAAACTAAGACAAAGTGTTAAAAATCGTTAAATTAGATAAGCTGCCGCCGCTTTGCTTGCTGTGATCGTTTAGTTTAGGTTAAGCTGTTTCGTCAACAATGGAATGGAAATCGCTTTACTGATAACAACACAGAACAGCCGAAACAGTTGTACACAAAGCCAGTGAGCAATCCCATACCATACAACACACAATGAGAATTAAGTCAACGTGCGACAGGGAGAGAAAGAGAGAGCGCGAGAGCCCATAAATGAGAGTGCAAAAGCGAGATAGAGTGAGGAAGAGAGGGTAGTGGCAATTATCTCATCATATTATGATCGTCAGACTTCAGACCACATTCTCCTCTCCCAAACCGAACTCCCCAACCGATCCGCTCCCGATATCGATACATCATTGTAGTCAGTTGTTGGCGGTTCACAGTACGGATCGCGACCCCCACAGCCACTTGACGTGTTATTTTGTTGTTGTTTTGGGTTCGGAAAGAATAATTAAAAGCACGATAATACCTATATACTTTGTTTAGTATACCTGGGTGAAAATTGTAATAAAAAAGCGATTCAATAGAATGCAATAGTACAACGACGTATACGTAATTTTTGTGTCGTTTATACAAGTACCGTATACTTGATATGGAGTGGACTTGGTTCAAAGACTGGTGGCGCTTAAAGAAGTTACGTTCGCGTCATCAGCGTCACAAAAGAAGTTAGAAGCGGCAGCTGCTGCCACCATTCTATTATCGAATGCCAACAGTGTCGATCAAATCGGTGCAGAAAAAGATCCCGAAACAGGTGCTGGCCGTAGGCATGGCAGAGCCCGGGATCGTCTGCGTCAAACCCGTAATCGAAATCGTCAACTGCAGCGTCAGCGGCGCAGCCAAAGTGCCGGTGTGGAAGCCCTAAGGGGGAAACTAACCAAAAAACCAACGTCTATGATGATGATGATGACGGTGAATATGGGCCCTTTAATGTCAGCGACTATGAGGATTACAATCATGCCAGTGATGAAGATAGTAATGATTTTTGTTTCTGTGATGAATGCCTGAATGTAAGAAAATATGAATTTTGTTTGTGTATTTCCGTCTATCTAGCGAATGCAGGGCAGGAGGTGATAATAAGTCAACCAAGCGACAAGGCTAACCACTTTAAGCCTAAAAAAAGTGTACTGCTAATTGAAATATTCAATGATGGAGAAAAAAGGGCGTAGAAATAGGCGTTAAGTTTCTCTGGGTTGACTTTAGTTCTTATTTATCCTCCTTGACGCATTTGCATAATCAAATTGAATTGCTTTCCATATGATGATGATGAGAAGATGCTGCCTTAAAACTCTGTTGGATAGAGATTTTCCTGTTTGTAGATTATTTCCATTGTGTGTCGGTTATTTTATTAACAACCTTAGTCAAGTTTAGAAAAGTATATGTGACACACACACACACACAGACACACACAATCAACAACAAATAAAACCTAAACATAAATGGGGGGAAAAAAATTAAGGAAAAATTTGTACAGTCCTTTTCGATATTTGAATGTGCCTGAGTTTTTTGTTTTCGGTTTCGTTTTGGCTTGGGTCTCCTCTTTTGGGTGCAAAAATGCTGCGACGTACACGACCATTGAAAAAAGTCTCATTGCATCCTCATTTCTTAAATGTTTCCCCCAAAGGGCGACACGGACTTCGGTGACAGCAATGACGGCATGGACTCGGATACGAGCACCTCATCTAGCAATAGCAAACAGGTGGTGGTTGGCATCTGTGCCATGGCCAAGAAAACGCAATCGAAACCAATGAAGGAGATTCTAACACGTTTGGGTGAATTTGAGTTCATTAAATTGGTAACATTCGAGGAGAATGTAATATTGCGCGAATCGGTACAAAATTGGCCAACCTGTGATTGCCTCGTCTCATTTCACTCGAAGGGCTTTCCCCTCGAGAAGGCGATTGAATATGCTCAGCTAAGGAATCCGTTTGTGTTAAACAATTTGCATATGCAATATGATATTCAGGATAGACGTCGTGTCTATGCCATACTGGAGAAGGAGGGCATTGAGATACCAAGATATGCGGTATTAGATCGTGATTCTCCCGATCCAAAACGTAAGTCCTCGGGATTTAGAATACACATACCCATATATATTGTATGGAGTGGAGAATAACGCTTTTAATTGATTTTAGATCACGAACTCATCGAATCCGAGGATCATGTGGAAGTTAATGGTATCACGTTTAATAAACCATTTGTGGAGAAACCTGTATCGGCCGAGGATCATAATATATATATCTATTATCCAACATCGGCGGGAGGTGGTAGTCAGCGGCTATTCCGTAAAATTGGCAGTAGAAGCAGTGTTTATTCGCCAGAATCGCGGGTACGCAAAACGGGCTCCTTCATTTACGAGGACTTTATGCCCACAGATGGTATGCAAGCTTGATCTATATCTAATAATTCTTTCTCCATATATACATACGTATCTTTCTATCTCTCGCCGATAATTCGATATGTGCACCCGCTTAAGGAGCTTACAATATTTATGTGCAAAATGTGCAAATTTCCCATTATTTTCTTCCCCTTCCCGCCCCCACCCATCTCAATATGCATTTTAATTAACCAAATTAATCATTGTCTCGTTGCGTCTCGCTCGCCGTTCATATACAACACACAATCTAAATGAACACAACAACAAAACAAAAAAAAAAAAAAAAAAAAAAGGATAAAATCGAAATCAAACATTTGTATATCCAACGTGCAAGAAAACGCCGTGTTAAAACTGGCCGCCAGTCGAACGCACTGAATTATCCAGCATCATTCCTTTACAACTTAGTATATTTTTCAGGCACCGATGTCAAGGTCTATACGGTGGGGCCCGACTATGCCCATGCTGAGGCTCGCAAGAGTCCCGCTTTGGATGGCAAAGTGGAGCGCGATAGCGAGGGCAAAGAGATACGCTATCCGGTCATACTCAATCATTCGGAGAAGCTCATATCGCGCAAGGTGTGTCTGGCCTTTAAGCAAACCGTCTGCGGTTTCGATCTCTTGAGGGCCAATGGCAAGAGTTATGTGTGCGATGTGAATGGTTTTAGTTTTGTGAAGAACTCGAACAAATACTACGATGATTGCGCCAAAATATTGGGCAATATGATATTGCGCGAATTGACACCCACATTGCATATACCATGGTCGGTGCCCTTCCAGCTAGATGATCCACCGATAGTGCCCACAACATTTGGCAAAATGATGGAATTACGTTGTGTGGTCGCTGTCATACGTCACGGTGACCGTACACCAAAGCAAAAAATGAAGGTGGAGGTTAGGCATCCCAAGTAAGTATAACCACAATAATCTTGTTCTCTCTCTTAATTTTTTTCCTTAATTCACATTCTACTTATTCTTAGATTCTTTGAAATTTTTGCCAAATATGATGGCTATAAACTGGGTCATGTCAAACTGAAGCGACCCAAACAATTGCAGGAGATTTTGGATATTGCCCGATTCTTATTAACCGAAATCCATACCAAATCCCATGCTGAAATTGAGGAGAAGGAAAGCAAATTGGAGCAGCTAAAAAATGTACTCGAAATGTATGGCCATTTTTCGGGTATTAATCGTAAAGTGCAAATGAAATATCAACCAAAAGGACGACCACGTGGCTCCAGTTCAGATGATAGTAAGTATATATATAAATGTATTATTGTTTTTTTTTTTTTGTTTGTATGGCCAAGAGTAACCAATTCGAAACCAAATAAAGGGTATTTCTATGTATTTAAATTGGTTGTTATGGTTAACACATTTACCTTGAGGTACTTAACCAGATGAAAGCTAATCTTGCAGCGGATTCACCGGCAGAGCCGTCCCTGGTGCTTATATTGAAATGGGGCGGTGAACTGACACCTGCGGGTCGCATACAAGCCGAAGAGTTGGGCCGTATATTCCGTTGCATGTATCCGGGTGGACAAGGACGTTCAGATTACTCAGGTACCCAGGGATTGGGTCTACTACGGTAAGCATTATGATGTGACTAGACTTATTTGCTTAGTAAATTTGTTATGGTTTCCCTCTTTTAAACAGATTACATTCAACCTTCCGTCATGATTTAAAGATCTATGCCTCGGATGAGGGTCGTGTCCAAATGACAGCTGCTGCTTTCGCCAAGGGTCTTCTGGCCTTAGAAGGAGAGTTGACGCCCATTTTGGTGCAGATGGTGAAGAGTGCTAATACGAATGGTTTGCTGGATAATGATTGTGATTCCAGCAAGTATCAGAATCTGTAAGATATTTGTAAAGTGTGATTTGTATTGTTATGCTTGCAATGTAATATTTGTGATTTCAGTGCCAAAGGCCGACTTCATGAACTAATGCAAAACGATCGCGAGTTTACCAATGAGGATCGCGAAATGATTAATCCCTGCAATAGTAAATCAATTACTCAGGCTCTTGATTTTGTCAAGAATCCCGTCGATTGTTGTCATCATGTGCATACGCTAATTCGGGAACTGCTACACATTATTAGCATTAAAAAAGACGATCCAAAGACAAAAGATGCTATCCTCTATCATGGCGAGACCTGGGATCTGATGCGTTGTCGTTGGGAGAAAATCGAAAAGGATTTTAGTACCAAGTCCAAGTTATTTGATATATCAAAAATTCCTGATATCTATGACTGCATTAAATATGATTTGCAGCATAATCAACATACATTGCAATATGATCAGGCCGAAGAATTGTATATATACGCCAAGAATTTGGCTGATATTGTTATACCGCAAGAGTATGGCTTGACGCCGCAGGAGAAACTGGCCATTGGCCAGGGCATCTGTTCGCCACTGTTGCGCAAAATCAAGGGTGATCTGCAGCGTAATATCGATGAGATCGAAGATGAGTTTATGAATCGCTTGAATCCTCATTATAGCCACGGAGTGGCTAGTCCTCAGCGTCATGTGCGTACGCGTTTGTATTTTACCAGCGAATCGCATGTCCATTCTCTGTTAACTGTCCTACGATATGGCGGCCTGCTCAATGTAGTGACCGATGAGCAATGGCGTCGGGCCATGGACTATATTTCAATGGTGTCCGAGTTGAATTATATGTCACAGATTGTAATTATGCTGTACGAAGATCCCACGAAGGATCCCACATCCGAGGAACGTTTCCATGTCGAACTGCACTTTAGTCCAGGCGTCAATTGTTGTGTGCAAAAGAATCTGCCGCCGGGTCCAGGTTTTCGGCCGCATTCGCATGGTGATAATGCGTGCAATGTTAGTATGCAATCGGATGAAACGAATCCTTCACGCATTGAGGAGGAAAATGATTGCAATTCAGGTGAAGAGCATCATGGCAGAAAGCGGGGGGTGAGTTGACTTTTGTTTTTGTTTGCAAATAGTGCAGAATTGAATTGTAATGTAAATCTACTAATAGCTTTCTGGCCAGACCAATCGTAACCAGTCTGGGAATAGCGGCGGTGCATTTGGTTTCAATCGTCTGGAATTACGTTCCAAGCACTACAAATCGAAACCCATTCCCATTGGTGCCCATCACACAGTTAGCGGACATGAGGCTATGGATCTGGCTAAACGCTTGAATGAGGAATTGGCTTCCCAGCACCATCAAATGTCCCAACAGCAGCAGCAACACTCACAGTTAAGACCGATTAGCCCTGATATACGTGCCGTTAGTCCGGATTGTGAGCCACGTTCCCGTAGTTTTGAGCAGCGTCCCACATCGGGCAATTGCGGCAAGGAGGCGGGTATGTATGTGGCAGGGTCGATTCACTTTTCCTCTCTCTCTCTCTCTGTTTATCTCTCCCTACCTCAATCCCGTGATTCCACCTTTTATCTCTCTATATATTTCTCCCTCTGTGTGACCCTTTTTCTATGTTCGTGTGTGTGTGTGTGTGAAAATGAGTGTGGGTGCGTGTGCTCAGCAATTGCTGCTCACCTTTCACCTGCACTATTCAAGGTGAAAGGATTCGCCTTTATTTAATTTCTATTTTCTATTAATTTCAATGTATTTCTTTGTGTATTTGATTGTTTGGTTTGTTATTTTATCTTCTCAGCTTATCTAACACACTGATTTTAACCCAATTACTATAGATATGTCGCTCAATTAACATCTAGATTAAGACTCTTCAAACAGATCCTATTAGCTTTAATTGAGCTAAACCATGACTAGGAGCAGATCATCATTGACTCTAAAATACGACTTGTTTTGATATTATTCTATAACTTTAACGATCTGGCAGAGCTACATAAAAAACTCATATAATTTCTCCATAACTAGTATTCAGTTTTCGATTTTTATTTTGTTTCAATTAATTTAACATATCTTGACTACAGAAATCAGCTTTACTTTTGTTCTGGATATGTGTGGGAGTGTCTTTTACATATATATATATATATACATTGCATATGTATATGTATATATGTGTTTGTGTGTGTTGAATGTGTGTCTGTGTGTGAGACTTTTATTACTAGCAGTCATGCCTAACCATTTCTGATAAACCTTGAGGACTGACTTTAACCTTTAACAAAACTTGAATTGAAGAAAACCCAATCCCCAATCAGCCTTTGCCCAGCTTTATACCTTTTGGTTTTTGTTCGATATTATTATTATAAATCTATATAGTATACTTATATATATATTTTTTTTAAATTCTGATTGATAATGATGATGATACACACACCACTCGTATATACCTACAGATGTAATTTATATATCTAGAGCTGAAAAACAAATCTTTTTTAACTATAATATCTCTTTCTCTATTGATAATGTACTGTGCCCAACATTTTTGGTTTTCTTTTTTTCTCACACTACCTGCATAATTTTCAAAAACTTACATGAAATATTCAATTCATATATGTACATATGTATATATGTATATATATGAATGGATTTGAAACACAATCTGATCCTCTCTCATTCCTATTTAATCGCGAGAAAAACTGAAAATCGATAAGCATCTGGCCGCGGAATCCCGTGTACTTGGCAATGCTGGTCCCCAGAAATGAAAAATCTAAAATCAATCAAATCAATCATAACAGTCCGAACTTCAGTTGAGTGCCAGAAAATGTTTTCCAGAACCATTTAATTAATGGGAATGATTAATAATGAATTGTTTAAAGCGTAAAACATTGCTGGGTTTCAGCTGCAGATGGTCACACGAAAAGTCCGTCTCTTCCTATCTCTATCTATGTAGTGCTATATCCATCGTCTATGTTGCCGTCTCTGTCTCTACCTCTATGCTGAAGCTCTCTTAGCCACTTTAGTCCTTTTATTCTCTCTGTTTCTCTCTTTCTCTCTCTACTTCTGTGTGTTCGCTTTCGCTTTGTCACTGTCTAGTGCATGCAAAAATATAAAAAAAAGAGTTTAAAAATGTTTGTTGGTTTTTGAGACGTTTTATTGTTTGTATCTCTGTTCGTTGTTGTTGCTTGGATGATTTGTTTGTTTGTTTGATTGTTGCTCGCGCACTGACCCAAAGACTCACCCTGGACTGCGACCTAACCATACAAAAGTGAATTACATAGTTACAGTTACTTGATCATCATTAACTTAATACAACCTCATGCTAGTGAACCAGTTCGCCTACTCATTGGTTCATTTATTCTATGAACAAGTGAGAGAAAGTCAAATAGGAACAAGCATGCTCAGCTTGTTCATTTCTGCCCACTCACTCATGGGAGACTCAAGACTAACTTATAAATACTATGTTACAAATCAAAACTAATCATGTATGTATTGTTTTGCTTGCGCGCTTGCTATATGCACTTGGCAACCCTGATGGAATTGGGGTTGCCAACTGAAGAAAATGTCCGTTATAACTCTACTCTAATATTCCGAAATACATAGATCAACTAAGAATTTAGGGTAGTTTTGGAAAGTGTTCGGCTTGCCGAGACATTTCTTGTGTTTATTTTTCTTTTTGTTTCCCCCCTTTTGTCTGTTGTCTATACGTCTTTCTCCTTTTGAATAATTTTGAATATATACATACATACATACACTTTTATATTTTGGCTAATAAGTTTTCTGTTTGTTATACAACAAAACACAACGAACGTAATCAACATTGACTCAATGACTGAAACTCGGAATGTAACAAAACTCAATCTGATCCTTCTTCATATCATAACACATTGCCCCCGAACAAACTTACTAACTAACTAACT
Source organism: Drosophila equinoxialis (assembly GCA_018150345.1). Lineage (NCBI taxonomy): Eukaryota > Metazoa > Arthropoda > Insecta > Diptera > Drosophilidae > Drosophila > Drosophila equinoxialis. Next base: position 787,075 of record JAECWI010000238.1, on the reverse strand, counting down.
ATAACTAGCTACATTCGATGAGATAATCAGTGCTCGTAGGGGCGTGGGTGTGCCAAATCGTTCGGCATTTCATATACGGGTGACAGATAAATTGTCGTTTTTTAAAATAGATTCCTCCACAAACGAGTTGCCGTTGTCCGATATTGATTTCTCTTTGAATCCGAGTACACCCCAGGTGGGTCCAATGGAACGCAAGCGATTGCGTATGCTCACCATGAGGCGCATGGAAAGCTGCGATGAAGATGCAGATGGATCGGCAGCAGGGGATCTGCCACAGATATCGCCACTGGCAACCAATGAGCGTCCACTGAGTTGCAATTGTAGTTTGTTCGCACAGCTGCAAACGCATTCACATTCGAAAAGTCTAATTGACTTGGGGGCCAGCGATACCATGGTGGTGCAGCACAGCCCACCACCGTCAACCAACACCAACACCATCGAAACGCCAATCTGTGGTGGGAGTGGTGGTGAAGCTAATTCTAGTTTTGAAGATGATTTTCAGCTATCATCTTCGGCTCCAGCCGTTATGTTAAGCTCGGAATTCGGTCTACGTTTGGCCGCCAATAGCAGCAGCAGCAGCGGCGACCCAGTGGCAAAAACTTTGAACAATCCTAACAATTCGCCCACTGCGTCGACATTAAAATTGTGTAAAGATTTAGATGAACTGCGCCCTGAGAAATTGAGGGGTAAGGCCACAAGTCATTCATGTGGCCAGCTATCGTTGGCATCAGCCTCGGGCTCGGCCTCGGCCTCGGCTCCGGTGGTGCATGAAAATCCTTTTCGGTTTACGGTAACGCCATCTAGTGGCTGTTTTGTAAGCCCATTTGAGCCAATTGCTGAGCATACGGCAACGTTTACACCGCCTACACCTCAAATGGTTTATAATTTACCAACTTTATTGGTAACAGAAACAGTTAGTACAACCCAAGCCACCCAAATACCAGCACCACTATCACAAATCACAAATGATACAACAATAGCAACAACAACAGCAACAACAACAACGACAACAGCCGCAACAATGTCTTCTAATCAATATTTTACTAACCAATTGAAATCGATTGATCCTTCCTCTACTGACGCACCACCACCACCACCAACACCAACACAATCACAACCATCATCACCACCAAATGCAAACACAACCACACTGATTGACCCACATACAAAATTCAATACAAATACAAATACAACTACCGTCAAACGAACCTTCCCCTCTTGTTATAACACCAATCCAACGACCACCTCAACTCCAACCAACACCAACACCAACACCACCACCACCACCACCATCGCAACCACAACAGATAGCAACATTTCGGTCTCGGTATCGGCATCGGCCTCGGCCTCCGCATCGGTATCATCCGCTAATTCTTCGTCCACATCATCGTCGCGTCGCCAAAGACACAGTATTGCCGGCCAGATGTCCTATATGAAAATGTTGGGTTTCGGTGGTTTTAGCAAAAAGATGGCAACCAGTGCTAATAGCCTTTTCAGTACGGCAGTAATAAGCGGCAGCTCATCAGCGCCAAATCTACGCGATATGATACCGGTATCATCGTCCGGTGAGTACACAAAAAGTAAACTTTAAGTGGATAAGGGGATCTAGGGATGTGAGAAATCTTACAAATTTTCCCCCTAAAGTATGCTAAATGCATTTGTCAAGCACTATTGGTATGGCTACATCTAAAATCTGATTCTTTGGCTTGTTATTGCATACATTGGGGGGCTAAAATTCTATTATATCACACCCTTAGATCCGCTATTGATTGAGGTTAAACTTAATCAGAGATAACTCCAGCTCCTTAAATCGCCTTTAACCGAATCTATGATTTGAAAAGTGGTTTAATTCTATATATACATATGTATGAGTCAAATAAATATATATATATTTGATATATATGTAACTGAAATGTCAATATACATACACAAGTAAATAGTGATGCACAACCTAATGGGAAATTTACTCTACTGTGTATACTAAATTATGTATATAAGATGTTTGACCTGACATTTATTACTGAATTATTTGCTTACTTTCTTTATCTCAATCGCGCTCTCTCTCTCTCACTCACTCTCTGTGCCTCTCTTACTCACTTTCTGACTCTGGCTTTTCAATTATTTCTAACCTACACCCTGTGTATGTTTTTTTTTTTGTTGTTTTCTTGTGATTTTTGGAAATATTCCAAGGTTTTGGCGATGTGCCACCAATACGACCATTGGAAACCTTACACAATGCATTGTCATTGCGTAAATTGGATAGCTTCCTGCAGGATATGATACTAGCTCAAATATTCAAGACACCAACTGGATCACCGCCGCGTATTTTACATGACACCCAGGGACCCATGATGGAGGTGTCATCAATGACATTGAATGCTCAATCGGTCAGTGAGTCAACGGCCACACCACCGGGAACAACAACAACAGCAACAGACGCAGCAGGATCAATACTATTGCGGGATACACCCAATGCTACCACGACCTTTAATCTAGATGGCAGTGAATCCAGTTCGGTGGTTGGTGGGCCAGCAGGTCGCTCCGGTGGACGGCAATTGATGGACGCCCAATCGGATGAGCCGGAAGGCTTGGACACAGCCAGCAGCACGACAATGAGACGAGCCAAGAAGCAGCAGCGTAAGTCGAGGCATAAATTATCCTTTTAAAACAGAAGCAAAGCAAAAACAAGGCACCCATTGTCCGAGCATGTTTTTTTTTCTATGCATGCCTTCTTTATAATCATTATTTTGGCCATTTTTTGTTTTTTTTTTTTTTTTATTTCAAAATCTCTTTGCTATGTAAATAAAGTTGAAAATATTCGAGAAATTGTTTCAATTTAGTTGCTCATTAGTTTTTTCTTTGCAAAAGCAAATAGAACTTGAAATACGAATGAAATTCGCATATAAATATGACTTGCTAAACTTAAAGTTAAAAAAGATTTTCAAGTTTTCAAAGGGAAAACTAAATTTAATTCAATTATTAATTTTATGATCTCGCTTATATTTATTTTGTATCTTTTCTCACTTCAATTTAATTTTTTTATATATTTTTTTTAATTTTCCAGTGGATTAAACTATATCAGCTAAATCATTCAAATATATCTTTCTCTTAATATGTAATGTATGCTTTCTAACATATAAATTGATAAATTGATTTGAATTTGGCTTGTTTTTTCTTTTTAAATTTATAGAAAAAAGTAATATTTCGAATCTGTTGTATATATGTATTATATATCACTATATACATAAAGAAGAAGACAAGTATATGCTATGAATTTTCTGGCTATATCTATCTATCTCTCTTTCTCTTAATGCATTTCGATTTTCGTTTCGTTTGCGTTAAGCTTAAACGCTTTCTTTCTCTCTCTTTATCTCTCTATCTCTGACTCGCACACATGTACACGAGCTTACTCACTCAATGAGTGAATGAGTTTGTCTCTTTCATGCACCAAATATGCGCTATTGCACTTCAATTTAATCTGTGTAAATAAATATGTAAATCAAAAAAACCCAAAAACCAACTTCATTCAAACCACAAACTAAAAAACCGCCCACAAAAAGTTTGGCAACAACAGCCACAGGATAGTCTGCAGGCAGCTCAAGAGGAAGAAGACCTATGCCATCAGGAGCAGCAGCAGAAGAAGCAGGAAATGGGAAAAGAAATAACCGGGTAAGCTCCATCCACATATGTATATTTGTCACTTTTTGAATAATTGATTTGGTTTATATTCTTGTTCTAAATAAAGCATGACGATTACTCTGGCAGAAATAGAAACGGATGAAACAAACTTCGAGCCCATGAATAAGGATACTCTATATAGTGAGGAGGCAGGAGAAGCAGGCGGCTTATACTTGCTTAGCGTTGGTCAAGATCTAAGCCAGGGTCAGGGTCAAAGCAGTGGCAGCACTTGTCTAACACCGGTTAGCCAGGGCATGGACTTGGATCTAAGTATGGTGGCCAATAAGGGATCGATGACACTATCCATGGATGTATGTGCTTTGATGGGTCTGGAGAGGATTATAGATTATGGCTGTCGTATCGTTCTCGTTGCAGGGTTTCGATGATGAGGAGGAAGCCACATTATCAGCAGCAACAACGCCCTCATTGCCAGCCGATAGTGATGGACCCAAAGTGGAGCTATGCTATTGTTGTCCTACCCATGCCCATGAGAAAGCACCACCCGATGTGGCCAGCGATGATCCGAAATTTGGATTCACTTTGCCTGTAAGTATTATCCAGGCTTCACCCGAGCATAGGCACGAGGCACCACGAACCGTTCGACGTATCCATGATCCCGTTTCGCCACGCATGCAACAGCAGATTAGTCTGTTTGAAGATAATGCAGCAGGTGCCGGGACAAATGCCGCTTTGCATGCTTCGATAAATTTGCCAGCTGCTGCCGGTGGGCAGCAATTGCGTCAGGATGCTCGTCTACGTAAATTTGAAAATCTCACACAATCCACGTCGAATTCGAATTTCCCCTTCGAGAGCAATACACTAAAGCGGGCACCGTTGGAGGCCAATGAAGATGTCTCCCATACGCAAAGCTGTGTCAATTTGAAATCTTCTAGTGGTGCACTTGGCTCTGGTTCACCACAACGGCACGCCGATAGGCTGAGGGAGAAGGAGAAGGAGAGTAGAAAGAAGCAATCTGTTGGCCGTTTTCCGAATGCTTTATCCGCCTGCTCTTCCCTGGAGACACAACCACATCCTGGCGCTTTGATAGTCAAGGAACGTTTCATAGAGCCACCCAAGCGAGGTGTTGTTCGTGGTTATCATGGCAAAACTCAATCGATGGATGCGGATTTTCTCTTCAATGAATTTCTACTATTACCGGCAATGGCGCCGGCCCGTTTGTCCATAGATCGGGATGATTCTAGTGATGCAAATGCCGATATGATGGAATATGATGCTGCTCCTGAGAATGATAATGATGATCATCCTGATGATGCTAATTAACCAAATTAGAATCTCAATCTCCTCCTCTCCTACTGTTTTTCCATTTATCTCTTAAATACCTTTGGCTAAGCTCTTAAAGTTCTTTAAATTCTAATCAATCAAATCATATTCAGGGTTTGCAAACGAAGAAAGTTTGACAATAGCTAAGAAGCTATAGATATGGATTACGCAAACGAACGATCAGGGTGATCTACGGATCAAATTATATGTACAAGTAAAAATTTCGGCAAAGGTTTAAATTGGCAAATATAATGCAAAAGTCTTTACAGGTTGCCGTCAGGTCAATCGGAATAATCCAAATTGAAATAATTATATATCAATCAATCAGTTGCGTTAAAGGTTAACCGATGTGACCGTTAATCGGTTGTGAACAATATATTTCTAAATTTTCATAGACAATGAAATTTTTTGCTTTGTAAATAACGGTAGAAAATGAATATCAATTGCGTAACGCTTTGCATACCCTGTAAATCTAATCTAAATCTTGTTGATGTTGTTGGGCCAAGCAAATAAAATTACCAGGCATAAAAACAAACCAAAATACAAATAAATCAATGCATAATTGCTCAATTGTCTTTCTGTGTCATCTCTAAGGGCTATCCATTGGTCAAAAGTAAAAGTCCATCTTAAAATCAGAATCAATACAGACGATCACATATACCAATTGATTGTATGTATGTATGTATCATCGGTTGGGCCTTCTCCCACGAAATTTACATGGCAATGCATTTCACTTGTCAACCTCGATCCACATTCAACTTGGCCAATTCTAAAATTGCGTATTCAAGTCACCCACCCGTTTGGCCATGTTGATGTTGATTTGGTAGGTGGCACTACAGTTGAATGTTGCTTCTCTCCAGTCTCTACAACGTCATTTTTGTAGTTCAGCTTGTTCAAGTCAATGGCGTAGTTTGTGACATATTCTAAAGGGGAGTTAAATAGTAACAAGAACTATCTGTGAAACATATCAAGTTAAAAAAAAGGTAAGTCATTAATCATTGAGGACAAGGAGAAATGTTGATTAGTTTTCACTTTAACTACTAGAAGGCAACGGATTTGAAATCAAGTATTTTCGAAAGAAACAGGCGACAAAGGACTTTTATAAATGTAAATTGTTTAGAGTATATTGATGGGTATTCGATTCGAAAATTCACTTTAGACAAATATAGACAGAGTGCTTTGCATGATGTCCCCCTTTTTTGCCCAATGAAATGCAAGTTTGTTGCCTAAGTCTTTTGTTTTGCGTGGGCCAAAGTTGACCGGGAACTAGGCTAAAAATTGTTTTCAAAACAAAAGAACTACCACTCGAATCTAATTGTTAGTTTTTCAACTATTTAAGATTGAAGGTAAATAACCAAAGTTTTTCTCAAATTTCAAATACTTGAATTTTTGCCTTTGTCTAACGTTTTTCCACTTAATGCAGCAGAACTTAGATAACTTTAAATGGGCGTCTTGATGATGTTTTCACTTGCAGTTTTTTTTTTTTCACTCTCCATAATTAGTATTAGCCTCACTTAAGTACCCATGTGTATATTTCATATGTTGGAATGAAAACTACATGTTTCCAGTCAATTTACCTTTTTGGTTAATTTTGTTCGCGCGCCCACCGAGTACAATGAAGAGGAGAGCGAAAGAGAATGAAAAAGGGGGGCGAGGGACCACAAGGTAGAAAGCATATGTATGTATACATAGCTGATTTACATACTCTACTATAATCCATAACCATTAGCTTTGCGCTGTTTGGCATTTGGTTTGGTTTTGTTTTGGTTTCTGTTTCTTCTTCTTTTGGCTTTGGGTGCGGGTGCTGGCCAAAAGTTTCGCCTGCCATTTGGAGGGAAAGTTCTAGAGGCATTTGCCAATATAATAAAAAAAAAAAAAACAACAAATTTACACATACTACCTACATATGTATATATGTATGTATGTGTAAACATGAATCTATATGCAAATCGAGTCACAGCAGAGAAAATACTTTCTTTAACTTTAAAGAGACATTCGCTGAGATTTTAAATAACAGTCTGATGAAATATCTATTAAACAATTCGCTGAGATAAGAGCCGACCGTAAAGAAATGTAAATCAAAAGGTTCCCCATTCCCAATTGGTTAAATGAACTTTTTCTAGAACAAGCCACTAAAAGTAAAATGCGATTTGCAGACTTTTGACTTATTTTTGATTATTTTCAAACAATTTCGATTGTATCATAGCTTATTGTGCTTATCATGTTGCAGGTAGCATGTTGCATACACTTTAAGTGCCTTTCGCAATAGGCAAGCCAAAAACGAAAGACTTAAGACACAAACTTGTCGCCGCAACAACTTACATAAAAACATAAACTGTAAACTAAAAACAGAAAATATTTACCAAGTAGTTAGGATGTATGTATGTTTGTATGTGTATGTTTATAGGTACATATCAGCAGGTGCAAAAACCAGTCGGAGGAGTTTCAACTTGCCGCTGCTTAGATGAATTGATTAAATATTTTTGATTCCTTTTTTTATTACCTCCCTCCATTTGGGATTTGCAACTTTAAGGAAATTCGAATCGTCATCGCCAATCATTGTTCCCCCCTTCCTTTTTATATTGTGAAATGTGTTGGAGAATGTTTATGTTGTTATGTTTTATTTTGGTGCATTTTATGCATTTTTTCGTTTTTTTTTTTTTTTTTGCACTAAAACATTTGCCGTTTGGTGTTGTTGTTGTTGTTGTTGCTGTTGCTTTCACATAATGCGGGTTGAACGCTCTATTTAAGGCACTTCACTAACACTTGAGGCCTTTTAATTACATATTCAATTTGGTTTTTGTTTTGGTTTGGTTTGCGTTGGCTCGTTTTGCCTTCTTCTTAATGGCCTATAATTTTCATAGCTTTTTGTGCTTTTGTTAACAACAAAATGTTTTAATGAAGTTTTGTTTATTTAGGAGTTTTTTCGTACATTTTTCACATTTTATTTTTCGGTTGTTTTTCGTCATTGCCACAGTTATATGAACTTATATAATGAGAATGCACAAAAAGCGACAAAGAAAAAAAATTAATGGAAAAGATTCTTATTCCAAGAATAAAAACTTCGAGGGACAAAAAAATCAAACTGGTTTGCACTTCACTTTCTGTTATGTGATCAGAATACAAAAATATCAAATGAAGTAAAGGGACAATTTCATATTTGGCTCGCCGAAGTGTCTACACGCTTCTAAAGAGATCTTTCCTTGATTTAGTGAAGAAAAAACTGTTTGTTAAATAACTTAAATAAAGAGAGAACTAATTGAACTAATTTTATGGGTTTATGTGCCTAGCCAGCCAACTTCTGGCATACATGACATGAATTGAAATACCTGGCCAATGCCGCAATTAATCTACTTACACACACACACACCTAAATATAGGAACACTTATACATATGTATGGATTTATAATGTAAGTATGTATGTCATAAACTGATTTCATTTACAATCTTTTGGCTTTTGTCAACAAGTTGATCGATTTCATATCTGCAACAATAACTGCTTCTACACACAAAACGCAAGAAATGAACGAGCAACAGAAATAAAACATTCCACAGTACATTTAGAGCAAAGGATAAACGACCTAAATATACTCTGTAGCACTTTAAATGATGATTTTTTGAGATTTCTTGATTCCATCGTATATACCCATCAAAGCCCATAGGTATAAAGGGTATCAAAAAACGCCAAGCCCAATTTCAAGTGAAGGAAACAAAAACAAAAAATGAGAAAAAAAAAACTACATGCTGAAAATGAAATTAAAGTTGGAAACAAGTGTGGCGACCACAGCCCACAATTTTAAATAAACACACACACACACACACCCAAATACACACAGACATCGCTTACTAATCCATGTAAATGTGCCAATGATCTTTCAGACAGTCCCATGTTGTTGATGTTGTTGCCATTGCCGGGGACTTGCGGTGGCGCCCCGGCCAAAACGACTTACACTTTTTACCGGCTGCTTTCACTCTTCATTGGACATTTTGGTGGATTCTTTTATAAATTTCCCTACAGACAAAGGCGTGATTGAGAGAGAGAGAGAGAAAGAGAAAGAAATAGTGAGTTGGCTGTGCTCATCAATCTGCAAATTGCGTGGGTTCTTGATGACAATAATTTTGTTTTACCAGACTAGAGAGAATTGAAACTAATACATAAATATATTTGTATGTGGTCAGAGGGTTAACACTAAATTTTAACTTACTTTTGGTCACAAATTTTCATACTTTTTAACAATATTCTAACTATATTCTTAAGAATACAATGTATATTCAGATATTGCTAAGGAAATGAGGCTCAGGATTCTAAAATTGATCAAAGTTTTTTGTTGGACCCTTGAGATTTGTTAAGAGCATCTTAAAGTATAGAATGGTGACCGATCTCGGCTGGCAGAAAATTCCGGAGGGAAAGATTGCGAGAGTTATGGCAGATATTGAGCCAGCGAATTGCATTCCAAGCGAGTTGATCAAGTAGATTCATAAAAAAGTGAAACCACTTATTTTCCAAGCAAAATCCATCGTTATAACTATGATTAATGAAGCTGGTAATGATTGTGAGAGTGGAGGAATAGTTTTTCGTTGATCAGCAGGATGTTAGAGCTATATGACTACGGATGCTAGTAGTTGCTCTACGAATCGAACATGTGTGTATGCGGGTGCTAGACCACATAAGTTTTCACAATTCAGAAATTGTTTATAATACATAAATATATTCATGAGCCTCCCCCCCCAACTCATTGATTTTTGTATATTTCTTTTGCTTATCTCATCTCTTTCTTCGTTGTTGAGTGAAAAAGAAAGTGAAGCTGAGCCACAACAACAACAACCTGCCAACCCAGACTCAAGTTGTTTTCTGGCTTGTTTCTTGTAATGTTGATTCTGCCAGCAGCCAAAAAAAACACACACACACAAATAACTATTTTGTGTGCGTTTCTTCTCCCCTCCAATTTTCTATTATGCAAATTGAAGGCACAACATGTTTGTATATAAGTGTGTAGACTTGTCTATTGGTATTTAACAGTATGCTTGTCTAATGCATATGCATGGAGCAAGAAAAAAACAACAAACCAACACACAACAATAATATTGAAGAATATTTAAAACTAAACAAAAAAAAAAAAAAAAAACACACACGACTACAAATCTTTGAAACTGGAAGTGAATCAAAAAATATGTTAATATATCGTAGTTTATGGTATATTTGATCTAACTATTATAGAGAGAACACCCGAATGTATTTCTACAAGTTTCTAATTTCTTGAATCTAAGTACTTAGGATAAGAACAACGATACATTAGCTTCTTGCAAGTCTAGATTAATCACATATTAATTTAAAAATTTAATCGCTAGATCGAGATATTAATTTACATTGTCTTTAATCTGATATAAAAAGATCAACTTTTAAGGAAAACGGGTGACAAATTTATTTTGCAAGTTTTATTTTCAAAATTATAACGAAAATACTTGAATAATCTTAGGTTTTTTTATAGATCTAGTCTTAAGTTGCAATTTCTTTCCACTTTTGATTTATTTCTTAATTTGGAAATAAATTTAATTAATTTTTATACTTTGTCTTAATTTTCGGTTTGTTTTCAACTTTTGGTTTATTGTTTATATTATTCTTTCTTAATTGTATAAAAAGTTCTTCATTAAAATCTTTAGCTTTGGTTGTTAATTACTTTATTATCATAATTATTTATACATATATTCATAATGTTGTTACTTTGGCTGGCACACCCTGCGTATACGTTAATCAAAAGGAACTTTATTCCCTCTTGTATATTGTAAGGGCATAAATTCTATTTCATTGTGTGTTTATTCAGATTCTTAGCTCAATAACTCTGTAAATTTTGTTTACAGATTTGCAGTTGCAGTTTTGATGCACTTGTGAGTTTAGAAATTGATTGGTACATATAAAATTTTGGTCTTTCTGTTTTCGTTTCACACTTGATCACCTTAAAATGCGAATCAATATCGAATTGAAGTTTTGTCTTCAAGAGAGCGAGAGAGAGACGGACAGGCGTCTGCCTGACGGACAGACAGACAAATCTGCGTCTCTCGCAATAAACGAAAATGAAAAAAAAAGTTCAATTCGAAAGCAGCAGCCGTTGCTGGTGTTGTCGTTGTTGTTGTTGTTGTTAGTGCTGCTGTTGGCGTTGGCTGCTGCACGCTCATTACCGTTTCGTTGTCGGCACTTCTTTAAGCGCAGATTGACGCCAACAGGTTGTAAAGTTAACAGCAGCAGCAACAACAATAATGCGGCATACCATTGCCCATGTGCTTGAGCCAGGTTAAAGCTTTTGCTGCCGCTGCCGCTGTCTGTTGTTGTTGTTGCTGTTGTCGTTTTTAGCAGCAGCAGCAGCTTTACGTACGCCTTGCAATGGCCTCAGCCATTCAGTCTATAACGAACAAACACACCGAACGGCCACAAGTCACGGGCGAGCTTTTACTTTATATAGTTTTGGTTTTTTTTCCCCCTGTTCGAACGTTTTAACGGTAAAGTGAGTGATCAGTTTGCTTCCCCTCCTTCTGCGCCATTACATTGATTTTTTTTTTTTTTTGGTTGCCTCTTTTTTTTTTTGGAGTGGCTGTTGTTGTTGTCGGTTCGTTCATTGAACGTCGCGCAGCATCCACATAATCAAGTGTCGTCGCTGTCATCGCCGCCGCGTGTTCGTGTGTGTGCGTGTGTGTGTGTGTGTGTGTGTGTGCGTGTGCTTGTGCTTGTGTGTAAAGTGAAATGGAATTTGTTGAATTTTAATGCACGCAGCAAAAACAGCCACAAAATTTCATTCATCATAAAAACAAAAAAGAAAAAAAAAACAAGAGGAGAAAATTACCTGCAGAAACGACAATATAATCTAGCTAAGAAAAGTAAGTGAAATTACTTAATTATATTAATTAATTAAAGCATGGCCAAAAAAAGGCACGTGTTTGGCCGGTCAAGTTGATGTCAATTGCCATCAAACTAAGTAAATTACTTGTCGAACGAATCTAGGCCAGCATGAAAAGAAACTTGAAATAAAACCAAAGGGCCCACAGGGCCTGGCCAAAACTAGAGCTAGTCTGCCAATTTATACCCTAGACGAACTTAAAGTTTAAATAGATTTAAAGTTTAAACGAGCATGGCAAGGAATCTCTAATACACAGTAACAAATTCTTCATTCTTCAGTAGGACATTGATACCTAAAGAAAGAAAAGAATTTTCAATGAAATCGTTTTGATCAAAGAAGGAATTGGCCAAAATACAGTCCCAGGCAAAAATTCTTGAATTCCTTTAACTATCCGACTCTCTAAGTTTTATATTGATTAAATTGATCATTTAAGTCGTAAACTGTGAAAACTAATACATCTAACTAAACTCTCAAAAACCCTTAACTTTTCGAATATATATTTATGCCGGTTTTAGTCCCATTTTAATTAAAAATTGCCCAATTTTCGAGAATCGAGTCGAGTAATTTGTTGTACTTTGAATAGGCTAATATTGGAACAGCATCAGAACCTACAATTGCATTGGCGATCAAGTCATCGAACAGGGAGCTATGTATATAATAATGTCGTCAGTTTCAGATTGCTCTAAGATATGCTTAAAAATACTTATAAATATTGGGGTCACCAAGATTATGTTGGTTAACAAAATTGTTATTAAAGTTATTAAATTGAATTACCAAAACAAATATATATCTATCTACCTTGTTTTCACAATTGGTTTCGCGCAAAGGCACAAAGTTTTTTGGGTCGAAAACGGAAATGAAAGGTAGACAGAACAGAAAATGAAATATTTTGGTTGAAAAAACAGTTTTTTGACGAGGCTGTCCTCGATTAATCGATTCATTTCGTAACATTTCATTGGTGTGTGGCACCTTAAGACACACGTTTCAAAGACATTGAACAAGTTGGACTCTATAAGGTATTACATAATCGCCCAAACGCATAAGGAATTGGCCTATTGCATATTATACATACATGGATACCCTGCAATATGCGTCTATATATGCCCCAATCCAACACGTACTATGCCATAATTGCAGGAAATAGTTGCACAAAAAACAAAACACACAAAAAAAATGTAAAGAAAAAATTGCATTCAGCGAAAGTTTTTCCTTAAAGTGCGCATATTATAAATAATAAATAAACTCGAACCAGAAATTGGCTAATTGAAAACGAAATGGAGGGTTGCTGAAGAAGACGGGGGGTCTGCCTACACGATAAAGTTAGGCGTTGGTTTATTATCGATTTATATATAGGATGCAATCAGTTTATTTCATCTCCCTTGTCATTTCCACCTTGCCGGTCAGTTTAGCCAGTTTTTCCTACAGTTTTTCTGTTTCAATTTTCCATTTTCAGTTGGCTTGCGTCCATTGCACTCTCGTTTGATGTGTTTTTGTTTTTGTGTTTTGTTTTTCACTTGCTCTTGCCGTGTAGTGCGTAGCAGCAATTTCGCCTTAACTCTCCTTCATCATGGCAATGCAATTATTTTGTATTAAGTCATTTCAAATGTTCATTTTAACCAAGACGACGACGACGACCTTGCCGCCTTAATTGTAGCAAAACAAAGTGGCTCAGATCTTGTTGGGCAAGGGGTGGAGTGTGTTCGGGAGGGGGGCAAGGCGAATGCGTGCCATGATTGGGCAGCGGCAAAACTACAAATCCAAATTCGACTTTGACTGCGAGTTCGATTTGGAGTTCGATTTGGAGTTGAAGCAAAATGCACCTAATAATGGCAATTACACTTTGACAGGAATTGCCAAAGAGCCAATGAATTGTGATTAATCGCATAATCAATGATCGATTGACAGAAATATTGCAGAAATTGCTATATACAAGCCGCACATACTATATACTATACTATGGATTCCTATGTATCTATATATTTATAAACACATTTCTTTTTTAAAATTACCTTAATCAAATGAATCCAACTGCCAAACGAAACTAACAAATTATCTATAGCTATCTATTTTATCTATCTTAGATAACTATTAAAAGATTTCAACATAAACCATGCAAAATTGTAAACAACTGATAATATCCATGCATTATTTGATTGCTCTGAAGAATCAGATACAAACAGCAATTTGTGTTGTTGTTTGTTTCAAAAGGCAATTTTAGCTTGCTTAAACTTAAACTAAAATTAGCTTAAACCAAGTATATAGCTTTATTTATAGTTAGATTATTAGAGACTAATAGTTAAACTTTAAATTACTTGGTTTAACAAACTTTTAAAGACTTTTTGGTAGTTGTTTTTTTTAACACATTTTCGATTGCTTTAAATCTTTGTTTAATTATACAAAATGTATTTTTGATTAATCGTTTACGATTTGTCATGACAATAAGAAGATGAATATTTTTGGTTGCTTGTAATTATTTCTGGCATAATTTGTAATCAAGCAGCAGTAGCAGAATTCAGCAGTCATTATCAATTGTCAAGCATCAGCCCCTGACCCCCCCCTCTGCTCGTGCCTCTTTTAAACCAATCGCCTTCCAGCACCTTGCAGCATGATTAAAAATCCCCAAAAATAAATATCATAGAGACCAAAAATGTACAAATAACAACAACGAATAACAAAATTAACAGTCAGATACTAAATTCCCTAAGAAAACATTTGTGAACAAACACATACAGAGACAGGTATCAAATTGTAAGACGAACAACAATTTGAAGGCTGCTGCTGCTGGTTAATGTTAACCCATTGTTGGCCAAAAAATACAAAAACTTCAGACTTGAGACTTAAAGACAAACAAATATTTTGATTCATTTAAGTTTTTTGATTTTGACATTTCAACCTTATACGTGTATATTATTAACCCCTTTGGCAAGCAACCTCCACACACACACACACACACACACACAAAGAGAGATAGAGACAGAGATAGAGATATGCTTACATACATAATTACTCGCATTCTCATTTCAATTTCAATTCCAATTCATTTGCCGTCTGTCTTTCTGTTGTTGTCCAAATGCCTGCATAAAATTAACTTCCATTTCGAGCCGCACTTGACTTGACTTTGCCATGATGAATGTTCAGGGGGATGGGAGAGGGCGCTGGGTGGTAGTGGTGGTGGAGGAGTGTCTGGGAATTTCTGCTGTTTGAGAACTGAAAGCCAAATGTTAACTTATCAGTTGACCGTATGATCCGATATTCAACTCAATGAAAACAAAGAGAACTAGAACTATCTAGATGGACAATCAACCGAAACTTAATAAGCTAGATAACCAATGACTATCTAACGGTTATTCCATTTCTTTTTGCAAATGTCAAACAAAAGACTTGGAAAACGAACTTGATAGAACTCAATTTTATATCTGAATTCAGATCTCCTTACGGTTGTTGTTGCTAGATTTTCCAGTGCCTAAGCATGATAGTTGGCATAATCTTTGTCAAATGGTTGACAGATTCTTTTGAGATACGCCTTCATTTGTTTTCTTAGCTAAAGATCTGTTTTCGCCTTGACGTTGACTTGACGTTCTTACTATTAATAATAAATGTAATAATGTTAACAATTACTGAGCTGTCTATCATCATCATCATGTTCATCAAAATTATGATGCAACCTTTTGCCGCTAGACAAAAGCAACTCAAGTGTTGCAGTTTGTTGCAGTGTCACATTTCACAGTTATTTTGTTGTTGCACGTGCTGGTTTACAATCCCTCCCACACACACACACACACACACACACACACACACACACACACACACACACACACACACACACACACACACACACACACACACAATCTTCACACTCTTCTCCTTACTTGATTTTGATATTTTAATTTGTTATTATGACAGGCTGGTGGCGCGTTTTTAATTACCTCAACGGCAACAATTGCAGAGCCATATCAAACCATACCATACCAAACCAAAACCATATCATGCCATCAGCATCATCATAATTTGCGTGGGTAGCAGGAAGACTCTCGAAAAAAGGTTTGCATCTAAAACTCAGACACTCAATTCACTCATTCTCTATGTTAGTCAGTCAGTCAGTTAGTTACTTACTTAGCTAGTTTGTGGGAGTTTCACAGCAACAACATTGAAAATTCTAACAATTGAGTTAGGCAACAGTTCAACTGAATCAACTAACTAGCAATTGGCTTTAGATATTTCGTAAATTTAGCCTCTTGACCATTTCTTGGTTTTCTTGAATCATAATAGAAGGCCTAGAGCGTCTTGAGCTTTTTCGTTCACTCCACATTATCAAAAATCAATTAAATGGCATACAAATTATGCTTATATGTATATTATATTGTTAGTTAATCAGTTTACCTTGTCCAAACTTAAGAAATCGAGTGGTAAACTATTTAACATGTCAAAAAAAAACTACTTAAGTTTGAAATTTTCTATTTCTTATTGGGTATTCAATCTAAATGAAATATGTTGGGGCAATTGCAAGAATGTTTTTACGTTTTTGTGGAAATTGTCAAACAGTTGGCAGCAGTTGGTGGGGCAACCCACACGATGCCAGGCCACATCTGCCGCAACTGCAACATGAAGGTGTCGCACCTAGCCAGATTTTTGTTTAAACATTCAATGCATAATTTGTTGCTGTTGCCATTATTATTTGTCTATTAAGCAAGAAACAAGCCTCTAAGTACAAAACGAAAAAACAAAACAACTGGAAAATTTGCAATTTCAATATATTTTTGCAATAATTGTTTTGTTTTGGTTTTTTTTTCTTTTTTGTAATTAGCAAATGAATTTTTGTGTGTCGAAAACAAAGGATTTTGAAAGTGGTCTGGTTTTTTGTTTTTGTTTGGTGTTTCTGTTCCGCCCCAAATCGATATGAGGCTATGAGGAAATCCATCCCACATTTTGGCAAATTGTTGGCCACAGAAAACACTTGGCCAAAAACAAATGTACACAAGTGAAAGTGTTGCAGTTGCCGCTGCCATTGACGTTGACGTTGACGTCGCTGTTGCCACTGACCGTCGTCATTTTGAAGCTGTTGACTTGCCAAACCGGTGCAATTTTTACTTTCAGGAAAACTCATTGTCATCGCGATCGACATCCACATCCATCCCACACCTCCCTTGATCCACAGTTTTCAAGTACATTCTTGCTTTTTGTTTTTCAAACACTCTCACTTTCCTTTCTTCTGACGGGGATTTTTATGCTGCCTTTTTGAATTTTCTCCTCTCCATAAAAAGCTTGTTATGCAGAAACAGGCTAAATGCAATGGAAGTCGGATCAAAATTAGATGTAACCCATGCCACCTGAACATGACCTCTCAGGGATCGACTTGGGCGTTAGATTCAAATTCTCCAACCACAAGTGTGTTAACCATGGAGCTTAAAATTTAAAACTCAATTAAGATTGGGTCTTATTTGCATCGAGAGCTCTACTATCAGTTGTTAGATTTGAGATCTTTTATAATAGGTCGAAACAGATAATTCATAAGTTTTCGACAGGAAGTTTGTACGATATTTAGAAATTTAGGGGTTTTGATGTCGTATTGGCCATGCATTCGGTCTTGTAACTACGCTGAACGTTCTTTAGTCCCGTGGGCCATTGAAGAAATTAAAAATTTCTAAAGCATTTTCTAGCTGAATTCGTATGAAATCGTTGGAAAATGTAGAAAAACTTAAATAAAAACCAAACTATAGATTTTACAGGGCTCGAGCTTAAGCTGCATAAGAAAACTAACTCCACACTAAGCATACATATATGAGGGGAATTGGAATCTGGATATGTTCATAACTATAGCTAAAAGCCGCATATCTTTCGTATAAAGTAAATAGTTAAATGTATATTACAGGGTAAAGACATACTTACCAAGAAAATTTGTTAAAGTTTAGTTTAATTAGGTTGTCTTTTTTTTTCACTCTCGAAAATTTTTCTCAATGAATCATTTTGAAGCAAGTACTTAAGGTCTGCTTACGGATTTCACCTATGAAAAGAAAATCGTATTTGCCCTTTTACTAACTTTTTCTTTGCCGCTTTTTGTTACTTGATTTTCTTCATTCCTTGTCGTAGATTTTGTGTGTGTTTCTTTTTTTCCAAGTGTTTTTCTTACTTTTGGTTTTCTTGCTGATTTATCGACATATTCCAAAAGCTGCTGCGCCGACTCCGGCTGCTGCAATCTGTCGGTTGGTTTTCATTTATGCGGTTAAGCGCTTGGGCGGCTATTGAGATTCATGCACAAGGCAAGCGGGCTTTCGGGCTGTCGGGCGGGGGGCGTGTCTGGCTGGCAGGCGGTCGTTGAAGTTAAGTAAAGGCACATAGCCCAGGGAAGGGGCGATGGGCAAGTGTTTTGGCCACAAAAGTGTGGGAAATAGTTAGGCATGGAGGTGACATGGGCATGGCCCAAAATCAAGGCATAAGCAAAAGCAATAAACAAAAATGAAAATAAGCAAGCAGCCACCACAACTATTTCGTTTATGCTAATTGACAAGTGAGCGTTCAAGTATTTAGCTGTGTGTGTTTGCTATGTCTGACCAATTACGCCTAATTGCTGTCAAGGCGACGGGCAGGCAGGCAGGCAAGCAGACAGTCGAGAGGCGACAGTGAAAATGAAAATGAAAACTGCCGGACATTGGCAATACTGTGAAAATGACAACAGAAACGCAATGGAAATAGGAAAACAAAAAAAAACTTTCACATATTTCAATAATTTGTGCTCAACACCAGAAAGATTCAAACCCGACAAGATTTTCACAAGTTCTTTAATCACAATGTTGAGATCAATTTAAAAAAAAAACACATTTATTATGTTGTTGCTTTAGTCCATTATTTTTTGTTTTTTGTCTCAAAATCTTTGTTCCCAAGAATGGCATTTAAGATTTCATTTTGATTGCAAATTGGGCCACTTATTACTTATATCAGATTATATAAAGTCAGTTGAAAGTTTAAGTTTTAAAAGCCAATAAAAACAAGATTGAAATCAAAAAAACAAAATAGAAAAAAAAAAAACATTTAAAAGTGGGAATAATTGAAGTTTTTATCGATTTCTATTGACTTAAATACTTCTTTACCCTCATATCTGATTGAATTCGCTACTGAAATGGAGTTCTGTTTTTTGTTGTTACTAGTGGTTTGCCTCTAAACATAAATGGCATCCAAGCACCTGCCCCAATGCCTCCCTGGCACTAGTTCTGCCCCAGACACCCCTCCTTATCCCCTGAAACTTCTTTTTGTTAAGGTTGCGATTTTTTTCAGCAGTTGTCTAAATGTTTTTTTTTTTCTTTACTTTTTTCAGTTTTTCTCTTTTTTTTTGTATTATGTTTTATTGTTTAATTTGCCAACCGGTTCAGCAAAGTGGCAACAATAATAATAACAACAACAGCAGCAGCAACAAACTCTTCTAAATGCTGGCAAATGTCAAGGCACAACAACAACAATTGTCAATGAATATTGAGAACATTTTAACTGCTTTATGGGCTTATGTCAAACAGAATTATGCGAGGAATTTTCAAATTTGATAAATTGTTTACCAATCATGTGATAATAATGGGACAAACCTTTCTAAAATTAAAAAGAAAAAACTAGCCAATGATAAGCATCGATTGTCAAATACTCTACAATAGAGATTCCAGGAAATTTGCTCTAGGAATCAGCAATAATCTGACTAGAATCGAAACATTTCAACACAATGTTGAAGCACTTAATTCTATTTATACTACAATCAATCAGTCAGCAATTTTGTTTTTAAATCTTTTTGTGGTATCTGTATGATCTGTGAAAAGACTCAAATACCCTTCATTTGGTCTCTGAAAACAAAAGACTTAAGTAACGAACTTGCTTTTTGGCCAACGGCATAATTGCTATGCTAATCTTGTTGGTCAAAAAAAAATAAGCAAAACGAACAAAAATACAATGGCTAAATTTATAAAAATTAATAACACTTAAAGAAAATTTGTCGTACTTTCAGCATTTTTTTTTCCTTATATGTATTTCTTTTATATAAAGTTTGTGAAAATAAGAATTGTTTGATTGTCAGGGCTATTAGATTTAATTGCAAGTTTCCTATCACTTGGACATTAGCTAAACTATTTCTTTAAGTGTATTTTAAATGAATCTCACTTTTATGCCTTTCTTTTTTCACTTTTGCAGCTTGTCAATGAACGATCTGTGACATCAGCTACCATAATGACAGAGATAATCGGTAATAGTAACCATAATCATACCAATCCCAATGAATTCAATGGCCGCCATTCGGCCTCACCGGCACGCACAATAGATTCCCATGATTCGACAACTGGTAGCATGGACACCATTGTGGATCGTAGTCTAAATCGTGAAGAGCTGGTACAGGTTGCCACCGGCACCACCATGGAGCAGGGCACAAATACATCAAGTGCTAATGTTGGGGAATCGGATGAGGCACGCCAGGATGCCCAAAGTCATATCTATTCGAGTCCCGTATATGATGAGAAGCCCTTGACGGCGCTGAAACTGACGGCAGCCACACTGATAGATGACCTCAAGAAGGATACAAGCAAGGAGCCGAAGCAGGAGCTTAAATTGATGAGTCATCAGGAGTTCAAGCAGCAACTGCAGGATGCTCAGCAGACTAAAAGTGCTGCTAATACGATTGATTCTCGTATCAGCAAGAAACAACGATGCCCGCCCGAATTCATTAAATACAAAGAGACAGGCGGAGGATCGGGTGCTGGTGGTAGTGGTAGCGATGATGGTTCTTCATCCAAGCAACGTCGAAAGCGTCGGGCAAGTAA
The DNA here is from genome assembly GCA_018150345.1 of Drosophila equinoxialis. Classification (NCBI taxonomy): domain Eukaryota; kingdom Metazoa; phylum Arthropoda; class Insecta; order Diptera; family Drosophilidae; genus Drosophila; species Drosophila equinoxialis. The sequence continues at coordinate 766,439 of JAECWI010000238.1, read as the reverse complement.
TGAATGTTGCTCGGCCTTTCCCCTGCAAATTGTCCTTGGGTTATTACAATTGTTATTGGCCATCTCTTTGGTGGCTCTGGGATCCCTGCTGATAGTCCGTGATGCGGCCTTGTCAATGGCCGGCTGTGGCATTTGGACCGGGCTTATAGCCGCTGTTACCGGCTCCCTGGGCGTGGTTAGCATGCGCAAAACTCAGACAGCATTTTTGGCTCTAAGTTTGGTTTGCATAGCCAGCAGCACTTTGGCTTTGGCCATTTCGGGAGTGGGATTGTCGCGTGACCTCAATCGTCTGGCGGAGCAGCAACAGCCAGAGCAACAGCAGCAACAGGTGAGAGTTAATTAGCCACAGAGGTGTATGGCTTTATTTTACAATTAATATTGAACTTTTTCCTCTTCACAGTTGGAACTCATCAATGGAAATAGTGAGGTTTCTGCCGCCTGTGGTTTAATATTCGCATTATTTCTACATTTCGTGGTCAGCATTGTTTCGGTTTATCGCTGCGCCTTGCAAATATGTACCAAGTAAGTTGTAATTTTAATTAATTTCCATGAAACAATCAAATTTCTTTTTTACTGAACGAAAGTTTAGCAAATTCTTTTTTGAAATTTGAATTCTATGTTAAGTGTTGCTGTTAATTAACAGATCTTTAACAGAATACTGGGAATCGACATAAAATTATGCTATATAAGATCGTTGCCTTCTTTTTGGCGTAAAACGTTTATATATGTTTTTGGCTGTTTTACAACTAAAAGCTAAAGTAATAATTTTATGAGATAATTATTAAATTAATTTCTACATCCTGCTACCGTAGGTAACAGTGACAAAAATGTCAAGCGGAAAAATGTTGATTGGGTTATCTCGGAAACTTTATCAAGACATAATTGGGTGGCTTATGTTCACTGGGTTGCAATTGATAGAATTGTTTATTTTTCGTGATTTTTGTTTGTCGTTAATTAATTAAATTAATTTTTTGCAAATGCATCTAATATTAAGCAACATGGCATCAAGTGCCAAACAGTGAATTGTTTTAAACAAAAAATAAGTTCAGGGCTGAAGAAATCACACGGAAGCTCAAAAGCAGCAGCAGAGATAGAAGAAGAAGAGAGAGTCAGCAGCGCCTACGCTTAACGGAAGTAATAAAAAAAAAAAAAAAAAAAGAAAAGCAAAAAGAAAAAAAAAACGGCAAAGGGAAATTAGTGAAAGCCTAAACGTGTCGGCGGATCTACAAGCCAATACGCTAGTCATGCCCTTGGCTGACTCCAATAAGGATCTCCGCCAACAACAACAACAGCAGCAGAGCAACAGCCATGCCCCGCCAGCCACGGGTAGCAGTTCACCTGCATCTGGAAACGCATCCGCATCCGCGATGGGCTTGCAGCTGCGACAACGCATGCAGATCACCTCATCTGGCTGCAGCAGTTTGGCGGTAACGCCCATGGAGCACACACCCACCGAGGATGAGGAAAGCGGCGTGGGGGTGACTATGGTGACATCATCGCAGCGCCGCCAGCAGCAGCAACTGCAAGCAGCCCTCGAACAGCATCACATTTCCCCCACAAGCAGAACAAAGCGAGAGGTCACAGAGGCTGCGACGCAGCCAGCAGCCGAGCCAGTCGAGGAAGAGCAGCAAATGGAGATGAGCACCGATTCGGATCTGCTCCTTTGCGACATGAATGAATTCGAGCTGCGTGAGGTGATCAAAGAGGGTCACGACAAGGCGGATCCCTCCCAATTCGAGCTGTTGCGCGTGTTGGGCGAGGGCAGCTTTGGAAAAGTGTTCCTGGTACGCAAGATTATTGGCAAAGATGCTGGCACACTGTACGCCATGAAGGTCCTTAAGAAGGCCACTCTCAAAGTTAAAGATCGTGTGCGTAGCACCAATGAGAGAAAGATTCTGGCGGATGTGGGTCATGCCTTTATAGTAAAGCTACACTATGCTTTCCAAACGCCTGGCAAACTTTATTTAATTCTGGATTTCCTGCGAGGCGGAGATCTCTTCACCCGCCTGTCTAAAGAGGTCATGTTCACCGAGGAGGATGTTAAATTCTACCTGGCCGAATTGGCCTTAGCCCTGAATCACTTGCATACGCTGGGCATCATATATCGCGACTTGAAGCCAGAGAATATACTTTTGGATGAACATGGGCATATTGCTTTGACCGATTTCGGCTTGTCGAAGCAGCCTTTGGATGGGTCCAAGACCTATAGTTTTTGCGGCACTGTCGAATACATGGCACCGGAGATTGTCAATCGAAAGGGTCATGACTTCGCTGCCGATTGGTGGTCATTTGGTGTCCTTATGTATGAAATGCTAACTGGAAATTTACCCTTTCATGGCCAAACCAGACAGGAAACTATGAATCAAATTCTACGCTCCAAGTTGGGTATGCCGGAGAATCTATCGCCTGAAGCGCAATCACTATTGAGGGCCCTGTTTAAGCGGAATCCCCAAAACCGTTTAGGTGCCGGCTCTCAGGGTATTTTGGACATTAAGGCGCATTGCTTCTTTGGCACAATTGATTGGGTGAGGCTGGAGAGGAAGCAAGTACGCCCACCGTTTATTCCGGCTGTGAGTCGTGATGATGCCTTCTATTTCGATGTGGAATACACTTCAAAATCACCGCGCGATTCACCAGGTGGACCTATCTCGGCCTCCGCTCATGAGATCTTTCGTGGATTTAGTTTTGTGGCGCCTATATTACTGGAGGCGCAAGGAAACAGCGATGGTCCTCTGCAAAATATTTCAGGGGCTGCATCCTCATCTGATTCGGGATCAGGTTCGGGCTCTGTCATCACCACCACGATGACGACTGGTGCTAATACGGGCGTTAGTGCTCTTCCCGTTACTGGAGCGACTTCAAATTCTGGTCGTAGTTTACCTGGCGTTTTGCCAGGCAATTTTCATGCCGAATACAATCTATTACAAGAGCTGGGGCGTGGCACTTTCTCGGTATGCCGATTGTGCGAGCATCGGTCTTCCAAGAAACATTATGCCGTCAAGATTATTGAGAAAGCGGCTGCAGCTGCTTCGGCAACGGCTGCAACGACTACGGCCACCACCGGTTCGGCTACTGCAAGAGCCACCACAGCCACAGCTGACTGCTGGGAGGAAGTGGAGATAATGTTGCGTTATGGCAATCATCCGAATATAGTTACCCTCTATTCCGTCTATGAGGATGCGAGTTCAGCATATCTGGTTATGGAACTTCTCAAGGGTGGTGAACTACTCGATCGTATTCTGGCCGTTGGCCAAATGTGTGAAAGTGAAGCCAGCGCTGTCCTCAAGACCATCGCCTCGGCAGTGGCCTATTTGCATGAACACGGTGTAGTCCATCGCGACTTGAAACCCTCGAACATGATCTATGCCAGCATGAGGCAAACTCCAGAGACGCTTAAACTGTGTGATTTGGGTGAGTAATCGTCATGCTATTGCCAATAAAGGAACACTCTGACCTAATTATCTTATAGGCTTTGCCAAGCAATTGCGTGCAGACAATGGACTGCTGATGACGCCTTGTTACACGGCAAACTTTGTAGCTCCCGAAGTGCTGAAACGTCAGGGTTATGATTTAGCCTGTGACATCTGGTCACTGGGCGTTTTACTATACATCATGTTATCGGGTCGTACCCCATTTGCCAGTACGCCAAATGATTCACCGGATGTGATACTCAAACGGATTGGTTCAGGTCACATCGATTTCAGTAGTAATAGTCGTTGGACCCTAATTAGCGCACCGGTGAAGGATTTGCTGCGGCAGATGTTGCATATAGTGCCCGAAAATCGACCCACAGTAGCCCAGATACTGGAACACAGTTGGGTGCGTGATCAATTTGCTGGCTCTGCTGTGCAATTAACCGAGTATGCAATGGCGCCGGCTCTATTATCGCTGGACGCCCAACAGCAGCAACAGAATCACATTTCGATGGCATTGCGCGGCGCTGTGGATGCCACATTTCGTGCCATTGCCATACCACAGGCAGCAAATGTGGGCCCCGTTGAGCTATCAATGTTAGCCAAACGTAGGGCCAAAGATCGCGCCCAATTGCATTCCTAATCCTGGGCCATGCGCAGCCAAAGGCAACTAATACGTTTAATTAATAGATTATATGGCATTCTTATACACTAATCTTGTGCATTTCCAGGCCAACGCAACGCAACGAATTGCGTTCGGTCTAACATCTTACCTAAAAATCCAATCCAAGGACGGCGCGAGATGTCTGAAATCGCACAAAATGAATGGAAGAATTATCGTTATATATATATATATGTTTATGTGCTATCCTTGAACTTCCAAATGTGAAAGAGAAAAGAAAACTTTAAAAGTATTTTAACAAGTGTTAATTATTTATTTTATACATAAACAAACACACACACACACAACACACACACACACCACTCTACTTTATATGCAAATCTATACAGAATCGGTATTTATACCACCTATACTTAACACATATATAGCTAATGTAAAATAATAAATTAAATGAAAACGAAACAAAGAATATTCACAGCTCTCACTTCCTGATTTCTTCCATTCAAATCATACACACATATATGTATGTATGTTTGTGTATGTGGTTATATACAAGAATCAATCCGTAACAAAATCTATTTAGTTAACATATTGTTTTTATCTCGATTTTAAACAATAATCAAACAATTTGCATTAATATTTTTAATTAAATTTAAATGTAGCTAAATTTTTTCCACATCACGTGTTATTGTTGTTTAATTGAAAACACAAAAAAAACAAAAAACAAAAATTAATAAATAAATATAAAATAAATTAAAAAGCTACAACTAAACACAAAAGCCAAATAAGAATAATTTTTTATTACCAATTTTAAGCTGTTGCCAAAAGAAAGCACACACACATACACACAGAAACATTTTAAATGAATAATCTTTATAAAGTTGTATATTATGTCAATTTGCTTACACTTTAGCTATAATGATGCAGTTGTAAATATATATGTATAAATATATATACATAATGCTACTGACTTATGCCGAAAAAAACGCCTATGCAAAAACAAAAAACGAAAGAAAGTTAATTAGTTAATCTTTGTTTGTTCAACGCTTACACTTTTTGCCTGAAGTAATCCAAATGATGAGAGATATACACATTGAATTGGTCCAAGTTGGCCAACTATTTCAAAGGATTGGAAACCCATTTCGTTGCAAGTTTGTGAAATTTTAATTGTATCTCCCAGTGCTAAATCCATTAATCAATATATTTTCCATCTATGCACAAGAGCAAAAAGGAAAACATTTCGTTTCGATTCCCTGCACAAAATATGTGTTAAAATGCTTTAATATACATACATCTCTCGTCTGTTTGGTATTCAATTTTAAACAAAATATAGCACTACACACTATAAGGCCCACGATTCAGTCGTACAAATTTGACTATATCAAAGACTTTCTTAAAAAACACAAATAGAAACTAACAACAAGAGCACAGAAACCGCAAAGCAAAAGAAATCCATAAATATGTCTTGAATGACTCAATGCTGGCCACTTTTATAATCTGCTTTATGGAGTCTCCAAATTCGAATGTTTTAAGGGTACGCAATCACCAGGCAAAGCAAAGTATAGCAGGGCTACAGTCTTTTTGAAATAAACTGCCCCGATAGACACTGATCAAGACTATATATCAAATGGAATTTGTGAAAGGGTCTGCGCATGTCGGTATGTGTGTTTGAAAAACTTTTGAGCTGTGTATTTGAACTTATTGCTAAGTGAAAACATAAAAATAAACAATAATTATTAAATAAAATCATAATCCACATACAAATATGTTTACTTTTATATTATTTCTGAAGCTATGAAGAACACAAATTTCATTCCTTCTTCATTCTATCCTTGCTCATGGCACTTTGATGAATCTTTCATTTGAAATAGACAGAGATAGACAGATTGTTGCAAAACCCAACATAAAGAAATTCTAAATCTATACTCCCAATAAAGATAACTGATTGCTAGAGGCCGACTGAACATACAGAGCCTATATATAAGGCCTGATTCATACAAATGTAAAATTCTATAGAAAATGAAATGTTTTGTTACATTAGTTATTCACATTGTATTAATATGTGTCTCTAAATGCCAGCCAGTTCGATCTTCCACTCTTGTCTACCCAAACTTTTCATTCATCCCATCCATGCAGTTGCATTGATCTGGTTAAATATTTAATCTTAGATATGTCATATTAAACAAAAACAAACAAACAAGAAAAGAAAACCCTTATCTAATCTGATAGCTGTGTATATATACATACATAAATACGCGTACAAACTTGTATACACACACATGCATACGTACATATATATATTTTCTTAGTAGATTTTTACAGCTTGGAAAATACAAAATAAAAAAAAAACTAGTTATATATGCAATTTCTTAAAAATGAAACAAGTTTTATTGTAATTAAAAACAATATCGATTCAAAATTATTGAAACAAAAAAAATGCAAGCGAATTCCTTAATAAAAATTCAAAGTTCTAAATTGTGTTTAAAGAGAGAGAGAGAGGGGCGGGGAGGAATAAATGTCCATTATATTTTTCTACTATGAAAACATCTTCTCTAAGAAACCAACTATTCTCTAATTAGTTTGGTTGTTATACTCTATTTCGTCTATTTTTATCCATTTAGCGCATAATTAGTTGTTGAATTTATCTTAGATAGTAGCTCTTGACTACTGGATATGGGTTAGATCTTCCAAAGGGTAGCCCTCGTCTAAGCACTTATGTAAATCTTTGTAAACATAGAGTCTGCATTTGTTTTGACGATGACGCATTTTGTTTTCTTGGGCTTATCTTTGATAAGGTTGTTAAACAAAACAAACTAAGGGAGAACTACTCTAAGGCGAATGATTAACAATAGATTCTGGATGTTGGAGAAAAGAATTTGCACATATTTATTGTTTCTTTGATGTTGTTATTACTATTATCATTATTATTTTAGTAATAATCAATCAATTCATTGTTTTCTCTATGTAACAATTAAGGTTTGTTTTGATTTTACTTGATTTATTTGTTAGTGTTATTAATCATTATTTTTATTGATTTAAATGAACTTAATATACTAAACTCTTAGGGGGTTTTCAATTCGGTTAGGTAATCATCTTAACGAAATTAATACATATAAATATTTGAAAATGTTAAAACGATAAATTAATCTAGACAAAACAAGGACATATAGTAAAATATTCTAGTTCTTGGTTATCACTTTTACCGAATTGAAAACATCTTCGACAAGTTTTAGTGGGAATTAAATTTCTGTTTTCTTTTTGTTTCTTTTGGGCTTGTATTTTCAATTAAGTGTTGTTCCTTGTTGTGTTAAAATAAAAGCAAATTGACTGTTTGTTGTTGTTTTTGTGGAATATTTGAAGTTTTGGAATTTATGTATTCTCGACTCTTTATTTGTTTTTTTTGTTTAAATTAAATAGTTTTAACATAAAAAGAGTTTTTGGAATATTACTACTTTTGAAAATTGAATGATTTTCGTTTTCATCGTCAATCTTTTTGCTATAGCTATTTGTATTTTACATTAAGGGGGGGCGGGTGTGAAGGTTTTAAAACCCAAAAAATAAAAAAAATCACATTTTTAAACATTTTTTGTGAAGATATGAATATAACGGGACTATTTGTTTTATATACATGCTGTTAAGTGACATTTGAAGTATCATTGGACACATTTTGAGTTCTACATATATGTATTTCGATCCGTGGCAGCGCATCTGCTGAGGATCCACTAAAAAAAAGAAGAGTTTACGGTGAGCACGATGCTGGGTTACAGGATCATCCGAACGAAGAATAGCTGAAAGATATCCGCTGGTAATGACAGAACAATCGATGAAGTGGTTTTCCCGCTAGAGTGCTCACCGACTTGGAAAATGCTGTTCGTCAGAAAATCGACTTAAAGTTTCTTATACGCGAACAGCTTCACCCCAGGCTAATTCATTGAAGCGCTATATCTTTGTATTCCGATTTACTTCAAATTTTCACACAACATTCTTCAAACGCTAAAAAAAAAAAATAAAAAAATTTGACAAACAAATTTGTTTTTCAAACCTTACCACCCCCCTTAACAAATTATGCATGGGTGTGTGTGTGTTTCAATGTATAAAAATATATATGTGTATATATTTATATTAGGGATATAATAAGGACACGCCGACTCTGCTTTTGGTCTGTTATGTCCAATTTAGGCTTTGCCTTTGCGTGCTTTTGCCGTTTTGATGTGGGCGTGTCTGGAACGGATTGATTATTAATAGAGAAATGTTACCTTAGGGCCACACCTTAAGGCACTTACCTTTTTTCTCCTCTTGCTCCTTCGCTTTGTTCTGCTGCTGCTGCTGCTCTGTGACTGGCTTTTCCTCACCGCCATTCCCATGTTCGGCCTCCGCTTCGTCCTCCTCGATCTCATTAAGTTCAACTTGATCGAGTCTCGATTGCACTTCCACCACAAGAGTTTCATCCTCCTCATCATCTTCATTTTGCAAATGATGATGATGATGATGTTGCTGCTGATGTCCTTTGGTCTCCAAGACCACAACCTCTTCGTGCTCCTCTTCGACAACATGCGCCTCCTCAGCCAGGACACCGTTGAGCACGTTGACCGCCTCTTGTGCCTCTGGTGTTGCAGCTGATCTTTTCTGTTGCCGTCGCTGTTCTAGATCCTTTGAGCATGTCTTTGTCCATTCGACATAATCCTTGTAATACTGAGAGACGGGAATCACAATCACCGAAATGTCATCAACTGTGGCCGCTGCCTTACTATCAGCCAGACGCCAATGGCCCGATTCATTGATTTTACCCCGGGCCCTTGCTACCAGCTCTTGGGCTACCATGGTATATCGATGTTTCTCTGTAGGATATTTACTTAATGTATGGAAGACAGTGCGGGCCACCGCTTTGTTTTCGGAAACATCCCACAGTCCATCAGTGGCCATAACTAAAACCCCGTAATCACCATCCTCATTGTGCTCATCGGGTATGCTCACCACCTGGGTGAGATCGCGCTGTTGCACATCGGGCTGAGGGGTTAGGAAAGGTTTAATCATGATGCCCGTATTAATTGCCAATAGATCGTGATCACCAAAGCCACGAGTTACACCCAGAGTTCCAAGCAGGCGACTTCGTTTGCCCTCACCATTGACCACAGGCATGCGAAGATCTTCTCGTGTCAGGGTCTTGTAGGTCCAGCCTTTCATGGTTCCTTGACGGCAGAGTATACGCTGGCCCATATCCTTGATATGTGGACGCTTGGCGTATTCCATGGCCACATAATAGCTGGATAATAGGCGTGGCTTCAGCCTGGCGACATTTAAGAGACGCTCTCGCTCTGTTTCGGGTGTGTGATCCGAAGAGAATGGCACCGGATAAGAGCAGGCATCCAGCGGATCAACAGCTATAGACGAATCATCAGGATTATCATTTTCTTGTACAGGTAATGCACTTCGACGGCATAAAACCGCGCGACTATCCCCAGCATTGGCCACATACATTTTGCCATCAATGAAAAGGGACACACAAGCCGTGCAGCCCCCAGCATCACGATACCGATCCCTGTCCTGAGCGATCAGCGAGTCCATATGAAAGAAGGCGCTCTCTAAGGCACCGATGATCAGTTCATCTTTACTAACACGCCGCTGAAAGTAAATTGGATGCGGAAACGTGGGATTCAGTTTGCCATTTTCTCCAGCACCACCATGTCCGCTTTCATTTGTGTCTCTGGGCAACAACAAATCCAGGCAGTCCACTAGCTTCTCATGCAATATGTGATGGAATTGATGGGAGGCTGCCAAAGCAGCTCCATAACCGGCATGACCATCAAAGATGCCGAAATATGTGTAGGGTAAATTCGGATGCTTTTGTTCCGGATCCGAGAGAACTTGCCTGTCCAACGAGAACGATAATATTAGAAATTGGCAGCACAGTATCAATTACCAATCTTAAAATACACACCTGCAGAAGGCTCCCTGATCCTCATTCCACTCCGATTTACCAGAGTTCACACATTCTGCATATCCAGTGCCCCAAGGCAGCAAATTTATGTCTCTGGGCACAATAATAGGTCGAACATTGTGATCTGCCGATGCACGTAGCTCATCGGGTGTCATCAGCTGAAGGAAAGGCGGCCGGGCATATGGAAATTTATCTGTCAGCTGCTGGCTACCGAAACGAATTCCACCACCGCGATGATGGTGGCTATGATCTCGCTCAATGTTGGGTAGCATAGGCACATCTGGCGCTATGGCCGATATGAAACGCTCCTTAAAATTGCTAAACATGATTTGGTGTTTTTAGGGGGGACACCGACACCTGCACAACTTCCTCCCTCTGTTTCTTTCTCGTACTTTGTTTTTCTTGCCCGCTCACTCCCACTGACGTGGCGAGCGTTGATTTTGTTTTCTTAGAAAAATGTAACGTCCGCGAGTGTGATCTGATCCGGCGCAATAAGTTTATCTACACTCTACTACAAGCAAATATTTTGCACAGTCTTTGTGTTTTTTACTATTTTTTTTCTTCTGCTGTTTATTGATTTGTTTCACTTTTTTCTTCTTCTTTCTGTTCCGATAACGTCGATAACTATAGCGATTCTCGGACAATGTCGATAACGATAGGTTTTGTTTCGATAATGTCGATAACGATAGGTTTGCTCCGATATTTCGACTACGATAGGTTTTGCTTCGATAACGATAACTTTGATCCGAACTTGCCGATAACGATAATTTCTGGATTTTGTTGTCCAACACTATTTAAATTCAAATTAATAATTTTTATGTGTCGTTTTTTTTTTCCCATTCTACAGATCGGAACACAGCGGGCTACGCGATGTGATCATTAAATCAAACGCCTCGGGCATGGCCTTAGATCAACAGAAGGTAGATCAATATATAAAGGCCATGTCGATGAATGGCAGTGAAAAGGTAAATTTAAATGAAACATTTAAAAACGTTTATAATTCAAATTTATATACATATTGTAGATAAACTCGGAAAAGTTGGCGGCCATGTGGATGTATGCTGCCCAAATGGGGAATCCTTCGATGCGTAAACTAACACCGCCCTCACGTCCCATAATGCTCATTCCAGCCTCAGCAGCTGGTAGTGGGGTAAGGACCAAATGGAATAATAAGTTCATTTGTTGTAAATTACATTAAATCTTCAATCCTTACCAGTTGTTGCCACCGCCACCAACACGCCTACCACCTCCACCACCACCAGGAGTCGGACCTGGCCTCTTGTTACCAGTGCCAGCTCCACCTCAATATCGCGGCATGACCTTGCCGTCGTATATGCGCTCTGGTCCCGGCTCTGTCATTTACGCTCATCCAGCTAGCCTTACTGGTACCTATCGTACTCATAAAAGCACCAAGTCAGCGGAATTGAATGGCCAACGGCGACGTCGGCGTGCAGGAAAACCAGCATCAATGGATGCCAATCGTCGCCAGCGTCGTAAATCCGAAGCTGATGTCCTTGATGGTGCTGCAGCACCCAATTTCCAGTACACAGGCCTGGATCGAGCCATAGCCGATAGTTTTCTGGCTCGTCAAGAGCAATCACATGCGGGAAGTAGCCACATGGATTACTCCTCATCGGCATCATCATCGGAAGCGACATATGGAGCTGCAACGGGAAATGCATCGCGTGCTTCCTCCAAGACAAAAATCGTTTGCCGCGATGTCGTGATGTGATGCCAGAAGAGTCCGTCCATCAGTCAGCATATCTTTTGTAAATAGTTTCTAAACGGGATTTATAATCCTTAAGGTCAACAATTGTGTATTCTATTTTTGTATCCTAGAAGAGCAGAATACACCTCACCTCTGTATATTCGATGTTTATTGGAGAATCAAGATCCCAATAGAATAGAATCCATTATGGCAGACAACAATATTAATGAGATGTACGACTCTCAATCATCAAAGGTGCGAGTCTGCTTAAGCTAGGGTATATCACCTTCGGCGATACGAAGTTAGTTACTAAAATGTTTTCATTTTTTTGTATCTCTTTATATATGTATATGAAACAAATAAAAGTTATATAATATATGTATGTATATACTTAATGTCTCTATATATTTAAAAATTTTAGAAAACGTTTTTTTCTGACTAGAAATCCTCATCACTGTGATGCTCCGGCTTGTTGGCAGTCTTGGGGCGTAATGGCAGTTCGCCTGTTAGCTTGGATATGCTTATATCATCGATGGAATTCAAATCGACTTAGGATTAAATCAAATGAGTATTAGGAGTAAATGATATTCAATTTATGTACTTACAATCATCATCGCCAGTGCCCACAATACCCATTATATCGCCAACATCTAGTTCACTGTCTGAGCTACCAAAGCTACTGTCCGCTGTGGCCTCTTGATGCCTCTCCCTGGCTGCCCGAACATCGGCGGTGACCTTACGACTGCGTCCTGTGGTGGGACGCATTCGAGAGGTTGCTGTGTGAGGACGCTGCTGCTGTCTTAAAATATCCTCATCGCGAATATCAGGTATAACTGAATCTAGAGTAAAGGAGCCACTGGTATCGTTAACACCACCTGGCATCTCATCAGTTGCATCCCGACGATCAACACCGTTCTCCTCATCATCATCTTCATCCTCGATCAGACCTTCCGGTATTGGTATAAAGGGCATGGAGTTTTCAGATGGCTTTTGCAGCAAAGGTGATGAAATGGGCGTGGATTTCTTATTACGCCCCTCAAGATGATGCTTTAGCGAATCCCTTACATGTAGACGCAGAAAATAGCGTTGGAATAGTTGTTGCAATTCCTTCTCACATTCCTCAAATTCAGCCATGTGTGCGGGACGGATTTTTTTGCAGTGCCTCCAGCCGCTGTTTTGTCCTCTCTAATTCGGCGCGTTTACGCTGTAGCTTGGATTGAAGGGCATTCAATTCTACCCGCTGACTTTCTAGCTGCGAACGGCTCGTTTGCAACTTCAATTGGTTGGCCTGAATGGAATTCTTTAGAATCCGCTCCACACTTACTAGCTCCAAGGGTCGCTGCGCCTGAGCTACGCGAGCCTCTTTGTTCACCAGCTCCTTAGACAACAGATCATAGAGAGCCGCTCCGCGTTGTGTTAAGTCCGAGGAGAGCTCACGGGCGCGTCGCAGTTCCTCCATTTTATCACCAATATCAACCTGATTGAGGCTGCGATATTGTTCCCTTTCCCGTTCCTCATCACGTTCTGCATCCGTTTGAGTCGGGGCTATTAGCAGACGTGTAATTTTCTGCAGTTCCAAGGCCGTCACTGCGGAGGCAGCATAAAGCTTGCGTGGATTCAGACGTATGGCCGATTTCATCACAAAAAATTCAGTGGCCGAGCGTATTAGCTGGACACGCTGGTCCTCACTCTCCACGCCACCGCTTAGTATGGATCCTGGTTCCATTAGACCTGCCAGCCATTGCAGCAATTCGGCCACAATGTGAAAACTGGCTAAACTACCCGTTGAAGGATGACTGGCCAGTGATTGCAGGGGAAAAACCCGCGGAAACCCCAGCAGTTTCAAATGCTCGCCAAGATCTACCAGAAATCATAGAATAATATGCCATCTGATTATAGTAGATTACGACTCTACTACTTACCTCGCACATCCTTAAAGGACATGGCTGCCAATTGAATGGACAAAGTCTTCTATTGGAGGCCATTTGTTGTGGCTCCCGTTTCCGGGGACTTTTCGCATTTGTTTGGGTTGATTGTTGCTTGGTTACCAGGTTACCCATTGCTTATCGCTTAAATGGTAGTCAACCGTGTTGACTACGTCAATGGCTTGGCCTATGTAACAGTTCGTTGGGGGTTGATCAGCTTATTCCTTAGTATACAAATCACTAACTAATAAACAAAATTCACAAATATCATATTACCAACAGTTGGCACAGAAATTTAGATTCAGCGGCATATGAGCTGGCTTCTCTTCTTAAGAATTATAAACATCATTAAACTCTCCCATTTAATAACACTAGTTATGTTTAAAATAGTTTGTATGTTGATTTTTCTTCAGATATTTACAGATGTAATACATAAATCAATTGTTTAAATTAAACTACCTACAAAAGACAAAATCCCATTATAACCAATTGGCAAAGAGACTCAAGCGGGATTGATGTCGATTATAGGTAGCTGGGCGAAGTTTTCTTTTCTTAAACTAGAGATCTCACTCTCCTTCTGCTGCTGCTACGGATGTGGCAGCTGAATGTTGACGATGATGTCTTTGTTATGGAAGATTAGCATGGCTATCGCCGCTTAATGGATATTTTGCCTTTGGCCAAATGCGACATATTGATCTTGACTTTACTTTCATTGGAACGCTTCACCCACACCTAAAATTGAGATTTTTTGTTCTTACTACATTCTATTAAAATTACAAAATTTTAATGTCAACTTACCACTTCATTGCCAATGGCTGCAATGGTTGCTGGGAATTTATTCATATCCTTGCCCTCCACATAGACCTGTTGACCTCGACAGAACCAGCGACGTTCGTACAACAATTTGTTGGCCTCAATGCGTGTCTCGACTTGGTAGTTGGAAGATGCTGCAGGATCATTACCACTTATGAGATTGTGATGGGACATTTGCTGCTGATGTGATTGCTGGTGATGGTGTTGCTGCTGTTGGGCATAGTTGGCCATTCCATTTTGCTGCTGTTGCTGCAGGGCCATTGGTTTGCCTCTTTGAATCATCTTAAGATCAGACTCAATTTCCTTATCTTCTAGTTGGTAGACTAGCAACTGTCCTGTGGCTGGTTTGCGTCGCTTCTCTATTACCGGTAATGGCTCATTGGGACGACGCCGAAGTTTTCGTGTCACTGTCGTTTTAATCTCCATAGAATCATTCGTCAGTTCCAGGCTAAAACGTTCGTTTTCTATCTGTCGCTTGCGATCTTCGAAATCGGCAATGAGATTATCCTTGAGATCCATCATTTTCTCGTCGTATTCCTTTTGGGCAGCTTTCTTCTCTAATATATAGTCCCGTTCGACACACTCTCTCATATATTCTTTGTAAATCTCATTGAGTCTACGACGCTCTTTTAGCTGATTCTCCAGTTTCTTAAGACGCTTGATATATTCCGGGTGTTGCAATTGATTAAGTTCATCCATTTGCTTATGCAGATTGATCAATTTGTGCTGGTACATCCTTTGAAGTTAACCAAATTAGAAAAGTTAGTTGCTATACCCAACAGGGATATATGGGAGAGGTTACCCCCTCCTATACTTACTGTTCTTTCAACTCGCTGTTGCTGCCCACATTGTTGTTGCTACTGCTATTGGTGTTCATGGAGGAAATTCCATTGGACGCCATGCCCAAGCCCAGGCCACCATAACGATTAAGATTTGGGCTACGGAACTCCGTTTCACTAGCGTCGTCCGTATCTGTATAAATGCAAAAGCGAATCAAAATTTTCTCTTCGGATCTCAGCCAAAGCCGTAAGCCAAACTTACCTTCTTCGTTTCGTTCATCGCCGGAGGACTCATCGTCGTAATTGTCCCCACCCGCGTACAGATTGTAGAAAGCGGACATGGTTTTTGTTATTATTTATTATTATTTTATAATTTTTATGTCGTTTTAATTTTTTCTCTTTTTATTGCCCTCTCGCCATAAAATGTTGCCCTCTCGCCTAGAGCTGGGAAATCCATCGATGGCTCCATCGATAGTATCGATTTTTATTTCCATCGCTGAAAAAACCATCGAGGGGGGAGACTATCGATGGATTCCCAGCTCTCTCTCGCCTGAAAATTTTGCCCTCTCGCCGCAATTTTTTGTCCATTACGCCGCAATTTTTTGTCCATTTCGCCGCAATTTTTTTGCCCTCTCGATATTATCGATATATTCCTAATATCGATATATCGAAAAACTGGTCACACTTTGCGTTGGCGCGGGTGAAAAAACGCGCGAACATGTTTGAGTTTGCGAGTAATGTTGTGTTTCTTCTTTCATTTAAATCTTTTAATTTTCCGTTATACTTTTACTTTAATTAGAGGGTATTATGCAATCGACCATTAAAGTTCATTGATAAATATTGTGTATCTACTTAAAAAGCTAAAAAGCTGAAGTAAAGCTGAAAAGTGAAAAATAATAACCAACATCTCTAATTTAATTTTGAATATAGAATGTAGACGATCAGTCAGGGGAGGCGTACATTTTAAAGATACCTCATGATTGCCCATCAATGATACTAAAATTTCTTCCATTGGCGGATCAAGTCCACTTCCGACGTGTTTGGAAGCACTTTCAATTTCAGTTTACTACACGATCCATTCATAAATCTATAGATTTGATTAAATTGGATAATTTGACACTTTGGGAGTGTCGCGAGTTTTTTCGCATTTCCGGGCCATTCGTAACAGATTTGAACTTAAGTTTAAACGTCTACCCAAAATTTTGAGGGCGTTTGTGGAAATATTTTGGAAGGAATTGCATCAACTTAAAGTATTTGGATCTTATAGTTGTCTCATTTAGTACGAAGAACATGTTTAAAATACCTATTCATTGTGACCTGACTGATATAAAGCTGCTAGCTTTGAAGAACTTGAAGAATTTAAAAAACTTAACCTTGGCCGAAATGATTCCCTCAGTGGTTTTAATCTAGACAAGCTTCCTGTCTCCATTGAAAACCTGAACCTAATGAACTGTCATAGTATTCAGTCAGGCCATTTAATTCGGATGTGCAAGTCCTTAACCAATCTAAGGGAACTTAATATTGGCGGTGTCAATACCAACTATGCAGAGGTTTTTAATTACTTTACTAGAAACATTGGGCCTTTCCATTTTTGGGCAATATGAAGACCTAGCCCAACTACCTAAAGTAAAAAGTATTTACCTTTACCGCATCACAGACATTTAACGTAAACTTTTCGATCAACTGGTAATTTTGAAATCCGAGCAATTAGAAGAATTAAAATTTATGCGACACAAAAGAATAAACTTTATGTTATAGCTACAGGAAAATGTCATGCGCAAAAGCTAATCGCTTCAGAGGCACTCTTTAAAACCCGTTCATCAGCGGTTGAATCGGCTAAAACTGACTAAGCACTTAAGCCAATTTTCATGTTTGTAGATGGTCCACAGGCAGTTGATATGTAAGTGTTGGACACACTGACTGGTCTGAATTGAAGTTTATGTTCTTTGCCGCCGGGAACACCTTATGCTATTTCATCAAAGTCTCAGTAAAGAACACTTATTCTGCGACCGCATGAATCGCACGAAACTTTTTGACATGTTTGATAGACAAAAGTGCAAGTTAGTTAAAGATGTTTACCAAAAAAACCTAAGTTAAAAAACAGAGATTCAGTTTCACAGTTCAATTCAACAATTTGACGTGTTTCAATAGCGATTTCATATAAATTTCTAATTTTCTATGTGACTTTTGTTGTATTAATAATAAATTTTCATCATGAAAGCCAGGAAAACTTAATTTTTAACCATGAGTCTAATAATTTGACATGGGACTGTACAGGTATATGTACATATGTAGTTTTTAAAAAATTTAAATGCCTTTAGCCTGTAGCATGTCAGGCAATTTTATGCTTGTCAGTAATTTCCTATCAAATAGTTTCCTATGCTATTAAAGATTTCCCTAACTCGAAAGTTTAATCAAAGTTTGCACAGCGACAATAAAACTGGCGATTTTATTTACAAACAATCAGGCACGAATGACGACTCCGGCAACGGCTACGGCTTCCCTCCAGCAACCCCAGCCCCAACCCCACAACCAATCCGGCCATCACAAGTACAATGTTTTCCTATTCACAATCGAAAAACGCTGAACAACAGCGCAAAAACTGCTGCTAGATGAATGTGAATGACAAACAAGAGACTCACCAAGTAGGCAAACTAGGAAATACGAGTACATAAGGGAATTTGGTAAATTGAGCTGAAAAGGCAGAGTGGCGTTATGGGTTGGGGTATGGATGTGGATGTGGATAGGGATGTGAGCTGGATGGAGATACTAATACGAAGAGTATTTGATGTGATGTCTTGTACAAAAGCAACAGCAACAGCTACCAGCATGATGTTTTTATTGCGACTTCAACGACTCTTCACCGTCCCGTTCTTCTCTCACTTTGTTTTTTGTTGTTTGCTTTTTTTTCTATGTTTTTGTTGTAGTGAGTACCCGTACCCACCTCCAGAAGCAGAGAGCACACACACACATAGACACCATATATGCTGGGTACATATGGCGTTTACTGACTGCTGGTGACGGCGACGGTGCCACGCGCCAAGTATCTTTTCTCAGTGCTTAAATTTCCTTCAATTTCGAAAAACTCCTTTTGTCCTTTTTCGGTCATGTCCTGTTTTGTTCGCTTCTCTTCTGTTCTGTTCTGTTCTGTTCAGTTCGGTTTGGTTTTGTGTCCTGTTGCACAGTTGTTTAGCACATTAAGCCACTAAAACAACTACCAAAACTTTCTGTGGTGACAACGTGATGACAACTATATCTACATACGAACATACCAACAAATCTATGTACATACATACATACATTTTGTAATATCCATTTCAAAATTCTAAAATCAATAGAATCCTTAGCAAATGTTTTACAAAAGTATTGGAATCCTTATCGAAATACAAAAAAATCACACAAAGAGGATACCAACAAGGATGTGTCCTTTTGGATTCTTGATTACTACAAAATATTCGAATGACATAAGCCACTGAAACTAAATTTAAACAATTTCCTACACAGTGAAGTCAAATCAAACCAAAAAAGTTTAATGTTTTACTAAATAAAGTTAGTTGGAATTCAAATATTTCGAGTTAATATGATCCTTATGATTAGGATCATATTGTTGGGACGATGTTAGTCACATGTCAGTAGTTATGGGAAGATTCTTACCTTAATCGTGACAAGATTATAACCTATGGCAAAGGATTTCATTTCGGACACGTTCTCATCTCTAGGCAGGCCTCTCGGTATGTTGGGTTTATGGGTTTAGGAAGTTGTCAGCTGTTTTACGGCTAAGTTATGACAGAGGCCCATGTGGATAAAGATATGCCTGTGCGTGTGTGTGTGTGTGGATGTGAGTTTGTGAAGCAAGGTAATAGCGCAGAGTCAAGCATACGAAAGAAGCAAAACTTTTTTTCTTTTCAGATGCTGTGTATGTGTGTGTATATGCCTTTCGGTGTATGTCCTTTTATGTATGTCCTTGTTGTCGTATTGTATAGAGGCAGGCGCGCGCGCTCTTATGGCATTTTGCGTGACATTTATTGTCATTTAACTGTGACAAAGTTTTTTACATTTTTGTTGTGGAGTGTGGCAAATATATCCATTGAGTTTATTCTCTACGAAACAGAAACCGTAACTGAAACCTGAACCAAAATTGTAAAGAAGGAAAAAAACACTCAGAGTTAAACCTAATTAAGTCATACATTCCTATATTCTTGTCTTGATTTTGAATAGTTTTTTGCCAGAATAAGATTTCTACACAAATATATGGAAACCATGTGCTTTTCTTGGCGTTTGCCACACAATGTAAAATATTGTATTTTCACATCTTGCACGTTCTACAAGTGTTTTAACAATCAGTTACAGCCACCAGACCACCCAGCACCCCAGCCACCCACCCACCCACTCAGACTATAGTATTCACGTAGAAAATGGAACATGTGGCAGGTGGTAGGCTGGTTGGGTGGCTGCCTGGCTGCCTGGAGCTTGGCCCCAAGTGAATCATTTAGTTTTTGCCTGCCTTTTTGGCCATAAAAGAGGTTTTTACATACATACATACATTTTTTGGTTTTTTATTATTGATAAATGTCGTAAAACGTCTCACTTGAATGGGTATTATAGGTACTTGTTATAGCCATTTCTATAGTTTACAAAGTTCTACAGCATGGAGGCGTATTAGAAAACCCAAGGATACTCTGATGACAAAGTAAAACCTTTCTGTTCTCAAAGTCTTTGAACCATTGCAGAAATTTGCAATCTACTCTAATTGGCTAGGAATTGTTATTAGAAATTCACAATCTATCTGAGAGCAATCAATGTGATCCAATTGCATTGCAATTTGCCAGGACACAAATGTGACAAATAAAATAGGTGTTGATGGACATGTAAATTGCATCGACACCAAGCATATCGCACCTCAATTTCATATACTTTTACATGGCAACGTAACTGTCGCTGCCACATGATGCTGCAGCTAATTAAACGCGAAAATTGCAGCCAGCCAATTTGACAGTGGCAGTGGGAATGTGTGGCAAAAAAACAAAATTGATAAGGCGTGGCCCTGGGAGAAGGTCAGCACCCAATCATTAGGGTAAATTGCTAAAAACTGAAACTGGTCATGGCGAATTGGTGGTCTGACTGGTTCTGGTCGGGATGATGCAAGAAGGGGGGAAAAAGGACAAATGGGTATACAGTTTCAATTGAAATTCAATTCCATCGGCAACAAAATGAAATTGAATATTTTCCACAAGAGAACAGAGAAGAGAGTCGAAATAGAATAGAGAAGAGAAAAATCTGAAATGAGAAAACCTCTCGAAACCCACTTGCCCCCTTAAAAATACCAACACCCCCCCACCCACACACACACACCACTTTTCATCACACTGACTGACCCCTGTTGGCCGCAGAGGAACAGGAATTAGAATGGGAAATAATTGCAATTGGCGCAGAGTTTCAATTAGGTGCAATGGCGGTGGATACCATGAATTTGCTAATGCAGCTGATCCAACCGTCATTCGTGTTCCAAGCTCCATTCTATTCTCCCTTCCCTAACTGACCCAACTGACTGACCGACCGAAATGCTTTGGTAATTGTACTGTTGTCGCTTACACTGAAAGTTAATTCTAATTCAAGCACATTAAAAATGAATTACTTCCCCCAAAAAGTAGGCAACAAATGTTAACAAACAAAAAAAAGAAAAAAAGACATAGTCACCCATCTCATCTCTGTCGAAGATACGATCATTTTGGTAAATGTTTTTATAGTTTGTTTCAGTGTACTACTGGGACTACTCCCAATTGGCAGTTTCAGTGAGAATTTTAGTTGCTGTTGCTCCAATTGCCTAGAGTCGACGAATTCTGGCCGGTGTGCAATTTGGTCGAGTTGGCTGATGGCGGTTAAAACTGGGAGAGGTTGAGGGGGTAGGCTCAAACAAAAAAGAAAAAAAAAAAAAACTGCACTCCAGGGATGCATTTATGCTGACCAACCTGACCACCAGCTGCTACTGTTGCTTCTAGAGAATAAACTGACAAGATGGAATGGGATGCAAATGTGAATGCATTTTGTGCTCTCTCATCAGGTTTTACGGTCGCTTGTTGCAAATTATACCAACAAGCCCAAATCCTCCCACTCTAAAACCAACATCATTCCCCACTAAATGAATGAATGAATCACTCATAACCATATTCCATATTCATTCCTCAGAGGTTGAGAGGCAGAGACCCATAGAGACGCAGAGAAAGATATGGACAGTTGGAATGGTGAATAATTGATTTACGAGGTTTTTCTTTCCTTGGGTCACTTTCTGCATGGTTAAGTTCATTTTATGTTTCTTTTTTGTGTTTTTTTTGTTTTTTCGAGAAGCTAATTAAAGCTAATCGAGTTGCGCTTTTCCTTCTAAAGAGGCACGCGGTGGGAGATGGTAGTAGTGGTGTTGGTTGTGGTGGTGATAGTGGTGGTGCTATGGACTACGAGTGGGTGGCAATCATTGTCGATTTGTTGAAAAACAAACGACTAAGTCTTCCAAGTAGAAGTTAAAGCCAAACCAGAAGGAACGACACGAACTTTTTGGCGAAACGCTTTGCGGCGAATTGGGCGAAAGCTTTGCCAAACCAGTCCACTTCTATTCCTCTTCACTATCATCTCATCCTCAACCATTTCTGTGTGTGGGAAGGGTGTGGGAACGGGGGGAGGACACTTCCGCTTTTGGTCCAGTTTTTGTGCGTTGACAACATTCTGAGAGATGGCGAGAGGAGTAGAAGGAGAAGGCAGTTGGGAGTTGAAGTTGGAGCCATGTCAGAAGTTGCTAGCATTTACTTCAGCGTGCTTAACACTTTCCGCACTTTCTACCTCCCACTCCTTATTGGCGGATTGGGTTGGTAGAGGATCCCCCGTCGGTTCTTGCTTTCCTATCTTGCTATGTTGGTTGGGTGCCAAGGAAAAGTTGTTGCCTGATGTATGCTCATATAACTTTGCCACTAACGAGACTCATGAGCTGCATAATAATGAGGCACACACACACACACAGAGAGAGCAAGTCAAAGCCGGGTAACAAGCCGCCATACTCTCTTTTCCCCTTGCTAGTGAAGAGCTACTCCCCTGAAGCGGAATACTGTTGATGCTTCTGCTGCTGCTGCTGCTGATGATGATGATGATGATGATGGGAATGATGAGAGAGGGGCTCTCGGCCTGCTTCTGGTCTTTTGGACCATCAATCAGTTGGCCTTCGTTTTGATTCCATACGATTAATTTAGCAACTGATTTGCCGATGACGAATAACAATGCCAAGTTAATGTGACGCAATTATTCATTTCCATTTCCTTTTTGAAAGTCCCCTCGAGGGGTGCAAACCGACTGAATGTTTAACCTTGCCATCGACATTACCTGATACACTTGAAAAAATAAATGTTAGTCTCTTTCTTTGTCTCTGCCCGCTTTGTGCTGGATTAAGTCATCTACCATTAATAAATTACTCTTCAAAGTCAAAGTCAGAACATTAATGAAAATGGTTTAAAAATTTTTTCCAGTCTTCAAACATAACTCTTTTTCGCCAATTACTAACCGAGTTCAAAATGTTTAACAATTAAATGAACATAATGTATATCCAAATTATTTATAATAAATTTGTCACGCGATATTCATCGATACGATTTTCTCTCAGTGTTTTTTCTTTGTTGAAGGAGGGGCAGCTACTGGACAGAGAGAGAGATAGAGAGAGAGAGAAGGTCGTTAGAGATTTCCTAGCAAACCGTAAAAAAAAAGAAACAAAAAATTATGATGAAGTGGAAAATGAATGTGTCGAAGATAATGTTGATGATGAGGATGATGATGACCATGATGGTCAGGAACACATTTACTCTGTATAGAATGTCCAGGGACTGCGTCTGTCTCTCTAGAAATAGATATCGTTATTCTTTTTGGTGGGTGTTAATGGGCTATGTCTTGACCCAACTTTATTTTCAATTAGTCTAAGGCAAAACACTTCCACAACTTCCGGCCCACTGCCCTGACTCTCGTGCCGACCATACCAACTTGCTTCCGGACAGAGCTGCAAATTAGTCGAGAGTTTTAACAAATTTAACAAGCAAATTTGCACTCGAGGCACTTGGAGCCAACCCCGCGTATTCTTTCCCATTCTTGGCCATTCACTGCATTTTGCCTGAAAGCTGGACTTGCCATTTGACTTGGCCGGGGAGTTGAATTTGGCGCTTTGGAGTGAACAACAACGGGAGGCAGTTGCAAATTTTCTCTGTTTGCTGTTTGCCTCTGCTCCAGATCCGCCCCTTCTTGCCTGTCCTGGCCCCATCTCTGTAGCAATTGCTGTCCGAGAGAATTGGTTTGATGAAGGCAAAGAAGCTCGACAAGTGGTGATGGTGTATGGAGGGGTCCATGGGAGGTTGGGAGGTTGGAGGGACAGAGAGTTTGTTTTAATTTAAACAACACTGTAAAAGCAGAAATTGGCCCAAAAAACAAAAACGGCAGCGGCAGAGACTTGCCAGGCTGAAATTCAGTTCCTTTTGACTGCTTCTCTTTTCCATGGGAATTTTCATGTCTTATTGCGCCCTTGACCCCAGGTACGGACTTAGTTGCATATTTCTGGGGCGCTTAGAAAGTTGAAATTCCTACTGTGATCCTATAAGTTTCTTATTGCTTAAAGTGAATTTCCAATGCTTTAAACGGTTTCAAGGGTCTATCTAAATTGGCCCAACTAACTTCCCCCGCCACTCCTGTCTTGGATACACAGGCGTTGGCCACTTTCGCCCATGTGTATATTGAAATGGTATGGTGTCCTAGGGTCCTGGCTACGTATCAGTGCAGATTGTTGTCCTGCCTTCCTCTTAACGAGTATTTCTTTTGATACGCCTCGTTTTTGCGGACCTCCAGAGTGTGTGTGTGTGTGTGTGTGTGTTTGTCGAGGAAATTGAATAAAAAAGAAAAACAGGGGAGAAAAAAAAAACAGGATACACAGCAGGTTGAAAATGCTGTGGGTGTGGCCATTGAGAAGAGCTGTCAGAATCCTCTGGCACCTTCAGCTCCCGATTGCTCCTTTTTTCATCTCCTCAACTTCATCTCCTTGTGAAATTGTGAACCCATGTCAACTTTAATTGAATCTGATAGAAAGGATATTTAGCCAACCCGCCCAAACATGACCCATCTACAACTACCACCTACCCCATCCCTCTCTAACGAACCATTGAACCTCCTTTTCGTTACACTATTAATAGGTGACCTAGTCGACAACTATAAACTTGAGTCCACACTGCAATTGATGAATTGCCGCCTGACCTTAATTAGCATAGATGAACAGAATTGGGTCACAATTACAGCCCGCCCCTCCCGAAAAAGAAAAACATTCACAGCTCAATCTTTGCTATTTCCACTTTGTTCAGTCAAAGTTTATCCTCCTCTTGCTGCTCCACCTCCCACTTTCTCATGGCCAGAAACCACAACCAAGTCGTTTTCTTTTGTATATCTTGTCATCAACTTTTTGCCCAAGGACTGTAAGGAATCATTCGATTTTTCCCACTTTATTTTCTATTTACCCAATTTAACATTATAAAAATTTCAGCATTTAGGTCTGGAACTGCGCTTTTTGGCATATTTCTTTTCGAGTCCTAATAAGTAGGTTGGCATATACTCGCCCTCGTCCTCGCCCCCCGCCTTGCTCCTCCGTACCTCCTAGAATCACTGCATTGCCGTTTGCTTATGCCCAACCGTTTTAGTGTAAAGTAAATCAAAAGCATTTTGCACAAGTTTTTCTTTGTTCTTTTTGGTCTTATTCTGTTCCTTTTGCTATGTCTGTATGTTCTCTTTTTGTTTTTGTTTTTTCTTTTACAAAGTTCTTTTTTGTACTCTATTTTCATGAAATTCGGGTACATCAATTAGCGGTTGTGTCTGGTTAAATTTCGAAAAGTACAAACTATCTAGAAGTCCCTTGAAGTAGGCTTTACAAATTATCAAAATATTTTTATTATGTTTAATAAATCTAAATTGACAACTATTTAACTAACTAATGTGTTTTGGCAGTGTATCCAAATTTTTGGATAGACTGAAGAAAAGTTGGAGTCTAACTTCAAATTCACAAGAATTTTGTTTGGGCATTGTAACCAGAGATTTGTATAAAACTTCAAGGTACGAAAGAGTGTTTGACAAGAAATTAACTTGATCTGACAAATCTTCAAAATTAATCCTTTTTATCTCTTAATTGGGGAGATTGAAGACTTTTGCGAGTTTTCAATTAGTGAAATATTCCAATGGACTCAATAAAGTTCTCCAAAAATGATGAAAAATGATTCTGATTCGACTGAAATATGAAAGAGTGTTTGTAGGTCGGCATAGTTGAAGCTAGCTTTGGATTTTGCACTTTTTTATGGTGTTTTTTTCTTCTCGTTCAATGCCGTTTGCTTTTGTTATTAAATTGCCAGCCAGTCGAGGCGGTTCTCCTTTGCAATGAAACACATTGCCACCTCGTCATCCTCTCCACAATTTGTCCGACTCCTTGTCCCTCCATAACCCCCCGGCAAGCTTGCACTCCGCGTGTCTGGGGAGTATTTATTAAGTCATAAGACCAGGCCAACATATGTAGTGTAAGGATACGGTATGGTACGTTACGGTACGGTCTGTGTATGTGTGTGTGTGTGTTTATTGCACACACAGATGCAGACGACGTGCATTTCACACCTACGCGTAGGGCGGAGCATGAGGAGAGGAGCGGAAGCCACAGAAACTTTTGGGCGCAGCTACGTACAAAAATGAATCGAAGTAAGTGAGTGTGTTGATGAGTGGGTGGATGGGTATGTGCGTGGGTGGGTGGTGGGGTGGTTGAGTAAGTGGATAAATATATATGAGCAGTCGACTGTATGCTATTCGTTACGAACGGAAATCATTGGCAATCGAGACGACGACGACGATAGTCAAGTCCCAGTAAACTTTATATGACTATGAATATTTAGCCAAATTATCGATTAATTAACTAATTGAATTAAATGAATACTGAAATTGACATAGCTGAGAAGTAAACAAAAGAGGAATTAAGTTAAGATGTAACTAGAATTTCTATTATATTAAACTAATTTGATGTCATTGATATTAATTGCTAACGATTAAAGTTTAATTTTCTATAACTAAGAGAGGTATCCACATACATGCATGTAGATCTATGCGGGTGTAGGTGTCCCTACGTATGAATGTGTGTGTGTGTGTGTGTGTGTGTAGTATGTTGTGTTGTGTGCAAAAAGTTTTGCAAAATCTTAACGATTTGCTTATTGTTCTTTCCACATTTTTGCTGCAGATGCTGCTGCTGCTGCTGCTGCATCCCACATCGAGACGAATCCCCAGTTACCAAGCTGCCTTCCTCCCTCCTCCCACCACATTTTAGCACAGTCTTCACAGTCTCATGCACGCTAAAATTAAATTCTCTTTTAATTGCTCACAGAGGTTCCGCACATGTTGCACACAGCAAAAACTAATTGAATTATGTGTAACCTCCGCTCGACTAGACAGATTCTGGCAGAAGTTGCCACACCCATTCCTTTTACACACCCCGGACCTCTACACCCTATCATCAGGCCAACTCCAATGAAGTTTTGAGCAACAAAGTCTGCCTAAATCATTCCGTTGCCCCCATTAAGTAAAAGTTGTTATGGCATTTTCTCCTGGCATATCGAAATTCCAAGCCATTGACTCGTATTTGTCGTCCGTCTGCCCTTAGAGCTTAGTGCGGGTTGAGCTATGGGTGATGCTCTGGGCCATTAAGTTAGCCAAGTTAATGAACTTCTAAATTCAACACAGGCATTTAGCTTAAGTTGCATTAATGGGCCCAACTGATTTATGAATACATGAAGAAAAAGACACACACACACAGAGAGAGAAAGAGAGAGAGGGAGAGGGAGAAAGGGCTTAACAGTCACACATAGAGATAGATAGATAGATGAATAAATGAATGAATGGATGGATGGATAGTTAGTTTGGATGGCGGAAAAAGGCAATTTACCATCCTACATGCGATAAAAGTCAAAATAAGCCGCAAAAATGTGACCACAAATGTGACATGAATTACCACACCCCTCCCCCTTACCAAAAACACACACACACACACCAAAAAAAAGGGGGCAAATGGATCAATGTAATGGAAAAATTTGGAATTAATTTCAAAAGGATTCTTTCCTTTGGTTAAAGCTGCTTAGCTTCGACTCAGCTTCGATCTTTCATCTCAGTTGAGTTCTGCTTTGAGTTCTTTGTGGTTCATTTGAGGGTCATAGTTGATTCGGTTTCATTTTGCATTCGTTTTCGGTGATTTTGTTTAAATAATTGCTCTATAAATGAGACAAATAAATTTTCTAAACATTACTGTACAATGGTTTAGTCTTCTAGTCTGTTGCAGTACAACCAGCTAGCAAAGAAGGCAAAGGAATGCACTGGTCAATGGGCCATCTCCACATGGAGGCAGTCATGTGGGACGTTTTGTAAATGGATGCCGTCATCATCATCATCATTATCAAAGAGAGGCCATCATAGCGGCTTCTGTGTGTGCTCTCACTTCTGCAACTGATGGGTGTGGCCAGAGTCAAAGGCAACAGAAACAAAAAAAAAAAAAAAACGAAAAACACCCAACCAACGCGAATTCAATATAGAGAAGAGGACGAAGGACAGTCTCTGAGAGAAGCAGGAGACTGGATTGGTTGGAGGATTGGGTATTGGGTGTGGTTGTACTAGGCGTTCGACGCTTTGTCAAAGCCTGACGGAAAAATTTCTGGAATGAATTGCCTTTTGCCGCTTCAAAGAGGAAAATTGAAATTTTCATCAAATGCAATGAAATATCGAACATAATGGAAAACTGCCCTAACCCCCACACTGACCCACCACCGCTCACACCATGTGAGTTTGTGGGCATGCCTTATGGCCTTATGGTCCATCATGTGGACTAAGCGATCCAACAACCTAAATAAAAGAGTATAAAATCACTTTCCAATGTGAAAGTTGTAACATGATTTTCGATTCGCAATGATGAATAAATTCATTGTTTGAATGATTTTTTAGAATTTCCATTTTTGGTCGATTTGCCTATTTTTATACCCTTGCAAAAAGGATATATTAATTTTGGTCAGAAGTGTGGTAAAGTTGTTAGAAGCCGTCCACAAGAATCTACTACAATCTCTCTCTCTTGTTGTACTAACTCCATCAGTTGGTGAGGCTGAGTACTAGTTGGACCCCCCTCGTATGGAGGAAACTCCCCAGAATGGAACTAGAACTCAACTCAAGTCAACTCAAGTCAAGTCTTAAAATGACTTCATAATCTTATTATTTTTGCATCATTCAATCAGCTATGCGTCGAAGGTTTTTGTCTCTCTCCTTTCTCTTGTCTCCACACTTTGCCCCATAATTATGTTTACTTCTCCCCACTTCTTGTCTGCCTCCGACGGCGTGTCCTTGTGTTGCTCTCTCCGTCATTGATGTAAAACAATTTGCAGAATCAGCGAGGAAAAAGTTTGCCCCCCAAAAAAAAAAAAAAAAGAGAAAAAAAGAATTGATTATAAACTTTTCTTTCTCTCTTTCCCACATTTTTTGTTGCTATTGTTGTTGGTTGGTTTTTGTTGTTTTCTTTTCTTTCTTTTTTTTTTGATTAGTTTGCCATCTTTTTAAATGGTAGGGCCTACAAGAAGCAATTTTCAGCAGGTGCTGCTGGTCCTGGACCATGGGATTAATTGAAAATCCAAAAAAAAGGATGAAAAAACAGGCCGAGAAATGTTTGCAACTGCCACAAAAATCAAAAGCGCCAGCCTCAAGACAGAGTGAGAGAAGGAGAGGGAGAAGGCGTGGCCGTGGGCGCTAGGCAAATTGTTTGCTGAGTTGCATTTGCATTTTGCATTTTGGCCAAAAAGTTTTCCATTTCTTTCGAGAGGGGGTCTTTTCGTGTTTTCCACCGACTTGTTAGATTTGGTTGTGTGTTCCGTTTCGTTCTATTTTCTATTTTATTTTTGTGTTGTAAGCAAAAGAAAGTTCCAAGGCATCTGGCGACTTTGTGTTCCGGTCTGCGTTTTTCGTTTTTCGTTTATTTTTTTTTTTTTTTTTGGACTCTCATCTAGAAGTTTCCATCGACGAGTCCTCCATAGCCATTGCTGTAACACCCTTGCAATTAAGTTGCTCAGAAAAAGTTTCTCTTTTTCCGCCCAAACTGTCTGATTCGGCATAAGCTGCAGCAGGACGACAGACCAAACACCCACCCCACCATTTCACCATGCTACCATTCCCTAACCCCATGGCTGTCATTTGCATCATGTTGCTGCGGGCAGCTGCGGGTCGATGTCAATCCGATGTTTGCCCAGTTACTGAATGCTTCGACTAAGTGTTGATTAAAATATAATCAGATCGGTAATTAATGTTAATTGATTTGTGCGACATGTGCCATGTCAGCAATTGATATAAAGCCGCCAGTTGCCAGTCGCCGTTGTCTGCATTTGCTGTCAAATGTTGCAAAAGTTGTTCATGTTTTGTATATATATGTATGTACATATGTATGTGTGTGTCCGTATGTCCAGTTGTCCAGTAATCCTCTGCCATCCCTAATACGTTTGTCATGTTCCTAAAATCCGGTTAATTAAGCTTTTGTTACAAACAATTTTATTCTCATTGCTAGGGAATGGGAAATGGGTCAAATCTAATGAACTTTAAAAGCTATAGAATGTGGTAGTCAAGAATTTCCATTGTATCCACGGTCACCCAAAAAGTATGCAACGACTTATTTAAAAGAACGCATCCCGATTTCGCAGACATTTTCAAAATTTGGAACATGATGAAACTACATACATACCGATATTGTATTGTAGTATGCACTTATATCTGCTTATCTGGTCTGTTTGTGTGTGTGTCGTATCTGTCTGGGATCTGTTGGAGTTTTGTTCAACGTTGCATGACAAACGGCAACAGCAACAACAATAACCAGCGCCCAGTTGATGAATGTCTCTGTGTGTTTTTGTTGTATCTGTGTTGTTTGCCTGTGGTTGGGGACACACACACACACACACACACACACACGCAGGAAACAAGTTATTATCTACCTCGACTCTGGCATACCCTAATCAAAGTACGTAAAACATAATTATTTTTGTTAGTCATTTCTTCAAGTGAACTATGTAAATGGACCTGATATATGTATATATTTATATATATTGAGATCAATATCTCTGTTATCGTGTATCAAGCGTATTTTCAGCCTCGGATTATGGTGATTATGGAGAAACAAAACGTTTGCCTGGAAAACACGTCACGTGTCAGATAAACGAGGTAGCCCCCGAGGTAGGTAAACTTTAGACCAAAACACACAAACAAAGCGAAGAGGGGAAAGGGAAATGAGGAGGGGGGAGCAACAATGGGCATATATACCCCCATATATGTATGTATATGTGGGCAAAGGCTAACCAATTAAGCTCTGTCAAATTGTAGAGGCATTTGGAAATGTTTCCAAATCCTAAGACCAAAACCAAGTCCAATTAAAGCCACTCTTTGGCTTCTATCTGTGTCTCTAAAGAAAATGAACCTATCCACTTATCCATTTTCATTTTCCATTTCTCTTCTTATCTATTTTGACTTTCAATTTGTCAATTGCAGTACAGACAATCTTTTTCCAATCCATTCGAAATCAAGATAAGGGAATAATTTTTTCTTCTTAGGTACAGGTCCATCAATTAATTAACTCTCTTAAGTTCTTCATCATCATAGGAATTGAAGATTGATTTCATGGAGTTTGTGTACCTTGTTTTTTTTTTTTTTTACTGGCATCCATCATATACAGGGTTTGTGCAATGTTTTACTTACACTTTGCTTTTGAACGTAAAAATTAAATGCCTTGGGGTTCTTTCGTCTTCGTGTTGTTCCAAAAGTGTAAATACTGTCTTACACACGTTCTTACATCATCTTGGATATCATCTGTCTGTCCTGTCGTGTCCTCTCCAAGGTGACTGAGTGAAGTGAAGAGACACAGCGAGAGAGAGAGAGAGAGACAGCGGGAGAGAGATGATGCCCATGACAAGTCACTTTTTTATGCCACGAGTACCAGGGAAAGGACTGGAACCAGCAACATCAGCATCAGACTTCTGGCATCATTATAAGATTAAATCGCATCCGCATCTTCAACTGTATGCCGCATTCGCATCCACATCCACATCCGCATCCGCTTCTACTTCTACATCCTTTCACTTACATTCTCTCTGTTTTCTTTTTGTACCCACTGAGCATTTGATTTAGTTTTGTTTGCTCTTAGTTCAAGACTATACTCCTTACTCCTTTTACTTTGTCTCCCGCTCGATAATGTCCAGGTGCCTTGGATAGTTTTTTTTTTTTACTATCAGGTGTCCGTGCACATTTTAAATTAGATTTCTTTCCCCTCTTTGACTGTGTGTGTGTGTGTGTGTACATTGTGTCTGCACTGGGCTGTTGATCTTATTCCTAGCTGATTTAATACCATTTCAGTTTAACTATTAAGGGTTTAACAGGGCTAAATTTAAATGAAATTTGTTTAGTATGTAGTTTAGCGAATTAATCGAATCTACCGAGGCTGCACATACTACATGGACTCTAGGCGTTTCAAAACTGACTGCGTCAAGTGCAATTTAATTTAAATTGTGCGTAGCCAAGGGCAACAGAGATCCGCCAGAGATACAGGAGAGTCACGGTGGAAACAATTCAACATTATCCTTACACCGCTTCTCTTGGCTATTTGTTACGCTCGGTTGGTGTCCTTAGGCGAAGACACACACATACACACACACACACTCATACAAGACACATCTATTTGAATAGGCAAAAAGGAGCAAAAAGAGCAAAGGCCACTTGAAGCAGTCATTTCATATCCTGTTGTTTATGGCCACATATATCCTTAAGAAGACTGAAGAAGACGACAGAGCACTGAAAGTTAGTCGCACGGGAATCACTCACACACACACACATACACACTCACGCACAAAGTGTAGGCGGCAGGGGACTGGAGAGCACAAGCAGAGAAAGGTCAGTTCAACTGCGAAAAAACCTACAAATTTGTCGAGGGAACGGATATTGACAGCGCCGGGCAATAAAATTCAACAACGACAAAGGGCGACAAAAACCATGGGAGTCCGATTGAGCCACTGAAGCCAAGGAAGCGTGAACATTTTTTATTTATATAAAAATTTTGCCCCCTTTGGCCTACAACCCGTACACCACACCCCATACCCCGAACACTATATACATATGTAAGCATGTTTCAACTTGCATGAGGTGGGTAAAAAAAAAAAAAAACAAGGTGACAACTACAACAAAAGTTTCAACGTTTCATAGTTAAGATTCCAAGTTGCTAGAAAACGAACGAGATAATATTGCCCCAAAATGTAGGCTACAAAATATTCCAAAAATATCATGCTGGTATGTGTGAGTTAGTGCAACTATTTGTATAGGTATAGATGGCTTTTATTTACATAATAAACTAATTAAAGAGGCTAATTCCATGGTGGAATGGGGGGCGTTTGTTCATGTTTGCTTTCGCCAATTCCCCAAATGACAATTCTCATTTTACATTGGCCCAACTAATTAACAAGTCGAATTCTCTTTTTATTAATTACACCAATTCCCAATGATTCGTTTTTCAAATTGAGTTTCTGTTTTGTGTTCAATAACAATATTGATCTATATCGATTCTATTCTCTCCATGTGTTGTCTCTTTTCAGCACTCAGTTGGATTTTTTGAGGCTGCTGGTCAAGCTGGTCAATAGCCAGTTACGTTTGTCTCCTTTTTCTTTTGTGTGTGTGTGTGAGTGTGCTCTTCTCGCTCTCTCCAATTCTATCTCTCTCTCACTTGTTTTTTCTTCGCCAGTCTCATCACTGTGCTGGTCACGTGTCTAGGACAACAACAAAACGCATCAAAATTCCAAAAGCGTGACACATAGTCGAGGGCGCGAGTTTGTTTGGCCAACAGTAGGAGGAATCTAAGAATACCCGTAACCCCCTTCAACCACCAGACATCTATGTATACATATACATATATATATATATGTATATGCATGTGTATCTATCTATCTATGCCATGGCTATGTATCTATCTATCTATCCATCTATCTATCTACCTCTATTCATGAATCTTGTCTAAGCATAGACGAGTAGCAGATTGGGTAACGGAAGCCAAAGCCATTTATTGTCTTCTCCATCTTCTCCCCCACATAACAACTCCACCCACTTTTCCCTAAAGCCCTCTACTATCTGATAGGCGAGGGCTATGATTTGGCTGCTAAAATTTGTCTGAGGTGCAACAACTTTGTTTGTCTTTTGGCCAGGCCGAAAAGGAAACAAAATAGAAAACAGGAAAAAAGACCCAAAATTGTAACAGCCTGTGCCATGTCCAGACAATAAGGCAGAATCACTACTCTCTACTCTTTTACTACTACAACTTCCTTACTATTCCAACTCGACTCGACTCGACTGCGAATCCCCTCACAGAGGACCGGAGACCGAGGACACTGCGAACGTGTTTCACAGCTTAAGCAGCTGCACTTGAAAAAAAAAAATGAAAGACTTCTACGTTATCAACATATATGTAGAGATATAAACATTTTCCAGTTAGAGTTCACAGATTTTAGCCTAAATTATCGATAATTACCGCTCCGCTAGTCGAAAGAGCTACGGTCTTACGCCTGAATTGGCCACTGGAGTTTGGCAATTTGAGATTCTTTGAGTATTATTCAGTGCATCAAAAGTTTATAGACTGAACAAATATGGTATAATTCGTTTACCCTTTTGATTTAAAAACATAATTTATAACTTATGTGATGGACTGATATTTTCTCTATACTAGATAGTTACAAATTGGTTTACGATTTTTTAAGATATAGCTAATTTTTCTCATCAACTTTTTTATAAAGAAAATTTCGCCACACGTTTTCTTTATAGTTTACTATCAATTTCACAAACGTTTTTAACACACATTTTTGACACAATTTTGGCAATATGCATGGACTTTTTGAACAGTGTACACGTATTTAAAGCAAACAACAAAAAAAAATAAATAAATAAAAAGTAAGAGAAAAATATGGGATAAATTAACAAAGTGGGCAATAGTTGTTATATAGTGACACTTATCGGTTAGGGATTGAAGTCCATCCTATTAGTAGGCTACACATATTAATGTTTAAGTAGTCAAACACACAAAATTGATTAAACAATTTTAAGAATTTAATGGGCTGATGGGTGACACATTTACACATCATTATTATTATTATCATCATCGCATCATCATTAACATCATCATCATAGGGAATTGGCTTCATTATCGACAGGAGCAACACTAATTAGCGCAATATGTAATTGTCGGTTACACAATGCCAAACATTCTTAGCCTCACACCCATCCCTTTCGCTGTCGTTGTGTAATTTGGGATTGAATTGCATTTTCATTTAGCTACAATTTGACAAGGCGATATTTAGTAGATGGGTAACCTTTGATCTATTCCTTTCGTTGAAACGCAACTATACCCCCCGACCCCTTACACTTTGGGTTTCAATTTCATTTTCATTTTGGGCTTTGGTTAGTTTTAGCTTTCAAGATTTAACAATGAACCAGTCCTACGTAGGTGGCGTTTCTCCCCCTAAATGAAACAATGCAGAAAAAAGGTCACAATGGAAAGGATTTCAGACTAACGAATAATTATTTTTTTTCTCATATTAATACTCATATTTAGGTTAATCTATGTCTTCATTGAAATGCATTCGCAAATAAAGAAGCCAACTTTTTGCAACCATAGCAACGTTAGCTTACAAAAAGCCAGTGAGGATGCAAGCGAGAGTGGTAAGAGTAGGAGTAAATGGCTGATGGGGGTAACCATGTGTCGGAGGCAAGTACAATAAATAATATTTGAGTTTGAAGCTCTAATTAATATCAAATTACACAATTTGCAATAAGGTGCTGTAAAAAGAGTGGCCGGAGGTAGTTGAAGAAATAGTTGTTGCTTCTAGGTAATTGCGTAAGCTCGGATATCCTAATAAGCATATTTAATTGGTGAAATAAAGGTAAGGGCAATTGCTGTATAGCCTTCTCGTTAAATTGTATGGCACTTTTCTTACCTTATCAGATACACGCCCTACTCTACCCTGATTAACGACAAAGTGCATATACAAATTTAATCAGTTGATAAGGATTTTATGGTTCATTTCAAATAAAATGCTCATTTTTTCGTTTGTCACTTCGAAAAGAAGACGTTTTCAGTATATGTTCTTCATCATCACTTTTCCAGGCTGAAAATTGCCATTGAAGTATTTTATTTTTAGTTCTCTTACAATTTGAGGGCATAGGTTTGGACACTTTCGTGTGGCGGTGGCACTTGGATGAGCTGTATGCCCTCTTCGTTTGTATAGTCAGCATATTTGAGGCTACTAATCAGTTCATAGCCCAAACGTTTCACTAGCTGCGCGGAATAGATGCTGGTGCAGTCGAGACATATTAAGGGAAAGCCCAATTTACGGGCCTGTTCCTCCATGGCTTTTATAAGGCGAGCACCCAGAGATTGGCCACGCATTGAGGCATCAACACCCAAGGCATGAATATGCAGAGCATGGGACACCTGATAACGTGCGCACACATTACTGAGATGTTCCACCTGAGTTAGCAGGTTGACAATGCGACCCCACTTGGTGCCCACAAATTCTTTGGCATATTCTTCCAAATGTTGGCCCTCGTTGGCATCTTTGGAGCCGGCAACAGCGGCGGCCACAATGCGTCCGCTTTTCCTGAGACGAAGCGTTAGGCAAGTTTGATTTGGAATATGCGAGAGTAGAAAATCTCGATCCGCTTGATCGGGTTGCGAGGGGGGCTAGTGCCCACTGTCAATGGTTCTTCACGATAATAATGCTCCAAGAGAAATTCTAACAGCTGAGAGCTTTCTGCCGGCGATACCACGCGCACCTCGATGACGTCATCACTGGAGAGAGAGGCGGCCATATGTTCGTATTGTCGTCACGCGTTCGTAGATCAAAGGCAACTAATACGACAAGTTCCACTAACTAAGCGAAAACCATTCCCAGCGATCGTTGCGATAATCATGAAAGTAAACTCTCTCTCTCTCTCTCTTTCCCTCACACCCACTCTCATGCTTGCGTTTATGGTTGCTCTCTTTTTTACTCTTCCTCTGTTTACGTCTACCATGTGTGGACAGTATGTAGATCTCATATGGAACTCATTTTGCCTATGTATGATAAACATTGTGCTTACATTGTATGTACATATGTACATACCCTACCGACCTCCTCTTTGTTAAGAGCAAACATACATGTGTACATACATTTGCCAAGCTGCGCTAATGGAGGATTTTCAGCCATCTAGGGGGCCATTAGAAAAGGTATTAAAGCGGCTTAAGAACCTTTAGAGACAATAGAACAACAGCAGCAGAAACAACAACAATAGCAACAACAGAAATACCATTGCCCAAAGTGCTCGAATTGTTTGGGAAATGAAAGAAAAACTAAACAAAGAACTTAATATACACTTTAAAAGAAGCTTAAACTAATTTCCCTTTTTAAAAGAGCTTCTAGTGTTACGGAATTGGAAAATTTTCCTCCGAAGTATGTAACAAATAGTCTACCAATTCATTTTTTTGTAAGTTCTAAAGAACTTTTGGAAGTCTATAATGACTGATTGCAACGAAATGATTTTTTCTACATTTTTTCTACTACAAGACATTATAAAAGTTCTATAAAGTTTTGCAAAGGGTCCAAATTTTTGTACAATTCGCATACCTAGATCCCTGACTGGTTCCGATATTGATAAAATTGCTCTAGAGATCTTAAAAATGTTGATATACATTTCTATGGTTCATGATAAGTTAAATCAAATTTAATGCTGTTCAACCTAAAGTGCTTAGAAATTTCGATGTGCGTGTGTATTTGTAGGTGAGATGGAAAACTCTTTACAAATGTAATCCGTAAACAAAACGTAGATATCATTGGGCTAGGCTAAAGCTAAAAGAGTCGACAGATTAGGCCACAGAAACTTATAAAAGTGAAATTGAGTGCGTTAAGTGTTGGACAAGAAATAAAACCGAAAAGAGAAAGAAAATATCAAACATTTCTAATTGGAGCGCAGGGCAAGGTCACAAACGAAAAGCAAAAACACACACACACACACCAAGCCAAAAAGGAAACGCAGCAAAAAAAAAAAAAAAGAAAAAATAAAGAAAGAATGAACTAACCGAAAAATGTCCAAACAAATCCACTAAAAATAAAAGAACTGCTTTGCTGCACAATGAAAGCATTTTGAGTTGAAGATGGAGTGGAGTCTAGTGGAGTGGAGAGGAGTGGAATAGGTAAGGCTGGGGGGAAGCGCAGCAGCGATGGCAAAAGCGGAGGTCGAAGGCAGTTATTCGAGCAAATGTCCTTGAGCGTTTTTGTGTGCAGCAGCAGCAGCAGCAGTGAAGCAGCTGAAGCAAAAGCAGGAGCCAAAGCTTAACACACACTTCAATTGCTCCCAACGAGAGCCACATAAACTTCCCATCTCCTTTCATTCATCTCCCCACCGCCCACCACCCCATTCAATTGGTCCCTATCTCCCCGTCTCCTGGCAGTCTCTGTTACTCCCATTTTATCATACTCGCCGCTTTCTGACCATTTTCGCCTTGAATTCGCCGTTCAGAGCTTTTTTCGCCTTAGCCTGAGTGTTTAAAAAGCAGATGCTTCGCCGTCGAAGGCTTCAGAATAATTCGTGCCGCGTGCGGGTACGGTTCGTAGTCCTTTTTGTTTTAGTTGGCTCCTGTTAGTGTTTGCCTTCTGTTTCTTGTCTTCCCTACTGTCTGTGTGTATGTTTGTATGTATGAGTGAGTGTATATGTGTGTGTGTGTGTGTGTGTGCATGTGTGTGTGTGTGGGTATTGTCCGTGTGTTTTTGATATGAAAGTAAACAACAAGCCAGAATGGCGCCGGCAAAACTCTCTTTCACATAAAAACCCAACCCAAAGAGGAAACGCTAAGCTTTAAAAACGCTAAAAAAAATAACAAAGAAAACAACTTTTTTCCAAATATTACAATTTATATGGTATATGGATTATTTTTTCAACATTTTTTATAGTGTGTTAATCGAGCGATATCGTATACGAATTTAAAATGTTACAAAGCGGTATCGCTGCGGCTGCCGCTCATCGCTGGATGTTGCCACTTTTGGGATTATGCCTAATCAGTCTAGGATTGCGCTGTGATGCGCGTGCCGTAAGTGTAACAAGACCCATCTATTTACTATAATATCAAACAATACAAATTTGAAAAACAGCTGTCTATTTAGCCCATTGGGATTGGGGGCAGATGTACCTACTCTTAATCCAGTTAGTTGAGTATTTCGCTAATCTGGCGTCGAATTTGATTATTTTCAACCATGCGACAAAAACTATTTTTGGTAACACCGTAGCATTTTGTTGCCAACTGTAAATGGCCTTTAATGGATTCTTGACTTTATTTCAATTTCAATTCCAGCTCTCTCCACTTTGTGTTGTTACAGACAAACGTTGATCTTCAAAAAAAAAAAAAAACAGAAAAAAATAGACCTTCGCTTGGCTTAACAATTTATGTGCATAAAGTTCTTTCTAACCATTCATGTCCTTCCTTTGCCGTAGTCTTTTCAGTTGAGGTTTTGGGAGAGTAAATCACAAATATTTTGAACTGTTTGGCTTAGCCAAGGAAAGTTTCTTGATTTTTGTTTCTGTTTTTGTGTTTGCGCTTCTCTATTTTGGTTTTTCTTTTTTTCTGTTTTTGGCGACGTCATCGTCGTTAGCTACTGCCCGCTGGGCTTGCTCTGGTTTTTATCCTTTCGTTTCGTCTGTCTCCTGTCTGTCTGTCTGTCTTCTTGGCCACATTTTTCTTATTTTTTGTCGTTTTTACTCGTTTTGTTTTGTTACGAGTCAGCGACAGCATCAAAGTCGGCGTCGGCGACTGCAAAATGAATAATTTCAGTGAATTTACTACACAATTTTATTCATATAAATCACAAATTAAATAAGTTTTTACGAGGTTGTTCGCAACCAGCCAGCCAGGCAGTCAGCCAACCCCAAACGAAACTTGTTTCGTTCTCAACTTATTTTGTAACTTGTTGTTGTTGGCGTTGGCTCTGTGGGTTATATGGGGCTCAAACGTTTTCCTACGGCGGGTGACCCCGACGCCTACCTCTACTTTAACTCCCCGTGTGGCATTTGCCCTTTTTTTATGGTCGTGTAATTTTTTCGTTTTGTGGTGGCCTTTTTTTCTTTTCTTATTTATGCTTATTATCGTGATTGCTATTCACCATTCCCCTTGAAGAAAAACAGAAATCCCTACAAAAATGTACAAAGACGAGTTGTCCTAAGTGGCTACTACCTTTGGCTAACAAGAGTGTTCTAAGATGAAATATTTGTGCATTTATGCAGTCCTTTTTTTTGAGTGTACGTTAGTCTTTCGGATGAAGATTCGCCATTTGAAATATTCTCGATCTGTAACTTGCTTGTTTCAAATGCTAATCACTCGTGAAATCAGAGGATACAACTTTTTGCCGTTTTTTATGTCGTTCATTTGCATTTGGACAAGCGCAGATTTAAGCATTGCCGTTATGTCGGGGTAGCCATTACCTTTTAGAAGTCTACGAGCATGACAAACAAAAACAGCACAACAAAGAAAAAATGGGAATCATTCAAAATGGTAGTATTCGTTTCTGCTAAATGTTATTCATGGCACTCACGTGCGTTTGACACGAGATTCACGTGATGGAACGTGAAAGCAATTTACGATGTGGCAGCGGTTCGTGGTGGTTGTCCGCAACAGCAGACAATTAATCATGCCACTGCCAGGAGTCGAACTCGGACGCGAACGCGGATGCAAACGCGGATGCGGACTCGCCGCAGTCAATTGTTGTTGCTCCACTTTCACTTTCGTCCTCGAATATCCAAGGACGCGTCGAAGGCCAGGCCACATTTACTACTTGAGAGAGACAGGAGCAGCAGCACCAGCAGCAACAAGAATAAAAAAGTTAAAACACCTAACGACCTTGAGCTAAATTTGACTACCCCACCCCTTTAACTTAACACCACAACCACTATATATTTCGCACATCAAATCATAATTTATGAAGGACAATAAAAAAAAAAAAAAAAACCACCCCAAAAAAGAAGAAGAAAAGAAAAGGCAAAAAACGCAGGAAGATGGAAAAAAACCGACGAGAATCCACGGCTTGTGCCTTGGCTGACTGGCAAAAGGTTGCACAATTCGCCCACATAATTATCGGTTTGATTTATGGGGAACCCGAGCCAATTACTTCCACCAAGAAAATGGCGGAATGCCTGGCGTAGGGGCAAACGGAAACGGAAATATAAAAAAAAAAAAGAAAAAGCAAAACTGCAATGGAGAACGAGAGAGAAACCAACCTGGTCGGCTTTCACTGACTGATGATTCGCAAAAAACAACAACAAAAAAAAACGAATTTATGTACATATATAGCAAACAAAAGAAAAAGGCGAAACAGAAAACTTTACCAAGCAAATTTCAAATTAAACCACCAAATGATGGTGCTGATGGTTTGTTTAATTCATCCTAGAGAGCTTTTAAAAAACTCGTTGGTTTTACTTCAATTGATCATCGCATAAGTATTATTCATTTCACCGAATTTTAATTGATATTTTACAATCGGTTAATATATCGTTTTAATCAACATGGAATCAAAGTTACGTATACTTAATGCAGTGCCGGATTCAGCCAGCCAAAAAAAAAAGGTCTTTCGGGTTCATAACGCAAATAGAAAATGTGAAAGTTAGAACATGAATGAGAATCGATGGCAAAGATAATGATTTTTAATCATCCTTTTTTTTCAGACTGTAATTTCAACAAATTTTAACCGATTTCAAAAAGTTATACAGATATACAATATGTAGATCATTTAAATCGAAATTTAGTTTCCTGCCATATGGCTAATCCAGCACTGATCGTTAGATTTACTTGTTTGTTTTTTTCACTCGTTACCAAGAATGTATTGTAAACTGTTCCAAATGAGTTCGATTTCTACGTATCGTTGGTTTTACTCGATTCTTCGAAATCTGTAAATATTAATTTTTGTGTTTTAATACATTTCGCTGGACTTCCTCCAATCAGTAGTTTTATTTGCTAGTGCCATTTACAGCAACAAATTTTTAGTTGCACTCGTTTGTTATTTTACTCGTTAGTTTTATTCATTCGCTATTTTTTTAAATTCGTTTACTCGTTTATCTTATTATTAGTTTCTCATATTACTCGTTACTTTTACTCGTTCATTATTTAACTCACGTATCCGACTGGGACTTACATTTTATGAATCCTTAGTATAATTCTATTATTCTCAATTTAGTTTTACCTCGCAAATCGCCACACTAACAAGTTTCAGCCCATCAGAAACACTTGGCAATTATTTTATTGTTGTATGGTTCAACAAAATAAGCACAATTAGACTAATATAATATACATCGGATAGTGTACAGTGTACACATACATACAAAGCTAAGAATCTATTACCTTGCTGATGATGCATAGGGCCAGGAGGCAGTCAAAGACACAAGTATGTACTAGATCTTGGATGTTGTATGTATTTGCAATGTACATAGTATGTACATACATACATGTTACATATGTATGTAACAGTAACCTGATATCCAGCCAGTTATGCAGCATAGCAAATATTTAGGCATAGTTGTTTGCGGTCAGTTGTTACGACCCGATGCTGCTCCTGTAACGTAATTAAGAAATTGCTAAACAGATTGGTCAAGCAGTAAGAATTTCATGAAGGAGTTGCAAATATTTGCCAGCCACATCCAACATGAGGTCGTCTATCGCTTTCCCCATTGTGTGTGTGTGTGAGATTCATATGTGGGTTAGCAAATATTATTTATGCACATATGTATTATTCACTTAAGGATAAGCACATTTATGGAAATGGCAAAGGAGTCCAATTATCAAACAACACGAAGACGTGGTGTAAAACTGATCTTCTTGTTTTTCTATTAAATAGCATCAACAAACTAAAGCCCATAGGCATAATTATTAATTTCTTGTTTCATTTTATTGTAAATGTTATTCCAATTTGTAATTAATATCACACATTCGCCATGTATTTTAAACATAATTGTAATATCACGCATACGACATGTATTTCAACTTTTATATTTTTCCCACATATGTATGTAAGTATATCTTACAAATTTGATCAAAATCGATTTTATATATCTTTGCAAGATTGCAAATGTAGCCAATCAGCATTGGCTTTATGTAGCTCTCAATTATGGGTTTTTTTGCTTTGAAATCATGTATTTTTCGCCAAAATTAGCTCACTCACTATGGTTTTCATTTAATTTCTTTGCTAATTGGCTATATAGTTTGTTGCGTCTGTGCTTCTAATTTCATTTTACTTGCTTATGCAACTAAAAGTATTTCTTTTTCGTTTTATTTGTTTTGTTTCTTTCTTCATTCAGTACATTTCAGAGATTCCATTGCTTGTGTTGTTGAGTAATTGCTCGCAATTGGCACATGAATACCCCAAATGCGTTTCATTCAATGACATACACTCACACACACACACACACACACACATACATACATACACAGAAAGTGAGTGAAAAGCAAAAGATGTCTTTGTTAGCGTTTTCTCTAGTTTTCTACGGTTTTCTCGTTCTCTTTCTGTCTCTCTCTCTTTCTGTGACGCTGACGACCTCTCTTGGTAATCAACTCAATGAGGTAGCTTCCACGCCTTCACCGCTTTGACCCGAATTCTTAGGGCGTGTGCGGTTCCATGAATGCGGGCACTCATTTTACCCATTTCCCCTAGTATTCTCTACCTTCCTTCCCCCCCCACCTTCCCCTCTGTATTCACCGGCCCTTGGTAGGTTCTTTTTTTGTTCCCCTTGGTATTTTACCTCCTTCGTTTCTGTCGCCATGTCTGGCATCCTTTTGTTTGGTTAGCTACGTAGCTAGCTGCATGCCTCGTTATGCACAAACAAAGGCGTTTTTTCCACGCTTCCATTTAGCAGCAAATTAGAAGCTGCCTTGCAGTGTCCTTAAAGAAACGTTTTGCGGCAAAAGCGGAAAGGGGTGAGTGGGTAGCTGAGGCCGTTGGCGCTGGTAGGCATAAGGGCGAGAGGGCAGCTAGGGCTCAGGGCTAGGTCATATGTGAAACTCTCTTCACATGCGAATTAATTAACAGTAAATAAAGAGGAAGACAGCAACAAAAAAAAAAGGCAAGGACCTTGACAACGCGACCCTCCTGTCACCTTCCTCCCACAGCTCTAGGTAATTTGTTGAATACCCGCACACACACACACACCCACACACATTTAAAAAAGGGTCGACAATTAATTTAAGATGGTCAACAAGTTGTAACCCAAAGCCTGAGAAATAATGAGGGGAAAATTCCAGAAATTCTATGCTTCTCTTCTCACTCTTTTCTTTTTTTTTTTTTTTTGTTGTTATTTGCACTTTTTGTGTGAATTTTCTCAGTGTATCCTGCAGCTGATGCTGATATTCTCATGATGATGATGATAATGATGATGGTGATGAGTTCACAACATTCAAATCTCTTCCTCTCGCTTACTGTCTGGCGGCCATTATTGTGCTCATGGGGCCATCATTGATAACTAATGTTGGTTGCCATTAATTGAGGCATTTTCGTTTTTGGCTGGCTGCCTGCCTGCTTGCTCTGTTGGACCCCCTTCCCAACACTTCCCAACTTCACATATGTATGGCCTTTTTTTGTGCTCTCAGCCTTAATAATTGAACAATAAAGTAAGGCATTAAGTAATTTGTGAGGGTTAAGTCATAAAAATGGCACAAACACACACGCACACATACACACACCTTCCTACACATCTACATGGTTCGGTATATATGTACATACATACATGCATATGTATGTATGTATAAATTCGTAATTTTAGTGCTTAAAATTTAATGAGTCATTGGCATGACATTTTGCTACCCTAGCCAAAAGGAAAGTATAACAAATAAATGAGCATCAACGAAATGGCACAAATTAAACAAATTACCTTTTTTTTTCATTTAAAGCTAATTCAAATATTACAAAGAAATAAGAATACTTATTCTGAGTAATATAAAAATTTCAAAAAATGTTACAAGATTATAGGGTATTTAGGCAGTCGTAAAATATATTAGATAATTAGGTAAGCGGGTCTCATTGCTAAAATTAAGTAAAGTGTAAAAGGCGTTGAGCTCAAATTAAAAACGAGTTCAATTAAAAATAGATTATTGGTTAAGAGTTTTAGGGTTTCAGGTCGATTCTGTTGCTACCAAAAGAAATAAGGCTAATAGGGTCAGTAACGTCTTTTCCTCTATGTTACCCAACATCTAATCATTTTCATAATACCTTTTGGAAAGATATTTAAACAAAGTTCTTTATGCAAATGTTCTATTGCT
Organism: Drosophila equinoxialis; assembly: GCA_018150345.1. Lineage (NCBI taxonomy): Eukaryota > Metazoa > Arthropoda > Insecta > Diptera > Drosophilidae > Drosophila > Drosophila equinoxialis. The sequence continues at coordinate 721,849 of JAECWI010000238.1, read as the reverse complement.
TACTTTAAGCTCCCCAAAGTAAATTGTATAACATTCCAATTTTCCTCAAACTATATAAGGTGTATCTAAATGCCATATAACGAATTCTTGGCGAATTCATAATGCGGAATGCGTAAAACATGCGTGCTTATAAATAACCAAGAAAAAAATTGTTAGGACACTTTTGGTGTTTGCATCACGCAATCATCTTTCCTTTCTTTCCTTCTGTCCTTAGCCTTAACCATTGATTCATGTTAATTAAATGTGGCAAAACAAGAAAAAAAGGAGCAAAAACAGCGACAAAAAAACGAAACAAAAAAAAATAAAATAAAATAAAAACAAAACCAACCGAAAGGAGGCAAAAAGTTGAGGCAACTTTCTCTATGGCAATAGAAACTTTGTCTGCTGTGCAACATTTTCATTTGCTGTGGTATTGTAACTTGAAACCCAATCGTCTCCCGTCAGTCGACATACATTTGCCACTCGCCGCTCATCACTTGCCACTTGCCACTCTTTAGCCACTTCTTTCCCCCTCACTCAGTCTCTCTCACTCTCTCGAGTTCAATGAAATTCATTATCGATCATTGAGAATACGGAAAAAAAAATGGGAAAGTTTTTGATAAGCCCTTTTAATTACAAACCGAAGCTACGTAAGCTGCAAAAGTTTTATCTTTGCTTTTATGCAACGAATGGCCACAAGGACATCACAAATGACATCGATATGCGAAGGGAAGCAATTGCATTTGCATTGCCAGTTTAAGGCTAACTAAATATAAAGGTTATATTTACCTACCTTAAAAGAGACACACACATGCACATACAAACATACATACATCTTGATTAAAGTGCCAAGTTGCAATTGCAATAACTTGGTAAAATGTGTTTTCCTTTCTTTTTTTTTGGGAGACTTGACTGTTAGCTTTTGCATATAATATCCTGGAATATGTTTTTGAAAGAGCTCCCTTTCCCTCTTTAATCGAGCAAACCGCTTGTCCTGGTCCCACTCCTTAGTTGTTGCCTGTCTTTTCTCACAGCAGGAAATCAGCATAGAACTGACCCATTCCCAATGTTTGAGTGGCTGCTGCTTCTCATTTGCTACTTTCTGCTTCCGTTTATTTTTCTTCCTTATGCCATCGTTCATTCCTCTGTTTCAATTTCAATTAGAAACTTTAACTGCTTTAGAGAGACAGTGGGAGTGAGCCATAAGATGTTGCCGCCAACTTGTCTTGGCCTTAGATCATACACTAAGAGAAATTAGTAAAGACGCATACTTTAGTTTGCCCTTTGATTAGGAAATTGCAACTATGTATCTTGACTTTACACAATTTTCAAGAAATAAGAAAATATTTAGATGTCTCTGCTTCTTTTGGTGTTTGAGGTTTTTTTTGCAGTGCATTTTTTTATTTCGCTGCAGTGGTTGGCGTTCGTATCATTCTTGGTTTTGGTCGTTTTTCTCATCGTTTTCTTAGTGCTTCTTTTAGAGCAATTTAATTTCTTTTCTGCTGCCGTTCGTTCTCTATGTAGTAGTCAAAGACCCTCATCCTGTGATGAAGCTACCAACGACCATGGCAATGTTGGCGACGACGTCATGGAGTATAAGAAAAATTCCGTCTTCCCGTTTTTGATGATGGCGATGGCGGTTGTCGCTGCGTTTGCCTTCTGGCTGGCTCGACATTAAAGTAAATCACTTAAACTGTTGGAAAATTCACACAAGTGACTCTATGTCATTCTGTCTCTTACTTTTACACACACAGTCTCTGTCTTACAGGCTTTCTCGCTCTCACACTCAGTCACTCACTCAATGAATGCGGTTTTTGGTCTATATAGTAAGGCAATATATGTATGTATGTATGTATGTATATTTTGCGTCTTGCCAGTGCGCACACATAATTCACATTGGCTCAAGGATTAGACATCGTTGCCGCCAACACAACAAATTGCTATGTTATCCTTGGGCTTACAACCATATTGTAAATGTATGTGTATTTATTGTCCTTGGCTTGGTTTTGGTTTCTTTTTTGGTGTTGTTGTTGTTGTTTCGTGTGTCGGTTTATATCGTGTCTGCCCTCCACTCAATTCCCATCTCATTCATTAGTGCCAAACAGCAATTTGAGGGCTTCTAGAATTCAAATAATGATTCAAAATAAAAATACTCGAGAACATTATAGTATGTAAGTATGTGTATGTGCGTGTGTGTGTGTGTGTGTCGCGGTATGTTTGTATGAGTGCCACGCTTAAGTGTTCGTTTTCCACATGGATTACCTGACAGAGTCGCTGGATAACGGGATGACTGGATGAGTAACTGTTTGGTTGGGGTGACATTCCTGCATGTCTTCAATTTTAATAAATTTTCCATGCATGTAAGCATTCGCGCGACAGTTGACAGCTGCAGCAGAAGCAGCAATAGCAGCAACAACAACAACAACAGGAGAAGGAGGTGAAGTATCGTCTCGTTTGTTGCCAATCCTTTGCAAGCTTTTGTGACAGGACAAGCAAAAGCGGGCCAAGGACAGGGGTTTTTCTTTATTTTTTGTCCATGTTATTTATACACTTTTATCATTCACTCATTCTTTACTCACTTAGCTTTCACAGAAGTTGAATTGCTGCTGTCATATTCATTTCATCGCTATTTATAAGCGTTTTTCCTCTTACCCTTCCGCAAGTTCTTCAAGTTAAAAGTGTAATGTGTTTCTTCGCACTTCTTTTGACTGTATTTCCAGACCAAGCTCTTTGGTTCAACACATCGCATTATATAAATACATTTATATCCATATGTATATGTATCTATGATAGAGAGCGTATGTACATACATATATATGTAAGTGCTTTTTAGCAAAAGAAAATTTTCAACTAGAAAATGGAAATATATATATATGTTTAGTTTTTCAAGTAGTTTAACATTAATGTTTTGCATTATTTTTGCACACACACTAAACGTTTTTATAGACAAAATCTTAACAGCAAAAAGAAAAATAAATACAATGAATAGATTCATTCACGAAATTTATATGCTTGACTTTAAAAGCGATGAGCTGAATGAGAGAAAAGAAGGTAAAGGCACAATGTTACAACAGATGTGGTGTTTATGTGTGTGTGTGTGTGCGAGTGTATATGAGCATGACTTGACATTTGACACAGTTTACAAAACAAGTGAACGTGAACACATACACACACACACACACACACACACGCAGAAACACACTAAAAGAAACAGACAGACAGAGAGAGAGATAACAAGAAGCAGATGTGAATGGGGCAACCAACGTCAGAGGACGACGGTATGCATAAAATATTACAATATATCAAAAGGATTGCCTAATGCAGGTGTCTCTCTGTATTTACCTCCCGCCTACAGCATTGGAACATTAACTGTATCCTTATACCATCAAGGTCCCAATGGATACCTGGCTTTTATTTGTGCGTGTGCGTAACCGTAAGCGTGTGTGTGTGTCAAGATGTTAAGCTAATGTCGAGCATCAAATTTGCATACGAATGTCTATATTGATAATATAATGTACTAGAATGACAAATATCAGAGCTTTATTCAAAGTCTTTTATTTCAATAAAATGTCATTCACTCTCTTTAAAATGTTTTTGAATAGTTGTCAAAATTAAACTAACAATTCTTCTAATTAGTTAAATGGAGTACTGCAAGGAAAAGCTTAATATGGTGAAAAAAAACGCAAACAATGTAGCATACTTATAAGGGCAAACATAACGAGGACATTCATGCATTCATTGCTTGTCCTCTTACATTTTCGCTTTGCGTTGCTGGTCGAAAAGTGCAGAACAAATAGCAAAACAAAAACGCGTTCAGAGTAAAGAACTCAAATGTAAATAACTTAAGTAAAATTATACATTAAAACAGCAGCAGCAGCAGCAACAGTTAGAGGAGGAGCAGCTCTATGCTGTCTTTCACTTATGTTTTTGTATAATCTGCATTCAACTTCTGGTCCAGCGAAACCTAGTCCCTAAGTCTTTCCATTACTCTACCTTCCAACCTCGTCCATAACTTCTCGCTTGCAGTTTTATCGTTAAAAATAAAGAGAGAGAGAGAGAAAAAAGTCAAGAATTAATTTTTATGTGGAGAGACGAACCCTATAGGGAAAGGGAGAGGCAAAAAAGGAATAAAGTAAGGTTGGCACTGGCAGGACTATGCATTTTCTTCATCTAAATGGATTATCAATTTATCTTTACGTAGTTAAATTTGATTTTTGACCATAATTTTTTGTGTTTGTTCTCTCTTTTTCTATATGCTGCAAACTTTATCCTACTGATTGAATGAAAAAATGTTGGCGCTTATATTTTGTATGTAAATAATTGAATAATGCATAAACCACAAAAATTTGCATAGAATAATTGATAATGCACACACACACACACACACATATTAATGTGGTATATATACAATCAAGTTAAAAAAATCTTTGGCCAAAAATGAAAACAAAAATAGCAAAGGGAAAAAAATCAATTAGACCTTAAGCTGCTATTGATGCATGATAAATGAAAATTTGAGATATGCAAAAATCAATTAATTAAACATGAACTTATTCATTTTGAATCATATATTGAATATATCATTCTATCATTCTTTTGGCCCTTTAAATCAATTTCTCTTGATTGGAATTTGGAAAAAATTTCAAACCTCTTTCGAAATTCATTAACAATTCAAGGGATCAACAAAATATAACTGCGAAAATTTCGTTTCGCTTTCAACAACTTCAATTAAGAGATGAAAGTAACTTTTGTTAGCTTTCTTCCTTTTTTATTGCGCTCTTTCTTTAATTTTTCCTCTTTGTTCTTGTATTTTTGTTTACGTTGCGCAATTAAAATTGAATCAAATTAATGAAACGAAACATTCGCTTTGACAAACTTTTACCTGATCCAAATGGTATTTCTGAAATTTGATATACTTGGCGCATATGGCGGAATAAATGACGCGAGACCAACAAAGCGACTCGCTTTTCATAATTCATTAAATACGCGCACACACACACACACACACACACACACACACACATACACACTTTGAACCATTTGCCTCAGACAGGTTTCTATGGCAAAGGAAAGGAAGAATGTGAAATGAAAACAAATGAAAAATGCTTTTATAATAAACTTTTGCTAAATAAATTTAATTAGCCTTTTTGAAACATTTTCATTGAAGGTGAACCCCAAAACAAACCCAAATTGCTTTTTTTTTTTTTGCTAAATTAGGTGGCGAAAACCTCTCAAGAAGTAAAAGTAATACTTTCTTACTTTACACCTAAATCGCCAAATGAACGCCTATTTACTTAAGTAGCTATTTGTATGTAGGTAAAGTAAAACTTTAAGAAATTTCATTTTGTATATGTTGGAATTCACTCTACAAACATAAGCATATAGGGTAACGGCTTGTCGGCCGTTTACTTACAAAAATCAACCAAAATGGGTATATTAATTTCGAAATTTAAGCAAGCATTTATGATTTTATATAGTCCATAATACATTCATAGCGACTACTTCTTATAGCCAAGTCATGTCCCTCGGGACTTGTAAAATCTTGTCAGTGTTACATTTGATTAAGATCTAATCACTATCTAACCAATATATAACTACTACACTTCTATATGCACATAGCTGACATAGAAAAGATCTGTTACAAAGAGATGTAATCTATTTTAATCTATTAATGGCATATATATTATCGGTCAATTATATCACACAATAACCAATAGGATTCAGTGAAGCAAATCGATCACCATTTGATAAAATGTGGGACGCCTTATTTTTGCATCAGTTTGTAGCCCTTTTATTGTTAGAAATTCAACTGTAGGTAATCTTTTTCCACTGAAACCATAAAAACTTGCAAGGGTATAAAAACTTCGTCATGGCTGAATTGGCATTGTTTCTTGGGCGCTTTTTGAGGAGTTTATGTTTTATAATATTGTTGCTTCCACTTTCTTTTATTCTGTTTTTGGATTCTTGTTTTTCTGCCCCGTAATTAGTTAATGTGGTGGCTCGCACACACACACACACACACACACACACACACACAGACACCGCATCTCAAGTCAGGCCTTAATACACAGAAATGTTGTTGCTGTTATTGTTTTTTTCGTTCTGTTGCTTTTGGTTTTGTGAAAGAAAGGCGTGTTGTGGTTGCCTTTGTGGCACTCGGCTCGGAGACTTCCTAATGAAATATATGGTATGGGATATACTCGCAAAGCTGATTTTTACACTAACCAAAAGCTCTATCTCCTACTTCTGCTCCTGTTCCTGCTTCATTTTGTTGTGTATGCAAATGGTTTGCCCTCGTGTGTTGTCGTTATATGTATTTTTAATGTCGTAGACTCTTTTTCAGTCTCCCGCTTCCTGCTCCTTTTTGTTCTTAATGCTTCTGTTTCTTCATCATGGTGTGGATGATGATGATGATGCTGCTGCTATGTGTGTTTGCGTGAGGTGTGGTAGCGGCATTAAAAATGTAAAACGCTTTACTCAGCCTCATCCTTAATGCATAAACAACACCAACAGAAAGCAACCAAGGAAAAGAACACGTAAAAGTTCAGAGAAAGAGAATACAAAATGCCCAAAAAGTTACACGATTTTCCCCTTATATACCTATATAAATATTTGCCTAATCCATATGAGGAAATGTTACCCTGTTCGCTAAACTCTCTGTAAATTTCTTATTTGAAAGCTTATCCCCCTTTAGTCAATTCGGAAATAACTGAAAGATATGTCTTTAATTAGGTTATTTTACTTTTAAATTGTATATGCCTACATAGTTCAATTTTTCTATATATATGTACTTATTTTTCTTTTTTGATTTGTGGTTTCTTTCAGGTAAATGTAAGCAACACTTGGACAATGCCCCAGGAGGGTTTAAATGTATTCTATAGATTCTTTCGTGATCGCATCTCTTGGTTTGAGGCAGATGCCGTTTGTCAGTTTCATCATGCCAATCTGGTGACAGGTAAGCCGGGCTATCAGAAAGCCAAGTCAAACTATAAAGCAAAAACATGAGGGAGCCATGGTGGTGGATGGGGCTGATGCTATGCGGGAGTTCTTTACAGACAACTACAGAGCTGAGAGTAAACGAAAAAGAATGCCAAAATGCCAACACAAATTGTGAAATGCAAATAAGCCCAGTTACAAGAGCGAGGAGGAAAGGTGAAAGATTAGCTGTGGGATGAGGCCAGAGGACATCATGGGGCATGCTGGGAGTTTGCCCGTTTACATTGCACATTATTACAAATGTCCGGCAGCTGCTGTGACAGCAGCCCAGTCAGTCCAGGTAGGTTGACTGGAGCTATAACGCACCGGCTATCTTGTCTACACGGAATGCTTTTTTAGCCTCCAGACCAGACGCATTTACAAAGGGTTGGAAGCAGCATCGTCATATCCAGCCATCTATGTGTGTGCGTATATATATTAGATGGGTATGAAAATGGGTGATTGGGTGGAAAAACCCTGAAAATGAGGCTACTGCGGGAACTGAGGTAGCATTGAGGTTTACAAATGAATGAGAAATGGCAGCAAAATGACGCAGCCACAGAGAGACAAGTCTTTTATATATATCTTCTTTTTTAGCTTTCCTCTCTCTCTCTCTTCCTGCCCCCTAGTGTTGCAGTTGTAGTAGGGACCAGAGCCAGTCCACCAACGATGCTCTAGAAATTTTACAATAAATCCTTGTGACAAATGCCACTGGACAACAGAATGGATTGTTAGGCAGGCCAGAGTGTGAGTGTGTGTGTGTGAGGGGAGAAAACGGGCATACACACGTTCTTTTACATGCATATATAGATCCCCGATGGGGTAAAGAGTTGCATCTCGATTGAGACCCATCGACTTAAAAGGGGTTACTCTCTAAGTTCATGTCATAGATTCGTAAAATTTAGCACAAATTTTGATTGAAAACTTATAGAGTAAACCTCGATAAGCATTGATTCAATTGAGAGTCATGCTTAGCTAAATCTGCAATGAACAAATTGACAAAATGCCAACGAATAATGAAGTCGAATCCTTTTTTTTTGTTGTCAAAATGTCAAAAAACTATTTTCTCAAAATATTCTAAGATTCTGATTCGGAACACTTGCAAAAATAATTGTTGGGAACGGATTAAAAATAAAGTTTCCTTTTCATTTACTACACGAGAGATAGATATGTTTGTCCAGGACTCGGGCGGGTCAGGCTAGGTCGAGTGTATTCATTCAAATGCAAATGCAAAGTGGGTTCAGCTTGGGTAAGCAAGTGAAACCTGAATCCAGGCAAAATCAACACAAAAGGCTAAATAACCCCTAACCCAAAAGGGAAAGAGAAAAAGAAAAATCAAATGGAACAAAACAAATAATTTCACTAGCATTTTGCTAACAATTTGTGTTTTGCCACTAGCCAGAGAGGGACTGAGAGAGAGGGGGACATGCGGATTTGGGGAACAAGAGAAGGTGATCGTTAGGTATCCCTCTATAGCATAGCTATCGTTCGACCATGCCCATCCTTGTCATCGTCCTGGCTCTGAACGAATTGAATCGAACTCTACATAAAAAAAAAAAAAACAAATATATATATACACAAATAAAACCCATTTGTTTTCGTTTCTCGTTTTCATTTTCATTTGTTGTTTTCCTTCCTTTTCCTCTTTTGTTTTGTGTGTTGCCTTGTTATGTTGTTGTTGTTGGTTTTTGTTTTCGTTCGTCCTGTTTTCAGTTGACAACAGTTTTCAATTCGATGCAACACGCGACCTGCTAAGGGAATTGGATGTAAACGACATCGTTTGGATTGGACTCATGCGACCGCAGAATTCGGATCGTTTTATGTGGTCGTAAGTATACCAAAAAAAAAAAAACAAAACAAAAAAAAAGGGTTTTGCTTCTCATATTATCAATTGTAATTGCTTTGTTCCTGCTGACATGTGTATCAAGGATTTGGAATAGAAAATGAATGTGTTTGCTTGAAACTTATCCCTCTCCTTTCTCGTTTTGTTATTGCAAAGAAATTCCCGTCCTTTGGTTACGGATACTGGCTACTGGGCCGAATCGTTACCCTTAATGGATGCCCCATTGTGCGCTGTTATCGATCCCATACGTGATTATCGCTGGCATGCTTTGCGCTGTGGAGGTCCTGAGACAGCTTCATTTCTATGCGAAATGCCGGGTAAGCCATCAACTCATTTGAAATCATATGAAGTTAACATTTAACTTCATTTTAACGTGCTTTTCTTATGGTTTAGTGCCCAGCTGGGCAGATGCCTGCATACTCAAGGATATGCCAAATCTAACAATGCAATATATGGCAGATACGGCCAGCATTGAGCTAATACGAAATTGCCAAGAGGAGGGACTACTGCGACACACTTGCAAGGGCAAAGAGGTAAGAATTGGAGTGAGGATTAACAATTTCCATCTTTTGCATTGGCAACGCCTTTCCTTTTCCGCCTTTTGTATTAAACCCTATTCTAGGATCGCGAACGCGCCATTCGCCAGTTGATATGCCCCAAAGAACGCCTGGAGGCTCAACGTATAACCGATATGACAAATTCACATTTCAAATCGCTTCAAATCATCCAGAATATACGTACCGATAATAATGAGAATAATGATATTGATCTTCTGCCATTGCAACCCAATTACAATCGTGGCGGTAATCTTGAAATTGCAGTAGCCCCACCGTCAAGTTCGTTGGGCGGCGTCACCTTTGGTATACCCCATGAAGTGCCACGTCCAGTTAAGAAATCAGGACCAAGGCAACCACCGCCAGAACATATTGATATCATGAGCATTATGATGGGTGATCAACCGGCTTTGAGTATGGAACAATTGCCGGATAGTGGAGCTGATGTATCGAATGAGATTTTCGAACATTTGCCACATAAAAGAAAATATTGCAACAAGATCTAAAGACCATGCCAAGTATTCATGAGGCGACTACCATAAGCTTTTCAGCAACACCAAAAACAACTCCAAAATCAACTCCAAAAACCACAACTACAACAACAACCGCTGGTCCATCGTTATTAGTCAGCACAACTGGGGCATCTCAACATACAACTCATGTGATTGAATCGGCGGATAATTCACATTTCATACCACCCATGCTAATGGTAAAATCACATTATATACCACCAGCCAAGCATGGTGAACACGGAGAGCATAGCGAGCATATTGAACATCTACTAGCAACATCCTCAACAACAACAACGACAACAACAACAACTGCTGCGCCAGCAGGAACAACAACAACCACAGCAGCAACACGAACAGCTAATGATAAGACAACAACAGAAAAATTTGCAACAGATGCAGCAGCAGCAACAAAAACTACCACAATTGCAGCAGCAAAAACATCAACAGTTAAGCCAGCAACAGCAACAACAACAATTGCCACAACAACCACAGCATCGGCGGCAGCAGCAACAGCAACAACAACAGCAGCACCAGCACCGAAAACAACTACTTTCGAAATAATAGAAAAACCAACATCAACCTTGGCCACTGATAGAACTGTGACAACTGTCAAAGCAGATGTCCAAGAGACTACACCAGCAACAACATTAGAAACAGCAACAACAACAACAACAACAACAGCACCAATAGCACCAGCAACAGTAACTAAAGGAGCAGCCAATGATTTGAAATTGAATTCCACAACTACTGCGACTACTACAACCACGGCTGCAACATCAAGCGTTACAGGACCAACAGCAACATCATCACCTTCATCTGTTACTGCAGAGGCAGCAGCAGCAACTTTATCAGTTACATCATCAACAACATTATCGCCAGTTATAGCAGCGACGACACAACCAATAGTAACTATCAAGGCCAAGGAGACAGCAACAACATTGGTGACTGAAACGGAACAGGAAGTGGCAAGCACCACAGCAATACCAAAAGCAAAAGCAACAGCAACACCAACAACAACAACAACAGCAGCACCAGCAACAACCACAACACGACGCAACTTCCTTCAAGAGGAAACTGAGGCGCCATTTAAACCAAATCGACGACGCTCGCTAACAAAACCGGAAACTGTTAGCTATTTCAAGAAGATCTTGGGCTAAACCTAGTACCCAGTTAAAACACAGACACACACACACACACAAACACACATTTCCGTTACATAACCGCACACTTCCCGTTACCCCGTCACCACATCAACGTGCTTCGCCTCCACCTCCTTCTGCTGCTGCTGGTGTTACTCCTCTTCGAAAATGCAGCTAGTAATTGCTTACGCAAAATCAAAGGTGCATTTGAATGTGAACAAATCTGTAAACGAATCCAATTCAAGTTGGCTTTCTCTTCTGTTTCAAAAGTTTCTAAAACTTGGCAACCCCCCTTCTCCCCACACACAAACACACTACGTCCTCGACACACCAACTTGTAACTCATGCTTAACAGCCGGAAATTTAACCCGCAGCTCAAAACAGGAAAAAAAAAAGGATAACAACGCAGTGAGGAGGAAAAGAACTAGAAAGCGCCGACAGTTTCATCCAAAAATATGTCAATTTTTCATCCCCTCCGCCCCCTAATACCACCACCACAAAAACATTAGCATCATATGTAGTAAGTCTGTCAATAAAAACAAAGAGTTGAAAACGGAGATAAAGGAGATAGACAGCACATACCAAAGGCCAAATCTACAAAAATAAACACACAAATCTATAGAGATGAAAGGAAACAACTAAAAGAAAGAAATAAAAGTAACAATTTAGACTCTTAAGTACGCGTACATACATAAAATGTGTTTTGATTTTCGTTTATATTGATGAAAAGCACAACAAGGACAAACAATACGCCCTGTTAGCCAGTCCTTAAAAGTCCTCAATCCGTTCTTAGACGCACTCGTAGAAACTAGAAGAGGCAACGGCCATAGATTAACTAATCGATTTCTTGCTCCAAAGGAATTCTGGGCAAACTAGAAAAAGAGATAACATCCATTTAATATTCATTATAAACGAATTTCAAAGCACACTAGCAAAAAAGAAAAAACAAATAAATAGATGATATTGTTTTTTTTTTTTCTTAACTTTGTTTTGTGTCTGTCAAATAGTGAAATACAATATACAATGTAAGTGAGCGACAGAGAGCGCAATAAAGGAGATAAAATTTTTGTCAAAACAAAAAAAAAAATTGTGCAGAAGAATTTAGATTATAACCAAAAAAACAAACAAACAAAATTTAATGAAATGGAAAGTCAAGTCAGTCAAAAGCCAGGACATACAGCAAAAAAGTAAGTAAAAATATAACTGAACAAAAGCCAAGCGAAAAGAAGCACTTAAAATTAAGTTAAAATTAAAGAGAAAAATTAAGCACTTAAAAATATTTCCTCTTCCCCCTCAAAAAATGACCGTTTGTCCCCCACATGCACTTGATATAGTGAATTATTTATAACTATATATATAATATATATCGTCGTACTTGAAATCAGTTTGAATCCAACTTAAAAAGCAAGATTAAAGTGTAATGCAATAAAAGAAAAATGGCAAACAACTTAATTGAAATGAGTAAACGAATAAAACTTTCCCAAAACAATTCACAAAAATTTGTATTCAATTTTGGGCTTGTGGGCAAATCACATGAAAATCGAAATTTAAAAAACAAAAGCAAAGCACTCAACGGAAAATCTCAAAAGCATTTGGATCTTGGGTACCCAGATGTACCTTTTAGCTGATGAAGCCAAGAGAGAGGGAGCCATTCACTTGGCTTCGTTTTTTCTGTTTCGCTTTTAAAGCCAATTTAGGTGAATTTGTTCAGGTTTGCATGTTTTTGGGGTTTTTTTCCTTTTACTCCATTTTTTTTTTCAGCGTGGCATAGCGCGAAAATGGTCGAGGCGCCATTCTGCGAATTGAAAACCACAAGCCAGTGACCTGCTATTCTCTGGTCCATGATGCTCTCTGTAGTTCTTTGCTATGACCTCTCACATGCTAGGAGCTAAAGGTCCATTTGGAGAGATATTTCCGCAGATATCTTTCACAATTATGCCCTGTGGTCGATCTGTGTCGATCCTTGTGTGGGTTGCTTTCTAAACAATATACAAAGTCCTTTTTTCTTTCTTCACTTTCACATCTTTTGGTCTAGAATTGAAAATCGATTTTCGTATTTAAATTGTCGATCTTTGGGTTGTAAACTCTTGGGGGATTCACCTTGGTGGCACCACTTGTACATTGGCTATCTATGCCGCTCATCGACCATTTAGCATGTCAGACCGTTGAATATTCAAACAACATCTCAACGTTTGCTGTCAATGCCAAAAACGTAGTTTTCATTTCGTTTCCTTTTTTCATTTTCCTCGTTTTCTTTTTTTTTTTATACTTTGGCTTTATATGTTTTGTTTTCCCTTTTTGTGTTTGTTGGTGGGTGCATTGAAGCTGCCTTTTTTAAGGGCAGTGACCGGTCACTCGTTCGGCTGGGCTCGGTCTGAATGCCTGAAGACTGAACGGACCTTGTCCCTGTTCAAGATTCCGTGAAATTCAATGGGTGCCCCCCAGGCGATCAAATGAAAGGAGAAAAAAAAAAAAAAAAAATAATTCCTCACTTAAAATTGTAATTTCCATGCTTACAGTTTGTGTCTTGCTTGGTCCTTTTTCTGGTTCTTACGAGCCGGCGAGCGAGTGTTAAGGGTTTTCCGCTAAAAATTTATTACGCATGCTGCAAGACGAAAGGAAGCAATTTTTTTTTTTTGTTTATTTTGCGTTCGTTTTATTTCATTTTTATTCGTCAAACGGAGAAATTGTACGGTTCAGCGGATGTTTTACTGTCTGTCTGACAAGGGTGTGGAGGAGGGGAGGGCGCCTGGGTGGGTAGGCGCTTTCAGTAAAGGGAGTCAAATTAAGTGCAGCTGCCACTCTCTGGCAAAACGTCGTCAGGACACAAAGGATATCTGCCATATACCGCACACACGCATGTGTCCATTAGGTTTCAAATTAAATTTTTTATTAAGCTCAAAGAAGAAGCAGTAGAAGAAGAAGACTACACCTTAAGTTGTAGTGGGTAAGGATGAGCAAGTGTGGATTTATCACTGAATTGAATCGAATGAAATGCATCATCCAAAATTTATATCAATGGCTGGTTGTCAAAGTTAATTGAATTTCATCACACACACACACACACACACACACATACACGCGACAAAATCCTTGTTACGGTTTCTCGCCCAGCTCCAAGGCAAATTCAATTCAATTTTCGTCAATTTTCATGTCCATCTTAATCAATTTTGCCATCGAAAAACACCCAACTAGACCAAACGACGTATCTACACACACACACATACATATGTATATAGATATATCTATACATACATATAATATATCTATATCTATATGCACATGTAATCAACTCTGACTTGCATGCACCTGGATAGAGTCAGACACAATTCGCACTATTGCAAGTAGATGATACACAGCAAGAAATATTAACGTACGTATTTGAACTTTTTGCTCAAGTTTTGAAAATACTTTCTTGTCTTGTTGTCATTTTGTTTTGCTAAGTGTATAGATGGATGGAGTCATTACTAATTTCAATGGCAATTGAAGTGCTGGTCCACTTGAAGTGGATCTAATCTTCTTTCGTTCGGCATTTTGCACTATTATCTTCAATCTGGAAATTACAGAGACAGAGAACCGAGAAAGAAAACGAGGAGAGAGAAAGGGAGGCCATTTGGCTGCATCCTTAAAAGGAGCAATTCCTTGGCTACAATTGCCATTGCTGTCGTTTGCAAAATAACTGTAAACAGACTAACTGTACATTATGAATGAATGTGTGTGTGTGTGTGTGTGTGTGTGTGCGACTGCTAGACAGGATGCGGAACCAATTCAATGGCGCCATTTCCGCGACCTGGGCAAACGAACAACAACAACAATAATAACAACTAACTGTAACTGCAGAAACTCTGCGGCCAAGTCATCTTACTCTCCTCCATTTCTGTCTCTTTCACACACTCACTATGCCGCCTCCTTATTTCTCTTCTTCTCTCTGTGTGTCTATGTATTCGTTTTCTGTTGCATACTTTTTGTGCTTGATTTGTCAGCGAATGCCATGCCATGCCATGCCATGCCGGATACAACTCCATTCCACTCCACTCGAGACAAAACTTTTGTGTTGTTGTTGTTGCTGCTGCTTCTGCTGCTGCTGTCGTTGTTGTTGTGGCTGCTCCATGTCGCCTCCATCGACTCAACTCCCATCTCCGCCCATTAAGTCTTGTCTCGCATTTATTGCCTTGGTTGTGTAAACTTGCCGCAATCGTTTAACTGTCTGAGTGTGAAAATGTGCCTCGAGTCGTGCTCGCGATGGCATAGAGCTTCCTTCTCCGTCGCTCTTCCCTCTTCCCGTTTCAATCGAAATCGACATCCAACTTCTGGTATTTTCATACAAGTGTCACTTGTGTGTCCTGTGACCACTGCGCTGACAATTTCGAAAAAACCCAAACCAGAAATGAAATGAATTATGTTAAGCATGCAAATTTCGTCAAAAAAAAAAAAAAAAAAAATGTATGCACTGTCAATTGCAATTTGCAATTTGTGTATGTGGCTTGTAAATAAATAAAACATTTTTGGGTAACAAACAACATTTGCAATTTACACACTGACACACGTGATCTGATACATAATCAGGGCCTATGCATACACACATTTATATCATCTCCTCATGCACACGAGAATTTTCTGGGCAAGTATATCCAGGTACATATGTGTTGAATGACGATCATTTAATTTCGATTTCTAGTGGACTTCTTAGGCAAAATTCTATTTGCATTATCTATAGTTATTTCTGCAAATTTAACGTCTCATCATATAAGGTCTTCGTGTGATAATTGCAAAAAATTGTTAAAGTATTTTAGCATCGGCTTTGCTATCAATCATGACTCCAATTTATTTATGTTACTTTTTATTCCATTTTTATTCTTTTGTTATGTGGCACACACTCACCCACACACACACACACACACACACACAGTACACGCATATATATATGTGTATATATAATGTATTTATACACATATACATATATTATACTCTGTCATTGCCTTGCGGGGTGATATGTACAATATTTTATTTCGTTTTTTTTTTGTTCGCGCTCTCGCGCTTTGTTTCGCATTTATTATTTATTGTATTAATAATGCAGTCGTGTTGAAAATTTCATAATGTCCGGCAATGTCATTGACGGCAAGTCCAGCAGTCACTAGTCAGCCAGTCGCCAATTGCACCATTCAGCAGTTGTTGTTGTAGTTGTTCTCGTTGTCGTTGTCATTGAAGTTGCTTTTGGTTGTTGCTTGTTGGTTGGTTGTTTGGTGCTGATGTTGCAGATGCTGTCATGGTTATATGTGCATATTTTGTGACACCTTTTTTTGTTTTTCGCTGTTGTCATTTCAGTTGCGGTTGCGGCTCAGTTGAATGTTTGATGGTTCGTTCGTTTGTCGGTTGGTTGGCTGGCGGGCTAGCGGGCTAGCTGGTTGGCTGGTTGGTTGGTTGGTCGTCTGAGGCCGTCGGTAAAAAGTAGAATGAACCGCAAAAACAAATGAAAGAGAGACAACCAACGGAAATGGGTGTATGCTCGTATGTATTATACATTGTATTTTTTGACCAAATTGATTATCTCCACAGCAAAGCCCAGAAAAGTATGCTACAAAATATATGTATAGACTTAAGCATAATTCTTAGATTGTTATCTATTTATAGCCAAAACTACAAAGAGATTGAAGAGATTGAACACAAAGGCATATTTTATGACGAAAGTGTATACCAAACTTTACAATAAACAAATCAGATCAAGTGAAAAACATCCCATGTTCGCCCATTACGTATACGCAGGGTATGCCAGTTGGATTAGAAACATTTGAGATAAGCATAATAATTATGGCGGTTTTTTTTTGTGTTCTTGACCAATTTTAACATACACAGACACACACACCCACACAAACACCTGTTAACCATTATAGTTTATTTTATTTGGATTCTTTAGGTTCGTTAATTTGAAATGTCTCAGCTTTAGCCCTTTTTGTGGGTCCATAAGTTACATCGTTTACTACTAGAGCTTATGCTTATAACCGAATGTGAGAGTTTTTCAACATTATACATACAATGGAATAACATTTCTTTGGTTGTTGTTTTTTTTTTTGTTGTTGTCGGTTTTTTGTTACGTAGCCTATGAAAGAAGAAGTATTCAATCCTTACACACAAAATGCCACAACGAAAGACGACAACAGCAACACGGATATGTATGTCGTGAAGGTTTGTTGCTTGGGCTTCCCACAATAGCCGTAACATGTGGGTTTTAGTGTCGTGTATATATATATATATATATATACATATGTATGTATGCATGTATATGTATCTAGCGATATCTTTTAACGTTGACTGTTGTTGCCGTTGTTCTTGTGGCCACCAGCTCTTCTTTGGTTTATTATCATCCCTTTTGTGTATTGTATGGTGTTGTTGTGTATGTGTGTGTGGCGCCACAGCATTTGTTAATATCGCGCTGGCTTAACTAAGTCCCAATGACTTTTATGTGATTTCCCTTGTTGTATCGGTGTATCTGTGTCTGTGTGTGGCACTTGGACTGCCATTAGGAACTCAAATGGTCGTAAAAATACCGCAGCATCTTCGTCTTTAGCTGTTCCTTTGGCTGTCATTTCACATTTTGTATGTGTTTTTCGTTTCTTATTTTCTTCTTGGTTTTTTTTTTTTTTTTTTTTTTTTTTCGGCGTAATGAAAAGCGCGTTAAACCGCAATGCCGCACGCTCACATATGTTTATACACACATACATGTACATATATATGTGCCTTATAGTAAATTGCTTGCCTTGGCATTTAATTTGATCTGTTTGTTTGATTGTTGGCTAAGCGTTTCGTTTCGCTTTAATTGAATTTTATGATGGGAATACATTTATAAGGATACATATACTTGTACATAGCCCACATATATACATAAATGTAAGGATATCTGATATATGTATATACATATATATTGGCTGAATGCAACATACATTTGCCATGGTTTACACTTTCGTTGTTTGTATCCAAATGCATTGCCCACACAAATTATTTGCTAGTTGTGTAGCGGTCGCCATCTTGACTGCTCGAACAATTAAAAAAGTTTAGTTTGCCTTGCGGCCTGCATTTAATTAGCAACAACAACAATAACAATGGCATACTTACTGTTAGAAAAGCTACTTACTATATGTACTAATAGCTGACCGCCTGAAGGGCAATATAAAATGGTGAACGCCATGCGGCAAGCAACGAGTGGCGAGTAGCGAGTGGAATGGGATGAGTAGTTAGCAACGAATTGCCGCTTAATTGAATGCCGTTGGCAAGCACAAAAATGGAAACCATAAAAATCACCAACGAGGGTTAGCTAAAAACTTTAAGGAAATCATTAGGCAGAGTTATCATTTAATTGGATAAAAACTTGCAAAGTTCAGTTTAACTCAGCAACTGCAATGCATCAAGAGATGAAGTGATTATAAACCAAATCATTTGTTATTTCTATGGAACTCTGGCAATTTTTAAATTAACCTTCGCAAACACAAACAGATGAACCCATAGTGGACGGAGTAGAGGCACATAGACGAAGTCAAGATGGCCGCAACAACAATGGAAGTCAGAAATGCGGTACTCTCATATTGTATTATCTATCCAGTGGGGTTGGGGCATTTGTTAGGCATTTGGTTTTGGTTTTGACTTTGGTCAAAGCCGCCGGCTGTTTGGGTAATGAGAGAAGGATGGTGCTGTTTGTTGGGATGCTGGGAAAACACCATGAGCAGCTGCACAACTGAAAATTTGCCTTTTTTTCATTTTATTATACAAAGAACAGTGACGGGGGGTGGGGGTACTCTCTTCTCTTCACTTTTGTTGTCACCGCCCTTTTTCTTTGCCTTCGCTTTCTTCGTTAAGTGGCGGCCACAAACCGCAACACGGCGAATGAAATGCCAAAAAACATAAGCAGCGGCCGCATTATGAAAATGCCAGCGGCCATTTTTCCTTAACTGTTAACAGCAACTGTAACGATGTAACGGTAAATGGGCAAGCAAGCAGCGCCACACCGCGAACGCAGAAAGCAACGAAAACACAAAAAACACTTTGCATGTTCGCCGTTTGAAGTGGCGCTGAAATTTATGCAGAAATAAAATAGAACGAGGGCACAACAACGAAAAAAATGAAAGAATATACCTAAGGGAACCTACGGGAAAACCTAGAGCATTTCATTTTCAATCTTTTTTTCCGAGCGGGCAGCTAAAGCGTATTATGCGTATCACAAAAGGAGAGATCACAATGGGGTCACCAAGTTACTAATGATAGCTTTAATTTTCATCGAAAGACTATTTTGCAAAGATGTAAATTCGCATTGTCAGGTGTCAATGTTAGAACATTGATTAGATAGATCTAATCCCAATAATTCTGTGCAAAAAAAGAAGAGAGAGAGTATCAGTAGGCATTCAGGCATCACTGCAGGAATAGCAGGAATAACAATAACATTGTAACAGCTTCGCTTGTTCCCAGTGCTTCCCCAACCCCAACCCTCCTTCCCGCTTACCCCACACACTACCATTGTTATGGCAACCCTCCCTTTTTGTGTTGGTTCCTTACATTCTTTTGAATGAATGGGCGGCAGCGTCGGAGGCCTCAGCTCCTACTTATATGGGAAAATATGCAACGTCACTCGCCGTTACATCCGTCATTCATCTTGTAAAGCAAAAAAAAAAAGATGTGTAAGCTCGTTAAAAGCTACTCAAAAACATACAAACAGGAAACAACTCAGCTGCCCCGTATGCCGCTGCCTGCCTGCTTCTTGCAACATTGAGTGGCGGGCCTTAACAGGATGTTTCCACAACATAATTAAAACCATCATCATAAATGATAACTGATCCACTAATGGAAAATCTTACTAACAAGGGCTAGCTATTATAATGGAAAGCAGGATAAATCAATAGTTACTTCAAGTTGTATATAATTAAATGATATTTGATGCTCGCTAACTAACCACTGTTATTAGCCACTTTGGTTGCATATCAAGTAGAAGAAAATGTTTCGTATCCAAAACTGAATGGAAGACGAATCTACCACCATTAATGCTGCCGGGCAACTGTCACTTACCAAGCGGCATCATTATCAGCAGTCAACATCGTCTCCAACAAACGCCTGTCTGTCCAGGGAAACTGAAACTCCAACAGCTTACCAGACCGATATCCTCAACAGGAGTGGAACTAGAGTGAAGGGCTTGACGCTGGAGAAACTTGACTCCTTTGTCCCGCCCTTAAGTCCGACCCTGATGTTCTCTATGTCTTTCTGGAGTAGAGAACCCATACATACAGACATACAGACAGCGACGGATACGCTGTATCCGTATACGCGCCGGAGGTGTTAAAGTGCGTGATTTGTTAGCCGTCGTGACGTGCTGCGCAAACCAATGATGATGATGATGATGCAGATGATGATGGCATCGCCCCACCCTTACCCTACCATGACGCTAACATGATTATAGGGGGAAGGATGTCAATTTTAAAGGTAGGGGGTTACAAAACCCCGAACCACAACTTACCAAACTTTCAATTTACCCTTGCCAACTGAATGTGGGGGAAGGGCGTCGCAAGTAGGCGAGAGAGGGGAGATGGCAAAAGTAGGGAATTACCATTCTCGTTGTATTTATTTTACCGTTTATTTGTTTCATTTCCATATATATAGGTGCATATGTATGTACAACGTATTTACACAAGCACACTCACTCACATACATCTATAATTAATCAAACGAAATACACTTTTAACTAGATAAATTCAATAAATTGCCAACGGTTTAATTAATTTTATATACACACATTTGCCACTTTCACATCCCGACTTCTCCTATACTCAGCGCACACACACACACACACACAAAAACAGACACATATGCATAAGTGAAAACCATTATTTTGGAGAAGAGTTATCGATATCAATTACACACGTCCCGCCCCCTACAAACACACACACTCCCAGACAAATGATCATTTATCGATGTTGATGTTGATGATTGTAAGTGTTGAAATATTTGAAAAACCTACATATATAAATAAATTTAGCACAGATCTTAAAATGCAATTGGAAAATAAAAATGGGATTGTAATGTATTATTTGCAATAGACTCTAAAAAATGGCAATACTTAGATTGAGACACAAATTGAGGGGAAGAGCTAAGCTCAATTGTTTAAAACGCCGATGGCATTTTTTGTCCTTTTGTTGTAGTTTTCTTTTATTTTTTTATTTTTTGTGGCATTAGCCTAGGCAATAAATTGCGGAAAGGCGTTACTTCTACTTACTTTATTTTCAGCAAACGCTTCGTCTCAATTGAAGCTTTCGAGTGGTGACAAAAACATGAAGGAAAAAGAGAAAAGCAAACGCAAATCAACGCCTGACTACACTGGGAGAAATGTAAATGGACTCAAGGTCCTATTAGAGCTAATGCTTGTTTAGGTATGTGCCTGAAATTATTATTATACTACCTGCAGATCGAAAGGTTTCTCTCGCAGTGTAAGTT
This sequence comes from Drosophila equinoxialis, assembly GCA_018150345.1. Lineage (NCBI taxonomy): Eukaryota > Metazoa > Arthropoda > Insecta > Diptera > Drosophilidae > Drosophila > Drosophila equinoxialis. The sequence goes on along the minus strand of JAECWI010000238.1, from coordinate 700,383 downwards.
CAAGTGAAAGTTGTTAAAGAAGGAGAGAAAAAAAAAACAACAAGAATATGCCATTATTTGCTCTCTGAGGCATACAATTTATTGTTCATTTATTCGCATTTAAAATACTTACCAATACACCAACACAGACACACACACACACACAAACACACATACACACCTACACACAAAAATATTCCCCGCTGATTGCTATAGATTTTCCGTTTCTGATTGCACTGAGTGGTTGGGTGGACAGGCAGAAAGTGAGTGCTTCTCTTCGCTTCTCTTGGCGCTTGTCTCATGGCCAGTCATCCGTAATTTTCGTATAGAAAATTAAATGAAGGACCTTTTCCCCCCCACATCCATTTTACGCTCTTTCATCCTTCCGCACATTTCTCCATCCAAAAAAAAAAGAAGCGAACGCAAAAAAAAAAAAAAATAAAACAATGTGTACTTAATTTCCGTTTCAAAAAGCTGCTATTGCGGGTGGTGCTCCTGATGATGATGACGATGGTGATGGTGCTCCTACTGCTGTTGCTCATTTCGTTTCATTTCGTTCCATTTCATTTGCATGCTGAATATGAATCATGTTCTATTTCATGTTGTTGTTGTAGTTGCTGCATATTGATTGAAGCTTTCCTCTCAGATTTTCTCTGGTTGCAACTGCCGCAGCCAAAACATTTTTCAATTAGAACTTGCCCCAAGTAAGCAATAGAGCGTAAGCGAGAAAGAAGGATGCGAGGGTGCCTTGTCAAGAGACGTTTAATTAACATTTTGGGGCATGGCCATAGAAAGAGCAATGGGCCATGCAACAAGTGCCCAATCCACCCGGCGAACACTCTTCATGCAACATCAGCTAGCTTATAGCAAAAAAAGCCCACGGTATTTGAATTCGCTTAAAAAGTTTTGAATATCTGTTGATTTACAAATGCTCCAAGTAAAACAAAAAAAATGGTATGATTACATTAATTCTACATCATTTTTATTGCTAATATTTCATTGTAAAAGTTTCTTTCTTTCCTTTCGAAATCGTTTGATCAATTAATTAATTGCATAAGAATTTTAGTGGTTTTTGTGGCTTTCGCATTTGTAGGAGAATTTCATTCTTGTTATTTTTGGACACTTTTTGGTGTTGCACAATGAACGCCAAGAGCCTCTGCCCTTCTCAACCGCAAAGTGCCGTTATGAGTTCAAGCAGAGTTTGTTGCTGTATGGCAGAACTTTTTCAAATGCCCCACAACCATCGGCATCAAGCATCTATCCATCCATCCATCTGTCCTTACCTTGTGAATCTATACTATGTACATATAACAGTGGCGCATCTACGATTTCGAATCTTTGGGGATTTTTTGATTGCTCTTTTAAAGCGGCGAAGGAGTTTTCCCCTTATCAGTCTAAAAGACCATCCGTCTCTGTGAAAGATATATGCATACGTACATATATACAAGTTCTATATGCTCGTCACTTGTCATAAATAAACTCCATTTGCAATGCAACATGCCCAATGGCTTTTGCCACTGCCAGCATCGTTACGCATACCCGACATATCCTTCTTCTCAATGCCGCTGTTCTCGTCTCGTCGTCATCATTGTTTATGTACGTGAATTTCAAATCTAGCTCTCTCTCCCTCTCTCTCTCTCGCTTTCTCTTTTCGACAACCAAAATCAACAAGGCGACTGAGTCAGTGCGTCAGTCAAACTGACTGGTGGCAAAGAGACTCTTGCAAAATTCATGCAAATGGATTTTTGAGAGATCGGCTACCAACATCTACCGCAATGCTACTCCCTTCAGTATTTTGGTTTTACCGTTGCTGTTGCTGTAGTTAGGCCAAAAACAAACTTTACCACATTGCCACCAATTTCCTCATCATCATCATCTTCATTATTGTCTCCATTGTAGCTGGATATTATCATATGTAGTTTTTCCTGTTGCCTGAATCCTTCATAGTTTGCGCTTGTTGATTAATGTCCCAAACAGCATATAAATCCGAGATAGAAACCAGTAAGCTAAACCAACCACATCAGCATTGACTCTAATTCCGTTTGTCTTGGTCTCGCTCTTTGCAAATCCCTCAAAAGGCGACGCGCTTAAGTATGCTATAGTTTTTGGTATACATTATTAAATGGCTAAAGCTAGTTTGAGACCTAAAGTTAAAGTAAATAAAAGGTTTTAATATAGTTTATTCGATATCATTTCTATTTGTATTTCTTCTTTTTTCGCTTTTCAAAATCAAACTTTTATTTGCCCTTCAGTTAATGAATAGAATAGATGATAAAACTAACAAAACTGAAGAAGTGAAGTGAATAAAATCAAATGAAATGACATGAAATATTGTAAAATAAAAGAAAAGATAAAATGAAATGAAACTCAGCTTGATGATGCATGAAAACAATTTTATTAAAAGTAAGTGGGCGTGGTCATTGGGTTGCCTGAGAAATTTTAACCACTCAGCACATCATGATGGTACACATTCTGCAAAGATGTCGTGGAGAAGAGTAAGGCGAAGGGCATCAGCTGCCATTTCATTTTGCTTGCTCGAACAAATTTATGAATGGTGAAGGGAATGTGATAGGTGGGCTGATGCAAGGGGACCCCCATCATTTCAAGTATTGTACAAATACCATACCATCTCCTACTTTTTGCGCTCCTTTTGCAAACCAGCACATGTCCTTGTGCTAGTCCTCGTCATTGTCCTCGTTCCCAACCTCCCGTTCCCGGTCCCGGTCCAAGGGTCATTGAGTAAAGTGTGTTCGAGTGTAGAAATTTCCAACGATTAGTTTGGCATATATCGATAATGGTGATACAGAACTTGTCGGCCAAAGGGAAGGCGGTGTAGAAGACGCTGGTTGTGTTGGCATCGCTTTACAGGCCGGGAGAGTGAAACAGTCAGTCGTTGTCAAAGCTTTTGCCTTCAATTGTTAGCATATACCCAAACTGAGAGAATTTTGGGGAATGTGTCGGCGACAGCTGTTCAAGTATTTCAGGACCAAACTAAAACCATGAATAAATGAATGAATACTTTTGCTTTCGCTATTTGCTATTCGCTTGGGGAACACACAGGTCTGTGCAGAGGATTCGATTGACTTCAATTCCAATATTCATCACAAAACAAAAGAACAAATGGCTTTCATGGCAATGTTTCAACAAATGTATGGAGGGGGAAGTCAATAATAAAGTACTCCATCTGTATTTGGTCTACACTTTTGACCTTGTCACAGTAGCACCAAAAATCCAACACAGAAATAAACCAGTTATTCGTATACCCTTTATGACTTGTGAGTTGAACACTTTGTTGAAATTACCACAAAGCTTATCATTGGGATCATTTACTTTGATTGAACTCAAAAAAGAGAATCAAGAACTTTCAACACAACGAATATGATAATTTCTACAGTTTTGATTTCGTTCGAGATAGTTATAATATATTCCCAGCCGATCAATCTTAGACTAACATTTTCTGATGTCAAAGAGATGAATTAACAGTACATTATACATTTCACTCTTCCATGCCATTCTTCCCTTATCATTAAATATCGTCCCTCTGAATTGCTCCTTTTCTTATTCCATCGTGTCGCATAACATTCTATTGTAGCTTCAGTGCTTACTCTACTAATGGAAAAATACCAATTGAAAATACAAAAATTTAGTTAGAGATTTAATTTAATTGAGGCTTTTAGTATTTTTGCATACATTGCATTTGTTTTAGGATTTGCCCTGTTGCACTTATGTTTCGAATATACATATGTATGTATTTATATGTAGAAATGGAGTAAGTACATACATACATATAAATGTATGTACATAAGGACATAAATCAGATTGATGAATGCAATTGAGCATATTTCGTTTGTTGATTATGGCATTTTTCCCGTTAGTTTCGTATATAAACTACCAATGTGTGTATGCATGTTGGTACGCGATAATGATTTCCGTTTTCACACCTCGATGCGACACAAAAGAACCTTACACATATTCCGAGTAAATCATTGTGAAGCGGATGCTAAATGAAAAAAAAAAAAGTACATCAGTTCTACAGGGTTTGCGGAGAGGGATACCCCCACAATACGGATACGATGGTGGTTCCCCTCTAACGGAAGCGCTGCATTTGCACATTTCCGGAGCTGCTGCTCACTCAGCCCGTGCATAATCGATTAACTGGCGCGCATAAACATGACCGCAAATGTGCAAATGCGCGTGGGTAGATGAATGGTTGGATGAATGGGTGGTTGGGTGCTTCCTCGGTTGGTTGCAATGTCGATGACGATGACTACCACAACTACGATGCGGAGAACGACGACGTCGACTACGATGACGACGACATGCATAAATGCAAATGCCATGCCCATGTCATACTCGTACTCATATGGGTACTGGTACTGGAACTGCCACACATACATATGCAAATTACTTTTTCACACACTGCCAACAACAGTGATGGGTGGATCGGTGGTACATCAGAAGGATGTTTTCAACCACCCAACCACCGAATATGTGTGCAGCCACTAAACTAATTGCAAAAATGAAACTCGAAACTCTTCAACGAGAAGGGCCAAAGCAACAGAAAAAAAAAACGAGAAAGATGAAAAACATGAGCAACCAACCAACTAGCTGACTGACATGGCTAACTAAGCCCATTGAACCTTAAAAGTAACATCGCATATACTTTTCAAATTCACATCCAATCCAAATGTTTTATTCTTCACTTCATATTTCTATTAGCAAACGAAAATGTCTTTCTAAATTAGCGATTTTTGGGGTGCAAAAATATTCACAGAATTCATTTAGGAATTTGTTTCTGTAACCTTCTCTGTGCTTTATCTTTTCTCTTGACGAAAATCCAAATTTTGTCTTCACCCCTCACAGTGGTCCCCACCGAGGACTGAGGACGCTTTCACACTCTTTGGCCGCCAAAACTCTTATACTTCAAATTTATGACCCTTCCGCTTCAAATACCAAAAACTAAATCAGAAAGCAAAAACTTTTTGAAAGGGTGGCCAAGCCGAGAACAAGGATAAAGACAAGGACCAGGACGAGGACGAGCACCAAGCCGATGCTGAGTCTGAGGAGTTAAGGAGGTGTGCCAAATTAATTTTAGTTAAATTTCAACACGTTTATTGTGTGTACGTACAGACAATATTGTTAGAGGGGGGTGGCACAAGTGGCGAGGGAGAGGCAGATGCAAATGGAGATATAGAAAGTGCCATAAAGTTGCTACCGAAAATTTTGAGACGTATAACTTTTGCCATATTGCTCTAGTGAAATTGAAAAGAGCGAACAGCGAAGCCAACACTTGGACGTCGACTTGGACTACACAAGGACATACTAGTCGGCGTAGATATGTATGTATGTACGTGAACGTGAACGTAGACATGGACGTGGACGTGGACGTGTACGTGGACCAGAAAAGACAAAAACAGTTGCAATATCTAAGATAAAAGTAATTCTCTCTAGCATTGTGGCAAATTTAAAAAAATAAATAAATAAGCCAACAAAAAGTTGTGAATAGCTTAAAACGCAGAAAATGCTTACCTTTCCGACCCGACCAACCGCCCACCTATTTTTGGCTACCTGCTTGGCATGCCGATTGCCCATTCCAATTCTCCATTCTCATTTCCGTTCCCATTCACCATATTTCTCTCACTGTATTTTGTTGTAGTTGTTGTTGTTGTTTCGTTCTTGTTCTTTCTACTTGCCGCCTTGATTCCCATTAAATTGTATTGAAATTACGTTTATAAGCGCACAGTGATGCGTGACAATGGAGGCTGGATGAAAGGAGTGATAGAAGGACCTCCCATCTAAGCAAGAATGGTTGGCAAAGTTTCTTTATTTTTTTGTTCTTATATTTTGTTTGCGGCTGCTGGGTATTCGGTTTCGCCTGTCACGTCACCTAGCCTAAATGTCTGCCATCAAAAAGTAAAGAAGCTCAAAAAGTTGTCAAAAAATTGTGAAGCAAAGATTAAGTATTCGCTGCGGTTCAAACAAAGTAGCGGGTAGCCGGTAGCAGGTAAGCGGAAGCGGAAGTATGAAAGTTACCTTAACCTTAATATATGTCATTTACCTAAAAAGAAGAAAAGTTCATTAATGACAGCGACAGCTTTCCCTTAAAGATATTAAAATATTGCGAATTTCAAAGAGAGAGAGAGAGAACAAACAATGTATAATCTAAAATAAATGACAATAGTTCGAACGAAATTGCCAGGATTGAACTACAAATATTCAAATGAAATTCGGTTTGTTTTGGTCCTCCCATGGACAATGATTTACGATCGATTAAGAATGATTGCTTGGCCTATCGATTCCCTTTTTTTGCCCTCGATCTGTAACCCTAATCGATGGATAAATTGTCCGTATGTACAAGGATACGAAGGCTTAAATCAACCAAAAGCAAAGATAACAACAACTACTACTACAACTACTACTACATTTGTACATACATACATATTGAATTCTAGCCAGAAGGATAATTACTAGACATTTATCACGTATACGCCTCGATGTGCTGGCCTACACAAAACGAAAAGATCCTAGAGGTGAGTGGTGGAAAAGTGGAAAGGAGTTGCTAACACAACACAGAAGTGGCCAAAGAGGAAAAGGCTAAGAAATGGCAAGGAATACAACAATGTCCGACTACGAGTCTGTGGCTGTGACTAAGAAATGGCATGTTTTGCGTTCAGGGCCAGCAAAGTTAATTGAGCAAACGTGTCTGTCTCTCTCTCTCGCTTGTGTCTCTCTCTTTCTCTCTCTCTCTCTGTATCTTTGAGTCGCTGTTACTCCTTGGGCGAAATCCAATTTGTCTGGCTGGCCACAACAGCTGCAGCTACTGAGAAGAAAAAAGGAGATGCAACCAAGTTGCTTGCGAACAGGATAAAACGGAAGGAAACTCTTGAACCCGGAATGGGATGGTCTGTATACAAACATATTTCTAAAATTGCTCAACAGCAACAACATTAGCCAAAATATGTCGGATGAAAAACATCCTATATATACACACACACACACACACATATATACATATTAGTTTATATGGCAAATAGAGCATATACCTTGTTTGGCTAGGGTATCAAAAATTAGGCATCGAGCAGTAGACAGATACTGAAATACAGAGTTGGAGGCTTACTCTCTCAGCTGGCGTTCCTGTGTTTTTTTTTTTTTTTTTTTATTTAGACAAACTTCTAAAGATGTGCTTCTGACAGTATTATGGCTAAAATTGTTTGCCTTGTAAGTTGCACAGTTGGGTCGAACAGTCCAAAGGAAGAGCACAGCATGATCTAGGCTAAGTTGAGTTCAACCTGCCCATCCTCCTCTGCTCCCCATCGTTTCAATTTAATCTGCATATGAATATATTATCTCAATAAATTGCCAGCCAGGATATTGAACAAAAAACTTTGAAACTCAAATCACACATATCATTGCCAAAAGACATGTGTAGGTTTATATTACTTACACATTGTATTTATGTCATTTGCCTTAGCAATTTCCGTTTTTGTTATTTTCAAAACTTTAATTGATTTCACCCAAAAAAAAAAAAAAAGGCATAAATATTAATCTGTTTGATGGATTCTTAAAGGAATGTAAAATTTCCAAACAAATTGTCAAAATATAAATTATTTTGTTTGAGAGAAAAACTTTTGACAGAAAGTTTCAAGAACATTTTCAATTTATTTGCTTAAATCAAAATAAAATTCCCAATGCAAAGCAATCAAATGTTTAAATTGAATTTAGTTAATTCATATTAAACTTTCGGCAAATTTAGGTTTTCTATATAACTCAAGATCTAAGTAACTGCTGCCATTTCAGCTACATAACCGACAAACCTTTTTTCAAGTTAACTTAAATTTTGAATTAAGAATTTCCTGCAATCATTTTCCTATGCATTATTCGCCGTTTTTTAAGATTGCTTTAAAATCGTTTATGCCAGAGAGGGTGGGTCACTTGAAATCCAAGATTTCGGATAATGCAAGATATCGACCCGCTGTGTGTCTAACTGTCTTCATATTTTTATTTTCGTTTGCCATCCTTTCTCAAGCTTCTGCTTCTACTCCACTTTATAGTTAAATGCTGACCAAGAGCAACCAAACGGATGCCAATACCACAAAAAAAATATAAAAAAAAAGGGGAGAAAACTCAGACATACACAGACAATGGTCAGGCAGATGTTACCAATCGCAACCAGATACACAGATGGGTGGCATGATGTCATGGTTTGGGACGTAGTTGGAAGTTATAGAGAACAGTATGACATTTCACTTGGAGTTTTCCTTGGTATTTTCGCCAAATTGACTTTGCAGTAGCAGCAGCATCCATTTTTTAAGCTCCATTGCACAACACCTTCAGCATCAGCATCAGAATCAGAATCAGAATCACAGAATAGAACGAAAGTAGCAGGAAGATGAGAAGGAAGTGAGGAAGGAAAGCAGGATGAACGGAGGATGTGAACGGATACGTAAGAAATACGCAAGTCATGACCTCAAAAAAAAAAAAAAAGCAAAAACAGGAAACCAAAAGCAATGCCAAACCCAAAAGAGTGCAATCTATAAATATCTAACAGCAGACGAGGAAAGGTAAAGAGAAATGCCTGCAAATGTCATCAAAGGCAACATCAGTGCTGAAATTGCACCTGCAGCTGTCCCTATCCCTGTCCTACTGCCCCCCGCAGCGACCGACTTTGGTGCCTATGCCACCCGAAATTGACATGTGCATCGGCAATACCTGCGGTTCCCTGCTGCCTTTCCAATTGATCAATCTGCAACAAGGAGACAACGAAGACTTGAAACGGGTAACGGGTAACGGGAAACGCGAATCATGAGATGCAACAAACGTCAGAGGGGCATGATGATTAAAGAAGAGGCATGAAGGGCAAAGTCGGGCAAAGTGAAGGAGTTAGACAATATTTGTGGATGATTGCATGCTTGTGCAAACGTAAACGGCGAAATTTATTTGCGAAGCAAGGCTCCTGCTGCCTGTCAAACTTTGCCATTTTCCAAATGCGAATGCGACGACTCATTCAGGACCCCCATTCGCCCGCCTTCTCCTCCAACTCATACACACATGGCCTGCATGTGCATGTGTGTGTATGTGTGCACCGCCGCCATAAAAGTCTAGTGCATAAACCAATTTCACATTCGAAACTGCAGCAATCATGAGATGGAATGGGAATGGGTATGGGAAGGGGAATCAAGTGGTATGCGATTGGTTAGGATTGGAGATGGGATTATACCATGAGACTCTGTCATCACTGGCAGGCAAACAGACAGACAGGCAGGCAGCAAACTCTCAGCGTTTTTCTCTTTTTCGTTTCGTCGTCTTCGACTTGACATAAACCGCTTTGATTTTTATTTAACTGCACATTTCGCTTAGAGGCTACAATCCCTTACTACCCAATTCAACCTCTACCTAACATCCATCTAGACGCCTTTCGACCCTTCGTTCACTTCCCATCGAGTCGGGAGATTTGCAGCTGCATTTTTCGTCTACGTAGACCAATTCATGCGGTTAGCCCCCCCCAGTACGACGCTCTCCCCTCCCCCCACACACACAAACCCACACACGAACAAATTTTGCAATTTTCCATTTGCCTTGCTTCCACTTATTGCATTTATTCTTTTCGTGTTTCAGTTTTGTTTTTTTTTCGTTGCATTTTCTTATTTATTTATTCACTGGCTGCAATGAAATTGATAATTTATAAAATTGCAAAAATCGCTAGCAAAATAAAAATGCACCAGCCATGAAGAAACAAAACAACAATGAAGAAACAAAGAAAAAATTAAGTACATAAGTCATCGCGCCGACCGTGGTATACCATGCACCATCTAAAACAACTAGTTAAAAGACATAGGATCACATAATCGAATCGTATAGCAATCATAGCCAAGTCGTAATGACACATTTGCTCTTTTGTGTAACTTGGCTATTTTGCTAATGTGGTATATTAACATCGTTAAAATGTATTTAAAGGTCAGCAAGAAGCTTTTTTCCCTTATAAAGTCTAAATTAGCATGAAATGTCAAATTTGTCCAGCCCTATTTGTCCGTCCGTATCAGCATGTAAATCACGGAGCCTTTAAGAGCTAGAGCAACCGAATTTGAAATGTAGAGTCGTGTAATAAGCCAGTACATCAAGTTTATTTTTAAATTGTGGCCACGCCCTCTTCCGCTTCTGAAAATCGGAATTTTCATTAAAATCTCGAAAACAAATAAAAAACACAAACTTAAATCGGCTAGATACACTTTTGTCTTATAAATTCAAAATAGTTATAAGTATTCAACCTGGTCCATGGTATAATATATGGTAAACGATATAAATAAGTTTCCCTTCTTTCATTTTGGATACAATTCCTTGGAAGGAAGCAATTGAAATTATCTTGGCAAGTCTTTAAAACAAAATTAACTTTAGGATATTATACATTTACTTAACATGATGTTGGCACAGGTATCCTGGTTCCAATTATATTCAATTATTTATGGATTGACGGTTTAATATTTTAGCTTAATGGTTACACTTAAATACGTTAACTTATTGAATGGCAAATAAAAATTTCTCAAAGAAAACAAACACACACACAGAGAGAGAGAGAGAGAGAGAGGGAGAGAGAGAGAGAAGAAGAAAAGGAGGCCAAAACAAAATGAACTCGAAACCATTTTTGCTGGTAATAATTTTCCATTTGACCGTTAAAAAAGACCGGTTAAGGTGCTTCTAGAAGCCGTCTATGCCATTTTCGCTTGGTGCTTGCTTCGTTTTCTAGGTGTAGGTATATATTAAATTTATGTGTTATATATACATACACACGCATAGGAAACTTTGATTTCGGTGGCAACTATGGAGCTACTTAGTTACTTTAAAAAAGTTTCCTCCTGTTGGCTGTTGCTTTCACTTAACCCTCGAGCCACCTCCCATCAGTCTCTCCTCCATCTACCCTATATAAAGATGGGAGGCTCCCCCATAGCGCCCCCCCACCCGGTTAGCCAGTATTTATTTGGCTCTTCGCTGCTTTTTATTTTATTGAAATTTATGATTTCTGACACAAAATTTATGTTGTTTTGCATTTATGCTTGCTTACTCGCCCTTTCGTTCACACAACACACACTTTTTCTCACTCTCTCTATCCCCCTCGCTTCCTATCTCACTGTGTTGCGCTCTCTTTCTATGTGAGTGTGGTAAAAAGCATAAAATAAACCTCAAATACTCGTAAAATGTACAACCCGCCCTGTTTCTTTTTTTTAAACCTCCTTTATTCTTCCCACTATCTGAATGCTACTTGGACCGGACCCTTCCGTTTGGTTGTCTGTCTGTATGTCTGTCTGTCTGTTTGTCTCTCAGTCTGTCTGGTCTGTCCTTGTCTGTTTGGGCCCCTCCGCCTACTTGTGCATACCTCCTCTTTACCTCCATGGGCTTGTGTGCTACTGTTTGCTGGCCTCGTGCGGTCTGGTTTACACCATCCGGCTAGCAAGTAGCAGGCAAACTCTTCTCTAGGCCTTCTGATTCTGTTTCTGTTTTTGGTTTGGGTTCGGGTTTGGGATTCGGGTTTTTGGGATGGTATGGGGATTCTGCTTCTGGTTCTGGCCACAGCTCCATGCGCGTGAATTATTTAATTCGTATAAATATTGAAAAACTCAATTTTTTATATTGTTGTTGTTGTTGTTGTTGTTGATGTGTTCTCTGTTTGTTGGTTTATTGCCCTTTTGTGGCATTTTAATATCACATAACTTTGTAGCAAGCATCCCGTGTTCATCTGTAGATATATATATTTATATTCCATATATGTACAAATATTGGTATAAATAAAATATAAATGTTCCATATGTATGTATGTATGCACATGTATGTATATGTATGTATCTGCATATCCTTCTGTTTACAAAATGCGTTGAAATTTAAAATTGAAAATACTAATTTATTTCAATTAAGCATATAACAGTTAATATTTCAGCTCAAAGCATTGTGTGATTGCACTTGGTCTAACTACTTATTTCCACCCTTAGTGACCCTTAATGCATCTCTTCAAAAAATTCCTCAAATTATGTCGAAAAAGTCGTCATGCATGTGCAGAAGGTCTGAAAGTGAAACGAGCAGTGAACAAGTGCCATTAGTGACAGACTTTGGGAACTGGACTTGGCCCGCAACGGCTCGGTTATTCTTCTCCATTCCATACATACATACGAATACAAATACATACATATGTATATACATTCTGCATTTTATTCCATAGTCATATACATATCAATACACATACACACCCACATATCATTGTGTACATGGGCTGCCCCAGAAGTTTCAAAGGATACTCTACAATTTGCACAGTTTGTTCAATAACAATAATTCTCCAAAAAAGTATGCTATATTTTTTTGAAATGCAAACTCCGTGGTCTTTCATTATGTTTTTGTTTTCATACTACTTACAATTAGTTAAGCCATGGTCTAATGGATGAATGTCTAAATTCCATTGTGCCCAACGAACTACTGCAACTTCTATTATTCATGTTTCTGTCATAGAGCAACTAAATTTAAAGTTACTGCAAAACAAAACGAATGCGAATACTCTGAGATTTCAAAATTCAAGTTCCGGTCATAATTGCTTTACTTAGCTGGTTTTCAAAATTTGCCCTAAGTGTAAGTCAATTTAGCTTAAACAATGTCGAGAATGAGAATAACAGGTCTCATTAAGTCTTCAAGACTTCTTTGCAAAGTGACCTCTAGGAAAAGTAAAACTAAACTTAAAACTATTTGAACTGGCCTCGTACATTAAACTGTAGACGGACATATGTTTCCAGAAGTATACGAGTATATCTATGCATAATGCTAGATACCAAAGGAGTTAAAGGAAGTTTAAAGAGGGGACAGAAGACTCATGCAACATTATACCGCAACAGAAAACACACAAACCAACCAACCAACACATACATACACACATAATCCCCAAAAGATGAAAATTGTAGAAAATTTGTGTTGCTTTCCACTGATTAAGGATGGCTTACTGAATGTGCTCGAATCAGGCAATCTCTTGTAGACCAACGAGATGAATAGGATAGAAAGATACAGAGACTCAAAGAATATCTGTAAAATGTGCGAAATTTATCAGATGGCATGGAAAATGGCAAACATAATTTTCTTATGCAACTACAGATGCTGGGAATTTAAGCTAGTTGCATACCAGTTGCATGGATTAGGAAGAGAAGGGCAGTTCAAGCAAGATACAGCTTCAATTATTATTGTTATCCAAGTCAGACCTCGACCCCGACCCCAACTCCAACTCCAACCCCAACCTTCAACCCCCTTCGGTTTTGTCGAAAATGGTAGTCAGCATGTTGCGTTGCTATGCAGATGTTGAACTCTAAGTATCTTTTAAATATATTTTGCTTGTTGTTTGGTTAGTTTACAGATTACAGAGAACCAACAAATGGATTATATGGTAGATACGATACGTTGCATATACATATTTCTATCTCTCTTTACATTTAATCCACACTCAGCGTTAAACTCGTTGCTCACTAAATATAAGTACGACTTTAAATAGGTAGTATGTACGTATATTTTTTTTTTTTTTCTTTGGAGGGGTTAGTTGACAAAAAGCCAGTTCCAGGGTCGTGATTTGGTTTAAGGTACATCGTATAATGCTTGCATCCGAAATTCATTTGGTTGGTTTAAAAACCTATGGCCTGCATATAGCCTTGAATGTGATTACCCAGAGTTGTGCTGTGCAAGAAAAGAAAATAATCATAATTATATACGACACATGACGCTTTAAATAATATCCAAGTTACCCTAGGCCAGTGATCCCCTTTGCATTAGCACTGGATTTGCTATAGATAACAGCCAATAGCATTGCTTGAGCGGTAACAAAAAGCTCTCGTTTGCCATAGTTTAGCCAATTGCCAGATGTTGCTGGGGTGTTTAATGGCATATTCTCTCGACGATTCGACGACTTATTTTTGGAATCCCTGCGTATTTCACGTTGCTCTCGTTCTGCAATACGACTTATTTCCTCTTGTCGCATGTTTCTTTCACTGCCGCGTTGTTCTTCTCGTTCGACTCGTCGTGAGGTATCTCGCTCTAGACGGTCTTCTCGTCGTAAAAGTTCTCGTTCTTCTCGTCGTGAAGCTTCCTGATCTTCCCGTGGTGAAGCTTCTCGTTCTTCAAGTCGTAAAGCTTGACGTTCTTCACGCCGTGAAGTTTCATGTTCACCTCGTCGTGAAACTTCTCGATCCTCTCGCCGTGATACCTCTGATTCATCTCGTCGAGATGCTTCTCGTTCCTCGCGTCGTGAAGGTTCTCGCTCTTCTCGTCGTGAAACTTCCCGTTCGTTTCGTCGTGAAACCTCTCGCTCGTCACGTCGTGAAACCTCTCGTTCTTCTCGTCGTGATGGTTCTCGTTCCTCGCGTCGTGAAGGTTTTCGGTCTTCACGTCGTAGAACGTCTCGGTCGTCTCGTCGTGAAACGTCCCGCTCGTCTCGTCGTGAAACCTCTCGTTCTTCTCGTCGTGATGGTTCTCGTTCCTCGCGTCGTGAAGGTTCTCGGTCCTCACGTCGTAGAACGTCTCGGTCGTCTCGTCGTGAAACGTCCCGCTCGTCTCGTCGTGAAACCTCTCGTTCTTCTCGTGAAGCTGCTCGTGTTTCCCTTCGTAATGCTTCTCGCTCAACGCGCCTTCTATCATCCTCATTCTCTAGTCGTGCATTGTCTTGTTCAATTCGCCGTGTGACATCACGATCCTGAACTCGTCGAGAGTTTTCTCGTTCTCTTCGTTGCTCTTGTCGGCGTGACATATCTTGCTCACGTTGCTCTTGTCGGCGTGACATATCTTGCTCACGTTGCTCAAAATGTCTTAGATCATCTTGATTGCTTCGTTCGATTCGTAGTGAGACATCTCTTTCCTGACTTCGTGCAATATCACGATCTTCTCGTCTAGCATCTTCACGTTCCTCTCGTCGTTCAATACGCCTCAAATTATGCTGTTTTTCTTGATGTACATCGTCGCGTTCGACTCGTCTGGAGACATCGCGTTCGCGGCTTCGTGAAACATCAAGATCTGCTCGCCTTAAATCTTCTCGTTCTTCACGGCGTGAAACACTTCGTTCAAGGCGCCCAAGATCTTCCTGGTTCTCCCTTCGTCCACCATCTTGCCGAACTTGTCTTGTGACATCACGTTCCTCTCGTCGAGAATCCTCTCTGTCGTGTCGTCGCTCTTGTTCTTCCTCCCCTCTCCGGGTATTATCACGGATTTCACGGCGTGAATTTTCTTGTTCCTCACGCCTTAAAAAGTCTCGTTCTTGTCGTCGTAGTTGCTCACTTGAAAGATTCAGGTTTTCTGCTCGCCTACTATCTCGAACATCTCGTTCCTCTCGTCGTGAACCGCTCCGTTTAAGGCGTTGTGAGATTTCTTGATCCTGGCTAGGAGAGAGATCACGATCTTCTCGTTCTTCACGGCGTGAAACACTTCGTTCAAGGCGTCTCAGATTATCCTGGTTCTCCCGTCGCTCACCATCTCGCTCGACTCGCCTTGTGACATCACGTTCCTCTCGTTCCTCTCGTCGCTCTAATTTGGGTGATGCATCTCGCTCTTCTCTGCGTGTGCTAACACGACCATCTCTTTTTAAAGCGAACTGTTCCTGTCTTCGCTCTAGTTGTCGTTCACCATCAACTCGTTCTTCCTGCTCGAGATGTCTTGTTAGATCACGCTGCTCGCGTTTATCATTTCGCAATGAGTCGCGGCGAAGATTCTCCTCACGCTCAGTTAGCCTCATGTCGTTCCCTTCCAAGCGCCCTTCCCGTCGCTCTGCACGGTACGAGTCTCCTGGCATACGCCTGAGATCTTCGTTGCTGCTTTTGTCCCGGCGAGTTATTGAGTACTCAGCTCGCCCATTCACATCCGTTGGTTGTCTGTAAACCAAACGTTCGTCGTATTCATCAATATTAGTTTGACCACGTCTATTTTCCCACCGCTGAGTCTCGGATATCTCGTGACGGGAACTCGTTGCAGCCGCAAGCACCAATATTGCCAGGAACAGAAATGCGCTGAGCCGTAGCCATAGAGCATTTGCCATCTTTGGAGTAGCTGAAATTTTGCGATGAAACTTTTGCTGATTGCGCTGCTAAAACTTTCTGATCGCTTAGAACCGCCTTGTTAGTCAGCCAATACTTGACTGCCTGTTGTGGCTAACAATTCGAGAGTTTTTATAGTCTATTCGCCCACCAGCTTTTGATATTCTTCTTGCTGAATGAACTTTAATTCTATTGCCCATTTGACTCATTTTCTCTCCTTTTAGCCTTATTTTGATTGATTGAATTTGGCTTATCGCACATGTGCACCATTGCACCATCAAGGCAAGGAATTTCACTACCGGATCGACTTGGCGCAGACGCGTCAATGTCCATTCAAGTGGACTCTAATTCTATGAATGAAATTCTTCAACATACATATATCAAACTGCTTATGACGTCACACAAATCCTGTGTCTCTGTGTGTGTGTGTGTGCTGGTTGTGTGACGTCAAAATAAGTGAAGAAACTCGAACTCTACCCCCAAAGTTGGTGCACATTTGTGATAAGAGAAAATTCAATCAACGGCAGCAGCAAATTAAAGTGCAATGAACAATGTAGTCAATACTAAAATAAATGAATAACAAGGATAAATGGATAGGCATCTGGGCGTAAAATTGCTATACAAAAAAAAAAAAATGGAAATAAAAATAAGAAGGGAGCCAAGCTGCAAATGCGTTCAAGTGTAAGGCCAGCTATAAAAGCATTTTGAAATTCAGTCATCACATCAGTTAGGTATCCAGAACTCGTAGATAGAAAGCCTTCGGCCCAACATGAGGTTTGCCTCGGAGCCTTCGAAAATGACATGGCCTGGACTTTACTCGGACTGGGACTAGGACTAACAAAAAGGAAATGAAGATTTTCTAACCAGTATTCTTATCTTATATTATATTATATTATATTTGCCATTTTAAATAAAATAATATTATATATATACAATATCTAACCACCACAAATAATAATGTAATCCAAATGTATGCCAAATAATCTTATCTTGTTAAATGTTGCTGTTGTTTGGGATCGTATAAAGATACATGTATTTATCTATCTATATTCCTACGTATATATATATATGTATGTAACTTTTTTTGACGACGAACTCTATGTATTTCCATTAATAAAACAAAAATTATTCACACAAACTACAGCAAGGAGAGGTTCGTTTGGTTATTTCTATTACAGGACATCACAGTGGGTTATGATCAACGGTTTGCTAATCTTACCATTCTTAGTACCATGTGTCTGCATACAATTGATTATCTTGTTACCCCGTATGACCCGACCAAAGCCAACTCGTCGCCCATTCGATACACGCAAGGGCTTAAAGCTAATGGTAAAATTAATGGCTGATCCATTGCTGGGAAAACCTTCGCTACAGTATTCTTTCGAACAGGATAATACATAGGCATAACGGCCATGGTCCACAACGCGCGTATCAAACTCCATGGCGCAACCCAAACTGGGCTGGGCTGACCATGATGGCCTTGCGGAATTCGATACCACCAAATAGCATTCCAGCCAGAGTTGCGGAAAAATGCGTCGCACCGAGAACTCATGCGATCGATGCTCCAGACAGGTCCTCATAAGTTGCAATACTATCAGGGGGGCTGCTTCCGTATATAGCTGAATGATGACATCGCCCAATGGCCGGCCGTCAATGGCACCGAAGTGCAGGGTTATCCGTGGCCTTAATAACCGTACCAATTCGCCATTATCTTTGGGTAATTGCAAATTGAAACCATTATATTTCGCAAATATTTGATTATCTGTATTGGGTGCTATACACGATTCCGATATCGATTGATATTGCGAATAACGTGACTGTGTGTTGTATATCATCGATCCGGATCTCACGGAACGCGGCGTCTGGGCGACTGGTCGACGATCGCCCAAATATTTAATGCCCATCAAGCGTTTGCCCAATTCGATATTCTGGCGTTCCAGTTTTTCCACATGCCCCACCATTGTGGGAACCATCGATGAGCCAATGCGATACGTTTCAGATTGTGTGCCAATTGTTCCCATTGTTCGCATAATTCGCGACAAATGCAACAGGATTCGCACATTCTCTTTGGTCCGTTGCAAATAGGTGCGAGCATCGGATAGCACGGCATCAACGTTTCCCAAATGGGCGGCCGGAAATACGGGAGGCTTATTATCAATCAGGCTATGAGCGCGACGCACACATTCACTTAACCGGTTCGCCGGTCGCCGCCTAGTATAATGATTCATCTTCACATACAATAAATTTTATATCGCATTAGATTTGGAAAAACAAAAATAGTTGATTCACTTTCAATTTTTAGTCGTATATAATCGAATATTATTTGCTAGTCTACGAATTTAAAAATACAAACCAAGTATAAAACCAGGATAGTTCGATTGATCTAAAATTGTTGTGACATTTTCGGTTACTTAAGGGACAGATTTACTCAATGAACTAAATGAAACAATTAACAAAAATAAATGACTAATCATTGTGGCTTTTGTTCTGTATGTGCATCTTCATTATTTTTTGATGTTGCTGCTACTTGGCTTCCGCTTGGAATCTGATCATCATCCTCTTGTATCAGCTGCTGCTGCTCCTGAAGCATCTGATGACCATTTGAAGCCTGGGGTTCCACTGGCAAAAACAGAGCCGATGAGAGTGAGAACATTGTGGAAGGTAGTCTAGACAGCTCATAGGTATTCTTATTGAGCACTTCAATGCTCAGAATGGATGTACTTTTAACAACTGTGGTATTGGGGTTAATGGCATATTTGGCAATCGTTTCACCCCGCTCACTGGTGATTGTCTCCGTGCGCAAATACTCAGCCTTTGCCTTCCCACAACTAATCACACACATATCGATATTCGAGCCAGAACCAAGATCATTGAAGACGCCAGCCGATATGGCTTCACGTACCAATTGTTTGCCCTCATTCAGGCTCAATTGCGGATGCCAACCGTGTTCGAGAACCGACATGGCAGCTAAGGTACCTGAACCCATGGCAGCGTATGGTATTTTATCGTTAGAGCCACACGGATAGACGCAATAGATCTGTGGCCCCCAGATGTCCACACCGCCAATAATCAGGGCGGCACCTATATGACCTTGATATCGAAACAATGTGCTACGCATCATTCTGCTAGCACACACTACAGGCACACGTTCCCGATTGATATTCAGGCGATGTAACTCCAATTCCGATGAAGTCATCTGGGTAAGGTGCTCAGTATCCGCAGCTGTGCCGGCTCCACAGCAACTAAAAGACGAAAAACAACAAGATGAGTTACTTTTATAACTTGAAACATTTTTCTACCTTTTTCCACTTACTAAATATTATCCTGCAGATGATGTATTTTCGAGCAATTCTTATCAGAAACAATCGGTCCTTCAGTGGCTCGTGTATCGGCACCCAAAATTACGCCATTCTCATAGATGATGCCCACTATGGAGGTTCCAGTTTTTATAGCCCTTGGGGGTTGATAACCTTGCGCCAATAATAGGGCATTGCTGCAAAAGAAACACACATTTTCACATTTTCCCCAAGTGTCTAAAGAAACTCACCGCTTGCAATTGATGAAATTAAAGCCACTGAGTGAAGTTGGTCCCTGTTTATAATTTTGGTGGTTTTCTATTCCAATCATAATGAAAATGAAAAATGATCGGAAAAAAATCTGAATTCGAAATAACTAAGAGAAAACTAAAGTGCTTGCTTATGTTGTTTTGAAAACTCAATGACAACTGGAATTCAGTCTCTATACACAACATACTGAGCTCTCAACCCAAGGACTAGTAAAATTCATCAACATTTAGTCAAGATGGAAACATAATTTGCAAGCCAACTGAAAATTATTCTGGAGAATTTCATTATTTGTTTTATTTGTTTTGATTTTTGGTATAATTTCTATCTTCTGCCTTAAAACGCAAACATGCACATAAATATTCATAATACACGTAGTGTAATTAAATTAGGTACAAAAAAATCGGATTTGTTACAATAAATACATATATGTATGTATATATAGATACATATATATAATCGACTGTTATACTTAATTATAAGTACCGACAATTACAAATTAAATATATGATATTTAAAAATATAAAGAGATCCATTCAAATCGTATTTACATGACATTGTAATGCATTAGCATTTCATTACTATTTGGTATATTCTTTAGTTTTTTAATTCTCGCCGATTTTCAATTCATCAATAACATCAAGAGATGATATAGAGCTAAATATTGACTATATATCTTGCCTGCTTCATTTCGTGTATCTCTTTCTCTGTTCAACTGATGCTAAATCGTTTACATTGTATATATTTGGTTTTGTTGTTGTGTTTCTGAACATTTTTTAATATTATTTAAAACATATTGTTTGATGTCTGAACTACACACAGTAATTATTAACTCTGGCAGGGTTTGGTAAGATGTAAGGTAAGATGAGGACGTTCTAATTTTTGTAACTTTGCTACATTTTTATATACAAAATAAAGGTTTTTTTTTGAGAAACTGCAGCCGTTGGCCAATTTGATTGGAAATTTGTATGTATTATATTTAAAATTATATCTGCAGTTTCTATCAATCTATAATTTACAATTTTAAAATGTCAAACTTTTTGTTTTCTACACAAAAATAATTAACTGCCATATTAGATATTTCTTATGTTTGTTTCTTTAGACGGCTCTTTCGCGGACGTTACTCAAATTTAGTTGAACATGGTTCATGGAATGATTATTTTTTACTTTTTTTGGTTTTAGTTTATTCTCTTTTGTTTCATTTGAGACATTTATATAAAACAAAAGTGTGAAGTTCATTATGCATTTTCCTTATTTTTTTCTTTGTTTTTAATTTTGCATTCAGTCACAACCCACAAAAACGGATATAGGTTTCGGCAACTTCACTTCACTTGTTATTATTATCCTGCAACAAATCCTCCAGGGCACCATTGAGACGTCCTTTACTGAGGGCATCGACAAGTATATGCAAACGTTCCTCACGCTCGGAATGCCGGCGTTCCAACAATGATACCTAATAGTGGAGCATCATATGATTTTTTTAATTTCAATTATTATTCCCTCCCACAACATTTTCGTACCTTAGCTTTTAGTGCATAGTAATCAACGGGCACTTTACGTCTCTTTTGTGTAGCCTCATCGCGTTCATTGAGACGTTGCTGCAAAATGCGCACAGCATCATTGCAGCTGGCCAACTCCCGCTCATGAGCACTCTGCAGAGTCTTAAGCTAACGCATTTAAAAGAAATTATGATAAATCGTTTGGTTTGTTTTGTCTAGTTAGTCAGTTACTTACATCTTGCAAACGTTTGTCGTGCAACGTTTTGTAATCGGCCTCTAGCAAGCGATATTTATTCTGTGCCTCCTTAAGAGCTTGATTCTCTGTGGTGGCTGGAATATGGTCATGATGATAGTAATGATGATCATAGCCTCCACGGCGTTGACTCAGGCCAGTGGAATTTATTAGGCTGCTGCCACTGCTTTGAGGTAGCTTAGAACCTAAATAACATTGAAGATAGTTTGTTAAGTTTCAGAAGAAGATAAGCTAAAGCCTTAAAACGTCATGTAACTCTTTTCCTAAAGTAAACTAGATCTTAGCAATATCCTAAAGATAGTTTTAGTTATAGATAACTTGGTAACTTATGTAATTGAAGTTCAATGATCTTACTGTCTTATGGTATCATTTTTTTTCTTTCTTCTTTCTTTTGGGAATGAAACCTTTTCTGATGTAAAATGTAAATTGATAATACCAAATCATATTGCATAATCAGATTAAATAAAAATATAAAATTTGCATTTCAACACGCGCCGCACATACACACACACACACACACACACAAACAAACCAAATGAGAAAAGATATTTTTGGCATTTACAATTATTAACAACAAAATGAAGACGACGGCGTCGTCGACTCGACGGTTCGACGGCTCATTAATTAGCTAAACAAGACATGAAATTATACAAAAAACTGAACAAACTCAAAACTCAAGCTGAACGGACGCAAACGACGCGTCGTCAACGACAAGCAAGTCGAAGTGTTGGATGCCGGGCCGCGTCTTTGACTTTGACTTTCGCTTTCGAATTTTCTTTTTCAAATCAAAAGCCAAGAAACAAAATACGAAAGAAAAAAAAAACAAAAAGTCAAATATAAACAAGCAGTTTGCCAGGTGACATAACCAACTGGCCGAGATGCGGTCGAGTGTTTGGTTAGGGGGAGGGTGTAGATAGAAGCCGGTTTAATGCAATTGCCGTTTGAAACGAGTGCAAAAAGTGGCCGCCAATGGCCAATGATTTATGCCAGGCAATTTATTTGTTGCTGTACGTGCTGAACTGCCTAACTGGCTGGCTGGCTGACTGACTAACTGACTGACTGACGGACGGACGGGCGGACAGATGGACGGACAACGGATCAGCAGAGAAAGTCTATAAATTACCAACCAGCAGCAGGTACAGCGACCGAGTGACATACACACACAAAGAGCGAGAGAGAAGCACACACACACACACACATAGCCACACACTCTTGGAGTTGACACAAGGGCGTAGTCAAGTTGTCAATCTAACATTTAAATAACTATAATTTAAACGGTTTTAAACAATAAATAAAGTACATCCAGTTTAACTAACTTGCAAGTGATTAGCAGCTAATGCAAAAAAAGTTACTAGTTTTTACTACTTACAAATCAGCTAGACTACTTTTAATCATTAACTCGCCCCCTTCCTACTACACCTATATTTTATTTTGCGGAGTGTATTAATAATAGAGAAATGGACATAGAGACCTGCTAAACCGCTGCTGCTCATGTTGGACTCTCCGGTGGCTGAGGTCGGTGTTAATGCTCCACCTTGACCTGATCCTGCACCATTGCCGGGACCTCGTTCCCTTTGCAACTTCTTGATGGTCTTTTTACAATCATCTAGTTCTCGGGTCAGACGTTGCATAGCCTTGTTCTTGATGGCCAAATCGACGCGCATGCTACGCACCGAGCTAAGCAAATGTGCGGAATCATCTTTCGCCGAACCACTTGCTCCGCCGCCGCCAGCACTGCCGCTGCCTGTGGTGAGCAGCGATAGAGTCGACTCAGATTGTGAAATAGGCAATTTAGATGCAATACCACCACCAACGACGATGGCCGGTGGTCTTCTATGCTGTCCACTTTGTTTCGAATTGGGACGTGATGTATTTGGCGTTGAATTGGCAGTGCTGCTGGTGCTGCTGCTGGCCGAATGTGCTTGCCCATGGCCATGAACATGAGTAGTGGTACAACCAATGGTATTGGTGGCATGATCACGCCTAGAACCAGGCGTTGTCTGTGTCTCAGTGGTTGTTGTATTAATGGCAGTGCTGTTTGGCTGGTAAGCGGTCACTGCTAATGACCCGGCCGTATGGAGTGCATCGCCTTCAGTTGTTGCTGTTGTCTCCTCGGTCTGTGTGCAATTGTTGTAAAACCTGTCCGCCCGATGCTGCATATAACGATCCAATGTACGCACTTGACTCTCAATTTGTTCATTCAACTTGGTGTTGATCTCTTGCAGACTGTAGAGAAGTGGTAGTAGTAGTAGAGTGGACAAAGAAATAAATACAAATCAAAGAGATGTGTCGCTCGCTCACACACTTAATCCGATTATTTTGTTTACCCACCTTAAAACCTGAGTCTCCAAATCGGCAATATGCGTCTCATATTTGGCCTGAACTGAATTGAAACGAGCCTGAACATTGGCCAATATCTGTTGAGCCTTGCTATCCTGCTCTTTGGCATCCGACTCTAATTGTGCTATGCGTTGCTCCAGCAATTTGCGACTATTTAAATTTTCTTGATCGTTTAGTGAACAGATGCCAGGACTTTTTGAAGCCACTGCAAATGAAAAGGAGAATGTCCATGGAGTGTATGAATGTATTAACTATAAAAAGTTTTCGCTTACCTATTAAAGCGGACACTGAGTCGGGATGCTTTCGCATTAGAATGCGTTCCATTTCGCGACATTGTCGCTGCAAATCCTGTATGACTTTGGCATCCTTCTCCTTGCCATCGGCGGCACGCTTGCGTTCTTGCTGCACTTCCTCCAATTCGGCACGCAGGGAATTCTGCATTTGTAGGGCCTCGGCACGATCTCGTCGTGCTGCCTGCAATTCGGAACGCAAGACTCCGGCGCATTCGTTTAGATGTTGCACATCCAATTTAAGCATTTCGGACTCTTCTTGTAGGCGGCTATTGTGCTCCCGCAATGAACGTTGGGTCTGCGAGAGTAAATCACTTTGCAAGCGTATCGAGGCCAAACGCTCTTCGGTATCCTTTAATTGCTCCTGCAGCTGCTCAATCTCGTGTTTGAGGGCATGCTCACGCGACACACTGGCGGCACTGCAACTCATCATTGGTTCAATGGGGGAACTAAGAGTGCTGACAAGATGTTTGGGTGAACTGCCCACGGCCTTTTCGCAATAACTGGCCATGGGTTTGATCGGTTTAATGGGGGAATGTTGTTGTTGGCCACGTTGAACACCAGTTATTGCCGCCGATGTACTATCTCTACGTATTATTGCTTCCACATCATTCTCAGCTTCGGTTAAATCTTCCATCTGTCGAAAAATTTAATACAATAAATTCAATTTCACTCGAGATCATAAGGTTTCTAGAAATTTTAAAATTTAAGTAATAGTTGTCAAATGAGGATTTTAAGCCACAGACTTGCTGATCTTTGACCATTAAGTATATAGCAGATAAGATCATTACAATATGTGTGGATGGATAACAACAGCAACAACAACAACAGCAACCATATACAACAAAACGGACCACAAACAAGCAAAATATTGAAGAAAGTTTTGTGCTCCAGCTCCAGCTCCACCTTCACCTGCTGCTGCTGCCACCTTCTCCACCACTACACACCAGCACCACCACCACCACTCCCCCTGCACTCCACCCCACCCACCTTTGTCATTATTCATTGTTCAGAGTTGTTTTTTAAGTCGCATTTTGACATTGCTAAGCGTTTTTTGTGTTTTGTGTGTGTGTGTTTTTTTGTCGGTTACCCATAGTTATTCGCCCACTCTCGCTTTCATCTCAAGCTGCCAAAAAAAAAAAACACGAAGCAACTACACACAAGAGAAACAATACAAACCGAAAAAATCCCCCAGAGATTCTACATACTACATACACCACCTGCTTTTCGGCACTCCCATATTTCCAATCCGCACTTTATACTTAACTTTATATCCTATAAAACAAAAAACAAACCCAAAGACAACTTATTACATTTAAGATTTTATTTGTATTGCAATAACTTCTTTACAAATCAAAATTATTTGGCAAAACAAAGAAAATTCTGATTATTTATATTGAGACAGATTTATAAATTTAAGAAGTTTTAGTCTTTTTATGGAATTGTATCTCAAGGGAAATTAAAATTCAATTCTGTTCATTTGTTTTGTTTTTCGCCTGGATTATCTAACGACATTTTTGTTGTTTGTCTTAAATACAATTCAAAGATAAATATAAACACAAAAATGAATATAAAAACTCTAAATTATAAAATGGTTCATTGGATTCTTTAGAAAACTTTCTATTTGAAATCAATTTAGCGAATCGCATGAGCAATTAAAACGTGTTTAAGTATCGAGTAACAACAATAACAATAATAATAACGAGTGCAACGAGTGAATTGCCAATTGATCAATTGACTAACGAGTGATAAGTCTGAATAAGTATAAGTATTAAGGACAATTTCACTACTTGACCCAGGCCACTTGGCAATTTACTCGACTCGACTTGACTTGGCCATGCGTTCTCCTCTTCCTCAATTGTCATTTTGTATTGATAAACTCCACTTATAAAGTGAAAGGAGCGACGATGATGCGGTGGCGGTAATGGCGCCAATTGTTTGTATGCTCTCTGTACGATGATGATGATGATGATGATGGAGGTGGAGATGAAGATAAAGGTGAAGGTGGAGCTGCGGAACTGCGGAGTGGTTCGATCGATTTGATTAGAGAGTCAGTGTGTGTGTGTGTGTGTGTGTGTGTGGAGAGACCTCAGCTTACATTTATTCAGAAATCATGTCAATGAGCACAAATTGGAAACTTATAAAGCCCCGCACATACAACAATGACATCAAGGCGGCAATCGAACACCGAGATAACGGAGATGTGGTAAGTGAGGGGGAGTATGTAATTGTTTAAACAATTTCATTTTCACAATACATCAAAATATTTGTATACACAATTATTTTAAATAAGAACATTGCCCATACAATATACACTTTCTTCGATGTGACAGATTGATGACTAAACATTTGACCAATTTTAGAATAGAATTTTTTAGAGCCTTCATAAAAAAATGTTAGAAATCTAAATAAAAATGACATTTTACATATTTAAAACCGAAAAGATTCAAAATTTCGTAAATGATTGACCGAAAACTCCTTCACTAAAATATACAATTCTGGCTACGCCCATGATCATGTTTAAATGGAGTATTTAAAACTTAACTACAGCTTTTAACGTACTTGACATTATTGATTGATTTTTTTGTAATTTGTAACTATTTTTTTTGTGTTCATGTTTCGTTTTCTATGCTGTGCCTGTTGCTGTTGTGTTGCGACCTCTGAAAGAAAGCGAGAGCGAAGCGGGCGGCGTTGGCGACATTTGGAAATTAACATAAAAAGATCGAACAAGAGCGGCAACAACAACAACACCAACAACAACCGATGGCTAGCCGCATTCATGGAAGATTCATGCAACCGATAAGCAACAACAGCAGCAACAGACGCTGACCACGACAACGCTCACTTCACTTCACTTCACTCACAAGGAAGAGAGCGAGTTGTTGTTGTTGTTAATATTGTTGCTGCTGCTGTTGTTACCTAAACAGGTGCGGATTTTAGTCAATTGGCGCCTTGTCTATAGCAAACAAATACAAATTTCAGTATATTCCCTGCATCCCATCCCTTTGTATGAGTGGCTGTTTTTGTTCTTAACGAACTTTAGGAATCTGATGAAAAGTCAATCCAACTCAATTTATTTAACATAAAAAGCAGAATGGATAATCAAATTTATATATTTGTACAATTTTAAATAAATTTGATCACTAGGATTTTCTATTTTTACCTTTCAAATAGAATAATAATAATGTTTATTTATATACGGTTGATTCCCAAACAATCTAAGTACGACATTTTACCTGTTATAATTGTACGATATTGTACCTGATATAATCTAAGACCGAATTCCTGCCTAAAATGGCCCATCTAAAAACTTAGTTTGTTCTTCTTTTTGAATATTTGTAAGTTCTTGAAAGATCATATTAGATCTCTCAATCCTATATCCAATATCCTTCTGAAACTAATTAAACTTAAGTGTCTTAAAGTAGTTTGGCAAGATTAGCTTAGCATAGCCTTAAGAAAACTAAAATTATTCAAAGATCAACCTTTTGTTTGTAGCATTATCCAAGCCAAATTTTGGCATTGAGATACACTTTAAAGTCAAATAAAAAAAGTTTTGATTCCTGATGCTGTCAGTATAAACAAGAGCAACGCGTAGGAAGCAATTTTTTGTGACTCCTTTTGGAAGTTTAACATAAAGATGGAATAGAGGGAGTTTAGCATTACACAACTTGAGATTCGCTTGATAGGCGTTGTCACCAGGACGGAGTTGGGGTTAAGGTTAAGTTTAGAGTATGGATGGATCCGGTCCTGAACGTTGCTGGTTGTTGTTAGTTGTCGCTGCCAACGCATTTACATACATAACACGATTGTCATACACTCACACACATACACACATACACATATGAGCAGAGAAAGACAGAGAGAAAGAAAGAAGAAAGAAAACATATATTGAAAATGAAATGGCAATAGACTTTTTCCCAGTTGGCGGTATAAAAGCGCCACTCCACGAATGGGACATGTCTCATTACTAGTTCAACTCAGATCTCGCAAAGATGTTTAACGGGAGATCAAGCACTCCAATACTTCTGCCATCAAGAAGGAGAAGATGGATGTCACCGATGATCGCCGATTTGTTGCTGCTAATGAGCATCATTACATTCGGTTCGGTATCATCCATGTCATTGGATCGCTTGGCCTTGGAGCGTAACGAGCTTGCCCAGCTGCCGTCAGTTGCCACAGAAGACAATAATAACAATTCTCCCATATTGGTTGATGATCTAAAATTGACAGCTGCCCCAAACGGTGGGAGTACCGATACTTATATGCTAGTTCCCGCATCGGTGGCCAATCAATTGGATCAATCGGCAAATGTGATTATGAATACCATTGAAAATGTGCCAGAGTCCAGTGATTCGGAATCGGATTTGTCCAATCCAAATTCTGATATGCTTATGCTGGAAAGTGATCAAGGACCAGCTATGCAAATGGTAGCCTTGCCCAGTGATATAACCATAGCCGAAAGTCCAGCTGTCGAAACACCGGCAAGTGAATCCATGGAGCTAATTGCCGAGCATGTGGTTGAGGATTTACAGAAACCAATTAGTCAAGAGGAGGTGCAATTGGAAAATGTCGATGAGGCTGTGGAAACTGCCACTGAGGAGGCAGAAAAACAACAGCAAAATGATGAGCCCGAGCAGGCCCATGAACAGGAACAGGAGCAACAGCAGGAAAAAGAACAAGAGAGGAACGATGAAGAACCCGCTGCCGTAGAGGCTCAGGAGGAATCTGGATCCACAGAAAGTTTGGCACACATTATGGCCGATGCAGTAGATGTCATGGAAAAGGAAATTGAAGAGGCCATTGAACCAGAAGAACCACATCAAGATGTCATTGAAAAGGAAGAGGAATCTTCCAATGCTGAACAGACTGTGGAGAATGACACAACTGAAGCATCCTTAGTGGATATCATGGCTGATGGCATTGAAGAAGGACTCACTGCTGCAATGGATCAATTAGAACCAGAAGGACAACCTGAGGATGCCAAGGAGGAAGAAAAGAAGGAAGCCGATGAAGAAGAAAAGGTGCAGGAAGAAGAAAAGACAGAAAAGGACGCGAATGAGGAAGAGAAGGTGAAGGAAGAAGAGAAGGTGCAGGAAGAAGAGAAGGTGGACCAAGAAGAAAAAGTGAATGACGAAGAAATAGTTGTGCAAAAGGATGAAGAACCAAAGGATGATAATAGTACCGACGAAAAGAAAGAGGAGGAAAATGAAGTAGAAAAGGTGATTGAAAATGAAGAAGAAAAGCAGAAAGAAACAGATGAAGAGAAGGAAGAGCCACTAGATGCCGAGAAGGTGGAAGAAATCATTGGAGATGACAAAGAAGACGAAGATAAACAAGAACCACAAGCACAACCTGCGGCTGTAAATGAAGAAACGGAAGTTAACAAAAATAATGAGGAAACTGAAACAGAGCAAGAAGAAAATAAGCCAGAACTAGAGGCTGAAAAGGTTGAGGAGGAGACACAGGTGATCGAGCAGGTGGCTGCAACGGAGCCTGAATTAGCCCAGCAAACCCAAATGCAAATTCAGGCCGAGCCAGAGCCAGAAAAAGCCGAACTGGAGGAAAACAAGGAGGTAGAGGCGGAAAAGTTGGAAATTCAGCAACAAGATGATGTCCCAGCTGCTGTGCCAATTGAAGTGCAAGAAAATGAAATAGAGCCACAACAGACACCAATCACACCAGAACATCAGCAACAGGCTGAAGAAGAAAAGCAAGAAGAGCCAATTGAAAGTGAAGTTGCACAACCAGAGCAAACTGAATCTGAGCCAATTGAAGCGATCCCCATTGAAATGGAGCCTGAAAAACAGCAACAACAAGCAGTGGAAGAAGAACCTAAGCCAGAAACCGTAGAAATTGCCGAAGAACCCTCCGAATTGCCCATTAACACTAACAATGATGAAGTTGAGGAAACTGAGCCTAAACCAAACCAAGAAAACCAACAAACCAATGAGCAACAGCCGGCCATAGAAACGCAGGCTAATGAAGAGGAAAAGAAAGAAGAACCGCAATCCTTGTTAACCACCATCATACCAATGATCCCAGCTATCCCCCAACAGCAACAGCCATCAGAACAAAAACCTCTACAAGTGCTAGACAGTGTTTTGAACTATGTGAATGCATCGTTCATGCAAGCCGAAACAGATCTACCTAAAGTCGAAACGGAAACAGAGACAGATTCATCATCCACATTCAATGCCCATTTGAGGCGCTATGATGGGGCACAAGTCTGGCGTATTGTGGTGCAAACCGACAAGGATAAAAAATGGCCGATGAATTGCAAACGAAATATGGTAAGAGAAAATATAATTTTGCCCAAAAAATACGCCCTAGGCAAACTTTTGCTAAATTCTTTTGCCCGCCCATTGTAGATGGTCAACTATGGAAGGAAGTTAAACAAGAGGTTGACTATTTGCTCAAGCCACAGGTTTTAGCTGCCGCCGAAAGACATATACGTGCCGCGAATCTATCCCGCATTGTGTTAATCGACAATTTGCAGCACGTGATTGAAGTGGAGAACCCACCAGCAGAGAAAATAGCTGAATTGCAGAACCGCAAGGGTGAGTGAGTTAAATTGAGTTGAATAGAGTTGAATGCCCAAGGAGTGTGAAAAGTCACAGGACACGAGACACGGCACACGGGACACAGACGACACACGACACACGACACTTTTGACAGCATTTTGCCATAGTGATAAAGGGCAGAAGGTGTTTCAAGGTGTGAGGGTCATGTGCACGCACTGGAAACGCAACTTGAACAAAATGTTTAATCAATACACACCAACACGGCCCTGCCCAGCCTAGACCGGCCGACATACAGACAGATAAACAGACAGACAGACAGATAGACAGACATTAATTTCCTTAACGGCATAAAAAGTTTTTCTTTCACAAAAACGAACAACAAACAACAAAGTGACGAAATGCAATTAAGCAATGTGTTAACCATCCCTTTTACATTTCTATAGGACATCGGTTGACCTGGCAGGCATATCATCGTTTGGAGGATATTCATGGCTTTATTGACTATATGGCCAAGACTTATCCAGATATTTGTTCAACAGAGATTATTGGCTATTCGGTTGAGAAGCGTCCATTGAAGATACTGAAGTGAGTTTGAAACTTTCTCTCTCTCACTCTCTATAGGCTGAGAGTAATCTCTTTGCTCATTTGTTTCGTTTAGAATCTCCAATGGTAATTCAAGTAATCCTGGCATTTGGATCGATGGCGGTATGCATGCACGTGAATGGATTAGCCCTGCTACTGTCACCTATATGGCCAATCAGTTGATCGAAGGTTGGGAAGATTTACCCGAACATATGCGTAATATCAATTGGTTCATTCACCCGGTGGCCAATCCCGATGGTTATGAGTATTCTCATACCACAGATCGTTTGTGGCGTAAAAATATGCGTGCCCATGGTCGTCAGTGTCCCGGTGTTGATCTGAATCGTAACTTTGGTTACAAATGGGGCGGCAAGGGAACCTCAGCAAGTCCCTGTGCCCAAACATATCGCGGCAGTAAGGCCTTCTCGGAACCAGAGACATTCTATATTTCGAAGTTTATTAGTGGCTATCCACGTGAGACATTCCAGGCATATCTATCATTCCATAGTTATGGCCAATATATATTATATCCATGGGGCTATGATTATCATTTAACCCAAGATCGTGCCGATTTGGATCGTGTAGCACGTCAGGCAGGAACAGTAAGTTTTAAGAACTTACTAGTCGATCATTTTTAACAATTCTTCTCCCACTCTCTCTCTCTCGCTTTGCAGAGTATCACAAAGTCAACGGGTGTCAAGTATACGGTGGGTTCATCGGCTACCACATTGTATCCAGCTGCTGGTGGTTCAGATGATTGGGCCAAGGGTATTGCTGGCATTAAGTATGCCTACACCATTGAAATGGGCGATACGGGACGCTATGGATTCGTTTTGCCAGCCAAATTTATACAATACAATGGTAAAGATGGCTATACCTTTGCCAATACAGTGGCCCGGGCCATTGCCCAGGGTCGTAATGCTGATGGTGGTGTTGTCAGTGGTCAGGCCAGACGTCGTCGTCACTGAATGCATTTAGTTGAAATTTAGTTTTTTTTAGCTTAATTATTTATTTTTTTTTTTTTTTTTTTTTTAACTTTTTTTGTTTGTCTTTCCTTTTTTTAACGTCAAATGTT
Organism: Drosophila equinoxialis; assembly: GCA_018150345.1. Lineage (NCBI taxonomy): Eukaryota > Metazoa > Arthropoda > Insecta > Diptera > Drosophilidae > Drosophila > Drosophila equinoxialis. The sequence goes on along the minus strand of JAECWI010000238.1, from coordinate 668,250 downwards.
GTTATACATTTAATTTATTTATTTATTTATTTATTGTAACTAGACGAATTGTAACATATATGAAATAGACTGAGAAATGTTTATTGAAATCACACACACAAACACACAGATACACATAGTAACTAATAGGTATAGGTGAAACTATTGTGGCACATCTCGCCACGAAAACCGGGTATATAACAGTCTCTTCTTTCGCATTGATTTGCGTTCAAAGTAAAAGTTGTTGGACTATGCAAATATTCAAAATCTATTGTCTATTGGATTCGATATTTGGCCTAGTTTGCGTCTCCATCCAGAATGAACTAAACTCTCTTCAAAGTTGTTTCAACGGTCTACAAGATCGGTTGTTAACCATATCGTAACCGTAATCGTACGCATCACAATCGTTATTGTGTGGCAATGCACTTGACTTGTCTATTCCTATTGATTTTCACCCTTAACTTTGCCACATCTGTGGAACGAACTGTGAGTGATGCAACCGTTAGTAGCACTTTGGCTCGTTTGCCATTTTTTGGCGGCGGTGTTGGCCAATTGTTACGGTATATAAGACCCTTGGATACAGTCAATGGTAATCAACGACGTTCCGAGCTGCGTAGTGGTCTCGATATCAACTACATTAGCTATAGAGGAAGTCAGTTGTGGAAGTTAAATTTTAATGCCACACGAATGGTTAATGATGATGACGATGATGAAGACTATGTTAATCAAAAGACATCAGCCATAATGCCCGGGCCAACGGATGCTGAATTCAGTCAGATGGTTGAACGTTACGGTAAGTCAAAGTTGAAAGGGTTACCCCCGAGGCGGGGGCTCCGAAACAAAACACTGGGCACCCGGCTAATGAACTCTCTTGCCAGAGATTCAAGAATTTGCTCATTTAATTTCAACTGTACAACTCAACACAGCCACAGCCCAAAAAAGACAAACCATAGTCATCGTTTTTGTGGTTTTCTTCTTGGGTAATATATGCATAATTTTTTTTTGTTGGAATAAATCAACGATGGATGAGAAGTGGCCGCAAGAATTGGCCAACTTTTGACCTTCTGCTGAAAGTTGTTAGCTTAAATCGTCTTAGTTCTCATTTCACGACCGCCTCAATCAGATGATGACAGTATTACTACGGCGGTGGTGTTGCTGGTGGTGGTGCTGGTGGTTACAGTTTCTTTGCCTGCTTATCACAGTATTGAAGGCAGAGAGATTAGTTCTTTGGCGCAGTATTTCAGTGCCGGGTGCTTTTCCGGGTGTACCTTTGGCTCTTTGGTCTCTAAATAGCAGTGAACTGTATGACACAACATTCGAAAGTCTGCAATGGCTGTCGCCAACAGATTTGCGACGATTTGATTTCATTTCACCGGGTTCGTCGTATCAAATCAATCGACGATATCGCAATAAAGCCTCGGTGAAACGTTATTATGGTTATCAGCTATGGAAATTGCATGAAATTAGATTACAGGAGCCAAAATTGAAAGCCTTTTGGCAGCATTTTGGTAGTAGCATTTGGCATTATTTATTTCCATCTAATTAATTTCAATTTGTTTTGGGGCCCCTCCAACAGGCACTGAGGTATGGAATATTAATCAGGATGGCATCGATATTCTAATCGATCAAAGGAATGTGGCTGCTGCTCGTGAGTTTATGGATAAGGCCAGCTTTAGCTATAACATTATGATTGATGATATTGAAAAGGCGATTGATGAGACATATACCGAGGCAGTTGTTCAGGATTCAGGCTTAATGGAGTTGAATAACAATTCACATCCTTGGATGGAACGTGAAGGTGTTTTAATGACCTGGCGACGTTATCACGATCATGCTGATATACAGCAGTTTTTGCAAAACATATTGGAAACTCATTCCGATTTGGTTGAGATCATACAAATTGGTTTAACCCGCAATAAACGTCCATTGGAGGTCTTAAGGTAGGTAGGAGTGAAATATTTATGTTTTTGATTTTTGCATTACATTTTCAACAGAGTATCGAATGGGAATCCAGATAATTGGGCCATATTCGTGGATGCTGGTCTACAGGCACGGGATTGGCTAAGTCCTGCTGCTGTCACTTATGCCATATCGAAGCTAACTTGGCTCTGGGCAACGAATGACCTGGATAGACATATGCGACATATTGATTGGTATTTTCTACCCATCACCAATCCCGATGGCTATCAATATTCCCGCCTTACCGATCGGCTATGGACCAAAAATCGCAACTTTGACAGTTCCACGGGCTGCTATGGCGTCAATTTGGATCGTAACTTTGATCAGGGTTGGAGCCAATCGGGTGGTTCGTCTGCGAATCCCTGCAAGAATCTCTATAGCGGTTCGAACAGTTTCACCGAAATCGAAACACGTGCCATGCGAAATTTCCTCCTCAGTTTGGGTAAGGATTATTTAGGAGCTTATATCTCGTTTGGCGGCTATGGTCAGAGTATTACATATCCATGGGGTGACGCTGACTATGTAACTAAGAATCAACGACAATTAAAACAAACGGGCCGAGAAGCTATACGCAATCTAAGACGGTTAAACCATGCGGAATACAGTCTGGGTACAAGCTATCGTCAGAAACTTGCCAGGCCAGGAAATTCTGCTGATTGGGTACAGCAGCGTATCGAACCGCAATTTGTGTATAATGTGTTCCTAAAGGATCAGGGTCGATATGGTTATCTAATGCCGCCGCATTATATTGTCGAATCCGGTGAAGAGGCCTATGAGTTTTTAAGCACAATTGCCAAGAATTTGAAATGAAATGCATCAGATACAATTTTGGTATAAAAATTGAGATAAGCGGACAGAGTTCCCCCCAAGCCTCTGCATCATATATTATTTATATATTTATTTTTTTAAACTATAAAATTAAATGAAACTTAAAGAAGTAAAGCAACTTTGAAGTAATTTATTCCATTCTATGAGTCAGTTAAACTTTATTTCGATTTGTTTTTTGTTTGGGAACTGTAGCCGTTAACTGGTGATCGTATTCCATAGAGAAGTGTAGTCTACTTTTAGGCATAAAACTCAAAATATTCAACTTGTATGTGGTGTGTGTGTCTGCGGGCCGACTTACATTGAACATATTGAAGCACTTCCCCCCCTTCTAGAGCTCTCTTCCGGCCCTAACCCAATGCAAATTGCCCTACGGTCTTTTAGCATTATGTAAACTGATGGGGAAAAATGCGAAAACAATAACAAATCGAGAATCACATGAACCCCAAAGAAACTCCAAAAGAAAGTTAAGGCACTATAAAGCGTCCGACCGATCGCACGAGAGACACCAAAAGTGAATATACATATTTGAAAGAGAAAAAAAGAGAGCGGCAAATCGGCAGCGCGTCGAGATGGTAACGAACTTTCACTTTCAATCGCTTGAATTGAAAACCAGTAAGTCTCGATGGATATATATTTATTTTAATTTTACATATACAAATTATGCGGCGGGCGGGCGAAAGGTAGACACTGTCAAGCGCAGGTAACAAACAAGCAAAACCAAAAATTAAAAACAAAAAAACAAAATATACAAAACATACGCTCAAAGCCGCCCGTAAAGAAAGTGATTTACTACAACAGAAACCCCCCAATACCAACTAAGCCATCACGTAAAAAAAAAACAGGTAAGAACTGAAGCTAGCTGGCCAGCAACCAGTGTTGGGCCAAAGTCGACAAAAAGAATTACACTACACAATACACTGCCCCAATAATAGTGCTTCAATTTCTTTTCATTTCACAGGGTAAACAACTGATCGACTCGCAATCATTATTGAACATCATTTGTGTTTAAACACGATCAAAAGGCAAAGGAAAGTAAAAACTTGCCAAGTGGGTCAAAAATTGCTCGGTCATACAAACATTCATGCATATGTATGTACAAATGGATATAGTATTTGGTCGATCGTATATATATACAAAGCAATTGTGTGGTGCAATTGAACCCAAACCGCAACAATTTATTGTTGTTTTTTTTTTTTGTATGTTTGTTTTCTTGTTAAATTAAATCAAATTTACAACAAACCAACGCACTTACATATATGTATGTGTAGTCATTATGTGTGCGTGTGTGTGTGTGTACACACGCATCATGTAAACGACCCACAGTGTCACAGTGGTGCCACAACCATCTTCTATTTCCGTCAATCATTCAAATCAACTGGAAATTCCCTTTAGCAAAATTTTGTAGAAAAATAATCAATATTAAGTTGAGGCAATCGCTCAATCTTTTACGTCAATGCAATATAAAATTGCACAAAAATATAAAAAATATATGCACACACACACACACATTTCTTAAAATTAATGGGAATTCTTTTAACAGCCAAAGAAATGCAAAAAATTGCATTCTCATAATCTTTAATTAATCAGATTGTAAAAAATGACTTGGGTTTTTTCCTTTTTGGCCAAGTGCAAAGTATGTTAATCAATTGATATTGAAAATGAATCACTCGACATTTAATTGGTCTCTAACAATCTCAAGTCGCACTTAAGACCGGCTTCAGTTTTGACATCCATACGAACTTCCTGTTGCATTTGAAACTCTGTGTGTATATTTATTAGATATTCAGTGCGCTCATCACTGGTGGTGTCATTACGTATTGGTGGTGTGTGGTGCAGTAATCTCGTGTGGAGTGCAACTGAGTCACCTCAGCCTCCAATCACACACAACGATAACGACGCCGACGACGACAACGACGACGACGACCGTAAAGCACACGAAGAGTCAATCGATCAGAAGAGAGTTGAAAATCAGAGTCAAGAGTCAGTCAGAGTCATTTGGTTGCAATGCATCCGTAATGTAATTTAACGGAGCAACAGAAAAGTCTGGCTTTTGGGCATTGGGTGTGGGCGTGGACCATGCACTTATGACACTCTCTCTCTATTGCCCTGTCTCGCTCGCTCTCTCTCCCTCTCTCGCTCACTCTGTGTCTGATTGTGGTGCGTGGTTCTCTCTGCCTGCCACTCTGCTGCCTGTTTCCTGAGCCTGAGCCAGAGACCGCTGCTTTGTTTGGAAGCGTTAACGTCAGCGCTGCTGCGACTGTCACTTCATTCAGTACGCGACGATCGCTCCAAAGATCAGTCGTTGGACAGCAGCGCAAAATTTATTTATTTTGTTTTTTTTGTTGTTGATTTGGTTTTGTTTTGTTTTGTTTGCTTTTTTTTTTTTTTTGTTTTCTGACTTTAGTTTGTTGTTGTTTTTGGTTTGCTTGCTGCTGTTGTTGCTGTTGCTGCAGTTATTGTTGTTGGTTAGTTTTTACAACATTTTTGTACTCCGTTTTGAGTTTCGCCGACGTCGCGCTCTCAGGCCCTCCGACTCTGGCCTGGCCATATATAAAAATTGAAGCGCATATAAGCACAGCATTTAGTCTGGCCGCAACGCTGGACCCTATCCCACATACACACACACACACGCACACACACACACACACAGAACCAAGTGTCGTCCCCCAACATCATCATCATCATCATCATCATTAACATCAACGTGCAGAAAAAGTAAGCCAAAGTACTAAAAACAAAAAGTTAAAAAAAATACTAATAATCATAATAAAAAAAATTAAAACCAAGGGAACATTAAAAAAAAGAATGAGGATAAGTGAGTTGAGGAAATGCATTACAAATTTACCGGTTTAACAAAAAAAATTTCTTTTTTTCTTTTCGGAAATTATGGAAAGTGTCGTTGCTCCAATTTTGTTTTGGTAAAACCAGATTTTTTTTTTTTTTAACATGTGATTAAAACAATATATAAAAGAAAGAACTGAAACTAAAAATGAAAAAAAAAAAATGTATGTACAACTCACGGTATTTAATTGTACAATACAAAACACGAAGGTCGAGGCAATTACTATATGAGGCCGCCAGGGTGTGGGAGGGGGAGGAAAGTAAAATCGTGTTGATATAGTTCGAGGAGAGGAGAGAGAACCTGTTCTACGATGACTCCGGCAACTAAAGTGTGTTTATTTTTCCCCCTCCCCCCACCTTCCATCTAGTGACAGTGCCGACACTTTCTGTACACAATAAATTAGCACAATATTCGAAATAATAGATGCTAAATAAAAGTTTTCGAAACTAGTAACATCAATTTCTATTTTCATATCAGTATGCGATCCAAGAGAATTCATTCCAAAACGCTAATGTGTTGAATTCAAAGATGACACAAAAAACAACAAAAAAAATTGCGTCACACAAAGAGATAATCAGCATATAAAAAAAAACAACACTTCAACGCGTTTGGCATAATAAGTTTTGGATTTCAAAACTAATTTTGCTAACCATTGAACTTGAACTGTTTACGATAATCATGCAAAATACTTAATGATATTTCACGTTTTGCCAAATTCAAATTACAGACTCAGATAAAGAGAGAAAGAGTTAAATAGAATTGAAAATTGTTTAGTTAGTTTTAAATAACTCTTAACAAAAAATTGAATCTAGAGATTTATTTTCAATGGGAGTTGGTTTTTTTTCCTGGTTTTGACACATTTATCGGAGGCAAAATTTAGTTTTTGTAGTTAATAGATTAATTTGTTCATGGTCATGTAATGTTGATGTTGTTTTGTGTGGGGAGGATGTTTATTAGACCAAATCAAATTTGACTTCTAATTAAGTTTTATCTAACCTTTCAGAAAGTTAGTTAATGATAATTATTTTGAAATATTTCTAAAAAACGTAAAATGACGGCAAATGTCAAAGCATACAAGATACTGATAAGAAAAAATCGTTTTGTTTTGTTGGTTTGCAGCTGACAATACATGAAGATGTCGTCATTATACAATTGTGTGGGGAAATTTCATACAGTTTCCCTGCTGATGATGATATTCTGCTCTGTGTACGCCTTGGCAGCTATGAATAATGCCACCGATTTTATGCTGGATGTAAATGAAATACCCCAACGATATGATGAGGCACAATTGTGGCGTGTTTATAATATATCCGAGGCGATGCAACAACGGGTGCCTGTGGGACAGGTTTTGGAACAGAAATTCGGTGGTAACATTTGGAAGGAGAATTCTAAATTTCTCGATATATCCATACAAAAGGAACAGGTGAAGGCGGCACGTGCCTTCCTGGAGGCACATCGTCTGGACACTCAAGTTTTGAACTATAATGTACAATCGATGATCGATGAGGAGCTATTGGAAGGGGTTATGAAAACATCATCCGGACCGGGTGTACGTTCAAGTGAGTAATAAGCACATAAAGGACACTAAGTGGGTAGAAACATAAACTTTTCTTTTGTTTAGAAAAAGCCACTGGCAGCACCATGCACTGGAAGGACTATCATGATTTGGAGACAATTTACGGTTTTATGCGAGAGATACGCACTAAGTTCCCAAATATTGTGCGACTTTATACGATTGGCAAAACTGTTGAGGGACGTGATCTTAAAGTATTGCGGTAGGTGGTCCCATCTCCAATTAACTTTTCCAGCTAAAGCCTAAAAGTATGCTTTGGTTTATATTCTTTGTTCATACAGTATCTCGGAAAATCCACGAGAATATAAAAAAATTTGGATCGATGGCGGCATTCATGCACGCGAATGGATCAGTCCGGCCACAGTTACCTTCATTCTATATCAATTAATGTCAACTTGGGAGAATCAGCCATCCCATATACGTGGCCTTACATGGTACATTATGCCCGTCATGAATCCGGATGGCTATGAATACAGTCGCACCGTGAATCGTTTGTGGAGAAAAAATCGTTCACCATCGCGTCGTAACAATTGCCTGGGTGTTGATCTGAATCGTAATTTCGATATTGGCTGGTCTGGTTATGGTTCCTCAACGAATCCCTGCAGTGACACATATCGCGGCAATGCACCAGCTTCGGAGGAGGAAACAAAAGCAGTTGCCGAATTCTTGTCCAAGCGTAAATACAATTTGGAAGCATACTTGACATACCATAGCTATGGTCAGATGGTTGTCTACCCTTGGGCTTATAAGGCAGTCAAGGTCAAGGATGCGAGCGTTTTGCAACGTGTAGCTAATACGGCTGTTCAAAGGATAGCACAGAAAACTGGCTCCACATATCGTGCCTCAGTCACTCATGAGGTCCTGGGCATTGCCGGCGGTGGTTCAGATGATTGGTCTCGTGCCGCTTTGGGTGTGAAATATGTCTATACCATTGAATTGCGGGATCGTGGGGCCTTTGGATTTGTCCTGCCACCCAGATACATCAAGGATACGGCCCTAGAGGGATGGACAGTGTGCGAGACCGTTGCGCAGGCAATTGGTTAATCGCCTCATTTAAAAAAGGGGGGCAACTTATGTTTGCTTTTTTTAGTTATGTGTGAATGTGCTTGTGAATCGAAGGATGAGTGTATGTGGAATGTATGTGACCATTATGTTTCTTATGAATATATCAAATATATTCTTTTATTTATTTATGACGATTAAAAAAAAAACAAAATCAAAATAGTTTACCAACTTTTCATCTTTTGATAGTAAAAACAAACGACTTAACGAATTATAACTAGAATTACTAGAATTATAATTAGAAGTACTTACCGTATCCTCATCATCGTCGGTATTATCTGTATGCAATTGAAGCTGCGTCAAGGTTTCCGTTCGATTATGCATATCCTTGGGCGTTGATTCCTCCGATATGATTGACTCCGAGGGTAAATTGTCGACAAAAGTCGAAAAATTATTGTTCTGATTGGAGGCAGCACCATCTTTCTGAGGACTAACAATGGTGGTAGTGGACGTACCAGTTGAAGAGGAAATGGATTTTACGAAAACGCCAGGCGATGGCGTTGTCGTTGCTGTTGTGGTCTTTTTTTGGTCTATTTCAATGCGACGGGTAAATCGTTTATTTAGACGAATAGTGCTATGCGGTGATGATTGCGGTGAGGGTGACAAGGGTGTGGATTGACCCTGCCGCCTGGCGGTCGCCACATCTTGATTCACATCATCGCCATCATCACCGCCGCCGGTGGATCCTAAGCGACCCAGGCGCAATTGCTTTTGAATTAAACGTTCCGCTTCCAAGAGCAACTCATCCACTGAACGCATATCCGAGCTATCACTTAGACGGCTAACTTCCCGAAAAATGCTTTCCGGATCCACTTCTCCTCCTCCGCCAATGCCAGTGATGCCAGTGACGCCGTTACAGTCTTGCTCTTTGGCCAGGAACTCTAAGATGGAACTGCTGCTGCTGCAGGTGAAGTCGTCCATGTTTCCCTTGGATTTGCTGCTGCTGTTGTTGGTGGTAGTGGTGGCGGTACCTGCTGCTGCACCTTCTTTGCCACCTGCTCCTGGGGCCACGCCCACCCCCACGCTGTCGCCCACACGACGGGCTGTCTGCGGGCTAAGCACCTTGGACATTGCTTTCACTGTTTATCTTGTTTATTTCTACAGTCTCGTTTTTTTATAATTTATTTGTCGTTTGTTTTTTTTTTAATTATTTTGTTGTTGTTTTTGTTGTCAAACAGAGAATTTTGCAAGCAAAATACAGGGTGGCCAACTAACATTCGACATCCTTTGCCACCGTGTTATCGATAGGTGTAGTCGATAGTGCTCAATAATAATGTTGATAGCGATACCTTTACTCCGATAACGATAACGCATTATCGTTCATTGGCTATACTAATCGATCTATCGCCATGCAATTTACATCTCTAGCTAATAGTTATTTAATTTAGGTTCTAAATTTTACGCTGTAAATTGTTTTTAACAATAAAAAGATGTCTCAACTTACAATGCGCTGGCTAACCAAAGCCAAGTTGCAGCCAATGGCAGCAGCATCAACAGCCACACTGAAAACGCAGCTGTTTCACACATCACCGGCCTGCTTGGAGATACGGAAACTGGCTCGGCTCCGGGTGGTGGACAACAGTGATCTGGGCAAACGAGCCATGGCCGAGGGCCGACCACCACGTTGCATTCATGTTTACAATAAACGTGGTGTAGGTCTCATTGGGGATAAAGTCCTAGTCGCTATCAAGGGACAGATGAAAAAAGGCATTCTAGTGGGACTTAAGCAGAATCAGCCCAGCAAGCAGCCGAAATTTGACAGCAATAATCTGGTTCTAATTGACGATAACGGTTCGCCGTTGGGCACCAGGATTCATGTACCCATACCCAGCATATTAAGGACCATACTCAAGGAGAAGACTTTGGCCAAAGGTGCGGATTATACCAAAGTTTTAGCCATAGCTAGTCGTTTTGTATGATTGTTCCGATGCCCAACAAAACTAATGATTATAAATAATAAAGATGAAGGGTTTTGCCTCTGTTGTTGTTATATTATATATAGGTATATTTTGTTTATAATATTTAGTGGTTTGCCTAACATTTATATAAATTAATTTTAGTTTAATTTTCTTTTCTTTTTTTTTTTTTTTGTGTTTTGTGGGATGCAGTTTACATTTCTATGTACATTAGCAGTAGTTTACAAATTACAGTTCAGAGTTAAAAAGAAATGCAGTTTACTTGACAGTTCAGAAAGAAGGGTGAGAGAAGGCGGGAATTTAATCTCTCTCTCACTCCCTCGTCTAAATAACAAAATTGGAAATCAGGAGGCGCAGGCCACGAATGCCATCAGATTTCCGGATTTTAAACTTGAGCATCGTTTCCTTTCAGAAATGGGATGCATTTGGGACTACAAAGCGAAAGCATTTGGAGCGAGAGCCTTACACGGGACGCCTCCAACAAATGGAAAATTTTCGCTTCGTCTAAGTACAGGTACAGGATACACACATATGTTTCGTTTTCGTTTTTGTTTGTTTTTCTTTTTGTAGATATTAGATATTTCCTGCACTGCTATAAAATTGAAAATTATTAAAATTCACCGGCGTCTTTGGACTGGGGCAGAGATACAAGAAATCTTCATTTTGCAATTGCGATTGTGTCAAATTCGGTTCACTTGCACTGCGATGAATTTTCGGCAGGGTTCTTAACATATTCTCCAGCATATTGAGCAACGGCCGAAATAGCGGACGCTCTTTAGGATTATACTTGATACAGTCCTCGGCTAAGCGTTTCAGGGCTTGCGGTGCATCGGAGCGCACTTGACTCATATCCGGTCTTAGGAGACCACGTCCCACCATGAATAGGATTTGATCCTTATTACTAATATGACAATAGGGCAGACATTCGCCCAATAGTTCGTACATGACAATGCCAAAGGCATAGACATCCGATTGAAACGAGTAGGGATTCTGCTCTTGCATACGTATCACTTCGGGGGCCATCCATAAAATGCTGCCAGTTGGTTGATTCGCTTGCTTTTCTCCAGACCAACGTGTTTTCGCAGTGGCCAGACCGAAATCGCCAATTTTCACCGACAAATCTTCGTGCAGGAAAATATTATTGGACTTGAGGTCTCTGTAAAAAGATAATGGTTTACTTTGTGCGCTTGTCTTTTTTACTTGAGTATGATATTCACCTGTGTATGATATTCTTGGCATGTAAATAATCCATGCCCTGGGCCACTTGCCTACCAATGTCTATAAGGGTGTTTAATTTGAATTTGGTCTCATTCACGTGGACATGCTTGTACAGACTGCTCCCCTCACACCATTGTGTGACAATGGCCAGTGAGGGTTTCGATACGCAGCCCATAAATAATAGAATATTACAATGTCGCGTCTTTTTCAGCATTGCCACTTCATTCTTGAATGCCTGCAACTGGGCGGGACTGGGAGTTTTTACATTCAATGTTTTAACAGCCACCGGTCCATGCCAATGGGCACGATAGACAGTTCCAAAAGAGCCAGAACCAATTCGTGGTCCAATTAAAATCTCTTCGGCTTGAATGTTCTACGAAAATACGAGACAGAGGTAAACAAAAGTATAATTGATGGATTTTATGGACTAACCCAATTTTCCTCGGAGCTTTTAGCATCACGGGAGAGTAGATTCTTATTGCTCTCATCGGCGGAACGAGCACGAGGACGATTATGCTTCAAGGTACTGGTAGGCGAAGCTTGCGTTGAATTTGATGAATGATCGGTACAAGGATGCTGTGAAGCAGTAAGCGGGAAAAACCAAAAACAAAGATTAGTTTCGCATCAGATATGTTTGATTGTGTTCATAATATTCATAAATTTAAAGTGTTTTGGTTCACTGATACTTTCATTGGGACTCACCGGCAATGGGGGTCTGGATTGCATAATTAAACTTCGCTGGACCTCGCTAGTCATAGATCGATTGATATTATTGATACAGACATTTGGCGCCGAGTTGGAACGATCATCCTGGCTAATACGTGGAGCCCGACCCTGTCGATGATGATGATGATTAGTTGATGTTGATGTAGATGATTGTGGTTTAGCTGAGCTGTTGCCGCCGCCGCCACCGCCGCCGCTACTACTGCCGCTGCTACTGCAACGTCGACTCCGACCGCTGCTGGTGCTACTCACGTTGAATTTAACGGCAATGCCGCGTCCTCCTGATAAACCACCGCCCATGGTTGTCGGATCCGGTTGTTCGGCCAACAGCAACTGATAATAACTATCCATGGGAAAGGGTTGACACAGCATCGGTACACGGTTGGCGCATCTCTGATGGAAACGAAAATTACACTGACTGCAATAAAATCCAGTGAACAGAAGCCGCCGGCAACCTTCGCAAAACACCAACGAGAAGAAGGTTTTGCGTATAATCTGATGCTTGATATGGGTGCGTATGGGAAATCTATCAACCAAACGCACATAAATCTCTTCTACATGCAGTGAGCCAATATCTGTATTCCATGGTATGATATGTCTACCCGCCAACGATGTGCTAACCTCGCACATATCGGGCGTTAGTTGTCGCAATTTTAATGCTTTCATCAATGCATCGCAAAGGCGTACGCCAGGCACCACCCCCAACGGTGGTGCGCTGCTGATTGGGCAAATGGACGCGTAATAAAGTCTTTGTCTGACGAAAGGCGGCTGAGGACGAGGACACGCTTGATACCAGACTATCAGTGAGACCACCAGCAACACCACCAGCAGATGCCTGATTAGTTCTTTTGGCCAATTGTCGCTGCTGTTGCAGGATTTGTGTTTGATTTTGATAATGTGGTTGTTGCTGCTGCTGGTGATGCTCTGGCTCCTGCTGTTGTTGTTGTTGCAATTGCTCCATCAACTCGTGCTCTTTGGCCTCTAGTTCATGCAGCTTTGAGGTCAGCTCTTGGTATTCTATAGAAACGAAAGAAAATTATGATTTAAGTATTTTTCTTGATTTTTTTTCTTCTTCTATGACTTCTGCTAGGTCATATGAACTGAAGGATAAATAGTCAAGCTTCGACTGTTTCAAGGACGCATATTCTCAATAAATAACACAAACTGCAAATATTTGGAGCATATGAAATTCACTCACCATTTAAGTACATAGCCGGAGGCTCTTGTAGATTGGCAAATTTGGCATTCAATGCGTCAATATTTTCCCTGGTCACATGCTTCACCAGTTGAACATTGTGCAGCTCCTCGGCCAGCGGATCATAGAGCTCGCTGTCGCTCTCCATTGACGACTCACTAGACATGTTAATGATGATGCTGCTGCTGCTGCTCCTTGAACATGACCCTGAACCCTAGCCTACCCCTAAGCCTGAGAAGCCTTGATTTTCTCTCTTCTTGTATGTGTGTGTGTGTGCGTGTGTTTTCTTCTTTTTTTTCTTGAGTTTGCGCTTGCGTTTAAATTTGGTCTAGCGGCCACCCACGTCCACCAGCAGCAGCAGGTGGAGGAGCAGGTGGCTGCATGATTTTTTTATAATAAATTTATTTATTTATTTTGTGTTTTAGTTATTTTTGCCTTTTTTCTCTTTTAGCTACACACACGCACACCGCTTTGGCTCAGACTGCAAAGGAACGTATTTAGGTATTGCTCTTTTCTCTTCTTCTCCCCTCTCCTTTCAAGGAGCAGGTTTTTTGTGTCAATTATCGTCCTTATTAGAGCTGTTTACGATTGCTACTCGAAATTTAGGTCAGTGTTGGTAAGCGCCTTCTATCTGACGCTATGCAGCACTAGTGGTAGTTTGGCGTTGCCAGTTTTCGCAGTTCACGCTAGTGGCAACATTATTAGAAACAAAACAAAAGCAAAAAAAAAAAAATTTGCATTTTACAAACGAAACAGTAGGGCAGCTTTTATATGACAAACTATGATAAACAAAAACATTTTGATAAAGCACTAGACACAGAATAAGAGAGAGTGAGAATAGGAGAGTGTTTATAAAGTGAGTGTGGGCAGGCCCCACCAAATTACAAATACCAAGAACTACAAAGGAGGAGAAGGAAAGGCCCCCATAAAAAGAGCGAAGAGAGAGACCCTAATTAACTGCGTCTTAGTTGCAAAACGGAAGTGCAAAATCCAGATTGATTATCCTCCTGTTAGTGTCAGGAGCTAATACAAGGACAAACCGATCAAACCAAGTGCCAACCACTTTTATATTTGATCCTCAGAATGGTTGAACCAATCTTTGAGTACCAATTCCGTTTGATACTCATTGGCGACAGCACAGTGGGCAAAAGTTCCCTGCTGAAATTCTTCACAGATGGCAAATTTGCCGAGGTGAGTGCATCTAATGCAGCGATCATCTCTTAATGAGTGTGACATAATCTCTCTCGCAATGTTGACTAATTTTTTCTCCCTAACAGCTATCTGATCCCACAGTGGGTGTGGATTTCTTTGCCCGTCTAATCGAGATGAAAGATGGCACACAAATCAAATTGCAATTATGGGACACAGCTGGACAAGAGCGATTTCGTTCGATAACCAAATCGTATTACCGCAATTCGGTCGGCGTCCTTCTAGTCTATGATATTTCCAATCATGCCAGCTTTGAGCATATCCCATTGTGGATGATGGAGGCACAACGACATATTGAACCGCATCGTCCAGTGTTTGCCTTAGTCGGCTGCAAACTTGATTTAATCAATGCTGGCGGTGGACACCGGGAGGTAAGCACCGAGGAGGCTCAAACGTTTGCCAAGCAGCATGGCCTGCATTTCGTTGAGACGTCCGCACGCACTGGAGCCAATGTAGAAGAGGCATTTCGCATGGTCACTCAAGAGGTGTACGCTCGCATTCGATCGGGCGAATATAAAGCCGAAGATGGTTGGGATGGCATCAAATCTGGCTTTGCCAGGCCAAATAGTCTGGATTTCAATCTGGTTGTGGCCGAACCAGAAAAATCCTCCTGTTGTTGATTTGTTTTATTTCTTACTCTACTTTTTTCTTTATATTGTAATCTATCTATCTCCATATACACAGACATCTACACAAAGAGACGTAGACGATAGTAGAGAGGTTGTTAACCAAATCGGATTTGTAATTCCCCCAAAACTAAAAGACATTGCCTAAAATTTTGTATTTCTATCGTGTTTTGATTGACAATTTTTCCCATTTTACAAGAGTTTTGTGAGCATTACAAATCGGAATACATATGCAACTTATATACATACATATACCTGTAATTGTTTTGTATTTAATTTAGTCGTCGTCTTTTATTTTGTTAACCTTAATTTAGCTGCAAAACCAAATTGTAAAAGTCGAAAAGTGCGTTGAGAAGACTATTTTTAGTTTCGTTTTTAGTTGTAAGTTTTTTTTTGTCCAGTTGTCAATTAGGTGTCTCATTGGGATTTTCCACTTACAATTAGTAAAAATTTGTTTATATCGGGGGAAAAAAAAGAGGAAATTCTCCTGAGAGTGGTCAAATATATTCTCAGTTTAATACGTAACTATTCGGACGAATGGACGGTTCTCAATTAAAATTGTTTTCTTTTTCTTTTATACATAAAATTACATTACATATACATATATAAATATGTATACTATATATGAGAAAAGCTCTATTATAAACTTGAGAAAAAACAACTACAAAAGTTTGTATTCTGTTCATGGAGAGAAATGTTTGACATTTAATTTTTTAATAGTAACCTAATTAACTGAGTTATTACAATTTTCAATACTCTGTTGTCAGACAACATTAATCTTTGGACTCGTGCTATCTCATCCTATTCTGGGTCACCATTGAATCTCTTGCGTTTCCAGAGCATTTAGCATTTGAGCGATGCTCTTATATGTATGCTGTCCTCCATCAACTTCATTATCATCTTTAACACCGCCGGAATGCACCAGTAGGCCACTCCAACCGCTGTTGCGTGCTCCTACATAGTCCATATCGGATTTATTGCCAATGTGCAGGGCCTCATGTGGCGCAATATTCAAACGCTGCAGTGGTATGCGAAAAATGGAAGGGTTCGGTTTCATAACACCAGCCTCATACGATGTCAGTACGAAATCGAAATGATTGATAAAGTTCATTTCGTCTAGCACCTGCCGCAATGATGGATCGAAATTCGATATAACACCCACACATTTTCCAGCATTGCGAACCCTTTCCACCAGCTCCTTGGCTCCATTTACATGCTCCCAGCAGGCACGCGTACGAAATATGGCCAACAATTGTTCAGCTATGCTATTTAGCTGTTCCTGTGGTATACTTCCATCCACGCAACGGAAAGTCTGCATAACAAGCTCTTTCCACCAGCATTGCCAGCCCATTTTGCCGGTTCCTTGGCCGAAATTCGGATGGTTCATGCTCATATTTTTGAATTGTCTACGAAAACAAAGCTCAAGCTTTCCAGTATCTATATTTTGAACACCGCATTCGTTGGCAGTTTGTTTGTACTGCTCTATGGGATCCTTGAGATGCAGCAAAGTGTCGGTCACATCAAATGTAACTAAACGAAAGCGTTGCAAATTTCGTAAAAATTGTTTGGCCAACGGCATTTTTGGATTTAGCTACAAAGAAGTACGCAAGTGTTTGAAAATGCTTAAATCAATTGTCAGCGAGACACATCCAACACTGTTTGAAGACAATTACCAATTAAAAATATCGATATTTCCTTAATTAAATACCAACTTTTTCTATTATTAAATGGTGCAAAAATCAAGCAAGTTTCGGGTCGAGGCCAACATTTTTGCGGGCTAAGTGAAATTCAATGTTCCTTTGAAATGACATTTAACAAAATTATGACATTTTAGACTTGCATTTGTGGATGTAAATGCAACGGCGAAAATGGCGGCATTACCAGCTATCGATAATTGCATAGTTCATCACTGTTAAAATTGCGTCCCTCCACCGCGAGTTGGAAAATTGTGACGGCGAAAAAATTAGCGGTTAGCAAAAATTGGTGACGGTGTCCGTACGGATTGGTTTCAAATAATTCAGCTTTCAGTTTCTTCCCTCCAACTGAAACACCGCAAAGGAAGCGGACAAAAACCACGTTTGCCCGCCGACAAAGAGGGAACTACAAATTCACAGATTGAACCATGAGCCGCCGACGTGCCCACGACACTGAGGATGAGGGCTATGGTTAGTACAGAACGACAACCGGCAAGCTTTATCTGAAATACTTTTAATATTCTATCATCTTTGGCAGACCACAGGCGTAACAAACGTCGAAGGGTGTCCGAGAACCAGGAGATTGAGGACAGGCTGGAGTCGCTTATATTGCGTGTCGGTGAGCGTAGCACTTCGTCTGTAGAATCGAATCTCGAAGGCTTAGTTTCGGTACTGGAAGCAGATCTGGGCACATTCCGTTTAAAAATATTACGCATTCTGTCCGACTGTGCGGTCCGGATGCCAGAGAAATGTACAGTGTACACAACATTAGTGGGCCTGTTAAATGCCAAGAATTATAAATTCGGTGGTGAGTTTGTTGATCACATGGTCAAGACATTTAAGGAATCGCTGAAACTGTGCCGTTGGGATGCCGCCCGATATTCGTTGAGGTTTCTCGCTGATTTGGTTAATTGCCACGTTATCTCGGCCACCAGTTTATTGCAATTACTAGACACCATGATTGATGTGTCCAATGAGGATACAGTACCACAAGTGCGTCGCGATTGGTTCGTATTCGCTGTCCTATCCACTTTGCCTTGGGTGGGGCGGGATCTGTACGAGAAGAAGGAATCGGCTCTGGAATCGCTATTACTACGAATTGAAGTCTATCTAAATAAACGCTCGAAAAAGCACCATAATGCCTTAAGAGTCTGGTCATCGGATGCTCCGCATCCGCAAGAGGAATATTTGGATTGTCTGTGGGCTCAGATACGTAAATTGCGTCAGGATAATTGGGCCGAAAAGCATATACCGCGACCATATCTCGTCTTCGATTCTATTCTGTGTGAGGCATTGCAGCATAATTTGCCACAAATTATACCACCGCCGCATCATGATGCCTTCGAATATCCCATGCCCTGGGTAGTCTACCGAATGTTTGACTACACAGATTGCCCGGATGGTCCAAATTTACCAGGCGCTCATTCAATCGAACGGTTTCTCATCGAAGAGCATCTGCATCACATCATTGAGACACATCATTACGAGCGCAAAGATTGTGCTGCGCAATTGCTTAACTTTCCATTTAAGCATAAAATTCCATTGGAATATTGCATTGTTGAGGTGATCTTTGCCGAGCTATTCCATATGCCAACACCAAGATATCTGGACATTTGCTATGGCTCCATTTTGATTGAACTCTGCAAGCTTCAACCGGGAACTCTGCCTCAGGTTTTGGCCCAGGCCACTGAAATTCTATTCATGCGGATCGATTCAATGAACACTTCATGTTTTGATCGTTTTGTCAATTGGTTTTCCTACCATTTAAGTAACTTTAAGTTCACCTGGTCATGGGATGAGTGGGACAGTTGTTTGCTTCTCGAAGCCGAGCATCCACGTCCAAAATTCATACAGGAAGTGTTGCAGAAGTGCCTAAGGTAAGAAAAAACGAATTTAAATTTCATCATCTTTGGCCAATTAATGTATGAGCCGTCCCTCGTTCTAATAGGTTATCGTATCACCAGCGAATCACTGAGATGATGCCAACTACTTATGCCAAGCTCATACCATTAACACCCGTGCCCAATTATAAGTATGCCAATGAAGAAGCAGGTGAGTGTCAAGCCCCCTCCTCCCTCTGCTATTAGTTGTAAAGTATATAATTTATTTTTGGATGTAGAATACGTATATATATATATATATATTAATAGCAGTATGAAAATTAGGTTTATGTATTTGGTATCGGCTTCACTTCATTCTTCTCGTCCTCCTCCTCGTCCTTGTCGTCCACAATTATGGGAATCTCTTCGCCATTTTCACCAACTTTTATGCTTACGGACCTACTAACCGATTTCTGTGTAAGCACTTCAATAATTTCCCGTGGCCGCTGTGATTTCTCAGGTTGGACTTCATTTATGGTCTGCCCAGGAGAAGACTCAGTTGTAGTTGTTGTTGGGATTGTTGTGGTTGTGGTTGTCGTCCTAGCGGTGGGCGTAAATGCCACCTTGGACTCATGACGATAACTATGTTTGGCCTTGCTATCCAATTGTTCCTTGCGTCTCTTACTCCACTTGGCCAGCGGTGACTCTGTTGAAGTTGTTGTTGTCGTTGTTGATTTACCAGCCGTAATTTTTGGTGTGGTTCGATATCGACTCAAACTCCTCAAGGGACTAAAACTAGTTGAGGTGGACACAAAACTGGAGCTGCTACTTGTCGGAGCCAGAGGAGTGGGTGGAGTGGTGGTGGTCGTTGTTGTTGTTGTTGTAGTGGTGCTACTACTGGTAGATGTGGTGGTTGGTTTTGTTGTGGCAGCCAATTCTGGCTCCTTTTGACTACCCGCTAAACGCTGTTGCGAATCCTCTTGCTGTTCTTCTTCTTGTTGTGGCTGATATGCAACCTCAGCATAATTCTCGGGCAGAACATCTACAGGATTTTGATGCACATACAGTGGATCGGGCTCTGAATACCGATATATTGACTCTTCAAGTGGTTCACTTTGTACAAATTGCTTGGGATTATTCTCATCATCCAAAGAAGAAGAGGCGCCTGCTGATGAGCCACTGCTACCGCCAGCATAAATCAACAATGGTGGCAATCTGTTAGCTTGTTGATACTTTGAGGCTTGACCATAAATTTGTGATGGATGCAAATTGTCACCAGCCTCATCGCCAGATTCCAAAGACTCACTAGACGAAGACAAGGGCCTTGAGCTGGGGAATTGCACAATTTGATGGTCACCGTCATGCTGCAGCTGATGATGATAAAAATTTGTCTGTATGGGCATTGGCGGGGGCGGTGCTGTCGATATGCGATAATCTTGTTCTAACTGCAATTGGCCCTCATGTAACGAGGAGCCACCAGGAGCAGTATAAAAATGATGATGAAAATGATGGGTAATTGGCGCCCCGGTAATCTGTCCCTTAATGCCATCATTGCCATTGCCAATCAAATTATTTTCATTTGGCAAGGGAAACCGCTCTAATTCAGCATGCGAATTACTGAATTTCACAGCCGAATAACTGGGACGAAATGTTGTCGGGGTAATATAATTTTGACGTAATCCCAAATTAAAGAGTCCCGGAAATAGCTCAATTTTTGAGCTACCCTTCTGTGGCAGACCCTTCAGCAGATACTCACCAATATTCAATTTGGGCGGCAGTAATGGCAGTGGCGCTGGTGGCGGCGGAGGAGGAGGTGGCGGCGCTTGGAAGATGCCGTGAGCAAAAGTCGCTTGCGATTGTTCCCGCTCATGATCCCATGGCCGGTCTCCTCTCTCTCGGTCTCGATCTTGTCGCCGTTGGGCCATTGCCAACTGTTCGCGTTTATCGTTGTACACCAGACGGCTGAAACTCTGAGGATAGTCATCCTCCTTTTGTATATAACTCTGCTGGGACCAACCATCTCTGGTCAATGGTGTTACACTGAATTTAATCTCATAATGATAGCGGCCATCAGTTGCTCCATCTCGATGTCGTATGCGTTGCACTTGCCACAGGGCGCGGCGCTCCCCGGCCTGCTCCAAAGATGAACCGCCATTCTCCACAAAACGATAATGACTGGCATTCCCTAGCACTTGCTCCAAACGTCCACTGGCCAGAGTCACAATGTCCCCGAAGCGCGACGGGCTAGATATCCTCTCGCGTCCCTTCGCTGCCACATATGGCGTCTGTAGAAACTCATGGTATTGATGCAATTGACTGAAATACATGGGAACGTTCGAATCAACCTATGATTATGCGAGACCACCTACCTTAGATTACCAGCTGCCGCTTCAATGGCGGCATTTGTAAAGAGTGTCACATATGTGACATGTTTAAGTGTACGTTCCCAGGGTCGATTCTCATCTTGCCGCTCCTCTCTCTCCTCTTTATAATAGAGACGCTTGCCAGGCAATTGTAGACCCTGTTTGGGTGTCAATACTACATCTCGTCCTGTACCACCGCCTCCTACTATAGCTTTGGCCAAAGGTAACTGCAAATAAGGGCCAGTTTTTATCCAACAAAAAAACATTAAAACTTATTAATTTTCACCTACAACTGCCATTAGAATGGTCAGAAGGCCGATAAATTTCCACATATTGTAAAAAAAACAAAAAAAAAAAAAAAAAAACAAAAGAAAACACAATGGTTTTTCCTCTACAGTCACTTGTTGTTATTGCTATTGTTGTTCTTATGGCTACGATATGAGCTGGGCGCGCTTGAAAACTCGACTGAAACGCGTCCAAGACTTGCGCATGCTAATAATCGACAACCAGAAGCAGAAGCACCACATCCATCTCTCTGTTGGCTCTACGTTTTGGGTGGCACACTCCATCATCAGTCTCTGCCTCTGCCACTGTTGCTGCTTTCATTGGAGCAGCCAAGCGATGAGCAGCAGCAGCAGCAACAGCAGCGATGGCAACTTGCCTACCAGCGGCAAAGATTTTGCAATCCACATTGTTACGGCCAAAATTTTCTATGTGTGTGTGATGTAGGAAACTCGAACTCGGATGAGGAGTGGGGCTGTTGGGGGATGTGGCACAGTGCCGCGCATTTATGCAACACTTGCCATCAGCCGTTGGGTGACCTACCCTACCTCAAAAACAAATGTGATTTTCCACTTTGCCAAAAGCCAAAAGTGGCCTAAGTTTTTTCATCTACATCATCATGTGTAATACCCTTTAATTGATCCAATCTAATCCAATTGAAGCTCCCAAGCTTTCAGTTAAAATTAGGATTGAAAGAGACTACAGAAACTACATTACAAAATTCATTTCATTTTGGCTCTACACTCTAGTCTCTACTCTATTTTAATTTTTTATAGGGCATTTTGATATTCGGTAGGCAGAAAAAAGAGAAAGACAAACAAAAATATTCGAAAATGTAATGTGAATTGGTTTTGTTAAGCTTCTTGACTTGATTTCATTTTCATTTACTGCGTTTCTTGTCTTCTTGTTGTGTTTAGCCTCCATTTCGGGCACAATTATGCTTTAGATTTTCATTGAGATATTATGTTATTCTACGCTTCGTCGATGTCGGAAGAGACGGATTTCCAACTTTTGATCTCTTGTGGATTTCACCTTGTCTAAGTTCTGACTACTACATAATGAGAAATGATGACCTGCTAACGATAAGGCTAACCAAAGTCATTTAACATTGAAAATCGTATATAGTCTACATCTAACTAGTATAAACTTTTACTTATTCCCTGAAAGTAAGAGATGTTGATGATGAAATGGATTGGGATACGCTCAATTTGATGCGAAAGTCAAAACTCCGTGACATGGAAACTTTAACTTAAGGGGGAGCGTGGAGTAGGTAGAGGTAGGTCAAAGAATTTCAATCTATTCATTATACATAATGCTGACTAAAGTTGTTATTAGCTGACGGTGGGAATTTTTTGGGGTTTTTTTATTTTTGCACATGATCTTGACATGCTAAGAAAGCTATAGTCCCCTCGATTAGAATATATGAACATATGTATGTATGTTTAGATGTAACCGACGACCTTTGAAAAGCCATTGACATTGCGAATGGAGTTTTTTCTTTTTGATTTTTGGTGTTGTCTTTGAGGGGGTTGAGTGAACAAATTCCAAGCGCATTTGCCAATGCATTTGATTGCCAAATGGGCGCATAATTAACAACTATTCTTCTATAGCTTCTCCTCCCCTTTCTCTTTCCCCTCCATTACCTTCTCATTTAGTTTAGGTAAGCGCTGCTCTTTATTGACATAATCGTCTTTAGAGTGCCAATAAACTGCATGTAATGGCAAATAAACATGGCCCAAGGGGATGAGTGCGGTTTTTGTTTGTGGGTGAGAGAAAAAAAATTCAAACACTCTCATTAGTAACGCACCAATCCGAGCTGGATTGGCTGGTTGGCTGACTGACTGTCTGGCTGACTCTGTGTGTTGCCGCTTGGTTCCACGCCATGGCACACATTCGCAACGCAACAATGCGAATGCAACAAAAGTGTCGCCAAAAAATCATTTAATGATGCATTTCCTAATCTATTGCAGCAAATCTACCAGGAACCACAGTGGCCCATCAACTGGTGGTCGCCATCAGACAAAAATGTACACCAGAGGAGGTGGTCAATATATTGAAAGAGATCCCAAGCAGCGGCTACAGCGGCGAAGAGATGTCCGATGGCAGTTTCAATGCCCTGAAAATTGATGTATTCGTTCAGACACTGTTGAACCTCGGCTCGAAATCATTTTCGCATAGTTTTGCTGCCGTCTCGAAATTTCATGCGGTATTCCGTGCACTGGCCGAGACCGAAGAGGCTCAAATTTGTATATTGCACAATATATTTGAGCTCTGGTCAACCCATCAACAGATGATGGTTGTTTTAATTGATAAATTGCTTAAATTGCAAATTGTCGACTGTTCGGCAGTGGCCACATGGATATTCTCCAAGGAGATGACGGGAGAGTTTACGAAAATGTATCTCTGGGAGATATTGCATCTTACCATTAAGAAAATGAACAAGCATGTCATCAAACTGAGTAAGTAACCAGAAGATCTCGTTCTGTCAGCTTTGATACATTATCCATTATTAATGCATTTAGATACTGAGCTAAGCGATGCAAAGGATAAACTATCCAAGGCGGATTCTTCATCTAGCGATTCCGATGAGGATACACCGCATAAACGCAAGAAACCCATCACCCATGCAGACAAGCCATCTGAGGAGGTAAACCAAAATCATGTGACTTTAATTCGATATATATTTTAATCCACTATTTCATTGTCCAGGTCGTCGAACGCATGGAGGAGAAACTTGAGGCAGCGAATGTGAATCAAAAACGACTGTTCCTGATTGTCTTTCAGCGTTTCATTATGATACTCTCCGAGCATTTGTTGCGCTCTGATACGGACGGACGTGATCCGGATACAGATTGGTATCGATGGACAATTGGACGATTACAACAGGTCTTTCTTATGGTAGGTCCAAGCATCCGTAGATCATTTTGAAAATATTCTAATCTTCTGTTTGTCTCTTCAATCCTTTGCAGCATCATGAACAAGTTCAGAAATATAGTAGCACACTGGAGACCTTACTTTTCACATCCGATCTGGATACACATATTTTGGAGGTGTTCCAACAATTTGTGGCATTGCGTGCGTGAAGCCAACAAAAGCAATGCAACCGGATATGAAAAATCGCTCTATTTTTAAATACCATTGCAAAAGAGGTTGCGCATTTATTTTGGACAACGATTTGCAATGCCATAAGACAAGCCTTTCCGTTTCTGCAACGTATAACCAATACTTGAGTCGTTCAAGTTAATCAAGCTGCTATTCCACATTCTCAGTCTATATAAAGTCCTCTCAATTGTTGCAACGGCTTGACAAAAATTGTCGAGCAAAACATGAATTTGCAAGGGTACAAAACACAAACTATGGCATGGTCGTATTTAGTTCGGAACTCTGGTTTCCTTATATATATATATATATTTATATATATGTATAAAAGATTTGTAGAAAGTTTTTCATGTTGTCATGGTTGTCATAATGAACAAAAAACATATTTATATATATGAAACGAGTTAGATTTGTTCCTTGTTCCATTATTTTTGTCCATTACAAAATCCATCATTCATAAATATATTTGCATATAATTATTTAGGCATACATTTTGTAACTTGTTAAATGAACCCCGAGAGTAAAGATTACAAATATTTAGACACACAATTGTAAAATGTTAACGATGTAAGAAAATAGATAAACCAACAATACCAAGTTTAAACAATTTGCTTTTATCACTTTATCTTGTTTTTTTTTTTTTTTCGATATAGCTTTGAATAAATTGATTGGTCTTTAATGAAAGTCAATATACATACATAAATAGTTTTAGTATGTAAATAGAAACAAAGAATTTTAAATTGTGTTAGCTGCTTAATAACAAATTAATTGTAATATATGTTTGGTGCAAAAAACTTTTTAATTAAATTCGATTTGAACGATTTTAATTTGGCCACTAAGTATAGTATATAGATTTTTGTGTTTTCTTTTAACTATAGCCTACTTTTTGGCTCCAAAAAAAAACGACAACAAGGAGAAAAACAGTTTTTGAATTCATTTTGAAATTCGATTTATTGCTTTGGCTTAGGTAAATACAACATATGCTTGTATGTGTGTCTGTCTGTATATATATATATAGTATGATGTATATATAGATCTGTTTTTCTCTACATATGTATATATGAAAATATATTTTCCAACTTCTTTCCAGTTTTGCTCTTCATTTTTTTGGCTTCGCTTTTGAGGTAATCTTTTGTGAATTCTCAAGATTGCAAAGTTGACGGAGAATATCTCTTATATATATATATGTCTATATAATTGCTTTTCGTTAGACCAAAAACCATTTCCATGAGTCGCTATGAGTCCAGGTCGTCTTTGTTGTTTAACTTTGTTTTGCAGATTACGAGGAAGTTCGTGGCTGACTGGGCACATATTTCTCCGATGGCTGATATTGCCATTGGGCACAGATTTCCTCCTGTTCCGTTTGATTGTAGCCAGCTCTGTTATGGGCAGATTAAATTATATTTTCATGTTGTTTTTGTGATTATAATTTATTCAAAAAAAAAAAAACACTTCATGCAAACAAAATATTTGGAGTGAGGAACACATGCATATGATGACTATATATCTTTGACTATGATTGAGAGTTCATGGATCTATATACTACTAATACTACAGGTGCAACAGTCTTCTCAACTCTGGCTTTTCATGCTGATTAACTCCAGCCGTAGCCATCACCATAGCCAGGCGGTTCTAGTCCGGGTCGTGGCCCTGGCCGCTCGTAGTAATAACCCGATCTCGATCTGGGCGGTGGAACTTCTCGACTGACCGGCGCATACAGACTATCCCAGAGAACCCGTGGCCTCTGGACTACCTCACGTATTATATTGACCGCCGCAAGACCAACACTGGCCAGTTTAACGCCAAATCGTCGAGCACTTTGCTTAACCGGCGCAAAAACCGGAACGGCCAGGGCCCGACCCTGGGGATGAGCCAATATCTTGGATATCAAATTATCCCCATGCGGTGGGACATAAAGATCCGCCTGCCGGAATTCAGCCGGACATTGATTTGACCCATAAAAATAATCCTCGAACCTCTGATGCGCAGAACAGGGACTGCGCTCCTGGAAGCATGTCACCTGCACCACATTATAGAAAATGGCTCCCAATGTGTTGGCCGTTTCCGTATTGGCCGCCTGCAGGCAACGTCTAAATCTGGCATCGCAATCGCAATGGGAACGAGTGAAGGTGCCCCTATTGCATAATCCACGTCGACATTCGCCCACATTGAGTACATCGGGACACATGTCATGTTCCCGACAGCAGCGATCCTCCCTCGCGTGGGTACCCAGATCATCGTAGCTTGTTGCCGCAGTGCCGGGACCACACCATTTAGTCCCAGGATAAATAAAGCCCAATCCACCACGAAACTCATTGCCATACGAGCCCTGACGTCGGCAAACCTCTTCCAGTTCCATAACCGATTCACGTGGCACCTGACGAATACGTCTTGGATCCGATTGCAAGAGCATGCGTTGTATATCGCCACTGCCAAAAAGAAAAGGTTATCTTTTAACTAAACCAATCAATCGTTGTCTACTCACCGATCTGTATGCATTTTGCAGAAGGGATGCCGTGAGGACAACTCCACCATTACCGTCATGGTCATGTCCGAGATAAGAACAGCTGAGCCGGAACTGGTTAGCATCATCTGACCGATGACTAACAGTACCAGCGACAACGCCAGCAAACTCATGGCTAAAACAATGAAAAGATATATGTATAGGTTATCAACATTACAGATTGCCTTGATCTTAATCCAACAGATAAGCCACAAAAGAGGTTACTAAACAAGCTATCGATCCTGAGATCGTCCTTTAATGCTATAGTGTTGACTTTTTGCAACTAAGTTTCTATTTATTGCAAGAGACAAAGATACAAATGTGAATTTAGCCAAAGATTCAACCAATATATCAAATAGCTTTTGTGGAACTTTAGACGTCTTTAGCTTCTGTGGAAAATCAGCCACAATGTCCTTAAGGCTATCCATGTTTATAGACATCTTTAGAAGAGATTAGCACAACATTGTGCCTAAATAAACAGTTTCTTTTTTGATGTTTTTTTGGCCCTCTGATTAGTTTCTGCAACCTTTTCTATATAACCATTTGAAGGACTGACCATGGTTAGCTTTATGTGGGCCATCATTAGCACCAATGTTGTTATTGTTGGTGCTGTTGCTGCCTCTGCTGATGTCGCTGCTAGTTAATTAACAGTTGAATGGATCTGCTCGCCCGCATAGCATGAATTTTTGCATTTCTATAAGAGCTCGGTGACCTCTGTGTCTCACCGGCGCGCCGGTGCAGAGAATAAATCGCCACACTGGAACCATTATAATTTGTTTTCACAGTGTTAATCAATTCCAATACAATTTCGGTTCATAGGTAAAATCATAGAAAACCACTGTAAGCATAACAAAAGAAGAGCAAACCAAAATGCGCAAAAAACACAACAAATTTTTGGTCAAGATGATGACCAACGGAAACCGAAACCGAAACCGAAAATCAAACTGTATAGCAGAGGCGGAGATCGCGACCTACCCCAAGAAGCGCAAAAACAATACCAAAAACAAAAATATAAGAAAAGACGAAAAAAAAACAAAATTTGAATTTATTTAATAAATCAATTTGTCGACTTTGCAATACTCTTGTATTCTCTTTTTTCGGGAGACATATTGTTAGGTAGCTATGTTGCTAGAGAGTCTTGTTGTCAGAACTCATAGGAAACACGTTGCTGGAGTGTCATATTGCTAAAGAATCACGAGGCTAGGCAACTATCTTGATTCAGAGTCTTGTCAGAGAGTCATTTGTATTGCGGGAGAATCGTGTTGTTAGACATTCATGTTGCTAGAGATTCATGTTGCTAGAGAATGAGGTTGTGCCTAGTTGTCAGAGCCATGTTGCTACAGATTCTTGTTGCCAAGTTGACTCTCTAAGTCATGTTGCTAGTTACTCATCTTAATATAAATTCACATTGAAGAAGAGTTTGGCTGCTAAGCCATTTCTATGTTGCCATTGTTTTTTGTTAGAGTATTAAAGCTGAAGACAGGAAGACTTATCTCTCAAATTAGAGGCGTTAACTTGTTACGAATTCTTTTTTTTCTCTATCATCTCTTTGTCTCTTTCGGAATGGAAAAGGTGAAGGTCAGTTAGGTACAATTTTTCCATCTATCATGTCTCCACTAGCCGAAAAGATACATTCATACGTATGCGCATAGTTGTAAAACATTCAAAATGATATTCATATACAGCAATTCGAGTCTCGAGTTAATAATTAATGATGACATTTTCGAGGCGCTTATTATAAGTATTATTTATTGTTGCTCTTTTTTCATTTTTTGTTTTGTTGCATTGTTACAGTTCCATTTTCGGTTTCGGTTTCGGTTCATTGTCAAGAGGATGTGAGGGTGTTGTTGTATCGGTGTGGTTGGGTATTCTGTCAGTGTGTCAGTCAATCAATCAGCTTAACAATTGTTCAATTCGATCGATCAATCTTAATTCACATGAGTTTGATCAATAAATAGTGTGTCAGCATCTGATAATTCTAGTGATTCAATGCGAAAAATGTCTATATTTATATAATCTAAAGCGCAATTAATGAAAATATTAAAGCAAATTATTGAGTCTTTGTAATTGTTTAATGGAACATTTCGTAAAAGAAAGAACTCTTCTCTTTCCATTTCTACATAGTTAAAGAAAGCCATTTATGAAAATTCAAATGCTTGAAGAAAATCTTTAGAATTTTGAAGCTAGAAATCACTTTACTGAAATAGAGAAAGGCAAGACTTGTTTGTCTAGGCGATCTAATTTAATCTGCTCCCATAAAGAAACCGTTTAGTTTTTAATTTCAATCTTGTTCGAATTTGGTCTGAGCTTCTGCGTTTTGCTCTTGATGTTTTTGGAGTCTGCATAAATTTCAATGTCAATACTTTTGCTTTTCAATTTCATGGCATAATAAGCAACTTGCTGTCTGTCTGTCCATCTGTCTATCTGTCTGTCTGTCTGTCTGTCGATCGAACGCGTTTATTATTAGTTAACTTCTTTTTCTTTAAAGATTTTTGTTTTTGCTTTTTATGTTTATTATTTATTTATTTCTATGATGTTTTGCAAATGAAACGCTAAAATGGTAATCGATTTGAACGAACCAAATACCAAGTACAATGACCGCAGGTCTATCTATTTGATCACTTGAACAGTTTTCGATTTTGTTTTTTGTTTGCTTTTATTATTATTATTTTTTTTTACTTTACTGTCACTCAACAGAAACAGATCAACATCAACACAGCATAAAAATATGATCATGATGTTGATGATCATCATGTTGGGGGCCGGGGCCGATAAACCTCGGGGAATGTGTTGTATATACATACATATTAAAGATATGCGTATACTTTGTACCCTTTCCAAAAACGAATGTGAACTTTGACTTTGTTGTTAAACTTGAAAGATTCCATTAAAAAACAAACTTTAACCAGCTAAGACTGAAAAGTCAATACCCTAGCAGCTAAACAAAAAGTATAGATCAAATAATCCATTT
Source organism: Drosophila equinoxialis (assembly GCA_018150345.1). Lineage (NCBI taxonomy): Eukaryota > Metazoa > Arthropoda > Insecta > Diptera > Drosophilidae > Drosophila > Drosophila equinoxialis. The sequence goes on along the minus strand of JAECWI010000238.1, from coordinate 638,388 downwards.
TTTGTATACCAAATTGAAAGGTTTAGTTAGGATATTTTATGAGGACACATGAAATCGATTTTGGAATTGTAATCTGTGCTTTCACTTGTTCGCTTTATGAAGTTGTAATTCCCAACTGGTTTTTTCTAGAATCTGCTGATGAGGAAACTTTGGGGTTCTTGAAATTATAGTCATCTGCATCATCTTTATAGAACTCCTGATCCTTATGACAATTTTCTATAGATTACGAGCTCTAAGAGTTTGGTTTGGAAGGTTCTGAAGCATTTATCATTATAGTCTAGACCTGTTTTAATCAACAGAACATTAAGATGTTAGGGGTATAACCCATGAGCATACCGTTCTCTAGGATAAGAAGTCATTTAGATATGTGTAAACGTTTAATACTATGTGTGTTTTGGCTGAAAGCTAATGATCTTCAATGTGTGAGGGTAAATCAAACTATTTCGATATCAGAAAAATGTATTTATTCATACATATACATATGTATGATTGTCCCCTAGCCAAAGGGTACATATGTGGGTCTTGAAGGGGGGCTGGGAGGCCGGTCTTGGCTTGGTCTTGAATCATACCATCAATCAAAGTGCACCTGTTCCTCCTTCTTTACTTAGCAGTCAGAAACACATTCCCTTTCGCACCCCCCGCCCGTCATATAAAACACCTCGAGTGGCGCATCAAAACTGGTTTGTTTCTGAATTGTTACTCTTTGCATTTTGAATGTCATGGTGGGCCCCTCCACCGATTCCCCAATTCCTCTCCCTGTGCGTCTAGCTGCTGCACACTACTTCTTGTCCAGTTCATTCTCGACAACAACAAAAACTGTAATAAAAAAAAAAAAAAACAATAAAACCAACTTGTAATCGTAAAAGAAGGTTCCAATGACAGCTCAACTCGGCCCAACGCATTGGCTTTAGCTCGGTTTAGGCCAAGACTCTCGAGATAATTGCCATACACAGCAGCCACAGTGTAGATCTTAAATCGCTGTAATCGCTGTAATTGCTGCTCTACGTGCCAAAAAGGAAGTTGTCCTTGCCACCAAAAAAAAAACACATCGATTGAGGTCAAGTTGAAGAGCAAAAACCGCTGAGATCAGCGCTGCAAAAGGGAAGGGTTACGAGGAGAAGAACTGAGGATCGGATGTAAACAAACGTATATAGTGTCGACTATCAAATTGGGTCGCATCTGGGATCATAAATACTTGGTCGATTGAATGGAATGGATCACAGAGACATAGCATTGTAATGGACGTTGGTAAAATGACGTTGACAGTGGCCGGTCATTGAACGGCTTCCCGTTGGCTCTTTACGCTTTCCACCACAACTCTTCTCCGCCAACAACCTGAAGGCCAATAAGCATGAGAGACAAAGGCCAACTATACATACATGAGTTATCCAAGATCCAAGTATATGATGGTGTTGGTTTTTTTTTTTTTTTTTTATGGGTTTTATTATTTATTTTCATCCAGCAGAGAATGCTAATTGAATGCATGAAACTAGCAAGTAGACAAAAGAAAAAATATCTTAAAGATACTTTTCTACTCTACATACAAAGTCCATAAGCAATTGGTATATCCTTGAAGAAGACATCTTTATAAAGGCCGCCCTCTAACCTAAATTAGCAAATTATTCTGTCTAACTATTGTTGAAGAGTATTGCCAGGTCGTTGTGGCCAATTTAACTATGTTGAATTAGTTTTTTAGCATGTTGCTCATATGACGGAAGCGACAATTTCTTGGAGAATCTCCAGTTGACCATTTGAATTTAGAACTGATTTTTGTGGTTTATGTTTAACAACCTTCGTCATGATGGTAATGAGGATGATGATGATGATGATGATGATGATGATGATGATGATGATGATGATGATCATGTGCTAATCATTGTGCAAATTTTCGCAGCATGTCCATCGTATGTGCGAAAACGCTCATCATGCTTAGAGGAGAGAAGCTTGCTTATCGGCTAGTTAAATATTTACAAATAAATATGCGAATGCTTATAGCCATCGTGATGGTGTTTAATGTCATTTTTGAGTGTGTCTGTGTGTGTGTTTATTTGGCCAATAAATGCCAGAATTCTATAAGCATCGTGCTTTCAGTTTTTTAAGTTCAAAAACAACATAACTATTTAGTGGGTGAGGCTCCATTACAAAAAATTGAAAGCCAAGATTTGTTGTTTTACCATTTCCCTTCTATTTTCATTGTTGTTATGTCTTAACTATTCAATGCGGGAAATGGTATTATAATGTAGCCCTGTTGACACTTCTGAAACGTCTTGGATTGGATGGATTTGATTAGATTGACTTGTAAGAGGTTAAGCCAATCGGCTGGACCACTTTTCTTCTATTCTTCTAAATAGAATTGAAACGGATGTTTTAATTTTGAATCCACTTAGCCTGTCTTTTGATCTAGATGCATAAAAATAGTTCTCAGAATCTAAAATTTATATTAAAAATCCTTTCCTTTTTCTTTAATCTTTTAACAATAATCAATTTAACGCCAAAAAGGGTTACGAAACTTTGTTTAAACCTTCCAACGAAGTGGAAGATTCACTTTAAATTTGATTGATTCTTGAGATTAAGTATTTTGATGTTAAATATGAAATTATTCAATATTTTTCATAATTTTAGATGATGTCAAAATGTTGTGACTATATAAAAACCAACTGATTCTAATTATAAAATATTCAATTTGGAAATTTTGAAAATGTTCTACCCAAAAGCAATTCCTTTAGGCTTCTTTTGTGCATAAAAAGAGGATCAATATCAAAATGTTGGGGGATCCCCCAAACTCACAAAATCACATTGCAGTTTGAACTTTTGATCACTGAACGATTGATTTTTTAATGAAATGATTCTTTGAGCTAATTAGAATTACTCTTTAACTATATTTTAGAACCGAATTGTTAAAAATTTAAAAGAATATATGTTAAAACATAAAAAAAAACTTTTAAAAACGGCAATTAGTTTAAGAAAACTCTTAAAAATTGATTGCTTAAATTTTCACATTTTTCATTTTGATGATTTAAATTGCAATCATTCTAAATGTCCTTTTTTGTAATCTTATTTAATAAGAAGGACATTTCACGTTGCCTTCACCTCTTGACATTTGCAAAAATTTGTTGCCACTTTCCATTGAATCTCTTCATGTTTCCCCTGCGCCCTAACATCTTACTTTCACTCTCTGTTTCAGCTACTCTCTTTTATATCTGTCTCTCTTTCTAAAAGTGTCTGTGCGTGCGTGTGTGTGTGTGTGGGTGGCCTTCGTGCGTAAATGACCTTGAAAAAAGGCAGCAAAGAGAGAACAGGAGCAGGCCAAGCAACAACAAGAACATTTTCGACACAAATATTCCGGCACTTGAATATTTTGGCAAATTTCTTAAGTAATATTGTTTGGTTTTTTATTTTTTATTTTTTTGTACCTGGAGCTGTAACGGTTTGCCCAAAATTAAACAAACAACAATTTAAAGAATAAGGACTTTTGGGACTTGGTCTCGGCTATTTATGGCGGACGGAGGAGGCGCGATTCTGTTTCTCGATTTCTCGGTATCTCTTGGCTGACGATGCTCGCAACAAAACATTTCCGCAACGCGTTTGCGGCGCAACTGAACTTGATTCTGGCGCGTCGAGCGATGTTAAACTTGGACTTGGCCAAAAAATTGAAATGAAAGAGAAGAAAACCGGAGGAGGAGAAGCCAGCAGAGCTTGGCTGCAGCAGCTATACACGGTCCACACGAAGCTTTGATGCTCTTTGTTAATAATTTTCAAATTAGAGTATCTAGTTCAGAGAGATAAACATCAGAAAACTTTAAAAGTATATATGTATATTTCCATTCATTTATTGATGATAAAAACAATACTTAATGATAATTCATCTAGAAGTATTAAAATATTCGAAACCAAATAACAAATATTCTTTTTAGACATTGCAGAATCGTTTTCTAAAACATTGAAAGCACATTTTTCTATGGGAAACTAAAATTAAATGTTTTAAAAGAAAATTTTATCATAAATAAGGTAAATCGGTTTTGGATTCTGAAATTTTACCAAGTATAAGGTTTTCTTTTGGAGGAATTAAACGTTTATCGGGGCTGATTTATATCAGCTTTTATTTTAAACCAATCACCTTCACGAAATTGATTCGTCTTACTCATTATAGAATGAAATATAATAAAGAGGTTTCAAAATAAATAAGAAATGACAGAAAATTGGTATAATTTTGACAAAATGAACCAACGAACCGCGCAAGTTTGAAAAAAGTTCGCTTCTCCTTATACCTTGCAATCATGGAGTGAAAGGGTATACTGGAGTCGCCAAAGTCTTTGGCCCATGTAGGAGATAGTCAAGTTAAGTAAGCATCAGAAACTAAATTGATCTTAAAAATGTAGCGAAATGAATTCGTTTTGGAGCTCATGAATTTGAAATATGAAGTTATCCCACTTGGTACATGGTATGCCAAATTCGGATAGACGACTGACTTACTTAATTTATCTAAACTTGAGCTTTGTGTGCATTTTAACTATGGCTTATTGAAGCTTTTGCACAGTGCTGCCATCTATGTTTCCTTTGTTAGCCTCAAGACGTGGTTACAATTTACTTTAAGTTACAAGAAGAAGAAGGTAAATGAATGTTAAACATTATAAAAAACAACAAAACTTTAGTTTTTATTTCTTCTACAATTTGACTAAATCAGAAACTGAGAACTATTAAACAAGTTGGATGAAGAAAATAAGCGTCTCTCTCTCTCTCTCTCCTGAGAAGTTTTAAGTCGAATGGATGGGCATCATTCCGGCAAATGTTATTACAGAATCAAGATCCTTTCCCCCAGAAAGGATTATGTTTAGGCGATATATCCTACAACGTAGTCCCAATCCAGACTCTAGCAGTAATCGTCTCTACTACACGATCAAGTTAATCTATCAGTTAATCCATTTTGAAAGCAATTGAAAATTTTACCAAATAAAGTCTTCAAACACTCAGATTTGGGTCACATTTCAATTTGTATAAATTGTTTATTAAATATACATGTTTTATGTGTTGTATTAGAAAAACAAATACATACAATAGGTTTTTATGCGATTGCAAAAATTAAGTCTTACATACTAACAAAAAAAAAAAAAAAAAAAAAAAAAAATTAAGCTGATGTCTAAAAATAAAAAGGAATTCTATTTATTTATAAAAGATACACAAAAAAAAATTGAGAAAAAAAACAACAAAAAGTTTTACTAACTACGGCATAGCCATAGTTTATATACCCTTGCAAAATCTATGACTAAGAATAGGAAACTGTAAAAAAACAATATCCGAAAGGAAAGCCAAAACTGGCATTTCAACCAATTGTTCCTATGGTAGCTATATATATATGTTATCTTAGTTTGATATTTAACTTCTCCTGTCTTCGAGAAACTAAATTGTTATTGCACTAAGTGTGTGTGTGTGTGTAATGGACCAATCGGTTGTATATATGAGCTATATAATCTCATCTGACCAATTCCATACAAAATTTGAGTTAAGAAATATAACTTAATAGACCAAAAAGCGATTCCTGTTGGAAACTCGGCAAAAATAAATCACTTAAAGTCGTCCGATTCGAACTGAAGTGCAAAATGCAAGACTAGAGGCACCAGCAACATCTTGAAATGGTTATCAAAAGGATTATAAACAACAGATACAAATATATACAATCAATTCTATTGGATACATCTTATATAACTATACAATTGCCCTGGCCAAAAGCTATACAAAAATTTGCAAGGGTATAGGAATCAGAAATAAAAGAAAATTCTTTGTATTTTAGTTTTAAGATTAAAGTTTTTAGTTCTTCGTTTAAATGTGTCTTATATGTATATATGTAGACCTAATCCGTTTTCAGTTCTTGTTTATGGATGTTTTGGGTTAACATTAGTTGTTTGTTTTATTAGGCAATTGGCTTGTGGTATATATATATATATATATATAATTACATATAATTTCCCTAAATCAATTTTGAAAAACATTCATAATATATGTTTGCCTTTTTGTTGGCTTAAGACTAGCCTAAATACTAACTGAAGTTACAAGCGGGAGACCAAATAAATTGAGATGATTAGGCGTAAATTAGTTTCTTTTAAACTATATTAAACTATAATTTTTAGTTCTGTTAAGAGGAGATGATTAAAGGATTGCAAAGACTTTGAAGAACATTTCACAATAATGTTATAAACGTAAATTTCGAAGTTTTCTAATTTTGTTTTTTCAAGTGTTTCAAACATCGGGGACATTCACGAGGGAATTGCGGTGAGGGGATGTGTGGTTGTGTGTGTGTGTGTGTGTATGCTTATGTGGGTGTAGTGAGATTGATATTGCCTTTTGTTTTTCTTTTTAGAGTCCAGTTAGTTGGTTCATTTGTTGGTTGATAGCTTTCTCGGGTTTGTTAATTGTTTGGTTTTTGTTTTTTTTTTTGTTTGTTAGGTTTTTCCAAATTGTTTGCCTTTGGCGTCTCGCTCAGTCTTAAACATAATTGGGTGGGGCCCTCTACCTGATGTTGGCGAACAAATTAAGGACAGACTTGTTCTCCTTTTGGCTGCGCGCCTTACTAAATACATTCCAGAAGCGCAGAGTCTCATCGCCAGCACCGGTGACAATTGCCTCACCATCGGGACTGAGGGCCAAGTAGAGTACACGATACGAGTGTCCAGTCAGTTTGGCCACTTGCGTCAACGATGGATATTTCCATACAAGTATCTGATTCTGCGAGTAGCCATGCGTGGAGACCAGCTCCGACGAATGCTTGGACCAGGCCAAATTGCAGACCTGCGAACCGGTATCCACGCACTGCATGGGCTGACCCGTCAGCGTATTCCAAAAGCGTATACAACGATCAGCAGTGCCGCCGCCACTGGCCAGAAGGCCATGATGATGCGGTGACCAAGCAATGGCCTTCACAGCGGCCATATGTTCGGTATATGATTGCACGGGGTTCACTGAATGCTGATTCCAAACGTAAAGACGATTGTCATTGCCACCGCTGGCCAGGTACTGATTATCTGGTGACCATTTCAAACCGCACACTTCCTGCCGATGGCCAGCCAGGCGACGTTCCGATTGCAATTGCGGTGTACGTGTATCCCGCTGTATAATCCAACGATCTCTGGAACCACTCGACAAGATATCATTATTCCAGGCAAGAGCTCCAACACGTGCCGAATGACCATTAAGTTTATTGATCTGCCAAAAAGAAATCCATTTTAGTTTGCTTTTACCATAGTCTCTCTATACGCCTCTTACCTGCTTATTGGCCGCCACATCCCAGACTGTAACATAGCCATGATGTGTGCCAACGGCCACTGTATTGCCACGCTCATTCCAGGATACCGAGGTCACTGTATTCGCATCCGGACTGAGATCACACAAACGTGTAACCTGACTAGTACAGGCGCTCCATAAATAAACACAACTGCCCAGGCCCACAGCCAAAACATTTTGTGATGACCAATCGACCAAATTCAAATAGAAATCATCTTGCAATTCTGGTGCATCGAGTACTTTGAATGGTATTCTCGATATTTTCCTTGTTGCCTTTCTGGGTGAGCGCAATAGTTTTTGGCTCTTAGCGCTAACCGGTGACAATGAGTATGGACACTCGCCATTGTAATCCTACAAGAGAGAGAGAAAGAGAGAGACAGTGAGAGAGTTAGAGTTAAACATTTAAACTAATGTACATAGAACAAATACTAGAGAGATCTGTGGTTCTGACAATTGTTCCAATTGCAGCTGAGCATTAAATTACCAAAGTAAATTTCCAAAAACAGAAAAGGAGAGATACATATATATACATCGATGTTTGCCTAACGCGTACTTGGCGTGGCAATTAACGCCATCGTGCTAAAAGCCACGGCCGCATCATCGACACGGTGGCCGTTGCTTGTCGCCGTTTGCCCCCGCCGACTCTCATCTGGCAAACCAAAGCAATTGCCTACAACGACGACGACTTTGGTCATTTGAATTTACATTTGGCACGCATTCCATACCATTCCACATACCCATCGATCACAATAAAACCTTTGTAATAGAAAATGCGTGCAGAAGTATGTTAAGCGTATGCGTGGTCGTCGCTGTTGTTGTTGTTGTTGTTGTCGTCGTCATAGGCCCTTAACCTAAGGGCAGCTCACTATGTTTTGTGTGTCTTCTCTCTTTACCTCATTTCTTTTCCTTACCACACACTTATGCAATGGTTCGTTACAAATCCGTGATCTAAGTGCACAAAAACCCAATTGGGAAAGACAAATGATTGAGGGGGAAAAACTATTGAGAGAAAGAGACATTTAGTAAAGATCCCTCTGTTAATTAGAGGACTAATATGGACGAAGTGGCTCATCGTGTCCTTAATTTGAATTGATTTCGCATTTATGTATGATGTTATCGTTCTCCTTCACATTGCTTCAATACAAATCAAGAGATAGCTAATATTTAATAGGAAATCCCTCTAAATTCGTTTAGAATGTAGAGAAAGAAATGTATCCCTCTAGATAGATGTCGTTTTCGTTTGTATTCTTATAATAGGCCATTCTAATTAATTTAATGCAGTTATTAAACAAGTTTTGACAGAACAGAGAACAAATAGTTGTATAAATAAAATGAGAATGAGATTCCATATATCCGCTTGAATATCAAGCAATGGTGACCTTTTTGATTGATATTAAACCTTATCAATTTCACATCGATCTTTAATGCAGATGGATCTCTCACTTCTATAGATGTCCCATGCATTTCTATGGAATTTTAGTGAAAAATGACTCAGGGACTCGGTACATGTACATATATACAAATACCATGTGAATGGTGGACTATTCATTTCGATTGGTCAGTTTTGTTAAGTGAATTTCTTTGTTTTCAGTTTCGATGTCGTTGTAAACATTTTGTTGTATGTATATGAATCAGTTACAAATATGAAAAATCGAACATATCAAAACGCTCAAATTCTAACGACACCTCGAATTTTGTGTTTCTCAGAGTTAATCAAATAAAATGCTTTTTTTTTATTCACTTGAATCTATATGATCTGCGTCAGCAGCACTAAATCATCATGGGAACCCAATGGATGAATATATGGTTTGAAAATGGGTGTGGGTTGTCTGGGATCTGGATATTTGGGCTCTGGGTCAGGTGATTAAGCGAGTAAACATCCCGACAAACATTTTTCTTGTTTTCTTGTCGTTGTCAAAAAAAATATATGTCTGTTTATAAATTGTTACTTGTGTTTGCCTTAGATAAGTCGGGTTAGGGTAACTTACTTTTGTATGACTAAGGCACATTGACCTGTTGCGCTGCTATGACTACTTTTTGATAACCCTGTGGGTAACAACCAAAATCCATTGCTCTGAGAGCTCTTGCTGACATGGAGTTGAGATTGGTTAACCCATCATAAGCTTTTACATAGTGGATAGTAATGGGTTCCGGTTTATCGTTTTGTTTTTGTGGACACAGTTCATGATCTCCAGTCGTCCGTCATACGTACGAAGCCTCTTAATTCATTTGATAAATTAAAAATTAATTCAATTAACTCAAGATAACCACCAAAAAAAAAAAGTTAATTACATTTGAAGTGGTGCGGTTTTGTTCTTCTCTTGCGATGCAGTATGGGGTTATGAGATCATTGTTGGTTTATTTCTGTAGTAGCGCGCCTGGGGAAAGGTCGAACAGGGGGTTGGCCCTTAATGGTCCACTTTACACATTTGGCCAGTAATATGTGTGTTTGTGTGCGGTTTAATGACTCCACGAGAGTTTCTGGGGAAAATCCCCCCTCCTGAAAAGGGGGACTCAAAAGTGACCATCATAAAACGTACAAGCCAAACAGCCATTAAATTTAAATGTTTTTCGATGTGGCTGGGCAAGAGAAGAAGGCAGAAAATGTACATACATATATACCCAAAAAGTTAGAAGGAAGAAAACGCCAGTGGGCTGGAAGAGTGTGTGGGTATGGTAAGCCTATTAGAAATTCAATTGTTAAAACGCTTAACACACGCACACGCACACACACACACACACACACACACACAGACACCAGACCATTCATTGCCGACATATTAACTGCTGCTGCCGCGTTTCATGATCATTTTGTTGTCTGCTGCTGATGCCCGGACTGACAAATGTCAAAAGGAAATTCAAAGTCTTGTTTTGCTTTTTGCTTTGTTGTTTCTTTTGGGCTGCGATTAAAATCTGTTGGCGGCCTATGCCCTCGCCCTCCTCTCCATGAAGCAAAGCCTACTGGATTTTTGGTTGTTAATTGTCATTTCTGTATTCGTCATGGTTGTGTCCATTGTCTAATTAACAGGGCGGCTGTTAGAAAGCAAGTACAGTCAATCCATGGCCATAAACATATACCCTTACCAAAAGTTATGCTTCACATGGGATTCCCATGTGAAGCTGGATGAGCAGTTCTAAAAGAGTATACACATTCGTTACGTTCGGTCTTTAGCTCTTAGAAGAGTTACCGGCCGGCCGGCCGGCATTTATTTTGCTGTTGTTGTGGGCGGCGCTTGGAGGTTTGGAGCTTATAAATTAAACAAATAAACAACCAACCAAGAGACAGAAACCGACGACCAGTCATGATCATGGAACGAACGAATCTCTCTCAAGAGCAAAAGAGGTGAGGAATTTGGTGTGAGGGAAATGAGAAAAGAGAGTGGCTCGCAAATGGAGGAATGTAATCCAAGCAGGTTGTCAGCCTTCTTCATCCACACCCCCACCCTCACCACAACCTCCTCCATTCACCTGTTTTTTAACTAGTTTGAGGGTTAATCACTTTGTTAATTTATATACCTACTAAACGTAAACACATATAAACGTAAAAGTAGATATATATATATATATCTATACAGGTATGAATAGTCACAGACTTCTTTGGTTTTTGTTAATGCTATGTTAATGCAAATGTCTGCTGCATAAATTTATAATAATAATAACAATAAAACAAACAATGAAAGAAGAAGTTCGGCATTCAGTCCAAGCCGGTGCCTAGCCTAGCCTGTGACTGTGTGTGTGTTGTTTCTATAATTCCATAATGGCTTTTCGAATTGATTAACCAACAGGTGCACACAAAAAACGCAAACATCCAAACACGAAATTCAATCTGAAAGTAGCGACGGCTCTTTTAGTGAAATGAACGATCCAAAAAGAAGTTCAAGTCCAAGGCCAACGAAAATGGACACACACTCCCACCTTCAACCTGTTCCCAAGTAGCCAAGTAGATAGAGAGGATCGGGATCAAGCTAGCCATTTGTCTTAAATTTCAAACTAACATAGTATTGGCCACGTTAAGTGTTTTCGTCCTTTAATTCAATATCCTTAATATCCTATACTTAATAATGGATGAGCCTGCCATTGAATGGGTTAATGACAAACTGTCATAACAATTTCTTAAACTTGTCTATCATAAGAAATTACGTTTTGACATATGGACGACTACCGACGGGGTTTGGTGGTGGTGATTTGGATTCGGATTCGGTGGTCTCAGCCAGTCCAGTCCAGACCAGTCAGCCAGCCAGCCATTCATTCATTCATTCACTCAGACAGACAGACAATCAGTATGTACGTGTTTCTCTCATTATTTATGACAAAAATATTGCGACCGCACATAATTGAATTATATATGTATTGATGGGGAGGGGTGTGGCCAAAACGAAATATTCGTGTTAATTGCGAGGGCGTGATATAGATGAATGAATTGAGAATCGGCTGGCAATTGCTTTTAACAATAAATGATGGCAACAGCAGCCAGCAACCAGTGTCTTGGCCAAATAGTTTTCGACCACATTAATCAACGTAAATATATGGTTAAAGACGGTAAGGGCCAGGGGCGAATGAGTGGCGGATGGATAGAGGGGGAGAGAGAGGAGAGGCCAATGCGAGTTAACTGATCTGTTTTCTGGTATTTCAACTACTTGAACCACCAAATAATCTCTAGGTACACATCTCTACCTATAACCCCCTATATCCCTCCATCTATTCCCCCCTTCCGCTTGGTCGTTTTGCTTTTTACAGTCATTGCGCGCTATTGACTCAAGTGTCGTTTTAGACCACTGAAGTAGTTGGGGATTGTATGAGGATGGATGGAGATGGAGATGAAGATGGAGAGAAACTGTTGACCACTTGAAAGCCTTTGGTCTTTTCTTTTCGCTGTCAACGACTGGCAACGTGTCAACTGTCAAAAATTAGTCAAAGCAAACGGCCCCCTCTCACCCAGTCGTTTGGTCGATCGGTCCGTGTCTCTGTCTCTGTCTCGGTCCCATTCGTACGTGCCGGGAGTAATTCAAGAAACATAAATCTGATAAGTGAGCGCAAATATGTCAGGTCGGTAATAATCATAATCATAATAATAATGATGATTCTTTTGCAGCAGCTGCTACAAAACAAGTGGCAATGGTTGCCTCTTTCCCTCCACCCCACCATCTTTCACATCGCTTTAATCGTAGGAGGAGTGTTGGGCTTAATAAACGGTCTATCATTTAAGCTAGAGTTTTTATATTTAAGTTTTGTTTTTGGAAAAGAAAAAAACACTTGAACAATCAGTTTGGTTTTTGGTCTATGAAGATGATCGAACCGGCTGTGCCTACACGCACACACACAGACAGACACACACGCACATGAATTGAAAGTGTGTTAACCCCGAAGAGCAAAGATATTTTCCCCACTTTGGCGAAAAGCGATGGAAGTGAAACCGGTTCAATAGACAGAAAGAGAGATAGAGAGAGGAGGAAGAGATTTTCCCAGACCAACAATGGCCACAGAGAGTTGGTAGGTAGGTAGATACATATATACATTGTTAGGTAGGCAGTTAGATGATGGTGCCCTCTTGACCTGTAACTCAACCTTAACCTGCTGTCGCGCGTCCATCCAACAATCTGCTTAGTGCATTCAACTCTCGGTTGCCTCAATTAGCACCAAAATGAAAACCAGACAAGACAAACTTAAGTTGACTGCAAATTCAATTAAATGCAGTTTTTTTTCGGGACAATAAGTCAATCAAAGTGCCGCCAGAATCCCAGACAGACTTTCCCACAGACTAATATATATGTCTATAGATATATAGCTATATATATATATATATATCTACATAGAGAGTTGGTTGGTTTTTCTTACCTGTTTCGTGGGTGATTGATATTTGAATAGACTCCGCTTGGCTGCCGGTGTATAGGCATTCTCATTACGCTCCTCGCCGGCTGTCTTCACATCATCAATAGCCGATCCAAGGAGCTCATTCTTTAATAGACACGAATAGGCCAAACTATCGCGTGCCGTTTCGCCGACATCTCTTTGCTTTTTGCTTGTCTGTGGTGAATTATCATTTGACTTGTTAATGGATGCGAAATTCGTTTGCCAATTGTTGTTGGCTCTGGAAAACAAAAACAAACGGAAAAAGGGAAATGTTACTCTATTCCTTACACAACTATCCATGTATCTTTGATATATACAGATGCATATATGTATGTATAGAGAGGAACTTATACCTTGAGTTTCAGTTTTTTGCCAAACATAAATTATTTATACAATCAACAAAACAATGGCAAATAATAGCACCAACAATCACAACAACAACAACAACAACAACAAACGCAGAACTGCAAAAAAATTAAATTTATGCAAAGGCGTTCAAATTCAATTGTCCGCCCCGACGACCCTCAATCTGCCACCTCCTCCCCCCCTTTTACCACCACACATTCGTATTTGTGACAAAACAATTGTTATTATTTTTACTCATAAAACATAAAAAACGTGTGCAACGTGCAAAAAACAACAACAAATTCATATTGACGGTCAAATTTTTGCCAAATTTGCAAAATTATTTGCCATGAAATTTTGGCCAAGTGTGAGAGAATTTTGAACCTCCACTAATAAAGAGAAATAATTTTCATTTTTAGAATGGGAGGTAATTTTTGTTGTTAGGGGTATTGAATTGCATTGGAAACAAAAACTGTTTACGAATGCAATAAACGTTTGAGTTTCTGTGCACGTCTCTCCCCCTCTCCCTCTATCTACCTCTCTCTCTCTCTATCTCTCTCATTTCATGATTATTATCAACCAAACGCATTTCAAGTGCCTACTTCCACCTACAATAAATCAATTTTATAAACATAAAGCGGATGAGGAACTCTCCCCCCACTGACAAAGGGGAGTGGTGTGGAATGCATGGAATTGGGGGGAATTGGACACAATTCCATACAATTCAATTAAGCACAAAGAAATTGAGAGAGGGGAAGAGACAAAATTGTAGCTTACATGACCGCATTTTCAATAGAAGTCGCCCCTGGGTCGCTGTCTAATTTCCGCCTTCTTGCCAGTTACGAGGTGTGGGGCAATGGATATTATTTGGCAATTTGTCCTTACCAATTTCCACACTCAAACCGAATGAACCTTAGCCACCTTTCAAGCGCATCGAACTCATTAGCGAGTGCACAATTACCTACCCAGTAAAAGAGTTGTATCGCTTCTTGAAATATCTGCTTGGCTATATCCAAACCATCCATGTCCATTTCATCATAGAAATCTACATAGATTTCGAAGAGCAATTACGACAATTTTAAGGACTAGAACTTGCAGAATTGTCAATTAGTTCTCATTTCGTTATCTCTCTTCAATTAGATCTTGGTAAGAGTATCTCCAGGTCAACCATCTATTTTCTAGTCATTCTCTTTGAGTTTGTTAGTTCTTAGAGCGCTTACATCAGGGCAGAGCTGCAGGCACCGTTAGCCCCATCGAGGCGCAGTGAGGCGGGAAATTCATAGGGCAATTGTTGTTGTTGTTGCTGTTGCTGCTGTTTGTTGTCTGTTCTTTTACTGCACACACACATACACACACGCTCGAAAGCGGAAAAGATGATGTAGCAGAAAAACAAAACAAAATAACGGCGGCTTCAGCTGAAGCCCCCAGGTTGAAGTTGGATTTGGAGTTGGCGAGTTCAATGTGCTTTAGTGGCCCTTTATATGGACGTATTTATGTATGTGTGTGTGTGTGTGTGTGTGTGTGTATGTGTACTCACCTGCATGGTATAAAGCGATCCAATGATGTTGGTGTCGTTGATGATTCCAAATTATCAAATAGATTTCTAGCCACTGGACTGCAATGCTTCAGTATGCGTTTCTCATATTCCGGACTAAACATTTTGGTTGAACTTTCTTTCTATAGCCGTTTCCTTAATATTTATTATAAATATTATTTGATTTCTGAGCGGAATGGGTTGATTTGTGATTGTGTGTGTCTGTGTGTGTGTGTGTGTGTGTGTGTGTGTGTGTGTGTCAGTTAATGTAATTCAATCAATTCCGAAACAGAAATTAGGCAAAGAAAGCTTAATAAATTATATATATTTATATCGTATATATGTTGAGAAATCCAATTATTTTCAGAGTCCAAATTGATTTGTCATACAAAATATATTATATATTTGTTTATTTATTTGTGTTGTGAAAGAGATCTGTAAAAGAGAGAAAGAGAGAGGTAAGAATTAATTGGTTTTGTTGTTAAAATTTAAATAAAATTGTAATTTGTTTTTATTTCATTTTTCTCTCGCTCTTTCCTTTCACATAAAACACAGAGACACTCATTAATCAACGTCTCTCTGAATTTTAGGCAAAGCCCCCAAAGTTCCCCCCCCTTCTCTTGCTCTCTTGTCTCTGGAAGAGTCCATGCTGGGCATGTCTAATCAGCCACGAGAAGGCGAAAAACAAATGAGAATTATTCTATTTCTATTTCTGTGTCTCGGTGGGCGTATCAATCAATCTGCTGTTGGCCAAAAGCAAACAGCAAACTCGGCTAAGGGCAGGCAATCTCAGTTAACTCACTGAATATCCCTCCCCACCCCCTCCCCACGCTACACTATCGCTGCTTCCTCTCCACTGTCCACTGTTTTCTGTCATGTTGTTCAAATGTTTAAGATGTTACCATATGAATACTCAAAAAGGTCTGCCAAATAAATATCCATCTATTCCGATCATTGACTCGTTCGTCGTCTTTAGTTTGACTGGCACGCTTCGTTTCTCAAGCTCCTCTTGCATTAAAATCCTTGCGTGCCCAACTGTAATTAGTTTATGGGCGTTAAGTGTTGCTTGCTCCTGGGCTTGTTAGGCGGTTTACGAGGGCAGACACACACACATACGCATTTCTACTTGCGATTTATTATGCAACTGCATTACTTCTATTCTTAATTCTCAGACATATCAGTCAAAAACACAACGAAAAATGAAGTAAGTAAGTCGTCTCACCGACTTAAGAATACCATGCACCAGAGCCAAACAAATGCCTTTATATATGTATATCTCGCTCACTCCTACATGCATATGAGCACTCTAGCGCCCCCACCAGCTAACGGCCAATTACGGCCTTATGGAAAAGCGTTTAAGTGCATAATCGTTTTTTTCAAACTACGGGGCGGAAGGGTCGTGGCATATAAAATCTGCCAGATTACTAAGTATCGTACTTGATCACTTTACACATTACACGAGTCTATATACCAAAATTGGTGGCTCTAGCTCTTATAGTCTCCGAGTTCTAGGTGTTCAAATGGACGGACAGACAAACAAGGCTAAATCGACTCGACTGTTATCCTTCTGCCTGTTACATATGTAGGGGAGAGGGCCCAGTTGTGACGCAGGCCCAGTTATGTCATTCTCAAATATTTTTGAAATGCGGTATTGAATGACAGTTTGAGCCCTGTAAATCATGTTTGTTAGACGTTCTGCAGTTTTTGGACAGACCCCAACGTTAATAATCGTATTGTATATACGCGTACCAAACATCGTGTTGAAAATCGCGCGAAAAAGTTTTTTTTCATTTTTTTCAAAGTACCAAAATTATGTGAAATTAACAGTGAAAAGGTGAGTGTAATGCATAAAAATATTGTATTTGCCGTATATTTCGTGATTTTATAAAAATTTATGTGATTATGCAGTGTCTATAAAAAATATACATATAAACTTTAAACTATAAAAAGGCCCGGTTATGACTCAGCTGGGGGCCCAGTTATGTCCCATTTTTTTTTTTGCACTTGGATTATGTAAAATTGTCAAATTCCAACATTTTTGTTGTTGTTTAACAACAAGGAAAGGAAATTTACATATTGAGATCAGTTTGTCCGAGAATATTCTGGAAGATCTCGATCGGGAATGACCGCTGCCAACTCTATCCATTGCAATGTATGCAAGCGTCCATTTCATTCAAAGTGCGCTAACATGCAAGCAAGTTATTTTACATGCAAAAACTGCGAAAGTGACATGGACGACGAGGAATAAAAATCGTTGTCATTTATGGTCATAGGAGTCCATTTTCTTTTGTGTTTTTCATTGTTTTTGCCATTGAAGGCCCACATAATAAATAAACCATTAAATTACAACAATTGGTGTGACATTCCTTTCATATTTTCTTATATTCAGTGAATTTCTTAAGGTGAGTCATAACTGGGCCACTTTTTTTTTGGCCCCAAAAAAGTTGTCAAAATTAAATCTGTTCCAAAATTTTTTGAGTAACTCAAATAAACATACTTTCTTTGGAAAAAAGTTGCGTTTGGTTAATATTAAAATGTTAGTCTTCTTAATTTTTCAATTTCCGGAACTGAAGAAAAAATTTCGATGTTTTTCAAAACCCGCGTCATAACTGGGCCCTCTCCCCTACATTTTGGCGACTTTAATATACCGTTTCACCCATTATGGGCACATGGTATAGAACCCAAAAGTGTCGAGAATGATCATTTCTCTCATTATCCACTTGCAAGTGTGTACAGAACGTGTATACGTATGTATGTATGTATGTGTGTACATATGTATGTATGTATATGGTTACGTATCCAAGATACCGTGAAGTTAACTCACCGCAAACACTTCCGCATTGAAAACTTTTATAGACTTTCGCTATAGAATAACAAAACAACAAAAACCACACTTGATAATTTAAGTTTAGCTGTTTCTTATTTCTTTTTTTTTTTACAATTTTTTACTATTATCTGTTATTGTAGAAAATATATAGAGATACATTACAACCAATGTTCACCCGACTGACTGACTGACTGACTGAGGAGAGTGAGTTGTGTTTGACTCGTAGAGTAGAGAAACTTTGACAAAATGAAAATGGTTTACTTTGTTCGAACAGTTTTTATAAACCACACAACATCTCGTACGTAGGCAGAGAGGGGAAGGGGATATAAGATAATAATTCGCATTTCTTGCAGGTACAAAGCCAAAAAAAAAGGGAGCAAACAGCAGGTACACCAACCACTGATAAGGCAAATTATGTATGTACAAGTTGATATACCTAAGTTCATGTCACCATCGAGAGCATGACTCAAAAATTGCATTAAGGTGAGGGTGAATCTCCGGCTTGAACGTTCATGAATGGCCGTAATCAATTCCCTTCCTTTCAACCCCTATGGTAAGACCACAATCGACTCCCTCCCCCTCCCACCCAGGCAAATTGATAAAAGCTTCAACACGGAGATAAGTTCAAGTACACGAGTTTGTTGTTGTTTTATAAGTGAAAATACATATTATTTACTTTTTGATAGGCGTGTGAAAGTCAAAGAATAATTTTTCAAATTCTGAACCATTGTAATCGGGAGTAAAGGGGCGTCGGTATATATCTACGAAAGTTTGTACGGAGCCAAAGCCAAAAAACGTCTATATATATATATATATATAATTTGTTCAATTTGTACAATTTGAATACATATGTATGTTGATTTTTCCACAGATAAGAGAAAGAGCAAATAGCATTACACAAAATGATATGAATGAAAATTTTGTTCATTAGAAATGAATATAATAAGTAGATAGATTTTCATGAAATTCTTCTCATGTGCCAACAATTGTGTGGAGGGGTTTTTAAAATGTTCTTGAAATGATAATGCAAGAGGATATTTAATTTACTATATTTATTACATTATACCCCTATGATTCTTATGCATTTATAGGGAAGATGATATCAAAAACATTTTCCATGATTCATATATAGAACAAAAGCAATTGCTGTGATGATAATGAAAAAGTGAGTAACTAAAATGGTATTACTAGTCATGCAAAATGTACAATATTATGTTTTGAATGTTTTATCAAAATTTAAATTACCACGAAAATGTATGGAGTTAAAAATTCGTTAGAATGCCCTCCTCCTCCTCATTTGTTTATGCCCCCCCCCACCCATTAGTTGCTTGCTTTTTCAGTCCTGAGTTGGAGTGTCTATTTTTAAATTCTATGACTATAGCAATAATATCTGTCGTCTTCTTGTTTCAGTTCAATACCATTTGTTGATTTATTTCACGCATATGCCGAAGGTCAGACAACAGACAATTCTTCGTTTTCTATATCGCCTTCTGCACCAATCCTTTCTCCCCCACCAGTGTAGCTCTCTGTGGGGAGTCAGAATGTGAACTTTGTTGGCTATAAATATATGTATATATCTTCTGTGGGCAACTGCGACAAGTGCCGGGGTGGGGGTAACGTTGGAGGTATCTTATCAGCTAGGCTAAATATGACCATGTGTGAGAAATGTTGTTTTCTTCTGCAGCTGATAAGCAGAGACCACAGACAACATGATATGAAGAGAACTAAAATTCATCCCTTTTCCCTTGCACAGAGAGAGCTTAAGAGCACACGGACACGCACGCACACACACACACAAACAACACACAAGTTATAAGGAGAGGAAAAAATAGTAATCGATAATTGTTTAGAAATAATGTCAAGGACATCAAATGCAAACGCCTTTTAGCTATGACTAAATACATATTTAGTTAAACAATTTGCAGCAATTGCTGCTTACTGATTTGTTCGTTCGTTTTGTTGTTATTCCAATTGTGCATGCACTTAGCGCTAGAGAGAGAGAGAGAGAGAAAGACCACGAGAGAAAAATGGATAGATGGAAAAAGAGAGCGTCGTGCGTGTCGGAGACGCACACAAATGTACAGCTAGTAAATAGTGCAACGAACGGTGTACATATATGTATATATCCCCGCAACTCTCCACTGTTTCCATCCATCACCGTGAAACCACTAATGCATTTCAACTGTAAAATTATTTACTT
This sequence comes from Drosophila equinoxialis, assembly GCA_018150345.1. Lineage (NCBI taxonomy): Eukaryota > Metazoa > Arthropoda > Insecta > Diptera > Drosophilidae > Drosophila > Drosophila equinoxialis. The sequence continues at coordinate 618,357 of JAECWI010000238.1, read as the reverse complement.
GATTGCATTTTGCACTTACGTTTTACGTTTCTACGACTTCTCTTTTGACAAATTTTCATTTAGGCGCTAAACACTATTTACAACGGTTTCAATTTGGATTTCATTCTCAACTCTATTTTGCTTTTGCCTTTTTTCTTCCTTTTGGCTATGCTACTCCGTTGGGGGTTGATTTGGTTTTCCTTTTTATGTGTTTTTCTTGTTGTTATTTTGTCCTTCACTCAATTACAACAGTTGACATTGACGGCGAATGCACTACGCGGTTTTCTAACGGTTTTATTCGATACAAAATGCTGGTGTTATTGCATTTGACTTTTCTGCGGGCGTCCGCGCGTCATCTGCCGCTGATGTTACAACAATTTTTGTTACGTCTGTTCCGTTTTTTTTGTCTTTATGGACGTGTGACCAGATCATTGCCGAATAGTGTGACCCTATCAACAATACTTAAAATCCCATACCACATCAAAATCATTTGCAGTTCATTAGTATTTTTGGTAATTTTCAGCAGCTAGGAGCCCTGTGACATATTTTAAAATGCGATTTAAAATTAAGATATTGCTGAAGGAAATATTAACTATATTTGCCAAAAACTAGTAGAACTTTTCAACACAATGAATATTTGTTAAAATTTTCATCTTGATAACTCGGTGGGAACGAAAATACCAAAAAAAAAAAAATTAATAAAATTGGTTCCCACAAAATACCAAGTAGATTTACGGTCGACCGTTGAAGTTCAAAAAGGAATAATTTTAAATCGTATGGGAATGGGATTGTGATTGGATATAATTCTTATCATCTCAATCATATTCACATGCGGTTTTCATTCATGTCACTCAATTCGCTGGCTGGCGAATTATCACGCTGATGACATTCTCGTTGATTCTCGATCATGTCCAGGCTCCAAACCTCCAGGAGAACGCTCTTCATGCAGCTTCGTATATATGTGAGAGCAACATCAGTCAAACTTCCATCATCTTCACGACGCAACGGCAGCTCCAATTCATTTAAACTACATGCATCGGCATCCTCATCTGTCATTTGCAAATCTGGAATGCATATTGATGGTGAACTGGTTGTGGAACTGGATGGACTATTATTAGGAGTAGATGACATTATGTAGACGACTTTTGAAAAAAAAAGAAGAAAATTTTGAATAATCAAATCTATTGAGAGACGAAATGTGAAAATGAGGAACTGCTCAGTGTTCTATGATAGGAGTATGTAGAGGTTATATGAAATGAATTCTGCCAATTGGCCTACTTATTAATTTTAAAAGTCAAAAACAAAATTATTTGTTAATCCACATTATCCCCGACGCAATTACCTGTCAGTGTTGCTTCATCAGAAGGGAAATGTCACCTACGTCGGAACTGTTGTTAGAGGGGGGCTTTAAGATGGTAACGTCATGTAATTTTAAGGGAGTGGTGCGGAGGGAGAAGATTTTCAAGTTTCCGGAAATTTTGGGTCACGTGATTAATGGACAGAGCTAAATAAAACGCCACAAATAAAATGATATACATACATATATTTGAAAATTAAAAAAAAAAATGTTGAGTTTTCTTTTTTTATAGAATTATTAGCATCTTTTGATAAAACTTAAACAATTATAACTTACAATTATAGAAATAAATACTTTTTCTGTTTAAAGTTCTCCATGCCAAAGACGAAATATGAGAGGCAGACAGACGGAAAAAATAAAGCTGATTTCGATCGATTTCGATTTGTGGTTAGCTTGCATAGACACATTAAAAAAAAAAAAAAAGTATTAAAAACATAAACTTGCATAAACTTATTGCCATAAATTACTAGACTATGAATTTTAGTTTATTGTTGAGATATAAATATATATATATATATATATATATAGTTGTATGTATGTGTGTGTGTGTGTATATATCTGTCTATATATTAACATTTTTTATGTACATTACAAACGAATTTGTATTTATGTATGTGTGTGGTGGTTGGTGTGTGCCAATTTTTGTGTCCAGGACTAATTACTAATTTTAATGAATATTTTTTGTTTTTGTTGTTTTTCCTTTTTGTAGTTTTTGTTTTTGTATTTGTACTTGGAATTTGTTTTGTTGGTGTTTTTGTTCTCAAAAGCTGAAGAGAAGGCAAATACGGATCAGCCAACCTTCTCCTGGACAGTATCAGCGCCTGCGCGTTGTTGCTGCTGCTGCTGCTGTTGTTGTTGTTGTTGCATTACTATTATTACGATTTCGTGGACTATAACAGGCAGACATTAGACTATTTCCACCCGAAGACGAGGAGGAGGAGGATGATCCCATTGTATTGGTCCCGCAGCCGCCAGAAGCGTTTGAATTAGTATGACTGCTACTGCTGCTGCGCAGGGACCAACGTTTATTCAAATGATCGGCAGATGCGGCTAGGGCAGCTGTATAGGCTCTTGTGCCAATGGCCAAAGTGGGAACAGCACCATTAAGCTTCTTCGGTGAGGGCGGAGGACGAGCAGATATTGCACCACCACTGCATGGTTGCAATCGAGTTGATCTACCAAATTGGCCGCTGCCGCCACTGCTGCTGCTACTACTACTATTGAGTTGATGATGAGGAAGGTGTAGCTGACGATGGTGTCGGGCACTCAATTGGCTGGCACTTAGGGTGGTGCGCCGTAGACTGCGTCTCTGTTCACGCTCTTCTTCTTTGGTTCGTTTCAGGCGACGTGAACTGGGACTGGAATTGGCAGGGGTCGTTGTGGCTGTATTTGATGGCGTTGGTGGGGTTGATGCTGGCTCTGGCATTGGCGTTGTGGCCGTGTTGGCAACTCCAGAGACAAACGAGTTGTTTGTACGGTTGCTGGTGCTGGATGAAGCAGCAGGCGACCCCGATGAAGATGAGGATGTTGTTGATGCCATCGCAGCTGGTACATTTCTAGTGCGCAGAGTTCGCTTTGTCAAGTCGAGATTGCCTAGATTGCAGATGCTACTCCTTAGTTGACGTTTACTCACTCCTGTATTGATCAGGCTATGACTACGCCGTGTCATTACCATATTGGGTGAGGAGGAGGCTGACGTTGAGGCGGAACTGACATTGGCCCCCTCATTGCCAATTCGTCGACGATTTACTGAGGTTGAGGAACTACGGCCACTAGTGACATTGCCATTTTCATTGCATTTGTTGTTGTTGTTGCCTGCAGAGGTAGAACCAGCTTTGGTGCCGCCGCCTGTTGCCGTATCGGGTTTCACTATGTTGTCGGCACCAGATTCCTCTCTGGCGTCAATTTCCTCGCGTTCACTGTATGCCACAATTGCCGCGGCACTGGCTGTGATAAAGGATTTAGCCTTGCTGCTCTTGAAGATTTGATGGCGTCGTCGTGTCATATGCTGCATATGCTGGTGATTTTCATTCGGTACATTGCGATAGCGACGCATTTGGCGAATTTGTGGAACTGATGGGCTGCCAGCCAAAGCATTGGCACGCTCAAGTGCCTCACCCACGTTGGGTGCAGCGGCCACAGGAGTACAGTCAACCTGTTGCAACTTCTGGATCTGCTCAAAGATATAATGTACAGCCTCTGCATCCTCTTTTGCGAATCTCGGCAACTGTCTCTTGGAATTGCTGAGCTGCCGAAGTGGAGGCATTTATGGGTGTTGGCTCTGGAGTGGCAGGGAGGGTAGAGCTAACCTCATTGTCCTGCAGTGTGGGGGCAGTGGGGGGGTCGTTGTTTGACTCTGCAATCGATTTCTGCTGCTGTTGGTGTTCTTTGGATCGCTCCTTGGACATTTGATCGGGCTTCTCCTCTGCTAAATCATTGTCTTCTTTACCCGGTAATTGCGTTGATGTAGTCCTACTACTCCAATCAGTTGCATAGCCAAATTCTCCACGACTCGAGCTGCTGGTGGCCTCCATCATTTGTTCACGTGCCACCTGTTCCTCTTCTTCGCGTTCCTGTTGCAACAATGCATTCAATTCGAGTAGCTCACCGGCTTGTGTCCAGTTGGTCTGCTGTTCCTGCTGCTGCTGCTGGTGCTGATGTTGCTGCAATTGGAGCTGCTCGCTACGCGTCTCCAGCTGCGTTAGGGAGTAACCCTCCTGCTGCTGATATAGCTGCTGCTCCTGTATAATCTCATGCATCCTATGAACATCAACTCCCACTCCTGTACTTCCTCCTCCATTTGCTGCATTAGCTCCACCTGTTGCCGTGGTAGCTGCTGCAGCAGCAGCCGCCTCCGATCTATTGCGAGCCTCTTGTTCCTGTTCATTGAGCAGGGTATTGTATGATTCGGCAAAACTGAAGTCTGTGCTAACAGCAGTTCCACCATTAGCCACATAACTGCTAAAGCTATGATCCAAATCTGTTCTAACAACTTGAACTCTCGAACTGCTGGTTACCGAGCTCGAAGTGGAGGACGCATTGTCGTAGATGGCGCTCCTGTCAATGCTGGTATCCGAAAATATACTTAAATTATGTTCGGCATCTAGTTCCATTGGTCGCTCTTGTTCTTTTTCCGCTTGTCGCTCTTCCGGAAGCACTGAAGCCCAAGGCGTGTTGGATGAAGGGTTTTGAGTGGGTACAATGGATCTGCGGCACAATTTCCTATGAATGGCGAGACTTTGTTGCATTCGTTGACCATCATATACTTCCATTGTTGTTGCAGCTACCGTTACGATGGCTGCTGCTCCATCACAATTATTGGCATTAACCGCAACATCTTCATCATCGACCTCCTCTTCCCCTTCATCATCGTCATCGTCGTTGTTATTATCCTCGCCACCGCCTTCGGCGACATCTTCGTCCATGCCATAATAATCGAAGTTGCGATAAGGCTCCGGGGGCAAATGACGCTTTGCCAAGGCACTGTATGGAGTATCATGAACATATTCTTCTTCTTCAATGCATAATTCAACAGGACAACTGTTCTCTCTGTCTAGCCTTTCGTCCTCATCCATCTCGTCATCTTCATCAATATCCGCCTGATCCTCGGCCTCCAGAAACATGTCCACATCGACTTCACTGGCGCCATTGGAGGATTGCGAACCATTAGATGTAGCTGGGGTTAGTATCACAGTTACGACAGATGTATTGTCTGCCCTCATCTTTTTGGCTGCCCATGTTTTTAAAGCTTGATCTACCAATGCCTTGCTTGGATTCATTACATCCTGTTCATTGAGAATTTCACCAATGAGATGCTTTTTCCGAACACTGTCCACTGCCTCCGTTGGAGTAACTACATTCCACAGGCCGTCGGTGCCGAAGATAAGGCATCTGTGAGGAAAGAGATGTCATCGTTACTAATATGTACATATGTAAATTGGAATTGCTACAGAAACATACCTGAATGTTTTTGGATCTATTTTAACCACCTTAACATCGGGATCAGGGCTAACAACAAATTCCTTAAATCTTGAATTATAACTCCATAGATCGCCCAATGATCGGGCAACAGCTAAAAATGGTATATCATCGACTAGTGTTCGTCGTCGGATGGGTCCACGGTGCATTGGATCTCGCGGACGATTCCATACAACGCGCGGTACTCCCGATTTAATGGCCACATTACCACCAGCTTTTTGAATCCTTGCTTTCTCGGCTGCCGATTCGGGTTTGTGATCTGTGGTCAATTGTTTAGCCCTCCAATGTCTCTCATTTTTCTTTTGATAACCAAGAACAATACCCGAATCGCCCACATGACCAATATAGATCTTTTCTCGTCGCATAAATGCCACTGTGGCTGTTGTTCCAGCTGTACTTAAATGGCCATTAGCAGTACGTGGCCATTTTTCTGCAATAGAAATAGATGGATTAAAATCATAAATTAAAAAAATAAGAGAATGAAAATAACAATTACACACACACACACACACACATATAAAAATACGACCCACTGTGCGCGCGCCATTATGAAATTTTGAAACGCCTTTTTTATGGCGCATATGGGGCAGGCGATACACAGTACTGTCATCTCTTTTTAACTAATGCAAAGAGTTGCCACTTTACGACAAAGTGGCAAGCCTGGGAATATTCCACTAACATTTTAGATGACTGTATGCGTGTGTGTGTGTGTGTAGGTGTGACGAGACAATAGTGATGGGCATTGAAGCGATTGTTGAGTCATCGCATAGATTGCGCATTGCATAATTCAAACAATACACAAGCAGCAATTATAATGAAATATAATAATATATATTCAGTTACATGTTATATTCAATTCCAACTATCGCTTTTTGAAATTTTACACATGTAGATAACTATGCATGTATGTATGTGTGACCAAATTCTATGATTGTTGCCATTAATCGCTTCATATCAATTAATCAAATCAATCTACCCATTATGATAATCCCCTCTCTTCTCAATTCAACTTACCTTGTTCCCGCCACATAGCAAAATGTGTAGCAATGTAACCCTCACGTATGGCTCGCAATACATCCTCATCATTGTCCGACCAGAATTGTTTTTGCTTCACAATTTCTAGCATTAAATGCTCTTTGGCGAATAGCGCAGCCTCATTGCCACCATGTCCATCGTAGATGCCAAAGAAAGCATATTCCAATTCATGGGTTAGCGGTGACTCCTGATAGGCCACAGAGAATTGATCCTCCATGTATTTACGTCCACCTTGACTGCATTGGCCAGTGACTCGCATATTAACTCCCAGTGTGGAGCAAGGTGAGGGTGAAGCATGGCGATTGGGATGATGATTACTACCAACGACAGATGCTGCTGCTGTTGATCTAGCATGAACAGTGGCCTGCGGTTTTCTTAGACGACTGTGCACTGCACCTCCACCACCACGTGAACGAATGGGTTGATCCTCTGCCGAAGTATCCACTTCAAGGCAACGTAAAATTTTTGGTGATCTTTCTACCTCTTCTGTTTGCATGGGTTGCTCCTCCTCTGTAAGGGGTGCAACAGATTCCGCTGCTACACCAATATTTGGGCTGTGGGGCGATTTTGCTCCCCACCTCAACAAGCACAGAGTGATTACTGCTGCTATTATTGTTGAGGCGAGAACAGTGTTGACCCACAGCTTGACATTGGGATTGTGGTGATGATGGATTCTGTTTGCTGCGTTGGCGAGGACGTGGTGTCGTAACGGCTATTCGTGGTATACTAGTAACAGACGACGATGATGATGATAATGACGATGTTGGCCGCGGTGGTGGTGGAGGTGGCGAAGTATAATTTATGATATCATATTCCACATTGGTTACATCCTGTTCCAGCTTATGCTGTGTCTGCTCCTCCTCCTTCTGGTCTACTTCTAGTGTATCGGTTTCGGTTTCTTCAACATGTACCACAATCCTTTCAATTGCCGTTTTAATAAGGCATTTTTTGTTGCTGTTGCTGCTGCTGTTAGTGTTGTTGCTGCCACTGCTTGCCGTCTGCATTTTGTTTATGTTCTCTCTTCCTCTTCTTAATCGTCGTCGACGTCTTCTTCTTTAGCTCCCTCCAGTAGTTGTTGTTTTTGCTTGTTAATCGTCTTTCACTTGCAGTGTTGTAATTTCTGCTGATGACATACAGCAGTAGCACTCACTAGTTGTCTCACTCTTTGCGTTCGGACTTTCGTGTCTGGGCAGTGTGTTAGAGAGGGATGACCATTCAAATTCGATTCTTTTGTTTGCTGGGCGTGTGTTTGTCACTTTGCTACTGCTTCTTCTTCTTCTTCTGCGTATTTGTATGCTTGCTTGTTTGTGTGTGTGTGTGCCGCCAAATTGCTTTTTGCTTCCTCTTCTTCCTCTTTGCCAACAAAATACGAAAACTTTGAACTGGACTGATTTTGTTTTATTTTTGTTATTTTTTTCCTTTTCTCTCGTTCCAAAATAAATATTGTAGATGTTGTCTGTATGTATATATGTGTGTATCTAATCAACTGTATATGATGTTTAAGGGGGGGTGCCCCAATAGAGTCAATGCCAGCTGCGGGCGGGCAGGCGGTCTTGCAGTTTCACCTTGTGTTTATTATTCCCAAGGAGCGCGAGGAGTGGCGGTGCGGGTGGTCCTATTTGGATATCGGTTGTTTTGTGTTTTTTTCCTTTAGGTTATTCTTTTTTTTCTTTGCTTTCTCGACGTTAAAAAACAAAATATAAAACAAAAATGGGGGAAAACTATCACAAAACTTGTTTCACACTCTGCGACTATTTTTTTTAAATCGCGTTCGAGGCGTTGTTGTTGTTGTTGCAGCGTCGTTCTCTCTTTTTTGACTCTGTCGCTTTTGCTGCTGTTGTTTTTCAGCATTTTCTCCATTCAATTTTTTTTTTAAATACGTATTTCAATTTTTTTTCTTTAGCAATAAATGGAGCAGACAAACAAGAAATTCACGGCAAACTTTGTAATAACAGAAAAAAAAATCAAACGAAACGAATGAAGTGAAATGACGGAGACAGAGAAACACACACACGCACACAAGCCAAGTAAAACGGCGAAACTGACTAAAACAAAAACAGTGAGGGCGAATTTGCCACTTCGCTCCTCTAACACGAATTTCGCCCTGCCAAAATGAACAATTTCGCCCCTCCAAAATGAATAACTCTTGGGGTGGTCTGGTGACATTGATGTGAAAATGAGCTGCCGGACTGATATGCCAACGGGAAATTTGTTCGATAACTTTTTTTGGCGGTTTTTTTGGTTTTGAAAAGTGCCTGCGGTAGAAGCTGCAATCCATTTTATAAATTTGTTGTTGCAATCTTTCAAATGTAAATAAAATTTATGTTTTGTAATACTGTGTTTATACATATATTGCATTTTACTGTTTGCTTAGAGCTGTATTAAAATAAATATATATGTATATATGTATATAGATTTATAACTTGCCGCCATTTATAATTGGACGGCTTTTGTTTGTCTTCTGCCTTGTTACATAAATAAGTCCTAATTGTAAGTTAAACTAATTGCTTTAAAATAAACTACTACAAAAATTTAAAGCAGCTGCTTTAGTAGTTGCGAGTTCTCTTTAAACAATCCCATGCCCAATCTTCCTCCATCCACAACGACCCTTAAGCACTATCGGCAGGAACTGGAGCTGTGGTTGTGTCTGGATTTGAGGCGGGAGAGGATTCGGGATCCACACTGACTGTGCGCACAAACACAGCGGAGGCTTCAATTACAATTGTGGGCAATTCTGCGCTTGTCTGTGGTTCAGAAACTTGCTCTGGAGCTGAAATTGGACTAGGGTTGGGTAATGAAGCTGCTTCTGGTTTTGCCTCTGATTGGGGCTCAACAACGGGAGTCTGTTCGGCCTGGGGCTCTGGATTAGGACTCTGCTCGGTCTTGGCCTCATTGACCGGAATTGGAGCTGCCGCTGATACCACTGGGGAAGGTTCCGGTGTAGGCTCTGCACTCGCTGATGTTTCTTCAGTTGCAACAATAACAGTAGTCTGTGTAGGACTAGGAGCAGGGGCAACGGTTGCGGGAGCCACTGGTGGTTTGCCCTCTCCACTTCCACTTCCACTAGTTGTTGTTACTATACTTCCAGCCGCAGATGTACCAGCAGGCGATGGGGATTTCGATTTGTTTTTCGATTTGACGGCCGGCGATGGTGTCCGCGACTTGGATACGCGTTGCTGCTCCTGTAGAACTTTTAAATTCTGCTCATGGGCACTTCGATCCAGCAGCACCGATGTGGACTGCGGTGGTGCCGGACTGGCAGCCCGTTTGATATCCTCAATTTTGGCATCCATTTCCTTTCGGATCTCCTTAATGGGTTTGAGCAGAAAAACGGGTACATCGTCATCGCGACGCTGATACAACATTTCGCCCTCAAAGTCGACCAGTTTGTGTTTGCGGGCACGGAGCAATATACCCACAACCTTGTCTGATATATAGTTGTAAATCTATAAGCAAAAATAGGGAGTGAGTTAATCATAATTAAACCAGTTTCTTTCGACTGAGTAACTCACGTTGAAGAGCTCGCCGAAGGGGATCACTCGCATGGTCGGCTCATCTTTGACATCGTAGCCCTCGGAATTAATGATTTGGCATAGTTCCAACATTTCCTTCATCACATGCATATTGGCCTTTTGACCACGCATCTCTGTAAGGCTGCCGGCCAATGGTTTACCATATTGATCCTTGGAGAAGCTCGGCTTGGGCGATGATGCACGTCCATCTTGTGAGAAAGGATTGAGCAGCTGCGATTGCTTATGCTGTGTAGCCTGATTGTTGAACATTGCTACCTTGGAGGACAATGGAGAGTCCTGTAAGCGTAATAAATATAAAGAGAAATAAAAATAAATAAATGAAATGAAAGTTGTTCAAATTAATCCGGCAGTGTTGCCATATCAAGCAAAACTCCATTGTAAAGAAGCCAAAAAAAGTTTCATTTCAGTTTTCAAAGTTAATAAATATTAAGATTATGTGATTAACTTGATACATATATTTATTATGAATTACTATTGTACTACTAAACTATTATTACTCTTTAGACTAAAATGTTGGCAGGATTGTCAAATTAAAAAACAGTCTGGCAGGACTGTCAAAAGTGATTTAAAAAAAAAAAAAACAAAACAAAAAAATACGTTAAAAGTGATTTTTTGTTTTCAAATTCAAAATGTGAAAATTAATTAGCTACAATTAAATAACATCAGTTGTACATTTTGTGTAATATTTCATTTAATAAATGCAAGATGTTTTAGAAATGAGCCAGCCAAAGGAATTTGCAAATGTCGTGGCCATAAATAACGAAAAAATGACCGGAAGCGGGGCACGGGCCGTTGTTGGGGGTGGTGACTGGGACTAACAATGACCTTCACAAGACAACAACAGCAAATACATACATAGCCCCAACCGCAGCCGTAGCCGCCGGCGCAGCCGTTTATATTTGTTATTTATTTTATTTAGTTTAACGTGAAGAGTGAAGACTTTATGGACACATGAATGAAAACAACATTTTTGACTTGTTTTTTTTTTTTTTTTGTTGTCTTTGGTAAATTATAATTTCTTTTGCCTTGCCGTCAAAGTCAATGACGAAATTGGTCTCTTTGATCAATAACCCAAAAACGAAATGAAAAGATTTCTTCAATCAATGCGCGAAATTCATTCATATAAATAAATCGAAATAAAATCCTGAGTGAGGTGATGAATGAAATGTTTGCCAAAAGCAAAGTCTCTGTCTTTATCTCCCTCTCTGTCTCTCCCTCTCTTCCTTTTAACTACAAAAGTATCTTCTTCCCCCGCTTGATTTCTTTCAAAGAGTTGACAATGAATCAAACCAATCCACAGAAAAAACCCAACCGAACTGAACCCAACTAACAAGTAAAATTGGTGAAAGTCTGGGAAACATACATAAAATGTCTATTGAAATTATACACATTTCTTAACAATAATGGGAAAAATCATACATCCCCCACCCCCACCCACACCAAAAACCCCTCTCTACCGATCGCAACACGTGAGTGATAATTCAAAAGAAAAATTTCAAAAACACAAACAGAAACTGGAAATTAGTTAACAATTTGTTTCAATTTCTTCGACTGGGTTAGGATATACACATACATACATACATATATATCTGTGAGGATATAGTATATAATATAATCTTCATGATAATAATGATATATTTGTGGTATGAAATTCTTTCTTTTTTGAACTGCAGCTGTTTGTTGGCGCCGAAGTTGTCACTGTCACTGTCGCAAATTGTCGTCGTCTGCGCATTTTGTCGATCTCTACTATATACCTATATATGCATATACATATGTATGTTTGTGTTCAGATATATACATATATGTACTTTTATGTATGTACATACTTATAGCCATTTGGCTATTTCAACTCGAACGATGGTCATTGCCAAGAATTTTTCCGTGTTTTGATCTACTTGAGTTTTTGTGCGAAATTTTCTATCTATTCGTTTTTTTTTTTCCTATTTTTTTTTTTATTTTTATTTGTCTTTTGTCGTTTTGATTTTTATATTATTTTTGGCAATTCATGTGGCGACAAATTAAAACAAAAGCAACATAACATTTCTTATATATACATAGAAGATGGTTTTATTTTATTCTATTTCATTTTTTTTTGTTTGTTTGAAAACTTGATGTCATTTCAATTTAATGAATTTTAATCAGATATTTCAGTATGTTTCGCTGGTTTTTGTCGCACGAGTTAAAAAATGAGGAAAAAGCTTATATTTTCTTTTTGAAATTTATAAATATTGTTTTGTTTTAATGTTTTTTTTCTCTCTCTCTTAACATTCCACATGAAATTCCGTTTTCATGGGCAAATTATTTTGGGATCTTTGGACAGATTATTGTGTGATATCATGTTTGATAATCATTTTATTGAGATTTGTTTAAGGATACTTACCACCACAAAGCGCAGGGCTCCTAACTCATGGGATACATCTGTCATATTGTTGTGGCTGTTGCTGGTCGCTTGATCTTTTGAATTTTGCAGTTTGAGTTATTTTTACCGTTGATCGAAACTGAGAGACTGTGAAATTCGCTACCTTTCGATTCTTTTGGCTTGATTTTGGGTTTTTTTGTGTTGCCTGCAAAAATACACATAATTTTTTTGGGGGATTTTTGAAACAATTTGTTTTTAACATGAAATTCAATTAGCTTAAAATTTAATTGTCAATTGTCGGTAATTTGAATTATATATGTATTTCTGTGTGTATCAATTCTATATACTGTTAAAACTCAGAAGATAATGTCAATTAAAGCATAATTTATTAAATACTTAATGTGGATCTGGATATAAGCATTTAGTTAGAGCAAAATCAACAGGTTGTTTCCATTATATAGGGACTTTTATTTGGTCTGTAGAATTTCAGTCAATGTGTTTAATCATGCTTGTGTGTGTGTGTGTATGTGTGTGTGTGTGTGTGTGTGGGAAATTTGGCTTACAACACGTTCTGTTAAACACAAATTAGTGACTAAAGCAAATCAAGAAAAGTATTAGAAAGATGGAGAAAATGTGAGTCAAGCAACCGTTAGACCTGAACTTTGCGCATGCGCGACCCCAAAGCGACCTAAAAAAAAAACAAAATAAACAAAAAAAAAAAAAAAAAAATGCCAACCGGAATTTGCTACAATTTTGTTTCTACCTTTATATGTATGTACATACATACATATACAAAGTAACGGTTGATCAAAATGGCGTCTCGAATTTGGCACTCACTTCTTTGCTGTAGTGGTTATCCTTGCGGCTATTAACCGTTATGTGCAGCTAAGGCTGGAATTAATTTGCTTTTGTTTCTGGAGATGTTTGTTTTTATGTTTTGTTGTTGTTTTGCAGATTTTCCACTCACTTTTTGGAGCACTTTTTGTTTGGGTGGCTTAGGCTATTTATAAATGTTTTTATTCTTCTATTTTCTTCTTCTATTTTTTTTACAGAATCTCTTTCACAACATTTCCTCTTAATGTTTTTATTTGTTGTTGTTGTTGTTGTTGATTACAATGCACAAACAAATCAAACAAAAAAAAAAACAAGAAATTTCTTTAGTCCCGTTTTCTTTTCGATTTTCTTCTCTTGCGTTTTACTTGGTAGCAGTGACCAGAGTAGAGTGAGCGCCGAAAGCGAACGAGCTTTCTTTTTATAGGTAACGTCGGCAACACTGGCATCTATACAGCTACATATACAAATGTCTAAATGTATACATGTGTGTGTGTGTGTGTGTGTGTGTGTTGTATAGTCGGGGGGCTTGGGCATGGGCAGCTGGTGGCTTTTCTTCGTCTTCTTTTGGGATTTTCAGCTGTCGTTGCTCTCTTTTGCATTTTTCTGTTTTTGTTTTTTTAATTTTTTAAATTTAGATAAAAACGTTTCCCCCACTAAACAATAGCAAAAAAAAAACGCTGCCTCTTTCCCTCTTTCTCTCTAACAAAAACAAAACTAAGACGAGCATTTAAAAAAAAATTAATCTAAACCTTATGAACCCTTTCGAAAGAGTGTAAATCTTTGGATCTACTTGATTTTTCCAGGGACAAACTGATTTAAGATTTAATATTGAACTTAAACTTAGCTTATACTGCATCTGCATAGCGACATAACCTCAACTTTGTCTGAACTCAACATAAATTAAACCCCCCTGAAGAATATGTTGAATTATGGTTTCTTAAATTCATTTATAATCACATTGAAGACATTGAAACACCTGCATTTTTAATTGATTTTCATGCTCTATGGAAATTCAAACGAAACTCGAGTTAAAGTTAGTGTTAGGTCTGTATTGGAGGTTTCGGGTTAATGCGCATCGCTAAGCTTGGGGCCAGGTAAAACCACAGAATAAAGAACCATTATCAGGCAAGAAAGATTACAGAGAGAGAGAGGGAAAGAGAAAGAAAGTCAAATGCAAATGGCAATTCCGACACACATACATACGTATGTAAGAATCTGTGTTTGTGTGTGGTTGAGTATGGGGGTGGGGAAAAACCGGAAGTAGTCATGTCTTTGTAGCCACTTAACAACAGTCAAATCTAGTGCATTATTTAGAACTTTAAATAGAATTGTCATCTAATGGGTAAGTGATCAATGGTCGGGGATTCTTTGGTTCTCTATTCGTTTTCTTGCAGACATCCCATGAGAAGAGTCTTTAGTAAAATGCAATATGATGCCAAACGTAATGCAAATGTTGGATGCCATTCAAAAATACCAATCTAGCAACCTTTTATCTCCTATCTTCGTCCATAGTCCACTATCCACCCATGTCTTTGGATTGCTCTTGAGTCTTGAATCTCAAGCTGTGCGTTAAGCGGCAAACAGCTGCCTTGGCTTGTCAATTAAGGAAGAAAGGAATTGGTGGGTTGGGATGGGATGAGGATTGTTACCCCGTAAGTATCCACAATACATACATATGTCCCCCATTTGTATTCTATGTGTTTATTACGCTAATTAAACAAATTTGCCTGCATATTGTAATATGTTTGCAACAAATGCAAATCATTTTTAATAATCTTACCTAAATTAAGGGTATATTAGACACAGGCGATGGCAGAGACTTTAAATTCAATTGCTGGGTATATCACGATGCCCCCCCGCACAATTAATTCCCATTGGTCGACCATTTGAATCAGTGTGAACTCCCGCATTCCTACTTATTGTGTGCTGTTGCATGTTTGGCTGACAGCCACAAGTGCATGGCGAATGGCAGGCCACAGTGGTGCAGTGGTGGGGTGGTATTGGTGGTGGTGGTGGCTAGTAGCTAACTGCATACATACATCTTTGGCGACGACCGTTGGGCAATTATATGGGATGCCAATGATGATGGCTCATGTTTGGCATGGGGTGGGGGCATAAATAAAATCAACTCATGAATGAAAACGCGTTCGCCTGAGCGAATTTCCTGTTGCACACAAAAACTCTGCAAATTGTTTAACATAAATTATTTGATAGATTTGCTGGCAAGCAGCGGACGGTGGCACGTTTATTCTTGTTGAAAGACTCGGAGGAGGAGTATACAAAACAATTTGTTCATCACATAGACTATGTATCAATTTAAAACTAAAGAAAAGATGATGATGATGATGATGATGATTGTCAAATCATTTTTATACATACATTTTGATTTGAGAAAACGTCAAAATGACAGATTAGCAAATGTGGTGGGAGGTGGAGGGGGGAGGTCAACGTTTGTATGTGTGGTATGACTCATTGTCCGACTAATAGGACTGTCCCTCTTAGCTTTTCCTCTTACAATTAGTGTCGTTTTCCTTATTAACCAAAATTGTTTTCTGTTTTACTACGTTTTATTTTGGAAATGCATGGCAATTTTATGGATATTGCCTAATTTAGTCATAAATTGCCATTCTATACGTTATTCCCACTTTGCTGTGCATTATAGAAATTGCGCATACGCAACGTTGGCTTATTCATACATTTTGATTAATACCCTAACAAAAACTGGTGTGTACTGATTTGTTAATGATTTTTGTTTTGAAAAGAAGACTGAAATAGCTTTATCTTCAGTTTGTTTTTTGTGAATCGAAATTAAACGGATCTGATACTCTCACTAACTAATCAAAGCCTTTAGTCTTTAGTTAAAGAACTGTAAGGGTATTGGTTGGCCATTTTGGTTGGTTTTTAATGGTTGGGAATATATAGAAATATGTATATATGGCGCAAAATAATATTTTGTGTGTTTTTCTTTCGTTTTTGTGATGTGATGTGCGCGGATGGCTCATCCCTAGATCTATATATAAATACGGGCACTTGGACCGCATTATATGGTACCTATTATACAAACAAGTATATATATATATATATATATTCCCCATATATACACACACATACCTCGCCTATATATCTACATATGTATATGTATTATATTATTGTATTATATGACAGATAGTACCTACTAGATGCCTGGCCTAGTGACGCAAAATGAACTTTTGCCAAAAATTGTTATTATTATAATTACTTTCTTTTCTTATTTCTCTTTTAAATCAATCTCAATCAATGAATTTTTTGGTATTTTCATTTCCCATAATTGGTTATTATTTTAGTGGTCATCATCCGATCGACAAAGGAAAATATGCCAAATGCCAATGAAATTCTCTCCGACAAAGAAAAATTAACCAGCTCTTGTAAGACATGTGTAAATATTTATATTCTACCCTGATCTGATCCGATTCGATCAGATCAAATCGTAGCCAATTTGTTTATTGGGGTCGGGCTGGTTTTTTTGCTGTTTTTATGACGTCGACAATCGACGCAAGAATTTTGGAATTTGGCATGCCTGAAGGACGCCAACATGTTGTATACGTAACGATCGAATTGAGTGGGCGAAATTTTGCTTTAATTTAGTTTTTGTTGTTGTTGTTGTTTTTCGGTCATGAATCAGTGTATTTTGTTTTGAATTTTTCTTTTTGTGTGTGGATGGACCATGGGGAATTTCTCAATATAGAAATTGTTTAATTTCTATGTGAATTCCTATTGTGTGTTTGTATATAATGAGAACTATGTGAATATTTGGCCATTTTCCATTCCCATTTTGATTGAAATTGCTTGGTACTTGGTTCCAAGTGAGTAGCTTTCAGTTAGTTTAATGAATTAGCACAATCATGCTTTATGAGCATTAACAACAAAAAGAGATAAGAACTGAACCATAATAATAATAATATCAATGCGGGGTTTTTCAATTTGTGTTGAGATTAAATAGACCAACATAAACCCATGCAATTTGATTAGAAGTTTTTAAAAAAAAAGTTACTCGATTTAACGTTTAACCATTCCATTTGGGGTCTTTCAATGGAGGGGTCAACAATACAAAAACTGATGGCTCTGACATCACAGAGAGAGATAGAATGAGAATGAGAGTGGGGGAGAGAGAAAGACCTGTACGCCACATGGCCAACACTTGATGTGCTATTTTTAGCAATCTCTGAATATCAGAATCTCAATATCGGAAATCTCATCAACAATGATGACGAAGGCATCAAGACGAGGCAACAAAAAAGATGACGATGTCTTGGCATTGGCCACGGAATCTTGGGCGGAATCTTGAACTTGACATGGACCAGCGATAAGACTGGCAAATATACACGGCTAAGGTCACTGATTAGTTGAGATCTCGCTCTCATCGTTTGAATATGGAATTAGTCGTTGATCAATCTTGAAATTGAATGGTGAATAATGCTCTCATTGGTAATAGCTGTTGCCTGTTGCATTGTTATCCTCACGATTGTCACTCTTAATTGTTGGGGGCCATTGTGTCGACGTTTGAGGGTCTATCAGTTGGCTGCTCGTCTGCCAGGACCTCGCTCTCTACCTCTATTGGGCAATGCAAATCTCTTTTTGGGTCTCACACCAGCTGAAGCCTGTCTCTTGATTGGTAAACTGGCTGAGGAACATGGTGATACCTTTAAACTCTGGCTAGGACCCTGGTTCAGTGTTATGCTTTTCGATCCGCTCGATGTGGAGCATGTCTTGTCCAGTACCCAATTGCTGGATAAGGCATTTGAGTATGATTTCCTGGGCCAGTGGTTAAATCAAGGCCTATTGGTTAGTGGCGGCAGGAAATGGCATCAGCGACGTAAGATCATAACGCCTGCTTTCCATTTTCGTATTCTGGAGCAATATGTGGAAATATTTGATAGACAGACACGTCAGTTTGTCAACAATTTGGACAAGGCAATGGGCAGAGAAGCTGCAAATAGTTGGAATGGCGTAGATCTTGGACGTTTCATTCATTTGTGTACTCTGGATGTTATCTGTGGTAAGTTAAGAATTTGATGATTCGTCGTCCACTTGACTAAAGTTCAACCATGGTATGTATAAATCTAAATTTACCCAGCTAATGATTAGATAGGCTTAAATCAAACAAACATTAGCAATGTTAGGGCAGTGGCAGCGGCGATTTCAATGGCAAGGCAGGACTTACTAAATTGATTAACTGAAAAAAACAAATAAAAGCAATTTATTCGGACGCACTGTGTGGTGTACATATGTTAGGCTGATTAGATTCTACAAGAACCGATTAGCTACCCAATCGTTTACAAATAAAATTATTCTTTCGATAATCGTTTAGTTTAGTATGAATTGGAGTTTCAGTTTCAGACGATCGTAGTTATGTTCTTAGTTGTGGGCCTAATTTTGGCCAGTGCCGTATTTGCTGGCCTACTAATCTACCAGTTGAAATACAAGCATATTATCGATGTGATCAGCTATATGCCGGGACCACCGACATTGCCTCTAGTGGGTCATGCCCATCATTTTATTGGGAAGGCACCGCATGAGATGATTGTTGTAATAACCGATTTTATGAAAACCTATTCGAAAGGACAGGCCATGAAGGTGTGGCTGGGACCAGAGCTAAATATCCTAATGGGCGATCCCAAGGATGTGGAAGTTGTTCTGGGCACATTGCGTTTCAATGACAAGGCCCACGAATATAAGGCACTGGAACCGTGGCTTAAGGAGGGCCTATTAGTTAGTCGTGGCCGTAAATGGCATAGACGTCGCAAGATTATCACACCAGCTTTCCATTTCAAGATATTGGATCAGTTTGTGGAAATCTTTGAGAAGGAGTCACGTGTCCTGATTAAACAACTTGAGAAAGAGCGTCAACGCAATGGCTCAGATGGTTTTAATCTATACGATTGGATTAATCTCTGCACCATGGACACGATTTGCGGTAGTTTTCCCAAATTGTAGTCAACTTTTAAGCAGAAAATCTTTGCATTCAGTTTTATTTAATAAGCTCTAATTTCTTATCTCTTTTTTAGAAACCGCCATGGGTGTTTCAATTCATGCCCAGACGAATGCCGATTCGGATTATGTTCGTGCCGTGAAAACCATTTCCATGGTCCTGCATAAACGCATGTTCAACATATTCTATCGCTTTGATTTAACCTATATGCTAACTCCGTTGGCTAGAGCCGAACGCCGTGCCTTGAATGTGCTGCATGAGTTCACCGAGAAGATTATTGTCCAGCGTCGCGAGGAGCTTCTACGTGGAACACCGAGTGAGACCGAAACCAGTAGTGCGGATGCCGATGTGGGTGCAAAGCGTAAGATGGCCTTTTTGGATATCCTGCTGCAGTCGACTGTTGATGAGAAACCTTTAACCAATCTGGATATACGCGAAGAAGTCGATACATTTATGTTTGAAGGCCATGATACCACATCCTCCGCCTTGATGTTCTTCTTTTACAATTTGGCCACACATCCGGAGAGTCAGCGAAAATGTTTTGAGGAGATTAAATCCGTGATTGGAACTGATGTGCAGACACCGGTCACTTATGAACTTCTCAATAAACTTCACTATATCGAATTGTGCATCAAGGAGACTCTACGCTTATATCCTTCGGTACCACTACTTGGACGTAGAGTAGTTGAGGAGTGCGAGATAAGTAAGATTTCAAAATTCTTCGGCCAAGTTTGTCAGTGATACTTACTCTCTCTTCTTGTTCGTATAGATGGTAAACTTATACCAGCCGGAACCAACATTGGAATTTCGCCACTTTTTATGGGACGACGTGAAGATCTTTTCGTTGAACCAAATAGTTTCAAGCCGGAAAGGTTTGATGTTGTAACCACTGCAGAGAAATTAAATCCATATGCATATATCCCATTCTCGGCGGGGCCACGTAATTGTATTGGACAGAAATTTGCCATGCTAGAGATCAAGGCAATCGTGGCTAATACACTGCGTCACTTTGAGATTGATTTTGTTGGCGATACCTCAGAGCCTCCCGTACTTATTGCTGAGCTTATTTTGCGCACCAGAGATCCGCTCATGTTCAAGTTGAAGGAGCGTGTCTACTAGCATTAGCTAAGGGACTCAAAAACTTAAGTTTCATCTTTGTGAGATGTTGTAAATAAACCTATGATGATTATATAACAGAAGAAATTGTTTAAATTTACTAAATTGCTCCATCCATAGGGAAGCAGAAAATGACCGCGAAATGCTTGTAGTTTTTCAAATTTTCAATTCTCTTCAGGTGTAGATATCGATATCGTGTTTAGCGTTGCCACATAGCCGATCGATTTTTGGTGGTGAAGTGTCATCACAAACGATTGTTGTTTTTCCCCAAACAGATGACGAAAAATTAATGCAAAAATATCCAGAGTTATTCCCGTCGTAAGTTCGAACCCATATAAGTATACATTTAGACAGATCAAAAGCAGTTCTATGGACGAATTTTCGAGACAGCATATGGATGACTGCTTTCTGCGGACTCCCAGCGATGTCCGTACCACGTGAGTACTCATGATTTCCTCGTTTTAGAGAAAGCAACCTCAAACTTTACATTCCCATCAGCAATGTGCCGGCTCCAGCCAAATCAGCAACGGACAATAAATCACGTAAAACGGAACTTCATGTCCTCCGACTGAACGAGGCATCCCAGCAAATGACCATGGACACATTGCGCTCTATCCACGGATCGGAATTTAAGCTGGAAGACATCAGTAAATATAAGGATCGGGGGAGAGGCGGCGGTGGCGTAAAGCATGCCTATTGGAATGATCGTGGAACTTTAATGGTTCAAAGTGTACAAGGTGTCAGCTCCAAGACAGGAACTGGTGGAGCCACGGACTCCGATAGTGATCGTTTGCGCCGATATGCCTTGTTGAAGCTAGAAAATTATGGTTTCAATACCGCCCACTGCCTGGAAGCATATGAACATTGCTCCCCATGATACTGAGGCAGCCTTATTGCTGCTCTATAGACGTTATATGCGTGTCCCCGAACAAGATGAAGTGGCCCTGGAGGCACCTAGCGAGCCAGAACTACTCCAAATGCGCGAAGATGAGAAGGAAGCTCTGGAATCCATCTACGATAAAGCCTATGAAGAACGAGAGCGAAATAGCGTATGGAATCTTAAGTTTAAAATCGATCATCTGCTCTCACACAGTCCCTCCGAGGTGCGAAAGGCTAGGGAGGCGGCAGCTGCGGCGGCTGCAGCAGCTCAGGCCTTAGCCCTGGAGAAAAAAAAGAAGGCACCACCACGATGTCGCAACTTCGATAGAGATGGAACATGTAAATTTGGCAGTAAGTGCCGATATGCCCATGTGCCGCCTGTTCAACCCGACACGCCTAAGAAGGCAACCACTGGTGATAGTCTAGATGAGAATGACAATGAGCTGTGGTTCCATGTGGAGGTGCGATTTCCACCCGGCAGCCGTTATCCCTATGAGGCCCCATTTATATACCTGAAAACCACTTGTCATGATATCCCACATGAGCTGAGACTACGTTATGCCCGCCATCTTTACAAGGAGGCTAGAGAGATTTGCCGAGATGGCATCCCATGTGTGTTCAGTATCTGTGATCTCCTGCAAAACAATGAAGAGTTGGCTGGTAGTTTGGATACCACACGATTCCCTTCGCCCAAGCGTTCTTTGTTCTATGATGAGCCCGAAGGTGGTCAGGATAATGACGATGCCAATAAAGACGGCCTTCAAAAGGCAAAACCTACACATTATGCGCGCGGTCAAACGGCGCGCAACGTTGATGGCTCCGGATCAAGAAATGCAGAGGCTTTGAAACGTGAAAATCGCCGGCTCCTGCAACAGTTCACTGAGCGACGACGAGATGAGCGTTACCAGAAAGTAATTGATGGACGTAAACAGCTTCCCGCCTTTGCCGAAATGGAGAGAATTCTAGCTCTGATTGAACGGTCACCGGTGGTGGTGATATCAGGTGAAACGGGTTGCGGCAAAAGTACCCAGGTGCCACAGTTTATTCTGGACAATTGGTTCTTTCAATCCCTCCAACGTTCCGATGACAAAAACAAAGATATGCCTCATGTCGAGATCATTTGCACGCAGCCTCGTCGACTTTCAGCCATTGGTGTGGCTGAACGAGTGGCCTCTGAGCGTCTGGATCGGATAGGACAACTGGTTGGCTATCAGATACGACTCGAGAACAAGGTATCGTCCAGCACCCGCTTGAGTTTCTGTACAACAGGAATCTTGTTGCGTCGCCTGGCCTCTGATCCATTGCTGGGCACTGTGACCCATGTCATTGTGGATGAGGTCCATGAACGATCCGAAGAATCTGATTTCTTGTTGCTGATACTCAAGCATATACTAAGAGAACGCAAGGATCTAAAGGTGATCCTTATGTCGGCTACCCTAAATGCTTCTCTTTTCTCTGACTATTTCGGTGGTGCACCAGTTTTGGACATACCCGGACGAACGTTTCCTGTCCAGCAACTATTTCTCGAAGATATACTCGAGGTCAGTAATTTTGTTATGGAAACCGATACGAAATTCTGCCGCAAGTTGAAAAAATCGGAGCAGGAAGATTTAATGCGTGAACTGGAATATGCAGATGTCCAGGCCACAGGTCAGCCTCCCAGCAAAAAAATCAAAGACGAGAAACTAACCCTCGCTGAAACCTATAATCGATATGCCGGTAAAGGAATTCAATCTAATTTAATCTCCTTCACTTAATGATCAATCTTTTGTCATTACATTAGATTTTAGCAAAACAACCTGCAAAAGCATTTACCTTATGGAACCCATGATGATCAATCCAGAACTGATTGAATCGGTCTTGACCTACATTGTGGAGGGTTCACACGAGTGGCCACGTGAGGGTACAATACTTATATTCCTTCCAGGCTTCCAAGAGATACAAACTGTACACGATTCACTCTTGGATCATTCGCTCTTCTCACCAAGGGCTGGAAAATTTATTTTAGTACCCTTGCATTCATCGCTGTCTGGTGATGATCAGGCGTTGGTCTTTAAGCGGGCTCCTCCGGGAAAGCGTAAAATTGTGCTTAGCACGAATATAGCTGAAACCTCGGTGACAATTGACGATTGTGTCTTTGTTATCGACTGCGGCCTGATGAAGGAGAAATGCTTCGATTCCAATCGGAATATGGAATCCCTTGATCTTGTCTGGGTGTCGCGGGCAAATGCTAAACAGCGAAAAGGTCGAGCTGGTCGTGTTATGCCCGGCATTTGTATTCATCTGTATACGAGTCATCGGTTTCATCAGCATTTCTTGGGCCAACCAGTGCCGGAGATTCAGCGTGTTCCGCTCGAGCAGATTGTGCTCCGAATCAAAACTCTCCAAATGTTTGCCAGACTAAACACCCTGTCCGTTCTGCTAGAGACCTTAGAGGCCCCCACCGAAGACAGTGTTATGGGTGCCTTGAGTCGTCTGCGCAATGTTGGCGCTCTTGACGCTGAAGATCAGTTGACGCCTTTGGGTCATCATCTGGCTGCCTTACCTGTCGATGTGCGTATTGGCAAACTGATGCTATATGGTGCCATCTTCCAGTGCCTTGACAGTGTTCTGACAATTGCCGCCTGCTTGAGCAATAAATCACCATTTGTGAGTCCGCTCAATAAGCGGACAGAGGCAGACAAAGCCAAGCGTTTGTTCGCCTTGGGCAACAGTGATCATCTAACCGTATTGCAGGCCTATCGGGTACGACAATATCAACACTTTACAGACATATTCAAATATTGATTATCTTTCTTGATATATCATTAGAAATGGCTTGATGTTGCCAAACGTGGCAATTATGCAGCCAGCAGAAATTATGCCAATGAACATTTCCTCTCGCTCAACACACTGGAGACAATAGCCGATCTCAAATATCAGTATCTAGAGCTATTGGTTTCTATTGGATTTGTGCCCATCAATGTGCCACGTAGACGCAAAAATGACAATGATAATATACTCCAACTGACAGGTAAGTTATCCCTTGAATAGAAAACAAAAACATTTAATTACATTTTTATACTCTTTCACTTGGAATTTTTCTTAGGAGTTGAACAGAATCATAATGGTGACAATAATCGTTTGCTTACCTCTCTCCTCTGTGCGGCACTCTATCCGAATATTGTGAAAATTATGACTCCGGAACGTGTCTATATACAAACTGCTGGCGGTGCTGTTCCCCGCGAACCCAGTCATTTGGATTTGCGTTTCAAGACACATGGAGATGGTTATGTGAAAATCCATCCATCGTCAGTCAACTCACAGGTGTCTGTATTCCACTCGCCATTTTTGGTTTATCAGGAGAAAGTGCGTACGACTTCCATATATATACGGGATTGCTCAATGCTGCCACTTGTAGCCCTTGTCCTATTCGCTGGCAGCGATTTTAAGGTGGAACTCCACGATGGCGATTTTCTATTTCTCCTTGAGGGCGGTTGGATTATACTGAAGGCCCATGATTATGAGACGGCCGAAATGGTGCAGTGTCTGCGTAGGGAACTCATTAAATTGCTAGAGGAAAAAATCAGGGATCCATGCCTCAATTTGATGCATCATAAAAATGGCTGCCGCATTATAAACAACATTGTTCAATTGATTAGCAACAATTGATGACCAAATTTTTAGCCTTTTGTATACAAATTGATTGTGTTTATTTTTTATTATAGATATTCTAGCCGATTTACAAGAATTGTATATAGCCAATTGAGAATTGTATATAGCCAATTGATTAATTTCAAAAGCAATATTTCAAATAACTAAATTAACAGCAATAATAATAATAATAATAATGGTTGTAAAAGAAACTTTAAAAATCGTACAATTGATCTTATTACAACTTAATTTACCTTATTTGCCTACTAATTACTCATCGAAGATATCACCTTGAGATTTACCTACGACATAACTATGTATATATCTATTTTCATGTCATTCATCAATTTGTGATGTTCGGTCTACATTAGTTTGCCAACTTTTGGGCGCCTCGTTATCATCACTCAAACTCAAATATCGATCAAATTGACAAGTATTTGCTCTCGCAACGTTCATAAGTCATAATGATCGGGGTGTGCCACCACCTAGAAGTCCCCTGGCGACGACGACGACGACGACGACTATTTTCTTGGTGGAATTTGTATACTGATTGCGGGAAAATACATTTGCCCATCAATTACAATTGCAATTCATTTGAATTTATTTAAATACACTTGGATTTGGTTTGCTTAAGTTTTTATTCAAAACGGCGGCAGCATAGCTCTCTTGCCTCCCACACTTGTCTTGTCTCTTGGATCGTCGATATTATCGATATATCAAAAAGTTAGTTCTACTTTGATAGTAATTAATTATACTTATCAAATGATAAGGTGGCAGGTCTATATGAACTTAATGCTGCCATGAATCAGATCCGAATGTGAATTTAAATACAAAATGTTTGAATTTTATTTAGAACCTTGAGCAGTCATACTCAATCTATATCTTCCATACCTATATATGTACATACAATATATCGTTGCTCTCTCTTTCCCTCTCTGTGGTAATTTTGATTTTGTTTTCTTTCGTTTTTTTTTTTGAACAAAGTTAACACATTTTTCTTCGGTTTATAGCATTCCCCACTGAAGGCTTCACTTCTTAAATACAATAGTGGAATAATTTTAACACCTTGTTTCCAATTGGATTAGCTCACCTGGGCCACGTTACAGACACTACAGAGTTCACCACCAAAAATAAAAAGGGGATTGATGTTGATTCATATTCAATTGCTAACGTCTAATAGTGCAATCTTATCGTGACTTATTTTATGATCACTTATGTTATACTTAATGTTCCTACAATATTTATTTCGAGAATCAATGAAAATATTAAATTTTAAATTGCTGTTCTTCGTAGTTATCAGAAAAAGAGTTCTATATAAATATTAGATGACGTGTAATTTCCGATTTCGTAATGCTTTTTGCGGTTTTTTGTCTTTAAGCTTTCTCATTTACAAGTGAGAAAGTGTTATTTATACAAAAATATATGGGATTTCTAAGATATTCATTTTTGAAACACTTATAGGCTGAAACAATGATTTCTTCAGACAAAACAAACGAACAAACTGCTAATTATGGTTATTATAAGTAAATTATTTATTTGTAACTTTTCTAGATTAGGATTATTCAAATCGACGCCACTGAACGATCTGATTGCTGTGAGCTGTCGACGTCGACGTCGCAGTTAACTGAATTGATGCTGCAAAGCAGCGCAGCGTGTTGAGTGCTTCTTATTATCAATATATGTATGAATATTATTGTTGTTGCTGTTTTTGTAAACACCTTTACCCACACATGGGCATGGTAAAGATCACATTAAAAGGATAACTATTTTAAGAACTCAACTTTTCTTATAGGTGGAGCAAATGCCTAAGATTTTTGAAGGGCAGCAGTCAGCAGTCAATAATTGAAATTTTAAAACTATAACCTGACATTTAAGATATGGAATATTGGATTTCTACATAAACTATTCCACAGTTCTGTTCCCCCCTGTAGACATCGTTCCTCTCCATTCAATTGATTTAAGAGTATTATATTTACTGGGATTAATCCCTCAAAATTTGCCTAAAGTCTACGCCTATGCATAATGATGACCAAAGCCAAAGCTATCTCAATCTCTGCTCTCGTTTTAAACAAGCTTTCTTCCAGCAATAAAAAAGAAGCACAAAAAAAAAAACACAAAATTAGAGGCGGAGCAAACAACCGAATTGATAATTCAAAACAAACTGTCAAGTGTCATCGGTTGTTATTGCTCTCTCACACCCCCGAACGACACGACCCGCCCCGACCCACCTGTTTTCAATCAATGTTACCATGTACCGTTAGACTAAGTACAGTGTGTGATGTCCGACCTCGAAATAAATACCCTACCTATGCGACGGGCCTCTTGTTATTGACATTGACATTGAAATGGCGCCGCGCATGCGCAGGATCAAAGCTAATTGAGCCTAGCGGGGAAAGATTATTGCCAGCTTAGCTGGGCGATCGTTTACAGGGGTGGGGGTGTTGGTGCTATGGGATTGTATGGGTGACTGCCGTTTTTTCGTTTAAAGTTTTGCGCTCTATTAGCGCCTATGTCGTAAAGCACTAAATCCGTAGACAAAGCATTTGCGCTCGGATAGCTGTTGTTGTTGGTATAGCACATTTAGGTGTTTCTGTCTATGTGTGTGTTTTTGGTGGTGCGGCAGGGGGTGGCTCTGGGTGTGTGTGTGTGCCTACGGATGTGGGGTTAACAGGCGAGGTAAGATAGAGACGCAAAACAAGCGGGCAGCACATGGTTTGCCCCCCGGTGACAAATTTTGCGTGTACTGCGAGAAACAAAAAAAAAAATAAACACAAAAATAATAAAAAGTAAACCTGCAAAAAGCCAAAATCAATGCGCACAGTGGTCTAATGTGACAAACGATTGGGATCATCACTTATAATGACCCGTAATTAAGTAAGTAATTATTAAGATCTTAAGAAAACCTTCAGTCTGCAAGAAATTATTGTTAATTTTGGCAATATCGAAAACATTATTTTCTATTCGAAGAAATAAGGTAACAAGTTAAGAAAGCAGCAACCGTTACTAAATTAAGATCAATTCGTTCTACTTTGCCTAGTTTGTTTCACTGTAAGAACGCATTCAATTGGTAGCAACGTACTACTCGAATATCTCTGTTAGCCTACGAGAGAAAGAGAGCGAGAGAGACGGGGGATTGGGGGTGATATTTTTTTGTGAGGGTGGTGAGGTGAGGGCCTGATTTGAAAAGTGCTCGCAATACTTGGCGTAGTTGTCTTTTGTCGATCGACACTGCGTTTAGTTAATGTTAATGTTAGTTAGTAGCCAGGCCAGGCCAAAACCGTTGAAATAGTTGAAATTGTGGACTCGGGATGGTGTCTGGTGCGGAATCGCGTTAGTGGACGATCAGTAGGTGGCGGTGGTGGGCGGGTTTGTTTTACTAGGTGGATAGGATGGGGCGTTGTTTGACACGATCCCACTCACTCAAACTGAGTTGTTGCCATCGTCGTTGAGGAAATTGAAATTGAAATCACTGTCGGCGGATTCACAATTTTTGCGCGCACACTCACAGCGACGTTGTCGTTGGCGTTGGCGTAGGCATCGGCATCGGCGTCAGCGTCTGCGTCAAAGTCGATGTTGACGGTGCCTTCTTTGAGTGATTTCGGGCTGTCGTCGTGAAGCTCATAGTGAGTGAGCTCGGGATTAGAGATCACTCACACCCACATACATACGCACTTTTCGCACACCATAAACGCCCCCCCTCCAACACACTCACAGAAGAATTACGAACGGCAGTTAAAGGAGGTGGGAAAAGTCGCTTGATGTCAGTCAGCCAGAGTCAGTCGGAGTTGTGTGCGGTTCTAGTTTACCGTTACCGGCTATTGAGGCGCTTCCTTGTCGCTTTTCAAAAATCAAAAGAGAACACTACATATTCCGGTTCCGGAATAAAAAAAAGAAAACGGAAAAGGTTATAATTCTAGAGCAGCAGCGCTGCAACTGCGAACCGCGAGGCAGAGACTCTAGCAGCGGCAGAGAATCCACAGAAACGTGGACGTGAGCTTAGAGCAATTTTATTTAAAAATCACCGTCAATACAAAAAAAGTGTCAATTCGTGGCCTGCAGCGTTTCAATACCGTGGGCGCCGTGTAACATAACGGTAACGGCAGCGGCAGTGTCTATAACGGTTCACAAATCAAACGCGATCATCGACTTGATGCTCTATTGTGCAAACGTAACGGTAAAACGGACAAACTCTTACTAAAAGAAAGTTGTTTTCGTTTTCTCCTGTTACTCTTGACTTTTGTTTTTGTTTGTTATTATTGGTTGTTGTTTTTTTTTTTTTTTGTTTTTGTGGCTTGTGAATGTGAGTATCAACGGGGATGCGAAAAACCATAAAAAAGCGTAAAGTTGTTTTGCCCTACGATCGTTGATAAAAAGTGCCAGGATCATATAAAAATGCAATTTTGAATTTTGAATTAAACAAGCCAAGAAAAAGAAAAACGTCTGTCTGTGATTCGTCCGACGGTTTATCTGTCTGTCTGTCTGTCTGTCAGACAAAACTTAACTTTCCAAAAACAGATTTGAAATGCAATATCAGAGGAAATCGTTGTTTCTGAAGACAAGTGAATTAACCATAACGAATGTGGGGTGATGATATGGATAAGGATTTTCAACTCTCTGTTTCTCTCTCTCTCCGTCTTTCATCAATTTTGATCAAGTGTGACGATGTGCCAGATTTATATGTAGGTAGAGGGTAAACAACATTATCACAATGTTTCTTTTTGTTGGTCACTCGATTTCAGTTGTCTGTCCGTCTTCTTATCACAATGGGGCATATAACAAGAGTAAATTGCAATCACCGATTATTTAATACCAATACTGATTACCTATGTATCTTCATACATACATATGTACATACTATGTACCTTATGTACACTTTAATTTCATTAAGGAAGCGATTACATGAATTTATTTTAAAGACAATCACTCCAATCAATCTCATTAATCTCAGTGATCTGTTCTACTTTGGTGACTGACTGTCTGCCATATACATACGAGAAGAATTATGGCTGGCGGCTTCTGGTGTTTTGTTTTTGTGTACATTCGTGAATGAATTGCATTTAGTTAATATTGTTAATTAATAAAAAACAAGAAAACAAACTCTTTTAAATGCCGCACAGTGTTTGCATAACTGCTGGGGGTATCTCTCTACACTTGAAGAAACTCTTCTCATACATGTTACTTACGATTCCAAGGATTTAGGATCCTTGCGCATATAAACAATGTGTTGAACGATCATTAAAGAATCTTCCTCCTCCGCCCCCACTCCACATCATATTGTCAATAACTATTATTTAATTAATTGTCACTGTAATGGGGGGCCTACGTGTGGAATAGCCTTATCAGTTGATGAAGACTTGACAGAATACAAAACATTGATAGATTGTCAATTCAATTAATCATTCAGGCTGCTAGAGGAGTGTCAAATGGTTGTGGTTGTAAAACAATGTCATCATTAGCACTTATTAGTAGATCTAACTCATCGCAAAGCAAAGAGTCGCTATCGACTATTGTCGATCCACAAAAGGATCTGCAACAATCGATAGTTTCCAGCTTAGAGAGATAGAGAATGAGAGACAGAGAGAGAGTTAGAGCAAGAGAGCTGCGTCACTATGCCGACATTGCCCCGTTTATGATTATTTACTAAACGTGTTCATTTTGCTGTTGCTGCTATTTTTTACTTATTTTTTTTTTTTATTTTATTATTGATTATACGACTATTTAGCGTTGCTTGTATGTAAATATTTTTTTATTTATTAATTTTGTTCTACATAACTATACATACATGCACATACATACATATATAGTTGAGAAGCAGGAGAAAGCAACAAATTTTTGTTTTGATTCTGCACGTCAGTTAAACCTGTTGAGATCACCCTCCAAAGAAAACAACAAGAAAATCAGATCCTTCAGATCACTTTGCCCCACATTTATTGCTATCTCTCACACCCTTATCGATTGCTTAATAAAATTAGTAAACTTTTACAATCATATTAAATGTTCTGTTTTCCATAGACACCATAAAATGTTTTGATTTGACGTCAAATATTGATTCATTTAATTTACATGATAATTAAAACAAAAAAATTTCCAAAATTATCTCTTTTGGTTTTTTTGCGTGGGTGGCTACAAGAATTCTTATAAATTTTCGATAACAATTATTATAAAAAGGGCCACCAGTTCTTTGCCGTCTGGTAAATTTCCTATCAGATTATGTAGAATTCGCCAAAACTCGCCTTTCACCCTTCATTATCTTTCAAACGTTGCGCCCGTTTTTTTTTTGCAGAATTTTCCATTTTATAGATTTAGACAAGCCCAGAAAAATAAAGCAGAGAATAAAAAGTATTTGCAAAACGCAAATAGCGTCATCAAAAAATGTTTGTTTAAAATAAATAACAAAATGAAACACAATAAATTGAAAAGACTTCCATTGAACGGGGCAACGGCGTCATCGTCGTCTCCGCTGTCGCCGTCATCGCCGAGGAACGCACCCAATACCCATATACCCATATACCCAATAGGCCAATAGACCAATAGCCCAATGCCACTTTAGGCCGACTATTTCTGTGTATAGATAATTCAACTACTACAACAATTGATAATTATTAGTAATTTGAAATTATTTGTCTTTACTTCTCTCTTATCACTGGAGCTACTTGAGGCACATCAATAATTTGTCACGTAATGAGAGAAAAGCAGATACATTGCTTGAATAGAAATAGAACTTTGATGTTTTTTGGGATTCATCATTATAGGCAGAGCCTAAAGTCCATGTGCCAACACGTGACGGT
Organism: Drosophila equinoxialis; assembly: GCA_018150345.1. Taxonomy (NCBI): domain Eukaryota; kingdom Metazoa; phylum Arthropoda; class Insecta; order Diptera; family Drosophilidae; genus Drosophila; species Drosophila equinoxialis. Next base: position 586,898 of record JAECWI010000238.1, on the reverse strand, counting down.
GGTTCCCGATGGCGCGAACTACCTCAATGTGGTCTAATTAAAGCGTAACAAGCAATTATCTTTATGATATTTGTAAAGAAGAAGTCGCTGCAAAGTGTTGACTTATCGAAAATAGCTATGCTAAAAATTATTGAACTGACTAAGCCGTCTCGGCACGAAGAGAGGGAAACGGACTGGAGGGAGCTGATACCCTATTATTAAAGTATTGTCAAGAGTGTAAACTTTTTCCCCATAGTAGAAACAACTATTCAAATCTTTTACTAAAAGATCAACATTCCATTCAGTTCATTACATACTTCATCTCCTTGATTATTATACTTGGCTTAAAGCTAAGGACTAAAATAATTAGATACCAGAGGGCCGGGGTTAACTTCGACCGCGTCGAAGTTTGTATACCCTTGCAACTGTTTTGGTAATTCTTTCCTTACCCATAGATATCAAAGTGTAAAAATGTTTTATCCAAAAAGTCTAATGTTTGCGAAAAGAACGGCCTTCAATCTTAGCATAGGATATAACGAACTTTTTGACAAAAGTCACTTTTTTCGACCGATCGTTCCTATGGGAGGTCTATGATACAGTCACCCGATCTTGACCAAATTTGGCACATTTATAGCTACAATAAACTAACTTATATTAAATTTCACGACAATAGCTATAAAATTAATGAAGTTATTGAGAAAGTCACTGTTCGTGACTTTGACGTTTGTATGGGAGCTATATGATATATATGTCCGATCCGGCTGATTCCGAGATATACAACGCCTGCAGTATATACAAGCCTACGTGCAAAATTTCAGCTCTGTAGCTCTTACGGTCTCGGAGGAGTTCGCGTTGATCCAGACGGACGGACGGACGGACGGACATTGCTATTTGAACTCGTCTCGTCGTGCTGATCAAGAATATATATACTTTACATGGTCGGAGATGCTTCGTTCTATGCGTTGCACACTTCTGACCAAAATTAATATACCCTTTTTGTAAGGGTATAAATATTGGGAATTATTTCAAAGAAAGACATGAATTAGAATATTAGTTTTCAAGGTTTTAATAAGGAAATAAAATCTATTACTATCTATATCTATTGAACTTTTTAAGCTCTATGTCGAGAGTAGAACACCTAGTCCGAATCAATTATAAAATTCGTATGTATTATTAACTTTTTCTACATAATTTGTTAATGATTCCATCGATTTTCCTCAGATCTTCACATTTTCGTTTTTGGTTTATTTTAAATTTGAAACACTTGGAACTCAAACTGTCAAGAAATTGGTTAAGTTACAATTTAATCGTTAAGCACGATAAGCTGACCATAAAAGTAACGATCACTTTAGATAAGGATATGTTAAATGTGTTTGTTATAAGTTATATATTATAATTAGGAGGTTTTGGAATTCAGTTTTCTTTTTTGCCATTTCCATTTGCAATTTTCAGAGTTGTCAAACCTTTGCGATTTGCAATATTTGCTAATTGAACTCACCTAGACAGTAGACTTTGAAAGTGACATCGATACCAAACACTCACTTCGACCCCGATGCCTAACCCTAGGATTATTCCCCCAGACAGTTGCAGAGATAACACAATGAGAGGGAGAGACAGACAGAGATAGAGAACGAAGAGACGAAGGCGGAGACCGATCTGTTGCTAATCGTTGTCGGATCACTTTGCACTGGTTCTTACAAAACGACAACAACAATAACAACAACATCATAGAAATTAGCAATAATACGCCTTGGCGATATGATTAGAAATGTCAATAGGTGCCAGATCTAGCTAAATGACGTAGCTGACGTAGCTGCCGATTCCCCGTAGTCAATTCCCGGGTTTGTAGGTAACTCATTGTCTCCTCCTGTCCCATTTGACAGCAAAGAAGCGCGTGAATTTTTGTTATTTTGAAAAAAAAAAAAATCTAAACGTTAAAACAATCTCGAATCCTAGAGCCCCTATAAGTATATTAACCCTAGAGTTTGATCAGTTTGTTCATAAGATCGATTGATTTTAGGGTAGAGCAACGGCTATCTGACTTGTTTTTCTTTCTATTTTTTTTGTTGCTTTTGGGCTTTCTGTATTCCAGACAACTAGCAGGCACTTGAGCAATCGCAATCAAGCTTCGATTAGACCATAAATAATAAAAGTGTTTAGGTATCGAGGGGGAAAAAAAGACAACTACCAGCCAAACAACGATCGAGGGCAAAACAAACAATTCGGCTTACTCCAATGATCTCGTGTCGTGTTCGTCGTGTAATTATCATCATCATTTCGGGCATTATCCTTGCAGTGTGTCGAGGAGGAGCATGTCGCCAAATCGCTGGATATTACTGCTCATCTTTTATATATCCTATTTAATGTTCGGAGCCGCCATCTACTATCACATCGAACACGGCGAAGAGAAACAGGCACGCGCCGAAGAGCTCAAGGAACGCATCGCCATCAATGGTAAAAGATATTAATAATGTAAAATTAGCAAATACATACCCTCCCCCTCTCTCTCTCTCTCTCTCTCTCGCATGATAACTAATTCGATATAGATACAATTAACTAGCATAAAAAGAAAGAAATGAAAGAAAAAAAAAAACTCACATATGTGAAGCATGTGATTTTGATACGAAACTAAATAGTCGGCCACGAAATCGAAACTATATAGACAGAACTACAATGGCCCTAATCGTCACTTCTAAATTAAAACGCCCACTCCAAAAAAAAAAAGAAGAAAAAAAAACGACTTGCAAAAAAGAAAGAAAATAACAAAAAATGTGATGAATTTTGCTCGAGATCTTTAGTTATTTCTGTGATTTCTGATACCCGATTTCCTTTCCTTTATTTCATTATACCCTTGCAAAAAGGGTATATTAATTTTGGTCAGAAGTGTGCAACGCATAGAACGAAGCATCTCCGACCATGTAAAGTATACATATATATTCTTGATCAGCACGACGAGACGAGTTCAAATAGCCATGTCCGTCCGTCCGTCCGTCCGTCTGGATCAACGCAAACTCCTCCGAGACCGTAAGAGCTACAGAGCTGAAATTTTGCACGTAGGCTTGTATATACTGCAGGCGTTGTATATCTCGGACTCAGCCGGATCGGACCACTATATCATATAGCTCCCATACAAACGTCAAAGTCACTTCATTAATTTTCTAGCTATTGTCGTGAAATTTAATATAAGTTAGTTTGTTGTAGCTATAAACGACTGTGCCAAATTTGATCGAGATCGGGTGACTATATCATAGACCTCCCATAGGAACGATCGGTCGAAAACAGTGACTTTTGTCAAAAAGTTCGTTATATCCTATGCTAATTGTAAGATTGAAGGCCGTTCTTTCGCAAACATTAGACTTTTTGGATAAAACGTTTTTACACTTTGATGTCTATGGGTAAGGAGAAAATTACCAAAACAGTTGCAAGGGTATACAAACTTCGACGCGGTCGAAGTTAACCCCGGCCCTCTGGTTTTTTTTTTTTTTTTTTGCACACAAAACGTGCGTAAATGTTAAATCAAAAATTTGTGTGTGTGTACATCAAGTCCAGACTTTGAAGTGCGGGGGAGTTGGGGGGATTTTTTTTTTTTTTACCTCGAGTTCGAATATGCCTCCCTCTCGCTCTCAATTCCCATTGCAATAAATTTGAAACTGAATTTAAATAGCATATAAAATGTGTTAATTGTCTATATAAATAAACCTATAAAAAATGCTCTAATTAGCCATGATCAAGACGTGTGCAATGTGGTCGGTCGGTCGGTCGGACCGTCGGTCGATTACGATTACGATAGCAAAAAACCTGACTACGAAGTAATTTACAATATGTATCCCCATGAACTTAAAATGAACTATCAAGGGATCGATATAAAGATTTAACAATAGTCTGATATGCTGAGCCCTCTTATATGGGGGGGGACTTAGTTATAAATAATACCCCTAAAGCTTTTAAACACTGGCCACTGGACACAAATGGACTTTTCTTTTAAGTACCTAAAATTAAATAAATATCAATACAATATTTATAAATGACATTCAAGTGTCCATCGAAACGTGTGATATTCGACTTTTGATAGCTCACTCATAGTGTTTGGTATAGAAAAGTCGTAAATAGATCTAAAGTCTAAAGCATAAGGTCATTTAAAGCTTAAAATAATTGAATTAATTTATCATCAAGCAAAACTAGATTATTTTATGACCTCGACTTATGTGTGTTTTCTTCTTTTTTTGAGAGAGAGAGAGAGAGAGGATTTACAAGAATTTGTTGTTCAAAGATAATGATCGACTTCTATTAAACAAATTGCCGGCAATAAAGGCTCGATTATAAGTACCAAAGCATTCACTTGACTACTTTACGTACATACATATATGAGAGATATAGAGAAATTGCCCCGAACACACAACAATTGTGCCCCGTTGAGAGCAATGATGGCAATGATAATAATGATGATGAGGATGATGATCGTTCCTCCAGATAAGTGTGAATAGCTACCGCTCTCTCTGTCTCTTGCTCCCTCTGTCATTCCAGAGTCCCTAGTTTCAGTTAGTTAAATCAGTGAGTGCATTTATTGAATTATGCAATTCGTCAAAAGATTACAAACCTCTCAAAAATTGTTGTCGTTTGTACAAGGCTTAAGATTAGTTAGTTTATTGAATGATTGCAGTTGCAGTCGCTTCAACAGATGGCATTGTGCATGACCATAGTGTGTGTACCTTAGAATATGGAGTATAATGAACTCACTTGAATCGGAGTCGTGGCTCCTTAATCAGTTGTTAACACGGCAAATTACAAAGAAAGAAACAGGAGAAGATATGTATCTATATGCAGACACCTCGGGGCATTACGTTGGCGCTATCTTCACCAATATCGCATATTTTCTAAATCGTTGAAATTAATGAATTTCACCCTCTTTAATTATAAAGATTATCTGCTGTTCAGATCCTTGACTATAGCAATGTTAGCTTGGTTTCATTATTAATATTTCATTACTTTTCGTTGGTTTAGCGGTATTTTATTCTATATAATGTTAGAGTATTCAGAATATGTAGAGTATTCTGTTGAATATGAGTGAGACAATCATTTGATTGGTTAAATAAATAATCAGCACTAAGGGAGAGAGTGCTAATCTGATGACCCGCAATGTATTATCAATCTCAAAAAGTTAAAAAAGTTGTTTCTTAATTCGGAAATCAGTCTCTAAGACTAAGTCAAAGATTTGCTAAAGTTATGTTTTAAAGGATGTCCCCAGTGGACGCTTTTTAAAAAAGTCCACAGGATCAACTATTTCTGCTCTAGATAGAAAATTCTCTGAGATCTTAATGTTTTTTAGGTGGTCGGATAAAAGGATTTGGGTAGATCGACTTTTACATTGAAGTTCATCAATAAATTATTATAGTCTGATCTATCTATATCAGATCTATCTATCTGATCAGATCTATATCAAATAAGTAGGCCTCTGGTTTAATCAAGTTCATCAAAGATCTCTACGTTTATTTAGATGAACTCTCATTGAGCTTGACATGAAATATTTAGCCTGGATTAGGGAAATTGTTTAATCGTGACGTTTAATGAAATCGAAACGTATATACCTACATATGTATGTAAATGCATATAAATTGTATGAAAGCTTTGCTTTGTGGATCTGCGGACGTGAATTAATTTGTTTGATGAATATCGCACTATGTGGCCAGGTCACTCAACATCAACATCAACATCGACGGCGGACGAAGCGTCGAGTCAACGAGTTGACGAGTCGTCGCATTTCAATCAACCTGATCATGATCATGATCTTGATGATCATTACAACGTCAGAGATCAGATCAAATCACGAGTTATAGCGTAAAAAGTCGCACGATTCTCGTAACATCGGGGTAAACGGGGGCCAGGGCTATTCTCCCTCTCCCTCTCTCTCTGTCTTCCTTATTCTGGCCAAAAAAAATTTACGTATTCGGTTTGTGACATGGAAGGCGGAAGAAGGTTAAATGGCTTTGGGCAAATGCTTCCGGACTATATAAGTTCAAAGCAATTAAATTTGAATTGATTTTACGCTCGATTGGATTACACAAGTTTTCTTTTGTTTTTAGACCATTTCAAACAAATAAAATTCTTTCTTTTTTTTTTTTTGGTTTTTTGTTTTTAGAATATCTATTAGATGAGCTGGCTGATAAAAATGTTAGTACACAGAATGAGATACTGGAAAGGATTAGCGATTATTGTGGAAAGCCGGTTACGGATTATACCAATGATGAATATGAGATACCCTACACCTGGACCTTCTATCATGCTTTCTTCTTTGCCTTCACCGTGTGCTCCACTGTCGGCTATGGCAATATATCGCCAACAACATTTGCTGGTCGAATGATAATGATAGCCTATTCGGTAATTGGTATACCCGTTAATGGTATACTCTTTGCCGGCTTGGGAGAGTACTTTGGTCGCACGGTAAATTTTACTATTACTCCGATTCATAAGCTCAAAATTGTTGAAACGAAATTCTTCTTACAGTTTGAGGCCATTTATAGGCGTTATAAGAAATATAAAATGTCAACGGATATGCATTATGTGCCACCGCAATTGGGATTGATAACCACCGTGTTCATAGCTTTAATACCGGGCATAGCCTTGTTTCTATTGCTACCCTCATGGGTATTTACATATTTCGAGAATTGGCCATATTCGATATCATTGTACTACAGCTATGTGACGACCACAACAATTGGTTTTGGTGACTATGTGCCGACATTTGGTGCCAATCAGGTGAGCATCTCTTTAATCTTTTCTCATAGAGAAGGAGGACACGAATTAATCCGTTTTTCTTTGGAATTTTTAGCCCCGTGAATTTGGTGGCTGGTTTGTGGTCTATCAAATATTTGTCATTGTCTGGTTTATATTCTCTTTGGGTTATTTGGTCATGATTATGACATTTATTACACGGTAAGTTTAGTTAAACTTAATTTTAGAGCATGTCTATACATATATATTTGGGTTATATGTACATGTCCTGGTTCTTGCATGCAATATCATTCATTATCATTTCCATAGAGGACTTCAGAGCAAGAAACTTGCACATTTGGAGCAGCAGTTATCATCGAATCTGAAGGCCACACAAAATCGCATTTGGACGGGAGTTACCAAGGATGTTGGCTATCTGAGGCGTTTGCTAAATGAGCTATATATACTTAAGGTCAAGGTAAGTGTACAAGAATCCATTATTTGGACTTCAATAGAACTGCATCCCATAACTACGGAATGAATTACACAACTAACACTTAAAGTACTTTCAATATTTACCTTGAACTTGACACTTTTGGGAGCAATTAACTACATTTTATTAACCAATCAGTTGCATTTCAAGCTAAATTCATTTCAAGTGAATTTCCGTCGACAAATCTTTTACGTCAAACTGTTACAAATAACGTAATGACTTTTGAACGTTTATGCGTAACGTCTTGTAATGTCCGTAACCAAAAATTGTTGTTTCATTAAAAACTAATTGGGTTCTAAATTTAATACATTTACGATTTATTTATTTAATACAAATGACTAAACGGGATTCCAATTTGTCGTCCTTTGACGTTGACCTGATAAGTGTATATTTTTCTATGTTCTTTGACAGTTTTGTCGAAAGGGAAATAGAAAGAGCACGAAGATTAAGATTGAGATTACGGAGAAGACGATATGGCGTAAGTTAACTTTGAAAGCAATCGAGCAGACTGAAGACGTTAACCATGACTACAATTTCGGAACACAAATCACAATACACTAGTTATGCATCTAATATTTTTGTAATTGCTTTTTCCACTTTGATCACAGCCCGTTTATACCGATGTGGATGTGGCCTATACACTACCTCGCTCCGCCTCCTGTCCCGAACTTGATATGTATCGCATTGAGCCCGCTCCCATACCAATCCGCAAGCGAGCCTTCTCCGTGTGCGCCGATGTGGCTGCCCTTCAGGGCCAACATGCCGCCGGCGAATTGGTTCATGCCAACTCCGATACGGAGCTAAGCAAATTCGATCGCGAAAAGACTTTCGAGACGGCAGAGGCTTATCGTCAGACAACCGATTTGCTGGCCAAGGTGGTAACTGCTTTGGCCACTGTCAAACCACCGCCGCCAGAGGCTGACGATACAGCTCTATGTGGCGGCTATCATGGCTTCTCCGACTCTCAGATCTTGGCCAGCGAATGGTCGTTCTCGACAATGAATGAGTTTTCGTCGACGCAAGCTCCGCGGCGTCCCCGTGCCCGGGCTTCCTCAGACTTTAATATTGAGCCACCGCGTTGGGGAGATGGACAGCGTCCGTTGCGTGCACCCCACAACGAATGGACGTGGAGCGGTGACAATCAACAGATCCAGGAGGCCTTCAATAATCGCTACAAGGCCAAGGAAGAGCCCCATGTGGTCCAAATTGAGGCGAATGCAATTGCCTACGGTTCGGCTGGTGCAAGTGGAGGACGTGTCAAAAAGTTCTCAATGCCAGACGGCCTGCGTCGTCTGTTCCAACGGAAGCGTGCCTCACAAGATTTGGAGCGAAAGCTATCAGTGGTCTCTGTACCGGAGGGGGCATCTGCTTTGCCACCTCGTGCGCAGTCTCCTCTGGATTATTACAGCAATACGGTTACAGCGGCAGCTAGTCAATCGTATCTGCGCAATGGCCGCAATGGTATGACCAATCTGGGCTTCCAATTGGACGACGCCGAGTCCCAGGCCACCCTCAATTCGCAGGCAACCACTAATGGTGGCATCACTGGAGCCTATCAGCGCAAGCAGGTGTCCGGCAAACGACGACGCGAGTCCATTTACACCCAAAATCCGGCAATGAGTGCCAACCATCGACGTGGCAGTATGTATCCACCCACTGCGGCTGCCTTCAATCAGATGCAAATGCGTCGCGGCAGTCTCGCCACCAGCGGTTCTGGCTCAGCGGCCATGGCCGCAGTAGCCGCGCGTCGGGGCAGTCTGTTCCCGGCCATGGCGGCCACTTCTCAATCGACAGTGACTTCCAACTCGATGCCTCGGCGCTCGAGTATCTTTTCGGTGACCTCGGACAAGGATATGGATGTATTGGAGCAGACCACCATAGCGGATCTTATAAGAGCTCTGGAAGTGGTACATACCCATGCAGTGCTGGATGAACAGCAACAGCAGAGTAAGCAATCCGCGGCTATGGCCTCGAAGGGCGGCAAAAAGCAACGGAAAATGGGCAATGCCGGCCTAGATCCACCCCAGTTACCGCCCATCCTTTCGCTCTTTGCTGGCGATCAGACGCGTTCGCTGCAGGCAGCAGCCGCTAATCGCCTATACGCTCGTCGATCCACTATTGTAGGCACCATGTCTCCAGGTTCGAATACCATGCCAGAGCCACCACCCAGCTACACTGAGAGAGCCGTGAACCAGATGCCGATTATGGCCAGTTCACCTGCGCCAGGAGTAAATGCACTCGGACCCAGTAAGTTCCGTCGTCGGTTCAGTGTGCGTCCCACTGCATTGCAGATTCCTCCTGGTAAGGCTCCACCTCCTGGTGTCAACGCTGGCCAGATGGGTAGCCCAGAAATACCGTCCAGCTCCGGAACATCGCAGACGGCATTGCAGCGTCGCCTTTCGCTTCGACCTTCGCCATTGGCACGCGAATTGTCGCCCACTTCGCCACCAGCTGGTATGACTGCAGGCGGTGCAACTGCATCCGATGAGCGTCTATTGCCGCTCACTTCCCCCACTAGACCCAGCACAAGCAGCACTCATTCGCCGCTGTCAAGGATTGTGCAGATCTCCCAGGCTCAGCGAAAGAGCAGCATGCCAGCAGCTAGTAGTCCTGGAGCTGGAGCTAGCTCTGGACCAAACCAAGATACATAGATGTTCTCTCAAGAAATAATATTCTCGTCTTTCAACCACCTGTTTGACCACTTAAACCCTTGAAGCCTTAAGTCCAAATATTATTCCTAGTAGAAATTCCTATTTACATACATACATATATAGATATACCATATAAATATTCGATTTAAGTATTTGTAGAATCATCTATTGAGATTGTTGTGGAATCCGCTTTAAAATTCATTTGTAAAATTGTTGTTAATTGTTTAAACGTTTTTAATTTGTTACAATTGTAAACTATATTATTTTGGTGAATTCACAACAATCTAGTTATTCTCTGTGTTTTGTTTTCTTATCCAATATTAAATATAATTATGCTTATTCTTATCCTAGTAGATATAATAATTGTTAAAGCAGTTAAAAGGGCTTATATGAACAAAATATTATAATTATTAACTAGGCATATGAAAATTCCAACCATTATTCCCACTTATATACAAACATCGCATCTATAGAACTCTATTTATAAATATATATTAAAAAAATAAATATTCATCTAAAGATTTATACAGAACAGAAACCTTAAAACCAATAAATAAATTAACTATCTGAGACAATGTTAGTTCTGCTACGTGACGTTACGTCTTTGAATAAACCGCCAAACAAAATGTTTCAAGTGCTGCCAACTTGCCTGAATTTAGTTTTGGGCCAGTGTTTTTTACGCTTCTGGCAACACTGGTTTCAGCTGTTACTGCCATCGCCATATAAATTGGATGTTTTTTTTATTCTGTGATCATTTTGTAAATTGTCCACAAACCGGTGCAAGCATTGCTAAAATTATTAACGAAAAAATAACAATAATTATAACAAAAACAGCAGCAGCTACAAATTCTAATTAACGACGCAGTTTTTTGGCAATGTTCAGAAGCCAACAATAAATTATTCAAGAAGCACCAGCAACAACAACAATAATACAATGCAATTGTTGTTTTTTCTGCTGACCCTGAGTTCTATTGGTGGACTTCATGTTCAGGCAGTCGAGGAGGAGCCTACAAGTATTGTCCACTATCAACCAGAGCAAGTGCACTTGTCCTTTGGAGGTAAGTTGTTGTTTTTTTTGTTTGCTCTATTTTTTTGAGTTGTTTTGTTTGTTTTATACGATAATGATGATGATGATGATGATGATAGTGTTGGTTAGGATGATGATGATGATGATGTGTCGTTTCTGTAGAGAATCTCGAACGATCCCCTTTTTTTGTAATTTATTTGCGCTGATGCGTAATTATTCGTTATCGTTATCCATATTCGTCATATTGCATTTGCCATTGTTGTTACAGTTTGTTTTGTTTTTTGCAATACAAGCCCCCCCTTTTCTACCCTCGAGGTACCTCCCCCAAAGCAATTCGCACTTGCCAATTCTCGAATATTGTAGTAAACTGGTTACTGATAATAAGCAATTAAAAAACTGATTGCTTGTTTTTAATATTTGGGTACTTTCCCCTTATTCCAGCAAAACTACATTAGTTTTGAGATAAATCTGTAATAAATCAGCTTTATTTTGATTAATCTAAGAATAACCTGTACTCACGATTCATGTAACACTTTGAACAAGCCAATTAAGGCTAACATTTTGCTAAGGGATAATACCAATAACTATTATCGTTTACTGCAGGATAATGATGTTTTGTATGATATACTTTAATTATGTAAGCTAATGTATAAGAATTTGTTCTGAACATCGACTTAATGTTGTCTACCAGTTTAATTTTAAACTTTAACCTTGGTTTTCGAAAAATTAGTTTCTTTCTTCGAAAATGTATACCCAGCTTCACGATAGAAGCCAACAATGGTTTTTGAAAGACCAAAGACCAAACTCCAAAAGTTACGATACGAAGTTCCGTGCTGGATGAACCGGTGGAAAGGGGGATGGGGCTAGAGGGTCGATGCATAATGCATTTCAGTGCTATAAATAGCTTGCCTCTAAACAAAAAGATCGTCCAGATCTGATAATTATATAAAATATAAACAAAAGCAATGCCAACTCAGAAGGGTAGAGGGGGGGTATGCATATATGTTTTGTTCCACATTTCGTTAAAGCGATAAGAAACATGAATAAAGAAATCAAATGAAAAGAAAACAAATAGAAAACAGCTAAAATTTGATGAGTTGATGAAGAGCAAAACAAATTTTGATTCTGTATATATACATATGTATTTTTATTATTATTTGTTATTGCTGATAAAGCAAATATTTTGAAGATATTTTTGGCATTTTGTTAATATTGTCACATTTGTTTTCTTTTCGTTTTGCATTTCCGGGGTCCGGTGGAAATCAGAGAACAGCGCTAGTGAAATTGTTGTCACATGGTCAACACTCAGCCTACCGCCCAATGCGTCCAGCATAGTTGAATATGGTTTACTTCAAGAAAATGGTCAAAACCTGGCCAGTGTTCCTTTGAGCCAACGTGCCGAGGGTCAGGCCATCAAGTTTGTGGACGGTGGCCACAAACGAGCAACACAATATATTCATAGGGTAAGCCTCATTGCCTCAATATATAGACTTACCACATGTATATATATGTGTATATATCGGTATATAGGTCACACTGCGAGAGCTTAAGTTGAACTCGTCATATGCATATCATTGTGGCAGCTCATTTGGCTGGTCAGTGTTGTTCCAATTTCGAACATCACCCACCGCCGGATCGGATTGGTCACCCACATTGGCCATTTATGGTGATATGGGCAATGAGAATGCCCAATCGTTGGCACGTTTGCAACAGGAGACGCAGCTGGGCATGTATGATGCCATTTTGCATGTGGGTGACTTTGCCTACGACATGAGTTCGAAGGATGCGCGAGTTGGCGATGAGTTTATGCGTCAAATTGAATCAGTGGCTGCTTATTTACCCTACATGGTAGTGCCTGGCAATCATGAGGAGAAATAGTGAGTGCAACAACAAACTAGGATTGTTGAGAATTCCATTTAATTTTAATCTGTGTTACACTTCGTTGCTTCCAGCAACTTCTCGAATTATCGGGCGCGCTTCAGCATGCCGGGAGGTACTGAGAATATGTTCTACAGCTTTGATCTGGGTCCCGTGCATTTTATTGGCATATCAACAGAAGTGTATTATTTCCTTAATTATGGCGTTAAATCATTGGTCTTTCAATATGAATGGCTTAAGGACGATTTGGCAAGGGCCAATTTGAAAGAGAATCGCTTGGAACGTCCATGGATTGTTATCTATGGCCATCGGCCAATGTATTGCAGCAATGAGAATGACAACGATTGCACCCACTCGGAGACATTGACTCGTGTGGGTTGGCCATTTCTGCATATGTTCGGATTAGAGGATTTGCTCTATGAATACGGTGTGGATGTGGCCATTTGGGCCCATGAGCATTCCTATGAACGTCTGTGGCCCATCTATGATTACGTTGTGCGAAACGGTTCGTTGGGTTCACCCTACGAGAATCCCCGCGCACCGGTACACATAATCACTGGCTCGGCCGGCTGTAAGGAGGGACGTGAACCCTTCAAGGGCAAAATACCCGAGTGGAGTGCATTCCATAGTCAGGATTATGGCTATACACGCCTAAAGGCTCACAATCGAACACATTTGTATTTTGAGCAGGTGTCGGATGATCAGCAAGGCGCCATAATAGATCAATTCTGGTTAATCAAATCACAACATGGCAGCTATGCCAAATTATAAGAAAGAAAGAAACACGAAAAGCAAACAATTCCACACAAGAACAAACTTTAAAGCACAAAGAAGCAAAAACAATTAGAGCAGTATTACCACAGAGCACATACTTTCCAGTAATAATTAATAAAAAATACATAAAACAAATCTATAGACATTAAATAGGAGGATTAAAGAAAAAGCTACAAAAAGCCTTAAAAAGTCTAATAATCGAAATTAAGTGTAAATGTTATATAACTTAATGCATTTCATTCTATTCGATTGCGAAACCTCAGCTGATGTATTTTAATTCTATAAATGGTATTACTTCTTAAGTGAATAATATATATACATACATACATACAAAAATGTTTATAAGGATCCACTCTGGATCTGCTCGCCTCTTCTCAAAACACTTATGCATTTTTATTTCGTCGGAAACCTGCAGAATCGGTGCTCGATATTGTTGTTACCTGGAATACGCGTGACAATACAAAAGAATCAATTTGTGAATTTGGTATCAATGGACTGGAGCATACGGTCAAGTCAAACAAACCACCGGTGCCCTTTGTTGATGGCGGCCCAAAGAAGGCCAAACAATACATACATCGAGTAAGTAATTGCAACCAACAATCCACGAGATCAACGAGAATCTGTCCCATCTGTCGCAGGTGACGCTAGCCCAACTGCAGCCGAATACAACATATCGTTATCATTGTGGCAGCCATTTGGGATGGTCGGCTATCTATAGCTTTCGCACGATTTTCGAGCACAGCAATTGGTCACCCTCGTTGGCCATTTATGGGGACATGGGTGTGGTTAATGCCGCCTCCCTGCCAGCTCTGCAGCGGGAGACCCAGCTGGGCATGTATGATGCCATTCTGCATATGGGTGACTTTGCCTACGACATGTGCCACGAGGATGGCTCGGTGGGCGATGAATTTATGCGGCAAGTGGAGACGATAGCTGCCTATGTGCCCTATATGGTGTGTGTGGGTAATCACGAGCAGAAGTAGTAAGTGGATAGCTCCAAATCGAACAATTGATTCGGCTTAACTTTCCTCTTCCTCCTCCTCCTCCTCATTCTTCTCGTAGCAATTTTTCGCATTACATCAATAGATTCAGCATGCCTGGCAATACGGAAAATATGTTCTATAGTTTCGATGTGGGTCCGGTGCATTTTATTTCCTTTAGCACGGAATTCTATTATTTTACTCAATATGGACTCAAACAGATTGTCATGCAGTATGAGTGGCTGGAACGAGATTTGATAGAGGCCAATAGGCCGGAGAATCGCCGAAAGCGACCGTGGATCATTACCTTTGGCCATCGGCCCATGTATTGCAGCAATGATAATGGTGATGATTGTGCCAATCACGAGACAGTCCTACGAAAGGGTCTGCCAATCCTTCATTTCTTTGGCCTGGAGCCACTTTTCTATCAGTATGGCGTCGATGTGGAATTGTGGGCCCATGAGCATTGCTATGAACGGATGTGGCCCATGTACAATTATACGGTATATAATGGTTCATTCGCCGAACCGTATACCAATCCCCGTGCACCGGTTCACATAATATCGGGAGCAGCTGGCAATGTGGAGGGACGTGAACCGTTTTTCAAGAAAAATACCATCATGGAGTGCATTTCATAGTCAGGATTTTGGTTATCTACGCATGAAGGCCCACAATGCCAGCCACTTGTATTTCGAACAGGTGTCAGATGATAAAAACGGACAAGTGATTGACCAATTTTGGCTTATCAAGGACAAACATGGACCGTACGATGAAATCTGAAACGAATTTGATTAATTTTGTAAAACTTTATCAACTCAATCCTTGTATTAACCGAACAATTTGGTCCGTATAATGTGTTTAATCATTAATCCTAGCTCCAAAAACTCTGTGAAATTCCATAAGGGGCAGTAAATTGTTTTTAAGATAATTAGAACGTAAACTTTTATTATATAATAATAAATCCAATATAAGGCTGCATTCCAGAATCGTTTCTAACCGAAATTTCTTACCAGTAAACAGAAAATCGAAGGTTTCAAAATGTATTACATCTCTGCTCTCGGTTAATGATCCAGGGGGGAGAAGTTTGGAGGGTCTGGACATTTTTTTACCTTCTCGACTGTCTTTAAGCCCAACTAGTGAATCTTTGATGTGGTCGGGCCCCACTCGAAAATGAATTTAATTATTTTCTTATCTCTTCTTAATATATAAACTCGATTGAAATATTCCAACAGACTTTTTTCGAAACTTTTATGCCTTCCATTTTTCGGTTACAAAGAAATGACACATTATCATCTTGATTATGATTATAGTAAGGAATACTTCAAATTTCTAATCCCTTGCAGATAGTCTCAGTGATATTGTAGTCACTTGGTCGACACGCGGATCACCAAACGCTTCACAGGTTAACTATGCTGAGAACTATTTAAGTGATGCCCTCCAGACGGTGACTGGGCATTGGACACGCTTCGTTGATGGTGGACATAGGAGGCGAAGCCAGTATATACATCGAGTGACTTTGAAGGATTTGAAAGCGGATACCCGCTATGAGTATAGTTGTGGCAGCGATTTAGGCTGGTCGCCGGTGTTTTACTTTAAGACTCCTCCATTGGGTGAGAATTGGTCACCATCGTTGGCCATTTTCGGTGACATGGGCAATGAGAATGCCCAATCGTTGGGTCGACTGCAGCAGGACACGGAGAGGGGCATGTATGATGCTATAATTCATGTGGGTGACTTTGCCTACGACATGGATACCTCCAATGCCGCAGTGGGTGATGCGTTTATGCGACAAATTGAAACAGTTGCCGCCTATGTGCCCTACATGGTCTGTCCGGGCAATCACGAGGAGAAATAGTAAGACAATAAATAAATGATTAATCGAGTTTTCCATTCATTGAATGCAATTCTTTCGTTTCAGTAACTTTTCAAATTATCGCTCACGCTTCAGCATGCCGGGAGGAACAGATAGTTTGTGGTATAGCTTTAATATGGGACCGATACACTTTGTTTCCTTCTCCACGGAGGTTTACTATTTCCTCAATTATGGCGTGAAATTGCTAACCCAACAGTTTGAATGGCTCGAGCAGGATTTGGCCGAAGCGAATCGGCCGGAGAATCGTCAGAAACGTCCTTGGATTATCACATATGGACATCGTCCGATGTATTGCAGCGATGACAAGGAATACGATTGCGATGGCCGCCTGGAGACCTATATACGACAAGGTCTACCGTTGCTTAAATGGTTTGGTCTCGAGGATCTCTTTAAGAAGCACAACGTCGATGTGGAAATCTTTGCCCACGAACATTTCTATACACGCCTGTGGCCCATCTACGATTTCAAAGTGTACAATGGCAGTCGAGAGGAGCCATATCGTAATGCCAAGGCTCCGATACAGATAATCACTGGATCGGCCGGTTGCAGTGAGCAGCGTGAGCCCTTCTCTAACGATTTGCCAGAGTGGAATGCTTTTCACAGCAATGTAAGTTACCTCCAATCCAATGCAATCCAAAACGCAATCTCTTTATTCCGTTTCAATCCCCCTAGGACTATGGTTATACCCGTTTGAAGGCCCACAATGGAACGCATTTGCACTTCACACAGGTTTCCGATGATCAGCAGGGCAAAATAGTCGATTCCTTTTGGGTGATCAAGGATAAAAACTAAATGAATGACGTGAAGATATCCATCCACGCGAGCTTCATTCTAGCAGCTACTTATACTCAAGTGAAAATTGAAGACTTGGCAATTATCTTGTTGCATATTTTAATACAAAAAAAAAAAAAAAAAAATTAATTAAATTATAAAAATATTAAAAAATAAAGAAGAATAAATGTTGCAGATACAAAGGAAAAAAAAATGAAAGAGAAATTTCACTAAACTTAAATGTCAAACGTTTTGGGTGGTGAGAGATGAGAATGGGCATGGGCAATGGCTCTTAATAGACTGTTCCTGAAATTCCGGCACCATAGTTATACCCACTGCCAATAGGCGGAATGCCACCCAAGGCTCCAAGTCCGCCACCGACCACACTGTTGCCGTAGTTGCTTGTATAGTAGCTGGATGGATAGCCACCGGCTCCGAAACGGGTATTGTAATAGGGATAGCCAGTGCCGGTGCCGCCCAGACGGGAATTGTAATAGGACAGAGCATAAGGATTCGAGTTATATGAGTTATAACCACCCAAAGCTGATCCATAGCCGCCTAGAGCAGAGCCATAACCACCCAAAGCTGATCCATAGCCACCCAAGCTGGAGCCATAGCCGCCGTATCCGCCATAGCCGCCGTAACCGGCATAACCACCACCATATCCAGCCAATCCAGAGCCATCTAAAAGCCCAAGGAGTCAAACATTGTTACAGATTCCATTCAAGCTTATAATTCTCTGCAAACTCTCACCCTCACCTAAAGCACCCAATCCTCGTGACGTATACGGATTGTAGTAGCTATCCACACCCAGTCCGCTGCCATAACCACCACCATAGCCGCCGGTATAGCCACCCACATAGCGCTTCTCCTGTTTCTTATCCTGCAGCGGGGCATAGCTGCTGGCGGCACTCACTTGATCCTCGCTCTCGCTGGCCTCCTCGGCCCAGGCTTGGCTCAGCATCAATGTAAATGCCACTAAGAGGAACTGTAACACACAAACAACACAAAGTCAATGCAACAATCCTTGACACTAAAATCCTTGAGCGTTAATCCTTACAAAGCACTTCATGTTGTGGATATTTGGATTTATTCCTGGCGTCTTTGGTGTTTTTTTTTTTGCTAAATACTTTTCAGCTACTGCGCACGCGTCGCTTGACACTTGTCTAATGCTCTGACTACTCCACGAGTAACAACTTTTATACCCATTCACCAGGGCGGAGCGGATAGCGAGAGAGAAACAGAGCCATGCCAGAGAGAACAACTGGGCGGAGTGTACCTACCTAATGGAGGTGAAGGTGCTGGCTGGGTAGCTAGCTAGTTGGGTAAGTGGGTGGGTGGTTGTACGGTTGATCCACAAAATATGACACATGCCACCCCGCCTCAAATGTGTCAGCAATCGATCGCTGCCATCAGCGATCAGAATTCAAGGTCTGGGTACAGATTTTGGTCAATTTTTGTTATTTGAAATGAGAAATCTGCTTCGGTTCAACAGATCGAATATTTACATATATAGATAGATAGTTCGATGTCCTATATAAAGACAAATAAACTCAAAAACCTAACGTTAATGTTAAATCCTTAAAATACGAACGTAAATCTCGATTTCAGGCCTCATGTAGAGCTTCCTCTATCAATTTATATAGAGACTAAAACCCGAAAAAGAACCATTTCTTTAAGAAAAAAGCTTTGCCTAGTTGTTATTTTTGCTTAAGATCAGGGCTAACATTGCTAAAGTTCAAACCGCAAATTAGTTTATTTGATTTAAGTTTAAGTTAAACATAATATTAAAGCTGAAATAAAACAGAAACAGATTCTAATCTGCACTGATTTGTTGGCCTAGCACTTGTCAGTCATAAGACTAAATTGCATTTAAGTATCAATAATCATATTCCCACGATCTCTGACAATTATATGCCCCACCGCCCCCACAAAAAAAAAAAAAAAAAAAAAAAATAGCAACAACAATGGCAACAACGATGACAAATGCTAATTGAATCATTAACCTGACCCTGGCTACTAAGTAAGTATTACTTCGGACTCTCGGTAACCGACTATACACAATAATTGCCCAATATACTCATAAAATAGACGCAAAAACTGAAACTAAAACGAAATAACCAGCAAACGATCATGCATGATGATGATGATGATGATGTCCAGTTGAATTGATTTACTTAGATATGATATCGTTGGTACGTGAGTCATTATCCTATAATACCTATGTTATATTCGCGAGGCTTTTGGCATTTCACTTTCAGATTCTATTAACAACTCTCTACCAAAAAAAGGGAGTAAGTGGTAGGCACAATTTTTTAAGAGAAACTCTAGCGGAACTCTAACGGATTAGCAAATGGTTAATACAATGAAAACAATTGTCGTTTAGTTCACGGATCTTTTTGCATCGATTTGGGTCTGAGTCATCATCATTATGTTAGATCTTTGATGGCTATGGTAAACAAATCCGTTACCCAATCGATACCCTTAACCAAACAAATCTTTAACCTCTTTTTGGTCACTTTTCAATGTTAACACAAGTTTTATACTCTTTTCACAGAAATCATTTACAAATCAAGCTGCCAATTGATGGAGAATTCCTTTTAGCTCATATATAGACGAATTCTGGGCTGTGGATTGCAGAAACTTTGCCCCTTAAAGTATGCAATAGATGGCTGAAGAAGTATTCACAATGTTTTCGACAAATTTTTTAACTTTTAGCATGTATTCTAACTTAAAAATTGTCAAAAAACAAATACTTGGCATGCCTATTGCATACTTTAGAGGGCAGTTCCCCTCAATTTGCCAATAATCTCATAAATATTTCAATTCTACTTGGACGATTGAAAACGATTCACTCAAGAGAATTGGACTGATACAAATTGCTGCGGATTGGAAAGATGTTGCTTTTGCTTTAGAATCTTAGAGAGTATATCGCAAGTCGTTATGAAGGTATTCTTAAGGTTTATGTTTAATATCATATATAATCAGTCATACATAGATATGTAAAAGTGTCAAAGTGCTATCCAGTATCCACTAGATACATACATAGATGAGTGGTCGTACATTGTTCGTCTTTTTTTGTGTAGGCATGTGAAAAGTGTTAACCAACAGCAACAACAACAATATGACCATGGACATTTTAGTTTTTTGTTGTTTCGTTTAGGGTGGAGGGGGCCTGAGAGTATTTCTGTTGTTGTTGTTGTCTTTACAATTATTCTTTAATATATGATGCCAAAAAGCGAGAGAAAAAAAGAAGATCCATTTGTAATTGTTGGAAACTTACTGACCCGAAAACGGACATCATCATATTCCTAAATGAAACAAAATGTCAAATTTCAAATAGAATGTACTTGGGCGTAGTTCTAATCAGCAAAAACAACTTTAACAACAACAACAACACAAATGTTGCATCATTCGACTATCCATTGCTTTTGTTGTATTCACACGCCCACCAATTATATTTACAAAAAGAAAAACAACAACAACAGCAAGAAAACAACCAACCGATTTAATTATAATGGAGCACACTAGAAAACCGCAACAAGGCAACAGAGCAGAGCAAATGAAGCAGCAAAATGATTGACAATGACGGCCAAAAGGCAATCTTGCTGCTGGGGAGGGGGTTAGTACTAGTACTTAAGTTAAGTTAGTTGCCTTTTGTTAGTGGGAATTTAAACATAATGCAATACACAACAACAACAACAAAAGCCCTCATCTTTTCCGTTGAACTTGCACTTTGCATAATTGCATAGAACTCACCGTACATACATATGTACCATATACTATAGTATTATAATACCTAAATATACATACATACATATGTATGTATGTACGATACCAAGACCTTAACCAAGAAATTTTCACACAATTAGCCATTAGTTGCAATTTGGTATGCGAACCATCCCTAGGCAAAAGAAAAAGTACAGTACTCTAACTTACGATCCCACAGCCTTGACATTAGCATTGACTAAATCAAAATTTCATTAGTCACATAGGAATAGATTAGAATATATATGTATATGTATATGTATGTATGTATGTACCTACAAGCAAATCACTTGAAATTCTTAAAGATATTCACTTTGTATCCACTTAGTACACTTGAAATTTTGAAACTTGAAGATATTCACTTTAGTATCTTCCACTTAGTACACTTGAAAGTTTGAAAAATTCGATACATCGCACTTTTTAGAATAAAGAATAAATGTTTCAAAATGACTTGAGTTTTGTAAATTTGAAAATACGAAAACGTCCTGGGAACGTTACCATAAACAAGGAGTCACTCAGAGCTCAATATAAGTTTTGATCTATGCTTTTTGAAAAACTAATGTTCTCTTTGCCCATAGATGCTGAGATCGATTCCGAAGTTCTTTAGCAAAGTCTGCTGATGATAGAACTTGGTAGTTCTTGAAATAGCTATACGGACAACCTGCTCACCTTTTTGTGTTGCCTTTGAAATAATCTTCTTTTGTAAGATTGATCTCGAGCCGGCCAAATTGCAAGGTTTGATTTAAATTTCAAATAGGTCGTAATCTAACCAGATTAAATCAAATATTTTGTTAGAAGAGAGCACCAATCTCACTTAGGACATAGAAATTGAAGTTAAACTGATTTGAATGTAATGCCAGCCCAGCCCCTTCTGCTTCAAGTGTAAAGTGAATCACACATTAATGTGATCTGAACTGATCTGATCAGGCAGAATGATTAATATGCAAATACTTAACCAGATCGTGAACACTAGCCTACACAATAAAGCTGCCTAGAAAATTGTTTAGCCGTTATATGTATTTTGAGATTGTCTCAAACTCTTAAATATTTTAAAGTCATAAACTAAGAATTTTCAAGTCTAAGCCATTTTCAAAATTCTTCAATAGCTATTCGTTTTGGTACTCCAAGAAAATATTGAGGTCAATTGAAGTTGAGTTGATTGATTCTGAAAATTTTACTAAGTTGGATATATCTTTGAGAGCCAAGTCTTGGAATTATTATAGGAGACATAAAACGTCAATCAGTGATCCTTAAATCTGTAAACTAGTGTGAATCGTTGAGAAACAATTGAACAACAAAAGTTAAAAGTTTAATTATAATTTCATAAATGATGTTAGCTAAACCTAACGAATTTACGTTTCATCAGTTCCATGTAGTTGATTTTCCAATTAAGTAGAGTTCTTTCTTCCATCTGTTTTCGAATATATCATCAATACCCCGCTCAAAAAGTCAAATATAACAAAGGCTGATGAAGTCGGTTGAAGCTGCTTGGCTGTTGTTGTTGTTGTTGTTGGGGGTCTGGGTCAGATCATAGGCGTATGACATTTTCATAAATCTTCGTCTGTATATGTGAGCCATAAATTGTATTGGCATTGTCTTGACGTGGGAGATCCGAATGAATGAGATGAATAGATGAATGCCAAGATCAGCCGCAACATAATAATCTAGAGATAATACCAAAATGTAGACCCACTCCGCCCCATATCAACACAATTTTCTAAATTGGAATGCTGTAAAAAATATACACATATATATGACTTGATATATGTATGTATAGAGGTGTATATTCGATTTTTATTTAGTCTTCATCATAAAAAGAAATGAGTATCGTTCGCAGCTTCACGTTAAGCGAGCTGGCCATGGTTAGGAGAGAGGTTAGGTTCCAGAGTTTGCCATTTCTTTGAGCGAATGGCAAACTGATTCTTTTATGTTCTATATTGTTTTGTTTTTTTTTTTCTTTTCATTGCATTATTTCTTTCTCTTTTTTTTTTTTGGTTTTTTTTCTTTTGTACGTTTTCATTTTGTTTTTTTTTTCTGATTTTGGTTTTCTTTGTACAGAAATTGTGCTGAAAGAAAATTAATTTATATAGATAGATATATATATATATATATAGGATTATAGAATTTATCAATTAAAGTTAACTTAAATGGGAGAGTAGAGCAAAACGTTTAAAGGAGCCAAAGTAGACAGAGATGGAGAGAGAGAGAGAGAGAGAGAGTTAGAGAGATATAAAGCGAAAGGAAACTAAATTAAAACAAACAAAAAAAGAAAAACATATTTTAAATAAATTCCAACAAAAGTGTGTGTGTGTGTGTGTGTGTGTGTAGGGGTAAGGGGTCGAGGCAAAGTAACGACAAAAAAAACTTTATCGCTATTTAAACTTATAAACTAAACTATGCTAAAATCGTGCAAATACATCAAATTATCAATATTTATATATACATACATATAGGTAACAGTCAGTTGGTTTTGTTCAGTTTTTCTTTGCTTATCTATAGATATAGTAGGTATATAGTTAGAATAGGAATTATTGTGTATTCGATATCGAATCGAGGCCAACAAAAAAGAATTTCTCAACTCAACTTAAATCAGATGGCGTGTTGAATGGATTATATAAAAAGTAATTATAATGATAGCAAACTCAACAATATAAAAAAGTTATATAAGTTTACAAAAATCGACAGATTCAAAGAGATGTGTATGGGAGATGATAAAGGAGGACTAATATAGGACTATGAGATATTGAAAGATATTAGAGCTACACTTACACATAAGTCAACTAGAGTTTCATTATTCTTGTTTATCACATTTATGTGTCGACTAAGTGATTTATGTTAAATTCAATATATATATATATAATATATATATGTGTATGTGTGTGTGTTTGTGTTTGTGAGGGAATGGGGTGTGTTTTGAGTGCAGCGTTTGATTGTTGTAGGGCAATGTTTGTTTCAAAATGCTTAAGAACTAGTTTCTGATCTGTGTTTTTCTTTTTTCAATTAAAAAAAAACATTAAAAATTATATATATATCTATATATATATATATGTATGTGGTGTGTGTGTGTTGGTGTGTGTGCGTGTGTGTGTGTCGTTTGGTAATAATTATATAAATATGTAAAAAATAATCACAGCTGCTTGGAATCAGTTTTTTCTTGTTCTAGTCCACATTTGAAAGATGTGAAGTGTTTTTTTTTTTTCTGTGTTGATTTGTTTTCGTAAAGCTAAAAATCACTTGGAATAATTAATATATATATACAATAGTTTCTTTTTTTTGTATATATTTATAGTTAATTACATCATCTGAATATCATCATAATTTGTATTTATTTATCCTTTAAATATCTATTCCTTTTTGTGTGTGCTGCTCTATCAAGCATTTACTTTTAATTTTTGTTTTTTTTTTTTCGCAACTTACAACAAAAATTTGTATGTATATATATATTTTGTTTCATATAGCATGACAGGCATATATATTTTGTAAAGTTATGAATGCATAGTTAAGTTTTAAAAGTTTCATAATATATCTCTCTATATATGTGTAGTAATTTTTGTTTAAGCTTGCCTGCATATCATTCTCTTTGACTTTTTGTTAACAATATTTCACTTGATGTTATATGAAAAACTCTTCTTTCCCTCTCTATATATATATGTATATATCTGTCATGTTGTGATTTAAGTTGTTGTTTAGATTTAGTATTAACATATAATAGTTGGATTTTGTTGCAATAATTTAACAATTTCTTTAATAATAAATGAAGTATGTCAATTTGCTTTTACTTTCGGATTTTCTTTCATCTTTATTATGGCTGGTCCACAGAGAACGCTAATTGTGTTTAACTTCAAGTATATATATATATCTATATATATGTAAGTGTGTAAGTGTGATTATGTATGTACAATCGCTTAACAACTAAATATGTAGCAATTAATTATTTTAGTATACCCTTCATGCATTGCGTTCTCAGAAAAGGCCGATATTAAGCCATCGCTATGGATCTATATATATATAATTTGAAATCTTTTGTCTTAAATACTAATTTTAACTTAGCTCGTCCTAGGTGTTAGTTAATTATTTGATTCGTTTTTACGCTTAAGATTAATATATAGAAAAAAGTTCAACTTCACACTAAGGCAGACAAACAAAAAAAAAAAAAAAAAAAAAAAAAAAAAACATAAACATAAAACAGTTTTGGGAACATACACACAAACAAATTCAATACATATATAATTATGTATATGGGGACAAAGCACTCACACATTAAAAATTGTTTATCATAATCAGGGATTTCAATTGGGTTTCAGATCGTGGTTAATATTCGCTAACAACAAAAATGATAAGCAATATCGGTCATAGTCTTTTTGAAACAAAAGCATGAATATATATGTATATATATGGTTTAAGCTTAAATCTAGATTTTGCGGATCAATCTGTTTCTATGTATACACATGCAACTAATTTTGAGTTTGTGTGTGTGTGTTTATGTGTTACGAAAGTAACAAATTTATATATAATTCGGTTTAAGAAAACGTCTTACTCACAACGTTTTGTCATAATCATAAAGAATATTTTGTTTTTGTACATTTATAACTAAAGTTATCAGCATGGATACATATAATCGATATATATGCATTTTGTTATGGGTACTACAAATAGTTATTACATGATTTCAAGTGCCTGCAACTTTTTCTATTATCTTATCCCTTATTTTTTGAATCGATAATTTCTAGTTTTTCGAATTTTGTGGTTGTATCTCGATTGTAATTTACTATATATATAAGTTATATTAAATTAATCTTCTTTTCCTTTTTTTTAGGTAGGCGAATATTCATTACAAAAAAATAAAGAGGGACATTACAAACTAATTTCACTTGCTTCTTCTTCTTTATCCTGGTGTAGATGATCTAATCGTGCTTGAGTACGATTCTGGCAGGAGCCTTGTGGCGTTTGCTGCTACCTCCTCCTCCTCCAGCAGATGCTCCTCCGCCGCCGCCACTGCCTCCTCCTGCAGCAGCTGTTCCTGTTGTCGATGACTGTCGTTTCTCCAGACGATCAAAGATACCACCTCCTCCTCCTCCTCCTCCACTTCCTGCATGGCCTTTCCTTTGCTCCTCCCGATGCCTTCGGTCTCTCTGCCGACTACCGTGATAAGATTGCTGCTGATCTCCTCCGCCAGAGCTGCCATTGCTATTGGGTTTTAGTACAACCCGCCTTTGGCTCGAGCCAAATGATGAGCCAGTATTGGGACGCACCACCAACTTGTGAATTCGTTTCATCACTAGCATTTCGGGAGTTGCCGACCGTTTGCTATTTAACACCAATTGTTGGGGCGGTGGTGGAGATGGTGTCGCCAGTAGGCGATCTTCCTCATCTAGCAATAAATCATCATCGTCATAATCCAGTTCCACTTCATCATCGTTATCGTCATCACTGGAGTGGCCATGCGCAGCATATCATGCGATTGGGGCGGAGTTCCTCCAGCTCCACCTCCAGCTCCAGATGCCACACGATGTGACGAGACGGCAGCTGTTACTGCATTTTGCTGCTGAATCTGCTGCTGCTGTTGTTGTTTGCTGGTGGCATTCAAGTGCTCGGTTATGCTTCGCTTGGCTTCGGGAGCCAATTTAGCTGCCGTTAATTGTTTGCGTCCCTGCGTTTGGGATTGGGACGACTGTGTCGACTGCGTCTGGTGTCTCGTGCTGGTGCTGCTTCGACCATTACCCGTATCAGGATCTTCGCGTCGCTTTAAAGATATTACCTTGCGTTCACTAGTGCCACTAGATGGCTGACGTGTCTTTTGACCACCTCCTCCACTTCCGCTTCCACTGTTGGCGCCTCCAGTTTCAGTTTCATCCGGCTGGTGCTCGGCGCGCTTATCCTAAAGGATAGTACATCTTAAATGAAACATCTGGAAGCGCTTAAACAATTTAGCGATCATTTACCTCGTTCTGTTTTTCTTCAGCAGCACGCCGACGCTTCAGCTCCTTGTCTCGCATTATCTTTTCCCGGAGTTGTTTTTGTTTCTCGATTTCCAAGCGATAGATGCGCGTCTCCTCATCCTCATCGCTGGCCTAAAAAGAACACCGACAAAAAACGTATAATCTAGGGATAGATTCCACTAATTGTTGTACTCACAATGACGCGGCCACCACTGTCCGATGCACGACCACGTGGCTCCCCAGAAAATGGATTCCGTGTGGATGACGGCGAGCCACTGCGTCGTCGTTTGGGTTGTGTTGATCCACCGCCGTTACCGCTAGCACTTGCATTAGATCCGCCTCCACCTGTACCACTGCCATTGCCTGCCTCGCGACGAAGATTGCCTCCTCCTCCGCGATTACTTCCAGGAAGTGGTCTCCGTTCGCGTTCCCTTTCCCTATCGCGCTCTCTCTCTCTTTCCCGCTCTCTATCTCGCTCACGGTCACGTTCCCTCTCACGATCTGTGCGTTTAATTGGCGAGTAACTGCGTCCACGGGATCGACTCCGACTGCGACTCCGTCGGCGCTCACCTGAGCCTGATGATGCGGGAGGCGAACGTTCCAGGCGACGTTTCTCGAAATATTGGCGATTCTTATTAATGAACTCTTCCTGCTGACGCAGTAGCTCCGCTTCGCTGTTAATGGCAGGCATGAAATGTGTCTCCTTGATGAATTTGTTGGTTGCCGCCTCGACACCGCCCTTGAAATTGGGATTGATGAGCACTTTGCTCAGCCGGGGGACTGCTGATGCAGCCTGCCCTGGTTGCTGGCTGGGATTTGGTTGTGGTTGTGGCTGTTGTTGTTGCTGCTGCTGCTGTTGTTGTTGTTGCTGCTGCTGCTGAGGTGTTGGCCCTCTCATGGCTAGGCCATTGACATAATGGGCCCAGCTCCTGGCATCATATGTGGCGGCAATACTTGCAGCGGTGGGCGCGGCAAGCGTCCAGCATCACCTTGTGGTCGCCAACCGTTATGCGGCCTTATAAACTGGCCAGGATGCTGTGGTGGCTGCTGCTGGTGTGGTGGTGGTACTGGTTGTGGACCCATCTGGCCGTAGGGATGAGGATGATTCGGCGGACCATTGCGATACATGGGCGGACGAGGCGGTTGCTGCTGTTGCTGTTGCGGCGCTAGAGGACCCTGGCCCAGCAAGGGTACACCAGCTCCTCCGCCATTGCGATATCCAGGCGGATTATAGGATAATGAGGGCGGTTGCAGCAGGCCAACGCGTACTTGCTCATGGGGATGGGGCAGCAAATGGCCTGAGACGGGATTAAGGACATGCGGATGATGTAATAGTGCATGATGCGGGGAGGCGTTGGCGGGATTGAGGCTGTTGAGTGGCTGTTGTTGTTGTGGTGACTGTTGTTGCTGTTGTTGTTGTTGCTGTGGTGACTGCGTGGAAGATGGATACTGACCGGGACCTGGGCCTGGAATGGTAATGAATGTGGATTTGTTGAGTGGTGTCATTGGAACTGAAACTGGGACCAGGGTTAAATGGGTCACAGTCAAACGGGTGAGAGGATTACCCGGCATGCCATATCTTTGAGCTGACGGCGGAGGCATGACAACTCCTCCCCGCTGCTGCTGCTGCTGCTGCTGTTGAAACATTGGCGAGGGCGAACGCAATAAATGATGACGAGCTCCTGCCATTCCACGTGGCGATTTAAGAAGATTATGTTGTTGCTGCTGCTGCAGGAATCGTCCACCGTTCCCTGTTTTAATGTGGAGTGATTAAATTAACAAACATAAATCGTAAACCTTGTAATCATTTCACTTACCTCCTTGCTGATGATGATGCCGCCTTTGCATCTGCTGGTTGGGATACAAATTCAAAAGGCCTACCGAATGCGAGTGTTGCGCCTGCTGCTGTTTTTGTGTACCGTTATCGCCTCGTTCATTGGACGTCTTAAAGTTGGTTCTCTCCTCACGTTCTTCCTCATCCTCGCGGGGATCGGGTATGGCACTGGCAGTGACACTAGGCAGATTCTCTTGCGACGAGCCAGTGGCAATCTGTGATGAGCTGTCACCAACTTCTGACACAGAAGCTTCCTCTTCCGTTTCTGTTTCCACTTCGGCTTCTTCCTTTTCCTTCTCTTCCTGGTGCTGGTGTTCTTGCTCCTCTGTTTTAGCATCTTGGCCATTATTTAGAGCAGAAGTTTCTGCCTCATTAGAACATTCCAGCGTTGCACTTATTTTAGAATTGTTATCGGGTTCTTCGTTTTGCACTTCAGTTTCTTTCAAAGACGTGACAGTCTCTGCGTCTTTGTTTTGGCTTGGACTAGGCCTAACTTCTACCGTTGAAGTGGTATTAGGAGCTGGCTGTGCTGGTGTGGAAACGGGAGTGGGCGAAGGGGCAGGGGCAGGGGCTGGGGCAGGTGCAGGAGGAGCAGCTGCCTCTTTAACCAAATTCGTTTCCTTTTGTTTGCGCTCGTGCTGACGCAATTGTTCTTGTGCCCATTCTTCAGCCTCAGCACGCATCTGTTGTTTCACCTCACTGGTGACATCCTTTTCCAACTCTAAAATGGTGAATGGTGCAAATGGTGAGTAGTTACCCCAGATTGGCACACACTCAGACTTACCCTCATCCGAAAGCAGCAGCTCATCCTCGTCGGCACCAAGCAAGGCCTGATCATCAATATCATCGCCAAGCTCGTAGTTAAGCAGATCATCGCTGGATCAGGGAATAAAACCAAAATTCACCATTAATAAATTTTTCTTTCCAAGCCAATCAACCCCCCACACGCACACGCACAGCACACACACACACACACACACACACGCACTTTCAGTCCTCCGTTGTGACCCCGCTTGCTAGTAACAAACTTACTTAATGTCCGACATTCTGTCTGCGCTTGTCTTGAGTCTTGTCTGTCTGTATGGTTTGTGTTTTGTGGATATTTTTTAATGTTTATAACATCTTCGATCTATTGATTTCCACCTCCGACAACGGTTTTCGCACGAACGGAGTATAACAAAATTTTTTTTCGTATAACACAAAATGTCTTCCGATAGAGTTTTACATATCGATATCGATAACGACCGTTTAATGTTTGCGATTAACATTCGATAATTTTTGCGATTAACATTCGATTAACTGTGATAAGAAATCGATAGTTTAGTGCTGCCACCTAGTGAACACAGTTTAGAAACCACTGGAAACTTCTCTGAAGGAATCCTCCTATACTGGAGCAAGAAGTCAACTCGCTGCAGGATGCCACAACAGCGTCAGTGTATTGTGGTCAATATGCGATCAGCTATTGCCCTAATTGTCATTTTCGTGCTCAATGGCATTAAGAATAGCGAGACAGCCAGCGGTGGCAACCAAATGGATCTCAGTGATTCAAAGGCAGATCACAGCAAGGACAATAGCAATGTCAGCAACAACAACGACAACGAGGTCTTTATGCCTGCATTGGGCAATATGATAACCAAATCGTTGGCCAATGAATCAAGCATCAGTAGCGGCAGTGGCAATGGAAACGGCAACCTGGTGTGTCCCATGGATAAGGACACTCCTTGCGAGAATTTGCCGATCGCATGCATCCGTTGCTCATACAACTATGCATGTCACTATGGACGCGAGGTGAACATAACATGCGAGGCCATTAACAATGTCCAATGTCAAGGCGAGCGTTCGTTTCAACGTTCCATGAACTGCCGCTATTGCTATCAGACAGAGCTATGGCAACAGAATTGTGTTCAACGCGCCCATTGCAATTCGGCAGCGGATAAATATTATCGCACCAATTGCACCGTTTCCTCAGAAGTCCTGTGTCTAGGAAATCGCTCATTTACCCGAAATTTGCGATGCAATTGGACGCAAGGATATCGCTGGAGTACGGCTCTCTTGATCAGTTTAACATTAGGTGGCTTCGGTGCTGATCGCTTCTATTTGGGTCACTGGCAGGAAGGCATTGGTAAACTCTTCAGTTTCGGTGGCCTCGGTGTGTGGACTATAATCGATGTGCTACTTATATCTATGCATTATTTGGGTCCTGCCGATGGATCGCTATACATTTAAGCCACACAAAAGGACGGCACATAGGTAAATGTATGTACATAGATATAGTTGTAGATTATAGTAGTGTGTGTGTTTCGCATAAGAAGACTGCAAGCCAAAAAATTCTAGATAGTAAGCAATAAATATAGAATCAGAAATATATAATTCTGATAAAATGGTTTTATATGTTCATGTATTTTATTCGGTTTATTTTCTGCCTCAACTGATCTATGAAAGTTCCAAGTTCTAATCAGAATTGCAGTGTAGTTAGATAGTTTCGAAATATTCAGTTTTTCTTTGCTCTTCTAATTGTATACCCTTGCAGAGGGTATTATATAATTGGTCAGATGTTTGCAACGCACAGAAGGAAACGTTTCCGACCCCATAAAGTATATATATTCTTGACCAGCATGAGAAACTGAGTCGATATAGCCATGTCCGTCTGTGCAAATCAACTTCAAGCTGGCATCTTAAGAGCTATCGGAATGAAATTTGATAGTTGAGCTACTTTTAGCCCGGAGCTGATAAAGCATGAAAATCATCAGGATCGGACTACTATATCATATAGCTCTATAACAAACATTTTTGCAAACATTGTAGTATCTCCATGAAATTTACCAATATGATAATATTTGATATAAAATCTCAGATCCCAAAATTTGAATCTGATCGGATAAATAGAACACAAGTTATAGTTAATACAAATCGGTTAAAGCGCTGCCGGCAGCGCTGCTTGCTGCAAACAGAGCACATGCATACACAGACGTAGCGCTACACGAACTGTATGTGTATGCGTGTTGTGCTTTGCTTAGGGAATGATGGAAGAAGAAGAAACAATTGTAGTAGAAAGAGTGTGTGTTGATGAATTGAGTTGCAGGGAAATAAATTTGAAAGTGTAAAAATATTATTGCCAAGGACTGCAAGGGTATAAAAACTTCGGCATTGCCGAAGTTAGCTTTTTTGATATTTTTTACATTATATTTTCAATATTTATAGGTTCTACTTATGCTAAGAGACGGCAAGCCAATCGCTTTTATTGAGCTTTAATTCTCAACTGGTGGGGCCACCACCACAGCTTCATCATCATCATCAAACTTGATGTGCTTGGCCAGTAATTTGGCGGAAACCTTTTCTCGGCCTCGCTTTTGCTGTACACGAACCTTTTTCGTAAGCTTAGCCTCGCGATCCTGTTCGATTTTGCGCCAATATTGTTGTTCCGCCTGACCACGCAATACTTTCAGCTGCCTCTCGGCACAATTGAGCTGATGTATCAGATCTTCGGCAGCGTTGGGGGTCTCCAGTCTCAAGTGTGCCAATTGATCGCCCTCTTTGATGTCGACGTATTTAATCTGCGGATATTGACGCATATCGGCTTTGAATTCTTTGACGTTGGCGCAGGGCTCTAACAATGATAGCTCAACAATTAGGCCTGGTTCATATTTAAAGAGTGGAACACGCTCTTGGGTGGAGGCGGAAGATGAGTTGGTTGTCTCTTCTGCCTTGGTGTTGTTGCGCTGCTCGTCGAGGCAGGATTCCCCGCCGCCAGCACCATAAAAATTCATATTCATCTTGTGGACAGCCTTCCGACGCTTTGCTGGGGGAGCTTGTGCAGCACTATCACCCCCATCCTCGACAGCGTTAGCTTGATTTTCCGAGTTAATAGCTTCACACTCTTCGCTTGCATTGGGATCGATGACTCTATGGGCTTCGCCGAGCTGTTCGGGTGGGGTGCGTTTTTGAGGAGGATGCGAATAGTGCGTGGGATGTGTGGCATGCGGATGCGATTCCCGCCACAGTTTCGCTTTAGCCTCACTCACCATGCGTCGCTGAAGATTGAGATATTTGTTGCGCAGACTACACCATACCGTCTTGGGGAGCACTTTAAGCTCTAAAGCAGTTGGCTCGATGTTGGGGTTCTCCAGACAAATTTTCTTTTTGATAATACGACGTCGTTTCTTACCGTCACTGGTTTCAGCTCCCTCTACGACTTGATCTGCTTGATCCTGATCGGTTTCCACTCCGCTTTGCTCGGAAGCCGATGCAGTGGTGATAGCTTCCTCTTCCTGATTGTTATCTTTGCTTTTGGGTTCCTCCAGTTTTACACGCTTTACATCTTTGGGGGAATCATCTTTGTCTACAGCTTCCCGTTTAAGATTTCTCTTTTTTTGGGTTTCTTCTCTGGTGGTGTATCATTTGTGTCATTTTGGCTTTGATCCTGTTTTTGAAAAGTTCGTATGCTTGCCAAATCGGCTGGATCTGTATCCATTGCCAGAACACCCTGAATTTTGGAAAACGCTTTAATAGCCTTTTCCAAGCTGGCCGTACGCTCGAATTCAATAAAAGCAAACTCTTTAATCTTCTTCGTTCCCGGATAATGTGGCAGAGAGACATAGGCCACAGGTCCATAGCGGCTAAAGACCTCTTTGAGCCAGTCATGGCTGGCATTTGCCGGCAGCGCCTCCACATACAGAGTCCTGTCATTTACATCGCGATGCTTTGGCAAAGCAGTTTTACGGCGCACTTTCAATCCACTCTTATCCAGTTCTAGAAGTTGGGAATTGCTTAGTGATGTGGCTATCTGCTGGATATCCTGGGCAAGCAATTTGATTTTGTTAAAGGTGAGAAATATCTCCAGCGGCACAACTGCAAAATGATTACACGTAAATTAGAGTGGGATTCCTTCCACTACCTTGTTCAACTATCGCTACTTACATGGATCCTGTTCTACATGGCGACGCAGAAAACGGTCCTTGCTGAGGTTAGCATCTCCAAAGTAGAACTCCATCTGGCCGCGTATGGCATTGTACAAATGACGCTTGCGTTTGCGCCCACCATCATCCTTCTTGGCCCTTGTCGTATCAGCCTTGATCGCCGACTCTTCTTTATCTTCTGTGGGACCGGTAGGAGTAGAGACTGCAGTTGGCTCTGCGTTATCCGTATTGCCAGAATCACCGGCACCCGCAGTGGCGGTAGCAATTGATTCTTGGCCATCAGCCAGCTCATGCGACAGAGCAGCCATTTAAATAAAGCGCGAAAACCACAACAAACAAAACAAAAAATCACCAAATGGATGTGCTCTTAAAATGTTTTGTTATAAATTTGTAATTAAATGCATTAATAATTAAAAAATAAAAAATTTCGCCTTAAATAATTGCTCCGATAATGTCGATTACGATAGGTTTTGCGCCGATAATGTCGGTTACGATAGGTTTGCTCCGATAATGGCGATTACGATACACAGATGGCGACACTGAGTGATTCTGCTGGTTTATCGATTTTCGATATTTTGTTAAATTTGAAATTTACTACCAAAAACACGTTAGGACAAATACCGAAAAATTTTTTTTTTTTTTGGCATGATTGCGTTTTAAAATTGATTTACATATAATTTTAGGAGGTGATCTTACACAATTAATAATGAATATAACGTTTGAGAAGTGGTAATTCTTATTTCAGTAGAAACGTACTCCATACATATGTTTTTATTTGAATTTGTCTACTGTATACGACTATAATAGAACAATAAATAACAACTGATATATATATGTATGTATATTTGCGTATATTATATTGTGTTCCTCCAATTACAGTCGAATTAACTATTGATCTGTGGAGTATTGCGTGTTGACGAAGTTAATTCAAAGGACGTACAATTGATTGATTAATTCCGAATACTATCTAGATAAAAAAAAAATTGTCCCTCTTTATCTGTCATCGTAAACGACGGGTCAATAAGTAAAAAATTCGTTGCCTTATTAGCCATTATACGTGCGCATATGTATGTATATCTGATTAGAAATGGGGGATTAAATTCAGACGCTACCAATATGGCCGATGTCGCCCCACCACCACCAATCTAGGCGTTACACACGACCCAAAACTATTGCAGGCGTCCCCCTTGCGATAGCCCCTCTAACCGGCGGTTCTTTTTTTTCTATTTTCTTTATATTTGTTGTTCTTATTATTTTGTTTGCCACTTTATCAGTATATAAAATAATCATATTACTCGACAGACACCACGATCGAGTACTATATGTACATTTAGAATGTATGTAAGTGAACAAGTGCCCTTTAAAATGTCATTACTTTGTCCATTGCCAAAGTAATTGGCAGTAGGATGGTCCCAGTCCCACAACTGTCTTGACTTGTCTTGATGTTGTTTTTTTCTCTCGGCTCAGACAGATTTGTTGTGTACCTTTTCATAACTGTTACCAGGTAACAGCATTTGTTTTTTTTTTTTTTTGCATTACGCTCTCCATTGGGCAACAATTGAAATCGTTTTTAATGATTCAGCAAACGTTTTGTTTTTTTTTTTTTTTGTTTCTCAGCTTTTGTTGTTGTTCCTGATGAATATGAATTAGAGCTTTGTTGTTGGGACTTAGGTAAACGCAACGAACGGAAAAAGTAACATTCGAGCATTAATTGTGGCACCGACTTAAATATACTCTCATGTTTGAGGCAAATACATAATATTTTATTTGGTATAATTCTATAAGAGTTTTTTGAGATCCCATCATATTTGTAGGTTTTAGATTGTTTACGATTAGGATTGAACTTCCTTATTTCAAAAAATATCTTCTAAAGTACGTAAGATACTGTGAAATTCCATTAGGAAATCAAAATTATTCCACCTAGATAAGCTTATCATACACCGAACCATAATATTAGCCAGATGTTCTAGCCAGTTGATAAAGCCATGACAAATACCCTAACCAAAAGCACAATTTGAAAAGGGTTTTACATTTTTCTTGTGGTTTCTTTCTAGTAGGTTCCATCGATTTGAAACTTTTTGCTTTGCAGCTGGGGCTATTATATGTACACACATACATACATACATATATAAAAACATGCTGGCTCATACTTTTGTACATACATACAATACATATGTATTAATAAATGTGCAAAAAAAAAAAACTAGTTTTCATCGTGGTGGAACCGCGTGATGAACAGACAGATAGACGACAGAGGGCTCGTCCGCGGGGGGCTCCTACCCAAGCTTATACGTAGGCTTCGAAAGAGAGAGTAAGTCTAGAGAGAGAGAGAGACAGCTGGATATACACGCCACTCGGCTTTGCCTAGACCCACTGCACTTGGATGCATTAATCAGGTGTGAGTGGGCCACTAGGGCAATTAACAGCTGATCAAACCAGCTTTTGCTCTATATGCCTATCTCGATCCTGCTCTAACATATACATATAAGTATTATGACGTTGTTCAGTCTTCTCCAGACACATTTAAGATTGTTAATTTCGCAATCAAAATCTTTCCGGGATCCCAGACATTCATGTTTGCGATAAGTTTCCAGATAAGAGAAAATACGAGCATTTCGGGTGATATGTATGTAGTGGAGGGAGTTCAAAGTTTGCCCACGTGTTTTGGGGTTTTTAGAAAATTTTATTGTACGAAAAAGTTGTAGGTAATTTGTTTTTTTTTTCACTTTTTCACTTAGGTATACATCGATCTACGATCTAAGGGTTAAATATATAGAAATATGTATGTGTATGTGTGTTTGTATGTAGTAGCATCTTTTCTTTTCGTATACATATTATTTATGCTCTTAAGAAGTGGTTGAGAAATATTCCTTGGACTTGGTTGGATCGGCCACCATAGTCTTTTGTCCAGGCTTCCAGTTAGCTGGGCAAACTTCGCCATATTTATCGGTATACTGGAAGGCCTGAACCAATCGCAAAGTCTCATCCACGCTGCGTCCCACAGGCAAATCATTGATGGTTATTTGGCGCAAATTTTGCTTATCATCGATAATGAAGAGACCACGGAATGGGATGCCAGTCTCCTCATCTAAAACGCCATAATCACGAGCAACCTTCATTGACTTATCAGCCAACAGTGGGATGTCCATGCTGCCAAGACCACCCTGTTTACGGGGGGTATTAATCCAAGCCAAGTGGGTAAATTGACTGTCTGTGGAGCAGCCAATGACTTCACAATTGATTTTACGGAATTCAGCTGCACGCTCCGAGAAGGCAATAATTTCCGTAGGGCATACAAAGGTGAAATCCAAGGGATAGAAGAATATGATCAAATATTTGCCCTTATAATCGCTTAGTTTGATATCCTTGAACACGCCATCGACGACAGCAGTTCCGGAGAAGTTGGGAGCGGGCTTCTGCAATTGAGGCATCTATATGGGAAACAAAAGGGAAAATAGAGAGAAACAAAATGAAAAAAATGTCAAAATGGATGTTTATGCAATTCAAGTTAAGCTTTAAACAAAATGGCTGCTCACTGCCTATGCTTTAACTTGCCGCGAAAGAGACAAACACAGAGTGAAAGGTCAGAAAGAAAAAAAAAAAACTTTAACGGAAACTATTCAATACACACACACACACACACAACTAATACACGCAGACAGAAATAGGTAGTGTAAAATGAGCTAAAAAGGAACCGTTGAGCACGTAGGCAAAAGAATTTTTGCACTTTAAATTACATTAATTTTGTGGACTATTTTTTTCCTTTACAGCCGGCTAAAATTACGGCAAAACAACATATAATTTGCCAACGTCTACATGCCGCTGTATATATGTATATGTATGTATGTACAGATGTGCGCCCGCTTGTGTCCGTATTTTCGTGTGTGTGTGTGTGTGTGTGTGAGCAACGGACGTGCCAATAAAGCACACATGAAATCAAACTATTTGCTCTTAGTGCTTAAAATTGTGAAATAATCATCTTCGTCAGTTCTTGTCTACTCTTCATCTCAAGCATCAAAAAAAAAAAAAAAAAAAAAGAAAGAAACGAAACCGGGAAAAAAGAAGAGAATATTATGTGCAAAAAATATCCACACTGAATTTGCTTTTTCGTAATTTTTGTTCTTACTAATTCGCTTTGTAACTTCTCTTTGACTTTGTTCAATATTTGCTGCCTTAAACTCATATTATACAAAAACTATTCGACCACTCACTTTAATCTCTTTTTTTTTTGTAAATTCAGACAGGCCAACACAATAAAAACTTCTTCCGCACTCGCCAACCTTTCGACTCGGTGGAAATTTGAAAATGATTTTTTTATGCCAAAACAATTTGCAATATATATGCGTTCCGGCTTGGTTCGCGGTTCCCGCCACGCCAGTGGTGCCAGTTCCGCTTTTTTTTTATTCCGCAGATGCCCAGCCAGCCCTCTTTTCATAAGTCTAATTCATAATCAATCATTCCAGAAAATATATGGAAGCAAAATCTAATTTCGTTTTATCAGCTACTTCTCCATACCTGTTAATGTTTTTCCAGTGATTTTGTAAAGCCTCTTGAATCCAGGTATTCTATTATTTTAGGGATTCAGTTTTTTATTAGCTTTTGTTAGCTAGCTTTTATTCGCCTTGTTCCCTGTTTTAGTTCCCGATTTTATTTTACGAAGCTTTACCATTATTTGAGCCAGTATTCTTACAGCGTTCAACAACACTGTTTTTGGAAGTTGCAGCTGCAACAATTGATAAACAATTACAAAGATTTAACTTCAACTGGGATAAACAATAAAGAAAACACCTAATCCATGAGTATCAACTGGATAAAAATAACAGAGAGGTGACCTTTTGTCTGAACTAAGTTCAAATTCCATATGACCTGACGTTAATTCAAATTTCAGGGCTCGGGAAGGCATTAAAATAATCAATGCATTGCCCTATGACACATTCACAACAGTCCTTTGGTACACCCATCGCCAGATGAGTCCCAATGCAATTGCCGGTGGAGGTGCTGCTGCCGGCGGTGGGGTTGGCGCAGGCTCTTCCGCCGGACACTCTGCAGGCGGTTTGAACGGCTCCGGCACAGTGGGCACCAGTGTCACCACCACGGAACTGACCAGCGATGACAGTGACAGCCATTGGAGTAGCAGTGCCACGAACGAACCAGAGTACACTTTGGAAGAGTTAGAGCGCTTGGTCGGTGTGCCACGCAATGACTTTCTGTTGCTAATCAAAACATTCTCCTACATTTTGCGACGCATCTCCACGTTTATCATCAAGCCAAGTTTGCTACAGCGCGAATTGCGTGAGAAGCTGCAATTGCAGGACGAAGCAAAAATTGATGCTATTCTGCGCCTCTGGGTACGCCAGACAACACCTCTAATGAATAACTTGGCAAGTAAACGGTATGAGTCAAATGTCATCGAGGATGTTGCCTGGAAGCTAAATGTGGAGATCTCATCACATTGCCAGCAGCGTGAGAAAACAGCCCTAGCCGTGCTCCAGATGAGAACCGGCGCAAGTGAAGACATCAGCATTGAGATGACTCAACCGGAACTGTTGCATCTCTACAATCAATTCGAGCAAATGCAAGCCGAGTTAGATGCAACGCTGGCAATGAAGGGCGGTCCAACATCAACCGAAGCATCCATGCCCAGTAAATAGAGGCAAAAGACATATCCATGTACATAAAAATGATTGCTTATGTTAATTCTATAGATTATCCATTCATTTGACAATCTATGCTTGATATTTGTATTCAATTTGTATTAAGCAACCTAACTTAGGACTTTAAGTGATTGTTTAATAGGTGTATCATATGTTTTATATTTTTATGCGTACTTTTCATATAGTTGTATTATTGTATTTTACGTTAAGTATTGTCTAACCGTTATTTACAACAAAATATTAATCAAGGATCTGTTTGGCCGAAAAAACATTTCACTTGACCTTGAACTAAACGAGTTGTAGTTAAATTTGTGTTTTTGTACTTCAAATTTTCAACAAGTTTCAAAGTGGTCAAAGATCGCGGGTCATCAAGGAGTAGCAAAAGGTCGAACGACATTGACATGGCTAAGTTATAGGGTCATTTAACTTGTTTCTTTCTTGCGGCTTTTGAGAAAAATTTGATCAACATTTTTAGAAAGATATCAAAAAACCTTAATTGAGAATCAATAGTCCTGATACATTTACGTCCTGTCTAAATTGGTGAATATCCTGCAGAGATATGGCCTCTGGAAATGAGCGTCTTTTAGTTCCACAAATCCTGCCGCTTGACGAAAATACATGGTTCTCCTTGATTATCTCTGAGTTCCTTGTTCTCAGCCATCCCAAGGACATTGCCAGCGATGTTCACAAGGACTTCCATAGATTTCATGAATATTTCAACCGAAATGGAAATGAAACAAATGTTTTATTCGCATGTTTATAGTTTACACTTTAATGGAATCATTTTCATTTACTTATTTTGGTTTTTGTGTTTTCTTTTGTTTTCGAATATACATATATACGTATATATACATATATGTATATACATATATGCTTATGTATATATAGTTTAGTATGATATACTGCTGCTACTGACAAAAACATTACAAATTATTACAATGATATATATTTTATATATGTATATATTGTATATGCATATGTATTTTCGTATATGTATGTATATATATATTTGTGTGTATATATATATATATAAAGTCGTATATATGTATGTATGTGCATCCATACATACTTTTAGTTACACCATTCTCTTTCAGTGTGTGTGTGTGTGTGTGTGTAGTGGACTTACTTGGGGGGGATAGTTGGATCGTTTTGGGATATTTCGTTGTCTTTTTACTAAACTACAGTAGAAGCAAAAAACATTCCTATTGCACTTCTTCACATTTTTGCGGCAAAAGTTTTCAACTAACACAAAATCTACAAATACATATCAAAAATGGTATGTAAATTTATTATATACAATAGATATATTGTATATAATTTGTCTTTTCTTTTTTTGGACTACAAATATTGCCTATTCTTTGTTATAATTCTATAATAGTTGTTGTATTTAGCTTATTGCGTTTTGTGTGTTCAAATTAATAATACAGAAATAAATTTCGAGAACTCTAAAAATCATCTAATGTAACCGAAATTTATTTCGGTATTATTCCCTTGTTTTTTGATTGTGTGTGTGTGTGTGTTGTTTGTTTTTTGTGTTTTTGACTTTGTTTGGCACTGACAAATCAATCCAAAAAAAAGGAAAAAAAGAACCTTTATAAATATGTATAAAGATTAGCTGAAAATCGAAAGATTTTTACTTGTTTTTTCTTTCTTTGTTTGTTTTACTTGAGTTTTTAATTATTGTTGCAGTTGTTTTCTTGTTGTGTAAATGATTATCGCCTTACGAAATGCGTTGGTCATTTGTTGTATTTGTAGTGGTTGTTGTTGTTGTTGTTGTGCTGATAGTTTGCCATACCCTCTATATGTTCTATATAATCCTTGCAAAGGATTTGGAAATATTGTTGTGATCAGTTCAGGACGGGTGTTGGGGACACTTTGGGACTCGGGACACTACGGATTCTTTTACACGGAAGACAATCGACGTTGGATACACCAAAACTTTGCAAGGTGTACATATATGAACTTTGGTGAACCAAAGACAAAGCTTAGGCTTTTGTTTGAATTTCTTTTTGTTGTTGTTGTTTGTTTTGTTGGTATATTTTTTCTCATCGGTGTTTTCCATTACGTTTTTTTTGTTCTTACATAAATATATATGAGTAGCTAGCGCCAAAATAAACAAAAAAGTTGTAAAGTAAAAATTTCTTTTGTTTTTTGTTTGTTTCATTTGTTTTTCTTTTCATTTTTTAAATAAAGTTCTGTATAATTAAACAAAAATCAATAAAAATAAAACACATACATACAGCGAATAAAATGACACACATATACAAAAGGGTAAAAATACAAAAAAACAAAAAAAAAAAAAGTTAAATTAAAAAGAAATAGATGTATGATTAAATGATAATCTACAAGTTATATACCCTATATATATATAAAATTATTGGAACTACATTGCAACGACAAAAGATACACAATAGATACATATATAAAAAAAAATGTATAAGAAAAAAGTATATATAAATCGGATCAACATGTTTAAAACTATGTAACTGATGAATTATTATTAAACACAGTTTAATGCCTAAGATTAGAAACGTACATTTATACATACATACATACA
The DNA here is from genome assembly GCA_018150345.1 of Drosophila equinoxialis. Taxonomy (NCBI): domain Eukaryota; kingdom Metazoa; phylum Arthropoda; class Insecta; order Diptera; family Drosophilidae; genus Drosophila; species Drosophila equinoxialis. Next base: position 545,096 of record JAECWI010000238.1, on the reverse strand, counting down.
ATGCACATATATAATCTATATGTATATATATATGTAAGTATATAAAGGTTAAACATTCCAACTGTTTCTTGCTGGAATTTGCTGGAAAACCTTTTTTGCTCGACTCGCTCGTTTCTCACAATATTAACTAACATTTAAGTGTACAAAAAACGTATTGGAAGAGTCACTTAATAAGTAATAATAAATCATATATATATATATATATATATGTATATAGTTGTAGAGTATATATATATATATGTATATATAACATATGTGTATAAAAAATTGTGGCTAGCGTAAAAATACAATCAGATTCACATATATTTATATATATTTGTATATATATATATGTATATATGTGTGTGTGTGTGTTTGTCTGTGTGTCTAGGTATATACAGATACCGATTTAGTTTAAGATTCAATATTCATATTCATATTTGATAAAAAAAAAGCAGCAAAAAATGGTCTGTAAAACGTTGTGATGCACGTATTAATTGGTTCATAGTGGCGAGATTGCTGCGTTTCCAGTTACAGATACATATATATATATATATATATATATATATATCAAGTATAATATCAAGCGTTCTTTTCTACCTTCCGTCTTCTTGTTACTTAAGTAAATAGTTTTTTGTTTTGTTTTTCCTTTATATATGGTTGGCCACATGATGGGTTGGATTGAGTTGGGTTCGGTTCGTTTTGGTTGGGGGGTTTTGTTTTGGAATTTACATGCCCGATTCCGCTATACCCTCATCATCTGTAATATATATTAATAAATTTGAATTAGAAAACATTGAAAAGACAAGTTCATTTGTTAGGCAAAGCATCAGCATGCATGGATTAGCCAAACATAGATCGTATAACTCATATAATATAAAATGTACATAGTATCTACTTATAAACTATAACAAACGAAACATGCAAAAATCATAAATCACAACAATATGTACAAACAAACATATACCGAGAGAGAGAGAGAGAGAGCAGAATTAGGAGTTGAGATGAAAGATGAAACAAGATTACAAACCCATGAAGGGATTGGCATAGATAATGCCACCGCCGTTGGCCTCGGCTTTACCCAGACTGCTGCCAATGTGGCCATTGAGATTGGATTGGCCACCGATTGCCACAGACACCGATACTCCTCCTCCCAGTCCCACATTGTTATGGCCGCCAGCGAGTTTCGAAGGCTTGATTTGAGTATTATCCCCATCGCCGACCAAGGTGGCAATATCATCGTCATCATCCCCGTTGCGGGTATTACAACTGCTGCCCAATAGCTGATCGTAGCAGCTGACATCGGTGCTGATGACATCCACCTCGATGTCATCGTCATCCTTCTCCAGACTATTACGATTACTGCCACCCAAGGAGCTATGCAAGGCATGAGAATCCTCATAGCTGCCGCCGCCGCTGTCATCGTTCGCATTATTCGATTTGGCATCGATGTGCGTTTCAAACAGCTCATCGTGCATATATAAATCCACATCGACATCGACATCAACATCCTCATCCACATCCAGCTGCTCCTCCTCATGATGGACAACTAATTCACCCTCCTCGCCAACTTCCACGCCCAGTTCGACCACTTCAAGGAGTGATCGTCGCCGATGGAAAACCTCATCGTCCGCCTGTTGTTGTTGCTGCTGCTGCTGCTGATGTTGTGGTTGCTGTTGCGGCACTATCATTATATCCTCCTCGGCAAAACTTAGACGCACATTGGCGCGACTTGTGCGATTACTGCCAGTGCCAGTTCCGTTGCCGGTTCCTTGGGTACTTGATGAGATATGCTCATGGCTGAGACTATTCTTGATGTCACACGATGATGCACTAAATGTAATCAACTGGGATTTACGTCTATGTTGGAGCGTATTATAACCATTCACCATCGATGACGGTTGATGGTTGGTAGTGGTGCTGGTTGTGGTAGTGGAGCTGGGTTCAATTGGCACATCAATTTGACCCTCTTTGCATATCATGGAGCTTGGCTTATTGTCAACCAGAACGATAACCACCGAATTGTTGTTATCACTCTGATTGACAACCGAATGTCATCTGTCCTCGGCTATGGATGAGCCACCACCGCCTGCACCATTTCCGAATGAACTCATCGATGTGGATGTTAGAACAGAGTTCTTTTGGCCATTGAAACTACTGGTTAGCGGCTGCTGATCATCATTGAATATGGCCGCATTCTCATCATCAATGGCATCTGCTTCGTCTTGCTGTAAATCATGATGATGGTGATGTCCCACAGCCAAATGATGTTCCTCAATTGTGGCTATAACAGATTCGTCCAGATTGGTTTGTTGGGCTGCTTCAAGAAACCCAAAGAAATCGAAAGAGAAGACAAAGAAGGAACGTTTTCGAGGGAAAAGTGGAGGTGGATGGAGGAGGAGATTGAAAGAAGGAAAAAGCTTTTTGTTAGTTAAAAATGCCCAGCACCAGCAAATAAAACTTTAATAGCTAAAAAGAAAGAAAAACATATTTCCCAGCCCATCATTTCCTCCGAGTGTCCAGAGTGGGTTGATTCCTCTGATTCAGTTCAGATATATTTATACCCTTATGCCCTTTTTTTGGTTAGTTAAATGAAACAAAAGTGGCAAACAAAAAAAATATATTGGCAGCTGTATCTGCCACCTGCAACGCTTACCTTCATAGCCTTCATTGTCGTGCATTTCTCGAGCAGGACCGACAATATTCTCCTTGCCCTCCAAAACGGCCAGCAGGCATTGATGTATGCAGATATATTGCTGTTCCGTTTGCACCATCCAAACGCGTTCTACAAAAACAAAAAGAGAGAGAGAGAGGTAGAGAAAGAGAGTCCATCAGGTGACTAAGTGGGAGGCAGAATAATAACAATTACTTACCCTTTCGCATGGCATAGACAATGCCAAATATATCCACATAATCGGATGTATTAATCTGTTGTAATATGCGATCCAGCGTTATAAATGTACCAGACCGGCCGACACCCGCACTACAATGGACCACAATGGGCCGCTGTTCGGCTCCAATGCGATCACGAAAAGCTCGCACAAATCTGACCAAAGTCTGTGGTGGATTCGGTACACCAAAGTCCGGCCATGTGGTAAAATGGAAATGACGCAAAATGCGTTGTTCACTGCCCTGTAAAAAGAAGAATGAGTTGAATGCTTCGATCTCTCCTCTGATAGGATCTCTTCCTGTTTATTTACCCTGCAGAGCATGAATTCGGTCATCACCCAATCGGCATAGTGACTATCATTGAGTATTTGCACCTTGATATCGCCATAGAACACTGGCACCGTATCATTTGGCCAATATTGATCACACTTCTCGCGACCCTTCTCAAAGCAACGTGTTAGCATTACAATTGCCCTCGAATTGCTTTCCCAGCACATGCGCCAGAAATCATCCCGCGTCGAGTGCAATGGTCCTTGGGTAACGATGAATTCACGCGGTGAATTATGCCCGGGCACATAATTGGCATTGATATAATCGGAGCCCTCATCATCGTCGACAGGTTGAAGCTTGAAACGCGAATGATCGTAGGGCAGAATGTTGGTGAAACGATTCTTTGGACGATTGCATGGCAAATCGGCAAATGTGCACGGTTGATCACGACCCACATGCTTTAGCTCTTCAAATTCCTCGCTAAAACGAAAATCTGAATCCGCTGACATCAGACGATAATGTTCGGCGAAATTCTTGATCAATATGGGACGATTCTGTTCGATAACACTATCCGGCAGCGACATATTATCATTGGCACGCGAATCTTTGGTGGTTTTACGGCAATTATTCCGACGGCGTTTATAGAAAAGGAATGTGACTAGCAGCACAAGTATGATCGTTAAGGGCACTGTAATGGCCACAATCAGTGAGGTATTATCTTGATCTGGGAAAGAGAGAAAACAATGAACACAGATTAATCAATATCACAATCTCATACAACGAAAATGTTTCAATTCTATTGGCAGGGAGATGATGACACAAATCTTACCCGGTGAACTCAGAAGTTCTATACAAAATAGAGCAAGACATGGATTTTAAAGAACGATTGATATGATTAGAAAACCGCTTATGAAGTAGAATCTATCTATCTATCACTCACCTGTCTGTATGGGGAAACTGTATGCTGTATCTGTGAATTTATCGGGTCCGGTAAAGGCGCGCACTTTCACACGGTATGTGGTGCCCGATTTAAGCGGTCCATTGCAGTAGCCAATTTTATGATTATCACAATTTTCGGTGCCGATGGTGAAATCTTCCACCGAGCGATTCTCAAATGGATAATATGGATCGATGGCCTGATAGGGTAACCATACGCTATACGATTGTACATCCAGCCAACTGGGCATTTCCAGGCCAGAGGCATTTTTGGCATCATCTTCGGCCACAATGATCGTATACATGCGCACCTGACCATTCTGATCGGAGAAATAATTCTTACGGAATCGTATCTGTATGGTCGATGAGCTGCGATAGACTTCGGTGGGCACCACCTGAGTGGGTGGACGTGGCGGAGCTAGTATCGGCATTGTCTGACGATATTCACGCTCTGGACCAAAACCGATTGCCGTCTTTGCTTGAATCTTAAAGACATATGTTTCGCCAGGTTTCAAGTTCTTGATGATACCAAATGATTCCTCTGAATCGAAATCCTGCATGCCGGCATCGGTTAGATTGTTAACATTCGTATAGGCAATGGAGAACTGTCGGATGACGCCATTGGCCTCACTGGAGGGCAGGGACCATTCGAAATTGATTTCACTTGGCTGCACATCGGTGGGATGGAACCGTTCAACGCGTCCGGGCACTGCCTCGTTGGTGGTGAAGCTAGCCGAAAGTGGGGCACTGCTACGCAACACCGATGACTCTGTACCGGATCTGACCACCACGGTGAATGTGTAATTCCGATGCGGACGCAAATCGTTAATTGTGATCTCATTGCGTATGGTCATATTCTGGGCGAGCAGATTATCAGCTGTCAGATAGGCAATATCGAAATCATTGTATTCCCCTTTGGGCAGATCCCAACGAAGCGAGATTTCCGTATCCGTAATATTGGTGGCATGCAATTGAGTAATTGGCTCCGGATAGAGACGATCCTGACGTTGAATGGGCAAACTGGCCACACCGCCGCTTACAGTCCATACGGTAATGTTGTATAGACGGCCGGGCACAAGGCCCGTAAAGGTCACCTTGCGATCGGTATCATTGGCCAGTTTCTCTTTATCTTTGATCTCGGCATCGCCCAATGAGAAACGATAGATATCGAATTTCGATGATGATTGTGGTGTCGGTGTGTAGCTCAATGTTATGGTGTCGCGCTCGTCTTCCTTTTCCCCATTGGCCACCACCACATCGGATTGAATGAGCGGCATGGTGCGTGGATATAAGCTAGTAATTCCCGATAATATGCCATACGATGTGGTTTGTATATCAAATTTATACTGCAAACCAGGCATTAGATCACCAATAAGTACACGCACCGTGGACAAGTCGTCAGCTGGAAATTCAACAGGGAGAGACATCAGATTAAGTGCATCATTTGAGTTTACTATTCAAACTTACCTGACTTATTCTCCGAGACATTTTTCGTTTGGACTTTACTTGGATTATCACTGGGCCACCACTTAAGTATATAGGATTCGACACGACCCTCCGGTTTGGGCCATTCCAATGTTATATTGCGCGAATCGACAAGTTGTATGATATTCGATACTGGATTCGGTGGCACTGTTGTATTCACCTCCTGCGGATTGGGACTCTCGACGCCAAAACTAACTGTATTCACTTGTATTGTGTATTTCTCGCCCTTGGTCATATCGGTGATATCCGCCTCGGTGGATCTTACACTGGGCAAACGTACCCATTGCTGTTCACTGTCGGTGCGATAGCGTATCGAGTATTCCGTAAATTCACCACTTTCTGGCGGTGACCAATGAACTAGAACCGAATTGCTGCGCACTGTTTCGATGGTCATATTACGTGGTGGATTGGGATCTACAAAGAGAGATGCATTTATAGTAATGGAAATCATTCCAAGGCGGATTATTACTTACACACTGCCTGAAAATAGGCATGAGGTTCGCTGCGCAACTCGTGGCTTACGGCAAACACTTTCAGTTCATAGCCAGCTCCGGGCTGTAGATTGGGTATAACCAATCGTGACTCCTTGGTAATAAGGGTACGCACTTCATTTGTCCCATTGCGTGAGTAGAGCACCTCGTATTGCTCTTGCTTGGAATTAACATCACTTTTCCAGCTAATATTAAGACCCATGCGAATGCTCTTCAAGTCCTCAATGATGGGCGATGAGGGACGTGTCACCACAAATATGCTTGTCTCATTGGATTCCATTTTCTTGGATACAGCCTGCACGGACAATGAATAATTGCGTCCGGGCAATAGACTCTCCAAAGTGAAACGTGTCCGATCTGTGGTCAAAGTGCTCGTATCGCCATTAAAGGTTTCCAACTCGTGGTAACTAAGAGAACAATAATGTGGATGAGTGATGAGTAAACGATTCGAAATCAATTTTTTGTTTTTCTTCACTTACACAATGCGATATTCATCTTGGGTGCTGGCCGCATCTGCCTCCCATGTTATGATCATAGTGTTGGTCTTGTCATCGTTGAAGCTACGCAAATTGCGGACAGGCAGTGGTCGCAGTGTCACATCACCGGTGGCTGGCCAAGAGGTTACCTTACCCGAAACCGTTTTCACAATCACATTGAATGTTTTTCCCGGCTCGGCAATGTCACGGAAATCGAAATACGCTACCGGTTCATTGCTGCGACTGACTGTCGACTGTCGTCGGGTGGTGGCCACCGATACCTGGTATTTATCGAATTCAGACACGCCCTTGGGAGCCTCCCAAAGGACACGAAATGAATTCGATGTGATGTGATCCTTGTCAAAGGTGACATTCAACGGTCGCAACGGCACTGTCCGATATTGGGCTGTGGTGGGCAATGATATCTCATCCTCGGACATTGTTTGCACCGATATATTGTACGCTCGTCCAGGCACTAGGCCCTTAAATGCCGCCTGTGCCGGTCCCGGGGGTTCACCCTCCTTCTCCACATACAGCACACTGTCATTGGCATCGGGCGGCTCAATAGAGACCTTGTAGTGTGTGTATATCCCAGCCGGATAGGGTGGCTGCCATAGCACCAACAGTGTGGTCTCATTTCGAAACCAGACAATGAATTTACCCGGCGTGTTGGGCTCTGCGGGTTATTGCAGCAGCAACAATAGACAACATTTTTGCATTAGATTGGTACCGAAAGTCAACAAAAGGCAATAAAGTACACCAAAGATTGAGTCTTTGATTCAACAGCAACAGAAGAACATACAAAATTATATCTACTACTTTTAACCACAGTGGTGGGTTAAGCATGCAGGCAACAATGAATTCTTCTTATCGTTTAAATTAGTCTTAAAGTTTAAAATAAAGGTATAGAAAGTAACATATAAATATGTACATACAAATATACACAAACAAAATAGGCTAAGGGTTGGTTATCGGCCGATCTTTCTAAAATGTTGTGCACAATTTTTGACTTAAAGTAATGAAGAAACAAATATTTATAAAAAGTTGCAATCATTTAACCAAAATGATCTCCCAAAAGCAGGCCAAACACGAATTAACTTAGTTAGTTTGTTCTAGTTAGGTTTATATTATAATTACTTAGTTAGTTATAGTTAGGTTTCTTTGTACTGAATAGGAAAACGTTTTTAGTTTTAAGACCCATTAAAATGAAGATATAATTCTATTTTGCAATTTTGACTTATTGGAGTGACTTATTTGAAGATAAAATCCAACTACATATGAATTTGAAAGAAATATCGTAAAACTCTATCATTGAAAATCTAAAGTGCAGCCAATAAGTATGCTACAAAAAGTTTATTTCACTCTAAATCCTTAATAACTTGGGGATTACTTGGTACAAACTACGCTTCTGTTTGTTGCTGACCCCAAAAAGGACTTGGTAAAACTTTGATCAGCTGTCTAACAGAGTTTTTACAAACAAACAACAAAGGACTTTTCGAACATTTTGTGTAGAAAAGTAAAAGCAAATGGCAAATTCTCTCTAGCTACTTTGTGTGGCATTTGTATAATTTCACATGACCACAGACCACTGTGCCACACAGTGCCCCCAAAATCAAACTAAATGCGGTTTCGTTTAGTCTTTTGTATGCAAATTTGTTCCAAAAGGGATGATGTTGTGGCCATGTTGTGCATGCATGCAAAGTAGTTGTAGTTTGTGGTCTTGCAATTTTTGGCTAGTAGAAATTAAAAACTGTTTTCTATTCCTCTCTCTCTCTCTCTCTGTGTTTATTTTACTTTTTGGCTCATGGCCATGAGTGTGTGGTTAGATCCCATCCAAAAAAAGGGCTTAGGTCAGGGTTATGGAGGGAGAAATTGTATGTATATATGTACATTGTGTGTATGTGTGTGTATGTATCTGTGGATGATGTTCATGCAGCAAAAGCAATCCAAAACAAATGGACCAACATTTACCTCTCAATATTTTAATATCCAGCAATTCTTTATGCCGCGTCCTTCGACCTTTAAATGATTAGTTTTTAGTCACGTAAAGGAGGCGGGAGTGAGGAGTACAAAATTTAGTGAATATTATTAAGTTTACACCCAACACCAAGAGAATAAGTTATCGTTATGAATGTTGCAGGTGTAGTTAATAAAGTTTTCTCTTTTCATATGAATCATGTGTACTATGGAAAATTGACTCACTTGTGGTAAAATTACGACTCGTATAGGCCACAGATTCCTTTCCATCGTATATGGTATAGGCCTGCACCTGATATGTGGCGCCCGGTGTCAATTCCTTAACACTATGCTGGAATGTATTATCATTGACCTGAAATGTCCGATTATAGCTGCTAGATGCCTCCGATAAGCCAAGCACCTTGATTTTGAATGCCGTATAGCTGCCTTGTGTGGGCGGTGACCAGAGTATAATGGCATTTTTACCACTTCTCACTTGTACCGACAGATTCGATGGTGGATCAGGTGCTGCAAAGATCAAACATAGAACTATATAATAATCCGATTTTCTTGTACTGATGAAACAAAACTATTTCTCATCTGGGTAAATATGTTGAAAATGCTTTTTTAAGCTTTCCTAAAAAGGACTAAGAGGACAAATCTATTAGAGTATTAATCAAAAAAAATTAGTAATGAAAACTACATTTGAGTAAACGGAGCCACTTCTTAAATTCTTTCTTTCTTCTTAAATCTCATTCTGGCTACTGTCCACTCTTTTCTCTTTCTCACCCAGCCAGAGAGAGAGAGAGAGAGGGAGAGTAAAAGAGATGAGTGAGGATATGCCTAAGCCCATTAGCTAACTACAAAAACGACACTGCCCTTGAGTGCTGGGTGCGTCATTGTCATTGAAAACGAGACCCCTGGGTAATTTATAGGCAAATGGCTGACCATTTCACCATTCCATCCAATTGACTTCTTCTTTAGGTGTTTGTTAAAATCACACCCATACCCAAAAAAAGAAATAAAATCGAACAAACAACCCTTATATCTCTCTCTCTCTATATATATCTCACTATCTATCTACATATGTATGGCTAGCCTAGCTGATTGATTTTTGTTTTAAGCCTCATTAGGAGAATGTTTTTGCTCCTTTTGACGGAAATGGGATACATTAGTCAATAACAGAGGCAATTAATGCAAGAAACGGAAGCCATTTAAGTAGCAAATTCCCTCACTTACCCGTTGTAATGGTCACCGTCCAGGTGAGCCAATCATGATGCGTTAGATTTGTATAATATAACCAGAAATTGTATTTGGTGCCAGGCAAAGCACGGGAGAATTGTATCTCATCGCCGATATCCCGGGAGGCAATTGTTGTATTCGGTTCCGGATAACCAAAGGGTGGACTATAATCTAAACGATATGATGCACCATCATCCAGTCCAGGATTATTGGGTATACTAATGGCTAGATCAGCGCAATGAGCATCCTGCAAATAAGAGAGAGAGAAAAAAGTTGTAAATTGATTTTAATCAAGCGACGACAAGGCAATCAAATGGCCAGCCAAATGGCCAATGCCAATGAGAATAATAATGATGCTGAATGTGCTGCTTGTTGTCCTTGCACCTAGAGCATGCCTCCGTTGGGTGCCAGTCGCCAAATATTAACACCGCAAACAATGCTCGCCAGCCAACTGGCATGCAAAAAAAAAAAAAAAAAGAAGTGAGGAAACAATGATACAGGCAGGTAAAAGGGACGAGCCTGAATTACTTGTCTTAATGCATTGCAGACAACAGACACAGCTGCCACAGATGCCCCATGCCTCCCTCCCCACATGCCCCCCCAAAGCTCCATGACCCATGCGCCACATTAAAGGATTAAAAGTGTATATATGTATGCACGTACATACAAAAAGGACGGAAATGCAGGCATTACAGTTGGCAAACAGCTCCCCCCCCAGACGAGATTCACTTGCCATTGCCAGTTACTGTCTGGTTAGGTGTCTGTCTGTCTTTTTGCTTTCTGCTTTTATTTAACGATAATAACCCGACCATTTTATAGACTTACCATTTCAAATGCATTTCATTTCATTTATCTACTATCAATAGTCATTCAAATATCTATTTCAGGACATAATTACACGAATGACTGGAGAATTGTTAGTACTTTGCGTGACAAACAAATAAAATTGTTGAAAAACAAAAAACATTACTTTCTCTCAATTAAATTGCCAGAAAAAGTAATTTGCTTGGCGACTTATACATATCTAAGACACAATTTGTTAACTCTTCTTCTAAGACAGAGATCATGTTTTCGGATTGGTCTTCCTTTTTCTGTCCTCTATTGCTTGATCTTTAGGAGATAGTCAATCAAAGAAGCTAGCTTCGGCTAATATAGTTTAAGTAGCGTTGCGTCTCTCTGTCTCACTCTCTGTCTCTCTCTCTGTGTGTGTGTGTGTGTGTGTGTGTGGTCTGCTGCTCTGTTCATTTCGATCAATGACTTAGTAGGCAGCAGACAGCGCTTGATCATAGCTGATTTATATTGACTGTAACTTGTGTTATATTTATCCGTTCAGATTGAAATTTTGGAAACTGACGTTTCACATCCAATACTAGTAAATTAGTAAATTTCATAGCGATATTCCACCGCTTCAGCTACTTTTCGTGTGGTTCGATCCGAGAGATTTTCATACTTGATCAGCCCAATAGCATTTAAGATGGCTGAGTAAAACGCATACGCATCGACTATATCGACTCAGCTTCTCATGCTGATCAAGAATATATATACTTTATAGAAACGTCTCCTTCTGTGCGTGTAGAAACATGTGAACCATTTTATAATACCCTCTGCAAGGGCATAAAAAGAAGGTCAAAATGGTGTATATATGTATGTACATATATATGCCAACTGAAAATTGATCTGATCTGAAATTGTTTACAAGCCTTTCAGTTCAAGTATTTTCACATTGGTCACGTAGGCCGTATCTTAAAATATGCATACATATATTTATCAATAATTTTGTTCAATTTATCACAAAATGAAGAGATATACACTCATAACTTTTCATCTTCCCAAAGACTATAAGGCAAAAAACAACAACAAGAACAACAAACACACAGACACACCAAAAATGCATACCTCTTCAACAGTTTCATTTATGAAATTGAATTATTTGCATATATGTAAGTTGCTATATATGTATGTACATATGTATGTATGTATGTATGTATGTACGTGCCTTATGTGGGCAACAGTTTTAATCAAATAAACCACAGCTGGGCGGATAAGTGGGCGTGATTGTGGGCATGGCAGGAAATGACCCCCACAGCAATGCAAAATTCCTCAACAGCCATCAAATTTTTCAAAGTGTTACAAATAAAAGGCCAACGGAGCAGCAGCAGAATCACATAAAAATACACACACAAACATACATACATACACACACATATGTACATGTATATGTATATGTATATGTATATGTTTCTATATATATTTCACTCACAAAATGGGAAATCCAACAAGAGAGTTTCATTGCAATTTTGGTTTTACTCTTACAGAGAGTATTATCAAATTGCTAAGATGCTTGTACTGCAGGAAAGGAATCATTTTCGATGTCATAAGATGATATATCTATACATATAGAGACGATATGGCCATATCCCTTTGTCCATCAGTTTTCAGTTTAGTTTGACGAGCTTCTGGACCGGATTACTACAACAAGGCAACGTTTCGCAGGTAATAGAAAAGGGTATCTAAACGTCTGCATAGCCAAAATTAGTGATTCGTTTTTATATTGAAGTTTGCATATCTCTTGCCATTTTTCTTTTAGTGTAAATTAGTTTGTATGTATGTAGTTACACATTTTATCCCAAAAATAAGCTCATAAATAACTCTTATAACATAAAGTGGCAATTTCAAGAGTTTCTCATTTATTTGTTCATGTCAAAAGAGTTCCATAGAATTGTTTTTTGTTTATGCCGTAGCAATTCAAAAACTTCGATATAGGAATATCACTTTCCAATGTTTAGTTAAGTCCATCAGATTCGGGCAAAAATGATTCGCCAAGATATTGGTTTTTTATTTGAGAATTTTTAAACAAATATTTTAAGGTTTATTCGAATAATTTGTTGTCTTTAGGTATCCCGGCTAATCTGGCACTGCCTTTTGTGTTCCTCTTTGACTTAAAAATGGATATACCCTTTGTGGAGATAGCAAATTGAAAGAAAAATGGCGTCAACAGGGCGGAAATGGAAACACAGCTCTAACAACAATTATAAATAGTTGTTGAAATAGTTGAGGGATTAATGAAAAACCAGAGGGCGGGGGCTAACTTCGACCGCGTCAAAGTTTGTATACCCTTGCAACTGTTTTGGTTACTCTTTCCTTACCCATATCCATCAAAGTGGAAAAACGTTTTATCTAAATAGGCGAAAGAGCGGCCTTCCATCTTAGCATAGGAAATAACGAAGTTTTTGATCAAAGTTACTGTTTTTGACCGATCGTTCCTATGGGAGCTATGCATATGATATAGTTAGCCGATCTTTATCAGATTTGGCACAGTCGTTTATAGGTGTAATAAACTGACTAATATGAAATTCCACGACAATAGCTCAGAAAATAACGCAGTAATTGAGAAAAATTTCCCGTTTGTATGGGAGCTATATGATATAGTGGTCTGATCCGGCTGAATCCTGTGCACTATATACAAGCCTACATGCAAAATTTCAGCTCATTAGCTCTTAGGGTCTAGGAGAAGCTTGCGCTGAGCCAGACGGACGGACATGGCTATTCGAACTCGTCTCGTCGTGCTGATCAAGAATATATATACTTTATATGGTCGGAGATGCTTCCTTTTATGCGTTGCTCACTTCTGACCAAACAACAACAACAAATGGAAAGGATGATGACCCACAATATAAAGTTTAATAAATAAAAATAACTGCAGCGATATATTGATTTATTTATGAAGAGTTTTCATTGATGAAATTGAGCGTAAAATTAAAAAATAAATTAAGCAAGCACAACAAATAAGAAGTCTCTGCAGCTGAAATGAATATACATAATATTGTTTAAGGACATTCTTCAGGAAAGTCACTAAAGTTGAAGAATTCTTCATTTCGAAAGTAATTCAAACTCAAACAAAAGTTAGTTACATCAAATGAGACATTGATGGACGGGTGATTGTGTGTCCAGTTTATAGTGGCTAAGCTGACACATTCCTTGCCACATTTCTTTTTAGGTATATGTGCAACATGTTTCACCCATTCCACCTGCAGCTCTTCTCGAATGGCCAAATATTAATACTCTATCTTAAAGACGATTTTGATATGCGAAACAAAGTGTTTATATGTCTAATAAGTTCAACACAATTGTTGTATCCTTTTAAAGGATATTCAAGAAATTAATCGCATCATTTCTGAATGTTTTTTTTTTAAAGAGTATTTGCAAGTCCATGTGAGATTATGGCATTAGTTGTGGTTTTTTTACCTTTCCTTAATCAATTATTCATTTTGTTTTATTTTCACAACATTTTTTTTTTGCTTTTCTGTAACAACTTTTTGGTTTTTGTTTTTGTTTGTGTTTTGTTTTCGCCACGGAAAAAAATTTCAATTGCAATTTGGCGCCGCACTTTCGCTTTATTATACCAAAAGAGTGAGAAAGAGAAAGAGAAGGAGAGAGATGGAGTGTGTAAAAGATGAAGTTGGAGGGAAATCGAGTGGAGTGAGAGCCACAAAACGAGTGTTATTCGAGTCATTTTACCCAATTCGACTCCATTCCACTCTACTCCACTCCACTCCACTCCATTTGAATTCCGCACTAAACTCTATTTTACTTTTTGGTCTGTTGCATAATTCAACGTTTTGGGCTTATATTTCTTTATTTCAGTGTTTCGCTTTTTTTGTTTTTGTTCCTTTTTTTCTTTTCTTTTCTGTGTTTCGAATTGTAGGGGGGGAGCTGGCATTACATGATGCTCTATGGTCAGGTTAGTTATTAGCTGCTGCGTTAATAATCATTTGTCCGATATATTGATGATAATTATGATGGTTTTTAAGTGGACAAGAGAGTGTGCCAGTGAGTCAGTTAGTCGGTCAGTGAGTCAGTTAGTCAGCCAATCAGTCAGTTAGACATTATGCAATTATATATTCGCCCCACAATGCAACACATTCGCTGCGGTTTAGTTTCATTGAGTGCTCAATTTACAATTTGTAAGTATGAATTAAATATGTACATACATACATACGCATATATCCATGTAAGTGATATGTAAGTATGTGTGTGTGTGTGTGTGTGTGTGTGTGTGTGTGTGTGTGTGTGTGTGTGTGTGTGTGTGTGTGTGTGCATAAAAATTTCCCTGCATTGTTGATAATCGACACGTTTTTGTCGCAAAAGTGACATAAAACAAAAACAAAAACCCATAAATGTTAACCAAGCGAACGACTTGGCAACTTTGACTTTTGCCAAAAGTTAATAACAATTATCAACGTAAAACAAAAAACAACAAAAACTTGCTAACCTTCGGATTTCAACGAACAAAAAAAGTAAACAAGGTCGCATGCGAGTACTCTATGCATTAATAATAATTAACAAAATTGTTTCAAGAATTGGGCTGGGTTACTCCAGATGGATGTAAATCAGCCATAGAGCCACTCCCCTTGCTATCGGCTTAGATTTTTAAGTCGAATACTTTGACTTTTTGCTTGCGTTTATTAATCGCGCCACAATGCTCATATTACGTATACGCCGGGTGTGCCATACCCAGACTCCCTCAACCAGCAAGACTAAGAGTGTTTAGGGATAAGCCTATGAATAAAAATATTGAACATTTATGTACTTCTATTTCTCGATTTTTGGTTTTTGTTTACAAATTTCATTTCAAAGTCGAAATGAAAAATAAGTTCATCTTTCTCTTGATTGTTGGTTTAGAGAGAAAGAGGGAGAGAGAGACAAGAGAGGGGGAGAGAAAGAAAGAAAGAGAGATCATTTCTAAGGAACACACAAGTTACAAGTTTGAGAGACTTTATCCTTTTCCCTTTTTCCTGCATTTTATTTTGCTTATCTTGTGAGTTTGGCTCAATTATTTACCATTTTCGTTTTGGCCATGAGCAAGAAATGTAAACTTAAAGTTTTTTGTGTGTTTTAATTTACTGTTTTTTGTTTTTTTTTTTTTTTTTTTTTTGTGTTGTTTTGCTGCTGCAGACAACAAACAACGGTCAAAGCAAACAGCAAAGCAAACAACAACAACAGATACAAAACAACAAAAAAAAAAGAGCAAACAAGCAAACATTTAAGAGAGTTGTGTAAATATATACAACAACAACAACAACAACAACAATGGCACAACAAAAAAACGAAAATCATTTAAATAATTAAGCGCAGCATATGCCAAGTTTATGTCCGTGTCCGTGTCCAGTCATTTCAAGAGAACGTTATGACCCCGCCCGTTTCACCAATTTGCCTTGCCTTGTCAGTCCGTGTGTTCTGTAGGTAGATACGTAGATGAATGGATGGATGGATGGACGGACGGATGGACGGATGCAAAGGCAACATTGCCATCATAATGCTGACTACACGTTTATTTGCTCACATTTTGACAGACAAACTTGCGACGGGGCAGATAAGTATGTGTGGGGGGATTGGGATGGGTGGCGACGAGTTCAACGTCATCTCAGGTGGCTCGTTCTATGAATAAAACCAAGTGCAAGACAATGCCAAGGAGTTGGACCACAAAGCGCCAGTCAGTCAGCCAGTCAACCATTAAGATAAGCATAACCACAATGGCGATTTCTATTTGAAACATGCTGAACTCTCTATACTCTTTCGAGTGTTACATTTTCTTACCTATCGATTAAGATATTTAATGGACATATTTATTTGTAATATAGTCTAATTTAGCTTATTACAATTTAATCAATCTATAATCTATATATATGTATACATATATAAAGATATTTGCTGCTTAGTAAGAATATTTATACTTTCTTTTATTCCAGATGTTTTCTTTACTAAATTCCCATATAGCCTTCTGGTTGCAAGAGTAGATAAAAATGGGCCAAGATATACAAACGTTACCAAGACAATGGGGACAAGAAAGGTAGAAAACTGTAGAAATACATATACATGTAGTTAGTAGTTATTTTTCTCCCCATTTTACCTTCTCGATAGATTAAAGTCACAGTATACATATACATAGATGTAATTTAGTTTGCAGATGGATCCATTGTCAGCCATCACTTTTCTTGACTCTTTGATAGTTTTTCTAGAACTATCTATTTAAAAATGAACTATTCTCACTTTGTGTATTAGCTCTGATTCCGAGGGAATTGTAGAATGGTTTAAACTACACACAAAAGGAAACGTATTCCTGAAGTCCATGTCTCTCTCTCTTTCTCTCGACTTCCTCCTGACCATTATCTCATACCATTCATTGACTTGCTTGGACTGAGACTATGACTGTGACTCTATGGAGGTCGCTTTAGGACAATGTTGTGTGTTTCCTATTACCTGACCAAAAGGCAAATGTGCAATTAGCATAAAGTGCTTGGGCCTGACAGTCAACGGACATGCATACGGGTGAGACAGTGGGACAGTCAGACAGACAGAAAGTTGCAATTGCAATTGCAGTGGTTATTGTTGCTACTGTTGACTGTGTTGAAGTGTGAAAAGTTGGCGGTTGGCGAGGCAATAGCTGCATGACGAAGCGAATAACAACAACAGTAATAAACAAGTGACTAAGTTAGTCAGTGAGTGAGGGAGTGAGTGAGTGAGTGAGTGAGTGAGTGTGGTGGAGACCTTCTCCTTCGCCTGTCTGTCTGTCTGTTGGTCCCTTGGTCATGTGCTTTGTGTTGTACATTGCGTGTCTGCTTGAGCTTGGAGCAAGCTGGGCACCCATTCCCCATTTGCTCACTCATAGTCTCAAATGCCACAACTGTACAGTGGGACAATTTTCCATTGGCATATGGATAATCCAACAAATTATAGTTTCAATTGGGAGAAAGAGAAAGATCTTAACAAGAAATTGCAAAGTAAAACATTTACGTCAATACCAGTGAAAACCAGTTGGGAATTTCAATTCTTTGAAGCGAAAAAGGAAGAACATTGCTGACAACTCTGAACTTCATTATATGCCATAATTCTCAAGTTGTTTTAGTAGTGCTAAGTGACATTGAAATTAAAACTTAAAAAGCAATTATAGCCACTAACAAAATCAATAATGTAAGTCTTCATTTTGGGCAACGATATTGTCTGATTCTAGGCGCAAATTGTTCTAAGATATCAAATAACTGTTTAGGACAATAAAACTTCTTTTGGCTATAACTTTTACAATTCATTTATTTATATTAAGGTATTTCATCGTTTATCTTTAATTCACAGGAAGATATTGAAATATTTTAATGAATATTACTTAAGGATCGACTAGAGAGTCTATTGAATACTAATTCTACCGCGGTTTGTAGTGGATTTATTTATTAATTTATTTACTTTGGTTTTTTCTTTCGAAATTCTTGTCCCAATGTGCATTGTGTGCCATTAATTTATGTTCATTTCTTGTTATTGCTGTTTGGTTTTTTGTTTTGTTTTTGTTTTCATTGGTGTCTTTGTGTGTGTTGTTTGGTCTTTGGCATGCATTGCGCGTTGTCGTTGTTCGATTTCTTGCTTTCCATACCCTGCACTTTTCGAATACAAAGGGTATGCACGATTTATCTCAATCAAAATGCCAACTGAGAGTTTTGCTTTGACAGGTTCTCCCATTAGTGATTTAACAATGTTTTTTAGATGCTTAAGTATTTTCCAATTTTTCCTCACTGGATATTTTCCAAGCCTATGATGTTTTTTTTTTTTTCTTCAATTTTTGTCTGTACTTTGATTTCTGTTTTCCATTGTTTCAGGCATTCCCAAGTTGATTTCATATTTGTTGCAACTGAGAGGCGAGCGCTGTGAGCTTAGGCTGAGCTTAGCTTAGTGCAGTTGAGCGGTGACTTCTCCTCCCACCTTCTCTTACTCTCCCTCTTCCTCTCCTCTCTTTCGACTTGAGCGGCTTTTGTTGTATGCGTGACTAGAATTGTTGTTGTCATAACAGGGGGGCTAGTTATCAGTTTATCAACATTATTATCATCATCGCCATCGTGATCGTCGTGATTAACATCATGAAAATCATCACACGCACATATAAGAAACCAGCAACAACAACAATTACTTAAAAGACATACAACAAATGACAACAGGAAGCTTAAATTGAAATTGGCTCCCGTCTCCGGCACTCAAACAAGTAAGTATAAGTCCCCTTATTTCATCATTTGAGAGAGAGAGAGAGAGCGAGAAACATCTCAAATAGCATTGGTAGAGTAATATAAGATGCTTACAGATCTTTAAACGAGTCAATGGAGGAGCAGAAACCACTGTTGACCTATCCATGTTCCAGATCCTCCTCTTAATGGAGATCCAATTGTCATTAAATGACGAGTATTTTGAAGGACTTCTGTAGGCAAAATCAATCGCTACTAATCTGACACTGAAGTGCAGAAAGCCATTAGATTGCAACCTTAAGAAAAAGTTGAGTACGGAGTAAGTGAAGGTTGCCAGCTAAGTGGCCTCCCTAGGTATGTGGCACATCTGTATGCAGTTTTATCACATGTGCAACATTTTTTGGCAGACGCTGACATCTTAAGAATAAACACGACAATACACTTATGGCGGTTTAATCTTCTTCTTTTTTTTTTTGGTTGTGGTTCGGTAATGGGGCAAAGATAGGAAAACTTTTTACGGCATGTCTCTGTGTGTGGCAAGAAGTTTTGCACTCACAATGACAAAGTGTGGGAAGATAGAATGGAGAGTTGTAAGAGAGTTGCCTTTTAGGGAGTTAAATAGGTTTTATATTGTGTTGCAGTGGCAAAGATTGATTGGCCATCAAAAAGAGTTAAAAATGCATATAACGGTCTATTGCTCCCAATGGAAAGTGACAGAGAAATGTCACTTGTCTCGCAAGTGTTCAGCAAGTGTCAATTTACGACTTTTCTTTCTGTCTCTGCTGTCACCTTTTTTAGTTTGAGAGTTCCAATTGCAGTTCCACCTCCACTTTCAATAAGCGTTCACAGTGAAAATGGAGAAAAGTCATTGAAAAAATATTGGCAATTGTGTTTCTTCTCTCAATCTCTATCTCTGTTTCTGTCTCTGTCTCTAACTCGTCTGCCATTTGTCATATTGTCTTTATGCGAAATTCAAGTTGTCATTCCACTTGAAAATGTTTTCGGCTTATTGCCTGCTTTGTGGCCATAATTTGAATAGAGAAATTGTCCAAATATCAAATCATTTTTAGCTGAGACTCTTGTAATGTAATTGAGCCAGCTTGGATGTTTGGTGTTGGATTAATTGGACTTGCCCAGCTAAAGTTGAATTCAAATTGCATAATTTAGCTAAACCTACTCCCACCTTAAAGAGTATCTCCCTTACCTTCTCACTTTTTCTCCTTTTCTCCACTTGAAGTTGAGATACCGAAATATGAGTATGAGGAAGTCTATACATAATGATGGGTGTGGGAGGGGCAAGGAGACGATGCTACTTAAAGTGGTATTGTATATGTATGTATGTGTGTACATATTTTGCATAACAACAGCAAAAACAAAAATCAATATTATTACCAGAGAAGGAGCGAGTGTGATAGGTAGAGGTAAAGAGAGAAGGAACATCATGGGGAATGGATGCAGGCAATTTGCCCTCTTTTCTCTTTGCAAATCATAAATTAAATTTGCAACAAAGTATTTTCTCTCTCTTTTTCTCATTATGTGTGTGTGTTCGTGTGTGTTTTGTGTTTCTGTTGCTTGGCTGTTTTTGTTGTTATTTGTTGGCCAACGATGCGTGGCCAAAGGACTTTGCAGGAGTCAACACTCCTTCCTCGAGCAAAAAACAGGATCGACAAACCCTACAGTCAACAATTTGTAGCATTGAAACAAATGAAAACTCAAAGTTTGTTCAGTTTAAACATCGATCAGATTTCCCTTATTAAGGGTTTTCTTTTTCCAGGAATTGCTAGGATCATTTCCTCCTTTCCTGGTAAGAAAACATTTCGATATCTTAGCTTAATAAGTTGTACAACTTTTTCTCATCCCAAGTCATCCAAGTCATCCTAAATTTCAAGTTTTAGACTTTTTTTTATATTCACATCGCGTCTCCTTATATACATATAAACTAAATTAGTTATGACACTTAAAAACCTAAATTTTAAGGTTGTTTTTTGTTAATATATAAATTTGTTTTTGTTATTATAGAGATTGTCAAAGTTAATATATACATGGAGTTAGGTAAAACCACTCAAATTTTCAGATAACTCTTAAAGATTGACTAGTTTTTTTATGCCAGAAATATCAGAAGCAAATTTATTGTGCTTTTTGTGTATCAATCAGCGAAACTGGATATATGTATACCTATATAGATTTTATATTGATTTGCTTGGCTCATGTGATTTGTGTGGGTTAAACCAGTTTTGATGGCCTCTCCTCTCCTCTCCTCTCCTCTCACCTCACCTCATCTTTTGGTTGTCGCCGTTTCTTTGTTATTATTGCAAATGAATTGGCATTAACCTTAATTGCCAAAGTTTTGGCCTTTGACATTTCGGCTTTCTTTTGAGACTCGATGATTATGCAACTCATTTGTGTGTGTGCGGGTTAAATACATCTTAGCCCAAATATGCAATGCATTCATCATTCTTTCAAATAGAAGCGCATCTATTTATCTTAAGCCTTTTTGGGGTTAATGATTCGACTTTTGCGATACCCAGCAAAGTGATCATTCGACGGAGTTTAAAACGAAAGGAAAGAATCCTGTGTACACTCTGCCAACCAATGGGTAGAGAGTGTTTAAAATAAATAATGTTTAAGCTGTGTGTATACTCTCTTAATTGAACTGAAAACGGAGACTTTGCCGGATACGGGATGTGGGAGATGATGGCGAGAGGGAAAAATGCCAGCAAAGCGCAAGTTTTTAATGGCTTCGCCAAAAAATGTATGTCAACTTTTGTAATTAAAAACTCGACTACGCGACAAGTCGGCAACGACTTGGAGATACCGTGGAAAACCAAAATTCAACAGTCATGAGTGTGTTTAGTCCGTTTACTCATATTTTCATTATGTCTAGTCTAGAATCGACTAGTTATATATGTTTGTGCAGTTCAAACATCTAAATATGTATATACTCTGTTTGGCGCTCTGTTGAGAGAATTCTGTAGACTTTTTCTTTCTCTACTTCTTTTTGGGTCGTCGTGATATGTGACCCAGCTAGAGCTACTTCATATATGTGGACATTCCCTCTCCTTCTACCTCGTTTTCCCCCATTCCACATACATAGCTCCCCTTTTGACAGTCGACGTTTTCTTTTCATTGGCAATGTTGACAGTTGAAATGAGGCGCAATTCAAGCAAAAGTTAATCCTTTACAGCTGCTGCTGCTGCAGTACGAAGAGCTTTAAGCGGATTTCCTATTATAGACTCGTCTTCTCTGTTTGTTTTTTTCTTTTATGATGGGTCTTTAATTTAAAGATTGAGAGAAAATCCAGAGAAATACTTAATATTAAAGCCAAATTGATAAACGATGCCCCAAAAAGTAGGCTACACAAAAACTCTGAGTGAAATTGAAGATAATTTCGACACACAAAAAAAATGAACAAAAGAGCAGCCAACCAGTCGACACACCTAAGAGCACACTCGCACACTCACACACAATATTGAAACTAAAACTAAACTAAAAAGTCGAGTGCTTTTACCTATAAATAAAATAACAGGCACGGCAAACAAAAAAAAAAAGGAAGCGAGAAAAACTCTGCATACAAAAGTTGGAGTACTTGTGGGAGTAGGTTGAATATAGTATACATAGTCTCCCCCGCACTCCCCCTGGAGCCATTTCATTTTCAGTTGCGTTTATAGTTTAGGGTTTTTCGTGAATGGAAAATGGGAGGGGGAAGGGAAAAAACCAACTCCTGCTCGTTATAAAGGCGTCGGCGACGGCGCTGCTACCGTCATCATCATCATCATCGTCAACACTTGAAAGTGTCGCAAGTTTTTTAGTTTGCCATACAAACAAACAAGCAAACAAACGACATCAGCAGCAGCAGCAGCAGCAACAACAACAACAACAACAACATAGGCATTTGCCGTGCACCATTAATTGAAGTTTGTTGAACCAAACGATGTTTGCTCCTGCCTATCAGCCAACCAGCCAACCAACTAACTAACCAACCCATCCACCCACATTTTTCTCTTCATTCTATGGTTTTGAAAATCTCTTTGCTTTTGAATAGATACAATTTTTCACACCTTAACATGAAGCCCTTCCCCCACCACAGCCCACAAGTGGTTCAAGCTACACCTAAAAAACGAAATTCATCAATTAAAAGATCTGTGTAACTCCAAAGTAATTTACATATGCGAGAGAGACCGAACTCAAGATTCTAGATACCTCAATGACTAAAAGTGCCAAAGACTTCAAATGTAATAAAGACTTTGTGGCAAAAAGTGGCAAACAAATACGCAATTTCACCAATTTAACGGCAAAAAGATCTGTGCTAACAAGAGAGTATTGAATACAGTAGATACATATATGTATATGTATATATCTTTTAGTTGTATTCAGGGAAGGGCAAATGGGACCAAAAACGGAATTTCAGATCAGATTTCATATTTCTTTGGCAAACTTAATCCAAAGCCCAAGAGCTTCTAATTCTCTTAATCTGACCCTGTCTTCTACAGTGAGCTACAAAAGTGTCTGACCTGATTTGGATTGAGAGTGCAAACTGTACAATGATTTATCGACAAATGAGTTTTTACTGTATTTTTTGGGTATGGTGCCTTTTAGAGACATGTTTCTTTTATGTTTTGTGTCAGATGTTAGACATCTGAAATAAGGGCGTGGCTAGCTTTAGCTATTCCCAGTTACGTCTGCCCTCACACCATTGATAATCACAAGACCAAGAGAGTTCGTTGTCGTTGCGAGTTGCCACATTTTCATGAATGATGCAAGTATTTGTGTTTTTTTCTTTCTGTTTTTTGGTTGGTGTGTCTCTGCCTCCATTGTCTTGTAAAGGCAAAGAGCCAAGCATTTCCTATTCGACAATAAGTAGTAGTGGGAAATGTAGAAACAAAAGAGAAAGAGAGGAAAAACAGAGAACCATTAGTTTGTTGTTTTTTTTGTATTCAGGGTATCCATGGGAGCGTCTTGAATGGGGCTTTTGTAATTCATATTGCTTGCTTTCAAATTCAAATTAATTAACATTTTATTGCGCTCATTTTGCAGTAGTAATGGCATCCTGCAGGATTAGGCCAGGCATCCAGGCATTTCTATGGAGCAGAAGTTTGTCTCTAGACTAAGTCAACTGCGTCATTTGCATTTGCTGCAGCAACTGCTGAGAAAGATTAAGATGGTAACTTTTGCCCCCCCCTCCTCGCCCCTTGAAAAATGCAATTAAAATGGCTAAACTATATGTGCGATTTATCTCCCAAGACCCGCCTCTTTTGCATTAGCAGCATTTCTTGGAAATTCTTTCTTAAGCAAGGCAGATAAAACAGTAAAACGAAGAGTAAAATACAAAATGGCTGTTGGCTATATGCCACCTGTACCTAGCCGCCCATCCGCCCACCATTCGTATCTACCTACACTTACATACATATATGTTTATGTGTATGTATGCATATCCTTTCAAGGACACCCTTTGCTGTCAGCACCGGATTTCTTTTCATTTTGTTTTCTGGTCCCCCTTCAAAGCAATTTGCACAAATGCAAATTATATTAAAGAGAACAAAAAAAAACGCACTTCGATTGTTTCAAGAAAACGGAGAACGGAGAAAACGGAGAAAACCAAGAATTATCTACGTATGTATGTATGTATGTATGTATGTGTGTACATGAAAACATTATGGAAATTTCATACATTCAAAAGTCGTGACAAAGGCAAAATATTTGGTAATTCTTCTTTTCAGTTTTTAGAGTGAAACTGATTGTGAGATAAAAATAAAATGTTTAATTCATCTCATAATCAGCAAAGTCTAAAGGATTCTACAATAAATAAAAGATAAATTAAAACTTTTTTCGAAAAATACATTTTCTCTTATTATTCGTAGTTTCCTTTTGAGGGAAAACGGGCATAGCTGATGGGCAGGACAAAAAGTTTGAATTTAATGTGAAATTAATATTTTGATATTTCTATTTTCTGATTGAACCGAACTCAAGTTGAAAATATTTAGAAAATTTTCATTTTTTTAGGAAGGTTTAGGAATTTTTCATTAAATATTGAAAGTTATGGCCAAGATAAGTGGCAATTTTTTAATTATTTACATATGAAATACTTATGTGAATCAAATTCTACAGTTTATTTACTATTTAGTACATATTCTCTTTAGACTCTTTAATGCCTTAACAGAATTAACAGAAACACACACACACAGACACACACACACACACATACACACACATACATACATACAAACTTAAGTATATATGTATGTAGATTTGTAAGAGCAACAAATTGAATTAAATATGTCTTTCACTTATTACCCATCTTCCGATTTGTGTGCATTATCTCTGGGCGAAAGTCTGAGCCTAATAATCTATGCAGGAAATCTCAGAGTGAGCAAAAACTTTCTCTATGAAAGCATATTGGGTGTGTTGTTCAGATATGTACATATTTAATATGAAATTATTAACACACACACACACACACAGAGAGAGAGAAAGACACCCACACATCATCTTCTTCATCATCGTGTGTATATGTGTTTGAAAAAGCCAGCAAAAGAAAAAACTTTCTTGCAGTAGCTGGCAAAATTCTTGACAAATTTTCAACTTTTCTATTTGCGCCCTTTGCCGTGGTATGGAAAAACAGAATGGAATCAAAGGAGAGAAAATATCTACAGTGGAAGAAACTTTGCAGTGAACATGCAAAATATGCATACCAGCGAAGAGGGAAAACTAAGCTCATGGCTAAAGGAAAATCAAAGTGATTTTTGATGGGAGGGGAAGCAAAACCAATTGCCAAGTGGGTCAGAATTTAAACTTCAACGGTAAAAAATCATCCCAAAAAGACAGAAAAGACAACAGAAACCATCAAATTCCACACTTTACAGAAACAAAACAAACGAAATTTGTTTTTTTTCTTTGCCTGCACAATGAGCCACAGCAACAGCAACAGCAACAACAGCATCAACAATAACCATTTAAATTCAAAATTCCGGCAACATAATGTTGCCGATGGCCATATTCTTGCGCACATTCTCTCTCAACCCCTCTCTGTCTCGCTCTCGTTCTTGCACTCTCTTTGTCTTTGTCTCTCTTTTGCTTTTGTTTAGTCTGCCACACATTGCGTATACATAACGTAACCGAAAGTTCAGCCGGCAGTTGGCTAAAAGGAAGTCCTGCTGCCTGCTGCCTGCTGCTTGCGTCTGTGTGGGTGTGTCTATGTGTGTTTGCGTGGGTGTCTGTATAAGTGTGTGTGTGTATCTGCCGAAATATATTGATTTTCCGTTATTTTGTTGTTGCTTGGTTTGTTGGTTCCTCATTTTGCTTTTGGGTTTTACTTTGCCGCTTCCTTTGTCGTCTGCAACCAGCCAGCAAAATATATATATATATATGTATATATATATATGTATGTGTCTGGCTGCTTTTTCTCTCTCGCTCTCGCTCTTGTTCTCTCTTTTTTTTTGCTTTTCTCTGTTTGGTGTCCTGGTATTATTTAGCCTTAGATTCGCTTGTTGCTGCTTTTGTTGTTATTGCTCAGGTTCCGTTAGTTCTAGCCACCATTTGGCGTTTCGTTTTAGCTAAAAACTGAATGGGACAAGCCAAATGGCTTAAATCCTTTGTTTTGCATATTGATTTTCGGAACAATTAATTCCACTTTTTGCGGTTTTCTAAATCTATTTCATATACACATAAATTTTAACTATATTTCCTTCATATAAAAGTCATTTCTCTTCTAATTTTCGGCCTAATCTATTCATTTATTTTATCTTTAGTTGTTAAGTTTAGTTTCTTTTGTGATTCCTGACCTAAAAGATACTTTTATTTAGCATTTTACACTGGATTCATCTACCTTGCACATTAATTTTGCTGTTGTTGTTGTTGTTGTTTTGCTTACTTTCTCGTTTTCCACTGTGTCCACTTGCTTTCTTTCTATCCATCCGCCGCAGTGGTTAAATCAAGCGTCACTGATGTAATTAAAACGGAACAACGATGTAAAAGGACACCGTCCAAAGGATAACATGCTGGCAATGAAAACTGCATGTAATGGCATGGAAAATTAGCTTTGACATACGGCAAAGAGTAAATGATGGAGGAACTGTACAAGAGGAGTAAGTTAATGTGACTTTTAGTGACATCAACGAGACTAGACAGTGGGTTGGTCATAGGATAAGTAAGTAGGGAGTTACAGCATCGTTCGTTATAGATCGATATAAGCACCTCCTCTCTCTCTCTCCCTGTCTCTCTTTGGCCTGCTCCAACTCGAATGACTCCAGTACAATTCCTATACACCTATGTATGTATATAGGATATATCCTGTGTACTTTCTCCTCTTTCTGTTCCGTTGTTCTATACTCATTTGTCTGTAGCGGAAATGTTGACAGTCGAGGGCTTTGGGGGCAAACGCAGGGGAAAGATGTAATGGAAATGCAATTTTCCATTGCACACAATGGGCATTAATGGGCACAATAAACCGACACCTGGCCGGGCAGGTAGTCAGCGCTAAGAGGAAATTACAGGAAATGAAAAATTCACAACTCTCTCTATGTCTCTCTCTCTCCTTTTGTCTAGAGAGTGACTCTAGTTAGTTGCTAATAATTGAGTTAAGAACTAAACTTTGTTGGTTGTTTCTGCACATCCGAAATGATTAATCAATGTATAAATAACAATGCAACTTCACATACAAAAACAACAACAAAAGCAAACGGACAGCTGTCAAAGCACATGATAAAATCAACAATCATCAACACGGCTCGTCTTCACTCCACTCCACTCCACTCGTCTCGGAAAACAGCCACAGCAGGGGTATGCGGAAATGGTGTTGTCTTGTGGGTAAAAGGACTGGAAAATCTGATTGCCTCTACGTGACCCCAAACAAAACTTTTCAAGTCGACAAGAATCTGTGATAATATGTAGATGGAAGAAAAAAAGGTTTCAAATAAGACACACTATATCGGAATATATAGATTTTGGATCGCTATACGAGAATGTCAAATGACAAAATTCTTAGAAAAAAGCAAAGAAATTAAAGCAATCTGAGAAAATGTAATCCTCCTTAGAAAGCCCGGAAATCTGGTGGGGGAAGGAGTTCAGCCATAGCAACAGCAACAACAACAAACATTCATAGTAATGATTATGATGATGGGGCATGGGGCAGCGGGGGATGACGCGTCGCCGTTGGTGGCGGAGATGAACCAAGACCTGCACTAGAAAAGCCAAAATACATACAGGCGGTGGCGGTGGCGGTGGCGGTGGCGGATTTGGGGGAAGGTTATATAAAGTTGTGTTTAAACGGATTTCATCACTGCCGGCGCCCATGGAATTCAATTTAATTTATCAAGAGCAAAGTAAAAGACCGAAAAAAATAAAACCACCCCAAAACGAAAGTCTCTCTCTTCTATTCGAAATTTTCCCTTTTAACGTCGTCGTCGTCGTTTTCCTCGTCATTCTGGTTTCCTTCACCATGCAGAACCCACCATAAATGCAATTAATCATTTTTCTTTTAGTTTTTCTTTTTACGTTGATGCTTAATGTTTGATGGTGGTGTTGGTGGGTGAGTGGGTGGGGGAATTCGTTGGGGGTTGGTTAACAATTTGTTAACAATTAAGTGCAACTGATATGAATTTTTTAACTTGATTAGCCTGCAGGCAACTCTACTAATTAGAAGGTCATTTGCATATGGTCAACCAACCCCTTGACATTGACCTTAAAGTAGCTTCTCCATTTAACCGCATTCAATTAATCACTCAATCCGTTGCAGCTAAATTGATCGTCATGGCTTTGGGATTAGCGTGTGTGTGTGTGTGTTTGTGTGTGTGTGTGAGGGTCTCCCTATGGTTAGTTGACCACTCATGGCGTAAAAACACCTGACCAACCGTCCGACCACATGAAATTTTCGTTTCACTGCGAGTGATAATAAATTTGCTGGTGTTTTTTGTTTTTGTCAGAGGGGGGCGACAGTTGAGTTGAAGGACAGACAGGCGACAAACGTTAAGGTGAAGTGAGATGAGG
Source organism: Drosophila equinoxialis (assembly GCA_018150345.1). Taxonomy (NCBI): domain Eukaryota; kingdom Metazoa; phylum Arthropoda; class Insecta; order Diptera; family Drosophilidae; genus Drosophila; species Drosophila equinoxialis. The sequence continues at coordinate 516,389 of JAECWI010000238.1, read as the reverse complement.
TGGCAGGGAAGCATTTAAAAAGCGGAAATAAGGCAGACGACGGCATAAATAAACCACAGACTCAGAGTCAGACTCTCTGCTCACACACACACACACACACACAAACATAGAGAATTCATTGCGGCGACAAGTGCAATGTCGAGAGAAAGAGCGAGACAGACTGTATGAAAAAGAGTGAGAGAGATTGATAAAGGGGCGTTGTCTCCCATAAGACTTTACTCTGGAATTGCTCTAGACTTTGGAGCTAAGTGAGCTTTGTTTCTCCACCAAATATATGTATACGAGATTCATTTTCATACCTTTCCCATCGCATACGTTGCAAAACGGGTATATTCAAATTGTTCAAATGTTTATAACAGAAAGTAAAGCTACTATACCCATTCCATTATTCATTAACCTTTTAAGTGTATCCGTTCGTTTGAAACCAACAACTTTCGTGAAGAGTACTTCAAATTTTAATCCGTTTTGCAATATTCTGTTATTCATTCATTTATTCAGAAGTTGCAACAAAATTTGCTGATAGTTGCGTCTTATAATCTTAAGAGATGCCAAAATGTTGCACGATGCAGGGTATAGACAAGTCGGCTGTACGACCAAGTCTACTTACATCATGTTTACATAAAGCATTTCTTTTTCCTTTTTTTTTTGTTTTTTTTTTTTTGTGTTTTTATGAGTAAAAATCTCTTCAGATGTTGACAACTCTTTAATTCTATCACTCCCACACTTGCAAGGCTAAGCACTTGACTCCCCTCTCTTCGTCTCCGACTTCTCCTGAGGGTTTTTCGTCTCATTTGACAATCAACTTGAAAATTGATTAAAAGGCGCAAAGTTAGAATCATAATCCATCCAATATTGTCATGATAATATAAAATTTGGCCATCTAAATTCATGTTTTTCTGAATTTTTCAACACTTTTCATATTTGACAAGTTCTGCGCAGTTGTGAGTTGTAAATGAAAATGTTGAATTATTTTACCTTAACAACGATTCGATTGGAATCTAAATATGTTTTTAGGGATCCATGATCGATTACATACCTGCAATGAGAGAATGAGATTATTGTTTCAATTATTGATTATTATAAATTAGCAAATAAAATAAACTAATAGTCCATTAGACGAAACTATTCGATTCAATGTGATTCATTCGCTTATTTGTGCAACTTGTTGCAAATTCTTTTATGAAATGAATTCATTCATATAAAATCGAGTTAAATAATGAATAATCAATCAAAAAAGAAGCAAAATGAAGTTTCCTCAACTTGTTGTAAAGTTTCTCCTTGGTCCTTTCGGGACACACACACGCAATCAATCTTAACCATTTATCAATCAATCAGTAGTTATTGTCACAACAAACTTAAAAATCGATTACTGAAAATAAAGGCACAACAAGTTTATCATTTTGTAATGACTTTGAGATACCCTTACTGAAAAAAAACACGTCCCAACTTAGTTTAACTTCTTGTAAAGGTTATGCATTTTAGTTTCGAGTGGTGAGAAGAGAACGGCAGTTAGTTAGTTAGTTCGACTAGTAATAATCGACCTAACCTTCGACTAAGCTCTTCGGAAAGGAAATGTGACGACTTAATTTGCTTTTGGACAAAATAATTTTTATTACCTTATTAGAAATAATCCCCGCACTTCGGCGAGTCTTTTAAGCTTCCTTTTCCTCCTCCTCCTCTTCGTCCTTCTCCTGCTCTCGTTGTTCATTGTAATTGTTGTCAATGTCATTTGTTTGTCTTGGTTGACAATAGATTTAACCCCCAAATGAAACAAAGTCAACAAAATTCATAGAATAAAAGTCTGGTGGTTGTTGCTGATGGTTCACCTTTTTTTTTTCTGGGTGGACAATAATAATAATAATAATGCATATTTTTCATTTTACATTTTGTTGTTTTTGGGTTCACCCCCACCCGACAGATACGCACACACATACATACATATATCCCATATGTTAAGTTTAACACAAACATTTTAGTTGTTGCCTTTTTGCTCATTAGGTGTGTCACTTTGCTCTGTCTCTTTCCCTTCGTCGTTCGGTCTTTGTCTCTCTACACTTGTTTTTGAAAACAGATGTTTTTTTTGTTGTTGGGCTTTTGATTTGTTTGTTTGTTGTTGTTTTGTGGGTCACACTCTGATAAATGATTGGACATGACTGAAGAAGAAGCCCTTTCCTTCTGCCTAATAAGATTTAAGAAGGTTCTAAAAATAGTCGGATAGGTCTACTCTATACTATCGGCTATAGTCGTAGATCGTTTTTTTTTTCTCTCTCTTGCCACAGCTCAAACCAATCTCAATACCCATCCCTTTTTGCCCAAAACATCCCTTGTAACAGAAGGGGGGAAAATGGAAGTAAGGAGAAATATCTGCTGACAGAATCTGCCATGCTGCTATTGGCATTGGCTCAATCGAATGCCAATCGATAAATAATAAACGACAAACAAAAAAAAAAAAAAAAGGGAAAAGGGGAAAAACCGCCGATGGCGGCAACAGTTTTTGGCCAGCGAGACACAAAACCAGGCACAGAAGGTGCAAACAGACTGTGCACTGCTTTGGCAAGTGACTACAATTCACCCTACAAGACTGGACTGGACAGGGCAGAAGTCACCCTGCCTCGCACCCCGCATCCACACAATCCACTGGGAATGGTGTTAGATGCGTGCAAAATTCAAACAAGACAAAAAATCCAAAGGGTCGACTAGCAAATGCTTCTTGAGTCTCATCATAAACTACAGTCCCAGTCACGTGAATAATGACAGTTGTCTTAGCCACATGGCTTAGTTAGCTAAGGGCGAATGAGTCCATCTACCATATAGAAAAACATACATTGATTTACAGGGTATAAAAAGAAAAATATTTTGCCTTGATTTCGCCCATGAATTGGGTGGGTAAGTGCAAAACTCGCAGCTAGTTTTCCCCATTTCCCATTCACCCACTTTTTTTGCTTTCCTCCTTTCGTTTCTTTAGAAAGAATGAAAAAAGGCCATAAAACGGTTATAGAAATGAATGACACGTGTCTACGGCAACTATGTATGAAATCTCACAATCACAGACGAATAGGAATTTTTTTTCCTTCACTTTGTCATTCAGACATTTGGACAATAGTTTTCCTTTTGTTGTTGTTGTAATTGAACTGCACAACTTATTTCGATTAACTGAACTAAACACATGTGGACAGAGAAAAGTCGTACTACTAGGCGCTAAGCACTAAAGCCGATTGCTTCGTTTAACCGTCAAAACACACACACTCACACCCACACACACAAACATTGTACATATTGCAAGTCATAAGCATACATAACTCCAACTATAACTCGAACTATAACTATAACTGTCAACTAGCTAGAAACAGTGTCTAAGGGTAGAGAGAAATGTCATAAACTTGCGGCAAATTCAATTTGTGCTACAAAGACGCGATGACGACGACGACGACGACGACGACGACGACGACAGTATTCAGTGCACTTTGCCACGTAGAGTATAGGACCCATAAACACGTACAAGCATACCTACCTAAAGATGCACAAGGGAAGGAAGGGATGCACCTCTAAAAGCAGAAAACAGTTTTAAGACTCTCCCATCAGAGGAGGAGGCAGAGGAGAGGCAGAAGGAGGACGCAATGTTGCCGCAATGTAGCGTCTTGTTACATGCTTCAGCCGGAATCTGTATTGAAGTTGGCTAAAAGTTTAAAGTTTGAGTGCGAGTAACTTGTATAAGTCCCGACCCGAGGAATCCCTTGATGCCCTGCGATGGTCTGAATTGGTAGTAGAAATAGAAGTCTAGAGAATTCTGGAGAATTCTTTACTCGTTATTCAATTTCCACATGGTTTTCTCCCCATTGCACATCGCTTCACGTTCAGACTTGTGAATTATCGTTAACGCAGGCCTAATTCTTAATTATCTGAGACGTTTTCTCATTATTGTCTTGTGAATAAATGTCTTAATGAACTATCCATTTCATCCCGCATAAAGATGACCCAAAAACAGACAACTCAATGATTTTCCATTAGTTTTTCCAATGTCAATGGCCTTGGACTAAATGCATCCATCCCTCCTCTACGCATTTCACCCACAATTGATGCAAACAGTTCTGGTTCAGTTCAGATCCGTATACCAAGTAAACAGCTCAATTTTTCCGGGGTCGGTTAGTCGGTTGAGATAGCAACGCTGCTTTCCAAAAGGGTGTGAATTCATTTGTCGATTTAATTATTAGGGAATGGAAATTTGGAAGTTGTCGAGTAGTCCGTATGGGGGTTGATTTCACATAGTGTGCTATAGTTTCCGAAAGAAACACAAAAAATAAATTGTCCACCCTCAGCTACAACATAAAAATAAAATTTGACCTTGGCATTGGTCGAATACGAATCTCTTAATCAAATGAGAAATCAGAAAGTTTAACGAATCGAATGTGTTAGCCGAGAGAGAAAGTCTCTGCCCAGAAGGGCTGGAAATGATAACAGGAAATGCAAAAGAACAGAAAATGTTTGTCTTAACGTCCTTTAAAATGTTTTTGAAACCAAATAGAAGAGAGAGAAGCTTTGAATGTGCCCTAGGACCCTCTTTAACCGACGACGACTGCACCAGCTCCGATTGCAGGTTTTACGATCAATGTGTAGGTGACATTCGATACGATCTCGACTGTGGTGACCAACTTCACTATGATCCCAGTACCAATATCTGCAATTGGCCCAGTGAACTGTCCGTGTCCTAAAGTGGCCAAGAAAGTAATTCATAAAGTAAACCAAAGAAAAACTTCAGTTTTATACTTTAGTAACTCTTTAAAAATGGCCAAGAAAACGGTCAGGAGAGTTTGCACTTACAATTAGATCTCGCGTGATTTTAGACGCCCCAAGCAACATATGAAAGTTTATATTTATGATAGGAGATACTAAAATTAACGATTAGATTCAGATTGGGAGTCATGTGTTTACAAACTTCTATTAGAAGCGTATTGTTTTTAATAATTTTTCATTTTGTTTTCCCTTAAGATTCCTCAGAAAAAAATACACAATTTACGACAGTTAGTTGCGCGGATTTGTTGTTGTTGTTGTTGGATGTGTTATTTACTTGGCGTGGGTCTGAGCCTTCCTGAGCTGGGTGAGAATTTTGGACAGTTCCTCACGCTTCCTCCTGGCACGGATGTGTGTGCCCAAGCGACGCTTCAGGAACTTGAGGGCGCGCTTATCCTTGGACACCTTCAACAATTCCATGGTGCGCTTCTCGTATGGGGCATGGCCGACAACCTCACGGACCAAATCGCGCATGAATTTAGTGTGGCGGGTTTGAATGTTCTTCAAACGAGAACCACGCAGACCTTTGACTTTCTTGTCTCCGGTGTATTTCACATTCTTGACTTTGGTGGTCTTGTGGCCTCGGTTGAGACCCAATGCAAGCTCGTAGCGGACAGCCATCTTCTGGTCTGTTTGCAGGCAGAAAAAGAAAGTGATTTGATTGTATCTAAATTGTAAATTTTGGTAGAGATTCTTAAACTTTCGATCGATCTTTCCTATGGCACTAAATGTTATAGTGAAATCCCTGCAAACTTTCATCCCAATTGTAGGAGAGCACGATCTATGCTGATCAAAATATATATACTATGGGAGCAGAAATGTCTCCTTCTCTTCGTATATAAAGACAGGGGCAATGGTTCTCTATAACCTCAAATTGTTAACTCATTTCTTTAGAAATATTCCGCTTTATGACTTAAACTTTATGTTTATGATCGAGAGAGAGAGAGAGAGGAAGATTCCTTGCCTCAATCCTCATGTGACTCACATTGACAGCATTCCACAACAATAAAGACGAATCATGCGGAGTTCAAGGGGAGTGGCTGAAAAAGTTATTCAAAAGTAACATCTCAATAGGCCTTGGCCCAAACACAAGTTTTGCTTAGTCCAAATTTTCTATTATGTTCATAAACTAAAACAGACAAGTTGAAAAATAACTAAATTCAAGTATTAATATTATTTCTTTATAAAATTCAAAATTCTCGTATAAAATGGAAAACAAGAACGTTGATAAGCTGGTAAGTTAGTCAAGTTAATCTCTGTCTCATTTTGCATTGCATCTCTCCCTCTCTCTCTGCCCTGTCTCTCATTGCAGCGTTTCAATGGTCGCCTAAGGTATCCGAGAGGAAGACCCGTTGCAGTTTATGTGACACCCGATCCACGTCCTTCAATTCAAAGTCTATGGGCTGAACATCCCAAGGAATTGAATCGTCCAGATGGTGGACCACGTGAATTACAAACTGCACCTCGCGTTATACCTTCTCCGGATCCAGATTTGCAGGAATATCGTAGTAGTTACTTCTCTTAAGGCCATTTTCTTGGACAATTTTATGAACTTTTGTGTTAACTTGTGAGTATTTCTTAGATTCCTTTCTTAATGTGTGGGAGGAATTGTTTCATCAGTCATTTCATTTGGTGCTCTCCGCTCTCTTCTTCTCTTTTCTCTTTTTCTCAGTGTGTCTCTGTCAAGATCTGAAGTAGATTTTATGCCAAATTGATTGACTCCACGTGAATCTTAGGGGAGCGGCAGCCATCGAATGAGATGAAAAGAGGCGGCAATTTGTTGGTGCATATGATTTTTTCCTTTGCTTACAAAATATATATATAAAATGATTTCTTGTGATGTGACTCAATAGAGTTTCAGGGGGTGACTTGATGACTCGTATGTATGGGGGGGAAGTAAGTGAATGAGTGTGTATATAGTAGTCTATATGAACGCTTAGTATATTTAGTTTATTATGGTCAATGTGTGTAGCATGAATCATACAGAAATTTAAGAGGGTTGTATCCTGCTTCTCCTCAACCTGCCCTCTACCTCTTCTCTACTTGAGCGAGAGAGAGAGAGAGAGATGGGCTGCTTCAGACACTTGAGTGCAGTATATATATATAAGTTATGACTTCAGTTATAAGCATGAAAATATTGCAGCCACTTGGCTAGTTGCTAATTACTTTACTGAACAGCAACAAGAAAATCGTATAATAAGTTTAGTTCGAATGAAAAGAAAGTTTGTTGAATGAATAGAAGATGAGGAGCAACAGAATACTCAAATTATTATACCCTAACAGAGGGTATTAAAGGAGGAGAAGGAAGGAAGGAGACGTCTCCTACCGCATAAGGTATACATATATATTCTTGATCAGCATGAGAAACTGAGTCGATATAGTCGATGTCGGTGCGTTAAAAGCTATCGGGCTGATCAAGTATGAAAATCTCTCGGATCGGACCACACGAAAAGTAGCTGAAGCGATTGGAATATCGCTATGAAATTTACCAATGTGATAGTATTGGATCTGAAACATCAGATTCCAAAGTTTCAATCTGAACGGATAAATATAACACAAATTATAGTCAATATAAATCAGCTATGATCAAGCGCTGTCATTGATCGATGCAGCAGACCTCACACACACACACACAGAGAGAGACGCAACGTTACCCTGCAGTACGCGTCTGCGGAGACTCTCCGTCGAGTTTCCGCGGACATGTCCGCTGTCTTGGGGGACATAGCGGCGACACGTTCATTTAAGTTGCGGCGACATTTAACATTAGATGGCCTAGCAATAAGGACAATCGGGACAACTGAGCGACAAACTCGACTGTTTGTCCGGGGGTGGTTTCGTCGGTATAGTCGATGATGCGGCGACATTGTCGACCGGGGACATTTGGTTCTGGAGGGTAAGTACCCTACTTACAAATCACTAACGTTTTATCGAATTTTCTAGATCCATCTACATATAATCCCAGTGATGGAAAGAGAGAGACAACTGTTTATTGCTCTAAATCCTTAACGTGAGTTTCATATACTTTCTATATTTGTGTAGTTTATTTAATTGCTCTTAATTCCCGTCGACTATCCGATTACAGTTAAATGGGTAATTAATTTTGACAATAGAAACGTTTTATTATATAGTTATGATGTTTATATTAAAGTTATTAGTTACGTCAGCTTATTTAGTGACCTCCCCCCCCCAGCTCATTCCACTTTTACAGTGCTGGATTTACAGTCAAAAAGGTTTAAGCTGATCTTTTATGAAATTGTATTTTGGCCAATTTCTAATTGTCCTTTTTAGTCATGGCCAAGACGGCATTGTCCTTGTATGAGTCGTGAAATTGCTTGGATTTTCCGCCCACTGATTGGTTGATTGACTGATTTGGCCGGATAACTCAATTGGGCATTAACCACCAAACGAATTGATGCCATCTGCACCCTTTTTACGGAAAGTTTTCGTTTAATTTATGCAATTTCTTTCAATTGACCGAGACCAACGTGTTGGCTGATGACGAGGCTTAGAGGTTTTGGGTGGAGTCCTTTCCGGGCTTAAATTGCCTTTAATTGAAAAAGAAACCCACTCATCTCTCGGCAGTAGCAAATGTTTAGGTGTCTTGTCGGAAGACTTGGTCTCTTGTCTGTCTGTCTGTGTTTTCGACAACTTGACACACGTGCCATTGTTTAGCAGGGGGGCCGAGGGCGAGTGGGGGCGCAAAGGGGCGGGGTTATCTGCACATCTTGTTTATCTCCAGAGTATTTTTTGCGGCCCTGCATTTAATTGCTTATACAACACGCATTGCAGCTAATTGTTTTTGTTGGCCCTCAAATTTTCATGGAAACGGCAAAGATTTCATTTGAAAATTGTTGCTATCGTTTCCAGTCGTTCGCCCAAACTTATATACGGAATTTTCACCAATTGAATGGGATCACAACTATTCTTAAATTAAACATAATGAATTTTCAAATTCAGAGCCGAATTAGGTATACCTTACACCAGTGAAACAAATGCATAGCAGCACTCTAACGCGCCCACCCGCCAACGGCCAACTCCGGCCCAGGGAAAAACGTTTATATGTCGTTTTTAGTCCGATTTGGATCGATTTTGTTTATATTGTGGGGGCGGTTAGGGGCGTGGCATAAACTTGATCACTCTACATACCACACGAGCCTACATACCAAATTTGGTGGCTGTATCTCTTATAGTCTCCGAGATCTAGGCGTTCATACGGACGGACGGACAGACAGACTTGTCTAAATCAACGCGGCTATTGATGCTGATCAAGAATATATATACTTTATGGGGTTGGAGACGTTTTCTACTATGCGTTGCACACTTCTGACCAAAATCAATATACCCTTTTTGCAAGGGTATAAAAAACTTGTACGTTTTATTTATTTCGTAGTTTTCACGTTTTTTTGGCTTGCTAATTGAAACGTGAGCAATGTTTGAAATTATTTTGCGAGAACAGAGCAGAGATTCGACCCAGACAGAGAACGAGAGAGAGAGAGAGAGAGTTGCGCTCAAGAGAAGTTTTGTTAATAATATTTTGCATTTTAAGTTAATAAACATTTTTACATTCTAGACACGAACAACACTCTGCCCGAGACCTTCTCTATCTCTCTCCCTCTCTATCTCTCTTTTTATTTTTGTGTGTTAAGATAGAATTTGTAACTGGCAAAACTTTTTGAGAATTTCTTCTACTAGAATCGGATTCTACGAAGAATTTAAAGAAAAGTAGAATCAAAATTTGTAAAGGTTTCTCGATTCTTGAATTTGTAATCGAAAATGGAAAGAGGTTTGGATGTCAATTTTGGTTCTGCTTCAGTGGTTCGTTGTATCAAAAGTTGAGCTTACTAGGAGAGAAAGAGAGAGAGAGAGAGAGACTAAACACATTTTACAATTCAGTTAGTATCCACCTTGGACCTAATTAGTTGAAGCTGCTCCCCATCTCTGGACTAGAAACAAGAATGTTTATTACAAGAATGTGATTGGAATTTATTGTTATTTGTTGTTGTTACAAATGAAAAAGTTTTGGTTTTGTTTAACCAATTACTACAAATGAAATGAAAAAGGGAATGGAGGGGAGGAAATGAAACTGAAAATGGGCACGACGAACCGGCAAACTGAACCGGTTCGGCATCTAATTTCAATATCCATTTCCATTTCATTACTCTAAAACCCAAGCTTAACAACATTTTAAATTGTTGACGCGTAACGACGACGACTCCTTCCCATCCCCCCTCCTCACACTACTGGGTTAGGCTCAAGAATTATGACAGAGAAATATTTAAGCTTTAGTCACATACTAAATATTGTGACATAAATAAGTCACGTCCGGGCCAAAATGGAGAGAGACAGATCGATATCGCCTGCACTTTCTTGATGTCTACTTATCCATCTGATATATCTTTATCGGCCAGCTATATATAATACAGTTATCCGATTTCGTCCAAATTTGGCCTAGTCATTGCCATTTATGTATATGGAAGCTATGTGATATAGTGGTCCGATTCAAGAGAAGTTTCCGCTAATCCAGACGGACGAACGGTCTTGGCTATATGAACGGATCAAGAATATATATAGCAGATGCTTCCTGCTATGCAATGAGAGAACACAAATTTTGCACATACCTGTAGACAGACTGTTAACGTTAACAGCAATGTTAAGCTCCAGTGTTGAATGTGATGTAGTTTAGCAGCTTTTTGTTGTTGTTGTTGTTGTTGTTGCCTTTTGAGTCGAATTCTGGTTGTTGCTTTGCCTAGCTGGTTCAACATTTTGTGCTCGTCGTTTTGTGGCTGTTGTTGTTTTAATTGTTGTTGTTGCTGCTGCTACTTTGGTTGATTTGATGTTGGTTTTGTTTCTCTCTCTCTCTCTCTCTCTCTCTGCTCTCTTCTTGTGATTTCAATTTTGTTGTTCAATAATTTTTGCAAATATTTTGTTGTTGTTGTTTTTTTTGCTTTGCTAATTTTTTTTTATTTTCGACATTTTTAAATCGAACTTAGTTTTTGTTGTTGATTTTTGTATAATTAAATGCATTGCTAAACAATTTTTGGTTGCTGCAGACAAAAACAAAACAAGAAAAGAGTGAGAAACGCTATCTCCATCTCTCTCTCTCTCTCTATCACTCTCTCTCTCTCTCTATCACTCTCTCTCTCTCTATCACTCTCTCTCTCTCTCTCTTCACCCCCCCCTCGCATATTTTTTTCTCCATTTCTCTATATATATCTTTCCCCCTCTTTCTCTCTCTCTATCACTCTCTCTCTCTCTCTTCACCCCCCTCGCATATTTTTTTCTCTATTTCTCTATATATATCTTTCCCCCTCTTTCTCTCTCTCTCTTTCTCTCAATCTCTCTCTCTTTCTCTCAATCTCTCTCTCTCTTTCTCTCTCTCTATCTGTCTCCGTGTCTCTCATTTTAAGCTTCTCTCATTGTCTGGCTTTCATTTCTTTACCCAGCAAACGGTCAGCAGAGAGATCTATCCAATATTTGAGACATGTCCAAGATTTATGCAAGATTCTTGTACTCACATATATAAAGAGCGTATTAGCTGTGTTTTTATATACATTTCTATATAAAACTAATCAGATGAATCTAAAAAGCGATTAGTATTGCCATTTAGATTTCTGTTCAAGTTTGCCTGACTGCATCTCATTTCAGTTTCAAGTCTTCTCCATTCAAAAATGTTCAAAAATGTTTGCCGAAAACTAAGGCGACAGAACTAACAGCTGCTGTATCAGCTGTTTCGGTGATTGGGTCGAAGAAGAAGAGAGCCATCTACATACACAATGAATCCAGATCTAACGTTTTATAATCATAAAGCATGAAGAAGTTAGTTTTGCCTTTCTTTGCATTTTAAGGTTTTCTATTAACTAATTGTAATTAATGTTTATTTCTAAGCACAAACACATACATACATACATACATATGTATGTTTGTATATGTATATGTAATGTATGTATTTATATTTTTTGGTTTGTGGCTTATTTATTTTTTTTTTCTTTGCGAAAAACATTTTTTAGCCTGACCACGGGGCTGACGTCAACTGAGCACAAAAAAAAAAGCTTTATTTATACGTTTATGTACATATCTTCATATGTATATATATTTAACTGATGTATATATTTAAATTATAAGATATAACAAAAAATTGAAAACCAGTTTTCAGCATACAAACAACAAAAAGCTGCCCTAGGGGTCTATTTGTTGTTGTTGTTGTCGTTGCAAAAGAAACCTTCAACTTACAGAGAGAGACTGGCAGACAGACACACAGAGTGAGAGTGAGAGGGAGAGGGAGAGACAAAGAGATCTTCAGCATCTCTGGTTAATGGGAGGTGTAAGAGCGAGACGCGACTAAGAAATGCAATAAACACTAAAACGTAATAGCAACAAAAAAAAAAAAAAAAGAAACAACAACAAAAGCCAAACTTTAAGCTCTCGCTGCAAAACAAGTTTTTGAAACCAACAAAACCAAAAATTATTTTCCTTTATTTTGCTGGTTTACTTCGTTTTGTTTAAATGTGGGACATAAAAAAGGGAAATAATTACCACAATACTAAAATTGTTGTTAAAAACAATAACAAAAGAAAACATAATTTTGCATCTCATTTTGCACACACACACACACACACACACAGACACAGGAAATGGAGAAATTTTGAATTTTCATTCAAAATTCAACATAAGAGACAGAAAGAGAGAGAGAGACCAAAGAATACTTTGATGGCTAACGGGGCGTGGGAGGTGGCACTAGTAATTGCTTCCATCGGAGAAAGAGAGAGAGAGAGAGTGCGAGATGGAGAGAGTGGGTTGGTTTCGATGGAAAGAAAGCAACGGCATGCCAAAAGCAACGACAGCGGCGTCGCCGGTGGCTGCAAGTTGCGTAGGTGTCGTTACTGCGGCTGTTATTATTTTTGTTGTTGTTGTAGCCTCTTGCAACAAACGACAAAAAAAAACTCTCAATTTCTGCTTTTACTTTGCGCTTTGTTAAACATATTTCATTTTTCTTTGATTTTTCCTTACATTTTTCTTTTGTTGTTGTTGTTTTTTGATTTAAATACGTAAATTTTGTTGTTATCTATTTTGTTTCACACGCGACATAACAAACACACACTTCAAACAACAAAAAAAAAAAGAACTAATACTTTTTTTTCTAATACATACATATGTATATTTATGCGAAAAAAAGAAAAACAAACGAAAAACCACAAATTTAGAAGGCGGCTGCGACGACGGCACGATGATGGTGAGAAACAGCGACAAACGTAGACCGATGGGCTTAATGGGCGACGGACACGGAAGCGGACCAGCAAAGAAAACACCTGAGCACGCTCTCACATTCAAAACTCAACTGAAAACTGAGCAAGTTGTAACATGTAACAAGCGACACAGCGACAACACAACCGCTCACCACGAAATTCAAAATCACACTGAAAGAAACCGGCGCAATTTTTACACCCGCGCGCACCCCTGAAAACTGAGAGCCAAAATAGAGAAGTGCTACACTTGGCGAAACAAGTGGTGATGGTGATGGTGGAGATATTCATCATTAATAAACGTAGTGGCCGATCCCTGGTGGTTATAGCTGTTATAATTGGAATCCACAGATTTAACACCTCAATTAATTATGTACATGTGTCTGTCTGGAAGCTCTAATTAGTAAAGCTTAATAAAATGGACCGTTTGTTGCAGTGCATTTTGCCATTTATTTATTTTACCTCGCTCTTAAATTGCACTTGCAACCGCCATCCCCCCACCAAACGGCTCTTTGTAACCGAGCGCTCTCTCTTAAATAAGCTCTTCAAAATGTTCGATTACTTTGCTCCGATAATGTCGATTACGATAGGTCTCCGATAGGTTTTGCTCCGATATGTCGATTCCGATAGGTTTGCTCCGATATGTCGATATTTAAAAGTTTGAGGAGGTTTGAAGGTTATCGGAAAAAATGCTCACCACTAATCGAACCAAATAAAAATATTGCAAAATATGTAAAAAAAAGCAAAACAAAAAATACAACAAGTGGATAAACAAAATTGCAATAGATAATTTAATAAAATAACTGAATAGCACTAATTGAATGTAATAATTTTGGAATTGAATTTGAATGTGTTTGCCTTAAAGAACAACTGATGTTTTCTCTCTGTCTCTCTCGTCTGTTTGGCAGGTAATGGAACTGGACTTGGACTGGCAGAATAGTCTGACGGAAATCAAGGATCGTGGTCAGTATTTGCTCCATTCGGAGAAATGGTCCGACTGCAGATTTCTAGTGGGATCACCACCCAATCAGCGAGTGATTGCCGGCCACAAGCTACTGTTAGCTATGGCATCGCCGGTATTCGAACGGATGTTCTATGGCATTTTACCGGATAAGACGGATCCCATAATTATACCCGATGTCCAGCCAGAAGCATTCGAGGCAATGTTGGAGTACATCTACACAGATCGCATCACAATTGGCTCCTTCGACAAGGCCTGCGAATTGTGCTATGTGGCCAAAAAGTATATGCTACCGCATGTGGTGACACGATGCACGCTCTTCCTCTGGGCCGATCTTAGTCCCAAGAATGCCTGTCGCGCCTACGAGTTTGCCAAACTCTTCGATGAGCCGCGCCTGATGCAGAGCAGCATGGAGCTAATTGCATCAAACACACGCGAAGTATTATCCGATCCCAGTTTCCTGGACATTGAGGTGTCGACATTGATGGCCATTTTGGATCAGAATCGTCTGAATATTGATTCCGAATTGGATTTATTCAATTGCCTGATGAAATTCGCCAGCGAAAGGGGCATATTGACGGGTAATACCGATGAGGTTTGTGACGAGAAATTCGAGAAGGATTCATTACCCAAAGAACCACCGGTGGAGGAATCCTCATTGGGTGTTGCGATTGCTGCTGCGGATGCTGGCGAGGATGTTGTGGTGGAGGAAATCAAAATGGAGCCCGATGTGGCAGCCATGATGCAGCATATGCCGCAGGATAACGAAGAGGTTCATTTTGATGCCGAGCCAGAGCCAGTGGCATCCACATCATCGGAGGCAGCGGCAGCAGCTGCTGTTGCGGCTGCTGCTGCTTCCGTAGTAGCATCTACATCTGCTTCTGTTGCTCCATCTGGACCTGCCGCATCCCCGCCATCCGATGATGTTGTCATAATTGACAGCGATGCCACCGATGATGCAGCAACCGCCGCTGCCAACATGATCAGCATCATGGATGCCCAACGAACCATCATGGATGGAGCCATGCTGCGTCAGGCAGTGAAAAAGATTCGTTTTCTGACCATGACGCCGCAGCAATTCGCAGAGGGGCCGGCACGATCTAAACTGTTGCAGCAGCACGAGGCTTTGGCCATATTAATAAAAATCTCCAGTCCCACATTGAATGATTGCCACATGCCGGAGGGTTTCTGCGTGTCGCGTAGCACTCGCAACTTTTACGAGTTGGCTCATCGGCAAAGTGAATTGTCTACGTCCTACAGGCAGCATCCAGGTGGACCCAATGGCTCCTCAACATCTGGCAATGGCGCCACCTGCAGTGGACGCTCAAATCCCATTTTGTTTTCCCCGCCTGGGTGCCAATCCAATGCCCAATCCATCTGTGGTCTTTGGTGAAGACACGGTCATGTCGCAGGATCATCCAAATGCCTCTATGCGCTGTTTTAGCCAAGTCTTTGAGGGTATCTCTGGGGCCGCAGCTCCCGCACCGGCACCTGTGCCTGCTCCAGCCCCGGCACCTGAGCCAGATACTGCGCCCTCTGGCTCAGCTGGAACTAGCGGTGGTGGTGGTGCTGGCGGCGGTGGTGGCGGCGGCGGCGGCGGTGGGAACTCTCAAAATGATATGGTCAAAACCTATTGCATGCGCTCACTGACACGCCAATTCGATTTCCGTAATGCCAGCGTCACAGATTCGGGTGTCACCTTCCAGGTGAACGCAAACATTTGGATTTTGGGCGTCCAGGTGCCGACCCAGGTGCTGTGCGGTGAATTAATGACTTCCGCCGGTTTTACCGAACGTTATACCGAAGTACTCTATGCCCATATCCAGGATATGCATGGCTCACGGATCACTTATACACATTGCACGGCCCGGGTACGTTACGATTCCGTATTGGATATCACTTTCGATCGTGCCGTCTATATCTATCGCAATCAGATCTATAAAATCTACGTCGTATTCAACAAGATGGGCTGGTATCCAATGTATTCCTGTGTCCCAAATTCCATTTGCAATCGGGTTAAATTCATGTTCAATGTCGGCAATCCCACTGAATCGGTACGCGAGGGCCTTATATACGCCATTATCTTCTCAATTCCCCAGGATCATCCGCGCCATTTGATTGATTGAGTGATCGATAATAACGACGACGATCGAAATGATGACAACGATGGGAACTATCCATTATATTGTATATTCTCTATGTGATAGACGTACGATTAGGTGGATATACACACTTGATTTCCACTATAGCCAAATTCTATGAAATGCTATTGAAAAACAAAACGAAAACCCCAAATGGAAATGCAAATTTTTTTACTTTCAAAATTAGTAATAAGAATTTTGTATGTCGTCTTTGTGTAGTCATCGGTTTGTCATTTTAGCAATTAAGTGTCTAATTAGAAGAATATTCTAATTAAAATTAATGTCTTCTCCTGTAAAATCCAAATGGAACCACATTTCCTTTCCTTTTTTCTCTCTCTCTTTTGCAATCTTTGTATGCCAAATAGATTAGTTGTAAAAACTTGTTCAAAAGGAAAATTTCTTCAGCATCTTTGACAAATTGTTTCTGTTTTCCTTTTGGGAATTAGTATTAAAAATTGAACTGATTCGAATATACATTATGTGGTTTTCCATTTTTGCTTCCAATAGTTCAAGTTCAATAGTACTAAATTATGTTTATAGTCTTTGTTTTATGTTTATTTGCCTTTCATTTATGTGTAAACTTTAAGATACAAATATATATACAACTTTTTTTATGTCCCTAAAACAAAATAACCAAATTGTGGCTAATGACAGAAACAAACCTTGTTCCCAGCTTTAGCTTTTTTGTATAAAACAGAAAAATTTAACTGATTACAATAAATTAAATTAACTTTATTGCGATTTGTATACGGAAGAAGAAAAAAACATGGAGAAATAAACACAAAATCAAAATGAAATAAGACAAGACAAGGTAAAGTTAAAATATTTTATATATTGCCATACATTTGATGCTAGGAAAATAATAAAAACAAAAAAAAGGGGGACAGTGTGCGAGCGGGATAGAACGAACAACCAGCGCGTGCAGAAGAAGGGAAAGATATACATATTAAGGGGAAGAGAGAGAGAGAAGTAGACAAAGAGAGGTTCATAGTCTGAGCTTTGAGTCGAGCTTTTTACACACACACAATATATACAGTTATAAAGTTTGCAGTTAATTCGCCATCGCCTTCTATTTGCCATAGTTGGCACAATTTCCGCTGGCATATTCGGGCTCCTCACAGGTCAATGTATGCTCATCGAAGACCTTGTCCTCACCGCAGCTTATCAAACGGGGATATCCTTCGACGCAAGTGATCAAACGATGGCAATCCCCGGACACCGGGAAACGTGGGAAGGGCCAGAAGCGAGCGGCCACCGAATTGGGATCCACTTTGGTGGGGCACTTAAAGCCAACGACAGCTACGAAAAGGACATTTCTACTGTTATAAAATGAAAATGTAACCATCTTGGCCAGCTTTGCTTACCCTCCGGATTGCAGTGATCTAACAGCTGATCGGGCCAATTGCAGCCATGGATACGCTCATCGTATGCCAAACCAGCATCGCAATCCTGCTCATGGGGCTCACCGTGGGCACACTTGATATAGGTGGTCGAGCAATCCTTCGATACGGCATATAATCCAAATTGATATTCACAGCCAGGTGAAGAAATTGGTGTAGCTATAATATAAACACAGAAAACCACGTGAAAAAACCAATTTTGAACAGTTTTCGAATACCTTGTTCAATTCTCAAGTTCTTATCCATTTAAAACAAACCTGAGCTCTGTAAAATCGTTTTAAAATTCAAAACTTTTCAATTAGTTAATCCATTTTGGATAGTTTTGCCATTATGTTGTGAAATTTTCAAGTAAGTTACCCAAAAAATTGTAAAGATCAACCAATCAGAGCTATCCTATTCTATCTTAATCGTCCTAAATTGCTGAGAACTTGATGTCACACTTTGTCTTCATTATATATAGGTTGTATACATATATACTTACGATCCCAGTGCCGTCCCTTGCAGTCAACGGCCCAATTGTAATTGCAATGATTATGTACAGCGCCTTTGCCATCGAAGAGTAAACCATTTTCACAGGTCTCCAAAGTCAAAGTGCCATTGGTGCAGAGAAAGAACTGGTCACAATTCTCCGTATGGGCATAGGCTTGAACTCCATACTTTTCGGGGCATTCCGGTGTGCCAACGGCCAAGGCATGTCCTGGATGTAAAAACGAAGAAATCATGAGAGAGACCGGAAAAACCGATAACGTTTACTTAAGTCAATTTCATTTTCGTTTGAGCCGTCAATATGTACATATACAAAAAAGTAAACAGAAACAACCAACAACCAACTACTTCCTTCCTAGCCAACTGGTTTTAATGCAAGTGCAAGTGATGGCGTGAGGTTTTGCTTTCGCGATGCGCGCACATCATCTTCGTCTAGCGCCGGGTCTTGGACGATAACGATGATGGTGATGTAACCTGTCTCTTGGCCGTATGCTTGGAATGTGTCTCTCTCTTTCTCCATGTGTGTGTGTGTGTGCACATACCCGTGTAGTAACAACAGATTGGGAAACTTATATTAATGTTTTTTAATGAAAGATTTACTGTTATATTGAAATTTCGAGAGATTTTTGAAATGGGATTTTGACCTTTTCGAACGTCACAAAAATACAAAAATAAAAAAAAAAACGTGTATTCGATGAGTGGAGACAAGAGAGTAACGTATATCAGGAATTTAGATCGGGTTAGATAATTTGATTGTTGTGTGGTTTCTTAATTGTTAACTGGTTTAACCAGATCAGTTCAGACTCTATTAATTCTACTTGGTGCCAAGCACTGCCCAACCCAAAAACTGAAACCAAAACCCATTGCAATTGGGTATATATATATGTATATATAGAAAAGAGAACAAAAAAGCAAAAGTAATTGGCAACAAACTGATCTGCATGCCAAATGAGTCTTCTAGACGTACGACATATGGGTAACTTTATATATGTGTATATATGTATGTATGTGCTGGTGAGTGTAAGATTTGCTCAGGGTTAAGTAACTAATCTATGGCTACTATATAAGGCCTTCGAAAAACTTTGTCTTTGAAACTGACTTTCAATTTAATTGATCAAAGAGTTAAAAGTTTTGAGAACAAACTGCAGACAACTTACAATTATAACCGACATACAATGCTCGAATGGTCTAATGGAATTTTTGAAAGTAAAAGCTTACCCAATCGCACACTAGAAGGGAATTACTTGTGTGTGTGTGTGTGCCACTCCCCCAACTTACCACAGGCAATTGAAGCCAGGATCAGAATCAGCATAGTGCCAACATTAACACGTTGCTGCATAGTGAAAATTTCACAAACACAAGAGACAAAAACACAAAACAAACAACAAACAAAATGTAAACTATAAATAATTAACAGCAACAACAACAACGGCAATTGTAATAACGGTAAACAAAAATTAAAATGACAAAACTTCCGCTCGACAATTGGTATTAAGTTTGTGTATAAACATATATTGTTTCTATATATATTTATTTTTCATATACGTTTTAACGGTTACGCGTTCCAAACTCAACTGAAAAGATTTATACCGCGCTACCAGAAGAAGAAGAAGAAGCAACGGCAGCAGCAGCAGCAACAGCAACAGCGCGACAGCAGCAGCAAAAGTCGCTAACAACAACAGCAACAACAACGTCGGCAACTTGGCTTTGGTAACGGCAGTGACAACCCAAAATATCAAAAGAAAAACTTTTGCAAAGCTTTGCGTTTGAATTTGTTTTTTTTCTCCTCGTATTGGGGGCGTCATAGTAATGGCCAAAGAGGTGGCTGGGGGTGTCGGTGGCGGAAGAGTCCCTGCCTGGATTGATATCTACAGAGACTTTAGGCCAGTGCCGGATCTATGGATATGAAATGAGGTGAACATGCCCCCTAAAGTATGCAATAGGCTTCTTAAAACTCAAAGAAGAAGACCAAAGGAAGAAGATATTTTGCGAAAAATGCTTTAAACCTTGAGTTGTATTGTTGCATACTTTAGGGAGTGATTGTTCAGCCATATCATATTTCAAGATTCTCCATTGTCTTTTTGGGTCCCATTGCAATATTTTGCTGTGGGATAACTTTTAGAGTTTAAATATCAATATTTCATAAATTCTAGAACTCTATAAAATGATTAACAGTTATTGCCAAACTTTGTTTTAGTTTTTTGTATAAAATTTGCGTAAAATTTTTTGAATATAAAAAGTTTTTCTAAGATCGTCGACGTTAGCTAAAAGAACAAACAGTAGCTCATGTATTTTGGGTTGTTTTTCATTTTTCTTTAATGTTCAGTCTTATAGTTTTCGTATTCTGAAAAGTTTTTGGTTTTAAAATCTTAGCAAATTACGTATACTTAATTTAGCAAAAGCAAATAGCGTATACTTAATTTTTCTGCAATGCAATCGGAATCACAAAAAGTATTGCCTACTTTGCGGAGTCTTTATGATAATTGCAAAACTATTTGTAAAGTGTTACGATCATTAGTCTCGATACGTTTGACAGTTCAAAAAAGTTTTTGCTGAGTTTTTGAAGTCGAATTTACTATAAACTTTTGAAACCTTTTCAAAAAGTATTCCAGGTTCCTGACAATTAGTTCTGCTTTCCCATTTTTGGCGCAACCCGTTGATAGTCCGCACCTGGGATATTAGTTAGGTATGTTGTCACAGTTGCGGTAAAACGTGATTGGCGTTTAGCTGAGAGCTTCCATTAAGTGTGTGCGATTGAAAGTAAAAGTCAAAGCTTGAGCCGAGCTTAAGCTTCATTCATGATTGGTTGTCGAGAGCTGCTGATGGGGTCGCCGGGCGGCGAGGGGGTTGTTAAACGAGAGCGGAGGTGAAGCGATACCGTTACCATTACATTGTTGACTATTGCAAAATTGTTGCATAAGCCAAAACAAAAGCAAAAACAACAACAACAAAAAAGCCTGCCCCAAGCTAAGCTTGAAGCCTGCAGCTAAAGTTGTTTGATATATTTTTCTTTTGAACTCTTTAACTCTTTGTATGTCTGCATTTCGTTTTGGTAATTAACGCCACAACAACAACAACAACAAAAACGTTAATAAGGGTCAACGAAGCGTCGAAAGGTGATCCTAGCGCAATAAAGCCATTCAGTTTCAATAGTTTCTCGCGTTTTGTGGATTTTTCGAGAGTTACGATTTCGTTTATCGAAGACATTGATTTTGACGATCTTAATAAGCTCTTTAAAACCACGTACGATCTAATCCCAATGGGATTAGTCAATGCAGTGAAAGCTTTACGTTAAATTGATTACCCGAATTTGTTTATAAATGGCTATGGAACAGCATTATTAATTATCTATTGTTAATTAACAAATCCATTATGTAATATAAAATACTTTTTTTGATTCGCACAATTTAATTTCTTTATTAACAATTCAAGACATAAGCTTAAGGATTTTAGAAAAGAAAGCGCATAAGATATTTCTGGAATAACGGTAAAGTTAAAGTTAAAGCGTCCATCTAGCTATGAGGAAAAGATAATCATAAAAATATCATTTCAGTTTCTATATCACCCGAACAATAAGATAAGAATTTGAGAAATGCGTTAAAGGGGGAAAACTAATATGTAATATAAAAAGTTTAGTTATCGAACTAAAAATATATAGAAAATAAATGTTGTTCGATCTCTTAAACTTAATTGATAATTCTTAATCATAGAATCCAAAAAAGTCAAGTATCTTATACTCATTTATAGATATTGCCCATACCGAAGATTTTGTAGTTTTTAAAAATCGAACTGTTATCGGTTATGGGCCTCGATATGCTTTCGATTACTTTAGCGATAAATTTGTGTATTACAAAGTTATCGAAGTACAACAAAGTAAATCAATTTTTGAAAAAAATAGAGAATTCAATAAAGTTAAAGCTGAAAATTGAAATACAGTTTTATATAAGAAAGTATAAATCGAAAGAAAGAAATAAAATTTGTATAATAGTTTATTTTTTGTGTGTTTTGTATAAAATAAATTTAAGAATATTAGAGAAAGTTGAAAAACATAAAAGACGCGAGATGAGCATACAGAATTTATAAGTATGTCTATAGAGGAAGAAAAGGTGGAAGCGTAGGATAGAGGGAAATGAAATAGAACAGAATAAAAGGATAGAAAAAGAGATTACATTTAACAGCTAGCTAGACTTATTCAATTTAAGTGACTAACAACGACGCGAATCCTTAATCTGGGTGTTGATGTGTGTGAGTGAGTGTGTGTGTCTATGATTTGATAGAACAGTTTAAGAAAGAAATAGAAGGTGAAAGAAAGAAGAAGGGGAGACGCGCGAGACGGCGGGCGGCACTTGGCCAAATATTGGCCATTTCATTTAAGGCTTATCATCCTTATCATCCTTGTACCAATCCTCACAGCCGGCCACATTTTCGGGAGCATCACACATCTCGGTGGCATCATTGTAGACCTCACCCAACTGGCAGCCCAAATCGCGGGCATCCTCACCGTTAAGGCACACATAGAACTTCTGACAATCGGTGGGGTGGGGATATTTGGGATGTGAGACCACCTGACCACGATCGTCGGTCTTGGGCTGATCCTTGGGACAGCTAAAACCAGTTGCCGATTGTCCTACAGAAAAAAAAAAAAAACACGAAATTATTACTAATTGTAAATGAAAAGTTTTTAGCCCATGCTTACTCATTTCGGGATTACAGCCCTCACGCCCGGCCGTAGCGGGCCACACACAAGTTCCGGAGTACTCATCGAAATGTAGACCCACAGTGCACTTGGTCTCCAGAGCATCGCCTTCAATGCAATTGTAGAAAATGTTGCATACCGCCGGATCTGGATGGGCAAAGAAACCATTCCTGCGTGGACAATATTTCGTGGCTTTGGGTTCCTCTGCAAAAATGGATACAAATTGAATTGCCAAGTCGCAAAAGACGCCGAAAAGAAAGAAACTTACGTAGCTCTGTGCGATCTTCGCAATCTACATTGAAGGGCTGATCACATTTGTTGACTTTACGATTCAATGGATCAAAGACCAAACCATCGGGACATAGATGAGGTTTGGCTACACCTTCTTGGCATTCGTAAAACTTATCGCATTGAATTTCATCGGCGAATTGACCATTTGGCTTGGGGCACTCAAAGCCGGCGGCAGAGATATCTAAAAACGGGAAAATGGGGGGAACAATTTTTGAAAATGTAAAGGAAATGAAATAGTTCGTTAAACTCAAACTGTCAGTTCATTATTCACTTTCACTTTTTGCAATGTTTATGAAGAGTTATAGATATGGGCATAGATGGAGATATTTGTGTGTCCCTCTCTCTCTTTCTCTCTGTTTCGCTTCCTGTTGCATTTGTTCGAGATGCTTTAACGGCTTAGAACAGAGATGAGCCAACATCCACCTTCCACCGCATCTCCCTTGGAGGCAAATGCCAGGTCTATCCATCTTCAACTTGAAGCCGGAATTGCATAATCTTTGCCAGCCCAGACAAGTTTTCCTTCTGCAGTCTCTCTGTCCCTCTCTCTCTCTATCTCTCTCTCTCTTAGCTGGTTTTCCCATTAGCCATTCGTTACCTGTTTGGTCCGTTGCGTTATTTAAATTTATGTCTCCTTTGCTTAAATGCCAAATGAATATTTATAAATTTAGTTTCCCCCCACCCCCCACAACCCCGCCAAAATGAAGTCCATTTGTATTCTTCTTGTATCTTCATTATATCTTTTTGTGTCTATTTTTTATGTCAATGTCAAAGAAATTAGCATTTATTTGCAAATAAGAAGATGATGAAGAAAAGCGAAGACGACTAACTAAAATATATGTTCATGTAGGTACATATCAATGTAAATTTACTTAGTTTATCTATTTAACACTCACTTGTCGCTAGCAACACTAACGCAATGGCACTGGTAAATAATTTCATTTTGTTAACACTATTATTTATCTTCTTGTCTTGTTACGCACACGCACACAGAATATAATAAATAAATCCTTTAAGAAATTTTCCCAAATCAAAAAAAAAAAGAAGTATTCAACAATAAATCGCGACTTGAGCGAGCGTGGCAATGGTTAAGTTTAAACTAACAACGGAACGTCAAAGAGGCGCACTTTTCAAGACTTTTTACCGGTTGACGTTAGCGTTGACGTTGACAGCGACTGCGCAGCTGCGCCAATAACCTGGGGGAAGCGACAGAAGCAGCAGCAACAACGGCAAAGAAAGCCAACAGACAGGCAAAGGTGTGTAATGAAGCGAGGTATGTGTGTGTGTGTGTGTGTTCGAGTGTACATGCAAGTGTAGGTAAAAAAAAAGGTTAACTGATCTAAAAAGCATTCATATGAATACCCTTAATGTTATCAAAGTATAAGTAAAAGCTCCGTTATTTGCCAAGTAAACTACCTCCCACTTATTTTGAGGTTATGGCAGCTAAACGGATACCAGATTTATTCCGTTTTATTTCCAAACTGTATTTTTGCAATACATAGCCAGAATTTTTCGAATAGCCATTAATTTTGCAAACTTCTTTCTAATATTATTGAAGTTTTGTACAAAGGTTTCCCTTTTTTTTCGTATCGTCAAGATCATAAGGGAAAATGCCACCAAAAAAGGTCAACTTAATTTATATTTATTTTATAAGTTGATATTTAACAAGTATCCTTAAAATTTCGAACTACATATTTCAATAACAACATGAAAATATGGAAAATATGACTAAAATAGACTGCAAAATGAATTCTTTAATAGAAATCAAGGTATTAGCGATTAGGCTATATTCCATTAGAATGGAACATAACATTAAAATTTTAAGATTTAACAAAATGTGTATATATTCATTTCTTAAATTTGTAAAATTTGAAGACTTTACAAATTGGTTACAATTTCTTTGATTTCTTCATAAGTTTTAGATAAACAATGATTTAAGATTAGTCTGCCAACTTTTTGAAATATAAGCTAAAAAATCTATGTGAAGATTTAGTTTTCAAAAAGTTATAATTAAAAAATCACAGACACTTTGTTTTTTTTTCGCTAGTTTAGTTGGCTTAGACCAGATCGGACGGTTTAAAGCTCCAGAAACATAAAGAAACTACTCTGGGTCTGGGTCCACTGGTTGAGTCGATTCTGTTTGTCACTTTGAAAATGCAATAAAAAAACTAACAATAAGCCCAAAAACATTATTTCCACATCTATGTGAAATGCATCAATTTGATGTTACCAAGTTGATCTAATAGTTACCAACTCCAGTTCTTTCTCTTGCTTTTTATGTTACTCTTCGTCTTTCTGTCTGAATATCTTTCTATTTCGAATTATCTTAGCGGTGCATACACACACCTCAGTTCCAGTTCCAATTTCAGGTCCAGAGTGTATATATGTATGTACATACATAAATATATCTACTATATAATGTCGTTGGCGTTGTCGATGTGGCTCAAACCACACCGAAAAAAAAGATATATTCATATGCGCCAACGCTCGCTCTTCTCTTACGAGGGGCGAATGCAAATGTTAATGTTATTACCTTCTTTTTCTCTCTCTCTATCTCTCTCACTCTCTATTTTTGTTTTGTGTCTTACCCATTAAATTTACAACCAACACATTTACCAAAATAAATAAAGTCCCAGAAAAACAAAAAACCAATGGAAGAAAACATAAAAGTGTATAATTATAAACTTCGAACAGAAGTCACATCAACCAGAAAGCGGGCCTTGAAGTGAAGTGAAGGAGAAGAAGAAGAGGATTGAGGAGGAGAAGGAGGACCCATATCCAGATTTGCCACTTTTCGACTGTATTGGATTTCCGCCGATTCGAGGGAAACTGTGTCACATCTGGAATGGGCAGATACAGATACAGATCATATACATAATATATACATATATATGCTAAATACAAATCACACGCAATGCCGCAAAAACCCGTTTGTCCTTGACAGATTTGAGATTTCCGAAAGAAAAAGAAAAAAAAAAACGATTGAAACTAGTTTAAGTTGGGACTTAATATCAGATTAAGTCCAACAACAAAGCAGTAGTAGGTTTAACGAGCGGCATATACATAAATACTTTTACTCTCGATCTATTAATTGAATTGCTAAATGAAGGAGTCATTGAAATTCTAGAGAATTTCAAATCAAATCGAAAGCAATTTAAAAGTCGTTTAGCAAATTAATTTCTAAATGAATCAACTGTTGTGAGTCTTGGGTTCTAGGCTTACTTCCTAACAACCATAATATGCATAATAGCTAATGGTAGTCCATAGTAGGAACTGCAATCCCGACTGAATGGATTTTTTGTCTGTCCCACTGTGCAAATGGCGGAATATGTTTATCTATATGCGGTTTGGCAACCTTTCTCAATTTAAGTTGCTGCTGCTGTAATATTCAGCCTGGAGCCACTAAAGATTTGGAAATTCAAGGTTTTTGATGATGATTGGAAATGAAGAAACGATTACGAAATTACTGGAGAGCTGCCTGCAGTTTTTTTCTTCTTTTGTTTTTTGTTGATTGGACGCCATCATGACTTGAATATAAATTTAATGTGAATGAACCTGAATGCACCCAGAAACATACATACCGAAAAAGATGCAATTTTGGGTCAACCCCAGTTGGAACAGATCTGATGCTACTTACCAGTGAGTAAAGGGTAAGGCGGCATAAAACCATTGATTACAATTTCAATTATTGTATTACCATTTACTTTGAATAGTAGTCAGTTAATTAATTTATGTAAAATTAAATAGCCCAAAAATAGTCAAAAGTCAAAGAAAAGCTACAAATTGAATGGAAAATAAATACATGATAATTATGGTGAAAAATAACATAGATAGTTTTTAATTGTAAATTTAAATACGCACGTCAATTTACAATTAGAAAAACAAAATCGTGCCCACATTCTTAATTAACTTTCTATTTCCCTGTTAGTGACGTTCTAAGTGATTTCACCTGTCGCGTGGGGGGAATAAAATATTCATGATACCTCAAATGATTTGCGCAATCTATGTAAGTAACTTTTATTGCCGTTCTATTAATTGGCATTGCATGGCAATGTCAAATTCTACCCTTTCCATTTCAAATTTAACAGCTTTGTTTTATATTGTTTTTTTTACTACGTGTATTTTTTTGGTATTTTAGTATTTTCGTGTATCGATAGAAAAGCAGGAATCGGGACATGTTATAGTGTGACCAAAGCTGCGAATTAAGTATCGTAGCGACTCGGCATTTTAAAGTAATGGGAAAAAGCAAAACGAAATCTTCAAAGGTAGGAGAAAAGGTGCAATCAATTGCGCGAAGCTCTAGAAGATCCTCATCATCAGGCAGCGAGAGCAGCAGTGCTAGCAGTGGCAGCAGTAGCAGCAGTTCCTCCAAATCGAAATCCAGCAGTGATAGCGACTCCCATTCGGCAGATGAGAACAAAAAGCGGCAGCAAAAGAAAGCGAAATCCAAACCCGACAAGGATGCAAAGGATTCAGGCGATCACAGAGACTTGAAGCAGCGGCCAACAGACCAACATCGAGGTGCCGGTGTCAGTGGTCAGGAACAACGCTCCAAGTGGGACAGCCCCGAACGTGGCGGCGGAGGTGGCTCTGGCGGTCAGCGTAACACAAAACGCAGGCACAGCCGGGAAGGAGATAAACAAAAGGAACGAGAACGTGACAAAGACAGAGAACGAGATAGGAATCGAGAGCGGGAACGGGAAAGGGAAAGAGAAAGAGAGCAGGAACGTGAGAGAGACATGCGACGAGATCGAAGTGGCAGAGACCGACAGCGCAGTAGGAGTAGGGACAGAGACCGCAGGCAACGTGGTCGCAGTAATGAACGCAAGGATAGAGACAGAGAAAGGGAACGGGACAATGATCGGGATCGAGGCAGAGATCGAGAGCGTTTCCGGCGTTCACCCGACCAAAGGCAACCAGCTCGGTGAGTCTGCCTACATAAGGCTCTGCTCTCATGATTTTTAATTTATTATTTTCCTATATCTTCTCTAGACGAAGTCGCAGTCGAAGTCCACGAAATCGTGATCGTGATCGTGATCGCCCGCCTCGTTCAGGCGGTCGAGATTTTGGCAATCGTCGAAACCAACAACAACACCAGCGTCGCAACAGGGATAAAGACAGGGACGACGAGCATTATGAATGGGGCAAGCAGAGCGATGAGAAAAAGTCTGACAAACCAAATCCCGATGACGATGAACCCATTGAAAAGGAGAAGCCCAATTTCGGTCTAAGCGGTGCCCTCACCGAGGACACCAACAAGGTCAACGGAGTTGTAGTGAAATATTCCGAACCACAGGAGGCACGTAAACCGAAACGTCGCTGGCGTTTATATCCCTTCAAGGGTGAACAGGCTCTGCCCACCTTGCATATACATCGACAGAGTTGCTTTCTAGTTGGCCGTGATCGAAAGGTCGTCGATTTGGCTGTCGATCATCCAAGCTGCTCCAAACAACATGCCGCCCTGCAGTATCGTCTAGTTCCCTTCGAACGCGACGATGGCAGCCAGGGCAAACGTGTACGGCTCTATCTAATTGATCTGGAGTCGGCCAATGGCACATTTCTCAATAACAAAAAGATCGATGGACGCAAATACTATGAACTGATGGAGAAAGATGTCATTAAATTTGGTTTCAGCTCGCGCGAATACGTTTTACTACATGAAAATAGCAAGGAGGATCAAGAGGATGATGATGTGCATATCAAGGATGAGCCGGCGGATATGCCAGTTGAGGATATTAACGCATAGTTGATGATTATTATAAATATATACAATTATTCTATCAATCCTTCCTTTCTTTTTATTTTCCGTTTTTGCAATTGTCTGTAAATTATATAATTTATGTTAAAATCGATTGATTGCTCTTTAACTGCCACAAGAAAAAAAAAAAATATATATATATAGATATATTAATAATATACACTTCAAGTATGGCATGATTATTATCATTCTTTTTTTTAAGAAGTTTTACAAATATTTACCTAAATGGAAAAGTAATCCCAAAGGATATCCAAATAATATAACTGCAGTCAAAATGATTAGAAATTTTTATGTTTCTTGACGACGAAATGAAAACTGAAGACCAGTTCAAGTTCTTCTTAACAAACTTGGCTTATTTACTTCTCAGAAAAATGCCAAAATCTTTCATTGACCTTATGTATTTGATATTGTATGTGTCATTGGCTAAATTTGCATTTACCATGAACCCCCACGACAGCAGCAACAAGTGAATGTCAATGTAAACTGCTGACCAAGAAGATAACTTCTTGGGGGGTCTATGCAGTTTGGACAAGCGGCGCATTAGCATTTGCAGTTCGGCAACATAATGATGTCGTTTAAGTGCTTGCTTTTCTCGGGTCTAATTCTATTTAGTACGACTACCATGAGTAGAGCCGCCTGGTCCTTGTTGTTCCATGTAGATCTAGTCCCTCCAAATTGGCTAATTCCTGCCCCAGTGCCAAGTGAGGAGTGGAATCGAAATCGTCGCCAAGTTGTTGCTCCCGATTGGCTTAGAGGCCCAGTGTTACCGGCAAATCGTCAGTCAGGTGTGGTACGTGTCACACCACAGAATCTTCAAGAAACGGCAGCCATACGAGCCTCCATACAAAGGGCAATCAATGAGGGAACTTATGTGGTGGCCACCGATCCACAGCAGGTGCGATGAATTCCATATTAATAATCGACTTGTGCTAATCGCTTGGCGTGTTTGTTGTGCTCTATAGTTTCAGATTGCTCTTAGCCAACTGGGCTATGGCAATCAATGGCCATTACTAGGTGTGCCCGTGAACCCATCTTTTCGTTTGGCCAATTTTTGGCCACGTCTAGGTCAGCGTCGGCAGCTACAGACTAAAGCGAATCAATAATAGAGATGCATACATACAAATACTGGAGTATATTTCTTATTGTTATTATTAGTTTTTCATACATATGAAAATTGTATAAATTATTAAGTGCATTAAAAAATAAATTTTCCAGCTTCTTTTGTAGCTGATCTCAATCAGCGATCAAAGAGATGCGGCAATTTCAGTAGTTTGCTGCTGCGCCTCTTGAGGAACTGCAAAAGGGAAAGGAAGTCAAATTAAAATAAATGAAAGTTTTTATGTTTAGCATTTGTTTGGGGAATGTTTATTTGTTTGTTTGTGTGGGGAGGTGGGGGAGGGGGAGGGGTTTAGGACCTGAGGTAAACTAAACAATTTGGTATCGTTACAGGTAAGCATTTAGTATGTAATAGTTACACAATAGTTTCATTCATACATACATAATTCACATTTCATTATATTTTTGTTTGCTTCTTTCTTTGTTTCTTTTTATTCTTGTACAAAATTTGTTACCTTAAATAGCTAGCAATCGATTAAAGTTACAAAATTCAACCAAAAAAAACAAAATTAGACAACAATTACTGGCTCTAAAATATATTTTATATATATATTATATGGTATTACATTACATATACATATATGAAACATCTGATGTGAGGAGAGGAAAGGATGTGGGGAGGGACTCGTAAGGCGCATGCCAACAACAATGAATTAACACTAGGATCATATACAAATACATATACATACATCATATCATATTCATTTTATAGCATTATTATATAGCACTCTATATATATATATATGTATATAAGCAATATATCAATTTTTCGCCTTTTATTCAGTTTGCTTTAGCACTTTTCTTCTGTTTGTTTTTGTTTTGTGGGGGATTTGTTTTTCAAGTTTTATGAGTTTTTTGTTTTGTTCCCTTTGCAATGAAAAGACTAAGAAATTGGGGGGGTGGTGGGGGAGAGGATCAGAAGGAGGAGGCTTGTAAATTTGGAACACGATGGCTCGCCGCCTTAATATTAGACATATTTCCACAAAAATGTTTATTACAATGCGAGCTTATAAACAAATTTTGAATTTAGGTATACAATTTTGTTTTCTTTTAGCTTAATATTTTAAGTTCATTTCTTTTTGTTATATTAAGATAAGGCGCCATTTTCAGATCAAGTGTTTTTGCTCTGCTCAAATATGTGTTGTGTGTGTGTGTGTGTGTGTGTATATATATGTAGGTCGATCATATCATAAAACTAGACAAATGAATTGCAATCAAAATGTGGCCAAAAACCATAGAGAACCTATTAAAGTTAAGAGATTGCAAACAGCAACTGAATCAAGTCGATAAAACTAATAAAGTTTGCTTTTACTTAATATTCCTTTTCTTTTTTGTTTGTTAATTTAGCAACATTATTTGGAAGGCTGCTGATTGCTAGATAAACCATTTGGTTTTACATACATAACTTATGAAATAGGCACATCGTAAAGAGAGAGAGAGAGAGAGAGAGAGAAAAAAAGATGAATTCATATTTTATTACTTTATAAATTCGCTTTTAACTTTCAGAAATCAAAAATGTTTACTCTCCAATCATTAGAGAAAGTCATTAAAATAATATATGTATTAGGAATCATAGTTTAAATCAGTTGCTTTGCTGCTTACTGTACACAAAATCGCTGCAATCTCTGACTTTAAATCATTCTCTATGGTTATATATATATATATAGACTGTATGCAAACAGATTTCGATATATATTTAATATGATCTAAGGTATGTAAAGCTGCAATACGCATTCAAAATTTAAATGGTTATGGATACTAACTAAAGCTAATAATATATATGAAACTAAGTAATCAGTAAGTAACAAGTATGATTCTAACACAACATAGGTGGCTAGTCTTATGGTTGCATTTTGTGTACATATTTGTTTTTTTTAATTTTTATGGGCAACAACATTCAACAATATCCAGTATGCAGTATATATATAGTATATATAGTACATATATCCTGTATCTGTATCTGTATCAATCAATGATCAGTCTACCAGTATTTTTAAACTAATTATAATTCGAATGAATAGCCAACAACATGAGGATGAACGACAATTTTGTTTCATTTGGCTTTGGGTGTTTTCCATAATTTTCCATGATGTTGTTGGTGTTGCTGTTTTTCATTTTGTTGCTTTTAGATGAGATGAAGTGGTGGTGAGCTGGTGGTGAAGTGGTGGGGCTGATGCTAATAATCATGATGCTTAACGATCGATCCTTCGGCATGTGCGTCAGATGGTGCATTACAATATAGTATCTTTCTTTACATATGTATGTATCTTATCTAACCTCATCGATATCCTCGCCCTCCGATGAGCTCCGTATGGTATTATATTGGGCATTCCGACTGCGCAGCATTCGCAGAAAGCTACCCACGGCAAATATGGTACGGCGATGTCGATGAAATATACCCTGATATAAGGCCTCTCGTAATGTCTTTCGATCCTCAACGTCCACCGATGATGTCAACGATGTTTGATGGGGCAAACGTGCTGTGAATGTAAGCCAAAAGGAAATAAAACTATTCATGAAACATCAAATTCATAAAAAAAATTGTCATAACGACCTTTTGTTTTTTGCCAATTCCTAATTCTGCCCATCTTAATATAGCCCTATATACATATATGTAGCTGCAGATGGTTGCGATAAGCCCGAAAGTTGACTCTTGATTCAACATTGCTTTGCTTACAGATATGCTAAGATAAATATAACCATCGCTTCGATTGGTGCCGGCGGCGGCGGCGGCAATAATGGCGACTACAAAAGTCGTATCAGACGAAACTAATTAAATTCCAACGCTATCGGCGTATATCACACGAGAGAGAGACAGATCACATGAGTGAGAAACGATATTCAATTTATGAAACCGAAAAGGAAATCCAATTAAGCCCAATATATATATACATATATACTTGAATATAAAATATGTCAATTTTATTGAAAGTGTGTGCATTTGAAATAAAAATGATTGCTTTAACTTTGAAACGATCCTTGAAAAAACATTCTATAAATTGACATAACGACATAAGAACGCCAAATAAACCAAAAAATATATTCAAAATGTTGTCTAACTTTCTCAAAATCTTTAACTTACTAAACTCACATAGAAACTGATTGATTAAATTATTAACACGAATCGGATTTGGCAATTGTTAGTTCTGAATCTTATGCACAATTAGTCTCTAGTTTGTTTAATTTAATTAAGTTAAAGAAGAATTGCTGCAGGCCCCGCAATTTCTTAATCCTGTTCCCGCTACTAACCTGCTATGGGTGATTTTGGTGATTTGAGTGCATAGTCATCCAAATTTTTGCCACTCAA
Organism: Drosophila equinoxialis; assembly: GCA_018150345.1. NCBI lineage: Eukaryota > Metazoa > Arthropoda > Insecta > Diptera > Drosophilidae > Drosophila > Drosophila equinoxialis. Next base: position 483,208 of record JAECWI010000238.1, on the reverse strand, counting down.
ATCCAGTTTGAGTACCTTTTTTGTTAGCTGCTGTGTGGCTTGTTCCATGTTGCTTTTCTTATCAATTTTAATATCCACTTGTCGTTGACTCACTGCACTTTTTGACGGCACTGGCAGTGAACCAACAGCAGCAACAGATGTTGCCCCTGTTGTTGTTGTTGATGATGGAGGTGTTGCTGTTGCTGCTGCTGCTTCTGTTGCTGCTGCCGCTGCTGCATTCTTTAATACATCCGACATAATGATTTTGTTTTGATTATTGTTGATCGTCGTCGTCGTCGTCGTGTTGTTGGTGGTATTAGCTTCTGACTTTTCTGCTGGCTGTTGCTTCTGCGTGCCAGCGGCAATTGCTGTTGTTCTCGTCGTCGATGTCGATGTTGTCTTATCACTGTGATGATGTTGTTGATGGCTGTTACTGTTGGTGTTGTTGTTGTTGTTATTATTAGAGGACGCCTCAGGCGACTCACAAGTGTTTGGTGGCGTTAATGCCTTTACTGTTGCCTCAAACTGAATATTGCCGTTGGCGTTGCCGATATTTGTGTTTGCTGTTGTCGTCGTCGGTTGTGCTGCCGTTGCTGTCGTTGCTGCCGTTGTTGTTGTAATTAGAACGTCGTCGTCGACAGCAGGAACAACAACAACCATTGTTCGCCAAATATATACGCAGTTAGTTGCTCTCACTGTCTCTGCTCTGAAAACGTCGTCTGTTGTTGGTGCTGCTGTTGTTGGTTGCTGTTGTCGTCGTTGTCGTTGTCGTGGTCGTGGTCGTTGCCGTTGTAGTCGTTAGCATATAAACGATTTCCGCTGACGTAGATGACAACGCGCGCTTCTCTCTGGTCTTTTTTTGTTTTTTTTTTTTTTTTTTGTTCTCTATGTTTTGTTTTCTATTTGTTATTGTTTGATTGCAATTGAGTGAGTTATTTTCTAAATGTTACTAAACTTTTTGGTGGTCTGGCTTCGTTGGGTATATGCATTTGTTGTTGCTCATGGCTGGCTGCCACCTGTTGTTGCTGCTGTTGTGTATAGTCTGTTAGGGTAATTAATGGTAATTGCAATCGATCAATATTGCTTTCATTTGTTAAACTCAATTGACTGAGATTATCAATGATCTCATAGAATTTACACTGATCGAATGTTGCTGATAAATTGCTGTTACTTTTGCTGCTGCTGCTGCTGCTGTTGCTGCTGGGCTTGACAAAATAATCACACATAGTCAACTTGTCTGCTACGTTTTGATGATGTTGTTGCTGCTGCTGTTGCTGCCGCTGATTATGATGATAATGTGTTAGTTGTTGCTGCTTCTGCTGCTGCAGCTGCTGTTGATGTTGTATATTTGGTCTTATATGAACTCTAATGGCATCAAGACTCTGCTCAGCTATTGGATAACTATTTTTATTGCCAACGCTGTGTTTGCCACGACGCCAACTTTTCAATAACTTAACCAACGGCAACACAGCGCTGTCAACTGTGTCACGTAGATGTTGCTGCTGTTGCTGTTGCTGCTTAGTCTTTATTGCATTACGTTTACCAATCGATTCTAGATACTTGATATTCGCTTGCAACCCTTGTTCATAGTAGCCGTTAGCCAGTTGCAGATAAGTGTAAAAGTCAATGCGACGTCGCTGTTGTTGCTGTTGTTGCTCTTGTTGTCGTTGTAGGTTTTCCACCTTGTTCTTATTAATATTTAGCTTATAATGGTTACGCTTGACATTATTGCTGCTGCTACCGCCATGGTCACGTTGGCCACTACAAGTCTTACGATTGTTGCTATTGTTGCTGTCGTCGTTGTGGTTGCTGTTGTCGTCGTCGTCGTCCTCATCATTATCGTCATCAGCAATGGCATTCTGCGATTGCTGGACGTGTTCTCTATGTCTCAGTCTATGTCTCTGGCAAGAGTATATCCACAATTGCCGTTGGACAAGCTCCTTCAATTGCTCACAACTATGGGCCTGCTTTATGAGACGCACCGCTGCGTTGTAGGTCTCGTCCGGTGGCTCACCGGAGCAAATGGTTTGACGCCCACGGGGCGCATACGTATCGCCGAATCTGTAATTAGTTGGGAAGTAACCAAGTACAAACAAAACATTAATTACAACAATGCCAAATGTAAACACACACACACACACACACACACAACAATAGCCTAGCAGATATGGGGTTTGTTAGGTAAGGTATATAAGGAAGGGAAGAAGGGAGGGGCCGTGTCACCGAGTTCAGGGTCAGAGAGTAGAGCAGGGGTAATATAATTAAGCAACAGCAACAAAAATAGCAACAACTACATACACACACACACAGTCACTCACTTAACTCTCTTTTACTTTCACTTAGTAAAAATATTTGGGCACTATTTATTTGCTTATGGTGTTATCGTTATGCAAATGTCAACCAAGTTAGGCATACCTACAACACAATCCCCTACCCCTGCCATCCTTCAACGCTTAATCCTCTTCCCTCAATTTCGAATGGGTAATACACTAAAACCAACGCCGCCCCTTTTCGGGGGTGTGACAAGAATTTGAAACAAACTTTTACTGCATATATCCCACAGACTTGTATATATACAATTTGGTGGCTTAAAGCTCTCTAAGATCTAGATGTTTATACAGACTCGGTTCGACTTGCCTTAAGGCGTCGAAATAGCTTTTTCGCCCTGTTACATACATTCTGACCACTTTGATGAACCATTTTACCCAATGAAGTAGGCAATCAACTCGACTTAGAGACTTTAAGGTGTCCTGCACCAAGTATAGGAACTAAAAAAACTGGAATACATCTCGCTGAACGACCGCATGAGCACTATGGCTCACCTAGCGGCGAACTCTGCACAATAAGTGCACCAATTACCTCTATATACAACTCTATATATATGTACCTTTATATATTCCTTTATATATACTTCTACATATACTGCCACTTATTTCATTCTTCAGCTCTTATGGTAAAACACAAAGAAAACTAAAGAACAATGAACTGCAAGGACAATGTTCTCCTGGAGGTATGTAAATTGCTCCGTAAAGTGATATGTGACTTCAATTATAATCTTTGGGTAATAGAATTTCGTCCCTCCATTGCTTTGACTGGTTTCTCTTAAATCTGATTGAAGTGGCTCAAAAATCAACTGTATTTGGACCCAATGAATCCGTATAAACGGGTTGAACTCTCATATGAAAGTATTTTTATGTCTGTGAAATGAAATTGCAGATTATAAGCCCAAAGATCGCTTAAGCTTCCGTTAAATCCAATTTTTAGATTCTAGAATGTGTTCTTGCCACAAATTGGAGAAGAGAGTGATAAGCGAGAAAGAGAGAGAAAGAAAGTGTATGTGTGTATGTATTTTTGTTTTTTTTTTTTATAATGTAAATGCGTAGCCTCAATCCCCCCAACTGGTGTAGTGACGTCAACCATTGGAAACCTCAGTGCAAGGTCATGAAACTCGAGCTATGAAGATGAGTACGGAAATTTCATGTCAACCGCAAGAGAGGTGTCTGTGTCTGTGTGTGCAACCCAACCTATATTTATGGCGTTAACTGTCACACACCCACCCAATTGACTATCTTATATACCCACACCCACACCACAACAACACACACTGCTGCTCACACCCAAAACCCCAAGCGTCCCATTCTGTGTATGTATGTATGAGTAGCCTATGTATACCTCGGAAAGTAATGCACATGGGTGGGCCAGACACCACGAAATTGGGAATACTGTGACGCTAATGAGCCAGAGAAAGTTGATGCCGTTGCCTCTAGGCGATGCTTGTGGCGACGCTGATGCTGCAGGTGATGCAAATGTCGCTGCTGGCGTTTTTGGTGTCGTTGACGATGCCGATGTCCCGATCTCGTCGTCATCGTATGGGATAAATGATGTTGATGTTGTTGCATTTGCATCTTATAGTCGCGATAATGATTGGCGATCTCATGACGATAGCGTTCCTCTCGAAAACATTTCGTATTGAAGATTCGTCGCATTGTCAGTCGCGGTATATATTTATCACCCGTGCTTAAGGGTACGCCTACAATCATTAGACCGGACATTGCGCTAAGGGCAAACTACGACGGATATTGGGATGACGTTTCTCTTGGAGTGCTGCCGCCCTAACGAATGAAAGCAACGAAACAAACTACTTTGAGGCTTGACATTGATGAGTCCTGTGAGTTCTTCTTCCGATGTTGTTATTAGAGGAACGAGAGAAAGAGAGAATGAGATGTAGAGAGAGGGAGAGTCACCATTCCCCCCCCCCACTCCCTCTAAACCCCACTGAGTGTGCTTCAAATTATGTACATTTATTGAACAACACAAATTCTGTTAGCAACAACTTGCGGTTATTTGTTATCACGTCAGGCAGCGATTTGTTGTCGTTTGTTTGACATCGAAATGAAATAAGGATCTCCCCACCCCACCCCGACCTTCCTCACTCACTACCTCCATCCATTTCCATCTCTTTACCCATTCACTCGACTGGCGGAGAGGGCGGGGAGAGAAGTCGGCTTGTTGCCAATAGAAAAATTAGTAGCATTCATGTCGTTAACTATTGTAACTGGTACATCTTTTTTTCTCCTCGCCCCCCCCTCTCCCCCTCCTGGCTTCCTCTGCAGACCAGAAAAAGAAAAAACCCCAGACCCCGACCCAGACCATCTGCTGGTAACGGTAATTCCAACAATTTGCATATTGCGACACACGACAAACAATAGAGTAAGCAAACACACAACTGTACACATACAAGATATATATATCTGTATATATATATAAATATATAATCGCGTATCCTATATAGTATACAATTTCTGCTTAGCTTCTATATTTATTCATACACTGAGCAAAATGCATATGGCCAATACTCGTTCATTGTAAAAAGAATCAACCAACTAATTAAAAGTTGTGCTTTGTGATTCCAGGTAATCTCTATCGATTTTTGGCTATAATCACTTCAAATAGATTCTAGATTAGGTGAAATTTGACTGAAAATTAAATGAATCTTTTTGAATTAGATGCTTCGTTTCAACTGTTCGTTGCGCTCATTTAATTGAGTCTATAACTTAATTTGTGGAGTTTTTTCAGTCGGAGTGATTCCCAGAGTTGCGGCAAGCGTTTTCACTGATGTACGACAACAATCCTTAGCGCCATTTGAGTCTTCCAAGTCATTAGTTAGAGCATGTTCATCATAGATTTCGCCTTTCGAACCAATGATGGTGACTTTGGGTGGCAGTTTTCTTTGTATATTGAGGTAATAGGCCAATTTCTGGCACAATAATTATCAAATTTGATTAAACATTTTATAAGACTATTTTTCATGTGTCATGATTGTCACTTTTCGATTCAGATTAATGGATATGAAACATGTTATGCGATCTCTTGGCAAATTGATCGACTTAGGACAGAAAAAAGCTAACAAGCATCAATGAAATCATAACTCTTATGATTCCCAACTGGTTTGCAAGCGGTAAATCACAATTAAAATAGTTTTTGTTTCGCTTCAAAGGATATTTCACCGAATAAAATTGAAAGATATTGAAAAAAAACATAAAGTTAAACTTGTTTAAGTTTACGAAAAAACAAAGTTTTTTCTAGTCTTCTTAAAAATGGTAGTCAAGTTTATCAGTTTATCTCATTTTTGTAAGGATTTTGTATCTCTAATAGAAATTTTTGAAACAGTTTTTATTACTTGGGGGGGGGGGTAGCACCTTGACATCTTTATGATATTCTTCTATGTCATCTTAGGGCATAGTTGATGGGTTTTTCGTGTAATGTATTATATTCCTTCTTTTCATCTCACCATACACTTGCTGACTCGTTCACTCGTTTTACTCATTCATTTTGCATGCACATCTCAATCACGTATAGGCAAATATGTCCCTTTATATTCAATGTATGTACATATGTATGACGTATCCATTTAGTTAGTTATTTATTTATGTATGATGATGGAGCACATGCGACCGACCGTCTGGGACAGGTGCATATCAATATGTGATGAATAATAGTATCTAATTCAGTTTCAATCGACAATCAAATAAAAATATAATGTTCACCCTTTAAAAGGCAGTTGCCTTTCTTCCTCTCTCTCACTCTCTTTGTCTGTATTCCTCTGTGTCTCTATCTCTGTTACACTTTAGATTCCATTCCACACATGATTAATTTCGATTTTTGATTATATGACGACATGCACCATATACATATACATATGTATGTATGTATGTATGTACATATGTGTACGCGCTCACACAAAGTAGTGCAGAAGGTTTTGGAGCATGGAGAATGGGAAGGCTATCACTTAAATTGACCCCAAAATGAACACGACCTACCAACAACAAACATTTCGAGCGAATTTCAGAGGACCGAGTAAACATACACACACATACATACACATATTTTAGTATATGTGTATGTTCAGCTGTAGCTGTAGCTGTAGCTGTAGCTGAATCTGTATCTGTATGGAGGCTTGAATTTCAGTTTCAATGAAACTGAATTCGCTATCAATCAATCAATCATCAATTGAATCAACAGAGAGGCCGCTGTTTCATTGGAATGTAGTTATTGAACCTTTTTTTCTACCAGATATGCCTATATAAATATATGTATATAATACAGTCGAACTATAATGCCATCGTACAGCACTTATCTGACTAAACTATGCTAAAAATGGAGCCTATTCCAATATATATTTGAACCAGTTGGTCTCCCGAATGATTTCTGAATTCAAACTTCTAATTTGCATTATTGAACCTACAAATTTGTTTAAGCAAAAGCATGTTTTTATATTAAATAAACAAAAGAGAAGGATCAAAATGAGCTCAATATAATTTTATTGTTTTAATTGGAAGGCAATTTCAAACACGCGCCTTTGTCATATATGTTTAGTTATTAAACAATTTTTTGTATTCAAATTACACTTCAATTTTAATTTTTGGCGCCCCACTGAATCTCCCTTTATAATGTCACATGGGACATAAACATTTTGACTAGATGTCGCCCTTTAGCCCCGTGACAGAATTAACTTGTTGATATGTATTTACATGAAACTTTTGTTTTGATTTCGGATAATGTGACATTTTGAAATTTACGCATTTTGGAATTCATTAGAATTCCAATTTCTCAATTTCATTCTGACCATTGACAGTGTACTGAAACATCCTTTTGTCTGTACGCAGATTTTATTGTTCAAGTGTTTATTGTACAATAAGTTGATAATATTTGTGCGTTACTTATGGGTAATTGGGTTTATTGGATATACACTCACATAAAGCGGGGCACTTTCCGGAGAATTTCTTTAACACATAAAAACAAACAAAAACCAAAACAACGACAACAATGACGACAAGAACGACTGTGTCTTTCCATTACAGGTAAATGCGGTATTTATTTCAAATAAGCACCGAACGGCGCCAGGCGAGGTGGTCGACGTGGGGAGTGGAGGGGGCTGGGTGATGACTGCGCCTGTAGGTAGGCAATACCTTTGGGCTGTCACTGCATTGAAAGGCAAGTTGCAAAACTATGCACAATTAAAAGAAAAAGAAAAAAAAGAGAAGCAACTGAGAAAAAGGTAACGGTGAAAAGTTTTTGTCAGTCCTACCTAGCGCAATGAGCGACAGCGTGTCGCTATGAGACTGTGTGTGTGTGTGTGTATGCATGTTTTTGTTCCTTTTTACTACCCTTCCCCCTTTTAGCCATGCACACAATAAGCAAAAGGTTTTGCTCCACTTTGACATAAAAGCCCCACTTTCCTCTGGTGTGTGTGTGTGTGTGTGTATGTGTGACACACTTATTATTATTATGCCTTATCACACTCACACAACTACATACACATTGACGCCAAACAGAAGACAGGCAGGCGCACGTACGCGTTTTTTCTGCTTTGGTCAATAAGCCGTTACGGTTAGCCAACATTTCATTTGGTTAACTTAATAGCAACAACTTATGTCTAATAAACAAAATCAAAAAAAAAAACAACGGAATCCTTTTTACCATTCATCATATCATATTGATTCGAAAAACTTACCAACAAAAAATATTGGGCAAATAGAAATTTACCGCTAATGATTCCTTTCCGTCGTTACCCTCAACAACAGCTGGTCCTGCTACTTGTATTTTTTATTTGTGTGTATGTGTACGAATTTGTGTGTGTGTGTGTGTGTGTGTGTGTGTGTGTGTGAGGTGAATGTTTTTCACTCTTATTAACCAAAACTCTCACAGCTCACTTGCACCATTTTGTCTATATATGTATTTGAATTATTTTGTTATGTTTATATATATATATAAAAAAAAAAAATCAAATTTTTCAAATCTAATGCCGCTTGACCGATCCTGATATAAATGCGTTTGATGATTGCCACGCTTGATCTTGATTGTGTCTCGTTAGTAGGTTTTGATGTTTATATATATTTCTAAAAAACTGCGTATTTTTTGCGGTATTTTTCACGTTGCCAGACAATACAATTAAATAAATGTTGCCACATCGTTCGAGGAGGCCAGACTCGATAGCTCAGCGATTGTTTTTGACTGCACAAATACTGGGAATTTAACGTATTGCTGGAAAGTAGGGATGTTAAAATAGTAAAATAAATATTGCATATTTGGGGGGCACCAGGATCAGGATCGGGAGCAGATGGAGCAGCCAGGAATCCGTGTGACGACGGCGTCATCGGGAAAACCAACACCAGCAGTGACGCAAGGCAAACGGAAGGACTCTGGCCAGCTGACACGCGATGATTTCGATGGTGGACCTGTCAGCATTGATGAGATTGAGATGGGCTTGTTTTTGGGTAAGTTAGGACATGACAAATGAGACTAGCGTTCACTCCTGTATTCACTCCTAGGCAACCTGACGGCCGCAACTCACACGGAGACATTGAAGTCGTTCAAGATTACACACATCCTGACACTGGACTCGGTGCCACTGCCACAACACATTGTGGAGGCCAGTTTCCTAACCACCAAATATGTGCAGAGTGAGCCAAGCAAATACTTAAGGCAGTAGACAATGGTCCATCAAATGTTTTTTGTTTGACTGATTAATTAGATTTATTAAAGACCAGTTGCCTGTGCTTAATTCCAAAAGAAAATTACAAAGTAGTCCTTAATCTAATCAAAGATTTCTTACCTTTGTTCATCAACAGTTGCCGACATGCCACGTGCAGACATTCTGCAGCATCTGGAAGCCTGCGTTGAATTTATTACTTCGGCCCTGGACCAGCAGGGTAATGTCCTGGTGCATTGGTGAGTGGTTGCTTCTGAAACAATGAAACATATTAAATAAATTGTTTCCTTAGTTATTTCGGTGTGAGTCGGAGCTCCTCTGCGGTGATTGCCTATATGATGAAACGTCACAATCTGGACTTTCAGGCTGCCTTTGAACTGGTGCGGTCAAAGCGACGCTTTGTCCAGCCCAATGCTGGTTTTGTTACCCAGCTAAAGCTATACCGACGCATGGGCTGCAAAATTGATGCCAGCTGTCAGCGCTACAAGATGCATCGCCTTCGTTTGGCCGGCGAGCAGATGCGTAAGGCGAAGATACTGCCCCAGGGCTTTCATAGTGTTGTGAATCCCGATCCAGATATAACCCGCGAGAATCCAGAGCCCAATGTATTTCGCTGTCGCCAATGTCGCCGCGTCCTTGCCACCAAATCGCATGTACTGGAGCATAAACCGCGCGACCGACCAGTGGAAGAGCGAGTAATCGTACCAACACCAGGTCCACCACCTCCGCCACCAACGTCCGCAGCGCAATGCCGCATAGAACAATTGTCTGAGCGTCTGCGGCAGGCCTCTTTGGGCTCACCCGGTCAAGAGGATGGCCCTGCGGCAGCCACTAATTGTCGTCGAATCTTGTTTGTGGAGCCCATTGCCTGGATGAATCGCATCATGCACAATGAACAGGGTCGCCTCTACTGCCCCAAGTGTGAAAAGAAGCTGGGCAACTTCAGTTGGGTCAATGCTTGTCAGTGTCCATGTGGCGAGACAATGACGCCGGCATTCTATTTAATACCCTCAAAAGTGGAGCTATCGAAGACAGTGCAAAATGTTCAAACCACTGTCTAACCCATCTTTAAAGGGGGATAGATGGCAGAATACTTTAAAGCGATATTTTGCGAATCAATAGTTAAAATTTCAATTTAATAATTAACTAGTTAGCCAATGAAATTACGCAGATAAGTTTTTGTCTCTACCGCTCCAAAATGTGAATTTGAGACGATAATGTAATTGAATACCAAATCCAATTTGGATTCCACCTTTACTATATATATACATACGGATATTTACGCTGTTGTTCCATTTATGCATTGCTTAGTCTTTTTGGTTAGTTGTACGAATATATTTATTGTTTGCATAGTACATTTTTAGCCACTTATGAAGCCAGACTTGATAACGTTTTTTTGGAAACATATTTTACACACATACACAAGTATGAAATAAGCTGAATATCAACATTTTTCGGTGACAATATATTAGAAATGGAAAACCCAACAAGAGAAACAAAATTTAAAGCTATAAATGTTGTTTAATCGTGTGTGTTTAACAAACTTTCGATGTCAGCCATAATACTTAACTTACCTAACTCTAGTATACATACATACATATACATTTAATATATCATTGGGGTGCTAGTTGCATAAATGTTTGTTAACTATTGAATAATGTTAAGCCAACGGCGTCCCATCCACTTATTTACACTACACACACACACACAAATATTGAATGCTAATTTCAAGTTTTCTCTTCTTAGAAGGATGCAAAAGGAGGAATTGGTTTACTTTCACAGTTCTTCCACAGCAAAATAAGATAATAATTTGACTAGATGGCCAAAATATTGAAAATCTTTTAAAAGATTTCAACACAGCCAGTACACCGATTAGAAATCGAAACTCCTAAACATTATTGATCATTACCAATCGTTTGTGTCCACGGGGAATGTTTTGTTTGTCTTAGAAATACATATAGGAGCTTGAAAACGGTTTCATTTGACCGATATGGAATTGATAATTGGACTCCGGACATGAGTATGCCCTCCCTAACCCAAACCCAACTTCCCACATCGATTTGCTTCTTTGATCTACTTGGCATGTAACTGATATATTTGAAGGTGACATGTGAAAATCATATTATGAATGTACAATTCCGTATACATATGCTATGTAAATTGTAATAAAATTCAAGAAAATTTGAGATTCTTTTTGTCGGCATAAAAAATGCTGCGAGACTTTTTATTGAAAATGGCTGGGACGGCTCTGGGCCAACGGCGTTCGGTGAGAAACATGAGCAAAGGAGGAGCCAGAGGTCGTGAGATGGCTGCCTTTGACTTTGACATGACCATTCTGGATAGAGATTCAGATACGGCAGTTGGACAGCTGTTACCATCAACGGAACGCACTGCCGAATTGTTTGGCCTGATACCAAAATGTGGATGGATTGCCTTCATTCAGCATGTCATGCAGATATTGCATCAAAAGTATGACATGGACGCAGTGGCGGTGGGTCGCCATATACGCAGCCTGCCGCCTGTTCCGGGAATTCTACGTCTAATACGCCAATTGGCTGGACATCAGAGCAATATGGACTTGTTCATAGTCAGCGATTCGAATTGTTTTTTCATCAGCGAATGGCTGGAGGCCCATGGAGTGGATCATTTGTTTGCTGGCATCTATGCGAATCCGGCCAGCATTGCGACAGATGGTCAACTAATTGTCTCCCCCTATGAGGAGCAGAATCATTGCGCACTCTGTCCGGTAAATCTCTGCAAGGGTCGTATCCTAGATGAGATCATTTCCATGGGTAATTACAAGCGTGTCCTATACATTGGCGACGGATGCAACGATCTCTGTGCCGTGCAACATTTACGGGCCAATGACATAGCCTGCATACGACGCGGATACGAATTGCACAGGAAACTGACAAATGCCCACACACATGGCCCTCAATTGACTTGTGGCCACATTGTGTCCTGGCGCAACGGTCACGATTTGTACGAGCAATTGTCAGAATGAACAGAGAGGGGAGCGGGCGAGAGTAATTATTAATGCTGCTGTTTTATTTTCGACTTAAAAATAAATGTTCTTCTGTTTTGTGTATACATATAGTTAATAATATTAGATTTATTTAACTTAATCGAAAAGGACTTAAGCATTAAATTCCATGGAAAAGTAGAGTAGAACCTTTTTCTTTCTTTGTTTCATTTTTTGTTTTATCTGTTTTTTGTTTTAATTTATTCAGTGTTTTTTCTTAGTTGTGTTATTTTTGCATTTCGTTCTTACTTTCTTATTCTGTTATGTTTAGGTATTGTTTCTGTATCTGCTGGTTAAGTAGACTTTATGCTTAAGGCTAAATGTTCTTCTCAGTATCTTTATATATATATATAATATTATATATGCTTTATCCATCGCTTTATTGCTGATGCTGCGGCGGTATCAGAATATCTCTTAACTAAAAAAATCTTATTTCCACACATACATAACATATCATTATATTGTAACTTTATATAGTAGTTTTTACTTGTAAATTGTGCTTAAACATAATGTGTTTGTGTGAGTGTGTGTAGGTGTCTGTATGGATGTATCTGTGGGGGTGTGGTGTGTGTTTGTTTATGTGAGTTATCATAAATTACATTGTATAATACATTTCGCTTAAATGTAAGAAAAAAATGTAGTACAGAAGACACTACTTTAGCTTTTTATGTTTTTGTTTTTTGCTTGTTTTCCTTTTTATAGGCTAAATATCTATTGCTCGATCGAACTTCATTAGAGTTTATGATCTCAACATATTTATTCGAACATAACACGACAGTATTTCTATGTGAACGCAGCTAAACGCATAATTGTCGGATGTACGAAAACACATACACAAAAAAAAAACAAAAAAAATTATTACATTCATAATATTATTATAACAATAAAATATTACATTATATTTATATGTATATATAGTTGTATATGTATATACGTATTTGTGTGGGTGTGTTTTTGAAATTATAATTCTTCCTTGAAAACGATCATAAAGGTAGGTCTTTAATGTTTAAGCACGAACACACAACAGCTTGACAAAAGACAGAGACAATGATTAGGAGACATACTAGAGGACTTAAAAGACTTACATGCACACACACGCACACGCATACACATACACAGATAGAACAATAATTAATGAAACCGAAACTAAATATAATAGTAAAGCCAAGGGGACTAAATATATAAATATAGATAGATACGCTGCTTAGATCCGTCGATGTGCTAACTAAAATGCATTGAATGAACTTGTTATCTTTGCTTTTTACCCCTCCTCTGTGCGAGTTTGTGTGTGTGTGTGTGTGTGTGTATGTGTGTGTGTGGTTGTGTGTGAATTGCTCAACTTATTTCATTAATTAAAATAATAATTAAAAGAAAAATAAAGAATTGAAATTGTTCTGGTTCGCTTGGGTTTGTTTGTCATGTTTCAGTATAACATAATCAAAAAAATAATTAATAAAATATATTTCATACAAAAAAAAAAAAAAATAAGTAAATGTTCAATCTTTAATACTATGCAAGTTTGTGTTTGTGTGTGTTTGTGTGAGTGATGGGAGAGGGGGTAAAAAGGTTCTTTTTTTTTTGGCTAGTTGGGGGGGTTGGTTCAAGCGGCGTCCGGCGCTTACTATAAATCCGTTAAAGTGCGCTTGGCACAGTAACGTATAACCCCCACTCAGGCAACTACCGGAGGCGGTGCTATGCCGATTGCTGTCGATGACGATGAAGTTGTCGTTGTTGACGTTGTTGTTGTTGCTGCTGCTGATGATGATGATGAAAATGTGGAGGCATTGCTGGCGTCAACTGTATTTGTTTGCGCCGTTGTTGTTGTTGTTGTTGCTGCTGCTGATGCTAAAGGAGCAACACCAGCAGCAATATCATCATCAGCTGCATCGGGATGCTTATTGAATGTGCTGCATTGCATTGTGGCTATCATTTGCCGTCGACCTCCACTGGCAATTGCTGGTATGCTTGTGTGGTTGGTGTTGCTGGTGATCGTGCCCGTGCTGTTGTTGTTGTGGTTGTTGCTGCTGCTGCTGGTGTTGGTATTTATGTTGGTGTTGTTAGTGATGTTAATTGTCGTGCAATTATTGTCAGTAGTAGCCAGTAATTTGGGACTGGGACTACTACTTGGACTGGTATAGGTTTGTGTATCTAAATCCATGCAGGTGACAGGTGTTGTGGCAGCATCAGCTGCGACAGGTGATGCCGGCGACGCTGCTGCTCCTGCTCCTGTTGTTGGTGTTGTTGTCGTTGCTGCTGTTATTGGAGATTGACGTTTTGGTGGCTTGGATCGTGCACAGTGCACACATAGCATGGAACAATGTTCACGCAATTGTGTTATATGATCAATGCGATACTCATTGATCCATTTAACCTTTTTGTGTTTCACCGTCTTGCCACCACCGGGTGAGTTGTCGTTGTTGTTGTTATTATTGGCGATTCCAGGCAGGCCCTCGGGTCGAGTGGCGCCACATCGCATGCACATGCAACAGCGTTCGCAACTCCAGCGGCCTAAAATAAAAACAAAAGACAAAAACAATGCATCAGTGTTTACTCACATTGTCTGGCCCTTTTTTTTATTTTTTCTCTACTTACCGTCCGGCACCGTCTTAACACCAAGGCAGTAAATGTGATAGCCACGATCGCATTGCTCACAGTAAAGCATTTTGCCTGCCTTCTGTCTTCTGCGACATTTAATGCAACATTTGCATTCGGCGCATTGCCAATTATAGTTTCTCACCCGACCCAGCATACGTTGCGGCATCTCAATGCAGCTGGGATGTACTGTGGAAATGAAATGTACAAATGTTTTAATAAAACTTGACTTATCCTTTGTCAATTATAACTTACCATTACGCCGACAGCTGTAGCAACGTATAAAAGCCTCCGGCATATTACGAGCATTTCGATGCTGATTGCGTAAACAGACTCCACAATTCGAGCCATGGCTAAGCCGTGAATTGTTCTGTGGACGCTGCTGCTGTTGCTGCTGCTCGTTGTCGCTACTTGCCACACTAGAGGTGCCGACGCCATCGGTTGAGCTGCAGCAGCTTGAGTCGCTATCGCTATCATTGTCGGTGTCCTGTAATTGGATGAGATTTTAGTGTGTGTGCCTCTTTTGAAAAGACATTCGCAACTTACCGTATCACTACTGGAACTGCTGCTGGCACTTCCATCGCTGCTACTACTGTGGCTAGATGAGAAGGAGTTTGTGGAGGAGGCCGATGAGGTGCTGGAATTACTGGCTGTACGCCTCCTAATAGGCTGCTGTCGCAACGCTCTGCGACTGTGCCGCTTGGGAGGTTTGCTATTGCTTATGCTACTGCTAGATTCGGCCGCTGTTGGTTGCTCCTCCACAGAGTTAGTGCTGTTATTACAGCTGCTGGCGGGTTCATTAATGCGCTGCAATAGCTGAGCCTGCAGTAGCTGCTGTACCGTCTCCGGTTTATCCAATGCTGTGTCCAAGGGATAAGCTCTGTACCAAGGAGAAAGAATTGCTTTAATTGCCACCAAAAGATAATGCTGTAATATTACTTACCTCAGCTCACAGGGTAACAGCTTGCGATAGGGTAAACAGAATTGATCTGGCACCACAGTTAATGGATACGCATAATCTGCATCTCTGAAGGCCGCATCAAAGACACGTGGCACCAACATATCTGGTGGTTCCGGCATATTCTCTGCTTGGGCAGCTGATCGGACTGCATTCACCACAGAGCGTTGCAGTCGTGTCGATGTTGGCGCTGTTCTAGGCAACGGTTGATTCATGGTGAATGTCTGCAGATCTAAGCAAGCAAGACGCTCCTCTTTGCGGCTGCAGAGTAAACAATAAAGGGGTGAACAAGGATAAATGTGATGTTGTTATGACAAGACACTTACGTTCTATTGAAGTACACATTCCATTTACTGGCAGCCAACATGGCCCGATCTCTGGCTTGGAGTCCCCGTCCATTAGCCACACTCAGTCCTAATGCCTTTTGCTTTTGTTCAATTTCACGCAAATGCTTTTGCCTTATGTATTCCTTGTAGCCTTCATATTTGTCGTAGAAATCGGTATACATGATATCCAGAATATCGGATGCCCAGACTGCTGTGATACCCAAATCGCACATTTTCTCACTAACGAGTCCCTTTTCCTGTAACCAATTGCGCTCCTCCATATCGACAGCACGTCGCGGCAGATCCGGATACTTTCGCTTAAAGCTCGTAATACCCAAATAGAGGGCCACCTGCTCCTGGATCATAAACGTATCACGATTCTTGGACGGGCAACAACCTTTGGGTGGCGGCCAATCGTATTCGGCTATGCTGGCAGCCACAAATTCAGTTCTGAAATGACATCCACAAGATTAGATGATATTTTTCGTATTATGATAGGATCTTTCAACACTTACTCATCGGATACACAAATTTCCATTTTCTTTTTCTTTGGACGTTTTAGAGCTGATGATCCCAGAATGGTATCAACAGATTGACCCTGATTTGAATCCATCAAGCTGATATTACTCACTAGCGATGATTGTGACTCCTCATTATTGAGAAAATCTTGCTGCGGTTGTCTGCATATAAAAAAAAAAAAACATAATATTACGATTTTGGCTTATAGATTTAATTCAATTAAGTTACTTTTGAGGTGTTAATGGCGGTTCCATTAGGCTGGCCATTGATTGATTACTGTTGTTCAAATCGGCACTCATGCGCGTATCCTCCTCAAAGACTTGCGGCGACTAGATAGAAAAGAAGTAAGGAAAAAAATTAATTAATGAAAATAACGGTATACGGTATGAACAGTACAAAATTGTAAGTTAAAGCATAATTCTTAACCTCTTACCACCATAATTATTATAAAAGTATAAGAAGGCGTAAAAAGATGAATACTATCAGCCGAAAAAAACAGCTGGTGCAATTGTCGTTATCATTGACGTCACACACGTTCAAATACATAGCTGAGTAACAGGCCCCTGCGCATTGCACTATCTCCCCCCCCTTGGACCTAACCAATGGACCAGAGATGTGCTCAACATAAACAAATGTACATTTCGTTTATTAATTTCTTTCTATTGTGTCCATCACCCCCAGCCACATCCTCAATACCTAATTCACAATTCCCCCCACCCGGCCTCTCTTTTGCTGTAGAGGATATGCAATTTTATAAGTAAATATTTCATTTGGATTTTTCTGCAATATGCGTACGGCATTGCCATCCTTCATAAAAAATAAAAGAGAACCAGCTCAGAGAGAGAGAGAGAGAAAGCGAGAGAGGGCGCAGCGACGCCGACAGCAAATTTTGCAGCGGCAGCAGCAGCAGGTGTGGTGAAGTTGAACAACAACTGCACAACTACACTGTTAATAAATGCAAGCTAACACACACACACGCACACCAACACATTCACGTACACAAAATTTCAGCTGATTAAAATCACAGGTGAAGCCCAAAAACAACACGACAAAGCTGCAGCAGCAAATGATGTTTCTCTGCTTGTAATGGCAGCGGCGGCTGCGGCTTGTTTGTTGCCACTGCAGTTACTTGGCCACAATGTTATATGTGTGCAAACATATACAAGTGTATGTACATATGTGTATGTGTGTGTATATTTATATATGTATGTATATTTTTTTGAAATTGTATAAGTACATGTGCATGTTTGTGCTTGAATGTATGCGCATTTGCATTAGGCAGTTGGCAATGAATGCAACTTAACCCCCTACCACCCTCTTGATTTTAATTACCACACGCTTTCTATGTATAAGTGACTATCTGTGTGTGTGTTTGTGTGTAGGGAAACATTTACGTAACAAAACATAAACACAAGTTGCAAATTGTAGAAAATGTAAAAAAAGACACACACATACACACAAAAAGAAAGAATGGGATAGTAAACACCTACTAATTGGCAAAGAAACAGGAATACCCCCTATTTCTATCTCTATCTTATTCGTCATGACTCGCTCCCTCTCACTCACTCTTTCGCTTATACAGACGCGCTTTATAATGTTCACACACCACGTGCTTGTTTACGCCAAACCATTAACCGTTAGCATAAGGAGGAGTACAAAGGATGCTAGGAATTCATAGTACGACAGGAATTTCTAGTTCCCTCTCTCTCTTTTTTTCTCTCTAAGTAATTTTTTAACGGAATATGCGCGACTGGTAAGTGGGTTAATGATAAACGAATCTTTTTTTGACACTTACCGGACTAAATAATCCTTTAAGCCTCTCCGGGTCGGGTGTATGCTTCAGACCGCCTACACAACGTGGCCTACTCATGGCAATTGCCTTGGCCACAGCGCTAGCTCCACGGCTCATGCGAGGAGCACGCGGCTGTTGTCCCGCGGCAGCATTATTCGAACTGCGGGCCGCCGAAGAGGATCCACCACTATTACTACTGCGAGCACCGCCGCCTCTAGAGCCGCGTCCACGTCCTCTGCCACGTGTGGGTGTGCCGCTGCTACTGGGGAGGGTAGCACCCATTGAGAGTAGATTTGTGGACGGCGATTCATCTGGAAAAGCGAGGGGGATGGATTAGCATACTATGACAGCAATTTCAAATTTTCGTATATCTCACCTCCAGAATTATCGAGGGTGCTATTGTATGTATCCTCGTCATGGGAATCGGGTTGACTACCAGCGCCACTGCCTCCGCTAATGCTGGCTGAGGAGCGCGGCGAGCGCAACTGTTGGGTGGCCATGATTGAGGAGAAATCGTTGGGCTGGAATATAACATCTGGCAATGGGTCCGATGATGATAATATGGTTGTAGGTGGTAGCATTGAGCTACTGCTGCCACTGCCGCCGCCGACTACCACCATCTGATTGGGGCCACCAACGCCACTGCCAGCCACACCCGAAGAGGTAGACGAACTGGACGAGCAGGTGGTTAAATCAATTTGGGCGGACAAGGCATAAGACGGCATGTTGTTGTTGTTGATATTATTATTTGTTTCCGTTTCACTACCGCCACCAGCACCAAACTGTGCCAGGGACACAGCCGCCTGCTGAGGAGGAGGAGGAGGAGGCTGTTGCTGCTGATTGGCCTTAAGGTGGTTGCCCTGTCTCTTCCTTCCACCACCAGTAGTGGATTTACCCGTAGACGGAACTTGAGGCTGTGGTGTCTGGGTGCGACGAGTTGCTCTCAATGGACGTTGATCAACTAGAGTTAAATGATCCTGTTCAGCGGGGCCAACAGCTTGTCCACCGATGCCACCGCCGAGGCCGCCGCCAGCGCCACCAGATGTTTCATCCGGTTGATCGACTCCACTGACCATATCAATAGCCAAACGCTTGCGTAACAATTGAACTCGACGCGATTTAACTGCACTGCTAGCTGCTGCATCTTGCACCCCGCCACCTGCGATTGGAGTGTTTGTTGCGGGACTGTTGCTCCTTATTGCTTGGGGATTCCTTTTCGGTCGACCGCGCCGTTTGCCTGTCCCTGTTACCGGCGTAGCCGTTAACGAGACGGAGGTGGCATTGTTAATGGGTGAGGCGGCTATTGATGGCGCTGCAGCTTCTGTTGCGATGGATGGCGGCGGCTCTTCACTACTGCAGACTTCCATGGAGCCATTGGTGTTGGCGTGTTGTAGCAATTGCAGTTGACAATCCGTTTCGTTTGAATGTTGTTGTTGTTGCTGCTGCTTCTGTTGTTGTTGTTGCTGCTGCATCGCTGAGGAAGGGAAGAGCGTATCCTCCAGCTCGGAATTGAGTATCTTCTCATGCTTTTGCTTGCGGGATCGATGAGAGGGCGTCGTCTGTGCTTGTGAAACTGGTGTTCCTCCTGCTGTTGTTTGGGAAGGCGGCGGCGTCTGCTGGTTGTTCTCGCTGCGGCAATTTTGCGTGTACTGATCATTCTCATCATTGTCCAATCGACGCTGTTTAATGGGAGGCATCTGCAAGAATACGGTTTGAAATTAATCAATGGATCTTTGGGTTATTCGCTTTATTACTTACACCACTGGGAGATTCATTGGCCTGGTTGTTGCTGCTGCTGCTAATGCGCTTCAAATTATGTTCATTATTGTTATCTACCACCTCGCCCTCCAATGGATTGTCTAGCTTAACATGATTGTTTAATTGCTGCTCATCATCCTCCAGTTCATCATCCTCTATGTGATTGAGATGGTGTGGACTACCTTCGGGTGTATCCAATATCTCAATGGCCTCAATAATGGGCATGGGCAGGGGCAGAGCATTTGGAGCAGGCACCAAAGGTGGCATTGGAGGAGGTGGCTCAACTTTATTGTTATTGCTACTGCTGTTGCTGTTTCCTCCATTGGCCAAGAGTCGTTCGGTTAATTGTGGGTATTTGCTAGCAGCGGAGGAGAAACTTTTCGGTGGAGCTGTTAACTGGCTAAGCAAAATGTTGGATTCGCCTCCAGTTTCCTTCGCTCTGGCCTCCAATGGGTGCATGGGGTGATGGGGATGCCGCAACTGGTGATGTAGCTGCTGATCCTGGTGATGATGTGGCGATGAACTTGGTGACGGTGAAGGCGATGACGTCAAGTCCACCACTAGATGATCTTCTTTAGACACTTTGCCATTACTGGCAGCGGCCGCGGTTCCTCCTCCTGTTCCCGCCGCTGCTGCTGCAGCCACCAGGGGTGGCAAATTGTGAAACATTTGTGGATCATGATCTTTGGAAAGGGATTCATCAATGTCCATGTCATCAGAATTACGACGCAATTCATCTGCATCGGAAAAGCCACAAAACTCTTGACTGTTACTATTCGATTCCTGACCATTTGTTATGGGTGTCCGCGTCGTGTTGGTTGTCGCTGTGGCGATGGTAGTGGCCAATTTTGAGGGTGGAGTAGCCGGCAATTTGTCCTCAAGAACAGCACGAACCTTGTGCTTGGGTGAGCATAAATTCTTAATGGTTAATTTGGGTAAAGGTTGCTGCTGTTCCTCCAATTCAATTGACTTGGTCTTGATGGTCAATTTGGGTATACTCTGGGCATTATTGAGATCATGTGTCATGATCACAGTGTGAAGATGCTGCTGCTGCTCCTGTTGACCTGCTCCTGCTCCTCCACCTCCCCCTGCTGTTGTTTTAATCGTCAACTTTGGTATCTGCTGCTGTTGCTCCTCATTGCTATTGCTTGTGGTGATGCAACTACTCCCAGCTATTGTTGTCTTGATCATTAACTTGGGCACTGTTGGCATTTCCGATAACGATGACGAACACGAGGATGATGATGATGAGGAGGACGAGGACGACGAGGATGAAGCGCCGCACGCTGAGGCAGGCGAAAGACTTGACACCTTGACAACTGGCTGCTGCGCCGATGATGATGATTGTGTCGCCGCCGTTGCCGCTGGGGCAGCAACAGGTGGACTTAAACTGCTGCAGTTATTTGCTGCCGCCGATGCTGCTGTTGTTGTTGCTGTTGTGGAGGAGGATGAGGATGTGGCGTTCGCGTTGGAGGCGGATGAATTTTCGGGCATTTTAATTGTTAACTTGGGTACCACGCTTCCCACACGCTCCTCATTGGCAGCCCGTATCGTTAGCTTTGGCACAATGTGCGGTGTGCTCAGTGGATTGAGGGGAGGTGGTCGTTTTGTTCGCGTTATGGAGGAGGACGCTTCATCCTCTGCACAGGAGGAGGAACAGGATGAGGCATCCGCATCGGATATGGCCACATTCACGCCCACTCCACTGCTAGGCAATTGAATGCGCAATGGTTCCACACGCCGCTCGTCCTGACACTGGCCACGATCTTGACCAGCAGCATTCGATGATGATTGAGATTCATTTGTTGGCTGCTGCTGCTGTTTGGATAGCTTCAATATGATCTTATTGTGCATGGGTGAGGGATGGGGATTAGCCGTTGCACCTCCGCTCTCGCCACCGCTCCGCTCCTCGCCGCCACCGTTCACAACATCGACGGCTGTGGCAGCCATTTCTCCAGCTTCACCTCCCGATAGCGATGATGAAGTCGATGATGATGATGACGACGATAATATTGATAGTGCTGATGATGATGATGAGGATGGTCCTCCAGTTGCTTCTGATTGCTCTGCTCCAAGTCGATTTTGGGCATTGTCGTCACTCAATGGCAACGACAACAGCTCCAACTGTGAGGGAGGAGGCAACGGCGGTGGCGGTGATGCTGTTGTGCTGGTTATTTGACCAGGCTGTTGATGTTGCAGGTGGTGGTGGCGGTGGTGGTGGTGGTGATGGTGCTCCTCCTCCTCTTCCTCCTCTTCCTGATCGAGCTCGGCCAGCTCTTGCGACCGGTGTTCCTGCTGATGCTGATGTTGCTGCTGCTGTTGCTGTGCCGGCGATGATGTGGAGCTCACACGTTGTTCTTCCTCACTGGGTGGAGCAATAATGGTGGCGCTGTTGGTGGCCGCCAATTTAAGGCGACTCGATGATGTTCCTGTTGCTCCCGATCCTGTTCCAGATGACGATGTCGCTGCTACCAACTGCTGTTGACGTAAATCATTCATTGCTGCTCTATCCAATCTTCCAATTGCCGCATCCCTGTTGGGATAACAAAGAGAGAGAGAGAGAGAGAAAGGTGAGTATGAGAAAATGTGAGTTGGAGTCGGCTTTGATTTTTTCTACTTATAAATATCAGTATATATCTTCTCACTTTCAGACATATATCAGAATCGACGACAACCAAAAAATAATCTATTGTGATTTTCTGTTTTTGTTTTAATTATCTATGTAAATTCTTTTTTTCGCATATTCCAAATTTATATTCAATTTGCAGAATAAAACAAAAACGATGCTGGTTTTATCAACAGTATTTGCTCCATTGTGGAATCCATTGAAACATCAGTTGGCATTGCTACGATCACTATCATCCGGAATGCGAGTAAGTGAAGAGAATGGGGAGGGTGTGGTGGGCTAAGATTCATCCTATTCTTTTTTGCAGCTACCGGGCACAAATATAGTTCTATTTCCATCCAACGGCAGGAACCGTTTTATTGGATATTGGATGTTGACTGTGGCTGGAGCTTGGTTGCTCACACGTTTGGCCAGTTGGGATTTTAGACAAGCAATGAGAGGGATGCTAACGACTATTAAAGATAGACAAATCTCTTGTAAAGATGTTAAAAAGGAGCCAGAGGGGGAGGTGGAGATTTCGAGTGATGGTAATATGGAAGGCACCGATGCTACGGATAATAATGATGATACTGTTCAGAGGGTCTACTACTGGCGGCTACTGCCTAGTGGACAACAGCCAGTGTTGTGTTTTACGGCCACGGAATTGGACTCGATGCTACAATTGCCGCTAGTTGATGGTGAAATTTTAGATAGCGACGTGCAAAAGGAGGATGAGATTGAGGAGCAGGGTAACGAAGAAGATTCGGAATCTTCTGTATCTGCGGAGAGCACAAAAACGGATACAGAGAATAAGAATGATCATGTGGATATAGAAACATCTGCCCCATTGGCAGTATCCCAAGAACAGGATTACGACTTATCGGCGCAAGAGACTTCTTCTGTATCTGCAGAGAGCACAAAAACGGATACAGAGAATAAGGATGATCATGTGGATATAGAAACATCCGCCCCATTGGCAGTATCCCAAGAACAGGATTACGACTTATCGGCGCAAGAGACTTCTTCTGTATCTGCAGAGAGCACAAAAACCGATACAGAGAATAAGGATGATCATGTGGATATAGAAACATCCGCCCCATTGGCAGTATCCCAAGAACAGGATTACGACTTAGCGGCGCAAGAGACTTCTTCTGTATCTGCAGAGAGCACAAAAACCGATACAGAGAATAAGGATGATCATGTGGATATAGAAACATCCGCCCCATTGGCAGTATCCCAAGAACAGGATTACGACTTAGCGGCGCAAGAGACTTCTTCTGTATCTGCAGAGAGCACAAAAACCGATACAGAGAATAAGGATGATCATGTGGATATAGAAACATCTGCCCCGTTGGCAGTATCCCAAGAACAGGATTACGACTTAGCGGCGCAAGAGACTTCTTCTGTATCTGCAGAGAGCACAAAAACCAATACAGAGAATAAGGATGATCATGTGGATATAGAAACATCCGCCCCATTGGCAGTATCCCAAGAACAGGATTACGACTTAGCGGCGAAAGAGACTTCTTCTGTATCTGCAGAGAGCACAAAAACCGATACAGAGAATAAGGATGATCATGTGGATATAGAAACATCCGCCCCATTGGCAGTATCCCAAGAACAGGATTACGACTTAGCGGCGCAAGAGACTTCTTCTGTATCTGCAGAGAGCACAAAAACCGATACAGAGAATAAGGATGATCATGTGGATATAGAAACATCTGCCCCATTGGCAGTATCCCAAGAACAGGATTATGACTTATCTGTATCTGCAGAGAGCACAAAAACCGATACAGAGAATAAGGATGATCATGTGGATATAGAAACATCTGCCCCATTGGCAGTATCCCAAGAACAGGATTATGACTTATCGGCGCAAGAGACTGAAGATGATGCTGGCGGTGATCTTTCCACTTAAGCGGAGAGAAGCTACCAATTGGCCAAGCAGAGAAACAGGATAACAAGAAGGGGTGCCTCCCTCCTGCTTCCACACACTCCACACACTCACACAAACATAAACAGAAAAAGAAACTTAATATGTATTTGTATACACAAATGAAACGAGGAGAGGCTTAAAAACCCAATGAAGGGAGAAACGACCTCACACACAAACAAGCACAAATACACACACACGTATTCTAATATATTCTATGTCAAATTTTTTTTGTTTAACTCACGAAATAAAATTTCAAAACCATTTCAATATTGCATTGCAGTTGCCGGCAACAAAAACTCTACTGCAGGCAAAATAAAAGAAAAGTATATTTAAAAAAAAAAAAAAAAAAAAAACGAGAGGAGAAAAAATGCCGCGCAAACTCTAGAAGAAACAACAACATTTAATAAATAAGCGTTGGAAACATGCGCGCACAGCTGTCAACGAGAGGGAGGGAGAGAGAGAAGAGATGAGTGAAGAGATGGGGTAGGCGGTTAGGGGAATTTTTTTTTATTTTTTCTTTTTATTTGTATGTGTTGGCAACACTAAGCCCATACGAAACTAAACTCAACACACTATAAAAAATTCACCACATTCGTTGTTGCTGTTGCTGCTGTCGCCGCCGCCGCCACCGCCACTGCATGGAGAAAATACATATACACACACACTCACACAATATACGTGCACAGTGCACACACACACACACACACGCGCACACAATTACACATGTATATAAGCATACATATGTGCATGCATACAGAGATTTGAAAACGCAACTTGCAAATGATGGGGGTTGGGGGTGGGGAAAAAAACAACTAATGTTTTAGAATTTATTTTAATACACACAAGCACACACACTTTCGAGCACCAGCGCCAAAGATAAAAGACGCCGAAAACCTAGCCCAACAACAACAACAATAAATAACAGCAGCGCAGCATAGCGCTGAAAAACTCACCATGCGGCAAAATCGTCGTCGTTGTCGTCGTCTCGGGTCAGTGTAGTCAGACAAAAGAAGATGGAGTTGTAGTGGTAGTAGTTGCTGCTGTAGTTGTAATTAAGCGCCTTAAATTATTATGTGGCGGCATTTGAAAATTTGTAAAATTGCTTCAATTTTTAGCTGACAATTATTGAAACACAACATATTTTATTTCAATTCGTCGTCGTTTTTCTTTTGTTGAACTGACGACTGTAGCGCGCTACACGCTCAAACTCATACACACAAGCATAGGCACACACACACAACAGCACGCACACACACAAACAAGCACACAAACACAGTACGCTCGTTTGTCCCACTTTCCGTGTATTGGTTTCGTTTCGTACACTTTTCCACGCACTTTTCGATTTGCTTTTATTTCAAAATAATTATTAATGTTGGCAAAATAAAAATATGATTTATTAACTATTTACCGCTTGCTATTGCACGTATACATACGCAAGTTTTGGTCTCGGCGCGCAACGAACGGGTTTTTTTACGAATTCATTTTATCAAAAAAAAAAAATGCTCTGCATTAGTGCTGGGAAATCTATCGATAATGGCCCCATCGATTACGATTGGTGTGCTCCGATATGTCGATTACTTTGCTCCGATATGTCGATTACGATAGGTTGCTCCGATATGTCGATTACTTTGCTCCGATATGTCGATTACGATAGGTTGCTCCGATATGTCGATTACGATAACTTTGCTCCGATAAAGTCGATTACGATAGATTTGCTCCGATAATGTGCACTAAATTGCCAGTGTTGAATATTGCTTAATTTTATCGATAAATTACGTATAGGACTTAGTAAAATTTATCGAAATTCAAATTAACGTTTTGCTATGTATGAAATATCCTATAATTATTCAAATATTAGTGAAATAATAATAATATTATCTAGCTTAACTCCAATAAGTAAACAAAGAGCAACTGCCATTTGGAATAATCTGCCAAGTGGAACCCATTTATTAAAAACTTCATTTTGTCGCATTTGGCTCTGGCAATTACAACATTTATTTAGCTATAATTTTTTTGTTTTTTTTTATAACATTTTTGTGGCGTGTTTGTGTGTGTGTGATTTACAGAATGTTTGTATGTTTTTGTCTATGTAAGTCTTACAATTAGCTCAAAAAGAGTCACGGCATTTACACTGAGTTGTTGTAAGTATTTTCTTAAATTTTCTTTTTCATTATTGTTGTAGCTTTTGCTATCAAAATCGGTTTGTCAAACATACAAAAAGGAAAACAAAACAAACCAAATAACGAAAAATGAAAATTCCGCAACTACAAGAACAAGGAGCACAGGGTCTGAAGCTCGGCAAGACCGAGGTTTTTTAGATTAATTTGATTTTCGGTTTCGGTTGTGTTTTTTCTTATTTTTTTTTTTTTTTGCTGTGAATCTCAATCATTTGATGCACGGCACAAAAACACCGAAATATTTGTAGTTTTAGCAAAATATACATATACACAAATATATATACATATATATATATATATATGGATCGTACAATGTACACTTATATATACACACACACACATATACATATATGTATGTATATAAATACATATATACAGTATACTTCATTTTGTATATTGTAAATATTTGTAGGTATTTATGAACTATTTCTTTTGACGTTGATGTTTTTTGTTTGTTTGTCGTTCTGTTTTAATTTTATTTATTTTCTTTTAGTTTTGTTTTGTTTTTGTTTTTTACATTTATTACATTGAAAATGGTTTTAATTTCTTTTCATTCTTTAATTTTAGGTAATTAATTGTTTTGTTTACACAGTGAAAACGCTTAAATTGAGGTTTTTGTTTTTTGTTTTAACGCCCTTCTCGGTTTTGTTATTGTTTTTGTAGTTGTAGTTGGTTATACGTTAAATGTTAAGTTTTCTCTAAGCAATATAACAGTTTGTTGAACATTTAAAGTGAAACCCTTTTCGAAAATGCTGCAGTTTACAATTTTACATTTAACGATAAGAACTTTTTATGCCTTGCTAAAAATGTTGTCTCTCTCTCTCTCTCTCTCTCGCTGTTTCTCTCTTGCTGATCGCCATTAAAAGCTATTAACAAATGTAAATTGCTGTGCGAGAGAGACGACAATATTGCTGCTTATGAAAACAGAGAGAGATAGAGAGAGAGAGAGACAGAGCAACTTTCTGGGATTTTTCTGCTAAACTTCAAGGATATATTTGTTGGTTTTTGATTATTGTTTGAATTTTCTTATTTATTCATGTTGATTTTGTTTTCGATATGCTACAAGTTTTTCACCGCTGCCATGCTGTTTTAAAGAAAATTGTCTATGGAAAACTTGTTGCATTTTTCCTGGTGAAGCTTTTTATGAAAATAGAACTGCGACTCACAATCAGTCAGTAAATGTAAAGGTGGTTTATGATGTATTTTCTTTTCTGTTACTTTTTGTACACATTTAGTTATTGTTTAACATTTTTTTTTTTTGTTTTTTTGGGGGTTTTTGCATTTGGTAACATTTATTTAACATTTTTTGGTTTTTACTTTTGTTTTTGAATATCTTTTTGTATAATTACACAGTTAATGGTAGGTATTATCTATGTATGGTATATATGTATAGGTATATATCTGCATATATGTATGTATATGTTTTTTTTTTTTTTCCTTTTTGTTATGTATATAATGATAGCCTATCTTTAGGCGTCTTTTCACCCACTAGGCAAGCCAATGGTTTTGCTTTCCATTATGTAATTTCAAATTGTTGGTACTGAACAAAAACAGAAACAAAAACAAGGAAAAACTTAAAATGAACAAAATAAAACTAACTAACTTTGCAACCAATTCAAACGTTTGGTTTTTGGGTTGCATTTTGTTATTAAACATTTAAATACATTTTGGTTTTATTTTTTTAGTTTTATTTCACATTTTCCTTCTCTTTGTTGTTTCATTTCCTTTTGTTCTTTGCACATTGTTCCATAACATATTTTCCTTTTCATTAAATACAAAAAAAAAAAAAATGTATTTTTGTTTCATTATTATTTATATGTTTTTTTTTTTTTTTTTGTCAAGTCTTTGTTTTACATCAGTAAGCGTTTCTTTTTTTTTTTTTTTTTGTATTTTTGTTTCTTCTTTTTCAGTTTCCTTTATGCCCTTTTTTTGTTGTTGTTATACTGAATGTTGTGGATATCAAAAATCGAATGCCACAGATTCCTTAGATTCTCCTAAAAACTAGTTACATACATAGGTAATACTTGGTAGAAAATGTTTGTTTATGGGTTACTTGTTTTTGTTTTGTTTGTTTTGTCGGTTTCTTCTCTCTTTTGCTTATGTCTTGCGGGGTGAATGTAAGAGTTAACAATGTCAGTTTCGATTTGGATATAGTTGGATGTTGGTGCCTTTTGGGAATTTCTGGGGGAGGGGCTCATCTTATATCATCCATCCATCATAATATACTTTCGAGCGGTGGGTTAGAGTCAAGATTCACACACACACACACACACACACACAAACACACAGAGGTCAAAGTAAAGACAATCGGATTATTGATATACTTAATATTTCTCAATCAGTCAGTAAATGAAGTTTGTTTGGGGGAAAATTGTTGTGAATCGGTGTATATAGAAATAAACATGAAAGAGTATATACTCTTGTAGCCTAATGTCCTCACACTCACACACACACACACACACACACACACACACACACTCACACACACACACACACACACGTACGTAGTACTCTTTTGAATGCCCGTGGTCCGTTCATAATTCATGGTTTAGTTGATTAGTAGCGACGAGCATTACCGCTACTTCCGCTGGCACAGCCGCCATCCCCGCTACTTCCGCTCGCCCCATCGGCTGCCCAACGTTTCCGACGTGCCTCTTTGGCTGCCTGCATTTGGGCCGCCACTCGACTAGTGCTTGGTGCAGTATCAAAGCTGGCATATAGTTCAACTTCTTCATCGGTGGCATCACGTTGCAGTTGTTGTTGGTGTTGCTGTTGTTGTTGCTGCTGTTGTTGTTGTTGTTGCTGCTGCTGCTCGAGGGCAGCTGCTAATGAGGCCATTGCATATGCACGAGCATCCACAATGCCCGTTGTACTGGCAGTGGGTGTTAGCATATCGCTTGTATCCAATTGATGGGCAATGTCAGTGGCGGCCTGCAGCTGATCCAAATCGAAACTCACATTCTTACTGTCTCATCCACCCCGATGGACCTGCACAGTAGCCTCGGCGGACTCTTGCTGTCGCAACTGCTGACGATACGCATCCAGCTCGGGCATACGATATGTACCCAAATTCACCTGCACCATGAGCGTCTCCATGATGCGTTCGTTTTTCATGGATTTGGATGGCAGAACCACAGTTAGCAGCTCACTGGGTGAGATGCGGCACAAATTTAGATCACGCGTTAAACGCTCCATAATGCATTCAAATTCGAATTGTGTATCCTTATTCGGATGGTTCTTCAATTTGGCCACCTTGTGCTGTGCCCAAGCGAGCATCGCCTCAAATTTTCGTATTTCGGGCGTCTGCAGCTCACGACACATGATCATCTGGACCATGGATTCGGACAGATTTAGAAATTCGGGGCATTTGAATAGAGCATGAGCCTTGCTTTCCACGAACGAGAGTATCATGTTGACCAGCTCGGATGCGGATGTGTAACGCCAGTAGTAGTTCTCCAGCGAGATAAGCATCGGGCAAACGACCTCGATGCGTAGAAATTGCTTGCAATGATGAAAACAAGCCTGCAGCAGCTCCGGCAGATCGTAATGTTCGGCGGCACAGAGTAATCCTATAATCGGAATAACAAAAAGGTTCATCACAATCTCACATGTTCCATATTCAGCTTACCTGGTATGGAGACACAGGTAAGTGGACAAGTGCCCGTATGCAGATAATCGAGCAGCACTCGAAATGTATCCGGATCAAATTCAATGATATTGAATTCAGTTTGAGCCAATTTGGCACGATCCACCTTTTGGGCATCGGCGCACACTGAGAGGCGGGGTACGGCCAATTGGTTATTGCCTGGTTTATCCTTGTCCTTGTCCTTGCTATCTCGGTCTAGAGGTTTTAGGTTTTTGGATTCGGTTTTGGTAGATTCGTTTTGGGTTTATTTCAGGGACAGGTAGACGGGTTTTGTTTGTGTTTTTGTGTGTATGTTGTTGTTGGTTTTTTTTATTGAATGAAAATTGTTTTTGTTTTTTTGGTATGCGGTTTTTGTGGTATTCGAATAAAGCAAATCAAAAAAAGCAAAACAATAAAGAAAAGAAATCATAAACAAAGTGAATACCAAAAACCAAACGAAAAATATCATTAACAAAATTTATATGGACCAGAAATGAGGGATGAGAGAGATGGCGAAAAAAATTATGTTTTTTTTTTAGTTTCATATGTTTTATCATTAGAAAAAAACGAGATATATTTAATAGAGAGTGAAAATAATTCGATAGACAGATAGACAGATAGATAGACAGATATCGATACAGTGTGGTGAAATGAGGTGAATAATTTTCGGTGCATTAAAACCAGAATTTTCAATGTACAAATATATTACGCCAATTGATTAAGAATTAAAAATGCAAAAACCATTTATTGAGATTGAAAAATGATAATGAGATAAATCAATAGAAAACGTCCAGAGGTATTTGAGGCAATGAATCAATTAGATACATAGGAAGAAGAAGAGTAGTATAAGAAAAGGATATTATGAGGAAGAAGAAGAATAGGAAGAAGTAGACGGAATGCATTTGCCAAACATTATGAACAGAAAACGGAATTTTGAATTCGAACACGAAATGAGAAGACAAAATGAACGAACAGCAACAAAACACAATCATACCACAAGCCACACACACACACACACACACACACACACACACACACACACACACACACACACGCACACACACAATAGAGAGGCCATTTGATTCAGTTTCAATCGGATTTGGGATTTCAATACAGATTTACGAGGAGGTGAAGCGTGCGTTGCAATAATTGGCAAGTTATTGATATTAAGTAGTTAGTAGTTAGTAGTAGTAGAAGTGACGCAGTGATCGATCAACAGTTGCAATACATTCGATTCGAGTATTAGTAGTTTTAGTGGTGGTGGAGGTGGTGAATGGTAGTAGTAGTTGTATCGCAGAAGGAGCGAAGATTACGTTTTCGTAGTAGGTACACAATATGTATATATATTATATATAATTCAAAAACGCAAGTGAGAATTTTTTATATATTTTGGTTTTGAGATGGAAAGACAAAAAAAAAAAAAAAAAGAAGGAAGAAAAAGAAAGAACACGCATCGATATTGTTGCATTGCCATAAGTGAAAACTCTTACTCGAACAATCTGTGGACGATATCCATTTCTTTTTATCATCCGGATTCAATTGATTCGTATTCTTGTTGCGTATGGATCGTCCCCAGCCAGCTGTGATGGTACCCAAACGGGAGAAGGCACGCTTAACCATCGGCGATGATGGCACACTCTTTGGCCGTATTGAATCCGAATCGGGTACGGTTAAATAATTGTTACTTTTCGGCTTTTGATTCTGTGGCGAGACAAGTGATGGTGCGGGTCGAGCAAAAATCTCGGCAACTGGTATTTGCGGTGAACCGAAACCAGTTTGAATGCCATACAACATTTCCTGCAAAAGGCAAATGTTCATTTTTGTTGACTAAATGTTGAGATTAAGAGATGCTTACCTGAAAGACACGACTTCGTACGCCCAAGATGGCGCGCACACCGATAAAACGTGCCTTCTGCTTGGACTGACCCACCAGGAAAACAACATCAAAGAGATGGGCATTTGTCAGGCACGATGGTTCGTCGTTTAAAAATACACGGGTAAAGTCTTTGGCCAACTGATCATAGTCCTCGAATTGATCTCGCACTGAGTCCAACAGCGGTGATGATGGTCGCATATGGCCTATATAATTGGCAAAAGAACGTTGACAATAATGATTTCAGTTTAATTATTAAATACATATATTAACTATAATACATGCATTAAAATGTTAAATATACAAACAAATCAATCATGCCATAGTTTGAAATTTCTTTGGTTTTGCACCATTTTGATCCTAACATATGGAAAACATCGTTCACACACATGACAAGAGACTTTACACACACATTTATGCATTTAAGGATAGCATTTATTTATCTTTTCTTTTTGTCACCGTCCACTCCCCTTCCACTACCACGTTTACCTCTTCTTATACTCCCTAACTGCATTGATTTTCTTATGCATTTTGATTAAAATTTATCTAGCTAACAGGAGCAAGTAAATAGAATGTAATAAAGAGAGAGAGGGTGTGCGGGGATGATGTGTGATGATGAAAAACTTATTGCAGCATACACTTGACGAAAAAACCTAGCCCAAAAAAGTAGGCAACACATTTTTTGATGAGGAAATTTTCATGATTAGAAAGTTTTACATATACATATGTAATCAATGAACAAAAGTAATGGAAAAGGCAAAAAAAAAACATGTTTATTTGCCATTTCAAAGTTTAAATCGCTAAAGAAAATGTTATAGTTCTCTATGTGCACTTAGATTTATTCTAATCGATATTGAGCGCAAATATTATAAACTACATGAAATGAAATTAACTCTGGATAAGAAAGACCCCAGAAAGGCCCCAAATCCCTCCTGGCCAAATCTCCTTGCCTTGCCTAGCCAAGCAATAATTTGCATGATTTTAATATGCATAGTTAGTTTTCTTTGAATTGAGTTGGCAATATTAAGTCCACAGGGGGACGACTACTTCGATTGCCAATAGTTTTCATCTGTCTAGGTGTGCACGAGTGTCTCTCTGTGTGTGTGTGTGTGTGTGGGTGTAGGTGTGTGCGGGCATGTGGGTGTTCCGTGTGCTCTGGGTGTGAGTATGAATAAATCAAATTAGATTTACGTTGTCTAATGCAACAAATAGCAACAAATAAATAACAAGAAATCTAAACAAATCACAACAACAACAACATGAATAACAACAACAAAACCAACGGACATGGTGTGGGACAGAAGACACACACACACACACACACACACACATACATAAAAGATTTCGCCATGACAGATAAAATAATAGAAGCATGTACAATATTTCTCCTGGTATTTTCGTCTTTTTTTTTTATGTATTTTTTTTTGTTTTTTTTTTCAGCTGGACAACATAAGAATGAGAGACAAGAGATGTTGAATGGAGGAGACACCAAAACAGATTGTCTATGCCAAAATGTCGGGGAGGGGTAGAGGTGGCAGGGGGACAATACGTTGGCAAGGTGGTTGGTGGGGCATACATACGAAATGCTTAAAGCACAGACTGCACACTTCCGGCAACTACAAACACTGCCGGATGTGTTAATGGCGGAAACGGAAGTGTCGGTATATGGGTGTGTGTATCACTCTCTCTCTCCCCCTCTCTCTCTCTCACTTTTCTATCCCTGTGTGTGTGATTCATTTGGGCGGGCTGATACAGTAACCATAACCTGCAGAGCAGTGACAAACGATTAATCATATGTTAATACAAGAAGAGAAAAAAAGAAGAATATAAAGCATATAAAAGTTTCCCAAGATCTCAAAACTCAAACATGTACTTTATATGCTAAAAGTACAGACTTCCAGATACTCTATACAAGCAACTTCTCGCCATTTAATAAACATTTGATAAGCAATTGAGAAATTAGTCAAATTTCAACACACACACAGGGTTATGTATCGCAAACCTCTTTAGACTAAATGTTTTAAAAGGAACTCAAGAATAATGTAAAAATCTACTGATGTTTGAAATTGGCCTCCAAAAAGTAGGCAACTAAAAAATTAATAAATTACTCTTGGTATGTAGTTACTGTAGCTTAAGAGGTATTTAACCTACTGGACATTCGAAAATGTTCTTTGTTTTTACAAAAATGAGTTCTTTGACTGCCTCTTGCATATTTTTGGGGGTAATTTTTTAGGGACAGGTCTTGCTATTTATGCATCTCTTGGTGTAAACTTCTTATCCAAATGTTGTCTTTTTTTTTTTTTTTAAGTGTCAGTGTGATTTAAATTTGGCTTAGGACTCGAAAATGTTTCCATGAGAAATTAGGGTATGGCTTTTGAAATAGAATAGGGTGGATAAGAGAGAGCGAGAGAAGGGAAGGGGGGCACATATTCAAAAGGGTAGCAGCTGCTTTGGGCAGGTGATATTAAATTGTTTCACAATCATTTGGCCGTTGGTAAATTGTGCTTTGAGTGTGTGTGTGTGTGTGTGTGTGCGTGAGGGAGGGAAGGGCTGTGTGTGCGATACACATACAATGCCTTGCACAGAGGTGCATCATGGCACAACAAGTTGTTTGTGTGAGTGACGACGTCGATTGTAGTCGTAGTTGTTGTTGTTGTTGTTGTTGTCTCTCTGCTGCCTGATGAGCGTAGTTGTTGGTGTGATTGTTGTTGTTATTATTGTTGTTATTGTTGTTGTTGCAGTTATTGGTGTATTGTTGTGTATGTCTGTTGTGTATGCCTGTTGTATATGCATTTTGCTGTCCTAGGCCCAGACCCAGACCCAGACCTAGAGCCAATATGGCTTGCGGCTCTTGGGCGTTGGCATTGGCATTGGCATTATTACAATTGCATGTGCAATAACAACAGTTGCTGTATGACGGTTCTTGGTATTGTTGTTGTTGTAGTAGTTGTGTGTTGTTATCATAGACTCTGGCATGCAACATTTTGATATATTCATCCTCACCAATCGGTCGCCAGGAGCCACGTCTATATGGTTTCGGTATTTGACCAGTCTCCGCATGATTCGATAGATTCATCACCAAATCCTCCAGCATTTGTGATCGTGTACGCTCCTGCATGCGTGCAAACTTCGGTGCCGAATACGAGGCTCGTTCACCATTCACAATTTTTGTCAATAACCATTCGCTGCAATGTTAGACAGAACAAAAACATTCCATATTCAAGGTTTTTTTCGCTTATTCGTCTTGGCCAATACTTACCGAAACATGGGACCCTTCTCAAAGACGGATTGCTCCCAAAGATATGGTTTATAGGCGCCAACTTCATCGCGTGTCACCACAGAGACTTCATAGCGCGTGGGCTTGTGCTTAATGCGTGCCGAGACGCGTACCTTTTGTCATGTGTGTGTGTGTGTGTGTGTGTGATGAATAGAGAGTGAATTGAAATGAATGAATGGTCAACCAAAATTTCAATACAAAAAGGAACAATATTTGGTTTTTTTTTTTTGTGTGCTGCTCAAAATTAAAATGTCGCAATCGATTAAAAATGACAGTTTTACAATTCGATAAGATGAATAGGTGAGCATAAACAATAAAGTAATACAAAACAACAAAAAAAAAAAAAAACACAGAACGGCAACGCGTAGACCCTTGTCAATGTAAGGGAATATTTGGTCAAATTGTGTAGTAGGAAATAAGGGAAAAGGGTGTATTCCATTTTGGCCAGGAATTGTGTCCGGTCCTCTGGGCCCTCGATGGCAAATTTAAAACACCAACTTCAAAAAAGATTTCAATAACCAGTTCAATCAAAATCCAACCAAGTTTAGAATACGCCTAACTCAATTAGTCAATTATCAACTCTAAAGAAACTTCTATTACCTTCAAAATGTTAGCCAAAAAACTGAGAATTTTTCGTTTTCGATAACTTGAAATTTATCTGACTTTAATACGACCATTAAAAGACTCAATGCCTCTAACCCAAAAGAAATCCAAAGAAAGATCTTTCAAATCGTTTCAGATTAAGCTTAGATATTACTCGGACTACTATATCATATAGTTTTCGTACGAACAATGTATTAAAAACAGAGAATTTTATCAATAACTTTCATATTATGCAAACATCTAACCCAAAATGGCTTCTTTGTTAGTTTTAGTTACTAAAATATTTTCCAAACATGATCAAAATCGAATATTATATAAAATCATCAAAGGCGAATAAAATATTAGATCATTTGTTTTTCAATAGTTAACATCATTCAAAGGTTTTCGTTTGGCTTTTGTTTAGTTTTATATAAGATTTGCATTGAATGCCTACGTTTAAGTAGTTAAAGGTAAGTAAAATCAATTTTGTTATATAGTGTTTTAGGGGTACACGACATTTGTGCTGGCAAGGCGATAGTTTTTTGGCCAACACGAACAACAGTTTTATGGCCTCTTTTATAGGCTAAAAGGCGCGCATGGCACTTTTTTTTTTTTGGCAAAATCATAAAATTCTGCTAGTTATTTATACTAAAAAGAAAAGGTTCTTTGTTAAAGCTTTAATTTTAACTTAATAGAAATAAAGTTTCAATGGTTTGAAAGTAGGAATGAAGAATAATTGCTGAGGGTTTTAGACTTCAGCTAATTTTCGAGTTTCGTGTACTTACCAATATGAAAGTGTGCAGGAAATGGCTTTTAATGCAGGCGGGACTAAAGCGTGTATTATCGGCTTCAAGAAAGACAACACAGACAATATCATTGCCAATATGACGTTTTCTTTGCAATTTCTGTGGATCGTGCTTCTCGTAGGGCAGCAATGTGGATACATGGAACATTATCTCAATGTTGCGCCAATTTGTATAAACGGAGAAGAGACCTTTATGAAAGAGTGATAACGATGGATGGTTAAAAGATCGGGAGGGAGGTGTGGTGAAGAAACAACTTACCTGTAAGGTCATGCACCGTATCAAGGCCACCTTTGTATTTATCAAAGCCACGCAGGCGGACACGATCGCCCAGCAGGGTGAGGAACTCATCGAAGAGTGGTGAATTTTCATTATTGTCCAAAATTTGCTCTTCAGTGTATTGATCCTCTTTGACAAATATGACGCCAACTTTTAACTCTGATTTTATAAAAACCTACAAAATGAAATGTTCTCTTCAGAAATTGGAATCCTTAGTTAGATAAATGGTTTAACCAACCTGATCTAATTTTAATAACTCCTCTGGCGTATCGGGTAATTGTCCTAATGTTAATGGTGGATTTAAATTAACTTCTTTACCTAAAGATCTAACTACTTCCTCGCGATTATATCTAGATAAATTAGATGTCATGTCTTAATTAGTATCATTGAATGATTAAATGACTGAATGATTGATTGATCGTTTACCTATCGGCAAAAACACAGGACGCCGGTATCAGTCCATGAACTGTATATGAACCAGCTCGCACTAATATACGAAACTGATCGCGCCCATTGAGCGTCTCCTGTTTAATGGATAATATAACTGGACCCAGATCCTCATCACTTGTGAAATAATTCCAATGCTCGGTGCCATAGAAATATTTCTCATATGTCTCCTGCTCCACAGAGATGAGTTCGAAGGCGCCTTGTTGATCCCATTGCTCCTCAATGGTTGTCTTTTTACGCGGACTGTTCAAACGAAGGTTTCTCGTTGTCAATTCTCAATCTTGTGGGGTGTTCATTACATACCTTGGTGTGGCCTCCGAATCCTCATCATCTTCATACAGATCACTACATTCACGCTCCAAATAGGCATCACTGGCACTGCCCGCCCGTATATCTTCATGCTCGGAATCGCTTTCATCCCAAATTGTGTGCGGTGTTGGCATTGTTATTTTCTGACGTGAACATTCAATCCAATAGCCCGGTGTGGGCATTAAATTGTGTGGATATTCCTCGCAGAATTCATCTGGAAATTCAATGAATACGAAAGTCATTCAATGCTATTCAAGTTAACAAAGAAGTAATAAGCAAATTGCAATTGCAAACTGATTGCATTCGAATTCGAATGAAGGCGAATAAATTAAACATTTCTTGTTCCTTTTACTCTCTTTCTCTTTATCTCTCTTTCTACTGTTTGCTTTTCTCTTTTTCGTTCATTAGGAAGGTATTTAAATGTTTTTTGCGCTTGTATCTTAAATAAGCACATTTGTTTTTGATTTTTTATTGATTATCACAGTTTAAAGCTTTAGAAAATGATTTGCTCTTAATTTGAAGGATATGTTGTATCCTTTACACGCAGTCATTTGGTATTTTGGAGAATTTAGTCACAGGTACTTTGTGATTGATTAGCATTTTCTTGCATTTCACTTGTAGTTAGCAATATTTTACAATTTTCTAGTTAAAGTTTGGCTTTGTCCCTTCTAATGCCAAGAGGATTTAAGCCAACCATTAATAAGAAAATCTTTTACATTGAGACAGCAATTAATGTTGGGAAGAGAGAGAGAGAGAGAGAGAGAGCCAAGCACCAAGTTGTAGAATTATTAACAAGGTCAAGTAGTGATTTGTTGTTGGCAATTGTGGGTCCAATTACGCTATTAAATGCCAATACAAACCACAAATGGAATACGCAGATGGTAACTTCTAAATGAAATAGATTTTGTGATCAGTGGGAATTAAGAGATTAACTCATAACTCACTATTACCCCTAATATATGTATATAAATATATATGTATGACCCCCCATTGCCTTGTTTTATTGTTAGTCAGGGGTCGTGCTGGGTCGATGGGAATGGGTAAGGCTTTAGTTAGGGTCGTGTCACAAAAGTCAAAAGTGCGAAATTCATCAGAACTTTTTCATCCTTATTTCAGCAACGTATCGCTGCGCATCGAATCTTCATCTTATGGCATCTTTCGTTCCATTCGTTTGCCTCTTTTTGATCAACTGAAACAGTTAAACTGTCATAAACTGGCTCTACTACTTTTTCCTTTACAAAAGTTTTCCGTTTCAACTTTTTAGCAGCTTGTGGTTTTCCCATTTTCCATTCCCAAGTTTTGTCTTATATAGAATGGCGAAAGTGAATGGGGGTTGGGTTGGCGGTGAGGGGTAAAAAAACTGGAGGCCGCGCGCCATTTTCTTCCATCCACCAGCGACAAAAAGGCACACAAAAAGTATAAACAAAATAATTTAGTGCAATTCAATTAAAATGCAAATACCGTGAACGAAAGCAACGCAATGCTAGCTCTATCTACCAGCTGCGAGTCATAAACTAAATATGAAGGAAGTAATATTGGAAGAAAGGAAGGACTACCAAAAGATTCTCCCCGATTGGGACTGATGATGATGATGATGATGATGATGATGATGATGATGATGATGATGATGATGAGGAAGATGATGATTGGCTTTCATTTTGCCATTTTGGGGTTGGGTTTGACATGTGAGCGAAAAGTTTTCGCTTCTTGCTCGTAAAATTCTCTAGTCGTGTCTGTGTATTCTGGTCCCTTGGAAACTATGCTTCAGCTACATATGATCTAATTAAGCAGCAACTCACCGTTTTTCATTGAATTGTGTATCTCTGTGTGTGTGTGTGTTGTTTTTATGTTATGGGTTATGCTGCAAAACAACCAACAGCAGCACCACCAACACCATCACCACCACCAACAACAACAACTACAACAACTGAGACCAGCTGCTGCTGCATGAGGGGCAGACACAGGTCATAAAATGTTGCTGAACATCAACACCCATACCAATGTTTTCTACTTCTATTTGCCCACTAAAAAAATATTCAAATTTGAATAACTCGCAGCGTGCGCGCCGCTAAGTAGGCTATGAAATTGTTTTGTATCTTGCGGTCATGTTGTATATATATGTATGTATGTATGTATGTTTACATATATCCATGCATTGTGTTGGCCAGATGCTCTTTTTGGCATAACTAACTGGCTAACATTAAGTTGAGAGATATTCCATTTGAAATTAAAAACTTTTCAGACTTATTACCCCCCCCCTCTTTTCAATTCCCTCTTAAAGTTGGGTGAATGTTGAAATTGTGTTTTTGGCTTTGTAATTAATAAGTGTATGCAAACTTCGGTTTAATACTTTATGTTGTTTCTACACTTTGGCAGCTTCATTTTACCTCTGCATTATAACCATCATGCGGTTCTATTTTAGCTGTTTGCTTATATGTACATACTTATAGGTATGTAAGTGTATGTGTGCGTGTGTGTTTTATGTCTTTTTGTCTAACTTTGGTCAGATTTTTGTTTGTGTTTTTCTTTGTTTCTGGTTTTTGTTTTGCATTGCGAATGTAAGGCCTGCGGATATTGCGGATATTTCAGTTTTAAGACCAGTTGAGCCGCATTTAGCCATTTTTAGGGTAAATTGGATTTAGACAACGCATTCGCAATCTCACATTTGTACTACTTAGTTCATTGTTGAAATTCAATTTGACTAAGAAGCAAATCTT
The DNA here is from genome assembly GCA_018150345.1 of Drosophila equinoxialis. Taxonomy (NCBI): domain Eukaryota; kingdom Metazoa; phylum Arthropoda; class Insecta; order Diptera; family Drosophilidae; genus Drosophila; species Drosophila equinoxialis. The sequence continues at coordinate 442,640 of JAECWI010000238.1, read as the reverse complement.
GTCTTTGCAGTGGCACAAATTAATGGCCAATAGTATGGGGTTAGGAGGAGAACAATGCTGGCAGGGAGTTACCAGTCATAACCGGGCCGAAAGTATTTTAGCTTCACTCATCACAAGGAACAGCAAGTTCGAAAATCGATTTGGAAACAAAGTAATCCATGATATATAAGATATTTGATGAATGGAATATTGAACATATTCCATGGAATTTTGAGCACATACACAAATCTCCCTCTCTCTCTGCTACACACATACACCGACACACACACACACACACACCACACACACAAAAAATACACATGATACACATAAATTCATAAATAATAAAAAATTATGAGTAGTCCAAGCAAAAAGGCGCCCGTAATGTTAGTACATCATCCGGATAGTTTTTTTGGCTGGCAATTGCTTTACAACTCCGTACGCCATAACCTATGCAAGAAATCCGATTTGTTAATTGTTCTTGCCCATTATCTGATCACCAAGCAATACAATTTCCGTATTGTCAATGCGGACACCGAAGCGATTGAGGGGAAGGAGGACCACCAACCGGCAACTCTACGACAATTGGCTAGCAGTAATATCAAACGGAGTGAATTATTGCCAGAGGATTGGAATCAAGACGCCCAGAAGTATGCATTGCATTACATAGATGACGCCAATCAACGTTATGTGCTATTGGCCAAATTGACGCGCAACGATCTGGTTATTAATCTGCAGAACTCGACAAGCAAACGTATGTCCATCACGTGTCTGCAACCAAGTTCACTTGTCTGTTGCATCTATGTGCCATCTATTAGCCATTCTATACCGGAGGCCAAAAGCATTCTAATGCAATTGAGTAGGGATCTTGTCGATCCCGTTGTGCACGGCACACGAAAACCAAATCCAATTACTTATCCAAATCAATCCCAAACGATTGGCGAAGACGAAATCGACAACAAATCTGAGAGTCTCTATTCGTTGCGCGAAAGCGACAGCGATGAAGAACCACAACAAAGCAAATCGAACACCACAATGGCAGTTTATAAGAGCCTTAAGTCTGTGACAAGTCTGGACTCCGTTTAGTTAACCACATTCACTATCCATTGCAATGAGCTAGCAATAAAATCGACTAAATCAATTAAATAAAACCATTTCATTTCATTCTAAGATCCGGGTAACCTTTACGTCAATGTGAAATTGACTGGACAAGATCAATGTTCAGATTAATTGTGGTCCATTAATCAATCAATCAATTAAATAATTTCCACATAAGTACTTGCACTTGTCTTTTTTTAAATCTTAATTAGGAGGCTTTCAATTAAATATTGCATACAAAAAGCGAAACGAAATCAAGCATGATGGCGGATGAGAAATTGCTGAAGAGGTAATCCGTGTTGGTTCGTGACTTATTGCATTTCTGCACAGTCATTCGGTCAGTCAGTCAGTCAGTTGGTCACTTCAAACGCAATTCATTTGTTTGCGTCCTTTCAGCTTGTGCGTCAGCCAAAAGGGATTTCCGCTTACAAAATAAATCCCAATCCTTTTTCTCTCTTTTGACCATAGCCATGGCATTTGCTCAAACAGGCTGCTGCTGCCGTTGCTTCTGCTGCTGTTGGTGACGTTGGCGGTTTGACAATTTATCAGCAGCATAGCAACTAACAATAGAGACAATGCACTTTTGCTTAGCCGCATGACTGTGCAAAAAAAAAAAAAAAAAAAAAAAAATACAGAAAGAAACGCACAGCGAAAAAAGAAAATGTGAGAAAAACTTTTTTTTTTTTTTTTTTGCCTTACCCAACTCATCTGTTTGCGCTTTGCTTTTTCCCCCCTTTCTATGTTTTTTTTATGTTTTATGTTTCGACGCGCCATGAAATCCATTAGCGTGTTATGCCAAGTGAGTTGGCCCTAATGGCGAATCCTTCAAGGATCACGCAACATTGCATTAGCATAAAGTGACAGCACACAACAGAACGAACCTTCTGACATGGCAAAATGATATGAAACATTCAAATGTATTACAATGGACCATTGGGATGAATGTTGCAGCAACATCATAAATATTAAGTCCTAACTGAATTATGTTGCCAACTCAATGTCGAAAATCGGCAATTTGCCATTGCTCAATGACTCATATAAAAAAAATTCATATCTTTGATACAGTGCGATCAAAAGTGAAAAGCTTAAAGGGTTTTGGAGAGTCAAGTTTCAACTAAAGACAACTTCCTAGTAGTACAAATGAATATCTAATGAAATCATTTCGTTTAACAACACTGTCAATTGTCTTTCCCTTACAACCCATAGATAGGGAAACGGTTCGAATAAACGGTCGATTGGTCGAAAGCTTACATAATTTTAGCTTCTCTAAGACAATTTCTTGGTGTTTGATTCAGAAGGCAGCAAAAGCAATGGTATTTATTTCATTTCCATTCGTTTCAGCTGACCTTTGAAAACACCTTTCCAACACTGCCATTCTATAGCATCTCTAGCTAACACTTTTTGTGTGTGCCCGTTTCTTGATTTAATTCAATTTAGATCTGACTTGATTCCACTTGAGTGAACTCCATTGCAATACTCAAAACGTAAGCGAATACATGCTGTTTAATTGACAATGTCATGAAAATCCATTTCTACTTATAAAAAAACAAGAAAAACCAAAAGAATGAGAATTTTTCCAATTGCCCAGGCATCAAATTTCCTTAGATTTTTCTTAGCTTGCTTTTTCATCCTTCACAACACATTAGAGACATTTGCTTTTGTTGTTCTTTTTTTATCTTTCCATTTGAATTTGTTTTTTTTTTCTCTCGTTTCTTGTCTCTCCTTTTTTGTTGTTGTGGCACTTTAGAAATTTGTTGTTGCTGTTTTTTTTTTTTTTTTTTTTTTGATGGTGGAGTGGGGCTAAAATGAAGTTTTTTTTGGGGGGTTGTGATTTTGATGGCATTTTATTGACTGTTTGTTTTTGTATTAACCTTCTTGTCGATGGATGGATGGATGGATGGATGGATGGCTGAATGACTGAATGGCTGGATCCTGTTGCCTAAATGGAGGACACTTTGGGGTGTCATTAATGATGTCAATGCCGTTGCCGTTGCCGTTGTCGATGCCGTCCAACAAGACGACACCAATAAGGTCAGCAAGTAAACATTTTAGACAAACAATATGCCAAGTGGGCAACGATGTCATTTAAATTGCCACTGAGTTTTCTACTCGTTTATTATTATTATTTTTTTTGTTTGCTTAAAACGTTATTTGAATTTGAGTATAATTGGCATGAGCAATTGATTGGATTCGATGCGATTCGATTTGATTCAATTGGATTGGATTGTGTATTAATTGTTGTCAAGCATTACTAAGATTTTCAGAGTCCTCCCTCTATCATCATTATCATCATCCTCTATATATTCGCGGTGTGCCTTGGTCGTTCTGCCATTTGCAGAAACCTGGCTTTGACTTTAGATTTGGCTTTGTTTGGCTGCCATCAGTGTTAACGCTTACCTTTGCTCTACAAAGGTGAGAGCACAAAAGAAAAATGCCAGCGATAACAAAAACAGAAGCCGCCCAAACCTGCATTTGATGTGAATGTAAAGGAAAAAGCACAAATTAAATTCTACAACTCAAACAAACAATTCAAGTGTAGTAGCTAACCAAATAGATGAAAGTTAACTAAAAGTAAAAAAGAAATCAATTTATCTTGTCTTTGCAATTTCACAATAAGTATGTATGTATATTTAAAAGTAACAAGCTTATACTGGGGAATTCAAAAATATGTTTGTGAAACAAAGTAAATTAAATTTATAGTTGATGGCAATCGAAGGATTGCATTCACCTAGATGTCACACCTGCCAGATGCTTTTGCTAATGCCCGCCCTGTGCGAAAACGTGTTGGAAGTGAGTGTTTTATATTTTGTTTTTTTTTTTTCTTTTCTCTTTTGATTGTGTGCTAGAGTAAGTGAGTGTGTTTTTCGTATGTCTTTGGCATTACGAGTGTATCAGTTGGCATCACTTTCACTTGCACTACTTTTTCACTTGCACTTGGATCCGAATTCAATTTTCGATTCGAGATTTTATTCACTTTCGTTTTGTTTGCTTGCCTTGGCTTTTTATTTTTATGTTCGCTGAACTCAATGCCACGCACACACTCACTGTAAGAAGTAACACCAAGCTGTGAGGCAAAAGGCAACGCTTTGATTGTTACAATTTACAGCGAGCGGATCGGGCCGTTTAATGTATAACGCGGCGTATGCGCAATTATTTTGTCTGATTTACTTTTGTTGTTGTTGTTGTTGTTGTTGCTGTTGTGGTTGTTGTCTGTATTGTATATGGTTTGTTGTGTGCTGTTGTTATTGTTGTAGTGCTTGTTTGTATGTAATAATGCTCTGTATTAAAGAGTAAATATTCCCCAAATTTAATGGCCATTTCGCTCTTTACTCAATTGAAATAGATGATAGTTTTTTTCGATTCCGAATATACCCAGTTTGATCAGGCATCGCTTGCGTTTTTTATAAGTTAAGCCACCAACTTATAGGGTCCTTTTTTTGTGCTCTCCATTTCTTCTTTACATTTTTAATGATAAAAATCAGTGCAAAAGGCAGAAGGAGCCAAGAGAAGTTGAGCAAAAAAGACCGCGTAAGCACGAAATTTCTTTATTATTAATTTAAAAACGGTTAAAAATACATACAGAGAGTGCAGAGTGTAAGGGAGCGAGTCGCGGGGATGAACTGGTTTAGCGTGGGTTCTTGGACAGGAGCCAAGAAATTAAAATTCATTAAAGCGCAAATATCAAATAACAGAAAACGGATAAGAAATTAGGGGCAAAAAAAAAAAAATAAACTTTCAGGCAAGTTTTTTTTTCATTTCTTTTCTTTCTGCTTGTTTTTTTTTTTGTTGCGGGCACAACTGGACCTAACAAGGGGTTACCTGAAGATGGGAGCGGCGATAAGGCCATGGCGTATACCCCTGACGACGACGACGACTTCACCCTACCCTACACCTTGCCTAGCCTCAGCCAGAACAGCCACAAAGAGATAATGGCAGTAAAATGGACATGGTGACTGAAATGGGGTCATCATCATGGGTTGGGGCGACTACTACACAGAGCAATGAATGAGAAGGGCATGGCAACAAATACCATCTCTTACCTAAACCATATTCTCTCCTCCTCCTACTACCCCCCCGCCCCGCCAAGCTAGCTTGAGTCTGTTATCCGCACCGGTCTTCGGTCGGCCACCGACATGCATTTGCATAAAAGTCAGCTAATTTTTCGGTGCTGTTGTGCTGTTTGCGTTTAATCAAAATGACGATGAAGATGAGACTATGGCGAGACTGAAGCATACCAGAGAGCGAGAGAGCCAGAGAGAGATAGAGAATTTCATTCGCATGAGAAGAGATTTCTGACCAAGGACCAGATTGGACCAGTTAATAAAAACCCCGAGTCAACAGAGGGGCAAACAAAAAGTGAGGGCAAAACGATTCAAATTTGTTTGGTGTTGCAAATTACGGGAAAAAGTTTGACATGTCAGCAAACTGAATGAAGGACAGGAGTATTAAAAATGTTAAAAAGGTAAAGTATTAAAAGTCCAAATAAAGCTAGTAAATGCTTTTCCTTTTCAGTAACTAAATTTTTGCTACATTTTCAAACATTTTGTTAGTTATGATCATTGCCAACACTGGTAAGTTTCCCAATGCGTTGCAACAATCGAAAAACAAAGTAAAACTTTGCGGACATCTAACTAGACATTTAGTACATATTCTATACACTAAAAGAGATGAACGAGTGACAATTGCTAGCAATATCTAATCTACACTAAATGCCATAATTCTAATGGAAAATTTGTGTTAGAGAGAAAAATGATTTCGATGTATGCAAATCAAATTGAAAACAAAAAGAGTTAACTGTCAATAAACATTTCAAAAGACAACTGAAGGCTCTTTAAACGTAGTTCCATCAATCATAACTAGACAATCTTTGTTTTGAATCTCACGATTAACTTAAAATGCACAGAGAGAGAGAGAGAGAGAGAGAGGGGAAAAAAACCGAGAAAAATTGGAAAACTGGGGTCGGCAACTGTGGAAAAGCAGGCAACATCCACACGTACACGACAATGGCAAGTGGATGCCAAAGTGGAATAGCAGTGCCCACAGTATACAAAGATGAAGAGGAATAAGCAAAATTGGAAATTCATGTTGACAAGTGGAGTTTGGTGTTGCTGTCGCTGCTGGCATTATGTACATACGTGATGAAAATTTCAATCCATTTTTTCCCCTCGTTTTTTTCTGGAATATATTTTTGTTGTTTTTTTTTTTTTTTTAAATTTGAAGGAAAATGTGAAAATGTATGTCGCCTGCAATGTGAAAGAGTGAATTGTGTATATAAATCTTGGCTAAATATGACACATTAAGCAAATCCAATATACATACAGACAGACAGACAGACAGACAGACAGAGATACAGAGAGACATGGTATTTACACATAAACGCTCGATTAAGCAGATTATTGAAATATTTGGTTTATTGTTTTGGCCTTGGTTTTGCCAAAAGGAATAAACGAATGCGTAATCAGTAATTAAGGTTTATGGCCTTTAAAATGTGTTGGCTTTTTTTATGACCAAGACGGCTGGATTGGGTATCATCATTTGTTTTAAAGTCATTGGGCTAGCCGTGCACTTTTGTTAATCAAGTTGCAAATTGGCCAATAAACCGCAAAGAGCCGCCAGGACACGTACTCAAAAGCCAACCGAGCAATTTTGCGGTTGGCCAGGGTCCAAAATGCAAAACGTTGTAGCCAACCCACTCACACACACACACATACATAGTTCACCTCTACTAGGCAACCGAGAATGATGATGCTACCGCTGTCGCTGCTGCTCTTGGATTGCAATCAACTATTATCACTACTCTCCACCACATCCACTTCGGCCACTGTCTATACATTTAGCCAGTGACGACAACCAGAGTAAGAGTCCCATGGAGGAAGGGTAGATATAAAACAGAGTAAAGTGCTTTGGCCATTATTTGGTTTCCCCAGTTGGCATACATTGCGAATTGACACATTCTTATTTTACCGATGCGATATACCTAGATTCATATATGAGCATAAATTGGAAAAGAGTTGATTTCTGGGTTGGAGCGGGTGATGCAGGACGGAACTTAGTAATCTAATCTAATGAGAAATCATCACGTAGAAACATTTGGAAATGAACAATGGAAATAAAATACCACATAAATTATTCATTTGATATGTAAGTTGAAATTATTTAGCATTAAAATGCAAAAAAATCTTTGTATTTTGAAACCCAAAGAAATAAATTTGCAATTTAACGCTCTTATTACTCCGATGTCATTAAATACACTGTAACTGAAGTCCAATCTACATAACATCCACATATGTAAGTATGACCGCTTAGTAATTTCACCCTCACTCTTTCTTTCCTTTTGTGGGCAATTTTAAAGACTTTTCGTGAAAAAAAGCTTTGTGTGTTTGTGGCAGGTTGATTTTTTTCTTCTTTCTATGCGACACAGTTGCGATTTATGTCAGGTGAACACACAAGTCAGGTAAAGGGAATGGAGAGAGCGCAAAAAAAAAAAAATTGGTTGCCCCTGACAATGGCAAGTTGAACATGAGTAGACAACAGGAGAACATGGTGAACGACGAATGGTGATAGAGCAGAGTCCTTGACTCTGAAAAAAGGGGGCTGCGAGGGACAGCAGCATCATATAATCACTTTGCAACATAATGCCCTGCGTGTGTTGTTATTTTTTTTCATTCTATTTTTTTGGTTTTATGTGTTCCGAGTAGATTTTTGGTTTTTTTATTTTTCTTTATTTTCTTCCTGCTTTGCCAGCAAAATTTTTTCCTAACTTGAGTTTTGTTCTGCAACCCATAATTTCGTCTAGCTGACAGAAGACACTTTTTTTTTTTTTTTAGAAAATATTCCATTGGCCCTTAGAAATGGATGGAACCGAATGGTGGGTAGGTAGGGTAAGTATTTGTCCTGGCAGCTGTCGCGGTTTTCTGCTTGTTGCCGTCTTCTTGTAAATGAAGTGCTAAATTATGCTAAATGTGCGCACGAAATGTGATTTGAGAGCAGATCACGTCGGGGTCACCAGCCAGTTAGATGTTGGTTTATTTATTTGTGGTATCGACCTCGACCTATTGTCAAAGGGGTTAACGTCGTTAATGCTCTATTGCATTTTTTAAGCACGCTTTCAAGTTAGTTTCTTTTGTGAAGTTGAGAGAAATAGATAGGGTGATAGAGAGAGAGAGGGACAGGGACAGAGAGAAAAAGAGAGAGAGAGAGATGTCCCTATGAAAATAAATTACTTTCAAACGAATAGACTTGCGGGTTTATTGGATGCTGTGAACAAATTTTGCTTGCGTCATTGCTTCAATAACAACAACAACAACAACAACAACAACAAGAACAGCAAAAACAACAACAATGACAGCAATGAGCAACAGATTTATGATTTCTCTAGGAACGACATTAAACCACACCCGGAACGCCCCTTCCCCTTTAAATGGTTCGTTTCCCATTTCCATTCCATGCCACATTCCATTTTCATTGTTCGCAGTTGAGCAACGCCTGATGATATGCGAGAAATTGTGTGTGGGAAATGGGGGGAGGGTTGCTCCTGCTGAACAGCCAAAAAGTATGCAAAACGGTAACGGGATAAGCGTTAAAGCAAAATCTCTACATTAATAAGGTGTCAAGGCGTCGATTTTAATGATACCCTTTATTACTTAACCTTTGAATTTTTATTTAAAGTTACTTCTTCAATTATTGGCTTCAAACAAATATACGTTGCATACTTCTCAGCTGGCAAGGACGCATTTAGATGATCTTCAGTTTTCACTTTTCGTTGGACAAGCAAACACATTTCACGTTTCAATTATTGGATAGGGTAGGGTATCTTAAAGTTGTTTTTGTTTTCTTCTTGCCATCTTTGCTAAGTGAATGAAAACGAAACTTTAATTGAAACGAACGTTTTGGTGTGCGTTTTTGGGTTAAGTGATTGATTATGACTTGTTTGCTGGAGAAGAAGCGAAAGCACACACGCACCCACACCCACACACACACGCTCAGTCCCATAGCATAAAATGCTCTGTGCGTGGCATATGTATGTATGTATGTGTGTATGTATGTATGTATGTATATATTTCTGGTTCTTCTACTAGATGTTGTTGCTGTTAGATTTGTGGGCGTGGAAGGGAAACAACACATATACACACACATGTATGCATGTACGTGAGAAATTGGTAAGGCAACGTGACACACTGACGACACTGTAAGATGGCCAAGGGGAAAAGGCAAAGGTAAGGCCTGAATAGAGCTGAGAGCCTGAATGGGAAGAATAAATGAAAGGTAGAAGACTGTGAACTGCCTGAGCGAACTGTGATGTGTGCGTGTGTGTGTGTGTGTGTGCGTATGTGAGTGGAAGGGCTGCCGTGGTTTGACAGGCAACTTTGACAATGGCAAGGACAGAGACAGAGACATTGGCATTGGGACAGTACTAAAAGAAGCAGCAGCACCACCAGCAGCAGCGGCTACAAATCATTCAGAGTAAAGTTTGCCACAATAAAAATGAAATGAAAAACGAACCGCGCGCGAAATCGAATCAATAATTTAATGCAGATACAACAACTACCTACCTACCTCTGCCTGCTGCCCTTCTGTTGTTCTATCCCCCCCCCCCCGCTCCGCCCCTTTACCTTACGGCCGCCTTCTGTAATGTTGATACGCCCGCCAGCGTTTTTATAAGTTGCCAGTTTCTCTTTTCGTTTCGGTTCTGTTCTGCTCTGTTTTCCCTTTGTCCTCCTACCATCTTCTTTGGTTTTCCCTCATTTTTTTTGGGTTTGAGTGCTCGAATAACGACCAGTGGCTGGTTTTGTCATTTTGCCCGTTGGCAAGTACGAACATCTAATCGACGTTGTCATAGATAATAATAAGAATGTCTAATACGTTAAGTGCTAATTCCATTGGTAACAATTTGTAGCCAATGATCGCTTGATCGCATTTGATTCTTTAAGCCAACAAATCTCTTTATCGGTCTCCATCTCAAGTTTAAAAATTGATTAGTTTCGACTAAGTGAACCGTTTTATTCTTAGTTTCACATGAGTGATCTACTTTTTTGGGATGTCCTAAAATATACGTCAAGTGCGAATGGGCCAAGGGAGGAAAGTGGTGGGATTGTGGTAAAGGTAAAGGAAGCACCATGAACAAAACAATAGCCATAGTAATAATCAGGCAAAATTGCCGCTGCCATGGGGCTATTGATATTGATTATATTTTAATTGCTTTTTGTATATTTAAGAGGATTACACTTTCTTTTTGGGCCAAAATGAAGGCGAAGGTAAAGAGTGTGTGTGTGTGTGTTTGTGACAGTGGGTGAGGCATGCTACGTGAGTGATTTAGCCACATCAACAATATATGTATAGCTAGGCATTAAATTACTTGGGTCCACCCTAGTGAGGGTATCCACCTAGGATTCCCAGCTTATATGGGGTTTCTGTTAATTGACAACAATCAGAATATGAATAAGCCAAGAGAAAAATTGTAACTTGTCTGCTGAATACTGATATAGCACTTTGGGAAAATGCAATCAAAAATGAATGTTCAAAGTTTAGTTCAAACTCTTTTAGGTACTACGAAATTTACAGGCAATTTTAGCCTGTTTTTGGGTTTTATCCAAAGCCTAAGCTACTTACTACCTGAAACTAAAATTGTTTCCCTTTTAAGCTGGCCAAATGTTTAAGCAACTTATCACAGGTGCTGGCTGGTGAGTGCAATTTGAAATGGGAGATAAACCAAATGAAGTTCCCCACTTTGGCACCTTTTGCATTTATGTATGTGTGTATGTATGTAGTCTAGCCATTTGCTTTTTATTTAGATTAGTTTGGCAGCAGCTCTGGCAATGGCAACACCATTGGCAACTTTGTTAAGTGCAACAATAACCACCCCTTCCCTCAACACCATCACGCCTCATCCTCTCTGGCATCATATTCATCGTCAACTTCATTATGGGATTTATTTTTCTTTGCTTTCAGTGTGTTTTACTTAGCCAAAGTAGAATTGCTGAGAGAAATGTTGCTGTGGCTTCTCAGTTTTTTTCCTTTGTGACTAATTAAAAAAGTGTGTATAGCAAAAGCCCAAAACAAAAGATGAAAGTGAATTAAAAATAGAAAAGAAATTGAATTAAATTGAAAATAAAGTTCGTCTAGCATCATCTATCCATATACATACATATGTACACACATATACATACATACATGAGAGGATTTGCAAAAGGTTTCAATTTCCAATCAGCTGGAGATAATTGCATTTTCGAGTGCATTCGATGAATCATTGGTTTAGTTTCTTAGAATCACACATACATAGGTAAATAGATACATATGTATGTATGTGTAAACAGTTGTCTATATATTATGTTAAAATCCACGCAATATTTGCTGTCTAAATTAAAAACATTTTTCAAACGACAGCAAAATAATGAGACAAATTTGCGTGCCAGGACATATTAAAATATTAAAAATGCCAACAGCAACAACAATGAAGACGCCCAGCAGGCGAAAAAAGGACCACAAAAAAGAGAAAGAGCAAAACATAGAGAGTCAGGGAGAGATAGAGAGAGAGAGAGAGACGTAAAGAGAGGGAGATGAGTGAGAGAATTGACAAATGAACGCTAAAAGTTCGTGGCAAAAAAATTATTTTGGTTTTTTTTTTTCTTCGGCGGACTTTTGAATTTATTATCAGGGCAGAAAATGACAGCCCACAAAAGCACAAGCTATGGAAATTGAGGAAAATGACAGCCAGGCGCAAGAGTGGGGTTGGGACTGTGGTGGGTCGTAACGTTACGATGATGTCTATTCTTGGCCAATGTGTTTGCGAAACAATTATCTACCTAATAATGCATATATTAAAATTGTATTGTATCCAAAAAAATGTTGAAGCAGGTGTAAAAATGTGTTGGATTATTAAATGCCTGCTACAAAATTTATAATCAACCATTTTGTGCCTACAAATATGCAGAAAGAGACAGATATAGAGATAGATAGAGAGAGAGAGAGAAGGAGAGGAGAGGAATAAAAAAGCAAGATTTTTACCTTGATTTTGAGACTGTCATTTGAAATTGTTTGAAAATTGTTCTCCTCCATAAGATAGTACTCTCTGCAAGTTGCTTAGCATATATCTAACTAATTAAAGCTTACTAATACATATTGATTTTCTGAAATTTAGTAAAATCCTTCCAGAGAGTCTTTTAAAGTTTCCCCCTAATTGCAGCACATAAGTATGCTACAAAAAGTTAATTACTCAATGGACACTAAAACGAAGTAAACTATCGAAATGTTCTTTATCCTTGCCAATTCCTTGGAACTAGCCAGAATATTGTCTGGTTTGTCAATGAAATGAATGAAATTCTTGTTGATAGGACGTCTTAAACCTTTCAGACAGTTCGTCAGAGTCATAGGAATAGTTGTTAACATTAAGACTAGCATTAAGACTACCCAAGTGTATAGCAACAAATTAGTTTTTTCAAGTTGATTTCAGATTTTTGATTGATTACTTTTGCATGCAGAAAGAAAGTTTTGTAAAAAGGCTCAAAATTTCCAAAATGATTCCAAGATGTTACTGAGAAAAATGTATTAGCTATTTAGTTTTATAGAATTATTTAGGCTCAAACTTGATTATACATACAATAAATGTACACAGAAATGTTTCCAATGCGCTACAAAATTAACTCATCATTCAATTTTTATTTGACAGTCGTCAGTCGCCCTGCCCTTTTATTTTTGTGCCATTGCTTAAACATTTCTTTTATCGCCTGTGTATGCCTTCCATTCGTTTCTTTTTTTGTGGGGCATTAGACCTTAGTTATCCCGCTAATGGTTCAACTTGGGCCACAGTCACGCACCAGCCCATTGCTTTTGGTCATATAATTTGAGACATTGGCCAAAAAAGGCAACCTTTGAACTTGTTCTGGCTTGGCTTCGACTTGGCTTCGGACTTGGTATCCCATTTTAGCACTCTATATATAATTTCATAAATTTAATTGTCACGTAGACACACTCACATGTATCTGGTGGCGTATTGTTGCTGTTGCTGGATTCCCACAGCGGAAGTTGGAAGATGAGAATGGTGTCGGATAAATGCATATTCATAATACGTGTTTATAACTCTGCTGCGCGATTTTCGGCTATAAATGACTGTTTTACTGTACGTGTGTGTGTATATATATATGCTAAATGATTTATTTACCATATTATTTAATATATTTTATTATATCCCTAATGAAGAGGGAGAGAGCGAGAGACAGAGAGGGAGCGCACAGGCAACTAAATCCTGATGTTATTTGGTTTTTAATTTGAATTCAAAGTTATCCTTTAACTGACCTATGTTTATATTTGTTTTGAGAATTTTCCACATTTTTATGGGGGAAATTCGTTTGTCATCAAAGCATATACAAAGATATTTCAACAACAATGCACAATTGTATTGCATGTTGTGTGTCATATAAAGACATATTTCACAGAAACAATATAAAAACAATTCAACAAAACATACAGCAAAGTAAATTTTGTTCAACCGCAAATAATTATAAACTAACTAAAACCAGACACAGGATGATTTCGCTTATTTTTTGAATAAAACTTTGTGCTTACGCTTTTAATTGATATGAGTAACACAATCGTAGGAATTAATTGGATCAAACTGAATTCGCATATACAAATTGCTTAAATTCACAAAATGCAACGACAATATATAAAAATTATAAATGGTCTCATATTACAAATAGTCTTACTTAGTTACAAGTAAAATAAGCTGAAAATGAGAGCCAAATAGAACAAGAGAGAGAGAGAGAGAGAGCAAAAAAATGCTCCCATAAAGATCTAGTTTCTATATTATTGGCTTAGTTTGGTCTATTAAACGTCTCGTAATGGATATGACATTTGATGGTCAATGGCGAAAATAATATATAAATTCGCATTTTTAATATATTTTGACCAAATTTTAGTCTTCACTGAGCTTAAGCAAAGAAAGGATGGAGGGAAAAAGAGGTACTACTTATATTATTTGAATTTAACATTAAATTGAATTTAAATATATACATTGATGAAGAAAACCGTACAGTTTTGACTAAGTAATAGTTAGCCTACTGTCTTTTGGCTGTTGCCACACAAAAAACAACAACAAAAACAACCAGCAAATATGCAATGTCGCTTCCAAGCACCAACACTAACACCAACACCAACACCACGACCAGCAGCAGCAACAATGAGGCAACAAAGAGCCACTTGATTGTGACACACATCACGAATCACTTTACACAAGAAGCGCACTTAAATGTCGCTTCAAATGAGCACAGCTGGCCAATCAGATTGCAATGGGATTGCAGGGGCGTAGAGCGTATCTCATTAACTGGGCCAATATGGCAATATTTTACAATTGGCCATATCACATGATTACTGGCAAAGGGCCAAATAAAAGAAGTTTTGAGTTTGCATTTAGTAAGTACCCCATTGAAACCAATGCCCATGATTTTGATAAACAACAATGAAACATTAGAAAGTGCTTAGTGTTTTGTCCTCCCGGTAAAGGCAGTACTTAAAATGTAGTTCAATCGTCAAACATTGAGATTGAGTATATATTGAGATTGAGTTACAACAAAGTATTCGAGTTTAAGACATCTCTTTCGGTTTCATATCCGCTGTGCACTTTGTTGTACAACTTGGGTTTATCGTGTATCAGGAATCAGGATTATGAGTAATCTGAAATGCTCTTTGGCCTCATTTACTTTGCTTGTATGCACTTTCAAATGAAAGCGCATATTCGATTTTTGAAAAACAAAGCTACCAATTGTCGCATAAAGTTATAGTTAACCTGCAAAGCCAGATCCATTAGATCTAATGAGGAAACAATAACAAGGAAATATAGAATGGATTATCTATGCAAACTTTCTGTTCAGCTTTTGGTTAGAAAGTTTTGATTTCCGAGGTTTTAACAAATAGAAACGGCAAGAGTATCCAAATTTGGGTGTAACTAAAGTTTGATGCTTTGTATTTTCTATACAGAGAAAACTTTTCTTCATTTCGCTACAAAATGCCTGACAGATGCAAAAATTGTTTCATTTCGAATGAAAACATTGTAATTAAAATGGACGGCAAACGAATTGAGCATGAAACGCAGCTAACTGCCAAAGGACGAGGAGATGAGGAGAAGAGGATGTAATGGGGGCCCAGCAACAAGGAGGAAAGAGCAAGGAAGGGAAAACGGAAACACTGAAGACCCGAACGTGAGCTCTATGGTTTTTTGGCCAAAAAAAAAGTTTTGTAATAAAATCCAGTTAATAAACCCTGCATCAGTTGCTGCTCATAAGTAAATACACACACACATACGGACAGACTCACATCTACACATGGATTTGTTACCATATATAAAATCAGTAAAGTTAAGATATTTTTCCCTCGGTTTTGTTTTTTTATATTTGGTGTGAATTTTTGTAGAGGATTTTAATTAAACATTTGCCAAATTTCTTTTCTCTTTTTTTTTTATGCAAGCCAAAGCAAATAAAAATAAAAAATTGAACGCAGAGTAATGTGAAATACGAATAAAGCGAAATAAAGAATAAAATGAAAACTGAATTGAAAGTTTATGTCAGCGAAAAAAGTGTTGGTTCTATCTCTAGCTCTCGTCATCTTTCCTTCTATTTATGTGTGTGTGTCTGTCTTCTCTGTCTAGCTCTCTACTTGCCACTTTTGGTCTCTATCGCACTGTATTCTGTGAGTGTTCAACCCGAACGTCAAATATGTTTGAACAACTTTATTGTGCAAAATGCCAAACATTCTCCAACTTTTAGACTCGGAAGGCATGAGCCAGGTCTCTCTGCTCATATTTACATACATGTAGACACACACACACACACACATGTGTATGGAATTGAGTCCCGTTTTCGCTCGCTCTCGTTCTCTCTCTCTCTTACTCTTCTATTACATTGCCCTTCTTTGTGAGGCAGATTGCTATGCGCGCAAATCTCATTTGAATTATAATGATGGCGCCGGCAGCTTCACACATACGCTCCCTCTCACATACACACACACACACACACTGACAAATACAATCGCAGGAAGAAAAAACTTTAAATGATATGAATTCTATTCGAGAACGACAAAAGACATACCCCATAGTATATGCACTTAAGATTAAATTATATGTAGCATACTTTTTGGGCCAACATAATGCATTTGCCTTAGAACTGCATAACTTTTTTTGATTTAAAAATATTTTAATTTAATACACAAATAATTGATACCCTACATTAAATTAAACAATTTATCAGTTTTCTATATAATTGAAAATAAAATTAATTTGAATACAAATAAAGATATATGAGTAAAACGATGAAGATAAATGTTACGTATATATGCGTCTGGTAGAGTAAAATTTCATTGAACTATTTTCCTTTGATTTATTATATTCTTGTCTAGGCTTAACCCAACGCACTTGATATAGGGTATCGAGCAAATGAAAATGAAAGCGTTGAGAAAAAAATGTAATGCCTGCTTTTGCCTGCACATGGCCTCACTCTGCCAATTTTCACTTAAATATAGGTATGTAGGTATACAAATGAATGAAGGGCATGGGCATGGGCATGGGCATGGACATGGGCGTTAGAATGATGACGAGGGGGTTAAAACAAAAGTGAAACAAAAAACGGAAAGAGAACCAAAGAAAACAAATATAGAAGGATGGAGTTCTTTTACATACCTGAACATGCTTGCGGCGGCAGTGGAAATATTAACGTCGTTGAGCTCTTGCGCCTGGCGACCGCACAGCCCAGCGATTGTGGCTTGAAGCTCCGCAGCTGTTGCATGAAATCGGAGCACTCCATTAGGGCCACGTCGGCGAAATGCAGGTCGCACAGAATTTGGTTCTATATACGTGCGAGAGAGTGAGATAGAGTATGTGAGAAGTGGCAGAATAAAAGAATGGGCATGTACCTATACTAAATAAGTATGCATGTATATATATGTATGTATGTATAGGTGTGTATACATATGCATCAGCTGGGACTGAGCTCCCATTTCCATTTTGGATGTATAATGAGTTCATTTTTATGGCAAATGAGCAAATGCATTTGTGATGAGATTCACTCACTCACACACATCACATCACAGCACTTACATATACCATATAATCGTCAGTGTGCGTGTGTGTGTGTGTGTGTGTGTGTGTGTGTGTTGGGTCATACCCACCTTGAACCTTCTGGCACGCTTCTGATTGGGCCCTGTCAAATTCAATCCACAGGAATTGCAGCGCAGACATTCCTCATGATAATGATTATTATCATAGAGGGGCGATGGTTCTGTAAAATAATAAGCAAAATTTAATACCAATTGAAATTGCATCATTGTATGTCCATGCCAATGAAACTCAACTACAGTCAAGTAAACTGACCCAATCAATGTTCACATACATATATACATATGCATATGCTCATTACAGATGCAATTTGCGTAACTGAAACTTGAACCAAACCGATTTATAGACAGACAGACATGACAATTGTGTAAACGTTTGTTTCGACAGATAACACAACACATTGCCAGCGGAAATGACTTTATAAGCTCAATTAATTTACTTTAATAAGCAATACGCTGTATCAAGATCTAGTGCCAACAATAATAAGGGAACAAGTTTCCTTCAATTTAGCTTTAATATTTGAATAAAATTGAATATTTCTAACAATGAAATGTTACAAAACTGAATAACTGAGTTGAGAAATGTTTAAAGTGATGATTTTTAAAACTATTTCAATCAGTTTTATGTTATCTAACTTTATTGCGAAATTCAGATTGAGCTGAAACCCCTCTATTGCCTTGGCATAAAAATCGCATCACATTGAAGTGCATTTATGACTTTTTGATACCTTCGAAATAAATGATATAAATCTGTCACTTGTCAACAACTAAGAGATACATATGAGAGTCCATTATTTGCAAAACTTAATATGCCACTTTAGCTTTATTGTTGCTAGAGGGTATAGAAAGACCAACTTTACGCATATTTTTGCATTAATAAACTTGGTCGACTATTTGGCAGGACACGTCAAAGCCAAATGTGTTCTCTATGTTGTAGTAGTAGATAATTTGCATCTGACGGGATGTTTCCGGCCACGGGTTTTACTCCATTACCACTGCCCCTGCCCTGGTTTGTCCTTCATGTTGTCAGCAGCAGTCGGCAGGCTTCTTGGCAATGGACAAAAAAGTGAAACTAATGTAATAAATGTCCATAGAAGTAAATGAAGATAAGGTCGACAGTAAAAGTATGTATGCTGAGTGCATATGACCAAATGACAAGTGGCAGCAAAAAGTCCAACAAAAAATATAATCCAAAAAAGGACTTTTTAATATAAGATGACATTACATTGACTAATTGAGAGAATGGAAGAAATTTTAGCACATCTGTGCCACATAGTTTTCTCATTTGATTTTATGATAGAGGTAACTTGAGTGAAAGGGGGATTACTATATAAAGTATATACCATGCTATAGCATGGTATGGCATGGTGCGTATATTTATATATGTATATATTTATGACTTTGATAAATTACCAACTAACTAATGACCGAAAACAATGGCAAACTTCTGGTTTTTAGTGCTGCAACAAAAAACAATGGCTGGTTAATGGCTCGTAATAGGCAAGCAGCCAGTTTAAGCAGCAACAGCAGCAATGGCAATAGAAGAAGCAGTTAAAGTGCCATAGGGCCAAATTAAGGGCCAAATGGGTTAAATTGTATTTGCTTGCTTGGGGGAGACACCAGCCCAAGCATTTTCGCATTTCCACATCTTTCTTCTGTTTCCCATTCATATAGTCGACTCAAGTAAGAGTGAAAGAGTGTGAACTGCAAATGCAATTTGTTTAATGCAATAGTTGAAAATAAATGTTTAAGTGGCAGCTAGTTTAAATTGTATGACTAAAATGGGAGCGTAGCACTAACCTAATTGTGCATAAATTTTTATACCACAGAAAAAGAAACGAAATGTAGAACGAAGAAAGAAATAGAGAGAGAGAGAGAGAGGAGGAGAGAGAGAGGGAGAGAGGGAGAGGGACCAACTCCCTGAGAGTGAGCGAAAACAAAATATACAAGACCTGACTACATACGACTAGCGATGGGATAATAATTCATTCAACTGTTTCAATATTTTATGCCACGACGCCGAAATGTATGCTAAGGTTTAACTTTAACTTTATATTGTGGAAATATACCTTGAAAATGTATCCATTTGAGTTGGAGATCTAGGGCTGTGAAATGGTTAACTTTGTTCCCTAAAGTATGCAATAAATAGTTCAGGTTTTTTTGCTTTTCTAAACATGTGAATAAAAAATAATCATCGAAGCAAACATTATGGACAATTTTTAATTTAATGTAATTTTCATTTAGAAAGATTTTCCAATCTATTGCATACATTGAGGGGTAAAGTTACCAGATTACACAGTCCTAGACCGCTTAAAATTCCTACATTGCTTTAAATATTGCATTTGTGACAGTTTCTTTGTTTCATTTTGTCGCAAAGTAAATGGCAATCGATGTTCGACTAATGAAATACTTGTGTTTAATTGGTCAAAAGGACAAAAGGTAAGCGAATGATTAAGAAAGAGAATTTTCAATGGAATTTCAATGCAATATGTACACAACAATTTTACAATAATTGTTTAATTGCAAAACTTGAAGTAGTACGGTCAGCCATTCAAAATGTACATAAGTGTGAATCAATACACTATTCAGCAAAGAAATAGGTTTTGCATATCATCTGACTACTATTCATTACGATAAGTTGGCAAAGTGGAATATAATTAAGTGGTAGGGTATCTACCCATCCGGTGCTTGATAAAGCAACGGTCGTTAATGCAAAAACTACATCTAACTAATCCCATACGTATTTACATATACTCAAACGCATACACAGTCTGACTGCACATCCTGTTGAACAATTACCATTATCCCTGTCATTAGGCAAATACAAGCAAAATTCCCATTCCCATTGCCATTTTCATTTTCATTCTAGTGCTTTGCGTGTTTTGTCCTCAAGTAACACATACTGCAATTACATTGAGATATGTATATGTACATACATATATATAATTTACTTGAATTTCTATCCAGCCGTTGAAGGATGTATATATGTACATATGTACTAGTTTTTACAATTTTAGTATATTATACTAAATGTAAATGTGATGCAAATGCAAACTTACTTATGAGTCACTTGGGTAGCAATATAAAGCGCTTGCAGTCGAGTGTAGCTCAATATGTGTGTGTGTGCACTCATTGTCCATTGGAATTTGTGTGAGTGTGTGTGTGTGAGTACTCTTTAAATTAAATTAATTTCCCATTGAACTGCTGACAAAGTGGACCGAGTACCATATAGAGTTCAAAAAAGTCCTACCACTTGGATGCATATTGCGGCTTTTAATGGAATTAATGTGACTCGGCTAGCCATGTCTCCCACCATCATCAGCTTTTGATTCATTCCAGCAGAAGGAACATCACATATCCCACATATTGACCATAACCAATTCGATTTGGTGGCTTCAATCAATTGTGATTAATTTTTATCTACCATAAAACTGTTTGATTTATAAACATGAGCTGAAACATTTTTTCCACAGACACTTGTTGATTATTTTTCCATTTAAGGGCTTTTCACTTCTAGCCGATTATACATCTGATGAGGCAAAAGATATTACTTCAATTTAGCTTTAATTTTTAGTAGGTGCTAAAGGTGTTTAGCTCATTCGAAGTAGTCAAAGTCAGCAAGTGAGCATAATTTTGAGATAAACATTTAATTGACAACTCATATTAACACCCAATTATAATAATTTATATATGTATGTATGTATTTGCTCCAATAAGGTCAAATAGAGTTTGACATTTGCAAGCAAATTTTGTAAATTGTTATTGGCTACATGCCATTTGGCATTTAAACAGATTCGTGTTTTGTCTTAACTGGTTTCTGATGACTTCAAACACAAAATATAATACATCAGCAATACGTTGATCACCTTTGCATGATAAAAACATAAAGAGGTATATATATATATATATATATACCTTTATATGTATGCATATTCTTTATAATAGAAATCGATTGATTTTGGCATCAACAGAATTCCCGTCAGGGGAATGAAACTGATGACGAATAAAGGGAAACGAAATGAACGGGGCGGGGGATTGAAGTTGGAATTGAGCTCAGGTTATGCGTATGTGAGTATGTAAGTTATCTATGAATACTTTTCAACATCTGAGCTGGGAAATTTACATAACCAAGTCTGGGGTCCGTGCGGGAAAGTTGTAGCCAAGATGAACGAACGGACGGTGGGACAGAATGGGGAGGGGAGCAAAAGAAGAGAGAAAAAGAAATGCCATATGTAGATTTAAGCTCCAGGCGGCCACAAAATAAGAAAGCGAAAGCAACAGACTAAGGAAACTATGGAAATGGGCAAAAGTGGAAGAACCTAAAGTGCAACAAAAGTTAATTCACTTTTGAAATGCTTTTCAAGCGTACAAGTTTTTCATATCAATATACATATATATACATATATGTATGTTTGTGTGTTTGTGAGTGAGTGTATGCGTGTGTGTGTGTGTTGTGGAAGGAATCGGATTGAGAAGCGAGAAAAACTTAATACAAAGTTTTGGTTTTGCGTTTGGTTTTTTTCGGCCAAGGATACTTTTTCTTTTCTTTCACTGTTTTTTTTTTTTTTGTTTGGAAGGAGGAGACTTTGAGGAATATGAGTTTGCGTAAAGATTTGCGTGCAAAGTATATTAACAAAGGCTATCCTAGTTACGGCTAGGGGGACTAGGTAAGGGCGGCACAGGTAGATATAAGAGGTGAGAACATATTGGCCATGGCATTCAAGGTGAGTCAGAGTGCTAGCTTCCAATTTTTTGTTCTTACTTTGTTGTAATCTTTGCCATTCACTCACATTCTCGTTCAATCAATGTCAGCTCAGCTCAGCATCCATTCGCTCGTCTTGCCTCTGTTGAGTCTTTGCTACGAATTCCCCTATTACCGTTTCTAACTTCTATGCCATACAAACTTTTGGGCTTATTCTACTTGCCCACTTGCCGGTTATCTCTCTCTGTGTGTGTGTGTGTGTATCTTGTCGTGAAATCCTTGGAACTGCCCTACATCCTATGTCACCCTCTGCTGCCTGTTGTAGTTAAATCATTCGGAATTTTATTGAGTAAACTGTTTTGTAATTATTTTCATCTGCTGCCACGTCATGCTGTCTTCTTTCTCTCTATCTCCCTCTGTCTGTCTCTCTCACTCTTTGTGTCTCATCATTCGCCCACCTCCTTTCACATTATCTTGGCCGGTGTCAACGTCATTTTGGTATGGGTAACGGTTGCTCCAATTAGCAAAAGCGACAACATGTTGCGGTCCTTCGTGCCGCAATTTCTCTGCCTTTTTTTTTTTGTTTGTTTTTGTTGTGTTTGTTTGTGTTTTTTGTTTTTGCTGTCATTCTTCTTCATGTCTTCTGTTCTATTCATCCTCTTCCATTTGGCTGGCAAAGAACTTGTAAAAGATTTGTTGGCTGACAGCAAACTGTATCGGAAGATTCGAATTGAGGTTGAATTGCTCAATATGTATCCCTCTTTCCCTCTACTATCTATCCTTACTTACTATTTTTGGCTTAGTTTTGGTTTGTGGCTTTGTATGCGGATTTATTTGGTATCTAGCTTGTTGAATTGTACGATTCTTTTTTGTTTTCTTTTTGGTTTGTTGTTGCTTTTTCCAATTCAAAAATCTGCTGGGTTAAACACAAATCGTTGTGTTGGTTTGTTTTCTTTTTTCTTTTCTCTGAAATTTCAGCACCATCTATTCAGATTTGACAAAATGATTTCAATGATGAGAGTAAGCAATTGACATCGGTACGAAATTGAAGCACCATGAGTATGAGTTAGTAAGTATAAGAGATGGTAAGGAGTTCCTCACGACTTTCGTTTGGTGTTAAATTAGAACCTATTAATTCGATTTGCTGAGTGCTCACAATCGTTAGTATACAAATTGTTTGTATACAATTAATCATGCTATCATATATAACAAAATGGTAACAGTGTCTCTGAATTCTCGATCGACTAAAGCGGTGGTAAATTAATCAATAAATAGTCACTTAATAGGTATTCATAAGTTTTGGCAAAGGTGAAGTTAAATCTACAAATATGTGGAAGCTATTCTTTAAGGTATTAAAAATCTTTTGATTTGAATATACTGACTGGGCGTCAGTTGGCCATTAACTATTGTAATTTTTGTTTATCCAAGGGCAGACTTTATTCACATGTATGTAGGTATATATACATACATATATATGGATATGTATATGTATATGTACATAAAATGACCAAGACAGAACTTAATTAAATTCTTAGCGTCTGGGGCACTATATAGACGGACAAACATACATATATGGTACATATATAAACAGCCAGGAATGAAAGCAATAACTTCAAACTTCAATACACACCCACACACGCACACAAACATAGATACACACATATATATACATACATGCATGCACACACACAGGCAAAGAGACTAAGCATTGCCTCTTAATGGGTCAGGTGATTTTCTATTGTTGTCGTTGTCCTGCTTTCCTCGCTGGACTGCATGTTTAATCCAAATTACTTAAATACACACACTCACATACCCCCCCCAAAAACACACACACACATACATATGTATGTATGTATGGACACACACGCACTTACACTTTCCTTTGTTTGAACTTACTTTCTGTTTGTCTTCTTTCCTTCCTACATATGTACATATGTATAATTGTACGTACATATATGTATGTATGTATATATGAGAATTAGACTGGATGTTTTTTAAGTATAGTAAAATATGATAAAATATAGGACAGTAGATTAAACTTCCTTCTTTTGCCTCAGATTTGTTCAGAAATAAAAACTTAATGGACCCCACGTTGCGTATGAGTAATAATGTCAAGGAGTAGCAGAGAAAAAGCATATTAAAAGGAAGAAAATGCATATTACATCTTTTTCTCTGTTGTTTTTGAAATTGGTTAGAAACAATGGCTCTTGCATTTCATCAACTAAAATAACTCAACATAGTCATTTATTGAGCCAACATTTTCTATTTCATAAAAATATACCAGGCTAATGTATGTAGGTATGTACATACATATATAACTTTGTGGGTGTGGGTGTGCGTGTGTGTGTGTGTGTGTGTGTGTGTGTGTGTCTGCTGTCTAGCTTGTTTGCCATATTTATTTTAATGAATCCTAGAGATGGGCAGTCGGTATGGTGTTAATTGAGCTTAAGCTGAAATGGTTGTCGAGTTTCGACTCGACCATGGCCAACATTTCAAACATTTTTCACCTTTACTTCAATTAGAGAGACTTGCTGCGTGTGTGTATTAAGAAAATCCTTAATGAAATGGACTTAAAGCCTATCGTATTTGACAGTATACCTACACAGTATTTTGATCATAAATAATAACAGCAACAACAAGAACAACAACAATTGACAAGCATCTTGTTTGGCAAATAAAGGCAAACCCATTGCCACGAAACTAAAATGCTGTCTCAATATTATCATTATTATTATTATTATTGTTATTATTTCAATGGCTCTTTGGGCTGCCTTCTTAGGTATGTATGTATGTATGTATGTCTCTTTCGAGTTTCATTTTCGTCTTTTTTCTTTCTCATTCTTGCTGTCTTTTTGGTATACTACTGTCAAATATTTAAAAAGAAGAAAACTCCCTCCCAAAAAAAGTAAAGAAAGCAAAACAAAAACAAGACAAAGTGACAGCTGTTAATGGCATTATATACAATACATTTGGCTGGACAGCACCAGCTAAAGCAGGTAAACAGGAATTTGGTGTTGGTCTTGTTCTTGTGCTTGGTCTCCCCTAATGTCTGATTGGAGCTTTCGGCCTCTGGAGTGCCAACCAAGCAACCAACCTACCAGACTGAATGACTGACTGGCCATAACTTTTTATGTCCTATCGATTTTTATTATCATTGTTCCTTATCGATAACAAGGGGCTGTAAGTCACCTATATATTATGTATATACATATATATACTCTATCCATATAAATATATGCTATATGATTGAAACGCGAGGCCAATTAATCAGTTAGTTGCTTATTTAGTTAGTTAGGGCTGCTAATCAATCAACGCCTTAACATAGGCAACACTTTTTTCTTATTATTCATCTAAAATGGTGTGTGTGTTTTTTTTTTAAGAAACTTTAATTTGACTTTGGCCTTGCATCCATAAATCAATCAACTGCAATCAATCAATTAATTGAAGCAATTCGCACATCTATTTTGACCTTGGTCCGCCTAAGGTTATAACCAACATAGATAGGACTTTGACGGGCAGCTCTAATAACCTCCATAATAATCAACAAATTCCCCTTTGGGCATTCGCAATTGGTTTTAGCCATTAAAGTTGCTTGACCCACAAAGTATGTACATATTTCTCGACCCTCGTTCAATTAAATGAATTACATTAAAATTGAAGCATAGTTAGATTACATATCAACTTGCAATATGTTATATACAGATGTAGGATAAGAAGAGAAGATAAAACTGATAATGATCATGTTAGCATTTTGTATAGAATCATTTTCAGCTACAATTTTATGGTAAATTCTAATTAGAGGAGTGCGTTAAATATGAAATTGGATAGAAAAAATAAACCTTATAAAATTCTTTAGTTTATTTTGAAGCAGTCGAATGAAACAGATGAAAATCATAGGTTTAATTTCTGTGCTCTAATGACTTTAACAATTATTGCAATTTTATTTAAAGGTCAATCAAGCTGTAATTTAACACCTATTTGTCTTACTTAAAAGAAATTTACCTATAGCAATATAATAGATTTTATGTAATTTGGAAAATTCTTTGCTCATAAAGTCTTTTATGGCAATGTCGTAGGAATAAATTATGTTGTTGCAATGACAATTAGCATAAAGTTCTTTTACCTTGGTGTCTGTTTCATTAATTAAGAATTTCATAGAAAACTGTTACGTCTATTTTCTGAAACTGTTGGCATGGAAGTTGTCAATTTGCATTGTGAAATGTTGCTCGTTTCAATTTGGCTTTTTCGGACTGTTTTCAACTTGTTGACAAGTTATTTAGTTACATTTCCAATGACCTTTATTATTTCTGGTATTTCTTAGCAATAAAAATCATAGACTTGAGTAATCGAAGGTGAACAATTGCTATGCCATGTGAGTCAAGGACAAATATGTACATATAGATACATATATCCTGCAGAGTCTTAATGGAATCAATTAAAGTTTTAATTGACTAATTGTATAGGATTGATATCGGTTATGGTTGGATGGGGTAACGAAAGGAAACTTGTTGCATTGGTTTTGTGGTTAGAGTGAATAAATATAGTTGTTGCCAGTGGGCCAATACTAGCGAAGTGCCATACTCGATTCGGCGTTTCATTCATAACACAAAAGACAACAAAAACACACACACACACACACACACATGCATACATACAGTCGTCGCCAGAGCTTGCAATTTCATTCATTAAAGTCAATGTGACAGGCCAAGGCGCCATTTTCGGTTACCCTCCACTCAATTCAGCTTGTTCCTTGGCTCTCTTGGCTCTCGCTCACTCGCTAGCTCTTCCACTCTCTATGCTTGGCAACGGAATGTAAACAGAGGCAAAAAAATAAAATGTGAACAAAAAAGGGAAAGGAAAGCAATAATAAACAAAAAGGGAAAATGTGTGTCACAGCATCTCTCAGTCATTCGCTCGCTCACTTTCGCTCTTTCTCTCTCACTCTCTCTGTCTCTCTGTTGCTTACCGCTGCGACTGCGATTACTGCTGCTGCTGGCACTGCTCGATGGCTGCGACCGCTGTTGGCGGCCACGGCCGCCGTCGCCGTAAGCGTCGATGAACTCGGCCACGTCGCGTCGCTGCGCATGCAGCGCACCCAAAAATGTATGCAAAGTATGCACCGCAACGCACTCCAACAGTTAAAAAAAAAAAAAAAAAAAACAACAAACAATTTGGAGCCCACGCGAAAAACAACAACAACAACGACGACGACAACAAAGTGGGCCAAAATAACACAAAAAGACACCCGAAATTGAATAAAATCAAATTCGAAATTCGCGAAATGCAGTCGATTTAGATGTATATGTATGTGTATTGTATCTACGGATAATCTCGCAGGCACGCACGTTGCACGCCACACACACACACACACACACAGAAGCCGATGTACGCGTTATTGAACTCGTCAAGGAGGGCAGGACGAAGGACCACAAGCGTGGTGCTGCTCCTCAGCAAATGCTTGAGGGCAAAATCTTAATTGTATTCTGTTGCCTGTTTTCCTTT
Source organism: Drosophila equinoxialis (assembly GCA_018150345.1). Taxonomy (NCBI): domain Eukaryota; kingdom Metazoa; phylum Arthropoda; class Insecta; order Diptera; family Drosophilidae; genus Drosophila; species Drosophila equinoxialis. The sequence goes on along the minus strand of JAECWI010000238.1, from coordinate 415,261 downwards.
TTTTTTTTTGTTTTATTCTTTAGTCTTTTTATTTACAGTATTTACAGTTTTACGACACGGAGGACGACGACATTGTATTATGTACGTGCGAATGCGAAATTCCCTACTCTCCGTCGACTGGTGGATCAGCTTGGGTGGGGAGCACCGACGGGATTATTTTGCTTTCCTTTTTTTTGGATTGGTATGACTTTATGTTTTAAGATTGTTACTTTTTGCTTGTCAATTTGGGCTACTTTCCGCTGTACTATACTAAAGCTTGTGTGGCACGTCTGCGTCTTCAAGACCAACTGATGGCAACAATGACATTAAATTTAAGCATCGGTATCCCTATGCATTGACACAAGTTGGCAGTACGTTGAGAGTGAACAGCTGTTTGAGTTCCTTAACAGCTGACAGAAGCTTTCAATGGAGCGCCAATTTTAAAGGTTCGTTCAGAACACTAGTAAACACAGGATGCAGGACAAAAAGCTTTTTGATGCTTGGTAGAGCTTTTCATTAAAGTCTTATCTTAGTGTAAAGCTTTTTTCATCGACCAAGTTGGCACGTCTTGGTAAAGTTTTTTTTGAAGGGGATGATCATACATAAGCCGTAAACGAATCGATTACTGATCTTGTGCTTAAATGTTAACTAATAATTGAAGTTGACATCTCACTTACCCGTCTGTGTGCTGGAATCGAAAAATGTGCTGGTTGTCTCCACTGTCATGGTGCCAATGGTACCATCAATGATCTGCGCTGAGGAATCTCGGCGTCCGCGATACCTATTTGGAAATTGAGATATGACTTGTATAGTGTTTCATATTCAGAGCTTATATTTTGATAGGACTAACCGGCAGACATCGTCGCTTTGTGAGCTTTGACGACGAAAGTTTCGACACCGAATCATCTCTTCGGTGGTTGACTGACGTCGAAAGCCACGAGCAATTAGAATCTCTTCGGTGGTAGACTGACGCCGTATGGCTGGTCGTTGATTCTGCTCGACAGCCGGCATAGGAGGTTGACGAGAGCAGGGACTGGGATCACGTGAGGACGAGCAGCTGTTTGAGTCAGGTGAACGAGGCGATCGCGCCGCAGAGCTGCTCTGACGACGTAATGTATGCCTTCGCGGACTACCATCACGCTCGTGAGATCGATCTGGTGAAAGGTGGGTGCGTGAGTCGCGACGCCCGCCCCTAGAGGCGCTGTCAGGTGATAGCGAATCGCGTCTTGAGGTCCGTCGCTCACAGTCTTCGGGTGGATCTGGGCTGAGAGCTGGCTGGGAGCCGCGACGACTGCCGCCTGGAAGGCAGCTCTCATCGAATGCTGTGGCCTGACGTTGAAGCCTTTGCAAACGCGGCGCTCGCTCCGGACTGATCCCGGCCTTGGAGTCCCGCCTATTGACGCGACCGCACTGTGTCGTCGAGTCTCGTCGACCCTTGGGCGCCGTCGGACTGGTGGCTGGCGGAGTTACCGAGCTGGTGATGATCGTCGGCGGCGGCAGGGCCTGACAGGCCGAGTCCACCTGCTGGTGATGGTAAGTGCTGGTTGAGATTAGTGGCATGGAGTGATCGGAGCAGGAGCCAGCAGAACTGGTTGAGGGACGCTGCTCCTGTCGGAAATTGGGGAACTCCGGGGCGGCAAGCGAGTCACGCTTTTTGGTCACTTGGTACTTGGATGGCGGTGGCGGGGTCGTCACACGGCCGGCAACATTACTGTCACGCCGACTGCTCGACAAGTAGCTCTCCCCCGAGCCACGACGCGATGCCTGGGGCGAGGAAGGGAAACATATAAAGCGGGACAGTGATAGACAGACAGCGAGAGAGAGACAGGGAGAGTGGGAGACGGGAAGAAATTTGCATGCAGGTTATGGTTACTAGGACTAGGATAACTTACACTTTTACTGCATTCGACTACCACATTTACCGATACACTGCCCGACTGCTCTTCAACTGTGGTGCTCTCCCGTCGATTCCAATGCTTCACAAATTCCGCCGTATTGGAGTCGCGTCGTGAACGCATACTTCGTATGCCCGAGTCTGCACTGGATTCCCGGCGTTTCCGTGGTGCTATGTAGGTGGTATTGTTGCCGCTGCCCGTGCCCGCTCCAGTGCTGGCATCTGTGGTTGAGGTGCGCCATGGCAAACTGCGAGCCAAATCGGCGAGGGTTTCGCGTCGATTCAGTTGGGCCTTGTTGCGGGCGGCTTGCTGGGATTGCTGCTGCTGTTGCTTGGCTCCACCGCCGCCGCTCCATTCGCGCAGTATGTCAGTTAGCTGGGCCAGCGAGCTCCGCCGACGACGTTGTAGCCCCGGCGGTGGTGAAGTACTTGGCGGCGTTGTAATCTGTGCTGAAGAATCGCGTCGTCCGCCGAGTCGCTGTCGTATGGTCGACTCTTCCAACTACAAGCAAAACGATGGCGACATTAAGCAAATTGGCTGAGGATTGATGCAATGATGTTTACTTACCTGTTCGCGCACCAAATCGTCCCAGCCATTGCCACCTTGCCACACCAGACCTACCTGGTGTGACATAATGGGTAGGTTGCAGACAAAGCATATTGCTGTCATAGTCCTGCAATGACAGTTAAGGGTTACAAAGACGAGTGCCATAACAGAAACGAAAATACATTGTCATTAATAAGTAAGTCATGCAAGAACATGCAACAGGAATAAAGGAATAAGCTTTGGGAACTTCCTCTATTCCTGTGTTCCTTAATATGGCTGGATTGGCTTAAGGGCAAAACATAGTTTGCAATTACTAAGCAGACTCAATGAGGATCTGCGTTTCCTCTTAACTTCCTTCGGTTGTGGTAGAATTTTGAAGCTTAGAAGAGCTTTCTAAGGAAACAAGACACTCTTGGAAAATAAATAAGCTCACTCAAAAAGCTCAATCGATTAAAGCTTTCAACGGTTTCAAGTTCTGTCTGCAAAACATCGTAAGGACATGCAACTGGAAAAAGGGAAACAAGCATGCATATTCAAATATCAAAAGCTTCAGGTGTGTTTTATAACATGCTTTTTGGCTATAGCTTTAAAGTCAGTGGTGGATTTATGTGTGTGTGTGTGTTGGTGTGCGTTCGAGTTGAATATGTAGAAAGGAGAGCGGAATTTTATAGCAAAAAAGACGATCTGAGCAGTAGGAGAAGGAGCAGGAAATATATTTGTCAAGTAAAGAGAGTATAAATAGAGAAAGCGACAGAGAGAGAGAGAGAGAGAGAGAGGGAAAGAGAAAGTGTGTGAGAGAGAGAGAAAGAAAAATAAGTACAGATGGCACTTGTGATATGTAAGTTTTAAGTGGTGGTTAGGTGAAAGTAATTGAAAATAATTGTAGGTTGGTAATTGAAGGTGGTTTTCTGTCTTTTTTTTTTTTTTTTGGCAATTTTTTATGTTTTGTGAACTGCATTTGTAGTTGTTCTTTTTTTGCTGTTCTTGTCGTTTGCTTTGCCTTGCTCTGATTAAGATTATGATTATTTGTAGAAATTTGATTTTATATTTTTTTTGCTAACTTTTTGCGTATGACCACATTGGTACTGGGCTGATCCATGGACCTGTAATGCCGCAGTTTTGACATGGCGCATGGCGTATTGTGCACCACCTTGCACCCAGCAGATCCTTATGGTTAAAATATAGGTATATCCTTTTGGGACTTGTTATTCCCTTCTGCTGTTGTTGTTGACGTTATTGTTGTTGTTTGCTGCTGCTGCTGCTGGTGTTGTTGTTGTTGTTGTTGCTGTTGTTCGTGTTGCTGTTGGTAGATGTTGATATTGCTGTTTGTTGTTGTTGCTGTTGCTGCTGCTCCTGCTGTTTGATGTGCCAATATGCTCCAAGGGATTTTTATTGTTTTTGTTCTGTATTTGGTTTTTGAATTTTTCGTTTTACTTGTTTCTTGTTTGTATCTTTTGTTTGTTTTTGTTCTTAATTACAAGAGTTTCGCATTTGACTCTGTGGCAAAAAAGTTTGATCATATTTTCATGTATGTACGATAATTGCCGTGGCCAAAAACCATATTGTTCATAGTGCTTGTTGGTAAGGTTGGGTTGGACCGGGTATTTGGTGGCGGGTCGGTATGGTGTGTGGTGGATTCGGGGTTAACACAACGTAGTGAAATCAAAAAGGATAAACTTGAAGTTTCTAAATTTTCGGCCAGCCGAAAATCAATATTCAATTTGTGTTGTTTTAACTGTTTTAATCTCAATTATCATACATATATATGTATATATATATATATATGTATATACTTTGTTACTTTTTTTTTGTTGTTATGTATTGTTAATTAGTTGTTGGATTTCTTGTACTTTTTTGTTTGTTTAGTGGGGCAGGGATTGGTAGGGAATTTTTGCTACACACACAGAGATACACTGAAAAAAATTGAAGAAAAGTAAATGATTGTTTTTGCAATTGTTTTTGAAAAACTAATTTTGATTCTTTTATAATAGTAATAAGGATAATTATTATAATTTTGGTTGTGTGGCTTGGGTTGGAAGGTGGCTAGGGGCGTGGTGTTGGGGGAGACAACGTGGTTTCTTTTGTTTTTTGTTTTTTAATATATAATATTCTAGTTTATAGTTGTATGTCTTATTAACGTTAAATAATAAAAAAATGATTTTGAAAAAATTATAGAAATAAGTCATGCAAATAAATCAAATGAAAGTGATTCATAAATTTTCCAATGAAATGTTTGTCTTTATTCGTTTTCACTTGAGTTAAGAATAATACATTTTTCAAAAGGTTGTGCAACAATTAATGATGATTTCTCAGAAATCCAGCTGCCATGCTTCCTTCCAATCTCCCCCTACCCCTCTCTGGCTATTAATGCAGCAATAATTCAATTATTTGTTCGCCGGAACCAAACCAAACCAAAAACCATAAGAAAATATCTTTTATATTTATTTCAAGTGAATTGCAAAAGAAAAGCAAACATGACATGGAAGCAATAAAAGAACACTTCATTGTGAAGGGCAAGTTATAAATAATTGAAGTAAAATGTCCACAAGATCTTAGAAATGGGACAAAATATTTCCAATGAATTTAAACTTTGAGTTATTCGATATAAGAATAAAGAACTGATGAAAAATCCTCCGATCCTATCACCCATGCCGGCAAGATTATAGAAAACTTTAACAGATTTCTCATTGTTGTTTGCCCATTTAAATAAACAAGACTGAAATTTAAGTAAGTAACTAAGTAAGTTTCATATTTATTTTAGGTCTAGTATAGCTGATTAACCAATTGTTGTTTTTATTCTAAAGAGAAATCTAAAGGATTTATTTGTAAATTGAAAAGAACAAGAACAAGTTGTAAGCTATGTCATGTTTACTGTTATTTGCCTTACTTAGCTGCAATTCACAACCGGTCTAGGCCTTGGTTAAGTCAAATGACACTCCAAATCCAGAGTCTTTAGGGAATAGAGAAGTTAATTGTTCTCTATCAAAGCCAAGTGAACTTCCTTGTATCTACAGTTTATGAATTTTCAAGATTTTTATGAATTTAACTAATTAAAGCCTAGAGTTTCAATGTTATAGACAGTAGCGGATTATGCGCTCGATTTTGGGGGAAATCGAAATCAAATTTTGTTTGACCAAGTAAAATTTCATAACCAAACTCTGATTTTCTATCCGACTCGGAGTTTTGGGGGGTAAATTTAGCCTATTTCACCCCCCCGTAGATCCGCTACTGGTTATAGATAAGTAGTATATACAAATATAAAACCTTTTTAATGTCGTTTCATATTTTGCAAAGCCAATAAAAATTGTAGCATCAAGTTTCTTTGACCGCAAGTTGGTGGCTGTAATAACTAACTGACAGTCAGACAGAAAGTCCACAAACTTGTGGTCCATGTGTGTCTGTGTGTGAGACATCTACAACCGGAAGTTGTCAAGTGCGTTGAGCGAGCTTCAAGAAAAGTTTAAGTATAAGTTGGCAGCCTGCCTGTTCGGCTAGAAGAAGAGGGAGGTAACAGGATACTCTCTATATATACATACATATATATAAACATCTTTATAGTAGTCAGTGAATGGAATACTTTTCACAAGTAGTTCCAAGTTCTTCGACCTTGTGCCTTGTTGCTTAGCTTTTTGTTTTACCTTTTGAGCGAGTTTTAAGCAAGTTTTCACGGGTGTATGGGTGTGTGTCTGTATGTGCGAAAGATTGAAGGTACGCAGTGTTGATTTTCAAGTTAAGAACAAAAAAGTTCGTGGACTGCTTATTTGCTGGGGACAGCAACAACAACATCTGCTTACTCAATTTCAAGTGCAGTCAGGTAACGTCAAGCAGCAACAGGGAACCCCCAAACCCGCAATGAACTTGGCCAAAGAACATTATTTGCAACCCAGTTGATTGACAGCTGTCAATTTGCGTATGCCATGAACAATTTTCAAACTCAATTTCGGCCATTTTTTTCTTCTTTTTTTGTTCGAAATTCACTTTAACAAAAATTTATGCATATTCACTTTCTGACAAACATTCATCACCAGACAGATAAAATAAGAATTGGATCCACAAACAGATCCCATCAGATCGAAAACAGGCTGAATAAAAGGCCTATCAGTTGGCATTCAAATACCTTGAGAGGGTAAAGCCATGGTCGGTGTGAAAAGAATTCAAAGGCGCCATACATTTCTTTCATTTTCTTTTCTTTCCAGTGACAGCCGAGTGCAGGAAGTGGACGAAAGATGATGGCCATTGGCAACAAAACAAAGAGTGCCAGATGATGTCACAAAAAAAAAAAAAAGAAGTGAAGACGGAAAGAGGAGGAAGAACTAAGTGATGAAGTGGGTGAGATGAATGCAAAGTATAGCAACAAAAGTAGAAAGGACATCAACTTGGCTAGAGTTGACAACCTGCGTAGTATCCGTGCACTTAGTACACTGAGAGAAACAAGTCCTTTTTATTCTTTTTCTTTTCTAATATGAAATTCGGATGAAATTTGCTACTTTTTGGAACTAACTCAGTTATATATTTTCAGTTTAGTTGAGTAAAGCTACTCCAAGCCAAGGATATGCCAATTGGGAATTTGCTTCAGGTGTAGGAAAAAGAGAAAAATTGGGAGGAGGAGAAGAAGTAAAAACAAAAACAAAGATGTCACTTTGCTTAAGTACACTAGTCGGCATAAATATTTTGACGAAATCGTTTTGTGCCTCTTGAAGCTGTCCAAGCGTATTACCGTTAAATAACGGTGCGAAAATGAAAGTCAAAACAAAGAATCTATTAACAGCTATGTGCATGCCAAATTTTAAGTTCTTTAGCTTTTGCATTCTCTTTCTGCTTATAAGAATGCAAGCGAGCATCAAATTTCTGCGTGTCATAAGTATTTTGACGAAATCATTTTGCACATGTGATTTCAGTTTTGAGCGCGTTTGAACCAAAAATCGTTTGAATTTAAATTCAATAAATATTTAAGATAGTAAAAAAATAAAAATTTAGCAAGGCATTTTGTAAACCATGGGTAAAACGGCTGAATTAAGTTTGAAGGTTAGATCGGCAATGGTAGCTAAGTTTCACGCCGAAAAAAAAATAGTGGACATTGCCAAAGTGTCTCGACAAACGTTGCACTACCAAATAAATAAGGACAAAAAGTATAACTCGGTGAAAAACTTAAAAAGAACGAGCGCAAAACGAAAAACTACCCTGACTGATGACCGAGTCCTACTACGGGAATTTAAAAAAAACGTAATGCTGAAGTCTCAAAAAGCAGCCGATTTGCTGAATTTGACAGCCAATAAGTCAATCAGCGAGAGGACAGTCAGACGGCGCTTGAAAGAAGGAGAGTTCGGAACATTTGTAGCCAAGGATGTGCCATTCATTTCAAAGGTTAACAAGTTAAAAAAGGTTTGCAAAGGAGCATATAAACAAACCAAAGGAGTTCTGAAGAAAAAAAAAAAAAAAAAAATTTTGTTTTCCTATTTTTAAGTTTGTATTAACCATACACAATATGGAAAATTAAATAATTATTTTCTATAAAGAAATTAAAAAGTTAAACAGCAATATGCGCAACTTTTTCTTCGTCAAAATATTTATGCCGACTAGTGTAAATGAAGCAATTTAAGTTAAATGCTGCGACATTTACTTGATTCTCCTTGAGCCGAGCGATGAAAATGCAATTCGTAATAATAAAAAATAAGAGAAACAAAAAAAAAAAAACAACAAAAATAAAGAAGCAATTCAAATAAAATGAAAACGGACACCAGAAGTGGCATAGTGACAAGGATCAGGACATTGCCCACGTCAGCTTTCGCTTAAGTGACTTTTCGTGTGGTTCTGGCTAGGTGAACGTTGCCCCCCTGCCCCAGTGCCTGCCCCTGCTCCCCCGCCCCAACCATTTCATTTCTTTGCTATTTAGTTAATTTTTGAGCGTTTCGTCTAACACCACCCCGCTCTTCTCTCGCTCTCACTCTCTCTTTCAAAAAATTACTTGAGCTGCTTGCCAAAAGAGAAAGAGAGAGAGACAGAGAACAGAGTTTCTTTTGATGTAATTGCCATGGCTGGGGGTAAGAGGGGTAGCCGAGGAATAGCAGACAGAGGGTTAGGGAGATGGCAATGCAAGAAATTGGGCAAGTGTGATGGTATGGTGGAAAATTGTATGGTTGGGGGTGAGGTTAGGTCATAGGGAAGGCTGGGTGCGGCTATTCATTGATTAACTGCCAAGGCTTAGAGAGCTGGAGACGCTGAGGCAATGCGTAAAGCCTCTTGGGGTCTTTTTTCATTTGACATTTTCATTTTCTTTTTTTCGTTTTGCTCTCTCTCTCGCTCTCTCTTACACACACTCACTTGCTATGTCTGTTTGTGTGTCTCGCCGTTTTGCTGTTTATTGTTGTTATCCTGAGTTTCGCTTGGCATTCAAAGTTGAAAATACCTGAAAATGTTTGGTAAATTAGATCAAAGGAGGACAAAGTACGCAATGGCATTTACGCCCCGTCTTTTATGTCCTTCTTGTCTCTGTGTATAAAGATGTGCGTGCGCGTGTGTGTGTGTGCCTATCACTCCTCCTCTGTGTCACACGGAAATACTTCTTAAGTCGGATTAAGTAATTTGCGCGTGCAACTTTCAATTTGGTTGCCTACTTTTTGGTTCTCTTTAAGAGTTTGCTTCTTGCGACTTTACACCAGTCAATCAGACACACACTGTCCTTAAGCTTCACCCTCAATAATAGGCGCCCTTAAAAGGCTTCCATGAAACCAGAGACATATATACATAAAAAAAAGGGTTTTGATCTTTTTTTGTGGGCCATAGGTTTGAATAAATAAATAATTAAGTTGGCGAATTGGATATGCATCATCATCTCCATTAGTGTGTGTGTATGTGCGTGTGTATGTGCGTGTTTGTGTAATTTCCGCTTGGCATAAAAGACTGCAAAATCTGTAGCATACTTCTTGGCTGGCCATTTCCAACAAGTTAAGTTAGATGGCTGATGCTATTATGCAAATCGTATCAGAAGTATTTTATCCATAGCGAAAATCGCGAGTTTCTTCTCTTTATCTAAACAACCTTTTCCTTTTTTTGCTTTCTTTTTTTTTGTCCTTTGCTCTCCTTCTACGCGACATCGTCTTTATCTCTCTATCATCCTGTTGAAAATGGGGGTTGAGGTAAGCTTCCCCACCTAACCCCCCTCCTTTGCATGAAGGGAAATCTAATTTCCTTGACAATGACAACCCTGGCAACATCTTTGTGCACACTTTTGCATGCATAATTCAAAAAATGGACAAAAACTAACCATCCGAAAATGGGTTATGCATATTTTATATATCCTTACACTTCACAACGCCCTCACTTCACTTTACATTGGGAGCACTTCAATGGAACAACAGATGAGACGGACAATATGTAACAACATTTTTATATTGAACCAAATCGAACAAGCCGTTAATTATCTTATCGTCTAGGCATATAAGATTTCTTCAAGTGAACGTGAGCTAAAATATATTTAAAGCTTTTGGCATATACATATATATATTTTTTTTTGCCAGCAATGACGATAAAAAACTTTCGTTTTCATTTTATCAAAATTGACAAGAAAAAAAGAAAGAAAAGGAAGCGTAAAAATTGTACTAAACTCTCATAACTTGACTTGAAATTATTCAATATCGTTCGACGTGCCGAATGATTCAGCTTTTGAAATTGAATCAATATTTTTTTTCCTCTTTGCCTTTTCTCCTTTAATTTTTTTTTTTTTTTTTTTTTGGGGTGATGTATGAATTTTTGATAAGGGTCGGTGGACCCATGACCAACCCCATGGCTGGAGGCCTTCAACAGCATGAGCAACAGTTTCTAAGTTTTGCCAGAGCAGCGACAGAAATGTTTGGAACTTGCTTGCTGGATGGAGGGCGGCGTTTGGAGTGGAATGGGCATGGCCTGGATATTTAAGTTGGCAGTCAAGTGCAAAACCGTAAGCACACAGCAAACCTAAGTAAAAACAAAACAAGGCTAAACTAGTGTTTGCTGACAGTTCATAGTGGGGATAGCAACAGCAATGGCTGTTGGTGGAAGCAAGTGAAAGTGGCAGTGGCAGTGAAAGTTTACCCGCTGTGCTGATTTGTGCTCTCCTTCATTTTCTTTCGGTTGCTCGTCATCGTCGTCCCCCATTTCAGTTCAGTTTTGTGCTTTGTGTCCTGGTCTAGTCTAGTCCAAACAAAAAGTCGAAACAACGAACCGCATCGTTTGCTCGTTTATTTGCTAACAAGTCTAAAATGAAATTAATTATAGTTACGCACAATTTCCCTGACCCACAAGGAGGCAGGCAGCAGGCAGCAGACAGCTTTATGGTCCTCTTGTTTGTTATGTTCGTGTAGTTGTCGTGGTACTGCTCCTGCTTCTGTTGCTGTTGCTGTTGCTGCTGCTGCTGCTACTGGTATAGCATAGGGCTATTGCTGTTGCCATTGCCCGCCCGCATGTTTTTGGTACAACTTCGCATCCCTGATAAATGGCCCATGGTCCCAAAGTCAGCTACACACACACACACACACTCCGGAGACCGAGAAGCAGGACCAAAGAGTAAACAAATTATGCATAAAAGTCTAAAAATAGCCCAGTAACTGGATGAAGATCAGGACCCTGAACTTTTAATTAATACGTGTAAAGTGCGTGTAAGGGAGAAGCGTCATATTATTTGAGTTATTTGAGTTATAGACTATACGGATATCCTGTATCTAATACATATCTAATACATATGTAGTAACTCTTGTTATCGATAAGTCGATACATTCTCATCAGCTGCAAGTTGTTTCATTACTAAAGTGGTGACCCCGACGTCTTTTCTATCATCACAGTCTGCAATAAAATCAAAGCAAACCAATAACCCTATATTAAACTACTAACACCCAATGGAGAGACATCTTAGCTTTATTTGTGTATAATTTATAGATCAATTGTTCCGCTGCTAATATGCCTCATCTATGTAATGGGTATTGGGCATGAAATTTTGTGGGTAAAACTGAGAGAAAACCAAAAAAAAAAAAGAAAAAAAAAAATCGCAGTTTCCATTTATCTTTTGCTTGCTCTTATGTTGTTGTTGGTTTTTTTTTTTTCGTTTTTGCCTTATTTTTCTTGGTTTTTTTTTCTTGCTAGCCTTTTAACCGACTTCCTCGCATCGCTTCCTTTCGCTTCAGTTTTTTGTGTCGCTCTTGTTGTCTTTAAATGTGGCCCAGAATGTCGACGAGTTGCGACGTTGCGTGAGTTGTGTGTTTACATTTTATATGAAAAACTTTTACGAGCTACAAAATATGCTGAGCTTTACTCTTCAACCATCCCCATAGCCAGCCACACCCAACCCAAACCAAACCATAGCATAGCATCCCCGGTGCCATTCAGCTCAAGCCCCAGCCCCAGCCCAAGCCATCCTAAGGACAAACAAAGTGAGATGAGAGTTGGAGGCCAAAAAATAAATAAAAATAAAATTGATAGCATGTTCTTTTCAATGGCGTCCCAGTGTGTGTTTCAGTGCTCTTTGCTTTACCTCCTCTTCACATTTACTCGTATGCGTGTCTCTGTGTGAGTATGTGTGCGTGTGTGTGTGTATGTATGCAATGTATTCAAATGAGCAGCTCTCAGGGACAACAGGGCGTATGGAATTGAAAATGGGCATGGAACAATTATCGCTTCTAACAGATTAGGCATTTGTCTGTTTTGCAAAAGGTTGTCACAAACGGACTTCATATAAGGCTTCCCTAATCGGCTTATAGAAATATAAGTACAATTGGGCTTAATCGATGTATTAAGTTAGCAGGCTAAAACCTTTTCCAACTGAATATTTCTTGGATATCAAGAAAACATATGTATTACATATCTATACCTACTCGGTTTTTGCCCATCATATCCAGAATTTGTGAAATCGGGAGATTTGGGTTTGGATGACAGGCACCCAAATGTATACTATACAAAGTTAAAAATTGTTTTTCTACATTTTTAACTAATTTTAGAACCTCGTGTTCAAGAATAGCTATTGTTTGCAAACATTACATTACATAATAAACAATTTGTGAGAGGCAAAAGATTCCAATGATTCTTTAAAAAGCTGCAAATTCTTCGAATCCGTATAGCATACTTTTTGGTTTAAATTTTACTCATTTTGTAACCATATCTAAAGCGTAAGATATTATAGCAAAGAAACGCCTCTTTGATATTTTGTATATTAATAGATTAAAATATTATCATTGCACTTCTCTGATTCAAAGTAAATTACCAAGCAAATGGAATTCGTCATATGAACTTTGGAATTTGAATTCTTTCCCGTAGTGTCATGTCCTTGTTTTTTACTTTCTTTTTGTATATATTGACGTTTATTACGAAATTTCGCACTTTCATTTTCGTCTCGCTGGGCAATTCTCGACAAAATGTTGATGGCCGTAAAAGCGGGAGCCAGAACCTTTAAAGTTCCCGGCGTGTTTTGTTATATGTACAGTAGGTACTCGAAACTGAAAATACGAAAAAAAAAAAAAAATGGAGAGAAAAAAAAATAGAAATAAGACAACGAAAAAAATAGCTCAAATATTTGCCAGCAATCTGATGGCATTTTAAAGAGCAATGAATGAAGGATGCCCCATATGCAAAAAAAAAAAAAACGACAAAAAGGATAAGAGCCAAGGACCCATCCAAGAGGACACGACACGAGTACAGGTGAAAAAAAGGTACCCCAAAAATAATCGCATACCTATGCATCGTGCCAACTGTTTTATGGTTCATAAAGTTCTGGCTGAGTGTTTGCCTTTTTTTCTTCTTTTGAGCGTTTTTTCTTCGTTTTTGTTTTTTATGGGCCACGTTGAATAAAAAACTGATTTGTTTTTTCCTCTTCTTTTTCGGGATGTGATGTGCTTTATGTGTGTGTGTGTGTGTGTGTGAGTTGTTTTTGTTTTTTGATGTTGCTGGTTGCTGATTTGTGCTCATTGTTGCCACCAAACGGATGAGAAGTCTGTCTGTTTGTGAGCCTGTGTGTGTGTGTGTGTGTGTGCGTATAACATATGGCACTCACTTGAGAAATAATCATCATTATTATCATCATCATCACCATCATTATGCTGACGAGTTGTTAATGATAAACATAATGATGACAGAAGGCACACGGCAGAGAGGTATCTACATATGTATATGTTAGTAGTAGGGACAAAATGCAGGGGAATGATGGAAAACGCTCTGGGCCAACAAAGTTGTTAACATAAAATGGCTCACTGCACACAGGCAAAATTTATGGTTTTACCTTTAGCCAGATTTTGTTTTTGGTGCACCCACAACTCTTTATGCCCCCTCCCCCCTGTATGTTTTCGTTTTTTACCCCTTTAATATGTTGCCATCTGTCATTGCAATCGATTTAAGGTGAATGTAGTCATAACTGATGTAGAAAACTTGGTGAAAATTTCATTACATTTCGATTTTTTTCCTCCTGTTTGTTTTTGACGCATTTTATGGACAGGGAACATAGAGAGCGAGAGAGAGAGAGAGAGGGGGAGAGACAGAGAGAAAGTGAAGGTAAAAACCAAATCAAACAAGAAATCACAGCAGTTTGAGGGTTGTTTGAGAGGTAAACTTTTTCATTTTCCATCAGTTTTTTTTTTCAGTTTCTCTCGTTTATTTTTTTGGGTTTTTTTTTTTGGTTTTCTCCTTTTTTTTGGCGTTTGCCGCAGGCTTTGAAGGATTTTCATGACCATCCCGATGATGATAAAAATGAAATAGTGAGTGTATCTTCCATACACACCAATACTAAAAAAGAATACACAGACATACGCACAGAGAGACAACCTGACAGATATAAGATGACCATACACAACTTCATCTATAGCTAAGCATATCTAATTTCTCATTTTCTGTGGCTTCGTTTGGCATTTCTTAAAATTTTGTTCTGTTATTTTTTGTTTCGTCCTTTCGTTGCTCGTTTTCTTATAAATTTGGACATCATATTTTAATATTCTTTGTGACAAAAGTAATTAGGTACCAGATGACGTCCCAATAACCAGCAAAATAATCTTTGAAAACATTAATTATTATTCACTTAGTAAATTTTCAATTTAAATTGAACGTCTTTCTAATGGTTAATGGTCTTTTCTTCTAGGCGATATTAATCTATATACTTAAGCTCTTTAAAATATAAATAGTCCTTTAAATATTAGAGGTTATTAGTTCAGAGCAAAAATGACTTAAAGCACAACCCAAAAAAGTATGCAATAATTTAAAATTTATCCTTTGATACCAATTCTATTTGAAGCATAAGTTAGTTTAAAATAGCCTTTCTAATCCTCATTCTATCTTCTTGTCTTAGCCTATAAGCTCCAAAATTTGTCTTAGTGACTAAGTGAGTGAAGAAACAAAATTCAAATACATATTTAATATTTTATGTGGCTTTAACTTATGAATTACGTTACCATCTCGACGATAAGTATAATAAAAAGTTTTCAGTTTCTATCAAATTAGACCTTGTTGCTATGACATTACCCTACCTAATAAGTCAATGTGAAGAGTACAATTGTAATCAAGTTTTCAAGTCCTGACAATCTCCATATGGTTAGGAAAGATGAGTGAGGGGACGGCAGCAGGCAGCTGCTATGGACACCAAGTGAGTCCGATAATGGGCTACTGGCTACTGGCTAACCGCATTTACCACCAATTTGGTAGGCCACGCGCACTAGGATATAGCTAACAAAGGAACAGCAGGAGCTCCAGCAGGAGCAGCACTTTCTTGAATAACCGCAAGCCATCATCTTAAAGAGAGAGACGCAATATTTGCATTTATGTTTAATGTTTAAATGCAAATGTATTTGATAATAACTAGAACAGGTCATGGGTGTGGCTAGTCACTTAAAGGAAACGCGAGGGAACTTTCGATAAGTCAAGGAACAAACACACACACAGGAACTTCAGTGCGCCCAGCGGCGCAAAACGCAAAAGTACTTAAAAGAATTGCTCAACTATTAGGCAAAGTAGAGCCACAAGCTGCAGGCCATATTTAGAAACACACACCCACACACAAACACACACACACACACACACACACATTTATATATATATATACTTGTAGATAAAGTTTGTTCAATTTGTATGGGAATAAGTCAATGTGGTCTGGGCGTTGGGAAATGCCGGAAATGCCTGGCAAACGCTCAGTAATGCGGAAAAAAGGTTAAACTTGTTGCAGAAAAACTTTTTCCCCAGACTGAAAAAAAAAAGGACGGAGACACACATAAAGTGGGATAGAATGATAGGGGATATGAAAGGAGCAAAGGATACGTATAAGTTTTATGAGCAGCGATAAATGTTATTAACTTGGCCATGGCATACAAAAAGTTTTGTAATTGAACGCCCAACATATACGAAATTAACTAGTCGCCTACAAGACCGCTGAGAATTGGCCTCTACGATTTATATAAATATAAACTATCATACCCAATATATGTATGTATGTACATATACATATGTATATACATATATGTTTATATGTATGTAGAAGCAACAAATTTCCAACTTGCCGAAAGATTGCAGAATGATTTAAAACTACTTTGACTATCTCCATATGAAAATCAAGAAAGACGCCTGTTTTTTTTCATTCAAATTTCATTTCTTCTCCTTTTACTTGGGTATTGAAATTTTCCAGTAATTGTTAAAAATTTGTAGACTAGTACTTTTTCCAGCGATTTTTCTTTTTTGATTCAGAACTGTAGTAAATCTTTTACCAAGAAAAAACTTACTGGCAGCACTTGGACATGGATACAGGCGTTGTTTTACCTAGAAATTTAAGGCGAAATGCATTACATAGCAATATTCATTTTAACGTCCGTAGATCGATCTGTCGACCGTTATTGAGTGTTGGTCAGCTGACTCATTTGGAGCAACTGCGTTATTGTCTCAACGACAATTTAAGAGGTGCGGATGCAAAGTGGATGACATTCATTACAGCTGTGCGTAGCTATCGGTATGGCATAATGGTGCAGCCATATCCGCCATCCCAAATGGGTGCCCTGGAGGACAATGGGATCAATGCACTGAGTATTTTAGCATCTAGCATGCCAGGCTTAAAGACAATGCAGTATGCACTTGACGCCAACGAACTACAATTTCATCTACAATCCTGGCAACACATTGCACTACTCCATTGGCTCCTAATCGATAGTGGTGTACCAGATTTTTGGTACTTGCAATTGGAGAGGGATGTAGATTGGTTATGGCAGCAAATTGGTCAAAGTCCTTCTGATCGGCCGATGTACGTATTTTGTGTGGGGCTAGCAAATCCACCGTTGGACGGTAATTCATGTTGTTTCTACAATGGCCAAATAGATCAACTATACTCCATGATCTCTGGCCAGGCACAGATGGAAAGTTATCAATTATTATCAGATCTGGATTTGGCTTGCAAAACGGCTGAACTTTGTCCCGGCTGGGGCCTATCTCTATGTGGTTCATTGTTACGTTGTGTTGCCATTTGTGAACGGCGGAAAGAAGTTCTGAAAACACGCTACCTTCTAATCTATGGCCAACGATTGATAAATAATGACAAATGGCAAAAGGAGGAAGAAGAGCTGCGTCAGCAAGAGAACTTAATTTTGGAGCAAATGTTAGACTTTGACTCATTAATGTTCAACAACAGTTACGCTTTGATGTAGTGACGAATTGGTGGCCTGCTGAAAGATAAGATAATTGCACCAATGTCGTTCTCCTTGATACTCTTATGGTAAATTAATTGTTTAAATTGTAGTAAAGAGCAGTTGAATTAAGTTGGACGCAGAAGCTATTCATTCCATTTCCTCTCCCGCGTTCCCTGTCATTCATTTCATCTCGTGCATATACAATTCGCATTTAATATGCGAAAAGCAGTCGTGTATACAAATAATGTAAATAAATACGCACAGGATAAAGCCTAGCCAAGAGGATGAATAAGTGGGTTGGATAACCACCAGATTCAAGATGATAGACTGATAGCAAGAAGGGGGATTTGGTGTGGCGGGGGTTTGTTTGGGAAATTGGGAATGGGCAATTGAAATGAAAGATATTTTTGTGCACATACATACATATGTATGTAAGTCCTTTACTTTGTATGCCGTGTCTTCTCGTTTGTCAATCCATGAATCACATTTAAATTTGGTTTTCTAACTCAATCGAACGATTTGCCGTTGTGCATGTCTATGTGTGTGTGTGTGTGTGCGTGAGTGTGTGGATGCATGACCATGAAAATGAATTTGATTGTGAATCAGCCAAACATTCAAAATACATACAACGGTTGTCAATGATAAACTGAACAATCATTTCACATGGCGTTTACCATGGCAATCCTTCGAAATCATTGAATTTCGTGCAAAATCAAATACTTCAAATCGACACATATCATCAAATTGATCGATACAATGGCCTAAACCGTTTGTTTGCTGAGATTATCAAGTGATAAACGTTAGAACTCAACGGAAACAACATCATGTGGTTGAAATTAATTCTGATAGCTTGGCAGATTTTCTATTCTACTGCTTCTCCCGTGAGCAATGTAAATCTACTAGAAATGTTGCATATGAATTTGCATTGGCAACGATTTTAAAACTGTGAGTAAAATACAACATCAATCTCTTGAAACTAAAAGGATATTTGGGGAAGTTCTGAAAATTTCGACTAACAACTTATTCTTAGTTTTACCATCAAATTCTTTGTCTTTTCTCATTGTTTATTTGGATTTTATCGTTGTGCCCTTTTTCAAAAATCTACAATTTAGATATTTTTTTATTTTTGTTTTATTTTTGTAATATTTTGTTTCTTTTTTTTGTCTTGCTGTAAAGATTTATGCAAATTGCTTGCAAGTCTATTAAATTTGCATATTTATCAATTTGTTTTGCTTCGTTTTTGGATTCACTGTTGTTGTTGTTTTTGCTTTTGTTGTTTGCTTTTGCCAGCATATTTTAATTACATATTTTTCCTGTATTCCATAACGCTGTTTGCCTTGAGTTATTTATCCAAACTTGATTTGCATATAGTCTCTTAGAGCTCAACCTGATTCCTCAGTATTCAGTCGTCAGTTGTCAGAGAGACTTCTCCTCTCTCTGTCTCTCTCTCTCTCTGTTTGTCTCTCTTGGTCATGAGTCGTCGTCAATTGCTAGTCGGCCAGAATTTGAGTATGGCCCCACCAAAAGCTAATTAATAAAGATGCAATCCAATTAGGACGCAGGCACATCAAAGACGATCAAATATTAACAAAATACAAAAAGAGACACAGAGAGTCGAAAAAAAGAAAGAAACAGAGAGAGAAAGAGAAAAGCCAAAAGAAGAACCAAAAACGACAACACAGAAAAAAAAAGTGAAATGAATTGAGGGGAAAGGACACCAAACTAAATAAACCAACTAACGATGAGAGAATTATCATTATGATGATTAAAATGTATGGGCAAATTGTAATTAGAATGGATGCCTAATGAGCAGCTATGTTTTTGGTCCTTTCCATCAGCATGGCTGGCCATGGCAACTACTACTTAGATAATTCATATACATATATGTACATATGTATATGTATCTATCTATATGCTAAAACAGAAAAAAAAAGCTTACGTAAATGTAAATAAATCTGCTGAGCACAAAAAAATATTTGATAGCCAACCCTCCTTAATTTCACAGAAAATCTTGCATCCCTCATCCTGGGCTTGGCCAGTTGCTTATGCTGAGCTGTTGAGCTGTTAATGGCATTTGCCATCTTTCATTTCTCTATTGGCCACACAGTGTGGCTTTAATAATCTTCTTCTGCATTTAATTACGAGAAGCAAACTTCAAAAAAGCAAAAGATGAAATGTATTCCTTTACCGACCAATCTTCCCCCAATTAATATCAATTTATTGCACAACAACCAAGTAATGAAAAGTAGAGAACTTGGATATGAATTGATTTAGAGAGAGAGGGAGAGAGATGTCTATTTAGATTTCCCCAGTTAAATCTCAATTAGGAACATTTTTAAAGTTTCAAACGTTTTTCAAAGATTCTAAGCAAGACATACAACAGGGACAGAGATAAAGTGAATGTTGTTTTTCTTTCCAGACTGGCAAGTTTGTCTTTTCTCATTCCATACACTGAAAGAAAAAAGAAGCCCACAACTGATGGGCACTTCAAGATCAAAGTGATTCCGTTTTTAATCAAATACATAAATAAATATTAAATAAAAGTTGAGTTGCATTTGTTGACTTTGACTGGTTATTATTTTTGCAAGCACTTATTCCGCTTTGCATTGTTGCTTCTTTTGTTGAAATTTTTCGCATTTTATAGTTAACAATAAACGCAACGCATTTTTGCCATGGGCAACATTTTCCTTTATGACCCACGCTATCCGCCATCCTGGTCCTAAAAACTATTTGTTGCAACAGCAAGGGGCTTATCTCTTCTTGCTTGGCAACCAAACGAAATGAAAACTGCGAAAAACTAGTGTGTTGGTTGGACGGGGGAAAGGATGCAAAAACGAAGTTATCAAGTGACATAAAAGGGTGGCGTGAGGAAATAGAGGAAAAACGGAAAACGCACACTTTGTGCAAGGGCTCAGCAGTTTTCCCCGTTCGTCCATTAAAATGCATTCAACATGCGTTTCATATGTCTCTCTGAATTGTTGGAAAATTGTCACTTGGCCCTTCACATACTGCTTTCCTTTCCCCTTTCCAGTGCATTCGCTTTGGACTATTGTCAATTATTTAGCAAATACTCGAATGCACCAACACACTTAAACACATATGGCTAGGAAAGTTTTGAGCTGTTGCTCACTTAATCCGATTTGAAAAGTGGTTTGCCACGCTTCTGACTAGAGAGAAAGACTAATTAAAGCTGTCAATTGTAAGAAAAGGTACAGATTAGTTGATCGATTTGACCAACTACTTGTTAATACTTATATAAAATGCAATCTGATGAAACTTTTGCTCACAAATGGCTGAAGGGTTAAGAAATTAATTGCTTAATTAATTGGTTTAATACACGGGTAAAAAAAAAGCGCAAGAACAACATGAACAAGTAAATGCACAAAGCGCAACAATTTTGATTTTTTTTTTCTTCTGCTTTCTGCTCTATTATAGCTATTACAGCTAATTAATCAGTTAATCCTTGTGTAAAGTATCCAATAGAAAACAAAAGTGTTGCCTACTTAAATGGGCTGCATAATTGCATCAGCAAAAACCAAAAGCAGGAAGCACAAGCCAAAGACAGAGGGAAATAGAGAGTGTGAGTGTGAGAGCCAGAGCAGCTTAAGGCCCTTAGAGCGAAACCGTGTTGAAAGCGTATTAAAATTGTTTTCCTTTTTTGTGTTACTCGAATCGTGGCCGACAAGCATTTTACACCAAGTGCCAATTAGAGGAAATCATTAAAGTTAATTTCCTGATCTTTAAAAGACATTAAATTTAAATTGTTGCCATGCCGAATAGCCACACAGCAGGATAAGCATGGGAACGACCATGACGATGACGATGATGATGACGATGATGATGATGATGATGATGATGCTCATGATGATGGAAAAGCAAAAGAACCAAACCTGAAACACACACAAAACATAACAAAAAAAAATAAAATAAAAGCAAAAGCAAACTGTAAACAAAAAACAAAACAACCAAAGTGTCAGGCAGCAGGGAGTTGTTGGTCGTTCTATTGGTCGCTTGTCCAATGGACGGTAACATAAACGAAACGGGAAGAGAACAGGCAGTAAAGCCATCAGCACCATTGGCAGTCAGCTAAACGGCAACCGGAAACGGCAAAAATGAACAAATCAGTCGAAACGGAAGGAAATGCTTAAGCGATATGAAAAAACTTCTCGCTCCTTATGGGGCGGATACGCTATTTATCGTATTTGTAGCAGAGTTATTGCATCTGTCTCTGGTTTAACTCAACTCCATGCAAATTTGTTTACTTATGAATTCAATTTCAATTGATGTAGTTAAAAAAATGAAAAATTTTGTTATTAAATTTAGTTGCCACTTTTCGAAAAATGGGATTTTAGTTCAAATTTTAAATCGAAAAGTTCCTTTTAATTTTAATGAACACCTTTAAGGGTATTTCGAATTCGTTGGTTGGCTTGGCTTTAACTTGTTTTAGTGTATTTTTTTCTTTTGTCTTTGTTGTTTTCTATTGTTTTTATTATTACAGCTGCGTTGTTGTGTTGTTGTTGACGGGTCAACGATGGGTTAATGCCTTTAACAATTCCGCCGCCAGCAGCTGGATTTGGTTTCGTTTTGTTTTGGCCCAGTTGGCGAGTCATCATCCCACACAGCTGGTTTTTAGCGTGTCATGCCCATGTGGGAGGTATACTGACATGAAATTTTTACGATCACAAGGCCCACACACACACACACACACACAAACGCACTCACACTCACACACACACACACACATGGCCTCAGTGCTTTGGTCAGCAATTAATGAAAGAAAAGCGAAAATGAGATGATCCAGAAATGAAATTTATGTGCTCATAAACTGAAGAAGACCAAGACGAAAAAGAAGCTTAACCTCTAGGCAATTTATATGACAGATGGCAATAACATTTGCCCGTTTGTCAATATGATTTTAATTATTTTTTGAAGAATGCCAACAGCCAGAATGACTACCATCCTGCCATCCCATCCAGCTAGCCAGCTCACCAACTTTGGAATGTTGGTCCAAGACATTTTGTTATTGTTTCCATTTTATTTGACAGGGTTGAGCTTGCTGTTAATCGTTTTGGCTGCAATTTGTTGGCTAAAATAAATTTGTTTCAATTAAATGCACATTTAATGAGTGTCCTTGCCACGCCTTTGCCGTTGCCTTTTGCCCTATCTGTATCTCTTTTGCTGCTGGCTATTTTTCCGCTCATTTTGACCTTTTGTTGTGCTTTAGATTTTTTTCTCATTCTCGCTGTATATCTTTTTGCTCGTCCTCTCTCTCTCTCTATCTGTCCCTCTTGGTGTGTTTTTGCTTTCGTTTTCGTTTTTTTTTCTCTTTTTTGTACGTTTTGTGCGTTCTCTCTCGTCTTGAAGCCATTAATGTTAATGTTCAGAGGGCTTTAGGGGCACATTTTCCAGCTTATTAACTCGGTCATTTGCACGGCTTTTTTATTAAAAAATTTCCTTTCTCTGCCACTTGTTGTTGCGTTTGCCTTGTGTCCTTCTCCTCCTTATTGAAGGAGTCAACTTGGCAATTCTAGGTATGAACCCAAGCTTCTTGTGTAATGCAATGTACACATAATTTAAAGGGGGGCAAAAAGGTGAAAGAAAAACGAAGACATTAGCCACATTTGATTAACCAGACCACCACCAGCACCACAAACCGCGAACCACACACAACTTGGCATCTAATTGATAACCATCGTTAGTTATTTTCAAGTTAAAATCGGTGGAAAATAATGCAGACACTGATGTCTATAGAAGATTGTTACAAACAATAAATTTTTCTTCTTTAGTTTAAGGAATAGTTTGATGTGATTTGATTAGATGTTTGTCTCTCTAAAAGACATCAACCACTTGGCCATTGAAACAACAAATTTCGATCCGTTAGTCCCAAAAGTATTCGATTTCAAAGACAATCTTAAGAAACCCAATGACCAGTAAAATTTTTTGCTAAGCTCCATTGATAAGTGAAAAATGAATTCAACAATATGTATTTAGGATATGAACGTGATAAAGTTGGAGTATGGAAATAATTCCTTTAATTACTTTTCCATTGAGCATATAGTATTGGTTAATGTGGTGAAAATGTTGTCTAAATGTACCTACCTATATTTGCTTTTACTTTTTCTTTCCTATGAGCTTTATTAACTCATAAAGATATTAAGTAGATAAGTCATTTTAATGTTGGGTAAACTTGCAATAAAAACTATGACCACATCTCGTTTGCCGAAGGCGTCAAGTTGCCAAGTGCCTCTCCAGCACCCAACTCACCCACTCAGGCTCACACACACAGGCTCAATCACCCAACCAATTTACCAACTTTTTTTTTTTTTTTTTTGCTTTCCTTTCCTTTTTTCGCCTTGGTTTTCTGCTGTTTTTTTTTTTTCTTACATTTTGCTACTTCTCTATACGTAAATTGAACATTTTGCCGCAAACGGAGCGCGGCAAAATTTTATGGGGCCCACGTTGTGGCAGAAAGAAGGAGACTAGAGACTGGAGACAGGAGGCAATGGCAATGGGAGCGCCTGTTGCTCGATGAAGCAGGAGCTGCGTTCAGGGTATGGAGTATGGAAAGAGGAACAGATGGCAAACCACTCGACGCAGACAAGGACGATGTAATAAAGTTAGAGGCTGTCAGGCGGCATGCCACAGAAAAGAAATGCGGTTTAACGCACAGACATAGACGCGGCAACAGAACAGAACATGAACATGTCATTGTCGAGGAGACTAGCTAGCCTAACTTAAAAACCAGAATTCAAAAATGCTTCAAATACACTGTGTCTGTGTCTGTGAGTGTGTGTGTGTGTCGGTGTTGGAGTTGGTGTGTGAAAAAGTTCTTTGAGCCAAAGCAAAGCAATCAATAAAGAAATACAAAATGCTAGCAAGCCTTGGCCCATAATGTTCATAAATAAATAAATGCATGAAAGCGTAGCAAATTCAAACTTTTCTTTCCTCCTTTTATTTTATTTTTTTTTTTTTGTGTATTTTTATTGCAGCAGAAGAGAAGCAGAGACAGAGATTGGGGCGTGGGAAAGCGAAAAATCGAGAAGCAGAAGAAGAAGACGAGCAGGATAAAAGCAATCGAAATTCGAAATCCGCTAACGAAGCAATTAGCATCTGTTGGCATTGCTCTATCCCTGCTATTCTCCTTTCTCTGCCTCTACGAGTGTGTGTGTGTGTGTGTGTGTCGCCATGTGTCCCAGGTGTTACAGTTCCACATCGCCTATTCCAAGAGCCACAGCAACAAGAACAAATCCACTCCCTCTCATTCTCTCTCTCTCCCTCTGTATCTCTTCACCTCTTTGTCCCTCTTCTTCAATGACAACTGTCCAGTTTGTACCGTTACTTAGCCAGAGGGAACTTGTCAAAATCCCCCCATAGACAAGAAACGAAACAACCGGACAAACGACAAACCAGAGAACAGCAACTAAACTAACAGTAACAGCTAAAGATGAAGAAAACAAAATGAAATGTATATGAACACAAGCGGAAATTTGGCATATGTAGGTACATATTCTTGTCCCTGTGTGTGTGTGTGTGTGTCTGCACATTGCTGTCCACTTCAATAGATTAGGCGCTAAAGACCAAGACGGAACAAGGTTTGTGGAATTAGAGAAATTCGACTCCTCAATTATGCAAACTTCTAAAGTGCCTATTGCATACTTTAAGGCAAAAGATTTTCCACAGAAAGGCATGTAAAGAACATTATGTTTCAGACAATACAAACACAAAACAAAAATAAATATAAATGAAAAACGATGAGAATTACAGGCTAACCGTCATAACTAACTATTGGAAAATATAATGATTTTTCATACAATCTGATTATTTCTAGAGTTTCCTTCTATAATGTTTAGCCAACACAAATGCTCGAAGAATAGGAAAAGTAAATCCAGTTATGCATTCCAACCAAGTCCAGAGAATTCCAGCCCAGAAGTAAATGTGCTCAACTCTACTCACTACTCAAGAATTCTAGTTATTTGGGCGCTTGGAGTAGCACAACGTTCTTGTAGTGACATCATTATACTAACGGCATACCTATGCCTGTATATATATGTATGTATACGTATATATATATGCCGGGCTGTGTGCATTATTAATATAGTATTATCTATTAACTTTCATGCAAACTTAATGAAAATGCTCAAACAACATTGAAACAAGAATGGACACCAGAAGAGTCGCAAAATATGAAGGAAAATGGAATGAATTACATCTCCAGGATATCTGAAAGTCGTCCTCAAAATCTTAGTATGTGGAGTTTGAAGTGCTTGGCCATGTAAAGCAAAGACACTGATTGCCAGTTGGGATGCGAAAAATTTGTCACACAGAATATGATTAATCGCAGAGGCTTAAGGCAAGTCAATTAAAGTTACTTTTCTATGACCAAATGGACCAGGTGAATCAAAGTGAAATATCTTGAATTAATTTTTGGCTAACCAATTTTTTATGCTGTTTGTTTGCATTTTCTTGCTGCCTGTCATCATTATAAGTAAATAAGTACATAGAAGAGACGCCTGTCCACACTTACCTTCTGCTTAGTCCTCTACCTTTAAGGACATCTTTTTGCTGACCAGACCCCTGCACGTCCTTACACTCCCACACACACGCACACACACACACACACACCTGGGAGAGAGAAAGAGAAAGGCATATACAATTAGCTAGATTTTTTGTGGGCGTTGGCCCATTGAGTAAAAATGTAAACAAAATCCGCATTTAATGCGGCTTAAGTGTTGCGGCATAACTTTCGGCACGTCAGATGCTGCTGCTGCTGCTGCTGTTGGCCCGCTTTTTGGCCAATGTAATTAGTATCGCATAGCCCAAACATAGTAAAAACCCTCAAAGTAAAGTACAAAAACAAAACCAAAAAACAAAAAAAAAAAAAGGGAATGGCAAAATAAACCAAACCAAAGAAGAAACTTTGTAATAAAAGCCACGCCCATAATGTATAACCACGAATGATGAACCGACGGACGAACCGACCGACATTTAAATGCCATTTAAGCCAGACCGTCAGCCCATCAGTGAGGGCCCCTCTATTGCCTTTCTCACCAAACATCTCTAGCCCATCCGCCCAACCACCCATCCGGTTGAGGTAATTAATTATGTATAAAAATATTTTTTTCGTTCACTGCATACTTTTCGGCGTGCGGCAATTAAAAACCAGGCAAATCTTACAGAGAGCTCAGCGAGTATGCTTTCCTTTCCTTTTTTTTTTTTTTGTGTTATAATTTTTTGTATTTTCGTTGCTGTTGTTTGTTTTTTAGATTTCTAATTACGACAGCCTCTTCGGATGGCTTTTTGTGGGCTTTCGGGCACAAAAAGTTTTATCAAAACGCGGCTTAATTATGTGGCAGCTCTTACTCTCAATCTAAATCTACCTTCGCCCTGAATGAAATTCAACAAAATGGAAATAAAAATAAAACGCGCACACACACACACACACACACCCCAATACTCATACATATAGACACAAACACACACGCACAGTAGGAATGAAGGAAACTTCAACAAATTGAAATTTGATAGAAATATTTATGTATGTATGAAAGTTGGACTTTTGCGTGCGCAATGCGCCGCAGCGCAGATTTGGGTGCTGTCTCTCAATCCACTCCAATCCCTCGCCTCCCCCTCCGCCACCACTCACTCCTCATCATTCCATTCATTCTTTTTTCAGAGCATCATCTACACACTACACCCTAGCTTGGCGTTGCCCTTCGGGGTTTGGGGGTTGTTGTTGTTGTTGTTCCTGTTTGCATGGCGAATGGCCCAAAGCTCAAGCGTAAACAAAATTTCAAATTATACACAAAAATGTTTCGTATCAGGTGAGCAGAGAAGAGCTAAGATACAGAGGGGGAGAGAGAGAGAGAGAGAGAGCGAAAAGGAGAGCAAGAGAAAGTGAGCGTAGTAAGTTGTTGAAAGGCGGGGGGCGTTTGATGGAGGGGGGAGGCAGTTGTATGTAGTTGTTGTGCGTAGCTCTAAATTCTAAGTATAGCCGGGAGGTAGACAGCCAGGGGAATGGAACGCACACAGGCAGAAAAGGTGAGGCAGCTGTAAAAATTTATGCCTGACTTGAACTTGAGGCGAACAATTCAATTAGCCGGACCCCATCACCCCCCCGCGCCAACCAACCGAGTTGCAACTGTGTGTGTTGAAATGTTCTTCATTCATATGTCCAACTGTACTACAGTGCACACACACGCTCTTCCAAGCTTCGTCTTCTTCAGCCATTCAACATTCCAGTACCAGTTTCAAAACTTGCTCTTAGTGGCTGTTAAAAAGTTACCTAAGCTGTGGCATATTTAAAATTCATAATTCCAACTACTCGCATTTTATACTTTTGTGTATTTTATTTTTATTTTCTTTTCCTTTTTTTGGTTTTTTTTCTTTTTGTTTTTGTTTTTGTCTGTGCGGTTTCTCTAAACTAACTCTGGAGAAAGTTTTTCATCAAATTGTTTGTTCTTTCTCTCGTTGCGTTGCTTGTTTTTTTTTTTTTGTTTTTTTCATTCGTTAATACACATGTAAAATCATAAGTTTATATGTGTGTGTGTGTGTGTGTGTGTGTGGCCTCTTCTCATTTCACAGACATGAATTCGGACCAAAAATTTAGACACAGTGGCATAAAAGTTTTTCAATTTATTTATGCAATGCATAAAACTCTAACGATTGCATGAATACGATGTACATATACCTTTCATTTACAAGTCATTTTAATTCAATTATATCCCAGACACAACCAGAAGATTCTCCTTCAAAGAACTTAGAAATTTGTGTGTGTCTATGTGAGCTAGCTAGATTTGTTTTCCTTTATTAATTTCCTAGAAATTTCTTATCCAAAAATGAAATTAAGTTGCAAGGAATAAGTATATGTTCCTTCTAATCTTACTGTTAATTTTTTAAAGCATACTTTCGGGAATTTATTGAATTGTAAGCTTTAAGTTCTTAATCTTATTATTATTATTATTTTTTGTCTTTTAAGTTTACTAATCTATGTTTTTTGTAGTGCCCAAAAGTATGCTAGAAAATATCAATTAAGTATATAAACTTTGATAAGTATTAATGAATTTGAGATATTTAAATGAGAAATCATTTGAGAGAGGCAGCGAGAGGGGGAAGGAGAGGGAAAGGTAATGTTGTTTGAGAAATTGCGTAATCCTTAAATTCTGGCTGGATTAATTTAGGTTTTTTTTTTTTGTTTCTTCCTGCGGCAAATTAATATTAATGTAAATTAATTAATTTATTGTTTGTGGTGGCAAAGTGAGCACACATGCAATCATTTATAGGTAGGGATATACATATACACACACACACACACACACACATAGGTACATAACACAATGTTGATGTATGTATGTATGTGTGTATGTATGTGTGTATGTATGCATAAGTGTGCCTATTTATTTGCTTAACACAATCGCCTCATTTACTTTCGGTTAACTCGGCTTGAACGAAATTATGAAAATGCCAGCAAAATGATGATATTTCATTTATTTTGTATTGCCACGGCAATGATGAGAGTACAAAATAAAAATCAACGGGGAAGCGCTGATGAACTGCATATTGGTAACCTCCCATTCCATTCCCATTCCCATTCTCTTTGCCGTTCCCAATCCTTGATCCACAATTTTCATCCTTAACTTCTTTCTCACATATTCATCGTCATTCCCATCGTCATCGGTGGCTGACAATGATGGAGGAAGATTGATGCTTGGCTCCAAAAAAAGAAACAGGAGCGAGAAAAATAAAATGGAAAAGTGAATGTGAAAGTGTGAGACACACACACACACACACACACAAATAAGGGAGTCCGGGGGAAAGCAATTTGTGACTACATTTGGCAAAGTTACCGTTACACCCACAAACAGACATGTTTCTATATGTGGGTAGTTTGTGCTACTCTATGATGGATTGCACCTCCCTCCTCCCAATCTCCACTCAACTGATCAAACCCCTTGCCTACTAGCAAATCAAATAAGTAAAGGCAGTTGGTGCCAAAAAAAAAAAAAACCAAAAAACATTTCCCTATTGGATTGCCATGAAACAGATGTAATGAAATTAAAAGAAGGCTGCCGTTTGCAAATTTTGTTTTTTTTTTTTTGTGGAAAATGCAACTATTAAAAGTGTCCTCAGTACTGCTTACTCGACATGCTTCACATGCAACAAGCTCACACTCACAACTCACAGCACACACACACACACACAAACATACTGAAATGGGGCACAATGTGCGTAACAAGAAAATGCAATTATGAGGCAAAAATAAAAACAATCAATGGCAATCGCTTTAGGGGCAAATGGGAGGTGGCGAGTGAAGAGTTTGCCCAACGGCAAGAGCAATTCTCTACGACTACTTGGACTCCCGCCGCCAACATTTCTCTCCCATGGTGTTCTCTGTCGCCGTCTCAGTGGGTGTGTATCTGTGTGTGTGTAGTTTGGTCCCCTGGCAACATTTCGGTTCGCAAAAGTATTAATCACTTCAATGGCGAAATCAATAATTAAAAGCCAGTCCACACAGATGGTCGCTCCTGGCTTACTCTTTCATTCTCTTTTTTTCGCTTCCTTTTGCGTGCGTGCGCGTATATCTGTATGTGTGTGTGAGTTTGTCTCTGTGTATGCGTGCAGGTGTTCAAAAGTTGTTAATGGTTTTTGGCGGCTTACGCAATTTGCGCTGTTATTAAAGCTCTCCTCACAGCCGGAGTGGGATCAGGGCTTCGGTCCCCATGGTCATAGCTTGAAAGATGACCTAGCAAAGATTTCAAACACAGTTCGATAATGTGCAATCTATGTCCTTGTGTCTCTCTGTCTCCTATCTCTCTCTCTCACTCTCTCTGCGTATGTTTGTATGTGCCCTAAAGGCGAATTAATTTCATTACAAAGAAAACTCTGCAATGAAATGGCAAGGACTTTTCATCTCACAAAAGATGAAGATTGAACTGAAGCGAAAGGATTCGAATGACAAGCCATACACAAAACATTGAAGTTTAAGCAATAAAATTTCACTTTATTAACTCTTCGATAACACCAGATAAATTTATAAGAAATGGAAATGAGTTGAATAGAAAGCAAAGCAAATAATTTAAAGAAATTTAAAAATGAAATGAAATTAAATATTTCGATTCGGTTGCCTAGATTACAGAATATAACTATGAATATTAGTTAAAATGAACATGAACTTAGAAGCATGTTTTAGCGAATTTCTTCAAATTTTAGATCCACCTAAAGCAATATACACATACTTTACATATGTCTCCATCTCCTTCTTCTCCCTATTTCCCTATCTCTTTCTCTCTTGCTTGCTCTCTTTCTTTCTTTCTTCCTCTTTCTGGGTGTGTGTATAGGCCGTAAGCTTCATGACAATAAGAACTCTGTAGTAAACGAAAGTTTACCACTAAAAATTTCCTTCAACCTACACTTTACATACATTCACATTTCTTTTTTATGTGTGTGTGTGAGTGTGAGTGTGTGTCTGTGAGGTGTAGACTTAGGTCTGGACCTGGGCTAAGCAACCCTTGTTATGGTTAACGTTATATTCCGTTTGAGCATAATCATTTTTGTTTTCATGTTTTTGGCTTTTGCTTGATGTAATTTTTATTCGCCCCATCCTTAAAGTATGCAACATGTTTGCTTTGGGATTCCTTTTATAATTTTGGTGTTTCCGTGACCAAACAAAAAAGGCAAAATGTTTGACAGACATTTCTATACCCTTGCTCTAGCTGGTTTAAACCTTTTTTGTTTAAGCCTTTAAATATTTTTCATAGAGTATACAAAATTTGCTACATGGCCCATTGAGTCTAGCTTCCAATTTATTGTCATATGTTAGAGGTCAAAGGCCAGACAGAAGAAACGAAAAATGTGACAGAAAAGTAAATGTTAGAGACCTATTTGTAGACGAATTTGTTTGAATTTCTTCTTGTCTATCTTTAGATAAAGACCTTATCAAGCAAAAGAAGAAACCAACACAACGCCAATTAACTAAATAAATGGATTTTCTAAAAATATTTTAGCTAATGCCGCTCGCTAAAATGTAAATGTATGTACATAAACTTATGACATAATTGAATTTTCATTTCCACGGGCAACCTAACGGGCTCAGGGGAACGAAAGAATGAAGTTCAAGTTGATGGGATGTGGGTTGGCGGGAGGAGTGGTTAAAAAACTAATTTTGGCATCGCAATCTAAAGATGAAGCTTACGACTTAAGCTCTTAAATTCAGGCTGCGTAAGGGTGGTTAAGATATTTATTTATTGAAAACTCATTAAAAACTCGTACACACACACAGCGAGCGAGAGAGAGAGAGAGAGAGAGAGAGAGGGAAATAAATATAAAAATAAACAGGCCAACAAAACTTGACACAAAAGGCTAATTCCATTTCATTCAGAAAAACCAAAGTTAAATTTCCTGGCATGTTGACAGAGATTTAAATAGCAAAAAATAAAAAAAAAAAAAAAAAATAAAAAAAACAGAAATTTGTAAGCCCATATACATGAAAAATCCCACATAAGTCCGGAATCTCATCAAATGTGTGCCCAGGCATCAGGAGCCGATCCAAAGCATCCCAAGAATCCAGCACACAATGGACCACACCGTGTTCTACGTCGTTCAAACCATAGCAATTCAACAGATTCGGATGGCAATAGCAGCGACAGCAGCTACTATAGCAATGAGGTGCAAGTTGATGTCGAGGATCCCAATGTCATACGCGTTGGCATAATAGCAGATAGTGTGAGTTTGCAACGAATAGGCAAAATACTCTCAATACACTTTCCAATTTGCAGGAAGTTGTTTTGGGTTTTCTTTTGGCCGGCATTGGTTATCATCGTGAAAAATTTCGCAATTATCTCATGGTGGAAAATGGTAAATCCTCTCCTCATCCTCTCCATCACTTTAGATATATTTTACAATATTAATAGATATGCCACTGGAGGACATTGAACATTTCTTTAATATACTCTATAGACGCCATAATATCGGTGTGATACTTTTGGATTACTTTACGGCTAGACGTTTGCATCATCTACTAGAGAAATGTCAACAAATGCTGCCAGTGATAATTATAATACCAACCAAAACCTCCCTTTTACCCTATCTGGAGGAGAAGGATCGACTACGTCGTCAACAACAACGTGAAGCTTATCAGTGAGTCAAGAGCCATCTGAATCACAGAGTATTAAGGTATCTGGGCGGAAAACAAAAATTACAAAATTCCAAATAAATTTGAATCATTTCCCGGCAGTCTTCATCTCTAAAATTTTAGTTTTCTTTAGTTTTTAGAGTTTTTGATATAGGTTTTCATTTTATTCTGTTCTCTCAAACTCTTTCTATGATTCACCCTTACTTTGTCTCTTTCTGATTATTTTTGACGAGTTTGTTTTAGAAACAACACTTCTGATTCGATCGCTCCTATTGTATGTGCAGTTTGAATCTTTTTCCTCCAACTACCAAGTTTCATCCCAATAGCTCTAAACTGAGCACGTGGGACTACTTAGAACACATGGCCAAAGGGAAGCAAAATATACTCTTCTCTAATAACCTCAACAAATTTGATCAAACTTGTGAGAGCATTTGGAATTTGAATATTTATATATACTTTCCGTTTGATTTTATTTTTCTGTTGGAACTCATTTGGAATTGTTGATCCGATTGGGTGATTGTAAGGATTAAGGATCGCATATACCCTTTTTGCACTTCATTGCACGTGGAAAGGGCAAGCAATTTAATTACAATTAGTTAGCTGAAAATGCAATTGGGAAACTGTTTTGTTTGTTTTTGTAGTTGATTCTTTTTTTTTTCTGTTTTGTATCCCTCTGACATTCCCGCAAGCATTTTAATGTAAAAAGGTTTTCATTGTTTTTGTATTTGGTTTTAGCTAAAGTTTTCTCTCGTTGTTGTTGGTTTTTTTTGTTAGTTTAGTTTCGTTTGGTTTGGCTTCCAGCCTGTGGCTATGGCTTTTTATAAACTTTTTTCTCTTCCTCTCTCTCTCTAAAATTTATTTGTGTGTGTGCGTGTGATGCCTGTCAATGCCAGAGTTCTGGCCAAGTTTTTGGGCACTGCAAAACTTCAGGGTGAAATCGTAGAGTTTGCTGGGCCAAATGCAGGTTTTCGTGTATAATGAAAAATGATAAATGAATGTAAGAATTTTGATTTCATTTAGAAACTAAATCAATTAGAGTTATAAGCTACGTTGAATTATGTCCATAATGTTAGAGTTTAAATTTAGAGCTTTAAATTATTTTCGCAGTTGATTAGCTGCTAGACAATTTAATTGAATTGTTTTCTTTCACACACAAACACACACACACACATTTTATGTTATACGAATGAACAGGCAATGTAGCTAAGGGGAAAAGCTGTTGGCCATAATATAGAAACTGAAAGACAAACCTAAGGGGCAATGGAGTTAACCTGGCTCTCAGAAAAGGTAATATATGCGCATAAATCTCTTGATATTGGCCAACTCAATTGACTTTTCTTGATTTCCCTTCTGCTTGGATGATTACCAACTTCTCGACTGTATTTGTATGTGAGTGTGTGTGCGAATGTGTGAAGACATTGTACGCATGCAGCAGTCACGTTTCACGCCCTTGTGATTTTGGCCAAAGTCTGAGCAATTAATTTTGTTAGTCGCGTAAAAAAAAGAATCGCCATGAAATCTCTAGAGAACTGAAAGACATTGACATGGCTTAAGTACAGACACATTTGTACCTATTCCACCCACTCGTTCAATCTCTCTTACACCATACCTCTCATCCTCTCTCTCTCTCTCTCTCTCTCTCTTTCTCTCTGTCTCGCCCGCTCTGCCAGTCAGTCGGTCTATCTATCCCTACATCTATAGTAACTGTCGTGCCAAGCGTCTTGTTTGTCTTTGGGCTTTGATTTTATCGGCGTGAAAAAATCAAAGTTAACTTTGAAGCGCCCTCAAACATGCAACGTCAAAGTGACAACCTCAATGAAAAAGGACCCAGAACCAGAACCAGAGCCGTTGGCATTGCCTTGGCCCTGTGGCTGAAGCTGGAACAGCCTGAAGAGAACCTGAATCCTGACTAAAATTTAATTATACTTATGTTCATGGGCAAAGTTTCGTCGACAACATGAATAACAACCGGCAGGTAATGTCTTTAGGGCATATACATACATATATGTATATACATACATGTATGTATGTACGACGTATGTATGTAAGTATCTACCTTTATGTATGTTGAAATTACGAGCGAAAAATGTGTAAAGTCGATTATGTAATTTATGGGAATAAAAGTGTGCTCAGCGTAATTCAGAATTACATAAATGTATATGTATAAAGTAAATCTATCTGGTTGTCTACAACATTTTCTTTGAGCCCAAATCATGTTTTATACAATTTGAATATACACTATACTAAAAACCGATCCAGATATCTTTTTCATCTCAGTATAACTTTCATTAAAGTAGATTACTAATTTTCCTTTCTTACTTCATGATGTCTATATAACCTGTGTTAAGTGTATTTAAGTTATCTTTCAAATTAAGAAGCAACAACAAAGAATTGAGTAAGCAATTTGAGTAATGAAAATCGGTGAGAAGTCTAAAATCTTAACCAAAAAGGTTGTGCTATGATTATGGCTATAATACATATACATAAATATATGCATTTGAAGTCAAATTTCTGTTATGGCTATGGCTGTTGTGCCCTCTTTAAAGTTAATGTTTAGCTGTTGCTGCTGTTGCCGCCCAATCCTGGCAATGTTCGGATAATGCAACAGCACAAAGCGGCAAACTTCAATTTTTCTTGTTGTTTCTCATTTTTTCTTTTTCCCGCACACACAACAAAAGGATACACAGACATGCAAACAAAGCATCAACCATAACAAAAGTAAACAATTACAGGCCTTGAAAAAAAAAAAATGGAGAAAATTGTTGTTGCTGCTGCTGCTGCTACTGATGGTTCCGTCATTCAGACAGCAATTCATCTGTATACCTTTTATTTTGTTGTTTTGCGAGATATAATTTGATTTTTGCATACTTTCTTAGTAGTTTACATTGACTGACTGTATCACACACACATACACACCCACACATACGGAAACAACAACATACATATACACGCATAAAGAGCGTATAACGAGAGAAAGAAATATTAAATTTAATATGCCTGAGAGTGAAGTGGAGAGTGGAAATGCTTTTGGCATTACGTATACGCATCGTGGCCTTGTTGTTCCAACTAAATCCCTAGCAAAGCGCAGAAAAAAAAAATCCGAACCGAAGCCATCCACCATTATTGGTATATATACATGTATGTGTGCGTATGTGTGTGAGTGTATTTGGGTGTGCGTATTTTTTGGGGATTGTTGCTCCATCTGCTTTGAGCTTAGGTCTCAGTTATTCGTAACGGGCTTTGGCTTCAAAATTGAAATGCTCATACACAAGCACACCCATACACACACACACACACACACACACACACACATACTCATATGAATGCGGCTTAAGTGGCTGGTATTGTTTTTACATTAAAATATCATTAATTTTGATGCTTGGCTGAGTCACAAGCCCTATCCCTCTACCCCTGTCTCTTTCTTGCCATAACTCTCTCTCTCTCTCTCTCTCTCTCTTCTGTGTGTTTGTAAAATTATTTATGCAAACAGCAAAAAAAACAATAACACCCAAGAAACGGCCCATATCCATGAAGCCATTAACACAGGGCGTGAATAGCTAGAAACCACCATGCACACTCACACTTCCCATATGTGTGTGCGTGTGTGTGCGTGTGTGTGTGTGTGTTTGTGCGTGTGTGATTGTGAAAACGAAGCAGTTGAAGTGGCTGAAGTTAATGCTATGAAAGGCAAAAAGTATGGCCAAAGAGTTGCCCTAAAGATGCGGAAAATTGTCGAGAAGCACTGCCAAATATACACACATGCATACATACACATACACATACATATACACAGAATTATTAAAGACGTACGAGAAAGAGCATAAACATATGGTAGAAAAGAAAATATACTATGCAAATGCTAAATTGAAGCTTTATAATAAATATTTTTTGCCCCAAACTTTGCACTAAAACTTTCGTTTCGAATTTTGTTTCTTTTACCTTAAGCCCAAAAAAGTATGCTAAGTATTAGAGGTAAAACATAGTTTTGCGAAAAGAAATTTCCCTTTCTGAACAATAACTATAAAATACTTGTAAGTCTTTCCAGACCTACAATCATATAGGAATTGCATAGATTACATTCACTTGACTGAAATTTTCATTATTCAATTCTGCTTAACTTTTTTTCTCTTTTTTAATCTCTAAACTTCCAATCGTATTTTAAGTTAAATATATTTTAATAAAATCTATAAATGATTACGTGAATAAATGCACTGAACTAAATCTTATTATGTATGAAATGTGTAAGAATCTTGAGAGTGAGCCACATAGACAAAAAATTTGAGTATTTTTTACTTAAAAATATCTATTTCGCTTTATTGCCACGCTACAAAAAAACATAAGAGCTTTGTTGTCAATGCAAAATATTGAATGAGTTTTATGAGGAAAGGATTTTCGGGTTTTTTATATTCTTGCTATTATTTCTTTTCCTTTAACTTGGGTGAAGAATTGAATTGAAATCAGTTTCAATCCGATAACGATTTCATGGAATAATTGCTATAAAATTTTAGTTTTAAAATTGAAGAATTATATTTGCTTTGATATGTTTTTTACCCTCCCTGTGTATGATATTGTCAGAGAAAAGAAATAAGACATTTCATATAAAAAATTCAATTAATGATTGATTTTCAATTAAATGAACTCGCAAACGAAATGAAAAGCTTTCAAATACTAACTAAATTTAGTTTTATTTTTATTGAGCTGAAACTTCAAAATGTTATTCTCCTTATGGCCTACATGTAGACAGACAGCCATATTTATGTTAAGGTGTATTTGTGTGTGTATGTGTGTGTGTGTACAGAAGCAGCTTAAGCTGCCAATAATGACAGACACACACACAGAGAGACACGAAATTGGCTCAGTAGCCGTGCAATGGCTGGGCGCCTGGCTACGGAGTGTCATGCTTGCTACCAGTTCTTCATCCTCATTCTCATTCCACCCATCTGAACCATCCTCCCATACTTTATTCACAAACAACTCCAACAACATCAACCTATCTCCTTTCTGTTGATTTTTTTCTGTTGTTGCCTTGCCTGGCTTATACGCTTCGTTGCCTTGCACACACACACACACACACACGCGTACTCATACTCACGCTTAGGAGCCAATGTTGGCATTAAAATTTGCCTTTCATATAACAACCCACAGGTGAGTCGGTGGGGTCAGCAACGTGGGTTGGGACAACTCCGCATTTTTGTTGCTGTTTGGTTTTTTTTTCTTCTTTATTTTTTCTCTCCATGTTTTAATACTCTTCCACAAAAGTTGCTTCGATCTTTGTTTACCAACACTAGTTTTTAATGAGCAGTGACAGTTACTAACACTGGCTTTCATAAAGCTCTTAAACAGAAACGATCTAAGAAGTTAAAGTTTAGACAAAGAGAAGGCGTATCATAAACAAGGGTATATCAAAAATCGGCTTATTTAAGATTTACTTTACTATGGTTGGTTTTTTTTTCTTCATCTTTTGTTTGTACTTACTTCCCTGCCTTTTGCATTCATTCAGGAGTGTGAGACCGAGTTTCTATATGATGCGTGGGTGTGTGAGTATTTGTGTGTGTGAATGGCTGTGGGTGTATGGCAAAAGTAGGCACTGTGGATGTTTTCATGTTGACGCGATTTTCAACATGAGTTGAAACGAATTGAATCACAAGCAAACGAAATGGCAATGCCAACAGCAACAGCCACATTAGGACGAGGACTCTCCTGATCAATCTTTGACAATTTCCCATGCCAATCCCCAGTATCCCCTGGGAGAATGACATTTGCTCGTGTCGCTTTGTCGCTTGGTTGGTTCGATTCGTAGCTACGTAAGTGTAGTTAGCCATTTATACAATCCACTATTAAGTCGATTGAATTAGCCACCTTCCAATCAAAAATCGCTTGACATTTACCATCAAAAAATCCGATAGACCTTATGACTATAATGTTAATGTCTTGATTGAAAATAATTTCACTAAATTTGAGTTTAAGAATTGTTAAAATGAGCCAATTGCCTTTTTAATGGACAAAAATCAATATTACGGATTCATATATTTCAGTTTGAAGGAATGAAATGCCTTCAACCAGTTTGCCATAAATTTTGACAACAACTGTCATAAACACCCTCAAACATACACACACAAACACACACACACACTGATATGCAACAGTGTCTTTTGATATTTGGATAACATTGTCATGGAATGTCAAAAAAAAAAAATAAAGGGAAAAGAAAAAAGAGAAATTCATCGCACAGCAATATGAGCTGAATATTGTGGGGAGAAATATATGTGGGCCATGATAAGGTAAGGTAAGAGGGGGCGAGGGGTTCGAAGTATCGGTCGTCAGTCGTCGAGTGAAAACGATAGCGACAAATAAAGTGCCATGCTCGCTCTCTGACTTTGTCACTTTGGCAATATAACACCAAAATAACAAACAAAAAAGGAAATAGCTGACAAAAGGCATCCACCATTTTTCTTACTCTCTCTCTTTACTCTCTGACGTTCTCTACATTTAAAAATAAAACAGTTGATTGGTTAATCAAATACCCTTTACCTAAAAGCCAACAAGTTGTTTTACTAAACTCTTATGTTCAGTTAACTTAATTTATGGACAACATGTGGTATGAGTTATTTCCCTTTAAGTTCCTCTCTGGTCACTAACTCTCCCCCTTACCTGCTCCAACTAATGAATGTGATGAAGGTGGCCATAAATTCCTTTCTTTCTTTTTGTTCGCGTCTCGCGTAATTGATAAATTTTCAATGTAAAAGGAAGCCAAATTAATGCAAAGCACACAAAAGAATATAGCAAAAGGGCTTTGGTATGAATACGAATAAATAATACTGTACAAAGTAAATTACATAGTCGATAGAATAGTTAACTTTCTGCTCAGTTGAAATCGACAACAGAAATTGAGTTTGGAATACTTTTAGCTTCTGTATGAGAGTGTATTGCCATTTTTCGGTGTAGGGTATTGTAAAATTGTATTCAATCAAAATATTTTGTCAGTCGAGAAGTGCCCTTCTGCATAATGATGAAAAATATTTTGTTCATGTCCATGGATTGGTATTTTTCTACTGCAAAATATCCAGACTGCAGGGAAGCCAAACCAGGTGGCGGAGGAGGAGGCAGCCAAGTGGGGTTGTATTCAGAAGCATTCTATATGCCCTTACTGACCCATGGAATTTATAACAAATATGCTAGACCAGCGATATTTAACTTTTTGCCAAGAGAGTACGCAATCAAAAAGAAGAAGAAAAAAACAAGAATATTTCAAATTGTTACTGTTGTCAAAAATGTTGCCAATTATAAATAAAGTATTATTTAATATGGGTAAACATTCAAGTGTATGTACATATATGGTTAACTTTGCTCTATTCGGTTGACTTTCTTTGGCCTGATCTTAACTCATAATTTGTATCTAGCTTTTGATTGAAATCAAGGTATCCTTTGTCTGATTTGATTTCAATTTTGAAAATATATATTTTGCTGTATTTGACATTCCTTTTTACCTTTCACCTTTCAGGTTGCAACGACCAATTCAAATGGTTTCAGTTAACCAAATATGAAAAATCATAGCCATGTACAATTTAAACTGCAAACTCATTTCAATTTTTTCTTCGTTTTTTTTTTAGCAAATTGCAATTTGCAGCTTGTCAGGCCGTCAGCCAGTTGGTTTGGGTCCGTGTCCGGGTGCACTTGCTATGCGGTTGGCTGGGTTTTATAATAAAGTATCCACATAACCACACACATACAGCTTTTGTATATGTGAAACAAGTGCAGTTAGTGTTTAGTTTCTATTTCTATTTCAGTTGATGCTGATGATACTTTTATGCAAAGGTTTGAGTCACACACACACATGACATATGGCCAGGTAGGCAGCATAGTTTCACATGTATTGCACTTGTTTTCATTTGACGTTTCCAATTATTTCAAGTGCAAGACAGCAACAAAAAAGGAACCAAATAAACAAAATAAAATATAGACCAAGAAAAATGACTCAACCCAGAGATAGAGACAGCGACAGCGAGAGAGATAGAGATAGATAGAAAGAGAAAGGGCAACTTGAATAATATTTTGTATGATGTTCTTTTACTTACATACTTTGGACATAGTTGTGGTATGAATATGTAATCGGCTATATGGTTTCTGTTCGTCACTGTGATTAGTGTATGACTACTACCTATGACTAGTAGTATATACTACTGTTATTATAGTCATTTGCTTGACTATATACTATTAGGCAGCCATTGATGTCCTTGTCGAGCCGAGCCAAGTTGAGCCAAGGCAGCATGGAGTGACGTGTGAAAACCTTTACAATTCTTGACATGCATTCAACTTGGAAATTCTATGCAATGCCATGTAGATGAGGGAAATGTGGTGAGCAGGAGGAGGATAGATGCAAATATGTGTCTTGGGGTTCCTTTGTGCGTGTGTGTGTGTGTGTGTGTGTGTGTGTGTCTTTATGGTTATTCTGCCGCGTGTTGTGTTAAATTTAGCATGATTTCTGCTTATTTTAGCCAAATGCTTTAAGTAGCCACTAATTGCCCAAAGACGATAACAATGCGTATATTTCGTATATATCTTTCGACATGTTAAAAAGTATAGCTACTCGTTATCATTCTCGTTTTAGACACATGGATACATGGATAATTTGCCAAAGCTTTGAATATTTATTTTCAGCATCAAATCGATAGAATTCTAACGCTTGAGTGCACTTTGCTGCCAGGACCAAACAACCAACCACCCAGCCACCCAGCCACCCAACCACCCGCGTAATTTGTGTTTTGCTTTCTTTTTTTGTCGCCCTCTCACTGTCTCTATCTCCCTCTCCCTCTCTGTCGCCCCTGATTTATTTATTTATAAACGGTTGCTTGCCATGGACCAGCAGTAACAAACACTTTAGTCTGATGCCGAGTCAATGGCATTTGTAGGATCAACGTATAAGTACATGTCCTCATATGGCATACTTACATACATACAATTGTGTATGTGTGTGTGTGTGTTCTCAATGAGAACTAAACTAATGTGAGTATCTATGAACTGGTAAGGCAGAATGAATCATTTACTTTAATTTACAATAGATCTTTGGCTTAATATTTAATTTATGGTTAAATATTGATAGTCTCTTATGATCTTCTGTGAATATTAAAATGATTTTCACAATTAGAGAAATGAGAAATTTATTAATATTTATCCTGCATACACTGCGTATGCGCATTAATTAAACCAACAATAAGCTTTAATTTCTACTCATATTCTATATTATCTAAAACAAAAACCATTTCAACTTACTTAATGGGTAAAACTGAGATTAAAAGACATAAAAAAACAAAGTGATTCCAATTGGATTGGGCACTCATAAAGTCAAAGTCAATGGCAAAAAGGACAAATACCACAACAGAAATCTTAAAGAGTAAGTGTATTTAGGTTTCTTTCAGTCAGCAGACAACAGATGAGGCAATATTTGCCATACACATACACAAATACATACGTGCATAAATCTTTAATCGGATTCGTGATCTCTGCTTGCTTCTCCTTTCCCCTTTGATATCAATGCCACAAATGCTGGATGACAACAGAGGACCTGGGAAACTGGGAAAGTGACGAGCACGAAGGACAATAGCAAATCGAATCGTATTGCAAATCATTTGTGTGTCGTCACATATATGTATGTATGTATGTACATACATATATACACCATCCACACTAACTTTCTCCTGACACATAGGTGTCTCTCTCTCTCTCTCTCTCTCTCTTGATGTCTGTGTGTGTGTGTGTGTGTGTGTGGCATCGTTATAATAACCTATAAGTGCAGCTAGTCAGGGTCAGCAGCTGGATGGCATAGAGAAAGGACAAGCTATTGAGTGCATGTGGTTAATCGGCTTTCGCAAGATATAAGCATGTTTTCATAAATATTGTAAAATGGCATAAAGTCCTAAAATAATCGTAGCCATTATTAACTCATTGTCATTAACTTCTTTACATACTTAAATATGCCTCTATCCAAAAGGCCTTTCAATTATTTCACAAAATTGCCACAAGCAATTGAATTATATATTGGTTAAATGGGTATTCTATAATGTGGTATTGAAATTGTTTCAAGTATCACTAGTAAATATTAAAGATACATTATTTGGTTTTGATAAAATCTTTCAATTTTGTCATCTCATTTTCAATTCGATCTACATATATTGCCGATAATTTACAAATTCTACTCTATTATTATTAATGTTTACATTTGAAAGTTTTCAATTATAATTGACCTAGCTAAAGATATCTTAATAAAGCTTGTACTACTTAATTTTACTAATAATATAGAAACATACAGAGTAATGTAGAAGATAATTAATTCAATCCAAATATATGCAAACAATTTGTGGTCTAAAATAATTGGGTTTCCAGTTTCCCTGTATTGTCAACTTTGTCAATTAGATATAAATATTTTGGTGATGGGTAAAGCAACTGCAGTAGTTAGATGACAAAAGAGTAAGGTTCAGATAAACCACAATGCACATTGAATGGCTAATACACACAGACAAACAAACACACCACACACACAACAAAAGATACCTCAATCTGATGAGAAAGGCATGCTAGATATGTCCACGGTGACATTTTTGTATCGTGGGTAAGGACCAACTGGCAGCTGTTGATTTAGTTGTACAAAGTATAGATGGATGTGTCCACATTCTACATTCTTTGCTGGTTAGTGGAAACCAATTCCAATCCAAGTCTGTGTCCCTGTGTCGTGTCAGCCATTTCCGTTAACAACATTTTCTCAAATTTTGTGAATTAAGTCTTAAAGCGTAATTGAGTGAAAATTTTCATTGAAGCATAAGTGTAACATGTGTATATGTGAATGGGTTTTGGTTTTGTCCAAGAGGGAGGAGCAGCAGCATGCACGCACGTATGGATAGACGGACGGATGGGTGGATGGACAGACGGGTGGTTGGAAGATTGGACCAAACAAGGACAGTGGACATTGAATAACCCACATACACATAGGTGGCTAAATGACGG
This sequence comes from Drosophila equinoxialis, assembly GCA_018150345.1. Lineage (NCBI taxonomy): Eukaryota > Metazoa > Arthropoda > Insecta > Diptera > Drosophilidae > Drosophila > Drosophila equinoxialis. Next base: position 372,107 of record JAECWI010000238.1, on the reverse strand, counting down.
AAGGAAAGGACTGTGTAAATCAACTTGGCGCTTCCGACATTGTTGTCCTTTTCTTGTACTCTTGCTCCCTCCCTCTCTCTCTCTCTCTTTTTATTTACCCTCTCCCGCTCTCTGTATCTCCTGCTTTTGCTTCTTGCTCTGTTGTCTTCATCATGCCAATGATACATACGGTTGTATATATGTATATATACATATAAAAAAGGCAAAAAACGGAAGCTCTGCCATGTGCCGGAAATGTGTCAGCCATTGATCAGTTTGACAGTGTCTGTGTTTCTGTCTGCTATTCGAAACACTGCTGTGTGTTCTTGTATCTGTGTGTTAAGTGTGTGTGTGTGTGCGTGTGTGTGCGTGGGAACCATTAAGTTAGAATATCTTTGCCACTTATCGATAGAATTTAACAAGCAAACATGATGAAGCCAATGAAACACACATTCCTCTACGGAAATTCTTCACATGAACGAACAGATACAAAACAGATGAAAATAAACGTAAAATGACAAAAAGCGACCAAACGAAGAGATAGAGAGAGAGAGAGAGAGAGAGCGAGAGCGAGGTAAGATGGCTTAGATTGTCGAATTAAATTGCCACAATAATCGTGCATTTGTGTGTGTGTGTGGTTTACTTTATCTCAATTCTAACTGAATCAACAATAAAAACAATGAAAATCAACAACTTTTTTTTTGTTTCTTTGAGTATTTTCCAACATTTTACAAATCGCAGAAATGTTTACAACATTTTACACATTATCGAAATGTGCAAATATATACAAAATATGCTTTGATAATTGGCTTGCCTTTCCACTTGGATAGATACATATGTCTTGGCCAAAACAAATGTAATTTGCTTGTTTATTTAATTAAAAAATATGGTTTTCTAGAGTGTTGGTAAATATTCGAAAAGCAGTTATGATAATTGTCATAATCTGATCATGATTAGTCAATTTTTGCGTATTGGTCATAGGAAATTCTCACAGATGAATAAAGCAAAAGGCCACCATCATCATCACAATCATTAGTAGTTGGAGTACCAGCAGTGGCTCTTGCCAAGCTGCGTGGAATCGAGAATTTATGAATCCACAAGGAGAGATGGAAGGGCACAGTCACACATACACACACTCACAGAGAGAGACCGAGAGACATCATATGGTCACATATATGGAGAATATCTTTCGTCTGTTTATCCCATAAGTGCCCTATGTCTGCCATATTGATCCAGCAACAGCAAACTGAAACGGAAGCAGCAGATCCGTGGCAAAAGCAAAGCCCGAGGCGAATGCAATGTGGCCAAAATGCAAATGTAGCAAGGACGAGAAACAAAACCAAAAGAAAAATACAAAAAAAAAACGGAAAACAGAAAATGAAGCAAATTCCCCAATGCCTTGCACACAGACAGACAAACACTCACACACATGTCATGGCAAGCAACAGTTATCATCACTATGCTCCACATACAATATAGAGATATACACTGTATAGTAGTGGTAGTGGTATTACAGAAGGTCCTTCTTCTTTTCACTCACTCAGGTATGTACACACACACACACATACATACATATGGAATATGCACAGTCTTTTGCACATTTGCAGCTAAATCACGTACTCGGTAAATGTGCTACTAATGAGCGTTAGAGGATGGAAGTATGAATGTCTGGATGGTTGCTTGGTTAGATGGATGTCTTACTCTCTCTCTCTCTCTCTAAATCTCAATCTCATGGTCTCCATCTCCATGGGCGAGACTAATGTCTCTGATTTTACAAATGATTGTTGAATCTTAGTGCCTGTTTGCCTTATAGTTAGTAACTTCGATTGTGTCAACCACCTACACACACACACACACACACACACACACACATGTAAACACACGCATACACTTGTGTTCGTGTCCGAATCAGATTCAATCATTTTTTTCCTGGGCGTGCGTGTGCCCATGAGCCTTGCACAGCCTCTCACAGTCACGGGAATTGTGCGAACTGTGTAAATAATTTCTAAAAATAAATGCTCATTTGATTGGACTTAGAAAATGGCATTGGGTTCCCTTCTTTTTTCTGTTCTTTTTTTTATTCTTTTTTCACGGGGCCTTTTTTTTTGAGTGTTCAATGTCATTGTGTGCTGTTAAACGCCATTACGACCAGTTATATAATATATAACTATATAAAGGGCATGGATATAGAAAAAAAAATGGCATACTTACAGTTATATACATTCTTTTTGGAACAATAATTATAACAGCAACAACCACAACCGATTTTCTAAAACTCTAAGCTACTAAACAATTACTTTTTATTTTTAGATTTCTGAATAAAACCTATTGCTAAAAAATTTGACCTATTCACTGGGGAGTTTGTTGGTCCAACTAAATATTCTAAAGACTAATTGTTTAATCATTTTTATTAAATTTAACAATAAACCAAAGGGCAAGGTGAATTTGTTTTTAATTTATGTTAGAACTCGATTGTATCAAAGGGGATAAGCTGTAGTTGTGATGATGAATATAAAAGAATTGAATTGACTTGAGCTAAATATGCTTATTTTTCTATTTCTTCGAATATTGTTAAAGTGCTCAGGAATTTGTCATTGATTAAGTAATGAAATTATAGTTTAAGAACATTTAAAGATTTCATACAAATTTACCAAGCAAAAGTTGAATTCATTTGCCAGTTCCAATACACTTGGTTGTAATTCGCAACTGCTTCAAGTGATATGACATTTTAAATATGGAATCTAAAAACGATGTATGTAGTTCCCAAAATAACACTCTACAGAATTATGTGCTATGATCAAAACAAAGGTATTTATAAAATCAAATAGTTGGCCAAACTTTTAATTTTCGCTTATGTTTGAAAAGGTATTACAAAACTTAGCCTCTTAATAGTTATCATTAATTGGGTACAATGAATGAAATGAAATGAAAATTGTCAATAGACAATTGGAAAATTCAATCAAAGGATATATCCATTTGAAGAATCATTAAATTTCCTTTGGATTCTTGACGTTTTCATCAAATGTGGCAGAAGCATTGAGGGCTATAAATGACTATTAGATTAATTTACTTGATGATTCAATTGGTTTAAAGTTAAGTCATTTATTGTATATGAAAAAATATACATATTTTAGACTAATGGAAATAAATTGAATCGAAAGCAAGATAAAGGTACTTAGAGTGAAATCGATTACTAATAATGATGAATGTAGTCTCTTCCTCAAGTGAAAAGGTATCAAATATGTTCATTATAAATTATTAGCTGAAATGTAAATCAATCTTGCTTAAATTTTCGATGTGATGTTCTAGTGAATTGTTGCAATTAGCTGAAACTGAGACACTAGCTAGCCAATGATAGTTCATGATGTGGTTGTTGTTGTTGCAATTATTGTTAGAAAGCATTACAATGTTGTCTATTTGTAAAAGTTAATTAAATATTTTGTATGAATATGTTTTTAACCCACAATGAAGTTTCTATCTATGCATTTTGATGAAGTCTCTCTAATGGATAGGAGTCTATGTGTGCGTGTGTGTGTGTGAGTGTGTGTGTAACCCATGTAACTTGTGCAAATTTGCTAAATTATAATCAATTGTAATTGAATGCGTTCAAACTAAAAATATGTATATTTTTTGGGCTAAATTGATGTCTGTGTAATCTTTGGTCTATTCATTGGAAAATCTATGAAAAGTCATTGAAAAAATTCAAAATGAAAATTGAACAATTAAACAATAAATTTGAAATCAATAATCATTATTATTTAGTTTAGTTAGTTAAATAATTGGTAAATTGTTAAATTGGTACTTACATTTTGTTTTGTTTCTTGTTGGTTTTTGTCTGTTTTGTTGTTGATTTTTGTACACTTGTGTTTATTGAATCTGATTTATTTTTTACCTTCTTTTGTTTTTGTTTTACTTTTTGTTCTTATTTATGACTCTATTTATCATTGTTTTGTCCTTTCTTTGTTAGATCATTGGAGAAAGTTCTGTTCAAATGATTGATTTATTGTATATATTTATATACTCTATATACATATTTGTTTAGTCAATTGACTTTATTCAAGAATACATGATTCGTTGAAGTTTGTTTGTTTTATTTCTTTTTGTTTATTGTTGTTTTTTGCTTTGGTTTATGTTTATTTTAACACAACACTCGAACGTTGCAAACAATTAACACTTGGACACAATTAAAAAAAAAAAAACAAGTAAAAGAACAAATTAGCTAATTTCTCTGCTGAATGATGAATGAGAAATGAAAACAACAGCTAAACTGTTGGAATAATAAGAACTTGTTGCACGCTCAACATGTGGCAGAGTCGGCACAAGCCCAAAGCAGATTGGCGCGAATTTTGTGATATGAAGTAATTTGAATTTAGTTTTGGACTTAGACGAGTTTAGTCTACTTTACTTTACTTTACTTTTTTTTTTTTAAAGTAGAGTTTAATTAAGTTTAGTTTATATAGTTGGTTGATTAGTTTGTTTGGCTGATTGTTTGATTGTTTTGTTTGGCTGTTTGATTAAATGGTTCGCTGGTTGATTAGTTGATTAGTTGATTGGTTATAGGGCCACATCTAGTTTGACCATGCTCTTGCTTGAGGTTTTCTCCTTTGGCTACACACAATTTTTGTGGTATGTGTATTTAAAAATTTGATTTGATGCCGTGTTGCTGTTCCTCTATATGGCTCCCTCTCTCTCTCTCGCTCTCTCTTTCTGTCTCTTTCTCTGGTGGCCGTGGCATACAACCGTTGGGCTTGGATGTTGAACAGCATCTGTTGCTCAGCTTGTTAGCCAAGTGGCGAGGCAGCCTCGTGTGTTTCACGCTGTCTCTGTTCCAGCCGTTCGGCTGGACTTTTGTCGTGGTTCGTGGTTCAAGAATGTGAATTTTATATTTTCCCATTTTCGTTTTTGTGTTGTGTGGTGTGTGTTTCTGTTTCTGTGTGTGTTTTTTTTTTTTTTTTTTTTTTTTGGACAACAAGTGGCAAGTGTGTGAACTGTAACAAGACGCGAGACAGCAAACGAAACGCCAACGACCACGAGACACGAGACGAGACGAGACGACAGGAGGGGCAATTCGGGATGGCATTCGGCATTCGGCGTTCAGGATTTTATAGTAGCAACAGGCTGGCTTATGGCCAGGTAAATTGCTGTCGCAGGGATGATGATGATGATAATTATTATGATGGGGGCTGCTTTTGGGCCGACAAACAAAAAATATATGTATACAAGGGGAATCGTACTCAAATTCAGCTCAGCTCGTCGTTGCGACGCTGAATCGCTGGATGGGGTAAATACTAAATGGGCAATTGCCTATACCCTGGGGTGGAGTGTTGAGAGTGGGGAGGAAGGGCAACCAGCAGAAACACCTTGGGCATCAACTGGTAAATCCCCTAGCCAAGCTGGGAAGTGTGTTAGTTCCTTGTTATATTTAACCAATGTTAAGCCTTCTTGAGCTGACGATTTTGCCATCAAATCCAGCTTAAAGTGCCACGAACCTAAGCCTAATTTACCTTTTGAGATAACACACAAAATATCCATATCGCCCCCTCCGCTTCGCCTTATTATTAGGCCAATGGATTTCACATTATGAGCGAATGCAAATGAAAAGCACTCTAGTTCGGACAACTAAATTGCAAAATAATTATTACAGAGTTCTCTACGAAATAGTAGTGAGAATCTGCATGAGTGGCAACCGGAACAGACAACCTTGATTTTAATGAATAGCCCGTAGTTAGGATTTGAGTGAATCGGGTTACTGGGATTGGATGACGCCCACGCCAGCGGCTTACCTGTTGGACTTGGATGTCTGATGGGGCGTATGCGCAATATGCAGTTTTCAACAGGTTAACCTTGAGCAGCGACAGCCAGAGACAGAGCCAAGGCCAACTAAAGCAACAACGACAACGCCAACGTTCAATTCAAGCAGAGACCAAATCGAGGCAAGCCGAGGCCAAAAGCGAAACAAGGCTCTGCCATCCTTTACCAATCCTCCCTTAATCTTACCCTGCCCTCTCTCCCTCTCGCTCGCTCTGTCTAATCGTATATCGTTCTCTCTCGCTTGTGTTTGCCTACTTGCCTCCTTTTCTGGTATATCCCACTCACTTACTCGTCCATTCTCATATGAAGGACTTTTCTCGTTTGCTTCCACCAATCGAATGGATTCAGCGCATGCCCCAAGTTTCCTTTTGGCCAAGTAAGGCATCAGTTAATAGAGGGACTAACAATGATTGGTCTCATGCATTCAGCTAAGAACCATTCCCCAATTTGAATTTGACTTTTCATTCAGCAACATTTTACAATTGAATTCAATTTTAGGCGCTAAAATTAATTAATTATACATTCTTTAGAATTAAGACCCCAAGCCCATTAGAAATCTAGGATTTAATTGAAGCTCAATTAAATCAAATTGAAATTCCGATTCAAATTCAAATCTATCTCCAAACAAATCCCATTCATCCTTTCATTTGTTGTCATATGTCCAATTAGGCGGGAATCATTATTTCCCTTCTTTTTACTCTCTACATTTTATTTGTTTGCCTTATATAAGAGCTGGGCTCAGGTGCAAGTAATTTGATAAATGTATATATATTTCCATTGCAACAATGGGAATGAAAAAAAAATTGGTACTGCAAATGGTGCAAAAGGGAGGAAATGTGTTTGTGTGTAAGTAAGGGAGAGAGATGCGAGAGTTCAGAACAAAGTTTGACCTGTTGCCATGGTGCAAAAGGGAAAAAGAGTCCTTAGATTAGACTTAGTACTCTGTTTCTCTCTCTCCGTTTCTTTCTTACTCCGATCAAAGCCATAATTTAACTTATGTGTGTAAAGAATTTCCATTATAAAGCTAATAATTTTAGTTTAAACTTATTTATAAGTTAAAACTTTTCACATCATTTCCAACTGAACTGAGCATGCCAAATTGTCAGACAAAATGTCATATGCTAGCCATTTGCGTAAGGGCAAGTACAATGAAAATTTAAAGACAGAAAACCCATAAAATTTGACATTAGATAGACGAAAGGAAACGTAGAGTTTGGCAGGCATTTGGGGATCGGATGAAGCCAAAAGTCATAAATTATCGTAAGGCCAAGTCGCCACTAAAATACGCTGAAAACGTGAAATTAAATACCCACACTAACAGGATTTCAAATTGAAACTGTATTATTTTCAGCGAATTTTCACACGAATTGCATGCATTTATTTTTATACCCTTGCAAAAAGGGTATATTAATTTTGGTCAGCAGTGTGCAACTCATAGAAGGAAGCATCTCCGACCATAAAAGTATATATATTCTTGATCAGAACGACGAGACGAAATCATATAGCCATGTTCATCCGTTCGGGTCAATGCGAACTCCTCCTAAACCGTAAGAGCTACAAATTTGAAATTTTGCTTGTATGTATATCTTGGATTCAGTCGGATCGGGCTATCATATCATATAGCTCCCATACAGTGACTTTTCTCACTGCTTTTCTAATGTAAAAATTAAAATTTGTGCCTTATTTGATCAAAAATGTATGACTATATCATATAGATCTCACATGTTTACGACTAATCGAAGCAGTGACTTTTAACAATAGCTTCGTTACTTTTGACGCAATTGTCATAAAAATGAATGCTAAATTTGATCAAAATCGGATAACTAAATTATATAGCTGTCATATAAACAAACAATAAAATAGCATGCCTAAGATTGAAGTCTGTGCTTCCGGAAGCATTCAACTTTTTATACATGTAAAACCTTTTGTTCCCGTTGACGAAAGGAAAGATTAACAAACAAAAAACTTGCAAGGGTATATAAATTTCGGGCCGGGCAAAGTTAAACCCGAACCTCTGTTGTTTTTTTTATTCGTATTTTTCCCCTATTTGATGAAAATTCGTAATATTTGCGAAAATGTGAAAAATGTCTCTGTAAACAAGAAGAAATTTCCACACAAAAAATAAAAAGCAAAGAATTTGCGATGAAATAAAATACTCGAAATAATCTATCCCAATATTCAGTTGTCATCCGTCCAGCCCCGCTCAATTAGCCAGAGCGGGCGAAAAAATGTTGCACCATCAAATTGTGTAAAATTGTGCATGTGCAGTGGAAATATGGCATTAAAAACACGTAAATCGTACGATTGAACAGTACAACAACCAAAAAAAGAAACCGACTTGCAAATTCTCTATACATTGCACATGAAAGTTATAAAAAAAGCTTTTTGGCCTAATTTTCTTCCTAAAATCTTTAATCAGAGTTCTTTAGAGTTGCCATATCAGTTATATGATTCGGACACAGGACTGGGCACACTCTAAAAATTCATTTAGTTGTCCCTGCCGGCAAGGAATTCGTTCTATGAAAACTATTGTTAACTTTTAAGTAGCTTCGAAGCATTACTTTTACAGATAGACTTCTGTTTAGTCCGATGTGGAGTTTTGAATTGAACTTCAGTTCAAAAATCTCAAATCCATTCCTCTATATCGATATCGAAATGGCACTAAATCAGCAAAGATAAAAGGCCAAATGAAAACTGAAATTAAGAGAGATGATGAGGGTAAGAGGCATTTCGCCATATACAATACATACATACATAAGTCGACATATTCGTATGTTCGTAACTTTTTAGGGTATAAACATATTTATATAAATATATTTCCCGATTTATGCCGATTTATGTACACATTTGATGTGTTTGAGGATTGACCATTATTGATAGGTTGAAAAAATATTACAAACATGAATAATAATAAATGTGAGGCACTTGGAAATTGTATTTACTTGAAATTTATTTGTTCGAATCCATGAGTGTGTGTATGATTCACTTAGTTATCGTCATCATCATCAGCTTAATTACAATCATCTTTCCTATCTTTGGGCGCTTTCTACAAAAGCCTTTCTAAGAGCAGCACGATAATCATCGCCATAATATTGTATATGTTCCAATATTTGTCCCTTGGCATTAATGATATAAAGAAAATGCGGCGAAGATTCATCCTGCTCCTGCAATGCGGCAACTGTAGACACTTCTACTGCATCGATATTGCGTTTGGCCAATTCAGTGGCATCTTTCTGGCTAGAACCATGGAATGAGCTGATTCTGGGTGCAAAGATATTAATCCGATTAGCACGTCCTGGCATCTTAACGGTTATTGGTTAACAATGTGCGATAATGGCAACAATTTTTAAGATTCACTAAATGTTAATTGAGCAAAATAAACAATTTCAAAGAGCCAACTATGTTGATGAACAACCTAAATATAACACAAACATAAAGGCTCAAAATCTAACTAATAGAACTTATACCCTGAGACTTTTAAATGATAATCGTTTTGTCATAAAAGAATTTGGTTTTGTTTACATAATTACTGACAGAGTCGATCCGAGTCGTGATGTTATCAACAAATGATTGCAATAGTTCTTTAGCGGACTCGAAATCAACATGCAATTACAAGACCTTTTTGTTCAATATTTGCTCGATGACAACGCATCAAACGTCATGGCAGAAAAGTGATTGATTGTAAAGTCATAATCCGTTGTGATTAACTTGGAAAAGGAATGATAATTAACGGATATTTTCGCGAAGCTTTTAAACAACCGAAATCATTGACTGATTTCGCATTTGTGTGGATTGTGTGTGTGTGTGTGTGTGTGTGTGTGTGTGTGTGTGCCCATGAGAAAATTCGAGAATTTTCTTTGTGGTTAGTAGAGAATGACCACACAATTTTTCCCCGGCTTGTGGCAGGCCATTCATTATGCGATTGCAATTGCTCAGCGGTTGCAACTACAACTGACTGGACCACCGAGTTAACCACACTTCAATGCCAGCCACCGACACAGTTGGAAGCTGAAAGCCATCTAATCAGTGGAAAGTCCATGAGCAAGCCTGTGAAGATTTTCAACCGAATTTGCGGCAACATTTGGTTCTTTTTTTTTCTTTGTGTTTCATGATTTTTATTTTACATACATATTTATTTATTTGGCTTCTATTTTTCATTTCATTGTTCTTTTTTGCTTTTTGTTTGTTTGTCCTTGTCAAAATGAAGGGCAACGTAAAATAAATGAGCTCAATTTTGTTTTTGTTATATTCTCATCTTACTTTTTTTTGATTATTACATCTTTTTTTTTTTTATTATTTAATTTTCATGTTTTTGCATTTACAATTTTAATTAAACATCCAACTAAATTTGTGTCAAACCTTATTTTATAAACTGGGCAAAAGGTACATTACTTTTTTGCCTAGAAGTATGCAATGAAGAATATATTTACCGAAGACAATATTCCCTTTTAATTAAGTAATCGTTTGTGATAATTGGCCAATCGGTTGCAGTGAGTCCAAAAATGAAATGTCTTTGATTTCTGTGACGCCAACTGTGAGAAACTGCCTCAAAATCTCTAGAGATTTTTGTAAAGAAAACAATTTAATGTTAAAAATGAAAATTACTAGGAAATATTTTAAAAGCTTACCGTGTTTATCAACACAGTTTAGAGCATTTGTGAGTTCTCTAGACCCGTCCAAATTTATTATTATTTTTTTGCCTATTGACGCGCAATGGCTATCAAAAAATTCAATTTGTGAGCTTTTCCCGTCGGTTGCTCTTGTTGCTGTCTCTGTCATCGTTTTTTTGGAATATATATGTATATATATCTCATTATTATTTCCATTATTTGTTGCCATTAATTAATGACATATTATTTTACATTTGATGACATTTATGGCACACTGATTACTTCTGACAGGACATGGGCATGAATTGTGGCCTCTGATATCGGTGTGTATGTGCATACATATGTACATATTTATTTGCATATCTATTGAATGAAAAGTTGAAGGAATAATGTATTTTGGGTGTATTTTGTTTTGCCACAGCCTAATTGGGGGATTGTGTAGGTGTTCGTGTTCGTGTGAGTGTGTGTGTGTGTGTTAAATGGAAATCGACAAATTAATGAAATGTTTATTAAGTTGCATTTGCAATTCGATGCAATGTTTGGATTCATGTTCACATGAAAACCAACTGTCCCCTTATGATACTCCTATCTTTACATGAAATAACTGTACATACACATATATGTACATATATATACATATGTATGAGGTGTATACACCTCAATAATTTCGAAATGTGTGTTCATTAGTGCACAACTTTCGATTTGATTAAATGCAACAGATAGTGTTAAATTTTGGCGATAAAGTGTACACACAGAGGTACAGAGAGAAAGAGAGAGTGAGAGAAAGAATGGGACAAGGATGCAACAGCAGGCAGCCAGGTAAACATACCAGACATCCTTTATATCCTTGACGTCCTTTTGCGTCATATTTGGCTTTGGCCATATTTTCTCCAATAACCACACTCCACGAATCTTTCATATACCATTCCATTGAGTACAGCAAAAAAGCATTTTCCATTTCGATTCCATCTGCCTTACCAAACGAAGCAACTGTACTCTTCCTACCCCCTACCGACACCACCACATGCAACCACAACAGTATTAAGCAGAAAATGACATGCGAAATGGTATGGCAAATTGTACAAAAACAATTGAATTTCCTTTTTAACTACCGAGTATTAAAACGACCAAGCAGCTGAAAATGAATGAACGGTAAAGCATTATTGACATTGAAAGGCATACATCATCTCTCAAACAGTAAATATGAATAAGAATCGGTTAATGACCAGATCTATTTACATACAACGTTCACATTTACCTTTTATTCATGAAATGCAATGGGTATAAGTATAAAGAAAGTAAGGAGTATTGGCAGCCATTAGTCATAATGTCCCCAAAATGTATGCTATACATTTTTAAGAGTTTTAAAAACAAAGCTCTTTCTATTTTATAGAACAGAAATTGACCAAAAATAGAAAATAAAGAATTTGAGTTTTATAGAGCATTAAAATTGTTGCTCTAGTCGAAACATAGACAATGTTACCGTGTCTGACATTTGAATAGAAAAACAATAATAATAACAAACAAAAACACAACTAAAATGGCCAACATTTTGTAACGCTTAATTCAATTTGGTAAACAATTTAAACAAATTTTGCAAGTGAAACTAAGTTAGTTAGTTTAGTATTGTGTTCTTTGACATTCAACAAGGATAAAGAAGGAGTGAGTAAGAGAGAGTGCAAGAGAGAAAGAGAGCGAGACACGAGGAGGAAAATGCAGAAATGCCTGAATGATAGTCAATTTAGGCTTAGGTCATCCAACTTGAAATTGGCCTGCAGAAAACAGAAGTGCAAGATACGCAGTTTGAAATTGGTAACAGAATTGCCTAGTTCTAACTGAGAGAATATTGAAGTATCTTTGAATGGCACATGGTTCAGAAATTGGTCAGGCATAAGAGGCCTGGCATGTGTCGATACGTGTCAGGTGTGTTCCATCTTCCGCCAGAGATTGACAGAATTTCCTGGCAAGCCTGCTCAGTTATGAGTATGCATTTTCCTAATTGGGCTTAAAGGCAACGTAAGGATAGGCTGTATTGAAGCTGTATGATAAATTCTATACCACAAATTTCATCTATATATGCATGTCTGTATGTACTGATGTGTCTATATCGTAATGGAATGCTGGGTTATTGTAGCTAAGCCATTGCTCAAAACTCAAGTTGTGCGTGACGAATTGTCTGTTGAATTGTAAATTATAATTGAAATAATTATATGTGTGTGTGTAGGTGTGGGTGTGAGTGTACGTTGTGGTTGTGTGTGCGAGTGTGAGTGTGTAGCAACTGTTTGTAAATACAATATAAGTATGTACTTACGAAAAACATTTAATTCCCTGTTTCTGCTTTTGTGACTTTTGCAAATGAAAACGGCTTATGAAAGGTGTTCAAACGTTCACATGAGTTTTATAACAACAGCAAAAGCAAGAGAAGCAGCAGCAGCAGCAATAAAACCCTGACATAAAGAGGGCCAAGAGAAATATAATAAAAATATGTAAATAAATTGTTGTCGTCATACTCATCCTTATTCTCATTCTCATTCTCATCGTAGTCGTCGTCGTTGTCGTTGTCGTTGTCCTCGGTGTGCTCGTCGTCCTCGTTTTAGTCCTTGTTCTCGTCTCGATGTTGTCCTGGTGGACTGGTTGAAGTCAACGTCAACACATTGTGGCATTTTAAGCGGAAAATATGCCTCACTTCCGGTTTACTCATTGCGCGTGTGTGTCTGTATGTGTGCCCCTGTGCTGTACTGTACTATGCTGTGCTGTGTGGTAAATATTAACACACACACACACACACATGCACACAATGACATTGCTGCTGCTGTGAGTTAAGTTGACTTGTTTACCAATATGAGACAGGCTCCAAGATGGCTGGCAAAGCAAAATGCAGAACAAACCAAATGACGCACTGTGAGTCTACAATGTTGTATGTACGCGTGTGTGTAAAAATATATATTTATATATAAATTTAGACAGGGCTGAATCTAGTTTTCAATTCAACTTGGACACTAATTTTTGGGAGACTAATTAAAGTCTAACAACTTTTAGAAAAATGAACTCCCAATTAACAATTTAGAATTGGTCAAACTTACGCTAAAGTAAGTTATCTGACTGTGTCTTTTTCCCTCATTCGGTTGTAATTCTCAACAAGTTTAAGCATTGAAGATGTCGTGGCCTACTAGAGAGGCCACTAAGTCTTAGATAGACAAACTGTGCTATCTGTGAAACAATTTTCTTAGTATGATTGACCAACTAAGAAAGGTTTCTACTTTAAATTAGTATTCGTCTAGTAATTTTAGTATAATCCAAGTCCCAAAATAAATATATTTCATTTTATTTAATTTTTATCCTTCTTAAAAATCACAATTCTTGCAAATCCAGCCCTGTATATACATATACATTATTTGTTAAGGCACTGACAAGTGAAAGCAATATTTAAATGTTGGAAAATCCCATTCAGACACACTCACCCGCATACACACACACACACACACACACACACAGAGAGAGAGTAGAACCATCCAGCCGGAACATAATATGACCAACAAAATAAAGTGAAATCATTAACTTTAAATGCTGCAAAATGCAATAATAAGTAACATAAATACCATAAATGTACGTAACGTCAATTGTTCATTAAGAGAGAAAGGGAAGGGCGAAAAGTAGTCAGAGTGTGGGTTAGCTATTAGTTTGGATTACAAACAGTTACTTAGGAAGCCAAATGGTAAGAGGTAGGGGATTAAATGAGACATCTGGCTACTGAATGAATGATTAACCCCCATGTGGTTGGGCAATTGGCAATCTCGAATGATTCTGAACAGTGATTTTCGGTTTAGGCCAGAAGAGAATTTCATAAGGCTATGAAATTGTATTTCAAGAGTTTTGTGTCATTTGATTGGTTTTTAGTGCACAAAGCAGAGACAGAGAAGGAAAGAAAGAGAGAGAGAGAGAGAGAGAGAAGAGACAGTTGGTTCGGTTGAGTTTTTATACTTTTCATTAATTATTTTATTTACTTTTGCCTTAACTCGTTTGTCTATCTTTGCGAGTGTTTTTCACATTCTATGCTATTATTTTAAGTCACCGCAGCCAGGAGAGAGAGAGAATCAATAAGAAGCAAAATGAAATTCTCGGCCAGACACAACACACAAACAGAGCTAGAGAGAGAGAGAGAGAGAGAGGATGAGAGGCAAGCAGATGGTTTGCTGCAACGGAGTATGGCTACATGTATGCGGGATAGAAGGGCCGAGGAGGAGTTCGGAAAGGGCGAAAAAGAAGAAAGAAAAAGGAAACTGGACCACTGTGTTCATTATCATTTACCACAATCGGGTAGGACAATACACGACACAACACAACATGGACACGACATGGACAACAAAACAGAAGGGGAAAAACTTTCAAAAAGAAATTGCAACAACAACAACCAACAAGGGCAATGGCAAAGGCAAAGGCAAACAGCAGCCACAAAAGTGGGGCGGAAAAAACTTCCGGCCAAGTAAACGTCAACAGCCTATGGTCTGAATGAATTCTCCTCTGTCCTCCAGTGCCTTTGTCCCAATCTGGCTCTGGCTCTAACTGAAATCTCTTGGCCAAAAGTTTTGGTGTGAAATTAAAATTGGAATTAAAAGGACAAAGAAAGAAAAAAGCAACCAACCCATCCATCCATCCAGCCAGCCAGCAAAACCAAGCAACCCAGCTGGACCGAACCGACGAAGCCTTGGGTCTTAGTTTTAAATGATTTATGGTTCGTCTTCTGTCCTTACGCAAATTTTGTGCGACTATCAAAAGAATAAGAAAAAAAAATTAATAAATAAAAACAGCAACAAATAAACGTTTTGGCATATAAGGAAGAGAGAAGAGCATGCCGCAAAATTTTTGTTAGTAATAATTTGCATATAAATCCAAAATATTAACTTATTCAAAATGTTCTATTACAAGATGAAACTTTTCGAACGCCAAGGTGGAAAGATGAGATGTCTGGGCGGATATTGTGTCCACCATTGATAAAGAGCTCTGGCCGTTATCCAACGTATTATGCAATCGCCAGTTGGTACGGCATTAAATGACCGATGCAACGATTCAGCCAATAAATTAGCATAGCGTGTTCTATAGAAATTCTCAATATCCTCCAGGGGCATTTCTATATTCAAAAAAGTACATGATTATAGCCACCTTCATAGATGGTCAAAGAGTTTAAATAGTTACCGTCCTCTTCATCATCGGCATTGTTTATAATCTCATCCATTGGCAGTTCTATAATGAATTATATTTTATCGATTGCTTTTCTCTCTATACCTCTCTCTCTCTCTCTCTCTCTCTCTCTCTCTCTCTCTCTCTCTCTCTCTCTCTCTCTCTCTCTCTCTCTCTCTCTCTCTCTCTCTCTCTCTTTCTCTCTCTCCTGTTTACACCAACTTTAGGTCAACAAAAATGATTTTTTTTCTTTCTTCATTTTTTAATGACTTTTATATCATTTGTAGTTTAGTTTTTATTTCATATAGATTTTATTTTTATCAAGATTTAACTTTCACTCATCTAAGTCAGCAGAATGTTTTTCCAATATTATGTGTGTGTCTTTTTTTTTTGCTACAAAGTTTTCGATCAACGAGCGTCATCAAAAACAAACTTTTTGGTTTTTTTCCGTTTTCGTGTGCCTTTTTTTTGGCTTTTTTTGGTGGGTAAAGTTTATTGCTTTGCCGTTATTGAAAATGAAAGAGCAAAGGCGGCTCACAAAACTTCCTATTTGATCCAACTAACGCCCCAAAAAGAAAACCCCCTCACACACACACACACACACACACACACACACAGACAATGTAATCTGCATATGGTTATGTGTGTAAAGCAAAAGATACAATTTATTAAACTGCCCTCATGTTCAAGGCAAAACAAACAAGTAAAAGTTTTCAATACTCTTTCCATAGAGAAAGAAAAGCCACTGCCACAAAATCTTCGACTAGATATAAATAGATTACTTGAATAATTAACTTACATAATTAAATTCATTACGAACATAAACTAATAGGAGAAAAAAGAAAAGTTGTGAATGAATAAAAGTAAAAAGTGCAGTCAAAAATTTCTGATGGCTAACAAATATCGAAATTTTTTTGTTCTTATTTTTAATACCAGACAGAACTATTGAGAATATACAGTTGAGAGGCAGGCATAAGTTTTAAAGAGTAAAATCGAAGTTTTGCATTTGTTATCCTTGTTATCCACTTTCCATTGCCTACATTTTGGGGCAATTGTGCCACCATATTTACTTTCCTCTCCTATAGAAAGCAACAACTCAATACTCACTAAAAGGAATTCTTCATTAATTTGATATAATACAAAGTCACCAAAAAAAGAAAGTATTTCATCAAAATTTCAACTATTTTACAAGAATTTCGTTGTAACTTTTAGTAAGAGCATATGGAATTCATGTATTGACAATGTCAATGTTGGCATATTGGTTTTTGTTTTCTTTTGTAGCCCAGTATCCAAAACTACAATGGGTATATTGGGTGCATAGCATCAACAAAAAGTGGGCAGGAGCATATCCTTAAAACATTTATCAAAGGGTAACTAAAAAATTGCAGAAAGTAAGTAAATTTTCCACCCAAGTATTAAAATTAGCATCGATATATAACTCACAAATGTAAAGAAATTTGTCCTTAAAGTGACTAATTGGTATATTATTTTGCATTAAAAGTTGACAAATTATTTCCATCAGAAATCAGAAGAAAACTCTAAACGGAAAGGGTTAGAAATAATAACAATAACAATTATTTATTGCTCAGGTTGTCTCTTTTTTATTGCCTATTAGTAATTTAATTGTACAAAATATTATAAAGTATAATTAAAACGTTAAATTATTCACATATCTATAATGTTATATTCGAATATTCTTTCATATTGCATTGTTAAATGTAAAATTATAAGCAATCTCAACTTATTGGCCCTCAAATGTGTGTTAGGTAAGTGTAAGGGACTTGGAATATTCGCCTATGCGAAATATTTATAGGTGTTTTAGATTGGTCTGTTGACTTAAATCATTGAATTAATTTGAATAGGATTTTAGTCAATAGTTTTTGGACAATATTTATACTTTATTCTTGTTGTATTTCAAAAGAATCTTTATAGAAAAAAGTCAAAGGTTTGTTCAGTAAAAGTCTTAACAGCTGAAATTAGTTTATCTTTGGTCTTCCAAGTTTTTACTACTTAGGTTTATGTTTACTACATTTACTTTACTTACTTACTTACATTTACTTAATTTTAAATACACTTGGTTAATGCTATTTATTATGGCATCTGGCAACTAAATTTATTCCCATTGTTGGTTAAAAGGTTAAAAATTTATCCCTATTGTTGGTTGGTGTTAAAGCGCATACCCAAAGTAAGGCAGAAACCAAATACGATTCATTAATATACTCACATACTCACATTATATTCGATTTGTCTTTTATACTTAGAATAAAATTCCCCCTTGCACCTTGTACTAGAACTAAGACTCATAAGAAAGTATCCAAAACTTAAACAGTCCAGACTGTATTCAGGTGTATTCAAAGGGTCGTCATTCACATGATCTCTTAGAAGATTACCCAATTACATGTTCAGAAACAATTCATTTTGGATATGTTTTAGATATTTCAGTAATATTTGTGTTAAAGCTCTTATATTTGTTGTTAAGGGTATGATAAAGTCGACTTAAAAAGTATCGTTTGTTTGGTTATTTTTTTTATATCTTCTTGTTGGTCTACGTCACCGCGCACAAAGTAAAACTTGTCTCTGTGTGCGTGTGTGTGTGAGGAATGGAGAGTTGGAGGTTAGGAAAGGCACAAAGCACAAAGAACAAACAATAAACAAACAAACAAGCTGCAAAAATGTCACCCATTCATCATACTCGTACGATACAATGTGGACGAGAATTGCCTGGACTAACACCCACAGATCACAGCCCACCGCGCACCGCCCACATCCAACATCTTACAATCCATGACCAAACCCAGACGCAGACCCAGAACCCAGACTCTGGTCTCATGGTCTGAGGCCATGGACCTGTGTACTCGGTGTTTTCGCGTTGGCCATGGCCAACCGCATATTGTAATGCCCACACATGCTCTATATATATGTAGATGTACATATGTATCCTTATACATATATATATATATATATATTTACATATACGTATATATAGGACAAACAAAGTGAATCAGAAGCCGCAGCTCAGGTCAGCAGTTCAGCAGCCGTCCAGTGGTCTTGGCCCAATAGGTGTCAGATGGGTGGATTTTTTGCTGCAAAACTATGGGAAAAAATGCAAAAAAACAAGAAGGAAAAAGAAAAAAGGTCAGTAAATTAATGTGCAAAACGGAAGCTGGATAAACTTTAAATGTTATGCTGTGTGTGTCTGTGTGTGTGTGTGTGTGTTGGTTGGCCTCTATGTTAGTGAGTAAAGGAGAGACAGGGAGAGATAGATAGTAATACAGACAGATTCATGGCTAAAAGGTACAAGTTTTGCTTTGAGTTACAGCCTGTATACAAACAAACAAACAAGCACACACACAAGCACACACACACACACATTCATACTTAGAGAACATACACAGATGAGTAAATGCGTTTTCATTTAGCATTAATGCCAGGAATAAACCACAACAACACTTACAATTCCAACAACAACAACAAGAGCAATATATTCAGATTATACTAAAAGGGTTATCCACAAGCGCCTCACCTTTAGTTCATACCCATAGCCCTAACTTACATCCCCCCCCTCGTAGAGTCCTTACCTGAACTTCAAGTTTCCTTCTTCCCCCGTCATCCTTTTATCATCATCATCGAATGTCTATAAGAAATATGCTCAGTTTCAGGTATTTATTTTTCAATTTATTGGACTCTTGGATAATGATAAATGCGTTAACATTGACATAAACTCACTGACACAAATTGAAGTTCAACTTGAAATTGTCCTTAGAACCCTTTCACCATTCGCTTCCTTGCCGCTTCTATTCAATGGAATATACAAATTTTGGCTAATAAATCAATATTTTAATAATTTATACAAATTATGGAAGAGGTTTCTCATTTTGTGGGTAACTTGTTTTTTTTTTTATCTTATTTTTTTTAGAATTATTCGTTGATAGAGGGGGAAGTGGAGGGTCATGAAAAACCCCTAATGATCGATTACCGGTTGGTTAAGCTGCTGTTTTTCTTTTCTTTTTTTTGTTAGGGGTGGTTGGTACACTGGGGGATGCATGGATTTTAATGTGTGTATGTGTGTGTGTGTGTGTATGTGCGGATGTGTGTGGGTGGGTGCCAGCAAGACAGAGTAGAGACCCCAAAATGACAAAAAATTTTATATAATTTCTGTTTAAAATTGAATTTGCTAGATACAAAAATAATGATGCTAATGATGGGAAACATTCAATAAGAATTTAATGCTTCAATTTAATTTTCAACCTGAAAACAAATCAGATTTGAACATTTTCTCTTCTTAACTAAACTAAAGCAAAACTGAAAATATATCAAAGCGAATTCGAATTGAAATCGACTTATACTTTTGGGTTATTTATGACAATATTTCTTAGATAGCTTGAAGATTTCGAAACTTTACTTAAGGAGCCGAATCAAATCAAATTAGAAATATTTCCCTTTTGCTTTCGAAAATAAGACTTTAAGTCTTTTATTAATTATATAATTACAATACATATATTAATACATAAGTCGATTTCAGTTCAAATAGAGCTCCTTTATTCGAGGTTATAAATCGGAAACTCTGTTAATTGATTTCCAAATTCCAATTTTGTCAATATTAGCATCCATTCACGATTCTTCTAAGACAAACGATTTTAAGTCTGAGTAATTTGGCTGAAGTCTCGAAAAATCATTTGAAACCAGACTACTATAGTCTAAATTTTTGTCAGATAAGAAACAAAATTATTTAATCAAATTCTAAATATATTGAATTGTCCTTTTATACCCTTGCAAAAAGGGTATATTCATTTTGGTCAGAAGTGCAACGCATAGAATGAAGCATCTCCGACCATATAAAGTATATATATTCTTGATCAGCACGACGAGACGAGTTCCGTCCGTCTGGATCGACGCGAGCTCCTCCTAGACCTAACGATCTAACGAGCTACGGAGCTGAAATTTTCCATGTACATATATACTGCACAGTTTGTATATCTCGGATTTAACCGGATCGGATCACTATATCGTATAGCTCTCATACAAACGGCAAAGTCACGAACAGTGACTTTTCTCAATAATTTCGTTATTTTCCCAGCTATTGTCTTGAAATTCAATATAAGTGAGTTCATTATAGCTATAAACGACTGTGCCGAATTTGATAAAGATTGGGTGACTATATCATATAGCTCCCATAGGAATGATCGGTCGAAAACATTGACTTTGATCAATAACTTCGTGTTTTCAAGTGAGGGTACCAAACAACTTGCAAGGGTATACAAACTTCGGCGCGGTCGAAGTTAGCCACGGCCCTCTGGTATTTTTAATATTTTGCGCAAGTTTATAATATTTCTCCATGAAATAAATCGGTTAATAATTATAGAAGTGGATAGTTTAAAGATTAAATCATCTCTTAATTTTTATCTTTTGAAAAGTTGGCTGAGAAGGTTTTAATAAGCTTACCAATATTTTGTGCAAATTTTCCTTACAAAATAAGGCAAACCAACCGAAATTTATGTTCTTGCTATAAAATCAGTTTTTATGGTGAAACTAATGCAACGACAGCTTTTCACCATCCCAACCAAGCTTAGGAGACTTTCTAGCCTAAAAGTCCTTAAAGCTTACATACCGTTATTCTGCTTTCAAACCAAATAAAAGCGAGAAAGTCTTTTGTTGTCTTAAACAGCAAAAGTTATTCTAATTAAAAGACGTTTGAAAAACTTAAATATGAAACTATCAAGCTCATTTTTGAAATTATAAACGATTATAGTTATATAAAGCTAATGTTATATACATAAATCTAATTCGTTGCATCGTCAAAGAGTTGCAAGCTGAAGCTCAGCGGAAGTGAAAGCTTGCATGATAGTACTAAGCAAACTGAACCACTCAAATAGAGGTCAGACTGCAGTCATTGAGATGAAGTTTAATAGTTGGCAATGACTTTATGTACATACATTGCTCTCGGCAAATCCATTTGCATCCAGGATCGACTAGTTAATACCTGAGAACTACCAAATACAGGTAATTTCTGAATGGGATGTGGCTAAGCCAACCTAAGTTTGGAGCAATGCATCTAGGGTATGTTGAAGAACTTCAATTGTAAAGCATATTGTTGCAGTCCAAGTGCAACTTAGCAACTGCTTAATGCTCATAATTAATGACAGCTCCATGGCTAGGCAAGTTCTCAAGTGGTGGCACTATTGCTTAGAATAGCCTGTGGTAGGGCCGCCTCCATGGCTTCGAGCCGCCTTCGCAATGACTCAGCTGGCTTAGCAGCAGCAGCAGCAGCAGCAGCAGCTTCACCTTTTCTACTATAAAAGACCATGTCGTTGCCCAGTTAGAGCATCAGTTTCCAATTGTATCAACAAGTCAAGCAACTAACCAAATCATCATGCGTTACGCTCTTCTCGTTGTTTTCCTTTGCGGCCTGCTCTTTGCAATTGTCTCAGCCGGTGGTCAAGGAGGCGGTGGCGGCGGCGGTGGCCAAGGAGGTGGCTGGCAAAAGGGAGGCGGTGGCGGTAATGGCGGTGGTGGCGGCGGAGGACAAGGTGGATGGCAAAAGAATGGTGGAGGCGGCGGTGGCGGTAATGGCGGAGGTGGCAAGCACGGTGGTGGCGGCAATGGCGGTGGCAAACATGGCGGCGGCGGCGGCGGCGGTGGTGGCGGCAAGCATGGTGGTGGTGGCGGCGGTGGAAACGGCGGCAAACACGGTGGCGGAGGATGGTAAACTGGCGGCATCTACTGTCAATGGCTTAACGAAGAATACTCCCCCCTGTTCGATTTCAATCAACAAAACTTCTCATGTCCTTTTTTTCTTTATCTACATCTGTTTCTAACTGTATTAATAAAGCTACACTATATGGTATGCATTGAAAAAACTTTACGTTCTCATCTATTACACAATCTTAATTGAGAACAAAAAGGACTCTTCAGGCTGAGAGTCCTCAGGAGGAGTTGCTTGTTCGATCGACTTTGCTTACTATTAGCCTCTTTTTCTTTGGTCTCTGGTTTGACAATTTTTGATTCTCCATTTCTCCAAATTGTAAGTGACAGCTAAATCGTTATCCTTGCTTCAACCTACACATCATTCCAAAAATATTTAAAGACACATTGACTTATATTTTCCGTGAAGCGACTGTAACTGAAATATAGTTTTTCAGAACTTTTGTCACCTCGTTTTTCCCCATAGATTTTTTCGATAAGATTCCATAGTGAATAATTAAAACTGATAATAGAAATTGAAGAAAACAAAACTGGAAGCTTTACATCGATTCTGAAGTGGAAATAACGCCAACCATTTGGGACACTGGAAGACAGTGTCAAGGACAGATATCCCAACATTCAAACACTACATCAAATTCTGTACCACATTCATTGCCGTGCCGCATTTAATTCAACCGAATCAAATCTGACTTCGATTTCTCAACCTGCAGGAGCTAACTCCTAGTTTTAGGACAAACACCTGAAGGAATTTGATTCGGAATTAAAATGATTTCTAATGACATCACAAATAGAAACTTTATATTTTAAAGTTCCGTCTAGGAAATCTCAATCTACATTAGAACTTAGCTTTCAAAAGTTGTTCGATATATAACGAGAGGCTTTAATTCATCGTGTTGTTATCGAATTCCATTTCATCGCCCATCTCATTCCATAAAAATGAATATTGGAAATGCATTTAATTTTATGTTGTCTTTTTTTGTTTTATTGTTAATGATTTCATCCTGATTTTTTGTTCTTGTTTCATCATTTCTGTGGTTTCTATGTCATCGTTCCATTGCGATAAACGATAAATCTACCTACATGTATCGAATTCCTCTCTTCATTCACATTCCATTCTATGCATTCTCTTAGTACTTTTGGAATACTCGTAATTTGTTTTAGTTTAGTTTGTTTTTTTTTTTTTTGTTTTTGTTTTTGTTCGTTTTGTTTATTCAATTTGCTACACCACACACATACATACATACATACGTACATACAACATACTATTAAATGTTCATTTTGTTTCTCATTGTTTGTTTTCATATTTATTAATGATTTCTTTTGTTTTTTAAATGTTTTCTTTTTTGTTTTTTATTTTTTAGTATTTTGTTTAATATATACGTATAAATAAAGACTTAAACAAATTGTTTTTTACTGCACGCGCTTTCATTTCTATCGTCTTTTTTGTTTTTGTTTTGTCTACAAAAAAAAAAAAAAATTAATTCAATTATATATTTTAGGTTTTTCTTTTGGGCCTTAGTGAATTTTCGTTATCAATTGTTTAACATTTCCTTTTGTTTATTTGCTGTTGTTCTGTGTATGTAACATAGTTTTTGTTAATTTAGTCGATTTAGCCATTTTGTTTATAAAATTGTTGCTTCTTGTCTGTGTGTGTGTGTGTTAAGTTTAACAAATTTGTGTCTATACTCAAAAAAACATGCCTAAAACAAATGCCAAAAAAAAAACTCGCCAACGCAATTTCTTTAGTTTTAAATAATTAATTACAACAACATTTAGTTTTTTTTTTTTTTCTGCTTTTTTTGCTTAATTCTAAAATATATATCGCTTCTTGTATTTTCTTGTATTTTGTTTGTCTCAAATGGGTTTTTGTTGGTTTTTTTAAGAATTTTTTTTACAGTGCTTAAAGTTGACTACATTTTGAATTTGTTTTCAACATTTTCTTGCATTTATTTGTTGCTAACTTTTGTTTTCCCCTTTCTCATCGTTTTTTATTTCATTTATTTTTGTTTGTTTTTTTTTTTTTTTTGGCAATGACGTTCTGATTTTGTTGTTGTCTCTCATTTGTTTAACGTCTTTTCTTTACTCCTTTCTACACATCATTTTGTAGACTTTTCCTTTTTGTTTTTGTTAAAATTAAAAAAAATTAAAAAAAAAACGTTGTTTTTGAAAAAAAAAATACATTAATTGTATTAAGTACATTTTAATTTATGTGTATGTATAATATGTATAGGTATATATGTATAGTTTAGGTATATGTATATATATACCTATATATATTTATATAAAGTAAATAGATTACGTAATTGCAACACTTTTTTCATTCCTTCCTGCTCTGCTCTGCCACTCAACTTTTGCACAGTGGGCGAAGGACTTGAAAGGAAACCATTTCCAATACGAGTTAAAACAAATGTTTCACACATAACAAGTTAAAACAAAAAGGACACGACCACATTAGGCCTAGACTTAGGGGCTAAACGTATTGAAATGAAAAATATACAAGAAAAACTGAAGCCATTTTCGAATTGGTGAGAATCGGCCGAATGTTCGCACCGAATATTCAAAATTCTCTTCAATTACATATCATTATCTTAGTTTTTCAAATATTATTCGACATGTTACAGAAAGTGGTGAATCTCTGAATCAAACAGAATGTATAGGCAACATTTTTGAAGCTATCTAAGCCCACTGTGCGCATGAATTAAACTACTACCTCGTCCTCCTCCTCCTCCTCCTCCGCTGCTGCTGCTGCTACTTCCAAATGGCCTTCGGATTGTTTTTGTTCTGTTAACATTATGGTATTACGAGTTGGTATCGCTGCTTATGTGTTACATTTAGTTATACATTTTGGTTTTAATTTATTTACTTGTTTTTTTGTTTTCGTTTTCTTTTTTGGGATGCAATTTTCAAATGTTCTGGCCTAGTTTTGTTTGCTTCTTTCTCTTTATACTGTTTTCACATTTGATTTTTAGAAATTTGAAATAAAAGCAACAAAACAAACATTAAACAAAAGGTAAGTATTTAAAATCAATTTTTCAATAATATAAGTAGATACAGTTGGGTTTTTTGTTATCGTTTTTGTTTTGGTTTTTTTTTTTTTTTTCTATTCCTTTGTGAACATATAATATTTAAATGTATGTTTATAGGGGGCGACTATGCAACAAATTTTTGTTAAATTTTGTTTTTGTTTTTTTGTGTATAAATAATAATTATATTGGTTATATCTACTAGATCTAAGTGGTTTTTAGATACGTTTTTGAGGCGGCATGGAAATTATGAAACTAGCCGCATGAATGGAGTGGGAGATGGGGTGGGGCAGTTGTGAGGGGGAGAAGGACATGGGCGTGTTGTTGGAGAAATATTTACAAAGTAATAACAATTTGTTGGAGGCTTTTCGCTGTTCTTGTTGTTGTTGTTGTTGTTGTTGCAGGCATGAAATATTTGATTTTTTCTTCTTGTTTGTGGGGTAATTCATTGAAATTTGCGACCCAAATTGAAAATGGTCAGACATCATCATTATGACTCGTCGCGATTGTTGTGCACCCATTGGGCTGGTACCCATTGCGGTTCGCGTTCCAGCGAATTAATCTCCGCCAATAGCTGATGGTAGGCCCGTTCCGTGTCATTGTTGATGATAATCATATCGAATAGATGACCCCAACGTGCCTCCATGTCACGTGCCGTGGCAATTATATCCTTAAGCTCTTCCTCCTGCACAAGAAAAGATCAATCAATTATCGTAATCATTCCATGCTAATCGACATTCGGACATACCTTGAATGGCTCGCCATTGCGCAATTTCTTCTGACGCAATTTATCGAGACTGGGAGGTGCCACCAGGACCACATAGGGCTTGAGGTCCGAGGCTCGCAATAGTTTCAAACTCTGCGGATGTAGATTTAGTACACAGATCTTGCCGCTGGCAACAACCGTGCGTATGGCCTCCAGTGATGTGCCTGGAATGCGAGTCGACGGCGATTATATAGGAGACAAAAACACAAACATTTTGCAAACACTCACCGTAGTAGGCCTTCTCGTATTCGCCGTGCTCCACAAATCGTCGGGCCAGGATATCCGCTTCGAATGCCTGCCGCGTTATGAAATGATAATCAACGCCCGGCACTTCGCCTTCGCGTCGAGCGCGGGATGTATCTATGGATAGGGATAGGGATACATTTATTTATTATACACAATGAAAGTCAAGTTAATAGGAGAAATAAGCCTTGGGATATTTGCTAGCCATGCATCTGGAATTCAGTGACTTAGTGAGCAAGCAATTTACCCTTGGCCGGCTTCAGACGCTCCTCGAGCAAATAGAAAACTAAACGGCAAAGAAAACGACAAAACGGATATGGTATAGGATATGGTCGGATAGTCGGACACCTGGATCACCGATTTCTATTGACTTACGTGGCACTGCCGCCGAGAAGCGTTCAGAGTCCGCCATCAAGCGTTGGCGCAGCTCGTGTCTACCGATATTTGGTGGTCCAATGAGTACAATGGGACGCTTGTGGGTTGCACGTGGGTAATAGAGGGCCACCTCTTCGTAGGTGAGTATCTCTTCGGGATCGGTTTCATCTGGCGCCGTTGTCGCATACAAAGGATAACTGAAAAATCCAAAAGAGAAGAAGAGTGTTCAGCATTTGAAATGGCGAGAAGGGGAATTCCTTTCTAGTTACCCCGCTTCTGAGCTGGCCTTCTTCTTCTTCTTGCGACCCTTGCGTGCACAAAGCAAAGTGGCCCCCTTGCCACTGGTTCCCTCCTTGCCACGTGAACGGGCCAGGCCCGCCTCCTCGGCAATGGCGAGCTTCATGGTCTCACGCTGATGCTGAAACGATTGACTAGGTATGAGGCCGGCCAGCGTCTGATCCTCCTCGCCCTCGCGATAAGCCTGCCACCAATTGGGATCCTCACGCGAGATCACATGCAGCACATCGCCTTTCTGGAAACTAATGCCAAGCTCTCGGCACGGTATATACAGATCATCCTCGGGATCATAATCGAAATGGGCTCGCACATGCAAGACGGCTGTATCGCGGTGTCCACCACCCAATCCCGCTCCTCCACCCACCGACATGGAGCCAATGGAGCCCTGGCCGACCATATTGCCGCCTCCGGGGGGCGGACTACCCGCCGGCACAATGAGGAAGGTAAGAGTACCCTGCATGGCGCCCAAAAGGGCGCACACCTCGTTCACCGTCTTGCCGCGCAACTCCTGACCATTCACCTCCAAAATTTCATCGCCCTCGTGTAAGAGACCCGACTTCTCAGCCGCCCCGCCACGCACAATGCGTCCAATGACCACAGCTTCGCCCTCATTACGCACAGTGGCGCCCAGCGGCTCCGTTGACTTCTCGATCTGTATAATCCGAATATTATCGTTCTGATCGTTTAGTGTTCCAAAACAGGCGCTCATCGGTGGCGGCGAATCGTTACGCGCTGGCAACGGCAACGGCATGGCACCACGCTGAGCCACCGGCAATGGCGGTACCACCGGCGGAGCCACCGCTACAGGAAGATTTCGCTTAACTGCCGGTCCCTGTGATGCCGCCGCCTCCGCTGCTGCCGTGCTGGCCACCTGAATCGGACTGTTTGGCGTGGCTGTCGGTGAGGGCGTGGCATCCGTGTGATTGGCAATGCGATCGTGAGCCAACAATAGGCCCTCCATTTCGTGGCTGGTCAACAGGTTGCCCAATTCGATGGCCGCCGCCGTATTCGATTGTGTCAGCAGCTCAACAATGTCCTTTTGCAGTCCCAAAGCGCCAAAATGCAAGGGTCCCGGGACACGGGGTCGTCGACGCTGTAGCACCGCGGTGCGAGCAGCCAAAACATGCGCCACACTTGCACTGGCCAGGACACTGTGGGCACTGGAAACACGTCCGGCCAGGGTGCTCAAACCGCTCTTACTTAACTGACTCTGGAGGCGTGTTAAGGCGGCAATCAGTTCGCCATAACCTAAAGGACACAAGAATGGAATAAGAAATAGAGGAGAGGGGGAGATCTCAAGGCACAAAACTCACCATCGATCTGAATGGTCTGTGGCACATCCTCATCGGGCAAATATGCCTCATTCTCCACACCGGTCGCTTGTTGTTGCTGCTGCTGTTGCTGCTGCTGCTGGGCCATGGCCTTGCCAACGGCTGCTGTGGCCGTGGCCGTATCTTGCAGCGCCTTCAACTTACGCGATCCACGCAAACTATTCCGGAGGAACTCATTCTGCTGGGCAATGCGTTCCTCCTCTTCGCGTCGCCGACGCAGTTGCTCCTGAAAAATGGTAAATAATCAAAGTAAACAAAGTGGTCAGAACGGTACATGATGACAGAAACAGAAACAGGGACAGGGACACGCACAGGCACAGGGACAATGACTCTTAAGTGGCGCACTTAATCCGTAGTGCACTGCAGTGCACCCGGCGGCAATTGTGCTAATTTAATTAGCAAAACCTTTACAAATCGGGGCACACGCAAAGCAAACGCAAAACCGAGGCTGAAAGGGTCGAGATAACACACACAATAACAGAATTATATTCTGATCGAATACATTGTTATCCTAGGAAACGATCCAAACAGGAGGAATCTATATCTAATATCCATATGAGACTATGGTCGAATTTTAATCCTGCAAAATTCGAAGAATATCAAAGGAAATGTTAACCCTGAATACCCTCAATGCAAACAGCTATTACAGGGTAGCCAGGGTGAAGCTTTGCTGATTGTCGAAGAGGGGGGCGAAATGGGGTGGGCTCAGGTGCAACAGCAATTTGTGAAAAGAAAAACAAAAAGCGACAAATCCCTCCCGTCTATGGAGGACAAACTGGCCAGTAGCGATAAATGGATGGCAATTACCAAGGCAATTGTCACACAGAAGCCCCTTAAAACGGCTCGCACAATGCTTGCTCAACTGTAAACTAAACTAAACTAAACTAAACTAAACTAAACTAAAAAAAAAAGAATTTAATAAACGGAATAACAATTGATTATTGAAATTGGCAAGACAATACCTAAAGCCGCTTTCAATTAGATAATGCAAAACTAATAAAAGCGGATGGTTTCGTGACCAATACAAAAGAAACAAAGTCACACACACACACCCATACACACACACACACATTTACACGGAGATAACCTTCGGAAGTTGCGGAAGGCAACCAAAAAATTTGCTGACTTCTCATAATACTCAAAGAAAATCTACAAAATCAGCAAAAAAAAAAAAAAAACAAACTTAATATTTCTAAATGAAACAATGCACAGTGGATCGTTTGACCACAAATATACATTATATATATATGTAAGTATATATATTATATTTAATTTGAAAAGGGCGTAGCAAACATTTTCTTAGTTCTTGTCAACCAAATTGAATTGAATTAAAGTTTCACTAAACATTAAGCTTTAAGTTCACATCAAAAATCTAACGAAAAATGGTAAAAACTGCCTCAGAAAGTGCTGAAGTGGAGGGCAATGAAGAAAGATCATGGAGGAAAATAATGTGCAAAGTTCAATACAAATGCAAACAATTGACAAAAAAGCAAATGAACAATGAGTCTATAGACATTTTCAAATTAAATGATACATAATTAAATATCAGTCAAGTTAGAGAGAAATGACTGAAACTACATTTGAATACCCACCCATACCCATAAACTATACCCACACACACACACACACATACACACAGAAACAGAGGAATACCCACACCTAAAAGCAAACTATTCATAGATCAAATGAACCTTAGCAATATAAAAATAAAGTTTTCTTTGGTTTGTTTTTTTGCTGTTTTTTTTGCCCCATCAATCATCTAAGCCAAGCAATTGTTTAAATTTTATAACAACTACAACTACAACTACAACATATAGATATCTGACAGCAACTACTACTTTTTGTTGCTGTTGTTAACAACGCAGCAATGACATCATCATTAAGCAACAACAACAATGTTAACTTTAGAAGATACCCTAAACACACACAGAGAGGGAGAGAGTGGGAGAGAGAGGGAGATACTTAATAGATTTGACACACATTGAAAGTAAACTAAATCTTCAATATATAAATTGCATTAAATAAAAAGTTAGTTATAAGTTATTCCCCTTTTTTTACTCTCTCTTTTTCTCTCTCGCCCACTTTCGTTCTGACCAACAAAACAGGAAAAATATCAAGAGGAATTAGCTAACTAACAATGTAACGAAATTTGTATACCCTTTGTAAACTCATAAACATAAAAAGGCCTTAAGAACAAACTGCTTATACTGATTCAAATTTGGCAAGTTTATTTATAAGAGTCTTCAAATAAACATACTTTTATTCTGATCAGATAATATTATATAGTTTGTATAATATTGAATAAAAATTGATTAATCTATAAGCGGTCTAAGTATAGAAGCGGCTATACATATTAGTGGCATATCCAGGGGGAAGAGCTAGGGAAGAAAGTTCCGACCCCGCCAGAAAGGTGTACAAGGCCCGTGCATCCCTCCCATTGCTATATAGATGTTCGATTCCGAGAATCAATGACAATAAACAGACAGACAAACTTGACTTGGGTTTCTTTTTTCGTCTAACTTTATACAAATGAATATATACCCACATTTTGGCCAAGTGTATTGAAAATGTATTTTGTTTATGGGTCTGTACGAGAACGCCCAAAGGGGCAGCCAGTTAGCCTACTTGTCAACTGGTTGGTTGCTTGTTGTTGTAGTTAACATATATGTACATATATATATAGATAAAGCCAGTTCAGTTGCTGACTAAAAGCTACAAGTTGCTTCTGCTGCTGCTATTTTTGCTGTTGCTGTCACACACACACACACAGACAGACTTCAAGATGGAAAATATTGTTTTGAATAAATGAAACAAAGTTATGAATACTTTAGATATAAATTACAAAGACAAATTGCAAGCGCGTGTACCAATTGATATGAACATAAAAATTGTTGCTATCCCCCTTTCCCCACAACAACATTCCGCATTTCTCCCTCTTCTTCTTCTGCAACGGGACTTGCCTGTTGTTGTCGCAAACGTGTCGATGAGCGTTGAATCTGAATGCCCCGTCGCAAGCCAAAGGCATTATTATTGTTACGTTGAGTCGTGGCTGTTGCCGATCCTGGCAAATGATCAGCAACATGTTGATGTTGCTGTTGCCCAGCAATATTGTTATTGCCATTCATATTGCAATAGTGATTATTATTGTTGTTACTATTGTTGTTATTATCTTTATCATATTTGATGTTGCTCGTGTTTGTATTTGTAATCGTGTTGTTGTTGTTGTTGTTGATATTCGTATTAGTTAACACCATAAATCTATTGGTTGTTGTTGGTGTTGCTTCTCCTCTATTCCTCTCTATGGCTAGCTCATCGGCAGCATTATTCTCTAGAGTCACTTGCAATGTGGATACAACCATGTTGGTTTCAGTTCCAGTTTGCTATCACGCATAAATTGTTGATACAAATTGTTAGGAAGACACAAAAATGCAACGTTATATAGAATAATGCGCATTTCAAATGAAACTTGTTACTAATGTTGCTGCTGTTGCTGGACAGTTGTTCTTGGCTCGTTTTTGCCCATTAAAAGCGAAAGTTAAAGCTGTGACTTGCTTCCTCTCCTCTCTCTCTCTCTCTTTCTCTCACTTCACCTGTCGTTGTCTTTGCATAAGCTAGGCAACAATATGATCCACAACCAGCAGCAACAATAGCTTTCCATTCGACATGCACGTGCAATTTACAACAGTTTAATTTTTTATTCATTTGTTTATTTATTTATTACTTTAATTTTTTGTTTTTATCGTATTGTTGTTGTTGTTGTTGTTGCTGTTTTTATTTCAACGTGCCTTGCTTAGCAATTGAGAAGCCGTCGTTGACGCTGCAATTTTTTGTTGCTCCGACTCCAACAACAACAACAACAACAACAACCAGAGCGACAACAACATCAATGAAATAAAGCAAAACAAAAAACAAAAAAAAAACCTTTACCTTTACTGTTTACTTATATCATTATTATTATTATTGTTTTTGTCGATTTTTTTTTTGGTTGTTGCCGTTTTTTATGGAATTTTTCTGAATTTTTGTTCTGTTTGCATTGATATTCATTATGAGTCAGAGCAAAGTCCAAGGCAAAATATATATGATTATAATGCGAAATCAAGTTAATTCAATTGATTAGCCAATGATATTTAATTCGAACCAGCACACAACTTTGTAACACACAATGCTTGTCAAACTTCTCTAATTCTTCACACAGACAAAAAATTGGGGAAAAAAATAATCACAACAAAAGGAAAAACCAAAATTCAAATGCGGCCGATCGCAGAACGTGTAGAAAAACAACTAAAAATGCCAACTGAAAAATCATAACAAATGAGCGACAAAAAAAAAATACAACCGACCGACCGAGCCCAATGGCCCACGGCACCGGCTTTATGAGAGAGAGAGAGTGTGTGAGAGAGACAGCGGGAGTTAGTCAACGAACGAGAGAGACAGATAGATAGGGGAGAGCAGTAAGGTGGTTAAGATAGTGCGTTTGTGTGTGTGAGCCAAGTTGCTGCTGTCTACTGTCGGCCTAAACAATTGCCAATGCCGCTTCTGTTTAGCTTAACACTAACAGCAACAATAAAATATTCAACTAATTTGCTGCTGCAACCCTTTTTAACACAATACCAAGAAAAATGCCGCAAAATAAATATTTAAAAACAAAACAAAACGTACCACATATTTGACTAACTCGACTTTATGCTACCCTTCTTTTATTTAAAAAGAGCCAAGAGATTCAAATTTTAATTGCCAAGCTGGCTCCATCTATCGAACCATGTTGGTAATAATTCTACCCATACATTTATACAGACTTATGATATTGTTAATTGGATAGTTGAGAATGATTTTCCAATCATTATGATCTAATATTATGATAAAATAATCTCATATAAACTATTTCTATATATATATAGTCGTTTGATCTTTATGAAATTTGGAACAGTAGATTTGGCTAACAACGCTGAAAAAATAAACAAAAATGGATTTGAAACTCTATCTTATAGGAACTATCAAATATGAACTATCTTATATATAAAAGTCTGCCAACAGATGGACGATCAGGTCTATATAAAGTCATCTTCTAATACTGATCATGAACATATATAGGAGGAGCTTCTTTCTAGGCAAATTGTCAATTTCAAACCAAACAAAAGATCATTTTTGTTAGTCATGTTTGTCCCACTGTGCTGTATTTGGTCTTGGCAGGTAAAACAAAAATTTCGTATGATAAAGTCCCATTGATAAGCACTGGCAATGTTGAACCAAGATAAACTAAAAAATACTTATAGAATTTTGGTCACAAAATTTGATAATTTTTGATTATAGGGTGCAACTTGGCCCATCAACGTAAGGCAGAGGCAGAGAGAGCGAGAGAGATGAGAGAACAAACCACCAACACGTTACTCATTACCCATTGCACGTTGAACGTTTCAGGTTGCTGGTTGCAAGTTGCATGCACCACCCACCCATTTACCTTACTCTTCCCTTCCGTACCCTACCCTTCCTAACATTGTCTTGCACATTCATTATCCAATTAAAGCAAATGGCTCTCAAACTGCATACCATGGGCTTCCGCCTTTTAGTTGAAAATTAAGTACATTTGCCTCCAAACTCCATCTGCATTGTCATTTCCACTTTTCACTCTTAACGAATTCGATTAAAAGTTGGCATAATTAATCATTGCATTAAACAACTTTGAAAGCCCCTACCCGGCCCCCGTCCCCATCTCCCCACAGGGAGGACGGTGGCATCGAAATGTAAAAATGTTTCACTTTTTAAAAGCATATACAATATACATTTTGTTGGTGTTCCTGGGCACTTTTAAGAGCACAGTAAACAAAAAGTTGTTAAGCAACTTTTTTTATTCACGCCCACAAGCCACACAATTTACTGGTATGGACTCTCTGTGTGTGTGTGAATATGTGTGTATGTGTATGCCTGTGATATTTTTCCGTTTTGTTTAATGCCTTTACATTTTGCTTTTTCCTCTTTAGTTTTCGCTACTTTTCAGTCACACCGATTAACAGTTTGAGGTAATTAGGAGGCCGACGGGGAGGGAGACTTGCAGTTTTAAAGCCACTGCTACTTGAATGGTTGCTGTTGGCCATTGACCAGCAACTCGAATGAGCACGTACCACACCAAAGCGGAATGAGGCAGTGGCTAAAGGGAATGGGCCAACAAAGAACACACACAGAGAAGGAGATAGACAGAGAGAGAGAGAGAGAGAAAGAGCGTAGAACAAAGTCATAAGCCGGAAACGTTGCCATAGAGTTAACCCTCTCCCTTGTCACCACTACTTCCTCCCCTTGCCCTTCTACAGACTGCAAATACATGCCACATACATATATTGAGCTTGACAAGGTATCGAAATAAGCGGAAAAGGTAGCGAAAAAGGGCGGGGAGCAGTACGGAAGAGGGAAGCATGCGTCACGGATATTTCTACCTGTTCTGCATGTCAAAAGGGCTCATTCAACTGTTGTGGTCTCATCTGCCATTGCCTTTATATGAATGTCAAACTATATGAGTTTTACATAGACTCAAAATGATTAAACTCAAAAATCTTTATAATACATATTAACGGCTTATTTATGCATTCCCCCTCTTGTTCATTTATTGTTATCTATTTTCTTTGCTCTATGGTAATCTTTTGGTTGTTGTAAAAAAGGTAAACAAAAATTGTTGGTGACAAAAGAGAAAAAAAGGCAAGAGAACCTTATCGTCAAATAATAATGAAGCTTTTGGATCAGCTGGAACCTTATTCTGCCTTACATGAAACGATTTTTTAAGGTATTGAAGATAGTTAAAACTTTGGAATAGTTTCAAAGTAAACTTCATTCCATCTCTTTAGAGAATATTACAAACTTGTTTTCCAATTGCGCTTTAGAATAGAATAGAATTTCTTCAAATATGTCTTATTTTGTTCGATTTCCAAGGCATTTAGAAAAATCTCAATTTTCATGTAATATAAGTGAAAGCAATGCCTAGGAGTAGGGACTAACTGAACTAAATCCAATTTGTATAAGAGCAGAATGGAATCCCAATTACAGTTTTACAAGCTCTTTAGAAGCCATGTACAACATTTGCCATAGCCTAACCTTTAGGCGCAATATGCTAAGTGAACGTATGTTGAACTCACCTGATATTTCTTTATGCTATCCAATTGTTCCAATGTGGGTTCAACAATTTGAGCAATTTGTTGTTGCTGCTGTTGTTGTTGACTGCTGCCATTGCCCAATATGCGACGATCGGGCAATTGAGGGGCGGGTGCACAATTGATAAGACGTCCATCCTTTTCCACACGTAAATGATCGCGTGGCGGTGGCACGGGTTTTGCATTACCATTAAGCTGCATATGTAGAAAAAGGATGATGAAGAAGTTTTGGATTAGTTTTAAGCTTAAACAACAAGTTAAACGCCTGCGTGTATACAAGTGTCTGTGTGTGTGTGTGTGTGCGTAAATGAAGATGGAATGTATATTATATGTCTGTATGTGTGTATACATAAAAGTGTGTGTATGTGTGTGTGTTTGTGACAAATTTGATTTGCTCCCATTATTGGCATATTTTTATCTCCATTTATTTTATGTTTTTGTTTTTTAATTAAATTTTTTTCGTTTGACAACCCTGACCCATGCCATAACCACACCCCCAGCCCCGCTAGCCCCCACCCTGGTCTTTTGTTTTAACAACCCACCCACATACATAAATGACAAACAACAACAATGTGTCCGCCGCACTACCCGCACTTGTTAACACTCAAATATGTATGTATATATATGCAATGAGTGCAACATGAGGCAACTGGCAATACACCGAAATTGTCTTACCCTATCTGCCAAAAAATCAAAGGGAGTGGCATCAACTTTTGTTTAAAATTCTTACAAGTTTAAAGAATCTCTTGTAAACTTCCCTAAGATGAAGCAATTTTCCATTTTACTGATGGTCAAAAAAAAGCCGTGAAAGGTTATGAAGGTATTGAACTTTTCTTATCGTTGTACAACACTGTTTGGCAGGGGCGAATCCTGAAGAGAGTTTTGGACGGATCCAGCTTAAAATAACATCAAACGAGACTATTAATAGTGTGTAGATAGTAACGATAACGACGCATGATGCATAAAACAGTAGAAACTGTAAAGGTTTGACTGCTTTGACTGTATCCTGAATTCCTGGATTAAATTCCGGTTTAAAGTTTCAAGTCTCCGTCTCTGCAGTTTGAGACTGAACTTACTTAACTTATTTCCCCACAAATTTAAGTCGATTTGCAACACTACCGCAAATTAGCATCAAATAAAGTGTTTTTAAACGACATTTGATGAAAATTGATGATATTAACTAATGGAAACATTGCAACTGCAATTGAACCAAAGCGCTTGATTATTTATTCTAATTCTATTGTTTTTAGTAAAATCTATAAAATTGTAACTAAAGCAAATAGTTGCAGATGACGTCACAAAAATGTAGACCGAATGGATATACCTCTCTTTGGGATTTTGTATCTTGTAGATACATATCCGTACACATGGGCAAATGGATGCAATTATTTTTGTTTCATTGCATTGTCATTTATTTATTTATTTGTATGCCCTTTCTTGTGTCGGTCTGTCTTTCCCTCTCTCTCTCTCTCTCTGTCTCTTTGTCCCTCTCGTTCCGTGTGTGTGAGTTTGTTTCGCAACCAAATGGCAAAAAGGCAAATAAAAATACAGGAATCCTTTGTTTTTATCCTTTCGTTTCTTTTTTTTTTTGGGTGAATTAATCGAAAGCAATTTCACATAAATTACACTTATTTCTCAATGTGTACATTTATATGTATGTGTTCGTGTGTATTCGTATGTGTGTCGTGGTGTGTATATAGAGTGATGAGGGGCTACTCGACCCCCTTTAAACCTCAGCGCCACGGCTTTTCTACAGCATCCACTAGGTCTGGGTATTTAGGATTATGCGATGCTAACGAGGCCAAAAGAAGCAGTTGCTTTAATGCCAGGAATTAGGCCAAAACTAAATAATGTTGGCAATTTAAATGCAATCCAATGCAAAAATCAATAAACAGACTTATAACTATATATACCTATATACGTATACGTTTAGAGGGAGAAGAGAAAAAGAAACCTTAGCAAGTGTAACATAACTTTTGCGAAGAGAAAAACAAAGAATCCGATTCAAGACTGATTTGCCACCCATCCCCCCAAAAAGGGGGGCAAAAGAAGGTCAAGATGTGAATTTCCACAGCAGCCCAAAACAAAAAACGACAACTACAAACAAAAACGAAGGAAAATAAAGAAATGCGAGGGGAAAATTATAAAAGAAGAAACCTAAAGCCATATGCGGAAAATGTTGGCGATAAAAATGTTGAATTGTTTTTTTTCCCTCTCTCTCTCTCTCTCACTCTCTCTCGCTGTCTCTTTCTCATCTTTTTGTTGATGTTGCTGCTGCTGTTGCTGCTGTTCCATTAATATAGCATTTACTGCCGCTGGCATGGCACATGTTGCTGCTGATGGTGTACCAGGTGTTGGCTGGCTTCCTCCACCACATTTCCATTTCCATTCGACCCAGATGAAATGCAAATTGCCAGAGATTTATGTCAGTTACATGCACATTTGCACACACACACACACACACACACAACAACTAGAAAAGAAAGACAAGGGGGCAAGTGGGTGGCTGGGTTGGCTTATGTTAAAGAATGGAGAGAGAGGAACAAGAGAAGTTGGTAATTTCCTTTTGGTCATGTTGCTGCATACCGCACATAATTAATCAACTTAGACTAAAATTAAAAAAAAAAAAAAAAGAAAAGGAAACAGAAACAACAAAATCTAAACAACACAAAATACAAGAGAATGGACAGAGCAAACAAACAAAATGAAAAAAACTACAGCAGAAAAGGAGCTTAGTTTAAACTACACAAAAAGAGTGAGACAGAGAGAGAGAAAGAGAGAGAGAGGTAGAAGGGAGAGATAGAGAGTAGGAACATAGGGTGGGAAAAGAGAAGGCAAGACTGCCAGTTAGACAAACATATATGTATGTAGAAGTAGCAAATATTATATATGTATATACAATGTTGTTGTATACCTCATCTGCAGCTACGTGCTTGCTGCTGCTGCTGCTGCCTTCGCTGCTCGCAGCAACAACATTACCAGCAGCAACATTCGCAGCAACAACAATTGCTGACGACTTATAGCCAGAACCTGAAACAGAACCAGACCCCGATCCAGACACGCCCAGCGATGACAACGTTGTGTGTGCCGTCGAGGAGCTGGCATTCGATAGCAATGAGCCACGTGATGAAAGATGTGCTGGCGGTGGATAACGTGGCGGCGTTTTAACCATCTCAATAAAACTATCCGGCACATCTACCGGCAATTCACGATGTGGTGGCTTGCTGTTGCTGTTTGTCATTGAGGTTGCTGACGCTGCTGTTGCTGGTGTTTGCTGCTGCTGTTGATTAGGCTCATAGCCTGGCGGTGCTAAACTTAAATCATCTGGCACTGTCGATGTGGTGCTCGCTGTTGTTGCTGCTGTTGTCGATGATGACGATGATGATGTTGATGCCACACTGGGTATATTGCTGCCGCTGCCGCTGCCACTGTTGCTACTGCTATTACTATTACTTGTATGCATTGAACTATTGCTGCTGTTCAATGAGTTGCTGTTACTGCTGCTGCTGTTGGTTATAATTAATGCTGACTGGCTGCGGCTGCTACTGCCAGTGCCAGGGCTTTTACTTGTTGTTGTTGTTGTTGTCGTCAATGATTGTTGTTGATGTTGATGATGATGATGATGATGCAAATGATGATAGGCATGAAATGTATCCAATTGATGTTTGCTCATCACCTCATCGAAAGCACTCGATGATGGTGAGCTGGAACCTTTACGATATAGACCATCTACCATGCAGATCAATTCATCAGTGACACTATTATTGCTATTGTTGCCATTTGGATCATTGTTCATTAACAATTTATTGCTGGGCGTTTCTTGTTGGGCTATTTGTTGTTGTTGTTGTTGGGCAATTGTTGCTGTTGCTGCTGCTGCTCCTGTGGTTGTTGTTGTTGTTGCTACTGTTGCTGTTGGTATGGTTAATAACGTTTGCTGTTCGTGTTGTTCCGATTGTAGACAATTTTCATAGTTTTCAATTTGTTCCAATTTAGTTTGTTGTTTTTGATTATACAAATTTTGTGTGGCCACATCGAGTTGTGTTGTTGTTGTTGTTGTTGAGTGTTGTTGATGATGATGAGCATGTTCATGTTGTTGTTGTTGTTGTTGTAGTTGTTGTAGTTGTTGATCATGTTGATGTGAAGAATGATATGCAACAATTAACAATTTGTTAGCATGATCATTATTAGATTTAGTTGTGAATGTGATATTTGTGTTGGTGCTCAATTTTGTATGTTTCTGAATATGTC
Organism: Drosophila equinoxialis; assembly: GCA_018150345.1. Taxonomy (NCBI): domain Eukaryota; kingdom Metazoa; phylum Arthropoda; class Insecta; order Diptera; family Drosophilidae; genus Drosophila; species Drosophila equinoxialis. The sequence goes on along the minus strand of JAECWI010000238.1, from coordinate 332,408 downwards.
GAATATATGTGTATATATGTGCAGGTGGTTTAGATGCAGTAGTGTATGTGTGTGTTTAGGTGGATGGTTTTTGTTTTTGGTTGATGATGAAAAGAAAAGAGATGCATGAATTGGAATGATATAGTGAGTGGTGGGTGTTTTGTATTCTTGTATTAAGCATATTCGGGGTTATTTGTGTTTGTTAGTTGCAGTTGTAGTTTAGTTAGCTAGTTAGTTAGTTAGTTAGTTAAAGTGTGTGCTTTGACTTGGTTTTTGGGGTTAAATGGTTTTACTACAAAAGACATCACTCTGCTTTACCTGTGGTGGACGGGGTGGCGGATATCTGGGTGGCGTCTTATTACGTGCTATAAACGTATCTGGACAGTCGACGGCCATCTCACGATGTGGACCTATGAATTGGCAATAAATTGTCATGTGTGTGTCATTATAAATATGCAATTACATTTAATTTTCGAGTTAAACGCACCGTTATCTTGATTCACCGACAGCATGGTCAGCATTTCCTGATCGATCTCCCTAATATCACTTGAGTGTGTTCGATAATGTTGTTGCTGTTGCAAATGTTGCTGCTGCTGCTGCGGCAGTTGTTGCTGCAGTTGCTGCTGCTGCTGTTGATGATGATGCAGATGATGATGCTGACCAGTTATATAATCATCCGGCAGACATGGCTTCAAATCATCACCATCAATGACTACAATACTCGAACCGGAACGCCGGCGTGGCCTATAAGAAGCAAGAAATTAAAACATGTGTTCAATTATTGTATTTAATATAACTGGATTGCATTAAATCAAGAATAAACTACTTAAATGAAATTTATACAATAAAATTCTGCTGGTATTTTGCAGCAAACGTTTTTTCAACTTTCCTAAAGCCAATAAAATCCATGAAATCCTTGAGACTTGCAAACACACACACACAAACACATACAGACGCAGACACAATCTGGGATATAGTATTTCTATTTCATGCAACATTGACAGCAGCTGTCAATTGCAACACACACTCGATGCAAGCTCAGGCTTTGCCACTGGCTATGGCTCAGGTGCATTTACAGTTTGAGTGTCACTGTGTAGAAGATTTAGTAAAGATGTTGACAATGATGACGATGATAAAACGCAGCTGGATATCGTTATTATTATTATATGCGCCTTTTATTATTATTTTCCTCAAAAAGTTGCCAAGCAAAGAACAGAGAAGAGCTCGTTGGCCGGTTAGGAGGAAAGGAAAGGGGGATGGTTGCTGCTTGGTAAAAGGAGCAAAGCGAAGCCGGGGATTTTTAGGTGCCGAAGTCCCAAAAACTTTTGTGTAACTTTGCACTTTGGTTTTCTCTTTCATTTTTGGTTTAGTGAAGGTTTTTTTTTTTGCTTTGTTTCCTTTTGCTTTGAGTTGCGTCCATTGAAAAAGGGGTTTTTCTATAGAGGAGGCAATTTTCGCCTTAATTTGTTCGACTTTTGGCTTAAAGGTTTTAGCTACAACGACGTCCGGGCTAATTGCAAAAAAGCTCAAAGTGGATTTTATGCTGGGATCAGCTTTCAGCCTAAAAGTATGCAACTTTCTAATAGAGAAACGGGCCTAGGCCTAAAGAGAAAGGGGAGAGACAAGAAAACGGAAAGACGGGGCTAAAAAAAGTAAACTAAGGCCAGTGGGTGTGGATGTGGTGTGTATAGGTGGGCTGTTGGGTGGTTCGTTGGTTGATTGAGTCGCTATGCCAGCTCCAGAGGGACGACAAAAGCAATTTCAGTTGCCGACATCAAAGTGCAGCTCCGCTTGCTCAACACACCACTCCACCCCGCCCTAAACAACTTCACTTCACTACCCAAACACACACAGTTTGGTGGGCGGCTCAGAAAACGTCAGTAACAGTACAACGTGACCAAGACCAGCAGCAGGCTGAGGAGGTGTCAAAGCTATTTTGCTGGTCAGTCCAATTCAGAGCAACCCACCCCACCCACTGTGCATCACACCACTTGCACATGAAAAATCCTCCCAACCCATTTAACTTGTCTTTATTTATAGAGAACATAGAGAGCGGGAGACGCCCATTGAATAGGTTGCAATGCATTAAAAACCGATTTCTAGAGAATGCGCCCAAGACAAGACAACGGGGCGAGACAATTCAATTTGCGTAACAGCCGACGACGACAACGATGACGATGACGACGATAGCAATGGCAATGGCAAGGACGACAACGCAAATGAGTCGAGCATCGTGATGTGAAGGGGGATGCGGACAAAAAAAGAAACCTATAAACGAATTAAAATGCCTTTGGTGCTGAAGTTGAAGTGAGGACCCAAGACCAGGACGGAGGCCAAAGCCAAGTGAGAACGAGTGGCGGACCAGAGAACAGAGCAACCAACAGCTGGAGCACTCTCGCACGCTCATCAAAAGTCCTTAGTAAATGGTAAAAGCAGAAGAAGGAGAAGGAGAAGGAAAAGGAAAAGCAAAAGTAGTAGTAGGTGTTCAAGGCAACTCGAGAGGTTCGTTCGATTAGTTCCATAGCAATGCAATTTTCATGCAATTAACTTTAAGGACTGCGGGCTTGGTCAGGTTCAAGTAGAATGGATGGATGGGTAGATCATGATAAATGGATCGATGAATGAATCAATGAACGGACGGATAGATGGTTGAATGGAAACGCAAAATAACATAGAAAAAGAAAGCAAAGGAGAAACAGTTTTAGAGCCACAGTACGTGCAATCCTATCCCACTTGAACAAGCCTGGCAACCAATTTGTGTAGGAGCCTCCTCGCACTTTTGTTTGTTTCTGATGGTTTATGGATTTGGGTTCAAGTCCGGCCGTGTCCGGCCCGGTCATCAATAACACATTTGGATAAGCAAAAGCACAACAATTTCCAAACGCTGTCAAGTGAGCAAGTGTATCCGAGAGAGAACGAGGGAAACAGGCGGAGAAAAAGATAGAGAATGCTGATGATAATGAGAATGAGGATGATGAAAAGGAGGACATGGTTTCAGTATCTGCGGTTGATAACCAGTCACCAGTCGTTGAGCAGAGGGGGGAAATGAAAGAGACAAGACATGCAAAACCATTACATTTCTCATCGGTGTGAGTGTATGTGTGTCTGTTTGGGTTAGCACACACACACACATGTTCATGACAGCGACATACACATTTGTATTGTTGTCATTGTTTGTTGATGTCATGCGACATGCTAATTGTTTATGGTCAGCCAGCGAATTCTGCTTAGACTGGCAGGCATTGAGAAGGAGAAGGAGAGGAAGAGGAAGGGAACTTCCAACTGATAAGCGATAGTCACCGCTTTCACCTCAACATAATCATCATCAATTGGTGCATTTCCAATGCAAAAAAAAAGAATACACAAAGAGCGAGGTGCGAGAGACAGAGAGAGAGAAAACAGGAATGTTAAAAATGCCAACACAAACTTCATGCCTCAAAGATTACACACCTGTGGATAGCTAGCTTCTCCTGGTCAACAAGTGGTAGTGGCAGCTGGTCTCTGAGTTCTGGGCCCAACCCCCGGAAGAGACTTATTTACTGTGACCAGCGGAAGTTGCCTTTGTTCATCATCATCATCATCATCATCATCCTCATCATCATCGTCATCGCTGGATAGGGTTTAGGGCTAGGGCTACAACTACAAGTAAGTCATAATAATGCCGGACCACAAAAATATTTCGAAAGGTGCCCCAAGACCAGGTAGAGATGCCAAACCCCCAGAACATTGGGTATTGTGGGTGTGACCGTCGGCAAACACCTAAAACTATTTCACAAAAAAAAAAAAAACAAATACCACCCAAAATAAAAGAAAAAAGATACAGACAAACCAACAAGAAGAACGGACGAACCAGCACAGCCAGCATTTTGAATGCCAATGATTATTATAGAAAGAAAGGGAGGAGGAATTGTGGTAAATGAATGATGAGATGAGCAAGATGAATATATGGGTGTGTGTGGTATGTGGCATGTGCATGTGTGTGTGTCATTAACTTTAAAAATGTGGATAGGTACCTAGAAAAATTAAACTTGAATAAATTGATATGTAATCTTGAGAATGAAGAATTTTATAAAAAAAAAAAAAAAAAAACTGCATCAAGATTAAAAAATGGGCCCTAGGGAAACGAAATTTACGGGGAAATTAGATTCCACTGATCCTTTTCTTAGCCAGAAACTTTTCTTAGAAATGCAGTTCGTTTTCCCATTAACTTTTCTTTGCTTTATTATTAGAACATTTCTTAGTTTTCTTGGTTTTGACATTAGTTATACCAAATAAAATCAAATTTACACAATAATCTTCATTTTAACCAACACTGCAATGCAGTGTGACCGTATAATATTTACGTATTTAAATGATAACACTGTTTTTTCTTGTAATCTGGATTTTTTTGTGCATCCTCAGTGATGTATATATTTAGGATTGACATTATCTAGATCATATTTCATATAACTTAGTGCTACTAATCGACACTTAGTTGTAGTCTCTTAAGTGTCTTTACTTAAACACCAAATCAAACTAAGTCGTAATCAAAAGGATCAGCGCCCAGTTTCAATAGGGAAATCAACGATTTGCTCGAGCTCACTTTACATTTCTAAAGATGTCCTCGGTGGAATCGTAATTTACCGTTTTATATGCTTTGAGTGGTTTTATATCTAATTAACGGTACAACCACAAAAACCAAAAATAACAGTGGCCAATCAATCAATAGCAATCAAAGTCGAGAGACAGTTTTCTCACCCCAAAAAGGGAATCTACGTTCGATTCAACTCAAACTAGTTGTACCTACGTATATATATATGTATATATATGTATATATAAAGTATTCTATACATTTTCTCTTGATAAAATTCATGGGCAAATGGCAGGAGAGGGTGGTGGGGGTTGGTGGGCACCCCACCAATTTCTGCCATTTGACGTTGAGGTGCACAAATTTCTTAAGAATTAATTAAAAGCTAAACACAAACAAAAGAGTCAAAGTGGTAGAAGACGAATGATTGACTTCCCCCTTCCTTTTTGTCCCTAATGATGGAGGGGGCAAACGTTAAAGAGAAGAACGAATGCATTTTCAAAGTAGTCAACCTCCCAACCGCTTTTCGTTTGCCATTACACCGACCTTACCTCCCACTAACTGTTGCCCTCCCCCTTCTTCTTGTTCTTGGCCATGAATGAAATTTAAATTTTTAGGTTTGAGGTGAGAAGTTTCGATTTGGTATTGCTTTTTAAAGAAAAGTCATTAAACTACAGTTGATTTGGTTTGGAATTTGGATTACTTTTAAGAATAACTTAATTGTTTGTTCGATTGACTTTTTTTTTTTTTGCTTCTCAAGTTCAAGTTCTCAGGATTTGGCCAAAGTTGTGGGCATTTAGAAAATCAATCAAATGGAATTTATATTAAATGAATCTGAAGCTCGACAAATGCAAATGAAGTTTGTTTTTTTTTCTTTCTCTCTCTTTTCTTTGTGTCAGCTAATTCCATTTCATTCTGAGAAAAATTTACCTTTCGTCATTTGGTTTTATCTTTTCTCTGTCTGGTTTTACTTTTACTACCATATAATATATATCAATATGGTTTGCACTATTGCAACTGCAGGTAGATAGATTGGGAGAGCACAAGAGTAACAGTGAGAGAGAGAGAAAGAGAAAAAAGAGGGCAATATGAAGTCGATATTCTTTTCAATTTTGAGGTGAGTTAATTTTCTGGCTAAAATTTGTACATTAGCCATGAATCATCTCATAGAAAATGAGAGATATTATGAGATTGTTTTCCATATATCTTACTAGACTTTAAAAAGAAATGAAAGCAAAAGGATATATCCAATGAAACATACATATGTATGTACATATATACATACATTTGGTTTGTTATGGGTACTTCCTCTTCAAGGATCTAAATTAGCAAGAACGGGAGAGATTTCGCATACCAAAAGTATCTTATAGATACATTCGCATATTTGGTTACTCCCTAGAGCAGATCTAGAGATGTTTCAAAACTTACCATTGCTTTAAGATGCGCATCTTTTAATCCAATAATTTTTTGTTTTTTTCCTTAAATAATTATTTTAGTTTTACAGTTTGATGGTCATCACAAACACGCATAATTAGAAACGACGAAAAAAAAATAATATCTAAAAACAGAAACAAAAAAATGAGAGTTGAGCGCATGCGCAACAACAAACAAACCAAAAAAACAAAAAACTTTCGAATGAAAAATGTTAACTGACCAAAAATTGCAGTGGCCATTGCAAGTAACACGGACACATGCACACAAACACACACACACACACATACACAAGCGGAGATCAATGCAGCTGGAAAAGTATCTTTCACTTTTCATTCGATATGGCAACACTGGCAAAGATTTTCGGTTCTCTGTTTTGGTCTTGTTTGTTGCAATAGTTTTTGTTGTTGCTGGGAAATGTTAATTGCATTATAATGAGCTAGAAAATCTGTCAAAAATTCTTGGCAACACTCACACACACACACTCACATACACGCGCGCACACTTGCAATGTGTGTGATCAGCTAACGGCAACTTGCAATTGCATGTTTGTTAAACATTTTCCCTCTTATGATTGTTTTTGTTGTTGTCGCGGTCAGTTGCATTTTGATTGTTGTTGTTGTTGTTATTGTTACTACTGCTGCTGCCGCTCTTGCATTAGCCACAACGCGTTTTTACCTCTCTGCGAACAAAGTCAGACTGACAGTCAGTCAGTCAGTCTGAAAAACTGAAAACTGAGCTGAAAACTAAAAACGAAAAAAATAATAACAACAACAACAACAACAACACTAAGCAAAAGCCAAGCCACTGCCGCCGCCGCCGCCGCGGCCAAACAGAAAGAAGAGAGCCAGAGCGAGCGAGGTGGAGAGAGTATGAATGAGAGACCCAAGCCAGACCCAAGCAACCAGAGCAAGGGCAAGTGCGAGCGAGGTAGATAGAGAGTAGGGAGAGCAGGAAGAGCAAGAGTTTTGAGTGAGAGACGACAGAGCAGCGTAACGAGGTGAGCGAGCACTGACTGTCTCATATACCTGTCGGCAATGCAGCGCAAGTGCAGCTCACTCAAAGGATATTGAAGTGCTCATACACACACACACACAGGCATACGCATACTGACACGCACGTAGCCCGAGGGTTAAGCAACAACAACAATAACAACGACAGTAAACAATGGCAAATTGCAAACGAACACTTCGAGTGTAACAACAACACCAACAACATCAACAGAGCCAAAGGAATAGAGAGCAATAAGCGAAATAGGCAATTTCCAGCAATTCTTAATGCACAAGCTCCTTCTTTTGATCGAACTAAGAATACTCTAAGATCGAATACTCTATGATTGGTTTTACTCAAGAGCAAGAGGATCTACAAATCTCGAGACTCCAAATTTTAAAACTTTTCCTTTCAGGACTAATAACTTTAATGATCTCTCATTGAAGTTCGGTCATGACAAAAGTGAGTGTATACATACATATGTGTTTTTTTTATTGCAAGGGTATCAAAACAGGCAACAGGCAGAACAGAAAAACAAGCAGAGGTGGGAAAAAGGCTACAGCAGCAGCAGCGGAGCAGCGCTGCCAGCAGCAGTGGAGCAGCGCTGCCAGCAGCAGTAAGGTAAAAGCCATTAAGCGGGACGTTGACAGAGGCTGCTGCTGCAGCGGCAACTGAGGCTGAAGCACAGGTACAAATAAACTCATTGTTTATATATATATGTATGTGTGTGCGTGCGTGTGTGTGTGTGTGTGTGTGTGTGTGTGTGTGAGTGTGAGTATGCCTTGCCTGTATGTATGTATGTATGTATGTAGTTAAGCCTGTTGTTAATGCCTTGCAGCATACAAAAGAACAAAAGGTGGGCCCTCTACATCTGTATACACATCGAGATACATACATATACATACATATATTTTTATTCATATAAATTGATATCTGTGTATATGCAGGTTACTATGTGTGTGCGTGTGTGTGTTTCCTGAGTGTATGTTCTGTGTTTTCGTGACTCAACAAGCAACTATGTATGTTCGATGCTGTTGCCGATCTTATGGACCCAACTACAAGTCTTAAACATTGATGACGCGCTCAGCTCCAAAAAAAAGAAAGCAAGAAACAAAAACGAAAACAACAAAAAATATAGACAAGACTTTTAAAGATTCTTTTCGGTTTTCAGTTAAAGAAAAGGACGTAGATGCTCTCGGATTAATCTTGATTGATAATGAAAAAGAATGTGTTTAACTTCCATCATAAATCTTAGAGAAACTTTCATATAATTTTGGCACAAAAATTGATTGTAATTTTCCTAGCTTATCGATCGATTGATCAATCTGATACTTAAAACAAAACTTTTCATTAATTGTTCCATTCAAAATGCATGACAAGTTGGCAGCTCTGTCACTCGATAACTTTGTTTACACGAGAATTGAAACGAAAAGCAAAGCAAAGCAAAAGAATAAAACAAAAAAAAAACAACAACAAACCTAAAAGAAGGTAAAATGAAATCAAACAACACAACAGGTAAAATGTGTAGGTAAGGGTGTCTGTGTATGTGTGTGTTTGTGTTTGTGTAGAAAAAAAGGGGGGAGTAAGAGGTGCAACAGGGGTAAACAAACCAGAACGAAGAAACGAAAACAAAAACGAAACACACGCACACACACACATACATAAACAAACACAAGTTTTGCCATAGTTGTCGACATTGATGGGCTTTTGGGGGTACCAACAAACACACACACATACATATGATGGTTGAGAAATGGTATGGGGGAAATGGAGAAGAAGAAGCATCCTCCAAAGATACAATCACACATTGAGACACGGGCATGGCCACTAACACGTACACGTACACACATATATTTCAATGCACAAGGTACACACATATACATATGTATGTATGTATATGGCAATAGAGAGTACAAGAGCAACAACGACTGAGAGTGGAAGAGACAGAGAGAGACCAACTGTAGTCGGCGAGAGGCTGAGCCTGGCGGGCATCATTTGGTTCGCATTCTGCGCTTCGTTCTACCCAGAGTTATTATAACGGATTTATCTCAAGTTACAAGCTGCCGGCCAACTTACACATCTACCTACATACACACAAATACATATATATATTCACTCCTATGTATTATATGGCGACAGCACAAATATAATATAATTTTATATGTACATACATATACAATACATACATATGTACATATGTCTATGTCAGCCCTCGCCGCTTGAAACTTTTTTTTTTGTTTACTGTGTGAGCTTTAAGTTTTAGTTTTGCTCCTTTTACTTCGAATATTACGGTATACCCTAGACATACATATGCACATAAAGGAAGCTAAAAGCACTAGATCTGGAATATCGAGTGTCATTGTTATTCGAATAACTAAATTCCTTTGGAATACTGCATATCAAAGTTGGAAATTTCCAGATTTGATCAAAATCTTATATGGATTTTAGTTTTTATTAACTATTACTACTACTTCGGCGAAAGACAAGGAATTGACAACTGCCAACTGTGTGTGTGTGTGTGTTTGTGTGTGTAGAAAGGACTATCCAATGGCTAATCCAATTACAGTCAATTTTTTTTCTACATCATTTTATTCTTCTTCATCCTCTTTGGGTTTCTGCTTCTTATCCCATTTGGTAGTCCTACCTCAATGATGGAATTAGTAAGTATTGCATTCAATCGTTGCGCCTGCGCGTGTCTGGCATACAACATTTTCATTATATATCCAAGCTCCAAGCCCATAACATGGGTTATCTAACTACAGACATATGTATGTATGTATATATAATATTATATGCGGCTGGACAAGTCTGGAATTTGTAATGCACATTTGCACAGTTTGACAGGCTTAGCAGTTTGAGCAGCATGCTAATAATGTCATGATTTCAAAACAGAATGCAAGACGCATTACGCAAGACTCAATTATTGATGTCTGTCAGCCACATTTTGGGTAAGATCGTTAAAACACTTGAGCTACTTAAACACTACGCAACACTTATCAAAACTTTCGATTCGACAATGTACTAGGCCTACAATCTATACATAAACATTTGGTTCATTCAAAAGAAAGTCCCAAGAAGTAGTCAAGGGATGCAACTCATGGATTATCGGCTGATTGTTCTCAATTAATGACGTAGTAGTTTGAACATTGAGCAAGCTTTTTGCGATATCTACGCCTATTAGTGCATTTGGAAAGTAAAACCGACAGCAACTAACACCCAGGGCGTATGAAGGAGAAGGCAACCAAATGTCATCAGCATTAATTGTTGTCATCGGAGATGTGTGATGTTCATATATGTACATACATATATGTACATATGTATGTAGGTGATGTGTGGTGGAATTTCCAACAAATGGCAAATAGAAAACAGCAAACCAACAGCAAACAGAGACCTCGGCCAATCACTTTGACAGTTTTGTTGCCTATACCCAGACACACACACCGACATACATACATGAAATGCACAACAAGAGCCAAGAGCAACAACAACAATAATGACAAACAATAGATAATGATGCACATCAAGTGCATCGGCCATATCAAGTGTCGTCATCATCATCATCATTGTGTGTTGTTGTTGTTGTTGTTGTTTTCGTTGTCGTTGTCTGCCAACTGATTAGTCAGCAAAAATTCTCACAACGCTCACCGACTTGACACTGAGATGAAGGCAAAGGGAATTGAAATTGATGCAACCAACTGGGGAATGGCACTGGCATTGGCCTGCTGACTGGGCCATTGAAATTGAGTTGACTTGTCGAAATTGTTTCATCATTCCCAAAATAAAAAATATGCATATTTTAAATACTTAACTTAAAAAGAATCTAGAAGTATAGAATCCTGATATTATGAACCAAAACTATGTTGTTCCTTGTTTCACTTCATTTCAATTGTAATTCCCAACTAGTTAAAATTTTCAAAAGACCTCCAGTACATCTGTTCTTCACTTAATATCAATTTAATATTAAGTAATGTATATACAATCCAATTAAAAATAGTTATATAGGATTTCGTTGTAGTTTTTTATGGTTTATAATATAGTTTTCAGTTTGAGTTTCGAAATCATAAATCAATGGCATCATTATTACCCAATTATAGCAATTGTGTTGTTAAGCATCTCAATCGCTGTCAAACTGTGAAAGTCCTGGCGCTACACGAGTTTAAGGGAAAATCGATTAAAAATGTATAAATATTCAGCGCAGGGTGTGGAAAATACCTCGTTAATTAATAATGAGCATAAAATGAAAGCGCGCGTGCAAGGATGGTCGATGCCAAAGATGATGATGATGATGATGATGATGGAGGATGGAGGACGGCTTATAGCTGGATGGAGATGGAAAAAGGATAGTGGTGCAGGTGATGGTGGAATAGCAAGCTGAAAAGGAGGACAAGAGGCGGCTTAGTGGGGACATAGTTTGCTGCTTGTGGCTGGGCTCGCCTTGGTTTGGCGTGGCTTGGCCGCAGGCGAAATCACAACAGGTTCATTTGCCATGCCAGCCTCAGACTGATGTTGAATATGAGTCCTAGACAAGGACACAAAGCCCACACACACACACATACGCACACACCTACACCTGACGCCCAAAAGAGGTGAGAGCGAGCGAGAAAGAATGTGTGAAAAATGTCAGTACTGGCCAAAGGCGAAACGCGAACGAGGACAACGACGGCAACGACGAGAACGGCAACGATGGCGATGGCGATGGAAATGCCGTTGAGTGTAAAGATGAGGATGAAGGACGCAGAATGTGGATAGCCAGCCAGTCAGTCAGCCAGCCAGCTGGAAAACCCAGCGAGCAAAAGCAAGTAAATAAATAAGCAGTCATAAAAACAACGTATATGTATGCATACACACACATACACACACACACACATGTAAAAGAACACATATGGTGGGTATTACCATTTCCATTGAAAACAACAGCCAACTGCCCAGGGGCTGGCAACTGGATGGCAATGCGAATCCCAGAGCTAAGCAAAGCGGTAATAAATGCTTTTCCAAATACAAATACACAAATATATGTGTATATACTTACACACACATACAGCCAACATTGTAAGAGACAAACAAACAATTGTCGTGGCAGACTTTCAAGCAAACAAAATCAAAGATATAATAATCATCTACAGTTTTGCAGCCATTACCGGTGAGCTGCGCCTGCAGCGTATGCAACAATATTTTTCAAAATGGCCTTCACATTCTTTTAAACTTCAAGGGCAAAGATGCACACACACATTGACACATAGTCAACACAAATAACCAATTCGAATCAGTGAAACAGAAATGTAATTTTGTTCTTATAATTTAATTAAATATGTCATCTTGTTCAAGAGGCACTTGACTCCAAATTCAAACAGTTTAAAACTTGAAGAGCAGGAAGGATTTATCTTGCCATTAGTCCTAAAAAGTTCTTCTAAACAGTTTTACTACACCCACAGGATATACTGGGTCTCGTTGGATTATCTGATAGTTTTGGAGCAACTTTCATGGATTTGAGGACGTTGTGGTTCTATGCTATCTTCCTTTGATTATTATTATATAATTTTTGTGAAATCTGCTAAATATGAAAATATATAACAGATATGGGTAAGATACATATTTGGATATATGTAATATATGGAATATAAAATACATTTTCTTTATATTATTATTTACCTTGACTCTTGGCGAAGACTTTGATCGCCCAATAAAAGTTCAGTTCTTCCTTTTGATATGCTACTTGTGGGACTGTTTTGTTGTTGCAATTGTAATTGCTGTTGTTGCTGTTGCTGTTGCAGCTCATTCAGCAATTGTTGTTGCTGTTGACTCCGATTGCTGGTTGCTGTTGTTGTTGTTCCATCACTGGACTGATGCACTATGACATCATTATGCGTAGCTAGTAACTGTGACAGAAGAAAGGATAAAAAAGACAACAAATATAGATTATTAAATATATAGGAAATATATGGAAAATAAATGAAGTTAAAAATGAAAACCTAAAGGAACTAAAGGAGTGAACCGAAGAGAATACAAGAAACCAAAGCATAAGCAACATAATCAAATGTGAAAACAAAAACAACTTCAAGTTTCATGTTTTTTGATCAACAACATGTTGCCTGTTTTTGTGCTTTTGTTGTTGTAGTTGTTGTTATGTTGTATACCTCTCTTCTCGGTGGATACAAATTATTCGATATTAGTAAATCACAATTTTTCATAACAGTGGCCGAAGTATTTGTATTGGATGCGGATGCGGATGCCGTTGCCGATGCTGAAGCGTATGGAGCGGTGGAATTATTGCTATTATTGTTGTTGCTTAAAAGTAAATGTTGCTGCTGCTGTATGCCATTGTTGTTGCTGTTGTGACTGCTGCTAATGCTGTGCATTTGAAGTTCAGCGAATGCCTGTTGCAGCTGTCCACTAGATATGGCCGTTGAATATTCCGTTTTTGGTGTGGTTGTACCATGAACATGATGATGCGATTGATGTTGCTGCTGTTGCGTTGCTGGTGGCAATGCAATATCCGCCGAAGTTACTATACTTGTTGCTGCCAGCAATGGTGATGTCTGTGCATCAACAAAATGCACATCTGTGTTACTACTTGTAGTCGCACTCAATTGCAATTGCGGTGGCTTATTTTGACCCTGACCATGACCTGGCTGTACCTGTTGGCCCTGACCCTGGCCCTGAACCTGGCCATGACGTTGCTGTCGATGTATGGCCGCTGTTGTGGCCAATGTTGCTGCCGCTGCTGGCAGTGTTGTTGTTGCAGGCAATGTTGTTGTCGGCAATTGGGCATGCTTGTTGTTATAGCTAATATATGTAATGCCACAATAATTGGCCCCATCCACATCATCATCATCGTCGAGATCCTCGTCATCCACCTCCTCGGCCAGATGCTGTAGACTACTGGCCAACAATGATTTGGCCTGCAATGGCTTGCCGGCAGCAGCAGCTGCCGCCAGTTGCTGTTGCAGTTGCTGCAGCTGCTGCTGCTGGGCCTGGCTAGTTTGATAGATATGACCAGTGGCGCTGCTTGTGGAGGTGGTGGGTGGCTGGGATTGCGACAGGGATTGTTGTTTCTGCAGGGCGGCCGTTGTTGTATTATTAGCGTTTCGATCGGCTGCCGTAGCAGCGGCAACAGCGGCACTAACCAAAGCCGAGGCACCCTGGGTGGCAATCTGTTGATGTTGTTGCTGTTGCTGTTGCTGCTGCTGCTGTTGTTCCAGTGACATAATCGATGCTGGCGTTGGCACTGTTGTTGTGGCCGTTGTCGGTGCCAGGGATGGTGCACTTATTGGACCGCCAGCTGTTGCTGTTGTCATTGTGGCACTGCTGCAGGTTATTTGATTGCTTGTAAACGACGTCACATAGATGGGTGTTGAGTCATTCAAGAAGCTTAGATCCTGTTTTTGACTCGCCGTCGTACCGCTTTTTGTTTGTTGCAACTGTTGTTGCACATAGAGAAATACAAATAATCATAGACAAGGGAGCAGAGAGCAGAGAAAAAACATAGAAAGAGTGAGAATTTGTTATAGAAAGGAGAAATCTACACAGTTCTTTCACATATAATGGATGCTTTTATTCATATTATTTATCGATTGTCAACATAATTATCGAGTACAAGAAAAGTATAAAATGAGGTTGAATAGTGGTGAAGTCTTCTTTTTTTTTTAATGCTTATAGATGCAGGCAAATTATCGATAGATAAAATACATTTATCGCCACACATTTAATCAATTTTAATAATCGGCAATTAATCTAAGCTTATAAGATATTTCCAAATGTATCGATTGGAACTTAATTGATCGATAGCCACTTAAACTGAGACAATAAGTAAATAATCATCAAAAATCATCATTGTCGTTAATCGATAGCTGGCAAATAATATACCTACATATAAATGCGTTAAGCATGAAACAAAACGGATCATTATTTTCTTTACACCCCGCTACCCTCCCACACACACACACAGAGTGATGACAGGTCGCCTATACACATATGCAAATCAATCAAATTTTTCATGAAAAAAAAAACAGAAAGAAGCACAGAACATGAAGCTAACCAGAAATAATCCTCTACTACTCCCCTCACTCCCACTGCGCGGCATCATTTACCAACACTGGTAAGACAAGCCGCGATGCCTGCTCTTAATGAAATATGCATTATTAATGCGACACACATAATGGATGTGGTTATGGGAATCAACTAGATGGGATTGGGTTTTGGGATTGCTTTTCAAAATATGCGTATATTATATGTGTGTGTTGTGTAAGTGTGTGTGTGTGTGTGTGAGAGTGGGTGTGTACATAATATGTATGTGCTTTTGTGTGTGGGCTCAACTTAATTTCTCGGGTGGGTAGATGCGAACAATTCATTGACTCATATTAGCATAGCATTTACAGTTCCTCTCAAACTGTAAGAAAAAAAGGTGTTTCCTGTGTGTGTGCAATTTCTTTGGTTTGGCTTCGATTTTTCGTTTTCCTTTCTTTTTTTTTTTTTTGACAAAACTCAATTGCCCATCAACAGTTAAGACCGCTTAGTATACTACCACTTGCCGAGGTCTAAAAAAAATCCAAACTCTCTCAACATTTTTAATGCAATTACGTGGCCAAGTCCCCATCTTTCCCATCTGCTTTCGCGCCGTTTGTCCGTCTGTCTGTCTTTCTGTCTGTATGCTGCCGCAGCACAACCAAGTCCCGTCCATCGTCCTTTACGCTTCGTGCACATTCCACTTGTGCGTTCAATTGCTTTGACTTTGCACCAGTTTTTGGATGGAGAAGGCGGACAAGAATGTGGGCATGATGACGGAGGGATTCATACGGCGGCTACACCGCTTTTTTCTTCTTTTTTCTATCGTATTTTCTTTCACAATTTTATCGGATTATTGACAGTCAAGTCGCTTCGTCAGATGACTGACTGACTGGCTGGTAGGTTGGTTGGTTGCTTGGTTGGTTGGTGTCACTGTCTCAACACGATTCTACTCAAACACTCATCGTACATTCATATGTATGTATGTGTGTATGTCTATCTATATGTATAATCATTTGCTCGGTTGGCCTGGTAATAACCGATTGACTCTGCTCTCCATTTTAATACCTAAAACGAAAATGTATAAAAGTAACAGCACCTGACCCATCTCCCCTTTCCACACAACCCCCCTCATCCATCCATCCAATCCCATTTATTCATTTCCCAAACCAGCTACATCCGAATGCGGACGTTGAAAGCAATTGTTGGAGCGTTCAACTGTGATGATGACAAAAGCATTTGATGCGCTTAATCAGAGATTCTTAGATTAACACATAGTGAAATTCAGATAAAAAGAAGTCAGAGGGGCAAGATACTCGTACTTAATTTATATATCGTTGTAGAGTAATTGTGAAGATTTATCAAAAAGGCATTTGAATGCTAGAAAATGGCCAAAATGAAGTCGCATCAATTTGTTTATTGATTATAAATGGAAAGATTTGCCTAAAAAGGAGAGAAAAGTTTTTGCGAGAATCAAAAGCAAAGAGATTTCCATTCAGACGAATGTTTTTGAGTATATAGGAGTTTGTGGGATGATGTTGGGCTTAGTTTACAAACTGCAGTTATGCTTGTTTGTGAATGTTTTCGAGTATTTAAGTGCAAACTGCAACTATCCACGCGTTGCATATGTATATGGTCGAAACCTTTCATTTGGGATGAATAAACTACTGATATGAATCTTTTCGAGGTATAAGTGAGGCTTGGATTGATTCACTTTTGAGGCTGATGTTGCGTATCCTGAAGCCTACAAACTATTCATATGAATACATCAACACATACATCAACGCTCCTTAAAGTGATTCCCTTTGGCCAATCCCTTTTCAAGACTAACCAAATATATTTGCATCTCCGACTCTATATTCGAATTTGATTTCATAGCAAATGCCTGGTCAACAATAAATGGTTATATAAGCCTCTCAATCTAATTAATGGGCATGGCTATAATATGAGTGCACTCACACACAAACATTCATTTATTCATTCATCTTCAAGGATTGGTAAGCTAGCTCATTCGTTCGTTCGCTTTTATTTACTCACATATTTCATTTTTAGTTTGAATTTTGCATTTTGTTGAGATGTGTGTGAGTCTGTTCCCCCCCTCCACCCATTTGTTTTTTGTTTTGTTTAATTTTATTATTTTGTTGTCTCTATCTGTCTCTATGTATTTTCTATTTTGCATAACATTTGCTTGGCAAGTTTTTTGTTTTTGTTTTTGTTTGCTTTTTCAAGTTTAGACTGAGTTGTGTTTTTTGTATTTTTCACTTTTAGTTTCATTTTTTTGTTGTTGTCTGTTTCTGTATCTGCATTTGTGTTTGTGTCTTTCTCTCTGTGTGTGTGTGTGTGTGTGTGCTAGCTGGTATCTTGTTTTGTTTGTTGAATTTTTAATTGAATTTTGTGACTATAACCATATAGCTCCTCGTGTTTGTATGCTCTCTGGCCAACTGAATGAATGCCTGTTTTATGGGCGTATCATGGGGCGTTGGTCAATCGAGTGTTATGGCAACCGCATATGGTGAGATGGCTGGAGGGGTAATTTGGAGGGGGGGTCCACTTGTTTTTGTAGAGATAGCAAGCAAGTGCATTCAACTTGTTATTGATTCGAATTGCTCATTGTAGCGTGTTGAATTCATTTCCCCTTTCCAAATGAAATCGACAGCAGATTCAATCCCCCAAAAACATCCAATCGGTCCTCTACTTTAAAATTTTTCTTCTGTGTGTGTGTGTCGTTATTTCTATTTTAGAGACAAATACTCACCTTTTTTGAGAGTTGCGTTATATCCACGGGCGTGACACGATTCAAGGCGGCCAATCGCTGCAAACGCTCACGGGCATGCTCCTCGACGGCAATGACAAACGCGTCCTGCACCGAATTGCCAATGTCCCAGGCTAGAACAATGAACAATGTGTTAAATTAGTATTCAAAACGCAATTTCATAATTTTAAATGGACGAATCTATGCTTAATATTATCTTTGATTACCTAATTCAACGTTTCTTCTATAATTACATCTGATTCGTGTTTATAGGGCAATGCATTTGCCATTTTCCTCTCAACTAGGTAGCTATCATATGACTTGTGGCTTCCGAAATTTCAAATTTCCTAGTACAATTGATATACTAACAAGTTAGTTAACAAGTTTTCTAGTGAATATTCGCAGCGATTGTATTTGAATGCTAATTCAAAGCAGCTGTTTCTATATATATGTATGTATGTATCTTCATTTATTTGATCAACATTTTGCTGCCCCGTCTCGATAATGTTAACTTGGGGCGTTGATTTCAGAGGAAAGATGGGGGAGTCCAGTATTCAGTGAGGAGTTTGCCAAAAGTAAAGATGCAAATTTCTTGCAATGTTTTATAATTATTCAATGCATTCCAATTCAATATTCATTTATGCAACACAGACGAATATTCTATATCCTGTTAAACCCTACATACATATATACATATATGAAAATTCCACATGATCTGCCATCTCTCTCTCTGTCTCTCTCTTGATGCATCTATTCCCTATATTAATCTATGTATTTAAGCTTTAAAGGTTTTAAAACCGAAAGGCACCGCAAGGAGATGCCAAAGTAAACTAAACTCCAGGGAGAGAGAATGCAAGAGAGAGTGAGAGAAGAGAACGTTGATTTTAGGGTCCATAAGGACCCGAGAGTTTTTCTTCTGATGAAAATGATTGGGCAAGTCCAAAGTGAGTGTGAGTGTGAGTGTGAGTGTGAGAGAGTGGCAACACCAGTAAGTAGTGCGTGTTGTTGGGAAAGAGGGGCGGGGTAGGGACCACGTTACCCAGCAAGCAAGGAACAGACAACTTTCTTGTCTTCTTTCTGTACATCTCCCCCTCTCCCACCTTCCCCCACTGCGTGTGCCTGGGATATGTGCGTGTGTTTGTGTGTGTGAAAAGTTTATGTGTGCTATTTGCTGTCAGCGCCAACATCATGCAGCTTCTTTTCTGTGTCGTCTTCGCCCACACTCTTAACT
This sequence comes from Drosophila equinoxialis, assembly GCA_018150345.1. Taxonomy (NCBI): domain Eukaryota; kingdom Metazoa; phylum Arthropoda; class Insecta; order Diptera; family Drosophilidae; genus Drosophila; species Drosophila equinoxialis. Next base: position 313,457 of record JAECWI010000238.1, on the reverse strand, counting down.
TTTTCCACTCTCTCTCTCTTTCTCTCTGGCGCTCTCTATCTGGTTGTTTTTTTGTTGCTGCTGTCGCTTTTATTGCTTTTCGGCTGCAGTCGCCGCTAAGCAACAACACCACCGCCCCCGTCCCCAGCACATCTTTTGTGGCCCCCTTTCCAACCCCCACACTTTCTCACACCGTCACGACCTCGGCTTTAATTTCATTTCGCTGCCCTTGCGTTTTCGGCTGTTGATTGCGCCGAAAAGTGTAGCAAAAGGATGAAGTGAGGGACGGGTACGGCGGCGCGACGAATAGATTGAAGGATGGTCGGATGGTTGGATGGTTAGATGGATGGATGGATGGAGGGGGTAGGGAGCAGCATGCGGTGCCGCCGTTCGCCCTCAATCCGAGGTCGTGCCCAAAAGCAAAGTGGGACGCTCGGGCAAATCCAATTAGGCGCCGCGTTGTCAGCCTCAGGCTTGCCACATGTCGTTGAACCCACCTCCAAACCGGTGGAGGCCGCCATTCTTCCTCCTTCTTCTTCTTCTCCTTTTTGCCTTCCTTTGACTTTTAATCTCATTTGTGTATCTGTATGTGTGTGTGTGTGTGTGTGTGTGTCTGTTAGGCATTCATTTCCGCGTATATCTACTCCCATTACCCCCCTCTAACAACCATCAAGCATAAGACATGTCATGACCATGTCAGTTGAGCACCACTTCAAGCCAATGTCCACGTTTACATCCAACATAGACCCGACAAGAGAGAGAGATAGAGAAAGAGAGAGAGACAGTGAAACACTTTCTCGTTTGACATATGCAAATGTTCAAGTTGATCCATTTGTAATCGAGTTAAAACTGCAAAGCAAACAAAGCAACAGATCGAATGGCATCATTGATGGCTAGATGGATGAATGGATGGTTGAATGCATTGACCCACTGACCACTGTTTTGTCCAACATTATTAACCTTAATTTCCAATTAATGCCACTAACCAAACAACGAATGTAGAACGGCCAACAAAGATGCCATCAATGCACTTATATGTAGATATTCCAAATTCCAATAGATCTTCTTTATATTCAGCCCTAGAGACTTTGTAAATTGAATAAAGTGAAAACTCACTTAACAATCGAAGGGGTTTTCCGGGTTTATATCCTCAGTCTATTGAGTGAATGGGCTATCGGGGGAGTCTTGCTACCATTAAAATTGAAAGTTATTAATTCTCCCAAATTTATTTAAGTTTCACTCGGTTGTTCTTTGAAGACTGGTTGTTCGCTGATTGATTGAACAAAACTAAGCTTAAGAGTAATTCAAGACCTTTCGTTTTCGTTTTGTCTCTCAGTCTCACAGCATAGGGGAGAGAAAGGAAAAAGGATAAAAAATGTAAATCAGAAGGGAATAAATGTCAATTGCCTTGAAATCAAAGACCACTAACTCAGCTAACATGGCCAGGTGATTCGGTTTCTCTTTTAACCAGATCCAATGCCAAGCGCCATGCACTTTAATTGCCTGCTAACAAATCGATAAACAATAAACCAAAGTGCACTCCATTTGCAGCCATCACACACACACACACACAGACACACACATGTACACACACACACATGTGCACATATGTATATGTATGTATAAAAGTGAGAAATGGCTGGCAGCAATCACAACAGCAATAAGAGCACTTGAAATTGCAAACAAAACTTTGTTACAGTGGCTCTAAAACTGCATGTGGAATTGATTTAAAAAAATAAACAAACAACCATACAGAATCTTAACTAATACAGCAACCAGTTCTGTATATATACATATATAGTTTGTTTTTTATAAAGGCAAATAAATAAGAATGTTTGGTTTGTTTAGTTAATAGTCTTGCCCACTTCTCCTCCCCCCCCTCTTCCACCACTCGTTCCAACATTCCACCCATTAAGCAGGAAGTAAGAACACAAAAACAATGTATATATAATATATATATATATATATACATATATATATGGCCTTAAATTTTGCATTTTAAATGAAATTTTGCAAAAAATTAAATGAAATGTCGTGCGTTTAAACAATGAATGGAAAAATAAATGAAATTTATATATGTATACATGTTCATGTCTGTAAGTAACCCTCTCTCTCCATCTCCCCCCACCTATCACACTCACTCTCTCTTATCAGCATACAACTGTCTATTTACCTGTATATTTTCTCTCACCTACGATTCGCCCCCACAGACTTGATCTTTTGTTTCTTATTTACACATTAAATTACTCACTAATTGGTCATTAAATAATTAATATCATAATGCAAATAAATTTTTCGTTTATATAAGGGTAGCCATTTAGGTGTGCGAGTGTGTGTGTGTGTGTAAATATAAATAATTATCATAACATTTCCATGGGGAAAAATAACACATCTTTTGTAGGCATCTTCCATAATCTTTATATAAACTTGAATCTTTATATCGTTCCTAATGCTATCCCAAATGTCGTGACAAAAATAAATCTTGTAAATTTATACACTAGTCTGAAAAGTTTATCTCTTTGTTGCGTAATGTTCCAATGTTTTGTCTTACAATAAGCCATTTATTTAATACTTTCAACCATTCTGCAGAGACTAATGATATAATCAAATATTCATTTGAGGTCCCTAAAAGGTTGGATCATCACAAGTTAAAGAGTAAAAAGAGTCTTTAAGCATTCGTCTTTCCTTTTTCTTAACATTTCTGTCGACTTTGTTTTTAGATATTTTACTTTCTACGATGAAAACATGTAAGGGATATTAGCAGTTCCTAGTCTAGGCAAATCAAACATATAATAGAAATTCGATTGGAACCTCTTCATGGTACAGTTAAACTCTGTTCAAAAGGTCCTAAAGCTTTGCTAGAGATGACAATATTGCGATAGACAGAAAATAATCGAAAAGCAAAACTAATGAATATGTACCGATCAAAACTATTTATTTTATCCTAAAGAATTTCTCTTCTGGTTGGTACAATTAAATCGCTTAATCTCTTTGAAAATTTGTGTCATTGAAAACTTTTAATTTAATGCAATTCCTGTGACTTAATTAATCTAGTTTGAATCCACTAAATGAGCACACATATCGAAGATTAAGACATGGAGTAAATACATATACATATGTATACATGTACATATGTATGTAAATATGTATGTGTATATATACATATATAGTTAGTTGTATGTAGGACAGATTCCGAGCATTCGTAATCGCTTTGTGTCAATCCGTTACGGTAAGCGGCACCTGCCCCATCCGTTTGCTATTCGCAGTAAAGTTCATGGACATGGCAGCCCAGAGGCAGTGGCAGTGGCAGAGGCTGCGGAGTAAGCAGAAGCAGTGAGAAAAACCATCAGTCTCCAGACCAGACTGGAGAAGACCCGCTTCAGCTGGTAACAGAAGTCTCTGTCTCTATATTTCTATCTCTTTCGCTGTCTCTGTCTCTGCCGTCTCAGCCTCAGACTCAGGCTCAGCCTCGGCCTGAGTCAATGCCGCCGGATTGGTAATGCGATACAGATACATCATCATTTTGCGGTTACATAACCCGCGCACATGCTTTGTAGATACAACAAACAGAAAAAAAAAAAAAAAGAAAAAAAAAAAAACAACACACTCGCACAAGAAGAAGAGAATAAAGTAGGTACATATATTTATATACATACATCTATGTATCTACTTGTATAAAATACATAGATATACACACACCAACACACACACACACTATAAAATGAAATCTTCGTGAGCCAAACAAGTTTCATGGGGCAACAGAAAACTGAAAGAAACGAAAGAAGCAACAATCAAGCGACGGCGACCCCAAACTAAAGGAATACCACAACAAATATCAATACACACATCTACATCAATTACACATACTAGATTTATATACATACATATACATATGTACATACCAATATATACATACATATTTCTATATACATCAACCAAACAATAATTAAAGCCGAAATCATGTCTAATCAGGCCATAATTGAATGGGGCACACAAAGAAAAATATAACAAAATTTAAAAAAAAGGAATTAGAAAAAACTTGTTTAAAACTCACTTTAATAATAAGTTATCTGTTTTAATATTTGCATCTTTATAATTTTAGCACATTCAAACTATTTGAATTGGGGCAAATGTTTTAGTTTTTAGCCCAAAACTTTTGAAAGAAAGTCATAAGTGGGTAAGATCGGTCAATCTATAGTTTGTTGTTGTTGGAAGAGGTGTGGTTCACCTATGAAGAAACATATTGTTCTATAGCCACTTTTGGGGCAATTACCAAATCATAAACTATATAAATACATTTTTTGTTTCCTCAAACTAATTTCATTTACAAATTCATTAATGAGTTTGGGTACATTACACAAGGATTGTAAAAACTTTCAAATTAATTCATGGGGAAGTCAGTCAAAGGATCGGATGGAAGGGAATTGTTCATTATTGAGAGGGTTATCGGCCTTGCATACATCGCTACAATTTAAGAGTTTAAGAGATACGTCTGGAATATAAAGTCCTTCTATACGACTCCGGACTGAAGCCCATCTGAACTTACGGAGCCGTACTATGGGGTAATGCAAGTACCAGCAATTTCGGCATCTTCGGGCTCCGTGGTACATAGGAAATGATAACATTCAAAATGATCTAAATATACCTAGCGTAAAATCTGAGTTAGCTACTCAGCAACTAAAGTATTCTGCAAAACTGGATCCAAATGCTCTTGCCAATTCACTTACGCGAACTAATAACAGAACTCGTCTTAAAAGAAATGACAGGCCAATCCAATCAAAGGTGATTAGGGCCGCCTGCAGTATCCCCAGGATTTAGCATAAGTACTAGACTAAGAAAAATATCTCAAACTTGTTATTAGGCTCAAATTTATAAGTAGATTCAACAAATATATTAAACGTTAAGAAAAAAAGAGATAAAGTTTAACTCAAAGTCTTCTGGAGACAACTCTTAACCCTATAAGACTTCAGAGTTGCTCAAAATCATTAATTCTGACCATTTTGGAAGTTTATTTAGGTTAAAACATTTGTTTATTTCCAGCCTACAAAAATTGGGTTGGAAAATGGATTGCAAATTCCAGAGTGTTCGTTGGTTAAGCCATCCTTTTGAGGATCCGCTAAAACTATTGGCACTTAAAACATTTCCATTAGGTCAGAAACAAATTGCGAATTGAACCAAAAGGAATATCAAAACAAAAGCCGAATTCATATACCCTTGCAAAGCAAGATATAACATTTTTATTGCCTTCCATTCACTTCTCATCTCTCTCTCTCTCTCCCACTCTCTTTCGACCCACTCTTACCAATTGTCACATATTAACCCATCTATGTAAGCTCATTAAATATGTAAAAAGTTTTTTATCTTAATAACCAACAAAATGTTTAGTTTATTATTTTCACCAAGTATCCATTTGAATTTATTTTGAAATCACTAAAAATCAATTTTTCTAGTTAATAACTATACATTTAAACGTCTCAGTTAACTTAAGTACATTTTACTTTTATTGGCTAATAAAGTGCATTCAATAATAAAAATTTACTTTGCATCGAACATTGTCTCGAATTCTAGAAAAATAGAATTCTATTCAATTGGAATACTGAATTCCCTTGACCATTGGGGGAAAACCCAATAATATTATGGTTTTTTTTCTACCTGTAGTTGTTGTTGTTGTCCTATCTTATTCTGACGAAATGCGAACAAAGTTTTCTTGTGAGGTGTAAATCATATAGATTTTAGGCAATGGCAATTTTTTGATAAGTTCAATGAGTGTAATCAAAAAAAAAAAACCAAAAGTCTCTCTCTCTGTCTCTCTCTCTAGCTCTCTCTCTGTCTCTCTCTCTAGCTCACTCTCTGTCTCTATATCTCCGTCTCATTCTGTCTGCGTCTCACTTAATAAACCTTATCATTGTTTCGAGCTATATCCATATCAATTTGTGTCAAACAGATTTGATAGGCAATTGTTAATGGGTTAACGTTTTAGGCACTCCCCTCCCCTCTCTCTCTCTCTTACCACAATCCCGAAATGTTACTCATACGCCACATGAACAAGCAGTGAAAACAGCTTATCGCTTATCATTTTTACTTCTCTTTTCATTTCTTTGTATTATACTTTTAATTTTGGGTAAACATTGCGTTTTATTATGATTATTATCATGTATATATATATATATATAAATATTTTGATTATTGCCATTGCTCTACAGAGATTGAGACAGAGAGATAAAGAGGGAGAGGAGCGGTAGGTGGGACGCCTAGGTAAGTAGACTCTGAGTGATGTTGATGGACGGTCGCAGTGCTGGGCCATCATTCACATTCAGCATCCTAGTATCTGGAATGGGTGGTGGGGAAGGGGGGAGCGAGGGGAATGTGTGCTCACATTTGCTTGTACTTAATTTGTTGAACTAAATTAAAGTACATATATTTGCACTTTCAAGTTGAAATTGAAATTGAATTCAAGTCGACTTACCAACCAAACTCTAGACACAGATAACAGGGCTGCATTTAATGGTGGATGACGCCCGAGGGCCCCATAAAAGACATAACCCAGTAGTGTAATTACTTGTTAAGTAAGTAGGAGAGATCTCCATACGTCAGAGTAAAATTAAAGGGTAATTTCCAGGCAACAATTATGTTTTAACCTTTTATTGGAATACTTTAGTGGTTAGAATTAACTAACTTAAACTCCTAACTGATATTGACTTCAAATACCTGAAATGCTCATTCGACTAGTAATAAATTGTATTTACTTGACTTAAGTGAAAAGAAGGTAACTAACTAGTAAAAGTTCTTGACTGCTTTCACTTAAAGTAAAGAATTATGGTCTCCCAATCTGGGTTTCTCTCTCTCTCTCTCTCTCTCTCTTTCTCTGGATCTTTATCCCTCATGTATGTATTAATCCGCTGCTGGAAGATTTGTACAATCATCTTCGGGGTCGGGTTGGTGTCATTGTTATTATTGTAGTCTGGTCTGCTATTACTCAGGTGCGCATTGTCTCACGTTTGTTTATTTACTTGCTTGCTTGATTGCCTCACACATGGTTTTTCGTTTTTTCTTTTCATTTCTTTTGCATTTCATTTCATTTCTTTGCGATTCTTAGTTCTGTGACAACGATTTCAATTGCAGTTGCTCTAAAACCAATTGAGCCGCTTCCCCTACAGCCCCCACCCCCCACCCGGATCACCATTCACAACCTACAGAACTCTACTCCCCTCCACGGGCATTCGATGCGTGCCTCGTTTCGCTTCGTCTGGCAACAAGTGCGAACGTAGAAAAGTAGAAAACTAGATGAGAATTCAGGTAGATGATGGGGTGAGGGGGGAGGGGGTTAGGTGTGTGTGTGTGTGTGTGTGTGTGGGAGGTACATAGGTATAACCAATAAATTGGCTTTAAAAATTATCTGCGCATATCCAATTATTAAAAGCGGATTTAATAGCGGTAAAGCTATAACAACAGAGAATAAAACCAGAGACAGAGGCACCGAGAGAGAGAGAAAGATTGTGAGAAAAACAGAGACAGAGAAAAAAAGCCATTTGAAAGATAATAAGAGAATGAATCGTTTGAATGGACTATGGAATTGGCAGCTTGGTATTGTTAGATAATGCCCTTTTTGAAAGGTGAGCGACACATCAACAGGGGGGAAAAAAAGATGAAAAGAGAAAGACAGACAAAGAGACATGGAGAAGCAGAGAGCGAATGAGAAAAGAGAATACAACGGCTATTGCGACGGTAAAAGATAGCTACCATTCCCAGCAGCAGCAACAACAACAGCAACAACAACAACCATATGAACAACAACAAGCCAAATATAAAGGTTTCCACGTCGAACAAGATGAACAACAAAATGCGAAGCGAAAAAGCAAAACACAACCACAGATAAAAAACAAAAGCCAAAGCACAATTGCAGCTGCAGCAGAACCAAGCCAAGACCAGCAACAACCAACAACGACAACAACAACAACAACAATAGTATATACATACCACATGATGAGGGCCAAATTTGTTGCAGTTCTGGTTGTTTTAGGTGGGCGCATGCCATTGAATAAAGAAAATGCCAAATCATATTCGACCAAATTAACATTGCAGTTGCTTGCCGCTTTCAACAATGTGCAAAATGATTAGAATGACTATTTATGAATATATTCAATGTCATTAAGGGCACAGCACTCGCATTTGGCGTATGAGTAACATTGACTTCAAGTCTATGGGGAAATATTAACAATGAATTATGAATGGAATACAATTTTGTTTTTAAGGCATTTGACATCAACATATCAACCGATTATTATAGCAACCTTTTTAGCCCATTTCTAACACTAATGATTAAACCGTTTCTAACACTGGTTAGATGGACAAAATCACTTATAATTCACAATTATTTGAATGCATTTATATAGAGTTATTCATAAGTTTGTATCTGTTTTTGAGTACGTGCTACTGCTTATTGCATTCCTTTGATTAACTTTACCACTCACGGTGTAAATGTATAGCATTCCCCTTCCAACCTATCGATGCAATGCCACAAATCCCACATATAATTCTAGAAGATGCTCTCGCAAAACTTTCTAGCATAGATTCTACACAAATCGCATGCCAATGCAATTCCATGGCCAACTGAGAAAACACTTTTGGGTCTCTTAGAGGCAATGACTTTTACACATGGCTAACCAAACATTTACACCAAAGTATTCCCTTCCCTTTCAAGCAACCAAACGACCAACCCCCAATCCCCATCATCATCGTCATCATCATCATCATCATCTCCATCAATCGTCGACCAACAACTGAGCAACTGAGCGCGCTCAATTGTATCGCCAACGTCGCCGTTGCCGTCAGAGTTACTCACACACTTGAATCACAGAGAATTGCTTGGTGGAGACTTGGTGGGGAGTTTTCGGTGTGTGCTCGGTGCTCGGTGGTCGATGGTCGGTGACGACGGCAACAGCAACGGCAACGGCAACGAGCAACTGGAGCCAAGAAACTTGCCTTACCGGATTTCGGATGCTGTATTGTTGCTCCTTTACACCGCCGCTCGCCGTGCTTACCCCCAAACGCCGTTGTGACCGGCCCCGCGCCTCTTGCACCTGCAGAGAGGGCCCCCAAAAAGCAATAGACCAACATTGGAAGCTTTTTTTGGCTCTTCATTTTCCTCCACCTTTCCTCTTATCTCAGCCTTCTTCTCTTACCGTTTTGTATCTCTATTGATTTCATTTTATTGCTTTGGAATGTTTGTGTATGTGTATAAATGTTGTTGTTGCTGCCGAAGAAAACTGGAAATTCTTTTTTTTTTGTTGTTGTTGTTGGGGTGGGGGGTTTCAAGTTGACCCAAAAACAATAGAGAGAAAGAGTGAAAGAGGGCGAACCAGCGAGCGAGCGAGCGAGAGATAGAGAAAGAGTGCGAGGTCAAGAGTAAAAGAAAGTATTTATGATTAAAACTAGCTTGTTTTCAAAATAAATGTAAATATATTTGATAAATTGCTTTCTCATCGTCCATACAGTGCAGCTCAAACTATATGCCATGCAAATGCACTTTAATCTAACCGACATAGCAACAAAAAGAAAAAAAACGCAACAATTTCTTTTACTTTTTGTCTTTTAGTTTAATGTTTTTTTTTATGTTTCATGATATTTTCTTCTTCCCATGTCTCAATTTTCTTTTTGCCCGTTCTCTAAAGTCTTAAAAAATGTGTTTCTCTTTTATGGCCAGCAAAAAACATACAAAAACTCGTTTCATTTGAGGCTAGTTTCCTTTATATGTTGGTATGTGTCTGAGTCTTGCAACAACACGTGGCACACAATGCATGCCAAACTGTTGGCAAACAAACATCATCATCATCATCATCATCATGATCATTTTCATAAGTTTTTTGCGTCTTAAATGAAATTCCCAAGCACCGTTTGATCGTTACATTTCCAATTGTTCTTTGTTTTTTTTGCACTTTCTCACGCCCACCAAAAAATGGAAACAGAACGACAAAAAAACCCAGCAACATTTTGTTAATAGGTTAAACTCTCAGGCATCTTTTTGACCATAAAACTAAAAGCCAAGCCTTAACTTTCCACAGAACAGAAAATGTAACTTGACAACTATTTTAAAATATTTTGTATAACATTCTAATTTCTGTACTTTGATCTTCCAAGACAAAATATATTTAAAAAATTGTTGCTAATTTATTTCAAGTATCGATTACAATTAGTAATTGTCTGATTCATTAAGGAATTTCTTTTCAAATGTATTTGTTTTGTTGTTGTTTGAGAAAAAAAACAGCTGTTCAAGCCCAAGAAGAAGAAGAATTTCACACAGGATTCATGTGAAACAGCTGTTTAATGTTTACACTAAGAAAACACACAGAAAAAACAGAAACACAAAAATTTGCAAAACTTTCACAAACGAAAAGGTTCTTAGTATTAACATTTGCTGAATGAGATGGCACATTTAATTTTGGTCATGTCGATTTTGTTTTGTAAAATGTGAATAACTTTTAAGTAATCATTGAATCATAGGTAGAAAGGTACTCATATGTATATATGTATGTATGTATTTGTATATTGTATAGCTATGAATCAGTGGACTTTTGTTTCTCTCTTCCGCCAAGTACTTTGCTCCCACACACAAATCGAGATTTATCTATATAGAATACAGTTTGAAAGTCATTTATTGTATTCACTTACTTGTGATCTATTGTTGTACGTTTTCTAGTGGTTGTTGTTGTTGTTGTTTAAAAACGTTGAATTGAATTGCCATGCAAACAACAATAGCACATACACACACACACAATGACACGAAAAAAAAAAAACATACAAACACACACACACGAAGCGAAATTGAAACAACAAATTGCGCAGACGCAAAACGCCAAAGCCGACGTCGACGTCGACGCCAACACGCGTGCGCAGAGCCGAAAAAGAATGCCCAACTGGCTTGTGGGGGCTTTAAAGAAAAAATTTAGATATGTGGTTAGAGATTGGCAGAGAGGGGCTTGGGTCGGAGGCACATGGGGACACGAACCGCAACGTGCAACACACTAAAACACAACGCAACGACAATAACAATAATCACGACGACGACGACAACGGCGACGAAGACAACGACGCTATGGAAACGGCAACAGTCGCCCAACAACTAAACTGAACGATGCTCAGCAAGCGGCAGTTGGCCCCCTCTTGACTTAACGTCTAAACTCTGGTGCACGACTATAGCCGTACCCTGTTTTTTCTTATAACTCAAAAACGAAGAAACATTTCATTTTCGACTTCTGTAATCACTTTGTGACGTTGTTCTCATGAAATCGGTCGTGAATAATTACCTGCTGAGATTTTAATTAATATGCGAAAAGGATCGGTCCTCTCAGATTTTGAAAAAGGACAAATTCTTGCTCTCAAGGGTGAAAATTTTTCGTTTCGTGAAATTGCCAGAAAAATTTGTAGATCTGACAAAGTCATTAGAAACTTTTATAAAAGGATACTAATTTCATATTTTAGATAATTTTTTCGGATGAGAAAAAATTTAATTTGGATGGTCCGGACGGATTCTCATATTATTGGAGAGATTTAAGAAAAGAAGCTGTTTATTTTTCGAAGAGAAATTTTGGTGGAGGATCTCTCATGGTATGGACTGCTTTCTGTGAGTCCGGATGCTTGGAGCTTGCATTTCCAAGAGTATATCGATTTGCTAAAAATGAATCTTCTACCGTTCCTTCGCGCACAACGAGAAGATTCATTTGTTTTCCAGCAGGATAACGGTCATGGCTTGATGAGAATGGTATTATTTTTATAAGAAAAAACAGGGTGCGGCTATAGTCGTGCACCAGAGTTTATGTAGCTAGACGTTTCAAAGAGAAAGAGAATGCGAACGAGCGAGAGCGCGAGAGCAAATAAATGGGGGGCCAACAACAGCAAAAAAAGAACCAGCGATAAGCATCCAACGCAATGCAATGAAAGCTTGTTGAGAATGGGAGAGAGAGAGGGAGTGCGAGAGAGAAAGAATTCGAGAGAGCAAAGGTATGGGAGATAAGTTACTTGGCGAGTGGGCTCACATTGAATATCAAGCGACAGTTTGACAAGCATTGCGGCAAAGCTTTCAATTTGGCACACAGAAAATAATAGTTGGCCACATTAGAGACTTGGTACAGTAAACAACCAAAAAAAAAATGGGCATATCGATTTGAAGCAAACTAACGAGGTGTGCTTAAAAAGTAAGAAACGTTTGAGAGTTATGTCGGCATGATTAGATCTTGATTCGGTTAAAGGAATTTCGACAAGAAGCATTTGAAGGACGACAACTTCTTTGAGATCATAATCGAATTGCTTATTAATACTGATGAAAAATGTACACAGATATCCTCAGATCGAAGATATAAAAACATAAAGATAGATATAAAACTTCAGTCTCAGCTTACTTGTTAAGGGTTTTCTATGAGAAATTCTAGTTCTTACATGTTTACCTTAGAAACTAACTAATATAGAATGAGAAACAAACAAAACATTGCAAAACTTACCCAATCTAGAATCATTCTTTTTGCGTACACGCAAACAAATTGTGCAGGATTTGATGCACTGCAAAAGAAATAAGAAACGGAGTAAATTGAATATATTAATGCCATAATCAAGTACATATATCTTTACTAAATAACTCACATCGTGTATATGCCGTATAACTTCCGTGCGCGATATATTGTCCAGAGTTAATCCATTAACCTCGAGTATCTCATCGCCCACTTCCAGATTATCGCGATCGGGCGGTGAGCCATATAATTTAATTTTACCCTCCACATTCTCAACGAGAATGATGACATAGCCGGATAGCTCGACAACTTGTTGCTGCAAAAAAAAAACAGTAAATTAATTTAAAGAAATACATACATACATACATATATGTTGGTGCATAAGTAGATATAATAAACATATAATGTACAATAGTCATCTGGGGAATACTTTGGAGCTCAAAATTTCTTGATCACAAATTGTTTTAGTCGTAACAGTAAAGTAATTTTCGTCATCATTTTGAAAAGGCACATCAAAGGGCGGGGGAAAACCCCACCAGGTACCCACCTACCTATCTACACAGACTATACATACATACATATATATTTTTCTCTATAGAAGTGAAATGTAGATTGTGGCTTCAGTGGGAGGTGAGCTAACGGTAAAGAGGAGAGGGGGCCGAAGGTTGTTAGACAAAGAGTAGAGGGACCTCAAGCCGCCCAAAAACAAATTAATTACACAAAAGGATGAAGGACAAAGGCAACAACAGCAACAGCAGGAGTCACACAATTCAACTTCTGGGCTCCTCGTACATATATATACATACATATATAAATGTGTGTGGTGTGTGTGTGTGTGTGTGTGTGTGTGTGTATGTCTGTATAAGGGAAGTTTACCCATTATTGCTTGGGTTGGCTCGTTATGTTAATTACAACAAATTATGCTCGTGCGGCAATGCGTGAGACCGAGTTAGTCTACTTTAGCCCACGCCTACGACCCCATAACCATCCCTTCACCGCTCCTTAGACCCCCACACGCCGCACTTCCTTTGCGTTTATTCTCCTCTATGGGCCAGTCAATCGCTTTTCCAGCTATTTTTACACTGATATTTTAGATTCTGGTGTCCCATGTTATGTCTGGCCGAGCACTTGGATAATGCTAATAGACAATTTGCATACAGTTTGACAATCAAAATACTTTTTTTTTGGACAGTCAAAATACTTTAATAAAATGTTTGAGGAAGAAGATTTTAACAATGACAGGGATTAGGTGTTCTGCTTCTGCTTTTTTTCTGATTTTTTTTTTTGCATCTTGGTGTGGCGGCCTTTGTTTACGAAATAACAGTGGGTGCTTGTCGTCCAGTGAACTTGGGCAACTGTGAGATTTCCAAGGCAATGTCCATCAATGGCTTTAGCATAACACTGGTCCGACCAAGGACATTCACCGTCTCGTAGGAATCAATGTAGATTCGCACTGTGGCCACAGAGCTGCCAGTTCGACTCAGAAGGAACACAATGCGACTGCCATCTTCGAAAACGATACGCAGACCCTTGGTGGCCACGGATTTGTCCTCGGGATCGGTATAGCTTAAGTTATGGACTTCACGGACTTTGTAGGTGTTGCAGCCTTTGCTAAAACTTTTGCCCACAAATTCTGGCGAGGTAATGGTCTTCTCTGTGGTGGCCATCATCTCATTGCATGGACCCAATTCGCATCCCTCGTAGTCATAGCGAATAAAATAATTACGTCCAAAGACCCACCGATGTCTCTTCAATATATCCTCAATTGGAAGCATTGTTTCTAGTTGTAGGTTTTTTTTTTGTTTGTTCTGAGTAGACAACTTGTTCCAAGTAATATACCTATGTATTTTAGAGTGACAGCATACCCATAGCATACTCAAAGGGAGTAAGGGTCACACTGGGCTTATAGATTGTCATGGCAACCCTAGACAAACTAAAAGTAGTTAGGCTTCCGAAGAGATTGTGATGCATCTTAATTTGTGAAATGAAGTGCTTTAGAACCTAGGTAATGTCTTGTAGTTAGAGAAAGTGATCTTCTTTACAAGCATTGATACAATAAAAGAACCATTTCAATATTATTTTTTATGGCATATCTTAAGGGGGGTGAAAGCCAGTCTAGTCGTCAGTATTGGAAATGTCATGTAAATGTTCAATCATAGCTCAACCCCAAAACAATTTAAAAGGAAAACATATGTTCTATCTAATCATGTATCTTGTGCAAACATAACTGACAAAGCGACAGGGAACAAAGGAATCAAGGCTTCTCTTCGATTGGTTCAAATTGTGTCATTTTATGGCCATTAATTATTACATTAAGGTATTGAGAACTTGCAAATATTGATACTCATGCTCTTACACTGTTTTATGCATTAGTATTGACAACTGCACTCCCAAAGTTATGCTTTAAATATTTACAAACAACATTTAAACTAAACTTCAAGCCCATCAAACGAAAGAAACCAAAGGAGACACAGAGATAACTGTAACTGAAACTGCCACAAACTGCAACCCAAATTGGCAAAGGCACTTAAAAAACATTTAAACCTGGCAACAGACAGTATCCTCGGACAGAATATCTGAAAACGATGAAAGGTTGAGAGACACCAGCAACGAATAGTTGCAAATGGACAACAGCAACGGAAAAAATGTGGCCTAATTACAAAAGAGAATGGCAAGTGCAAGTGCAAAAAATGATCGGGTCACAAAGTGAATCCTGCGGCAAATGCAAATGCGAGGTACAAAGCAAATTCTGTGAGGGCGTGGCAGAATTGCAATTGCTGCAAAGTGCCAACAACAACGACCACAGCATCAGTAGAGGAAGAAGGAGCATCATCAGCAGCAGCAAACACCAAACACTCGACACGCATAACTCAACTGAACCGAACTGAACTCGAGTCTCAGTCCTGAATTTGAGTTGAGTTGGGTTTGGGCCTGCTCTGACTTTGCCTGGCAAACTGCCAAAAGGACAAAAAACCACAGTCGAGACCTACCATACAATACCTAAAACCAAAAATAAAAAAAAAAAAGTAACAAAAAAATGGCATAACATGGCAGGGCAAGAGAACAACGTTTGGGCAGGGGCAGACTGAACACTGACTGAAACAAGGTGGCAAAGGTGTGCCAACAGCACAAAGGCAACCGACAATAAACAGTTCACAAACACACACAGACACACACACACACTTAACAATAAGGAGCAACAAAAGGAAAGGACATAACCCGACATTCGAAAGAAGCCGCGCGAAACAATATTTTTGCCACTCGCAGCTAATTTTGAATACCCATTAACCAATGGCCAAAAAGGGGTATATCAAATCAAAACATATATATATTGATATATAATATCATATATTTCCCATGCCTAGCCAAAAAAAAAACAGTTAAAGTGATTTTAAATGAAAATAAAATTCATAGAAAATATGATGAAAATGAAAAACACACACACACATTATCTATTATTCAATTTATGAAATTCTTATATTTTGTCATACATAATTTAAATTCAAAAAATACAAAAACAAAAATGGCAGCCTAAAAGTATGCACAGCAAATTTATTTTCAAACGGAAATTGCGAACCCAAAGCCACAAATTGAAAGTGTCAATGTATTTGTTTCAATTTTCAAATAAACTATCTATATATAAAGGGGAAAACATACCTAACGACTTTAAAGCTGACTTAATGTCAGTTTGGTGTCATTATTTTCGATTGTAAAATCTACTTAATAGAAATTATTTTGAGTTTTGGAACACAGTAAGCATTCAATCTGCATAGCCCATCTCATTGTCGATCTTACATCTCAATTAAAATTTGATCATATTCTTGTACCAAACAGACAAATCTAAGAGGGGAGTAAGGACATTGTCTATAAATACTTCTTGGTGCAAGGAACAACTTTTTTAAATTTCAAAAGGATCATAATTGGGCTTAGAACCAATTGAGAAACCGAAGAAGCCAACACTTTAACATTTTCTTTATGGGTTGTTATTGTTGTTGTTTATTGATCGATCTTGTCGACTGAACCGTTTGTTATAATGGTAAATTGGTTATGCTGAATTTTCTGCTTATTGGTTAAGGTTAAAGATGAACTAATGAGAAATGGAAAGGCAAGAAGACAAAAAACGAGAAAGAAGCAGACTAGAAAGTTAGATAGAGAGCTGGATAGATATGAGAAAGAGCAAGGAAAAAAAAAGAACCTAAGCTGCATAATTATTGGCGCTTCAACGCCGGATGCAGGCACTCAGCACACCATCCCACACACACACTCACACACACACACACACTCCCACATGCACACAGACGAGGACAACTGGCGGCATAGACAAACTGGGACACATGAACAGACAGTCCGTCCTGGTCCCTGTTGGTGGACTTGCTGCTGTTGCTGTTGATGCTTCTGATGCTGTTATTGTTGCTGTTGTTATTTCTACTTGGCCTTCCCTTGCCAGCCCTTATTGCCCTCCAGCAGCCCGGTTAGACGATGCCTTTGCCCCAACATGGCACTGGCACTGGCACTGGCACTGGCACTGGCACTCGCACTCGAATGAAAAATGACAGCAATTACGCTTAAATTATGCGTTTGTTTTCATATGAGCGTCCTTGTCAGTTGTTGTTGTTGATGCTGTTGTTGCCATTCTACTTGAAGCTCATTTCACACATAGACATATAGATATAGACATAGACACAAGTTCTACCCACATTCATACTCACACCCACACACATTCACATACTGAGAAAACTCATACCGAGAGCACAGCAAAAGAGACAGAAAAGCAGGCGACAACTTTTCTCCCTTTTTTTTATCTGCTTTGTTATCCCTCTTTTTTTTCAGTCTTTTCTTGTTTTCTTTTCTTTTGTTGTTGTTCTCGTTCTTTCGCTTTTTTCTTGTTTAGTTGCCTTTTAAAATTCCCTAAACTGAATCATGTTACGGGTAATAACCGACAAACCAAACAATATCAAATCTAATCAAAAAGTTCTAAAAGAGAGAAGAGAAAATGCAGCGAATACAAATCATCCAATATGCCATAGCATACTTTTGAGGGCAAGACAACTAGAAAATATAATTTTATTAAAGAGTAAGTTATTAAAATTTAGCAGTTATAATCCTTTATCAATCTCATGACCGATTTAAGGTCTTAATCATTAATATCTTTCTTAACAGAACTTAGCTCAGTCAAATTTTTCAAGTTTATCTTATCAATGACTGGTAAACAAAGTCTGAATCTGGCTTAAAGGAATTTGCAACAAATCATTGATACTTGACTGATTGCAACTTGCTAATGTAGAGTGAAATATTCGAAGTATTTATATATATTGCATACTTTAAGGTGCCAATTTATATTAGATTTCAAAGTATTATCATTATAATAATGAACTAAACTAAACAAAGCACAGATTCAGGATCAAAATGAGGCATTTACTTTCAATTAGATAAACATTCCGCTTCTACTTTGCATAATTTTCAATCTTATTTTTTCATTTTTTAGAATCTTGGATTTGACTCTAATTAATTCTGCAATTTATTGGTTGGAATTCGTAGAGAATTGTTATGATCAACGCTTCAGCGTATAATTATTATATTTTTTGTTTTTTTGTAAATTTTGTAGGGTATTTAGAAGTTCGAAAAACTTTTTTTATCAACAATCTGTTTTGTTTCATGTTCGCTTGGCTGCTAATGACAAAGCGGCAATAGCAACAAAAACAAGAACAAAACACTTGACTTGTCATTTTTGACATATAAATGGCAAAACAAATCTCTGGATATTGTTTTAAATGGCACACACACCCATACTCGCACACACCCACACACACAGACACCCATACACCCATACACCCATACACATGCTGACAAGAAGAGACAGTTGACGCTGACATTGGCGTTAGCGGAACTGGTTGGTTGGCTAATAAGACAGAAAGAGATAGATAGAAAGAGAGAGTAAGATATAGAGAGAAAGAGAAACACAACGCGAGAGATAGTGAAAGAGTGTGGGGGGAGGGGGCGGCCATGGAGGTTTAAGAGTGATGAGATGCTGTGAAAAGGTTAAGTCAACTTCTCACCCATTTGATTGGCTTTCATTTTCATTTATTTTATGAAATTTTTGCTCTTTCTTTCTCTTTGCTTTTTTATTTTTTTGAGTTCAAAAAAAGTTTGCCAACTGAAACTCAAATTTGTTGTCATCGGCAATCAGTGGCCATCATCAGAGCATATGTCTTTTGGCCACATGCCAGTGGGATAGAAAGGCGAGAAGGGAAAGAGTAGAGGAATGTAGAAGGAGAAGCCAGCACATGCGCAATATAATACACCGCACTGGCACACACACACACACACACACACACACACACACAAGCACTTGGACGAGTGTTTTGTGATTTAATGAACCAAAATGTTTTATACTTTTCATTCTCTTGCTTCAATAATATTTCCTTTCTTTTAGGTGTAAAAGTAACCAAAAATTACACATCAATTTCACGCAACATAAATGAAAGATATAGACAGCTATCATGATTTATATATGTATATATCTCTGTCTTTGTGTGTGTGTGTGTGTGTGTGTGTGTGCTTGTGTATATGCATGACTACAAATCCCCAGACAAAGAAAGCCTAAGCGAACTGCATATTGTATTCATTCCATTGCATACTTTTAAGAGCAAGCTAACAAATTTCATACCCTGTGAGATCAGAATGTTAAAGGGGTATACGAGACACATTAAAATGATTTCATCAGCCATTTTCCAAATCACTATAACAGTTTAATAGGCATGCTACAATTTTAATCAGCAAAAGACGGATTCGCTTCGAAATTTATCATGATACGGGGTTATATAAAAAATATATATATTATTTCTACGTCCAGCGTGGCTCTTAGTAGATTCTAAGAACTACAATTAGTTAGTCGTCATCAACTAAAAGCTAAGTTTGTTTCATTCTAGTTAGAAAGTTTTACAATTTAGAACAACATTTAATAGGAAAAAATGTTGGGATTCTAAAAATTTTGGTAAAATAAGTTCCACTTCCTTTTACGGAAAATAAATTTGTAAAGAAACTCAAAAACTATAATAACATTTGATCAATATAAATGATTTTTGCTTGTTTTACTAATAATTTGCAATAGCTCAGCTATTTTTCGGTTAAGTCAAAGATCATTTGTTTGGGATTGGAAAATCATTGAAAAATCAAGAAATTTGATGACCTGGATGGTGCCTAAAAACACAAATACAGTACAATATTCTTATCCTTTTCATACTAATCATTATTTTATCTAAAGGTTATTTAGAATTGCGACCGCTTTTTAAAATAAATATCATATATTCGTGTAGAAATTTTTCAAAATAAAAATGTTCATTCTAAATTTGTTTAAGGAGTTAGTAGAATGAAAAATAAGATCCCTATGACTCAGACCTTACCAGAACTCTGGGCTCGTTTAAGAACTAAAAGTAACTTGGTATATTTGGGAACTTTTATCAATGTCCTGCAAAAATGAGTAAGTATAAAAGTAAAAATGGTGGATAATAGTGGTTTGTGTTGTCTTACATGAAACTTAACTGACTTTAAATTCAATTTATGATTCTGAAGATACATTTATCTCTGGAATTGGAAGACATAGGTTTTAGCCTATTATAAATTAACCAATATTTAAACCAAACGAAAACTAAAAAGGCAAAGTTTGAAGCTTGTTGTTTGGTAGAAATCAAATCTTATGATAAGGAGAACCTTCGGAAAGTCGAATCAAGCGAATTTAAACCGCTTAATGCTATCATCTGGTTTAAAGCAGTTTTTAGCAGAGTCAGAGTCATAACTACTTAACCTAAGTATTGTATCTACGAAAAACAGACACGAAGTAACCTTTTTCTTTTCCTTTTACATTTTCGTATATGTATGAATGTATATGTGTCCCCTTCAACTATATAGCAGCATTGCAGGCGTTTTGGCGAGGAAAAGAACAAGAAAAACCTTTGCCGGCTTTTTTGATGCCAACATTTCAGCATGCAAGCGAGAATTTGTATGTGTATGGGTGTGTGTGCGTGTGTATGTGTATCATGACAATAATGACAAACGGAGATTTTTACTGGTCTTTTTTATGACTTATTCACACGCGCACTCACACTGACAGAAACTCACACACACACATATATATACACACGCATAGAAAACTTCAAAATGTGATGGGCAAGGCCTTGCTACGCCCTCGACACCAACGCCCACACACGCACACACACAAACAGCTTGAAGATGGGCGGGGGCGTGTCGTATAAAACCCATCGAAAAGAAAGAATAACTGAAAACGAAATGAAGTATTTTCGGAAACGTTGTTGTTGTTGGTGTTGCTGCTGCTATAGTTGGTGATGTTATTGCTGCTGGTTTTACTGTTGTTGTTGTTGACGCTCTTGTTGATAGTCAGACCCAACAGCAACACTTGCATAGATACAAATACTGTTTGCTTGTGTGTACATATATACGTACATATGTATATGTCCCGAGTAGCCAAAACCGGGAATGTTTAATTAAAAACGATAGCATAAAAGTCGCGACGATGACTCCAAATGCAATTGAGAAATGGCAAATGATTGCTACTGAATGGTAAATGGTAAATGTGAATGGATTGAAAATAGTTCACAGCAGCGACAGACTCAATTAATTGAAAGAGAGAGACACGACAAACCAGAACAAAGCCGAGCGCGGGAATCAATAGGAATCAGAGGAGCAGACTGAATAGGAATAGGAATAGGAATAGGAATAGGAATAGGAATAGGAATAGGAATAGGAATAGGAATAGGAATAGGAATAGGAATAGGAATAGGAATAGGAATAGGAATAGGAATAGGAATAGGAATAGGAATAGGAATAGGAATAGGAATAGGAATAGGAATAGGAATAGGAATAGGAATAGGAATAGGAATAGGAATAGGAATAGGAATAGGAATAGGAATAGGAATAGGAATAGGAATAGGAATAGGAATAGGAATAGGAATAGGAATAGGAATAGGAATAGGAATAGGAATAGGAATAGGAATAGGAATAGGAATAGGAATAGGAATAGGAATAGGAATAGGAATAGGAATAGGAATAGGAATAGGAATAGGAATAGGAATAGGAATAGGAATAGGAATAGGAATAGGAATAGGAATAGGAATAGGAATAGGAATAGGAATAGGAATAGGAATAGGAATAGGAATAGGAATAGGAATAGGAATAGGAATAGGAATAGGAATAGGAATAGGAATAGGAATAGGAATAGGAATAGGAATAGGAATAGGAATAGGAATAGGAATAGGAATAGGAATAGGAATAGGAATAGGAATAGGAATAGGAATAGGAATAGGAATAGGAATAAAACAAATGAAAAATGTATTAAATTTTAAAGCATAAAAAGAGGAAATGCTCCTCTTCTTCCCATCTCGTCACCCACCTTTCCAACTGTTTGGAGGTCCGTTTGAGAGGCCAATGGGGAGCCTAAAGCTGGGAGTTGAAAGCTGCCTGAAGCAAATGCAGCCTATAAGTACAAGAGAGCATGCTTTTGGGACTATCGTTTATGTTTGTTGCATAATTGAGGAGCGCACACACACACACATACACACACAGACAAATATACAGATAGACACACACACACAGATATACATTCAAACAGATTCACACAGATACACACTTCAAAGGGTCTCTCTGTACCAGGCAACCTTAAGGGAATATTGGCATACAGCAGGGAAACATCTCATTATTTTCTTTTTTTTGGTTTTTTTTTTTTCATTTTCATTTTTGTTTTTTTTTTTTTTTTTTTTTTTTGTTATCGTTACTCACCTTGCCCTGGGATGAGGATATCGTTGAGGCTGACGGTGTGCCCGAGGATTGTGCGCTTAATGTGGATCGACTGCTATTCGCTTGCATTGCTTAGAGCCCAAAAACGGCACCAAATGGCGGAGGATATCAATCCAATCGTATCCTATCCAGACGCCAACTTCAACCTTTAACTGCTGTCTTAAGAAATATCTACAGTCTAACGGCATCAAAGTTGTTTGAACATTGGTTTCGCCTTTTGTTGCTGTTGCTGCTCAATTCGAAGCAGTTGGGGCAACAGCAGACTGCTTAACATTTTCCTCATTTGATGTAAATAGTAGCTTAGTCTATATTCCGCATGATCATTATGATCATTATGTTATTTTCCTTATCATGTAATAGATTTAGAATAGTTGAACCGTTTTGGCTGTTTGGTGTTATCGTTAACTGCAAAAAACAAACCAAATGCAAAATATTTCATATCTACAATTGCAATCAAATAAAATAATCAAATCAAATGGGTCTTAGCCAGGTTAGCAAGTTTTACCACAAACACAAACAGAACTAAAAAAATACAATGATCACATTGTGTCTTCAGTGCCTAAACTAGTTGAGAATTACAACAAAAGGATAATTTTGTAGTGCATACCCTCAGGCGCTATCAGAATTCGTGTGAGAGTTTCGTTGACACTGTTTTCGGATTATTCGAGATAAAACAAACTAAATACTTTAATACAAAATGCAAAATTTAATTAATGTTAATTTTTTAGTTAACTTTTTACTTTTAACTAAGCATTTAGTGTAGTCTAAAGAGTTCCAAAATTCAGATTTTTTATGGTTTTTCATAAGACAGTTTCTATAATTTTTGCGTACAATTTTGAACAGTTTGTGACAAAGAAATTGCTTTTATTTGCACAACTTTTAAGTCTGCCTTCTTTTCAATCAAATTTATATCATTTTTACAATAAAACAGAATTCTATACTTTCATCAAAAACAAGTTGATAAAAAATGCTTAGGAAAAAATATATCAATAGATAAATTTCCAATTGGTTGCTGGGCAAAATAAAAATCAAAATCAGTTTAGATGAGATAAATTGTAGCAGCAAAAAGAGCTTCTTCTTTCTATAAGCAAATAATAAAAGTATGACCAAAAATAGGGCTAGGTCATTTACAGAAGCAAGGACAGACGGGCTGTGTGTGTGTGTGTGTGTGGAGTGTGGCAAACAAAAGATGTTGCTGCTCGCTTTTGGCTGCTTTTGCCTTTACCATTGCCATTGGTTTTACCATTTTTCTCTGCTCTTCGGCTATTCTGGTGCTGCTGGTGCTGCTGGTAGTGCTTCTGCTGCCGGCACGCCCAGCCAAATGGAAAAAGAGGGCGCACGGCTAAGATGCCAAGGACATGGTTTGCTGGTAGGTGAAGCACATTTTACGGCGCAGACATAACCTCAACTTCTTGCGCGCTGCTTACCACGCTGCCAACAGCAGAACCAGCAGAAGCAGCCGCAGCAGCAGCAGCACCAGCAGCAGCAGCATCAGAATCAGCAGCAGCAACGGCGGCAGCCATTTTAGGGGGCCAGGCAACAGCTTTACATGGATTTATGTACGTATGTGAGCGTATGTGTGTGTATCGTTTTAATTTTTCTTCTTTTCTTTTGACCTTTTTGTTCTTCTGTTCTGTTTTTGTAACATTTCTGATAATTTATATGTGAAATGGTGTCAAGGAAATAGTAAATAGATTAGATAATCCCCATTTTGGCTCAAATGATCGGTCGGCGCTGCAAAGTATGCTGCACTTTTTACTCTAACACACACACACACACACAGCTGGTCTTAGGATACATGGAGGGGAAAAGTAGAATGGAAATATGTGTTATTTACATTACGTTTATTAATTTTTTGTGGTTTTTGTTTTTTTTTTTGGTTTTGTTGCTAAAGATTTGCTGCTTTGTTTTGTTGTTGGTTTTTATTTTAGAATTATGCGTTGCGTTTTGTGCGTTTCGTTTGACGTAGAATTCGAAAAAACAAAAAACAAAAACAGAAGGCTTTTCTGTGCTGTTTTTACATTTTCATAATTATAATTATAAAATTTATTTCTCTCTATATATTTATATTTTTTAATTAATTAATTCTCTTTACTTTTTTTTGCCCTTTTTTTGTTTTGGCTCGTTTAAAACAAAAAAAAAAAAATATACAAAAACACTCACACACACACACTTATTGACAAAGCACTCACTCACACTCACACACACACACACACACACACACACGGACGCGCACGCGGCTAGAACAGCGGCAAGATTAACACACACGAAAAAAAAAAAAAAAATAACACAAGAAGAAAAGAAAAACAGTATTTGATTTTGTTTTTTTTTTTTTTGTTGTTTTGGTTTTTTTTGTTGTTTTGCTATTTTTTTTTTTTTTTTTGTATTATTTTCTTTTTCAAGCTATTTGCTCATTTCTATTGATACCGTTTCGTTTCTATTTCCCGTTCAAATTTGAAATTTGATTAATTTTGTGTGATTCTCTGCAACATTTTTTTTTTTTTGGTTTTTAGTTTTTTTTTTGCGTGTTTTTTTCTTGCTTTCTTTTTATTTCGTTACGTTGCGCACGCCCGCGCTTGCCGCCGTAAACTGTGCTACAATTTTGTGTTGAAATCTTGCGCGTAACTGAACCGAACCGTTTTTTTTTTTGCGCTTCTTCTTCTTTCCTCTTTTTTGTTGTTGTTGACGTTGTTGGTGGCGCAAAGAGTGCGGGAGACAGAGAGAGAGAGAGAGCGAGAGCGAGAGACAAAAACGTTGATGAAAATTTATATATTTTACGCGCTTTGCTGTTGCGTGAACAGCAGCCGTTGCCCCGTGCAGTAGCACTGGGAACTCCTGGACCAGTTAAAGTTTTCGGTTTTCTAGCTCTGCCGCTGATGCTGCTGCTTCTGCTGTTGGTGCTGCTGCGGCTGCTGCTGCCGCTGCTGGGCCAGATGGCTCATGCAGGACGAAGGCAACACACGATGCGACACGAGGATAATGATGCCACAGCACATTGGGCTAACAATATAGAAATTTGCAACAAAATTCGCCATAATAAAGTATGGAAATTCTAGTCAAATCCAAATAATATCCTTGAATTATTTATTATGGATAAAACCCAATATTAAATAATCATATACATAATTGAGAAACTTGTAAAACTTGTTTTAAATTCATTCATTTTGTTATTCATTTTACTATTTAATGTTTTTTCTTTCGCTTTCATTTTATTTCTTTCATTTTTCCATTTTCATTAATTTCTAACAAGATTTCGAGCATTTTCTCAACAGAAACTTAAAATAAACTAACCTATTTAAAGCCCAAGTTGAAAATAAATAATATGATAAGACTGAAGATTTAGACAAACTAATGACCCCATTTCCATAGAGCTAAAGTGTATTTATATTCGAAAATGAATTGTAATTGCAAATTACACGTCATTTTTAGGTTAACTAAAGCCACTTCTCTTCAGTTGTCGAATAAACTGGAAGGAAATGGATATTCTTGAGTTTACTCAAATTCTCTCTCTCTCTCTGAACCACAGTGCAATGCCAATGCCGACGGAGTCCGCTGGACCGAACCAAATTCAGCCGGAGTGTGTATGGTTGGCAAAGCATGGAGCAAGAAGTCTACAAACACAGATGGGCTGACCAAACAAGCAACCAACTAACCTACCAAGCAACCACCCACATCCACATGCTGGAGCCACATAGCTGAGCGTGCGGCATTAATGTCGAACACATGCCTCAAAAGAGAGAGAGGAGAGCCAAAAAACACCGCAGCAGCATCATCATCATCAGCAGCAGCAGCAGCAGAAGCAGCAGCAGTGGCGGCAACTGTAGCAATAAAAGAGAGCGCGAGCTTCATTGACAGGACGATGGCAGTTGTCCCACTTCCGCCACTGTGCCGCAAACATGCGCAGCAAAAAAAGAAAACAAAATTGGTTAAATACCAAAAATAAAATTATACAAAAAACTTTACCTAATACCAGAATTGAAGCCATTTTGAAATGTTAAATAATACAATAAATGCAAATTCTCTTAACTTCTAATAACTTGAATTAATTATGAATTTTTCATAATTTAACGGTTGCCAATTTCACGAAACCGTTAATTTCTGATCTTGTCAACTGCCTTTTTCAACACTAAGCACTGGTCTAGTGATGTACTTAAAGATAATCGCATGCAAATAAGCACAATTAATTTGAGCAGAATTAAATTTCTAAATTATTCATTTAGAATATTAAATTGTAATCTTATAAAAAAAAAAATTATTTTGGATATTTATATTTTAGTATTTTGACACATCTCTAACAAAAATCGATTTCTTTGGCCAGATGGCCGATGTGGCAACACTGGTCGAATCACTGGTGGAAACTTAGTGCTGCCAGATGTTCCAGACGAACTAAGCAACAGCGAAAAGACAAAAAAAAGTGCAGTTAATTAATGTTATCAACTTGCCACCTAAACGGGGAACGACGTAACGGACGACAAGGGACCGAGTTGCGGCAACTATACAAGAACGGAAGACACGGAACACAGCAGTGACAAGGGTGAGGTTATACGTTGTGGTTTTGTGTGAGGGGGGAGGGTGATTGCAACGACCAAAGAAAAAGAAGTGAAATCTATTCAGTAACAACACCAACAACAAAAGCAGCAATAACAATCACAACCTCAACAACAACAACAACATCAACGGGAATAGGCGCGCGCGCTTGGTAGGCGTGGCAGGTGTATTGGTTATTGGACGCAATTAGTTTAGACAATTCCCTCATCCCCCTCCCCCATCCACCAGCCATAATAGAAGAAGATATACATATATCTTTGCGGGGTTCGAAATTCATTTGATTACACAAAGACGACGACTGGAGCCCCAGAAGGAGGAAAAGTATACCATAGCAAAGGACATCCTGAGGCTAAGTGGCACACGACACGAGATTGGGGCTGTTCACTTCAATGCTGTCGCACAATTAGACGAATTGAACAGACAATTCGTTTAGGAGTAGAGCATCATGCTCTCCATTAGAGAGGAGCAGCATGTGGCCACCAGTCATCCGCAGCCGGCAAATGGAGTGGATGCAAATGTTGTTCAGGATGATGACGCACCCGTAGCCGCCGATGGCAGTCTATGGACTGCCTTATATGACTACGATGCCCAGGGTGAGGATGAGTTAACTCTGCGTCGTGGACAAATTGTTGTCGTCCTTTCCACAGACAGTGAAGTATCCGGCGACGATGGCTGGTGGACGGGCAAGATTGGCAATAAGGTATGTGTGTGTGTGTGTATGTGAGCATTCCAATTTTCTAATCTCCCCGAGTTCTCCTTAGGTTGGAGTCTTTCCACGAGATTTTGTTACCGATGTGGATCCATTGCAACAGAATGTACCATCGGCCATTGGTAACATTCAGCCGCATGAAATTGCCTACGATGAGTTGGACATTAAGGAGGTTATCGGCTCTGGTGGTTTCTGCAAAGTCCATCGCGGCTATTACGATCGCGAGGAGGTGGCCATCAAGATAGCCCATCAGACCGGTGAGGATGACATGCAACGTATGCGCGAGAATGTCCTGCAGGAGGCCAAACTATTTTGGGCTCTCAAGCATGAAAATATTGCCGCTTTGCGTGGTGTCTGCCTGAAGACGAAACTCTGTTTGGTCATGGAATATGCCCGAGGTGGCAGTCTCAATCGTGTGCTGGCTGGTAAAATTCCACCCGATGTTCTTGTCAATTGGGCCATACAGATAGCGCGCGGCATGAATTACCTGCACAATGAGGCGCCCATGTCGATAATACATCGTGACCTCAAGTCCTCCAATGTCTTAATCTATGAGGCCATCGAGGGTAATCAGCTGCATCAGAAGACGCTTAAGATAACCGATTTTGGACTGGCCCGTGAGATGTACAATACACAAAGGATGAGTGCAGCGGGCACATATGCCTGGATGCCGCCAGAAGTTATCAGTCAAAGCACATACTCCAAGTAAGTTCATATTACTCTGACCCACCAATGCGTCGAATGCTAATCTAATCTCTCCTACAGATCCTCCGATGTCTGGAGCTATGGGGTATTGCTGTGGGAACTAATTACTGGCGAGACACCATACAAAGGTTTCGATCCACTGTCTGTGGCCTATGGCGTTGCTGTTAATAAACTAACCTTGCCCATACCAAAAACATGCCCAGAAACCTGGGGTTGGGGTGCCCTAATGAAAAGTAAGTTCAAATCCTCCCAAATCCTTTTCATTGGATGTAGTCAATAACTTTTGGATTTGGTTTTGTTTTGTTTCAGGCTGCTGGCAAATTGATCCGCACACACGACCAGGATTTAAGGAGATACTTAAACAATTGGAAAGCATTGCTCTATCAAAATTCTCGGTTACACAAAAGGAAACGTTTCACTATATGCAAGAATGCTGGAAACAAGAGATTGCCGAAGTTCTGCACGATTTGCGCGAAAAAGAAAAGGTAAAGCCAAATGGAGTCAACCACAAAAGTCTATAAACTTATAGTTAATTAAGTGTCCTTAACAACTTTTGTCTATCCTCTGTGTGTCTGTGGGCCATTTTTCAAGGATATGCTCGTCTCATAAAGAAATTGGGGCGATCTCTTTGAATTTTGGCTAACTGACCAATTCTTTCACTTTGTCAAAATTCTAATCATTTCGTTTATTTCCTCTCAATACTTTATCTATCCGTATACACTTATACATATTTATATATGTATGTATGTATATGAATATATTTGTTTATATATATGTACATATATAACTTAAACATCGTAAAGCGTTTCCAAACCATCGAAGAGGTAAGCGCATTAAAAAGAAAGACAAGTTTTGCGTTTCTATTTTTACGTATACCCCATTGGTTAGCCACCAATTCCCCCACAACATGCCTTTTGTTTTTTTAATAGTTGCTCCTTTTTTGGGTTTTTTTTTTCGGCATGACATTTAACCGTAGCCCAATCTACTCTACCCACATACCTTCCATTGCCATTGCCATTGTGAGCTAATGATTTCATTCTATATTCCATACAGGAATTGCGCAACAAGGAGGAGCAATTGCGTCGAGTACAAAACGAGCAGCGTGAGAAAGCGAATCTTCTCAAGATACGTGAAGAGCATTTACGTGAACGTGAAATTGAGTTAATGGGCCGTGAGCTAGTCATGATGCAGCCAGTGCCATCGAAACGTAAACCCAAAAGGGCAAAAAGGTCAGAGTCTAGAAATTGAAATTTATATACAAAAACAAAACAATTTACGTTTATTTTGGTTTATTTAATATAGAAACCTTTGCAAATAAGTTTACCCACGGGCTTTCGCCATACAATTACAACAGTGAGAGATAAAATTGAACCGCCTGGATCACCATCTTTATCCGGATTGCGCATTGTGGCACGTGAGTGTACAAATACAAAATCTTTTACATGCCATTTCCTGCGACCCCCCCCTTTTCTTTCTTTTAAACAAAGTGATGACTAAAGAGATAGGATTTAAATAGCAGATAGCAAAAGAACAAAGTCCACAAACTCTCTTAAATGAAACGAAAAGATTACTAACTTTTTATAGAAAAATAACTAAAATGCTGACTAAAGTTGTAACCGACCTGAATAGGCAAATGAGATCTTGTGACATATGTTTATTTCTGTTTTGATTTTGATTAAATTTTATTGTTTAAGTTTGTCTGTTTTTCTTTTTTACAATTTTTCTTTATTTTTCTTTTGTTTTTATTTACTTTTACAATTTGTTGATGATGATGATGATGATGACAGTGACTGATGGTCATAAAGGCAAAACGTGGGGTCCATCGACAATGCATCAGCGTGAACGTTCATTGCTACCCTCGCAATTGGGTGGCAATCAGACGGAATGGCCAGCCCAAAGTTCCACTCATTCATCGTTTAGCAAAAGTGCACCGAATTTGGATAAGAAGCAGCAACAACAACAACAACAGCAATTGTCATCTGCCACATGCTCCCTAACACCGCCGCCACAATTGGGATTGGGAATGGGAATGGGAATGGGAATGACAACGCCAGCAACATCGCCCACATCGCCATCGATAATGCATTCAAATGTTGGGGGCAGTGTGGCGGTTATTGGAGCTGTGGGTGCTGGTGTGGTCTCAGGTATGCCACATTATCAATTGCGTACCATCAACCACAACAATATGAACCACATCAACAACAACAACAACAACAATAATAATAATAATAATAATCAAAATAATCATAATAATAATAGCAATAATAATAAAACTAATACAAACATGAGCATGTCATCCAACCACCACAGCAACAGCAACATCAACAACAACACCAGCAATTCCTCCTCGCCCAGTATAGCTTCTCAATATAGACTCAATAATGGCAACAATAATAGCAACAACAACAACTCGATAAATCGCCATTATCATAGAGCACGCAGTCATGATCAGGGCCTGGACAATCTATCAAGTCATTTACAAACACCACCACCAACAACTACAACAACAACAATAATAACAACTCCCTTACAAATGCCATCGGATGATAGCTCAGAGACGCCCATACTCGGTTGTTTCAACATATTCAAACATTCAAGCACCTCGCCAGCTGCAATGACAACAACCACATCAACATCGGCAGCGGCCACCAGCCGTTTGGGTGGCGGCAGTTTGGGCAATAGCCCAGCAGTTGGACGTAAAAAGCATTCATTGGATAGCACCACACAATATCCACATCCACAACAAACTCAACCTCATCAGCTTCAGCATCAACATCCACTGCCAACAGCAACAACAGCCCTAATCGTAGCACATTACCAGCAGCCCATGGAGCAACAGCAACAATTGGGCTCATCCATACAGTTGGGCGGCTGGCGAGGTGGTGATAATAATACCTATGATCGCGCCTTTTATAGAAATGTATCCAAAAAGATTTTGGCTAGTAGTGAGCGTGTCAATTCGAAGTCCAGTGGCGATCTCACCATGTATAATTCCACCACACCGCTTAACGATGAACATGAAAGGATGATTCAGGGTTCGGATTTTGATTATCTCGAAAAGGAGGAGACATTCAAACGTGATGCCTCGCGTTCCCAATTCTCGCGTAAATGTTTCTTTACGCAGCCATCTGATCAGGCTTCTACAGATGAGGATGACGACGATGATGATGATGGTGATGATGATGATGATGATGATGAGGAGAATAATGATGATGAAGAGTTCTCAACATCACCAGAAGATATTCAGGATGAAAATGAAATTGTCACTGTTGCTGCCCATGACGATGAAGATGATCCACCTTCATCGGCAATCGGTGGCGGACAAGTGCGTCAAAATTCAACAACATCTAGGAAAAGTTCGGTAACTTTTCAAAGCTCCACTGCCATCAGCCCCAATGCGACCAAAGCCTCAATTGATGATCCATTGCATACATCCACTGCCTCGATTAGTTTTATCACCTCATATTCATCCAGCTCATTGGCGGATAGCGTCAATGGTAGCCCAGAACCGCCCATAGATAGCCAGAATGGCTATCATATGCAGGAGAATTCCATATTGGCCACACGTCGTATGCTTGACGTTCAACCACATCCCGATGTTATCAAAATGAAGCAACATCTGCTTGAAGAGGAGCAACGGCAGCATAGTAAAAACCAAAAGAAACAACGTCCCAAACATATAACCAAATCAAAATCTGTAGAGGCACCCACCGACCAACGTAAGGTGGCCAAGGAGCATCACCATCATCATCAGCATCAGCATCACTCAACCGGATCCACAAAATTTCGTTCATTATTAAATCTATTTACACGTGGCTCCAAAAAGAAATATCACAAGCTCTTTGAGAATAATATGAGTGGTGCTGGCGGTGGTCCTACAACAGTTGATGCTGATGAAGATGAAGTTGAGTTTGGTGCCATTGATCCCTATCAGACGCGAACGCAGCTCGAACTAAGTAAAAGTAAACGCAAAAGTAAGAAACCCCAGACACAATCATGTGAGCAATTGGAACGTTGCTGATGATGTTGATGATAATATCGAGAATCGAGATGATGTTGACATTGGAGTTGAGTTGCCTGCTTGAAACACACACACACACACACACAGATATCTGGCTCTTATTGTGGACGAGAAAGCTCATTGTTTTATATTAAAACCCTAGGCTAAGCGTGACCCATTCACATAGAACACTGCACACTTAAATCATAAGCATATCCCTCAAGGAGTATTAACATGCTCAATTCCACCAAAAAAACAAGAACATTTCGTATATGCACTGTAAAGTGAACAAGAGTGACGATAGAGAAGAGGGGGTCGATTTCTAACCAGTGATTAGAGAAAGTGGAGATTCCTTCAATGATTCTTTAAACATATTCTAATTAACTCTAATGGCAACAAATTAGAGGGGAATGCATATACTTAGAACTAATAGATAACATTTGACCAAATCTAGGGTCTCTCTGAGAGTTTAGTTCCCACTAATACTCAAACATGAACATTATTGGCAATGTAGTTTAGCAAGGACCACACTTAAGAGAATAGGAGTACCAATTCCCAGTCTTAGATGGGCGTTTATAGCCTTGGGTAACTAAATCTAAAAGAATTTGCCCCCTCCTCACCCGACAAGAACTAGCAAAAATGAACGAAAATGGTCTTCCAAAGAAAAGTGTCTTAACTATCAATGGGTGGTCCTAAAGCAATTTCATCATATTCAGTGCATATATACGATATGTATATACCTAAATACATACATACATACAAATGATAAAGAGCTCGAGAGAAGAGAACAATAACAACAATAGAGGAAGGGAACAAAGTATGACGATGATTATAAACGTAATTGTATATTAATTAGTTTTTATTTAATGACTTAAGTAAGCTATACTTTTTTTATACATGTACCTACAATTATAAAATACTATCTACTATGCCTACTTATATATACACACCCACACACACACACACACACACATCTTAGTTGAACTAAGTTTGTTTAGTTTCTAAATCTTATATTGGCTTCTGTGTTTCCTTTTTTTTTTTTTTATTTTTCTACCTTTTTTTTTTTGCATTTTGATTACAGTTTTATTGACAATTTGAAATGTGATCAAAATTTTACAAAAGAAAAACACACAAAAAAAATGAAAAGAAAATCAAAATTTATGTATTATTTGTACAACAACAAGAAAATAAGAAAATGATTTGCGTATTTTGTATTGTTTTTAGTTTTAAATTATAACAAATGCTATTTTTTCTTAATCATATAAACAAAAATTGTGTATTTTCCATTGGATAAGGGTGACCCCTACGAACACCTAAAACCCAAAATAAAAACAAAAACCAACTGAACACACACACAAACACACACTTAGAAAACTAGTAAAGAACGCAAATAAAACAAACTAAAACAAACATAGACAAAGAGAGAGAGAGAGAGATATGGAGAATGAATTATTCCGATTTGTAATCCGCTAAAATTCTATTGCTAATCAACACAAACACAACAACAACAATGTATTTGATGGTTAATCCAAGGTATTGCCTGCGGTGAATCCCCCTACCCCTCCACAACCTAGTGTACTCTTCCCTCAACCCAGAACTAAGTAATCTTTGCCCAATTTGAAATGCATTTTACAACTATTGAAACATTCATAACTTCCTTCATGCCAACAATTTCCATTGACGAAGGCTGCAAAATGGAAGAGAACTGGCGACCAGGACCAGCCAATATGCCCATCATGTCGCCATCACCCTATCTGCTCAGCCGTTTCACCAGCAATGTGCCATTGCCTACACTTTATGCCGGGGATGCGGCCCGTAAGCCCAAGCTGTCGGTAATCGAACTGCTCCTCTATAACATGGCCTCACTGCTGGCCGGTGTGGCGGCTGGTTACGATGTCCGGATGTCGAATGTCTCCCCAGTGCATCCGACATTGTTAAGCGAAATTCAGGCCTTAAGAACAGCCCCCAAAGCATTGACAGCCGCCAATATACTGGAGGAGGAGGTCCTGGTGGAGCAGCATGAAAAGAGAGATGAAAAGAATCTGCTGGACCAGGAGACGACGGACACATTGCTAAAGCTAACTACCACTGATGGACCATTGAAATTGGAAACGGAATTGCAAATACTACCAGAGACTCCAAGGCGTAAAGTTTCGGCCACAAGGTGAGATTACTTTTCATCTCCTTTTCCATTCCTTCTCCAATTCATTTTAATTCCTTTAAAGGTATGCATCAGCAGCAACACAGCAGCAGCCACAAATGGTGGAGAGTAAGTTGGCCCAGGCCACACATGCTGCATCAATAGCCCGTCGCGTTGGTGGCAGTCAGACGTATTACACACCAGTGCAACGTACACCACAACATCAGTTGCATCTGCAACAGCAGCCACAGCAGCAGCAGCAATTGCCAGCAACCCAAACGCAGCCACCACAAGCACAGGCAGTGACGGCGCTTTATGCTGCCGGCTCGCAACCACCAACACCATCGCCACGTCGCAAATTGAGCAATGCTGGTGAAGGCTTTGAGGAGTTTCGTGTGGGCGGTGGCATTGGTCCGCCTCCGCTTTATGCTCCGGCTGATTATTTGCGGAATGGCCCCAGTTATTCCAATGATGGCGGTGCAACCTATCGGAATGGTTACTTTGGTGAGTTTGCTTGTACGATTAGCCATCATCTAATTGTAATTGTACTTTTCCTTCCTCTCCCCCTCTCCTCTTTGTAGGCTCAAACTATTTTCCATATCGACCAGAATTGAATTACGCCTATGAGCGTGATTGTAAATCTTATCCAGATTATTCCTATGACTATAATCATCGTCTGCCCGATTATTATGAATATCAATATGAGGCACCACCACCAGTTGCTGTGACACGAACACCACCGCCTCGTGTGCCCCAAATGGGTGTTAGTGCGGCAGGACATCGAAGGACACCATCGACAGTGTCGAATAATTCGAATGTCTTGCTATTGGAGCAGGAGGAGTTAATATATGATTACAATAACCTCAATTTAGACTATGACAGGGTCGGGCAACAAACGCAGCAGCAGCAGCACCACCAACAACTGGAGGCACAGCCAATTGCAACAGCACAAGCACAAGCACCACAACCACCCACTAAACAGGAGCTCTATGCCGCAGGATCACCAAAGTTGCTCAATCGCTTGATACATAGTCCCTTGCCGATAACCAAGACCAAATATGCCACCGTTACCCGGCCAGCTAGTTTGCCATTTGAGCAACATGGACTTAATCTAAGTTATCAGCCGCAGCAACAGCAGCTGCCAATTGGAGCTGTGGCATCTCTGCCACCAGTTGTCAGTGCCACCAGTCAGGCCTCCAAATTGCGTAGTTCCCTCAAGAAATACAATGGCACAGGGGGAGGCAATGGTAATAATGGTGCAAACGGTGGAGCCGGCAGCAATAGCATCTCATCCCAACAGGGCACACCAACAAATGCCACACCGCCCGATTCATTGACCAGTGACGATAGCTCATATTTGAGTGCCAAAGAGGGATCCATTGGATCGCAGCATAGTCGTGTGCGTTTCAGTCCAGAAGCCTATTTGGATGTGAATCTGTCTACACATGGTCATGGCAATGCATTGGCCAGACGAATGACGGCACCAGCCATGCACACGCACCAGCAGCAACATCAGCGACGACAACGTCACACTTCCAGCGCTAGCACACCATCACCATCGCCATCGTCATCCTCCTAGCAGGCGCGTTTGGCGCTAACCCTACAGTTGGCGCGTAGTCCGGGAGCGGACATTGGTGGTATTGCTGTTAACAATGCTGGGGCATTGGGTTTGGGTCTGGGATTGCATCAACAGCGTGTCCCATATCGTTGGTATTCGGGTGCACGACGTTCTCGTTCCGCACACTATGAATATCGTTTGTGAGTGAGTGCGAGCGAGAGCAAGCGAGTCTCCGTGAATTAGAGTGAAATGCCAATACATAAAGACAGAGAGACATAGATATATACCTCAGATACCAGACACCACAGCCTAAGATTGAAAGAGGGATTAGGAGGAGCTTCCCCATGTAGATATCTGCAGTCTTCAACATTTGTTTCAATATGCAATATATATATACAATCTTGATTAACATTTATGTACATATATATCCCATGACTTGTGTGATTTGCCTTAAAAAAATATAGCCAGAAGACTAGTGTTCGATTCCCGGTAACCTATATGCATCCATCTATCAGCATTATAATCGATTATGTGTGTATGTACATCCTCCCGCCCCCAGCCCCATCCTATATATATAGAGAAGTTGCCAATTGCAAAAGTGAAACACACTGGAGAAAAAGACACAACAATAATAATGTACATGCTAATAAATACTAACTTATATACACATATATATTTCAAAATCCAAACATCAATAATATAATAATAATAATTATTATTAAACATTAGTACTTCTAACATATATATCGAGAGTACTAAGAACATTTGAATTCTAAACACCATATACCCAAAACAAATTCAGATATATATATATATATATATATATATACTCTACACTCCATTTTTAAGTCTGACAAAGTGTTTATATACAGATACAGATATATATATATATATATAGAGAGAGAGAGAGAGAGAGAGAGAGAGATATGTGTCTATGTATGGATTGCTATTAACCTTTATAAAGAACTTATTAAAATCAAAAAACATGAAAACTCAAACCTTAAAAACTAATGAATGAAGAACAAGAACCTATATAATATATACATATATCTTCAATAAGTTGTAATCCATAAAGCTTACAAGCTTTCTCTTGGTTCTTTCCGATATAATTATTTAGGTTTTTTTTCTTTTGTTTTTCGTTTAAGAGCGCCATCTATAAGAATAAGTTAATTAACTATCTTTAAGCTAAATTCTCTATATGATTTCTTGTTCATTGCATTAGCTAGGAATACAATTTGTACATCAAGAAGCATTTCTAACATTTAGTATATATACTAAACACATATATGAATATTTCGTTAAGCTTAGTTAAGATACAAAATCAACACAGACAGACAAAAAGAGGCATTCGAGAATAGCCCCAATAGACCCTTAGCTCAGATCTAAACCTTAGTACAGAAAAGAACAAACTAACTAATTCAATTTACCTACTTACACAGGCCAACATAAAATAAATTCAATTTCAACAATAAGCCTAAGAAATGGAGGGGAGTTTGCCCCCTAAAGTATGCAATCCAATAATCATAAAAAGAGATTTTCGAAAACATTGTTTAAAAGTTAGAAAGTTATAAATTGATTTGACTTATCTATACCATTGCATACCCCAAGGGGCAAAGTTGCTTCCATTTCTCAGCCCAACAATCAAAGACTATATAGTTTTCCAATCAAAATGACTTGGATTTGAGAAGGCTTCCATGAATATAGCTGAAGCTTTTGATAATTTCAGAATTTCAGGCAAAGATCAAATGAAATGAAATCCATTCAAATTCCACTTGAAACTTGTTGTCCTTGTGTGAAAAAGTTCAATTGTTGGCCTGTTGTTATTAATCTTAATTTAGACAAATTGTTGTTCATGCTCACAAAACAAAACAAAAAACACTAAAGCAACCGAAAATAGTAACAAATGACGAGAATTGAATCGAATCGAATACTGAAAACGAAACAATTTATATTTATAACCAACAAAAAACAAAAAGAAACTAACCAATTTGCCTATGAAAGACAAAAGGGAGGAGAAAAAAACCAACAAAAACAAAAAAAAAAAAAAAAACACCAATCAGCTAGCCAGCCATGTTAACCTTGTAGTGTAATTGCATTTTTACCATTGCATTCAATAATTAATTATAATGAGGAAAGTTTCCGTTTTTCGTTTTCCGTTTCGATTTGTTTTCATTTTAGACCTTTTTTAATTGAGCTGTGGCGCCCTTAAATATGCAATAATAAATGCTGCTTGTGACTTATTTTATGTACAAATTAGCAATTAACAATTCATTTTGAATATCCATTCATAGCCAGAAAGACCAAAAAACAAAAACAAAAGAAAAACACCAAAACAAAAACAAAACCAAGAAAATGAAAATAAAGAAATTATTTTTTTATAGAAACTCATTTCGTGTTGGTATAAAAGGATTGAACTTTTGTCAAAGGTCCTTCAGTGGCAAACATGATGGGTGAGAAAACGAATCTCTTTCAGAAATCGCAGCATAAACCTGTATTGGAATCCCGTCAGGCGTTTGGCAATCTCTTCAATTGCTTCTATGCTCTGGGTATGCAGGCTCCCGACGGCAGTCATCCCACAAGGAGCAGAGGATGGAGACTTGCCTATCGCTGCTTTGCGGCCATTATGTATCTATGGCAATTGCTATTGGTGCCCACATTCTTTGTGATCAGTTACAAGTACACGGAGGGCATGGAAATTACCCAGGTGCTGACCTCATTGCAAGTGGCCATCGATGCGGTCATTTTGCCAGCCAAGATAGTGGCTCTCGCCTTTGGATTGCCCCTATTGCGAGGGGGGAAATCCATTTGGCCAAATTGGATGCACGCTGTGTGCGACCAGAGGAACATCATCGGATTGCGGCAACAGTGCGATTTTGCAATCGTTTGGTTTGGTTCTATCAGATAGCCTATGCCATTTATTCGGCCTCGACTTTTGTTTGCTCATTCCTGCTGGGACAGCCGCCGTATTCGTTGTATCTGCCCGGTCTGGACTGGCGGCGAAACCGACGACAGTTCTGCGTCCAGGCATGGATTGAGTTCATCATCATGAACTGGACGTGCCTGCATCAGGCCACCGATGATGTCTATGCGGTCATCTATTTGTATGTTTTGCGCACTCATGTCCAATTGCTTAGTGGACGCATGTATCGTTTGGGTAAGACATCACAGGATTCGGATAATCAGCCAGGCCAGGAGCAGCAGCAGCAAGAAAATGATTGTGGTGAACTGCAACGGTGTATACAGGATCATCAGACTGTGCTGAGATTTCTGAATTGCATTAGTCCCGTCATTTCGCGGACCATCTTTGTCCAGTTTCTAATCACAGCCGCCATAATGGGCACCACTATGATCAACATATTCATCTTCGCCAATACCAATACGAAAATTGCTTCGACCATCTATCTGATGGCAGTGACTCTGCAAACATCTCCATGTTGCTATCAGGCCACCTCTCTGATTGATGATTGCCAGAAGCTATCTGTGGCCATATTCCAGTGCCGTTGGATTGGTCAGAATCCCAAATTTCGTAAGCTATTGCTCATCTATTTGCATCGTTCGCAGGAACCCATGAAACTGACTGCCATGAAACTGTTCCCCATCAATTTAACCACCAATTTGAGCGTAAGTTCTAAATCAATAAGATTTTGAAATAAAATTTAATATTTTTGTTTGCAGATTGCAAAATTCTCATTTTCACTTTATACTTTGATCAAGAAGATGAATCTAGGGGAGCGCCTAAACAATGGTAATTAGAAGAAAAACCATTCAAATCTTTGAAAATTCAATTTAAATTAATTGAAAAATGTAGTAAATGAAATATATTTTGAATATTTTCAATCAATTTTGTGGAGAAGATTCCATTTTTTGATCGATTTTAAGCCAAGCTGCTGGGAAAAGTCAAACCGACAATGACTGAAAATGGCATGAACCTATGAATTTGATCAATTTTTGTTAAAGAAACCATAAATTTATTGAAATGATCATTTTAAAAACAAAAATTAGATTTAATGGCTTAAATTTATTCGTGCAAAATACGTTACATTTATTTAACCTTTTTAAATTGAGTTTAAAAAATGCATTGCCTACTTTTGTGCAATCAAATACTGGGAGCATATCATCGTTAACTCCGGCAGCGCTTGAGCCTACTAAAAACAAGGTTGCCAGAATTTCCGTGAGTGCAGCTGGAACGTGTTCGAAGCGAAAATTCAATTTGGTCGGGCGTGTTCGAGGTTGGCATTATCGGCGAAAGGTCATTTTTTTTGTTTACGGCGAACATTCGTTTTTAACGGCGAAAATATTGTTGTTTTTGTTTTCAAGCTGGAAAGTTGTGCGCGGGTGTTGTTAAGTCTGTCGAAAACCAAAATTTTTTGGAAAAAAAATTTCAAATTTTTGGAAAATGTGAATTATAAAAATTATTGAGTCTGCAAAGCGCGTGCATATACATATACGGGTTCCGTTGCATTTTTCTTCACCTCTTCGCGCGTGTGTTGGTGTGTTTGCATTGCTGTGTGCGTGCGTATAAGAGTATTGTTCCGCCGCTGAAATTCATCAAAGAGAGGGCATATTTACATTTCTGTTTTTTTTTTTTTATTATTATTTTACGCATATTGAATACGGAAAAAATGTTTGGTTTTCAAAATGAAATTCTTGTGATTTGAACATGTAATAGTGGCAATATTCAAAGTGTATGCACGTTGCATTCTTCCCTGGCAACAAATTGCAATAAAATCAAAAAGGAAACACACTTTCATTGAAGAATACCGTGAGTCCAGGTTCGTCTCAGTCATCTCGTGTACGTGTATGCAACTGCATCTAGCTCGTGTGTGTGTGTGTGAGAGTGTGTGTTGGACTTGTATTTGAAAAGTGCATTTTGTTATAAAAATAGACTGAAAAGCAACTTTTATGCCCCTTCGATGGACCGCTAGCTCTTCTCCCCCCGCCGAAACAAACCAAGTTCAGGCCCAGTTCGCAAGACTAACAAGAAAAACAACAAAGAAACAAACTTGTTAATTTTATTTCACACTTTTATTTACTTTTCACATGTGCTGATAAGATGACAGACGGGCAGATACCGATCTACCCAGACCCCAATAACCAACCATGCAACAATTCCTTTACTTTGTGGTTAATGTTGAGTTTATTTTCCTTTAAATACCCTTTAACTTCAAAGTCATGAGCATTTTGGGTATATTTCGGCCCACTATCAATTGTGGATCGTATATATTTGCCACACCCACTCTAACATCTATTATCTCTGGGGGTGGATCAAGCTTTTTAAGGCATTTCCTATTGCAATTTGATGCAGGGTATACAGAAAGTCGTTTTGCATGCTTCAGTAGGGGTTTCTTTTTCTGTTTGCCTTTTATCATCGATCCATTCCGGCAACTTTTAGTTGCCGACATTGAACAAATATTTTATTAGTAATAATCATTTTTCAGTATTCTACTTCTTCTTCTTCTTTTACCGATAAAAAAATATATATAAGACGACAACGTCGTCGTCTGACGCCAGCTCAG
Source organism: Drosophila equinoxialis (assembly GCA_018150345.1). NCBI lineage: Eukaryota > Metazoa > Arthropoda > Insecta > Diptera > Drosophilidae > Drosophila > Drosophila equinoxialis. The sequence continues at coordinate 271,992 of JAECWI010000238.1, read as the reverse complement.
GAATTTGAAAAAAAAAAAATTTAATATATTTTGTTTTTGTTTGCATTTGTAACTGCTTCGAATTACACACCAATCTAGCGACGTGATTCAGCAGTGGGAGGAGGGGTGGAGTTAGAGAGACAGACAGAGAGAGATAGAGAGAGAGAGATAGAGAGGTGGAAGTGAAGTGCAACCACACAACATAAACATAAACTAGCAAAGCTCTTGGAAGCGGTTATTCTTGTTAGCTGTCGTTTTTCCTCTTCATTTCCTAAACTCGTTTTTCTCGGCCAAACAGAAAAGACAACAACAACAACCAAAAATCTAGCACAGACCAACAGAAAACAAAAAACGAACCGTAAAGTAAAAACTGTATAATCAGCTATAAAAATTAACTTGCATATTCAATATTGCATTTCTGAATTTCCTTCTCCAATTACGATAAGTTGCATTCGGCTTTATCGTATCGTGTCGTATAATGAAATGTGATACAGCTCTGGCAATAAAAATATCACCACCAATCGTAAAAGAAACAAAACGTTTTTCAAATTATTGCAATACTCTTGCAATTCTTAATGAAATTATAAAGGATTCTACGTAGTTTTTACTTGTACTTTAAATTCTGTTAACTATTTGGGTTCAATGCATTCTTCATTTAACAGTTCCCTTATAGAGAAGACCTTTCTTAACAGTATCAAAAAAGTTTTCGATTAGTTTTAGGCTTAGCTTCTGGCCACAGCAACCTGATGATCAAAATTTGGACCTATTTATGGTATTTTTAGAGTCTAAATCTTGTTTAAGAGTCCAATAGATGTTTTAATGCTTTTCTTTATAACATTTTCTGTTTGAAATGTTGGGAATTGAATTCTAGATATGTATATTATATAAGAACGTATCTGAAGATCCCAATTTCTGAAGAAATAAGTTTTCATTTCCGCAACTGTGCGCGCCCTTATAGAACTTTTCTTTGTCCAAGAACCATACCAGAAAAATGTAATGTTTGAAGTGGCGACTTTATGATACCCTGTATACGTATGTAGATGCTTCACAATGGGGCCCAGGATCAGGATCCCAAAAAGGATTAATTTGTGTCGCAGGATTCAGTTCATGAATTCAGGGTTATTACATGCTTCGCCTAAGGGTATGCCATCGGTCGTTGTTTAGGTCCTACAAAAGAGAAAAAATATCCTCGTCCTGAGATTCTTTGCAGCAACTCTTCGAAATCCACTTATATAAGAGATTGTATACGAGAAAAATATATGTAGGTATAAAAAGGAGAGAGTACTTTCATCCAGTTCGGCACATCAGTTCGAAGTTGCACATAACGGTTCGAAGTTGCACATAACGGTTCGCAGGGCACAAAAGTCGAAAAGAGAAATAAGAACCCGCTATTTGCGAAACGGAACGGCAAAGAGACGAGACGGTAAATGAAACAACGCCCCGTGCACGTAAAAACAAAAAACAAGTCCAAAGGAATAGCAACTTTTTTAAATTTTTACATTTTGCGTGCAATACAATAACACGAATTTTTACATAAGCGTGGTGTGTGTGTATGTGTGTTACTGTTACTGTGTATACTACACACAGTTTATCAGTTTTACTCACCTCTCATAATTATCATCCAACGGATGCTGCTGATAAGCGCGAGAATTCTGTGCAGTTTTTTTCTTCTTTCTTTTGTGGTATCTGTTGTGTTCTCACTCTCTATATCTGTCTCTCTAAGTTTCACTCTCTTTTGCTGAAAGTAAAGAAGGAAAAATAATCATAACAAAAATATAAATAATCGGCTATATAATATTTGTCTGGCAAAACTAACTATTCAAATACGTGTGTGTGTGTGTGTGTGTGTTAGTGAACATTTTTGCAGTTTCTATTGCCTTTTTTTTTGGGTGTGTGTGTGTGTGTGTGAAAAGTGAAAGTGAAAATTTAGAGCACACAGGCAGGACAACGCGTGCTAAGGAGTGTGAGTGAAAGAGAGCGAGTAATAAACGAACAAACAGGAGAGCAAGAGCTAGCGCGAGTGAGAGCAATTGCCAGGAGCATGCGTTTGGGTTTTGTCTTGCAACGTTTTGGCATTTGGAACAGCGTGTGAAACGCACGCATTAACACCCCCGCAGCTCTAACGGTTTTATTTTCTTCTTCTGTTTCTTTAGCTTGCAGCAGCAGCAGCAGCAGCATTGTGTGACGTCAAAAGCAGCAGCGACATTGCGTCGCTCCTCCAACACACTAAAACACACAGACGACACACACACACATATGTACATACATATAAGCGCACGCACTCCCTCGTAAAACAACAACAACAACAGGAATCACATCAAGCAACAACAACAACAACAACGACTACTACTCCATCCCCCTTTTCCCCCTCCCGACGGATTTGTTGTGTGAATCTCTCCTTCGCGTGCTTCATTTACTCTCTCTGGCTGTCTCCGCTCGTGGGTGTGTGTGTGTGTTTTCATTGCGCGCGTGTGTGTGTGTGTGTGTGTGTTTCGGTTCTCTGTGTGTAACAAGGAAAAATGGAACAGCCGAGCATACTCGTAAAAATTCTGCATTCTATACCACATGTGAATTACACATTTCGCCGGGTTAATGACACCTTCAATCCGGATAGCGATGTTTACCTAGAGGTGAGTATTGGAGCGACAACAAATATTCATTTATCCCATAACCCTTAACCCAACCCCCCACCCCCCGAGCCCACTATAGCCTAAGAACCTCCCCACACCCCTGTCAACCGCACATTGGTTTAAGTATCTCCTATAATAATGGGCCATTTCTTTGCTCAAGTGGCCACTCAAGTTGAAATCTACAATACAAATATTTCAGTCTACACTCACACACACAGACACACACTCAGACTTTACCTGAGCCCTGAGCCTGCTGTGCAAGAGAAACCAACGGGGGAGACAAAAAAAAACTTCTCATCTATCGCATCTTTCCCATTTTGTTTCGTATTCCATTCCATTTCTGGGATTGCTTTGCTTTGCTTTGTCATGTGCGGCACACTTCCGGCTTCCTGTATTCCTTTTCTCTGCCTTTGTGTGTGTGTGTTTCTTTTTTTTCATTTTAACGATCCACGTCCGTGTCCTGGCATTTGAATTTGATAATGTAATCGGTAGGGATAGAAGGAGGAGGAAGGCGCCCCAATATGTCCCAATGGGGTGATATACTCTTATATATCATTTACTTTAGTAGTTTTTCTCTTTCTGTCGCAGAAATTTGATTAAAAATTAGCCTTCCGTCCGTCCGTCCGTCCGTCCTTGCATCCAATATGTCCATGCCGGCTTCCAACAACGATGAAAATCAGGTCAACTGGTGGGTCTGTTCTTCGCCGTTTTAGCTTCGTTATATGTGGATGTAGGTCAGCTGGGCTGGCTGCACCAAACGTACCTTCCTCCGCTGCCACTGCCGCCAAAGCCAACCAGCCAGCCAGCCCGAGCTCTCTTCTCAACATTTTGTGTGTGCATTGGGCGTAGTTTTTTACGCGCGTCAGCAAAAATCGGTCGAAACGAAACACATTTACGGATATATGTATGTATGTATGTATTATGCATTCCGTAAGAGTACGTTTATATGGTGGTATGGTGCCGGCTATTGACAGCAGGAGCCGTAGGAGTAGCCTTACGTCACATATTGTAAATTTGGGCTAATCTACTTAACGCTCACCAACTAAATGGGCAAATGAAGAAAGTCATTGAAATACATACCTATGTATGTACATATATGTACATCATCATGGTGGAAATTTAAATATATATGTATGTATGTATGTATGTACAAACACTTATTTTTTGTCGAGTGCCTTTTGCAGTTCTGCTGGCAGAAGACAACAACAACAACACAAATTAAATATGTGTTGTTGTTGTTGATGATGATCAATTCAACCTTCAAAATGGCTTAAAAATTGCCTCCGAGGTGATGATGATGATGATGATGATGTTGATGACGCACCCCAATAGTTAAATATATGGGGCTGACTAAAATACATATATAGTAAGGGTATGAGAGAGAGGGTAAAGAAAAGCACTCCCTTTGGTGGGTTGCCAGCCGCCCGCATATATGAGATTAACAATAGATTGAGTTAAAATTAAACTTAACCCAGCGTCCAACCAGAGAGACATTGTCTCCATGAAGGCCTTTCATATATAAGATGGATGGGGAGGAAAAACCAATTGAAACAAAGTGAATTTAGTAGAGATAAAACCCTATAGACATATGTACATACATATGTACATATATTATTTTCGATATTTTGTGCCGACATTGCACTTTTGAGTAGCATACCAAATCGCACATATATGATATATATGGACGTATGTCGTACAGATGTGATAAATCTCATCGGCCTTTTGCCCATCCATATAGTGCCAGGCAGAGGCATTCCCCAGTGACAATGACAGCTGTTGGAACAACAGTAAAATAGGTTCCGTGAGGAGTGAAAGAGAGAGACATCTTTGACTTTTTGTTTTTCTCCAACTAACTCTGGTTTAAGCATATTATCAGACGGATTGTTTGTTCCTTTCTCTTTCTGTGTGTATGCAACTCCAGATGCACACACACACACACACACACACAGTGACAACTGCAGGCAACTGCAGACACAAGCCATGCCTCACTCACTAACAAATACTTTTCCGGCAGAATCACAGAAACCGAGTCTGCCAGACTGTGACAGCTGCCCTCACATTTAACAGAGATGCATCTTACTATGTGATGATGCCCATATGGGCATTTGCTTTGCTCTCATTCCCTTTGTCCCAGAGAGAGAGAGAGAGTGAGAGAGAAATGCCATTGCAGTCTCATATTGTCGCGGTTTTACGACTTTGTTCAAACCAATCAACCATGGAAAGGTGAAATTTATCGATCCTTTTTCTTCTATCCCTTGTTTCATCTTGTTCTTCTTGTTATTTTCGTTTACTGCGCTCCAGTTTCTTTTCCAAATATGAGCAAAAAATGATCTAACCGAAAGACCACACAACGTTTCTGTTTGTTTCTTTTTTTTTATTATTTATTTATTTGGTTTTTAGTTGTTCTGGTCCATGCCCAAATAAAAAGAAAACGAAAAAAAGTTCAAGTTCAAAAACGGTTTTTTGTTTGTTTCGTTTCTTGTTTCAGATTTTTCCCGGTTTTTGGTCGGTGGGCGTCCATTCAAAAATCAGGTCTCTCTCTTTTTTCTTCCGTACCCCGACCGACCCCTCTCCCCATCAGATTCTTCCTATTGAAGTTCTTTGGGTTCAGTTTCATTCGGTTTTTCTTTTTTGAGAGCTCTTACTGTGAAAGTTTTGCGTAGGCGCCTAATATTTTTTTTTTTTGTTTCGCTTCGTTAATGGATTAACGAAGAAATCTTCTGAATTCCAATTGAATTTTGGTTATTTTGTTTGTGGTGTTTGTGTTTATATTAGACTGATGCGTTCTAATGATCTTGAGTTGAAAGCAATATATACATAATTGGGTTTTGGAGATCAATAAACATTCAAAGAGGAGGCAGAGACAATTGTACTTATGTATATACAAACAGGGTGAGGCAAAAATTATGAATCCAATTCCAGTTTTATGACTAAATTAACATACATACTTGGAAAACAAAACACTCTGCGTAGTTGAAATTCAAATTGAAATGCAAAAGGATACAAATAATCAATGATTCAATACTGGTGTATTATATATCGTATCTAAATCCGAGTCAGGCATATGTTTATCTGAACCCAAAACCCCATAAGAACCGCAGTTTGCATTCATTAGATTGCTATGTATTATATATCTGAATAATGTTTATCGACAGTGCCATGTATATTCATAAATATATATTTATCTGAACAAAAACCCCATAATGTAAACCTCAGTTTTTCGATGTGCTTTTTGGTTATTATACCCTTGCAGAAAGAGTATATGAATTTTGATCAGAAGTGTGCAACGCATAGAAGGAAGCATCTCTCCGACAATATAAAGTATATATATTCTTGATTAGCACGACGAGACGAGTTGAAATAGACATGTCCGTCCGTCTGGATCTCTCATCTCATTGCATATCTCGGACTCATCCGGATCGGAACACTATGTCATAAATGTATATGGAGCTACAAACGGCAGTCACGAACAGTGACTTTTCTCAATAACTTCGTTATAATATATATTAAATTGGATCAAGATCGGGTGCCACGTGATATCATATAGCTCCCATAGTAATCGGTGGAAAACAGTGACTTTGATCAAAAACTTGGTTATTTTCTAAGCTATTGTTGTAAAATTTAATATTGGTAAGTTTATGACACATGTAAAGAACTATGCTAAATTTTGTTGCAATCGGGTGACTCTATCATATAGCTCCCATAGGAACTATCGGTCGTAAGCAGTGACTTTTGTCAATAACTTCGCTATTTAAGCCGCTCTTTTGCAAACGTTGAAACGTTTTTCCGCTTTAAAGACTATAGAAGGAAGGAGTAACAAAAAACTTGCAAGGGTATACAAACGGTCGAAGTTAGCCCGGCCCTCTGGTTAATGGGGTGACTAAGAATCCCTAAGGGATCGCTATGGGACATTACCTATAAAAGGGGACAATAACTTTTGGTTCGAACATTCTCTATATAATGAATGGAAATGGTTATCGGATGGGCGGACACACCTCTTTTCTTTCTCTAGTTTTTCCGCAACGAAGCAATTGAAATTCAGAGTTAAAATATATTTATATATGTTATTGTTGTTATTCTTTTGTGTCACTCACGTGATTTGCATATGAAATTATGCCACATCACCGCGTCAACCTATGATGTGCCCACTATAAAATGACTTACCGCCCGTTGGCATTATACCCTACCCTATACCCCCCCCAACCTTTCCTCCGCGACAACTTCCTGAACTTCCGTTGGCGACGTGCGACGATTCCAATTCCAATGGTCTTTTTTCTTTTTTTATTAATATGTATGTGTTTATGTATGTGTGTGGGTCTTTTGAGAGATGAATTTTGGTTGCTGAGTTTGTTTTGTTGCTGTTGATTTTCATTTTCATTTCTTAAAATTTCCATGAAACTTGTGTCACACAAACACAATGGAGTTTCCTTCATTTCATTCATCTCCTTGATGATAAAGAATTGTCATGCATTATTTTTAGATTCGCGATATCTTGGTTGGACGTTTGCCCTATGGGGCTAAATTCTGTCTTTATCGCTTTTGCACTCTGATTTTCTGAGCTAGAAGAAGAGGGAGAGAAAACCGGAGACGACCCCGGAAGCGGCCAACAACAAAGTTGATATACATTCCATACACACAATACATACAAACATATATTTGTTTTATTGCATTATGTCTGTCTGTATGTAGCTATAACTGGGTTTGAGGGCGAAACTGGTTTTTTACTTAATATAGAGGCAGGAATTCTAAATTTTTGTTTTCAGTTTTGGTTGGCTCAGAGAAGCAACGCCTACCAACAATATTAGAAAATGCAGATGAAAGTTTCTTTTTCGACATAAAAATATATATGTATGTATGTATATGTATGTATATATGACGATCTAAAATATAATAAGTAAGATAAAAAGGATTAACTGAAATTTGAATAGACTACTTAGGCGGTTTTCATTTTCTTTTCTTTTTTGGGTATGAAGTATTCTATGGCCCTCTCTCGTCGTCGCACTCGGGTTCAAGGCGAGATTGTTCATTCTCCGGGGCACTGCTGCTGCTTGACTCACTACGGCACTGGAACATTGGATTCTTATGAAGTATACAAACAGTATTGTCATCGACTGACTGTATTTCTTGGTATTTCTGTTGTTTCCTGGCATTCCTTGGACTCCCAGGATTATGTTCTCTTTGACCACGTGTCTCAGGCAGCTTCTGTTCCTGGCGTGACTCCAGTCGTTCCCTTCGCTTACGTGCCCGTGCTTTCCTTGCCTCCTGTTGCTGTTCCTCCTGCCGTTGCTTTCTGCAGTAATCACATTTACAAGTGAAAGCAGATTGAAAGCTCTGTCTTATATCTCCTTTCTCAACGACTAATGAAGGATATGCTTCCATTTGATGCTTAGCCATTTGCTTACACATTGAACATAAGTTCAAATTAAGGATGTGTAATTCATCTAGAGCGCTTTTGCTTGACAATTGCCCATCTTTTTGTTGGGGGCTTGGGGTAGTGGAAATGCCACCTAAACGCAATAGGGAATTGGCCCTGGATATTGTATCTTCGTATTTAGTGTCAAAACTTCTGAAGTCGAAGGAACATAGCCATGGTTTCTTATCACGTTCACAGAGAGCGAAACGCAACTCAGAGTTTTGTCTATTAATTTCGGAAATGGACTGCAGAGCGGGCTTAAAGAGAGCATCACAGAACTAAAAGGCAAATAAAATTGGTTAGTAACAGAAAATGCAACTCTCCCTATCCCTATTTACCATCTCAGGTGACTAACCTCTTCTTGAGTTGCTCGTCTTAGGTGCCAAAAATATCGAAAGAATTGGCTATCCTTTTGTTTATACACCATCTGGACGAGTAGTTTCACTCCTTTTGAATCATTTGCATCATTGTCATCGTCAGGGAAGTGATACTCCGAGGCTGCATCATGGTAGCCTTTCAAAAGGAGCTCATTCAAATGATTTGCATCCATTTGTTGTTTTACGCTCAAATGTCGATTTAACGCCTCGGCTCTATCCACTGCATTGGTTTTGTGTACAATCTCTATGTAGCAAAGGCTAAGCTGGGGATCAAATAGCACGAACCTATAATCAGGATGTCGTAGTTCTCTATAGGCAAAGTATTGCTTTTGGTCATCTACCACGAAGCTTTGCCACATTTTTGGTTGTTTGTTTTTTTTAGATAAAAAATAGAAATATTTATTTTTGTAATTGTTTATTTTTTGGTTTTTGTTGTTACCCGGGCAAGTAGTAATAAGTTTGTGTTATCGTATAAAAGTTTGTGAGACGACAAAAGCAATGTTAACTATACACATGTAGGTAATATCTTCCAGGTAACTATGTCGTTTTGTAATGAAACAAATTCATATATTTGAAAGTTTGAAGTGGAAAAGGTTTCAGGGCTGTAGAAACGAAGTCTACACCGCCCGTTATTATATTAGGTCCACTCGTTGGATTCTCCCTTAAAGTTGAACAAACTATTTGAATATCTGTATTTAGCCTTAGATTAAGGATGGAGAATAGAGGAACATTTATTGTGAATGTAACATTACAGGAACAATTAAAGGTGGACGCTATTCTGATGACGCGCAGTGTATAAACCTTTCATCAACAACTGTGTGGATAGAAAATCATATAAGTACTTGCTTTTATTATATAGGTTCTTTATATTGATATCTGCTTATATCTACTTTTGTCCGATTTAGATACTTTAGCTAAAACTAATCATCAATTGAAAGAGAAAAAGGATGAATGAATTGCAAGTGAAAGGATGAATGAATGTTCATAGGATAGCATATTACTTTCGTGTAATTGAGAAAGAAAAGAAAGATGTAGCCCTCCTCAAGGAACGGGCAATCTTCGCTTAGGGTAGCACCCAAGAAATCCGTGAGAAATATGTGTCTTCAAATCAAAGTTCAAAAATATCGAATTAAAACGGTCGAGAAATCGTTCCAGTATGTTACTGCAGGGGAGAGAGAGAGAACAGAAATAATATGTGCACTAAATTTTAGTAGTAAAGACATGGCGAGAAAGTGTAGAAAAGGTTAGTTTTTCTCAATCAATTGAGCATACAAAGCTAATTGCGAATCAAAGGTTGGGTCCCAATCAAATGACAAACTGTTTACTCGTTGCAAATGTTTACTAGAAATTTGAAATGCATATAGGACTAGTTAGTTACTATCTAACTGACTAACTAGTACACATAGCAGAAAATGTTAATTTGTCTACATGATGATAAACTTCCCTTAACATTGCCCCCTCATCTTAAAGATAAGTAATTGAGATAGGGTAGGATAGAGTAGAATAGCCAAATGAAACCAAACTAAAGAAAGGAAAATGAAATGGAGGCATGCAGAGTAACCAAGGTTATTATTGCAGCTGCTGTTGTTGTTGTTGTTGTTGTTGCTAATGTCACTACTGCTGATGATGTTGATGGCAATTTGCTTTGATTTAATTCAATTTAACAGCCTTGTTGGGCCGCCAGCGTGTAATTTGCCATTTTTAGCGCCGCGTTCAAACGAGAAGGGTTGCCTGTCCGTCCTCCTGATCTCTCCCTCTCTCTTTCTCTCTCTCTCTCTATCCGGAGCTTGTTACTATGCATAAAAAAAAAAATTGTCACTTCATTTTGTGCAACACAAAGTGAATTCACTTTGTTTTGAACGGCGGAGAGGGCAAAGGAAAACTCGTCCATGTTCATCGTCTCAAGTGTCATTCAACTGTTCGCGAGGACACGCAAGTGGGCCATACTCTAAGAAAGCAACAACTACAAGACATAGAGGGGCAAAAAGGGTCTCTGCTAAGTTTAGTTTACGCTGCCTCTGCATGCCTTTCTTAGTTTTTAATGATTATTTACATGACAAACTAACTAACTGTCATTATAAATAATAAATTTATGCCGCCTGGATGGTAGTAGGTAACCAAATTGGACACAAGTCGAAACATGTCACAATCTTTTAATGGTTCTCCTTACATTCTGGACATATTGAACTTGATTGACAAGCGTCTCAAGTTTCTACTTAAACTCAGCTCCCAATGCCCCCCTCCTCACTCTATGGGTGTGTGTGTGTGGTGTGACTCATTTACATTTAGTTGGAATGAACGAAATAAGCAAATATCGAGGGGTGACTTGATGACTCCTCTCGCATTTAATAAGAAAAAAGTGGATACCCTCCTTCTGCTATACCCTTAACAAGCCATACATATGTAGTCTCTCTCTCTCTCTCTCTCTCTCCCTCACTCTATCTCCTATCCTTCCCATACCTCCTTATGCGAAGCGTGTATGCCGGTAATTTGAGTAGAGTCATACCCTACAACTTTCAGAATAATATATATCCAGTATATGGGGTTAGGATCATCCAAAATCGACTCTTCAAGCGATTAGTATGGAAATGAACGAAATTGGAAGAATCACCAAAACCGAAAGCGAATCGTAAGAATGATTGAAACAAAAACAAACCTCTGAAACGGTTAGAACTAAGAACTAATAATCAGCCAAATTTCTAGTTTTGAGAAGGGGTGGAACGATCGTCCAAATTCAAAGTTCTCTTGAATAGTGGAGGTCTGATCAATCGGAAAAAACCAACCGAAAGTGACTAGTAAAAATGAATGAAACAAATTTCTAACTAGTCTTAAAGCGATTAGTTTGGGAATGAATCAGGAATTTGAGTGAAAACCCCGAAATGGAATGGGTAGAATGAACATCCAAATTCCAAATGTTCATTAAGCAAAAAACGAGAAAAAGATCAACAACAAGGATCTATGGATCCTTTCATTGTGCTTCTATTTCAAAACTTGAGCATTTCTTATCCAGTCTTGGTTTAGTTCATACAGGGTATCTAAAAGTCCGTAGCTTAACTGCTTTCACATTGATTTTTCATAATGTTGGTGGTGTTTCTTTTTGGCTCCTTTTTTGTTTTTGTTGCTTTTTTTTTAATGAAAGGCAATGAAATTTCCGTTCATATTTGACGTAGAAAAGGGCCCTTTAAATACATATATATATGTTTTTTATTTTTGCGGCCAAAGCATTGCATGGCTGGCAACGAGCTACTCTGCTTTTGGCTGTGCTTCACGGTGTCTTTCTGGCAGTCCGTCTGTCTGTCTGTCGGTCTGTACGTATGTATTTGTATGGGGTCCTGTCCCGAGGTCCAAGAGGATACTGTTGTTGCTGCTTTTCGGTTGTCGTGTTGCCAATTCAATTAAGTTTTTGTCGTTTTTGCGTTGCGCCCAACGACAAAGCCAAGTAAAAAAAAAAAAAAAAATGAACTTTGCAGACGGAATATTTTTATACTGTTTGGAAACCATTTTGCTTCTCGTTGGACTCGTTGGAGGGCTGTTGGCGGGGCGGCTGCAGGCCTAACTCAAACAAGCAGCAAACGAGTTGCAACTTATTCAATTAAAAGTTTACTCAATGCCTTGCCCCAAAACGACGGGCAGTTGGGACAAAGCAGAGCGAAAAGCAAAAAGGACAACGAGTGAACTAAATGGTGGTTCTTGTTCCTCTGGCTTTCCTTTCATCGAATGCACTTTAATTATTCAATTATTGATTGATTGCATCGATGGATAATGCAATTATTATTATTATTGTACAGCTGTAATAGTTAACAATTTGAATAACAAATGTTTTTATTATCTATTCCAGAGCCTGGGTATACTTGCCTCAATACCCGCCGGATTGCTTATACTATCATTATTGGGTCTCCTGCTTTATCTACTGACAAGATGCTGCGATCGAAAACAACGCAAACCAAGTGCCCAAAGGTGTCAGAGTTGCTCCTTGGTCATCATAACCCTGATGACCTGTGCCGCCATCGGACTAGGTAAGCCATCGGTTTGGTTCATTGAACTCGCTCACTCACCCACGGGTCTATTGTGCATTTGCCAAGGCACGTATGCAATACATTTTACCTACCAATTGTAGTCATAATCATCATCATCGTCATAGTTGTCGTCGTCGTCGTCGTTGGTCTGTTGCTTCGCGTGTTTAACTTGGCAATTAGCCAAATCGCCGCCGCGGCTAGGCTTATCGCTTTGGCAGCCATCGTCTATGGACCCAGGGCACGTAGTAGGTAGTAGGCAGGCACATGTAGATTTATGTACACACACACACACACACACAGTCAACCACACACAATCTACATACACTTGGCTGGGTCAAGTGACCCTAAAAACGATCGCCGGCCGCGCCATGTAAGGCTTACGTCAAAATGCCAAAGAGGTAACGCCCAATCTCTTTGGATGGGATGTGTAAAGGCTAGTTGGCGGGTCATCTGATTCTGCAATGAAATAATAATTTAATTAGTGCCTGTTTTTTTTTTTTTAATTGACACAAAAATGTGTACACAAAGTTCGCACTTTTTCTTTTGATCTCTGCATTATTGTTCTTTACGCATTTTGACCTTGCAGAATTAAATGCAATCAGTGAACCAATTAAATAATAAAGGAAAAAGTCGGGCAACAAAAAAATAAAACGTACATATATCAAATAAACATTTTGCTGAAAACGAGAGAGGCAAATTGTAAAACAGTTTTAGTCAGTCAAAGAATTAGTTAATACAACTCTTGGAATAACTTTATGTTTTAGCTACACACTTCGCGCTGTCCTTATCCGGCCCTGTCCCTTCCCTTCGATGCTCACATAATTCGAACTTCTGTATTTTTTAAGATATTGAAAAAGTTGGCTTATAAATTGTATTCTTGCTAACAGATGTCTATTTTGTTATCTACTTTCAGGTTTATATGGTAATGATGACTTCCATAATGGTCTCCTGCAGGCCTTCAGCTCTGGCAAGAATGTGGAGGGACTTGTTCTAACACTTAAGCGACAGGTAAGAATCGCATTCCCTAGTTTGGGGGGGGGATAGAGCTTAAATCCAAATGGAATACCAATTGAAAGCATTGAAAATCATTGTCGCCATGTCCTTTAACTTTCTCCTTGAAAAGAAGACCTGCAAATATTTATGTGTGTGTGTGTGTCACGACCCCTGGTAGACTTCTTTTTCATTATAATCAACCTAAAAGCTGCTGTGTTGACAGTTACGGCTTAGATATATAAAAGAGTTGGATGAAGGGGGGTAAACATAGAGCCGCAGCCATAACCTAACCGTAGACATAGCCATTGCTTCTCCTATTCATAAACTTTCTGAGCACAGACACACACAGACACACACATACACGTCCTCCCATTCACACTCACATGTATAGTCTCATATGTATACATGTGATAGCGAGGGTGGTCCAAGGAGTAGAGAAATTTTAAAGCAAGTGGGTGGGTTAAAAATACAGAAAAACTTACTAATTTGATATGAATTTATGTTTCAAAAAGTCTTTTCGGAAAACCTTTAAAATGTCCCTCGTATAAGAGAAAATTATAGAAAAAGAGAGAGAGGTGCGAGCGAAAAGCAGAGCCGATAAGGGAAAAGGTTAGAAGGGGATAGGCAAGATGCAAGTTACCAATGGGGGGCGGAGAACGAAAGGATGAGCCCAGGTCAGGACAGATACAGTTGAGATGGCACAAGAATTCAGCATCAAAGGGGGCACACACACACACACACCCTGAGAGATAGCAAAGACAGAAAAAACAAGAGACAGAAAGAGAGAGAGGGAGTGAGAGAGGAGGGGGAAAGGCAGAGATGTTGGAGGCCCGACCAAACAGATGGCTGGCATTGCTCGACTCTTGAGTAAAACGCTATTAATTATCTCTGCCAGGATGAGAACGAGGACATGGTCTCGTGTGCGGAAGCAAAGGCATTACGGTAAAAACTATATTTTTTGTTTCTCTGTGTCCTACCGCATCTTTTGTTTCGGTCTCTCTCTCTCTTTATCTGTCTCTAGCTTTCTCTCTATACATCTATGTATGTCTGTCTGTGCCTGGGTTAAAAGGTGAATAGTAGTAGGGGGAGAGAGCGAAAGAGATGGCTAGTCGTTTCCCTCCTTAAACACGCATTTTGGTCATTAACTTTTGAACTGTTCCCTCTTACTCACTCTCTCTCTCTCTCTCTCTTTCTCTCTATCCCTTACCTGCTTTAAAAAAAAAATGACTACTAGAAAAGCGAATTATAAATAAATTTTATCCAATTTTTGTTTTGTTTTTGCTTTCCAGACTGAAAGTATTAAGCATGATTTGGACACAAAGATGACATCCCACAAAATCGAACATCTCGTTGAGAAGCCTCAATATAATGAAACGGTTGTCATGCAATTGCTTGAGACATCCCGTGTGGTTAGAGAGACCACTTCGAGAGCTGTCACCTCACTGGATAACATGGTCCTGTATTTCATGAAGACCAAGGGCAGTGAGAATGATACTTCGCTAATGGGTCTGCTTTCTGTAAGTCTCTGATCTTTGACACTTGACATTGTGGCTTGGACTTGAACTGACTTCTCTTTGTCTTTTCTGTCTCTTTCCATGGCAGCTGGGTGAATTTTACGAGTCCATACGTTGGCCAGCCACATTGGCCTTTTTAACCATTCTACTGCTACTCTGCACTGTTCTGGTTATTGGTGTGGCCCGACGATCACGTTGCACATTGATTTTCTTCAGTGTATCGGGTCTATTTTGCATTATCATATGTTGGCTGCTGGCAGGACTTTATTTGGCTTCCAGTGTGGCTGCCGGCGATTTCTGTATGCGTCCGCATGAATATATGTGCCGTCAAGTGGGCATGGTAATTGAATGATTGATTTACATGGTTTAACTAAACAAAATCTAATCATTTTCCTTCACTTAATAGCGGAGTCCATATGTTTATTTCCTCAATTGTGGCACCCTGCGTAATCGTTTCATATTGCGTCTCAATGAGTCACGAGATTTGGTGGATCGCGCCCGAGAGAATGTGGAAACTATGCAACGGTAAGTGAACACTTGAAATCGGACATTCCAGTTGTCGTATAAACATCTCTCTCTCGCTCTCTCTCCTTTAGTATGAGTCAGGAGACTTATCCTCGCATCGATGTACAGCGGACACTGAACGCCATGGACTCGGATCTCGAAGAGACGAGACGCAATTTGACAACACTCTCAGCTACGCTGGATAGACGGGCTATTGATCGACACTATGAGGATGCCTTGCGTGGCTTATGCGGTGGCGGTTTGTTGGGTCTCAGTTTGATGATGGTCGCTGGCCTATTGACGGCATTTCTATTAACCATATTGGTGTATGCCGATTCTCATGCCTGGATCTATTTGAGTAAACGGTAAGCTCGAAAGAAATTGGTTTAACTTAACTTGTATTAATTAACTTTCGTTGTTTTCCAGCAGACCCACCATGGATGCAGACAAGTCAGAGACGGCGCCCCTATTTCCAGCATCGAATGCGCCAAGTGCTAGCATTTCGCCCACTGCTCCGCTTAGTACTGGCACCATTAATCGTACCCTGTTGCATCATCAGCAGGCGCACGGTGGCGGCGGCATGGGGAGCTATTGGCGCCTCCGGCACATTGCCCAGTTCGGGTAGTCTAATGGGCGGCAATGGCGGCGGTGGAGGAGGCGGCGGCGGCGGCAATGGCCCCTATCGCAATGGAACAGTGGGCCTGAGACAAGGGTTGGCATCACCATCATCACAATCAAGCCACACATCATCTACTACAACAACTTACAACCACCACAACCACAGCAACAACCACCACCACCACCACCACCAAAACCACTACAACAATACACAGCATAGAACTAACTCAACGGCGGTGGCACGGCGTGAGCCGTCGCCTCCGCCCGGCTATGATTTGGTGCATGGCACAAGGCATGAAGTTATTTTTTAATTTCTTTTACTTTTACGTTTTATATATCAGTTGATCCATTCCATTTGAGTTTCTTTGCTTCGTTTTTTGTGTTCTTTCATTGAAATTTGTAT
Source organism: Drosophila equinoxialis (assembly GCA_018150345.1). Taxonomy (NCBI): domain Eukaryota; kingdom Metazoa; phylum Arthropoda; class Insecta; order Diptera; family Drosophilidae; genus Drosophila; species Drosophila equinoxialis. The sequence continues at coordinate 255,545 of JAECWI010000238.1, read as the reverse complement.
ATCTGTATCATTATCTTACATATTCATACATATATACAATACATACTATATCCATTGACAAGATTTAGTTAGATTGTTTTTTGTTTTTGTTTTGGTTTCATTTATTTTATCTCTGTTGTACATACATACATACATACATATATGTATGTATATCATACATCACATTCATTATGCAGTAGCTAAGATCGTTTCGATCTCATCGATCAAAATGTTTGTTTGTTAGATATTTTTGCGTTTTTAGTTTTCATCTCTTTCCATCTGTTGCCGTTGTTGTTATTGTTCTAGTTGTGCCCTCTGCCCTCAACTTCACCCACACAGTATATACTCACGAATAGTTAGATTTGCACTGAACGGATTAGGGGTAACGATTTCTTCTTGACTCATTGGCCAGATAGAGGAACTGAGAATGTTTTGAAGGACGCATTCATTCTATCTATTTGTGGTTTATGATTTCGAGCAGAGATTCGAAAGATATTTCCAATACTATTTCAATCAAAGTGATTTCTGAAAATCATTCTACATTTCAAAGTTTTTAATCTTTTGGAAGTAATGAAAAAAATTAATACTCACACACATCACATTGGGTTGCACTAAAACTAAAGACTTTGGACAACGTTTTTCTTTTCTTTTCTTATATATAACGATATTGGTTAACATTGGTAATCGGACTTGGAGTTGATAGAGTATCTAAATGTACTAAAAACCACCAACAACTGACTGTTCTCTCTGATAAGCAGCAAAGGGTTTATTGGCAATTTACTGAGACTATTTTATTTTGTTATTACAGATCTGGTCATCATACTTTGGGTCGATTGCCATCGCATCATCAGCAGTCGGCGTCGTATTTGCCAGGACCTAATAATGGCAAATATGCGACATTGAGCAAACAGTGTAAGACGCTCGAGTCGAATGATTTCTACTGAGATTCGCTTGCCTGCAGCACATATGCAGGCAATAGCAACAACACAGCACAGCAACAGCAGCAGCAGCAACAGCATCAACAACAACAACAACAGCATCAACAACAACAACAGTTGCCGCTGGGTAGCAACATCATAAACCCAAATCAAAGCCAGAGTCAGAATAGTACGCTTAAGAATATATTCGCTTCAGCCACACTGCCCCGGTCAACGGGCAGCTCCATACGATCCGTGCTCTCGGCCCAGACGTCCAATGCCATGTGCAAATCAACGGGCAATGGTCTAGATGGTGATCTTGGCGACGATCGCGATCCGCGGGATGTGACAAACACTAGTTTCAATCGCTTCGATCCCAAATATATCAGCATTGGTCCCAAAGCGGTGAGGGGTAATAACAATTTGAACATTGTGGCCGCTGCCACGGCCAATAAATGTGCCACATTGAGGCATGTGGGACGCTATGGTGGCTCCCTGAAGGGTGTTGTCGGCGGCGGTGGTGGGTCAATGTCAGGGGGAACAGCTGGAGGTGGAACTATAAATGGATTGTCGCCGTCACCAAATTTACGCAGTGCCAAGACACCGTCGATTGCAACTGTATCAAAGGATTATTGCCAGCAACCAGATTGTGTTCCACAGGTTTGTGGTACTGGATCCACAGAGCTATTGGTGCCGACGGCCAGCCATCAACAGCATCAGCAACAACAACAACAGCAGCAGCAGCAGCAACAATTGCAATTACATCAGCAACAACATTCGCACCAGCCGCAACATATACAAATGCAAATTCAAATGCAACAACAGGTGGCACCACCGCCACCAATGCCGCAGCAGATGCAAATGCAAATGCATCAACAACAACAACAGCAGCAACAGCAGCAGCAGCAGCCCGCGCCACCGCCTCCACCCAAGCCAAAGATAGTCAATACATTTACCGAAATACCCGGCACCACAGGCGTGGGCAGCTCCTATGCCAAAGAGCAGCAACATCTTTTGGCCCTTCAGCAACAGCAACAACAACAGCTGATGGCCCTCCAGCAGCAACAGCAACTGCAGCAGCAGCAGCAGCAGCAACATCAACTTCAACATCATCCACCCACAACCCACATTTTGCCACCATCGGCCGTCTATAGCATTGAGCAGAGCAGTGAGCCGCCACAGCCAACTGCTGCTCCACGCATTCAACGCTCATTGAATCCGGCCTCGATTGTTAATCAACCACTGCCAGAAATACCCACACAATCACCCACTGGCCCCCACAATCGAAGATATCGTCGCAGCCGCTGTGTGCTGCCAATTTGGGTCAGTATCGGTCGCTGCAGCGGCCTCAGGGTGGACAAAAATTGCAGATTTCCGCCTCCACACAGCAGCAACAGCAGCAGCCCCCACATTGCCGCCCAAAAATCGTCATAAGAACACAAGGGATGCCACCAATGCGAATCATATGGCGACATTGCCACCCAAAATGGTTAGCCAACGAGGTGGCGAACGGGATCGTGAGCGCGAACGGGAACGGGAACGTGAACGAGATCGAGACAGGGAGACAAGAGAGAGGGAGCGTGAACGAGAACGTCCAAGGCGAGCTGAAACATTGGACAATGCACGCAGCTATGTGGATCAGCAGCAGGCATATATGAGCGGTGGTGGTCAGCCAGTGATTAGTAGCATGAAGAAGCAACACTCCTATGACAGCAGCAATTATCAACACCAACAGCAGCAACAGCAAGCGGCAGCCTTCTATCAGCGACAGCACAACAACAATTATCAAGGAATGGGATCAGGTGGTGCCAGTGCAAGTGCAGGAGGTGGAAGCAGCAAGCAGGCCTTGCTCTTAGAGCAACAGCAGGCTCTATTCTATCGTTCGCTTAAACGTGGCGAGCGAGGAGCTGGAGGAGGAGGAGGCGGCGTCGGTGGAGGAGGAGTTGCCCATGGCGGCACTGGTGGCGCCAACCATAGTGATTTATATTCTGTTACCGAATTGTAGGGAGTGCGCCTGCTGCGGCGGTGGCGTTGATGTAGTGCGTAGGGGCACCACAACAACGTCACTGCACGCAGCGGCGGCCACAGCCAGCACACAGACACAGATGCCAATTCAAACGCAGGCCCCTATACCCCTGCCGCCCAAGAAGCATCGTTCCCAACAACAACAACAACAACAGCAGCAGCAACAACAACAACAACAACTAACCCAGCCCTGCAATGCAAATCTTTGTGACGATCATGAATATGATGAGTATTGTCCGCAGCCCTATGAAGGCTCCTCCGCTGCAACAGCAACAACTGGTGGTCAAAGGCATCATGGCAAACAGCAACAGCAGCAGCAGCCACAACAACAACAGAAGCGCGCTGCCACTTTCGATGTGGCCGATGCCCGTGATTATGAGCTCAAACGTTTGGGCAATCGTCGATCGCAGCAACAGGCAGCGCCAAGTAAAAGAAATGGCTCCAACAATGATCATCATCATCATCGTACACACGATCGGGAGAGATCGCGTAGCGATCATCGTATAGCCAGCTATGCCTGCGAGGATGTTGCCTCTGCGACAGCCTTGTGCTCAGCAGGATCGATGAGTGTTTTGCCGCCAGTCGCAGCCAATGGATCTCATCGTGGTGGTAGTCAGCATCAACATCAGCAACAACTACAACTACAGCAGCAACAACAACAACAACAACAACAGCAGCTGCAACTGCAACAACAGCGGCGCGAGAAAACCTTTAAAGTATGATTTTTAGAGACGTCATAAAAATTGTCCAGCCCGCGCCAAGCTGGTGGCTCCCGACGACGTACGCGTTAAGCTCCGGGAACCACATGATGTGTAGCCAGCAAACGTTGCGGATTTTTTCTCATAATAATAATAATAATAAGACGAACAAAAACAAAAAAACCAAAAAAACAAAAAAAGAACGAAAACAAAAACAAAAAACCGAATGAAATAACTAGAAAAATGCGAATAACAAAGAAAATGTTAAGAAAATGCACCCGCCCGCCCGATTTCCATCCTTTAACCTTCACGCACTCTCTCCGAATAAATGAAAAGCAACATAAATATAAATGAAAATGGCATATTTAGCAAAATAAATTCAATTTCATTTGATTAAGTGTGAAAAAGCAACAAAACAAAAAAGAAAAAACCTAACGAACAAATTTTGAATGTTCAAATTCTCCGTTGCCGTTACTCAACACTAGTTTCAGCTCTGTCTGTTTTTCTCTCTATCTCTCCCTTGTTTTTTTACCTCGCTGTCTCTCAGTCGTGCCTCAAAATGCAAATGCACTTGCACACCCACACACCAACACCAACACCTACACACACACTCACACACACTACATTACACTCCTTATTGATGCAACTGCTGCAGTTCTCTAACCCTGACCCCCCCGTCCCTAAGAAAACGAAACAAGAAAAAACTAAATCTAATATTTTGCTCTGTGTTGTTGCCTATTGTCATATATGTATATGTAATTATATTTAGTAACGAACCGAAACTTATTTTAATCATTTTCCTCCCTCTCTTTCCAAAAATCCAATTTTTTTTTTTTCATTTTTTTATATTTTTTGCCATTTATGTATATAGAATATAATAATTTTTTGTACTATTAATTATTTGATATAAAATTTAAGTGACAATTGTTAGGTAAGATTAACGCCTTAAATTAATTTATTTATGCAAATGATAAAACAGAAAAATTAAACAAAAAAATATCAAAGAAGCTAACTTCGGCAATGCCGAAGTTTATATACCCTTGCAGTCCTTGGCAATAATTTTTTTACATTTTGAAATTTCTTTCCTTGCAACTCAATTCATCAACACACAAACAAAACATTCAAATTATTTCTCTTTTTACTACAAATTTTTAAGCAAGGCACAACACGCATACACATACATACATACGTGTAGCGCTACGTCTGTGTGTGCGTATGCATGTGCTCTGTTTGATTTGCTGATGACGTAGAACCGATTTGAATTGACTGTAACTTGTGTTCTATTTATCCGATCAAACTCAAATTTTGGGATCTGAGATTTTATATCAAATTCTATTATATTGGTAAATTTCATGGCGATACTCCAATTTTTGCAAAAAATTTTGTTCTAGAGCTATATGATATAGTAGTCCGATCCTGACAATTTTCATACTCTATTATCTCCCGGCTAAAAGTAGCTCAAATATGAAATTTCATTCCGATAGCTCTTAAGATGCCAGCGTGAAGTTGATTTGCACAGACGGACGGACGGACGGACGGACGGACGGACGGACGGACGGACGGACGGACGGACGGACGGACGGACGGACAGACGGACATGGCTATATCGACTCAGCTTCTCATGCTGATCAAGAATATATATACTTTATGTGGTCGGAAACGTCTCCTTCTGTGCGTTACAAACATCTGACCAATTTTATAATACCCTCTGCAAGGGTATAAAAAGAAACTAAAAGCAGCCCGCATATTTCCCCCACCTTGGAGTGAGAGAAAAGAAAACAAATAACGGGCCATGGCCCACAAATTTTCCTTCAAAGAACAACGAAATAAATAAAAAAAACAAAAATGAAATACTAAAACCAAATGAAAGAGGCTTAGGGAATTGCTTATTCTGGATAAATATTTCCATCAAATTGAGAATCTCTATGACCCTCTCTCTCTCTCTCTCTCTCTGTCTCTCTCTAGCCTCTGAGATCTTATCTAAAAGTTTACTTTCTCATATATTTTCACTTTTTTTTTGTTGTTATGTTGTTTTATTTATTGTGTGACCTGCGCTTCAGCAAATATATAATACTATGAAATAATAATTTTTATTATTTATATATATAAAAACAAAAAAAATCCGTTGCGAGACCAACACAGGAAACAACAACAACAGCAGCAGCAACAACAACAACAAAGCGACACCGTACGTAAAATTTTTTGTGACGTCAGAAATCTAAAACAAACAAAGAAACAACAACAACAACATAAAGGATACTCCCACAACAACAAAAACTAAATAAATAACAGTAAAAGCACAAGACAAACACCAAATATACAACAACAACAACAACAAAAGTTAAGAAAAAAACAAATTGAAAGAAAAAAGTGAAGTTTGCAAATTAGCAAAGAGAAACAAAACAAAAAAATATATATAATAAAAACATGAAACATTTCACAAAATATATACAATACATAAATAAATTTTAAACTTAAAAAAACAAAAGCAATAAAAAGTAAAGTAAATTCAATGAAATGAGAAAAGTGCATGCCATTGTTCAACTATTTTACAATTCAAACAACAAATATATATATAAATTATACATAACATACATACATATATACAAACATACATACAAGTGCATACTTACCACACATATGCATATACACATACATATATGTATATGTATGTATATGTGTGTATAAACATATTTGAATATAGAAATCTAATATGGAAAACAGAAAACAAACGTTGTTCAGGTCAATAATTGCATTTACAAATTTTTTAGGCATTAAAGCAAAGGGATATGCTATTTTATACACACACACACACACCCACACACACACACACACACACGCATATAAATATATATTAATATACATAAATTTGTAAGCACAAGCCATAAAAATTTGCAAAAAAAAATAAGAACAAAATAAACTAAACAAAAGAAAAACAAAAACAAATTATTCTCTCTGCTGTGCAGATGCAAATAAACAAAACGATTAAATAAAATTAAACAACAAATTATGAAAAATAAACACAAAAACAAAACAGAAAACACTTTTAAGGACAACTCCAAATAGAGAGAAACATGCGAAACATTTTAATAAAAACATAAATTGTGGATAAAGCAGCAAATATTTTGCATTAGTTCCACTCGATTTAGTATACAAAGAAAAGAGGGGAAAAAATATACACACACACATCCCACACATAAAGTATATCCAATTGTATATAACTTTGACTATGTCGCCACGCCCCTTTCATCATCCATTAATCGGTATTCTCCCGAATTCGAATAAACAATATTTCCAAGAGTTTTTACATGATTTTCTATTATTGACCAACTGAGAGCTCCAATCCATGTTATTTTCAAGTCAATTTCATATAAGATTCATCTTAATATTTGCCTCCTTGCCCCCTTACCCAACTCTCCATCCATCAGTTTAGTAAATAGGTAAAGAGTGAGACGATCTTAAATGGTTTCCTCCAACAACAACAACAACAAAATCCAATGCCTATAAGACATTCCACAAAGTGTTTAGAAACATACACTCCTCATCATTTGAATAGGACACCTCCAACTACTCCCCCAACTATTCAAGTGTTTAGAAGCATATGCCCTTCATTTCCCTTCACTCACACATAGAAATTGGTTTCGATAAAACATATATGTTCCTATGCCTATGAAAGTCTGTGGAAATTGTAAATTTTCAATTCTGGTTCCCATCTGCAAGGACATAACAGAGGCATAAAGGATTCAACACTTTCTCTTTCTCTCTTGTTTTATATTCCTTTTTTGTTTGTGTAGAAAGTCCAACAAAATACTGCCCATCATGAATTTCAATCAATAAAAAATTAAAGAGTTAACAATTACCAAAAAAAAAAAAACAAGAAAAAAACAAAAAAATCAAAACAAAATTATTTAAAAAAAGAAAAAAACGGAACCACGTAGTTCCCCTTAGTAAAACATTGTATATATAATTAAAAAACAAAAAGTTTCAACAACTTTCTAAAGTTTAAGTAGAAAAAAACAAAACCAAACTGCAAAAAAGTTTATACAAATTAAATTCGTGTGTGTGAATGTCTAAATTTTTTATGTTTTATGTTTCATTTTGTTTTTTGCACAAGAAAAAATAAATGACTTGAAATTATATTCATAGAGTTCCGGCAAAAGCAAAACCAAAAAGTCGTTTCCGATTTGTAGTAGTTTGTAGTTTCTTGTATCACATAAGGCCAAAATAGTTTTTAAAAGAAAAGAAAATCGGAAAATTAATAAGAAAAGAAAGAAAACACACACGACGACGACGACGAAACAACCAAATAAAATTTGCAGACAGGCAGGTATTTACTTATAGCATTTAATATTAACGTTAACATTAACATTAAACACTAACATTAATTGCAATTATTAAACTGTTTAGAGACAAAATCATAATGAAATGAATGAATCAAGAGAGAGAATTGAAATTGAGCGAAAATCTTAAGCGCAAAAAGGAAAAGAAAAGAAAAGGCAAAATCCATGCATACAATCCTTAAGTAGTAAGTGAGATTTAAGACGAATTTTAGAGTTACCATTTATATATATATATAGAGTACATATACATACGTATATATAATTTTCAAATTTCTCTGCTCTAAACACAATATACATACATTTATTTATCCTGCCCGAAAAACAAAAAAAAAAAAAAAAATATGATTAACAAAAAATACCAAAACTCCTGTTACAACATTTCAATGCATATTATATATACACTCACACACATAAAAAATAAATGAAAATTATTGTAATAACTATATAAGTCTGTAAATTTGTTAACACTTCTTAAAAACAAAAACTATAACAGCAACAAAAAAAGAAAAACTCATATAATATTAAGACAAAAACCCAGCGTATGTCGTCTATGTAGTTGTAGTTAAACCAAATTACAATTATACATAAACAAACAAATACACACACAAACACATACATGCATACACTTGAAAATCATAAAAATAAAAACCAAAATCGTGTGAATTATATACAGTAAAAGAAACAAAATGAAAACGATAAACAATTGTTGAAAGCGGCTGCTTTAAAATCAAAAAGTAAAACGAAAAACAAAAACAAAAACAAAAACAAAATAATTATATAACAGTTGTGAACAAATTATATTTACATAGCGTATAAAAATAAATTGCATAACAATGGATTAAAATACGAAATAAAAATAATACACTTTGTTTTTTGTTGACCGTTAAAAAAGGGGCAAATTTGATTTTGAATCTAAGCTTGCAAGGTGTGGCCATCTACATCAGTGTTGGTAAATATCTAGCATCTGGCAACCCAGTTCAGAACTATCGATAAATTGTAGCTACGATAGGTAACAATCGATATAATTATTAAGACGTACACTAATACAGAAACAAATTGGCGAATTGTATTAAACAAATTTCAAATATAATTGTTTCGTTTTAAAGTACTTATAGAAACATATATTCGAAAATTAAAGGCCTTAATAATAACTGAAACCACCAATTCACACGGCAAAAGCATAAACTACATTGACATACGGAACTTGGGCCAGGCGAAGGCAAAGACAAGACAAGACGCTAGCAGACACAAAAGGACGGACAACAAGTTAAAGTTTCTCCCCCAGTGCAAGTTTCGTATATCGAATTAAAATCAATTGCTAGTCACCAATATGGTCAAACTTTTTGCACTGAGCATCTTTTACAAAGGGAATGGAGAAGCCCGCATCTTGAAGACAACATCCGACCTACAGTCGTTCTCCTTCTTCCAGCGCGGCACTGTTGACAATTTTATGACGTGAGTTGCTCTTTTGATTACAGATTTGGCGACGGCGCAAATCAAGAGCCCCCACTTGAACTTTCCTTATGGTCACTCACACACACACACCTATCCACCCAACCCCCTCCCTGCCCCACCAACACACATCACAAACAATTTGATTGACTCATGGTTATGTTTTTGTCTATAGCTTTGCATCGAAAACAATTGTGGAACGTACACAGCCCGCGCTTAGGCAATCGGTGAAGCAAGATGCCTATATGTGTCATGTATATGTACGATCAGATAATCTGGCTGGTGTCCTAATTGCAGATCATGAGTATCCCAATCGCGTTGCTCACACATTAATCACAAAGATACTCGACGAGTTTGCCGCCAAAGTGCCAGCGGATCAATGGCAAAACGGTTCGGCAGCAACCATATCATTTGATATGCTTCCAACATTTTTAGCCAAGTACCAGGATCCCGTTGAGGCGGATCCATTAACAAAAATGCAAAACGATTTGGATGAAACGTCAATTATATTAAAGAATACAATTGCGGCCGTATTGGAGCGTGGCGAGAAGCTTGACGATATGGTACTCAAATCGGAGGAACTGAGCCTGCAAAGCAAGGCCTTCTATAAGACAGCGAAAAAGACCAATTCATGTTGCAGTTTCACCTAAGCGTAGGAGCCAGCAGATGCAGTTGAATGTCATCACACACACACACACACTCACACATATACACAATGGAACAGGAACACCACAAGATAAACAAATGTAAACAAAAACACCAAGAAGAAGAATCAACAACAACAACAACAACAAAAACTATCAACTACCAAAACAAATTGCAAGTTGCAAAGTTGAATTAGAATTTGTATGCTTTTTATAAATTAATTAGTTAATTAACATACATACATGTATAAATAATATACGTATATATAATATATCTAGGTATATGTTTGTACCGATATGAATCCATTTGTATATGTATGTATGTACAAAATGGGGGAAAAACGAAACAAACCCAACACACTAAACCTTTCCCACATCACTCTTCTCTCCCATACCCATAACACTCCACATCCTAGCCCACTTCACTATGCTATCCATAATAATAATTACAATGAGATATTGTCCACTTGTTTTTCCCTCTTTGGACATCCATTGTCAATGTTCGTATACTTTTTTTTTTTTTTTGTTGTATGAGATATTTTATTTAATGTCTATGTGAATACGAATAATGCAAATTGAATATGTCGTTAATTATATATTAAACGAATACAATTTATAAATATTATACAAACAATTTGTCAAGAGTCTATCAAATGGAAACGACTTGCAGATTGAGAGGATCCAAGAGAGACAACTTTTATAGGAAAGTTTGCTAATATTTGTGGGAAAAAGAACTCACAAACAACACGCCCCTTAATTGTGTAAACAAAAAACCAGTTTTCATAATTTTATTTGGAATTTTTGGGAAGAAAACCCCATATGCATATATGTCTATTATATTTAGCTGCTTCTTCTTTGCCTCTATTGACACTGACTCAGGGCATGGGTATAGAACGTCTTGTCGTTGTCCTCAACGCCACGTTTGATCTTGTGTGGAATAGTTTTTGGCTCCATGCTGTAATCCATATAATGAAGAAACTAAGATATTATCAGATTCATATATCCATTTCCTCGACTTACGTTATGCAATCGATGATGGGGCAAACAGAGACACAGAGAGTGCAACCGGTGCAGTCATCATTGACATGGGGCAAGTGAGTGTCCTTGTCAAACTCAATGGCCTGATAGCCAGAATCGGCACAGGTCATATAACACTTGCCACAATTGATGCACATATCCTGCAAAAGAGAAAGACACTAGAAATCAGAGAGAAAACTTGAGAGAGGAGGGGAGATCAACCTACATCATTGATAAGGGCAACCTTCTGCTGTTTGTTATCTAGTTTGTTGTAGGGTCCAATACGTGGCAAGGCCACTCCAATGACATCGGTTATTTTGAGAGCCGGTTTGGAGCCATTAGTGACCGGAGTAGAGGCTGAAGTAGTTGCAGTCTGTTGGGCATCCCAGAAGGCGCCCTGTTTGAGACGGAAATCGGCCAATTTGATGTCCCGCTGCCTCTGATAGGGACCAAAGAAACCAAGTGTACGATTACCCTCGCCGGTGAGATGAACCACTGGCTTGCCCTTCTGATGCACAGTCGTTGGCGGTGATTGGCCATCCCAGAAGGCACCATTCACTGGCGGCGGATTGGCCTTCAGATAGAGCAAGGCCTTCAGACTCGTGCAATAGTCCTCGATGAGGGTAAAGTCCTGATTCTGCACCGATGAGCATATCTGCAGAACTGTGGCGCCGGCCTGAATGAATTGCAGGGCCACTTCGCCGGAATCAATGCCACCGATACCCAGAATGGGGAATCCCGGAAGTCTCTTGGCAATATCCGAAATGGCATGCAATGCCATTGGACGTGTGGCATTGCCCGATACTCCGCCGTAGGTGGTACGCTTCTCCTGGCCAATGGCCGGCCAGGCAGTGGCATCAGCCTTCAGGCTCATCAGACCTTGTACCGTATTGATGGCCGAACCACCGCTGGCTCCGCCGCGTTGGGCTGCCTCCGCAATGGTCCAGATGTTCGTGATGTTGGGCGTTAGTTTGATGAAGAATGGCACTGTGATGACCTCACGGACCCAACGTGATATTTGCTCAACTAGCACGGGATCCTGGCCACAGGCTAGACCCATGCCGCGTTCGCCCATGCCATGGGGACACGATAGATTCAATTCCAAGGCATCTGCCCCAGACTTTTCGGCCAATTGGGCCAATTCCTTCCAATCGGCCTCATTATAGCTGCACATAATGCTGGCTATGATAATCTTCTCGGGGAAATCCTTCTTCAATTCGCCTATCGAACGTAGCCAGTATTCAGCGCGCTTCTCCGAAATGAGTTCAATGTTCAGGAAACATCCCTGCTGGGGACCATATTTATAGCCCGATGTCGTGCCACGAACAATACGAGGCGAAACATTGGTGACCAGATCCTTGTCGAGGCCAAATGTCTTGGTGACCACAAAGCCCCAGCCCTGCTCGAAGGCTCGGCGTATCATGGCCGCACTGGTGGTTGGCGGTGCCGAGGCCAAACCAAATGGATTCTCGAATTTCAGGCCACACATCTCCACCGACAAATCGACATTGTCGATATCCGTATGGAAGAGCGGAAGTGCCGCAGGCGTGTCCAAGGGCAGGCCACTCAACTGGCAATGTATGCTCCAGGCGGCAACTTTGCCATCGTTTACCGATTCGACAGTTGTGTTTGCCACACCGGCAAGATCACCACCCAGGAACACATTCGGCACACTACTCTGCAGTGTTGTCTTATTCACCTCGGGCAATTCGCCACGGAAAGACAGAGGGGCCAAGGCCTCACGCACATCGGCGTCCTGTAGACCCGATCCAAAGGCCGAAATAACAAAGTTGGCCTTTAGACGTACCACCTGCTCCTCATCCTCGATCCATTCGTCTTGCTCGTTCTGCTCGGTGCGACAGAATTCCATGGCAGTGATCAGACCCTCCTTCACAATAACCTTGCGAGGACTCAAATAGGGTAACAGCTCGCAGCGCTCTTCACGGGCCAGGTCCACCTCTTCGGGTACGGCTCGAATGCCAGACGATCCCTTGCGGAAGACCACAAAGACACGGCGGGCTCCACACCTCAGGGCTGAAGTGGCGCAATCGAAGGCCGTATCACCAGCACCCAATACAATCACATTGCCATGCAATTTGGGAAGAGCCTGGGATGCCTTACAGGCACACAATCCCGGCTTGGAGCCATCTGCCACCAGGGGCAAAAAGTTTTTCGACGTATAGAAACCCTTGCTAACATCGAGGCCAGCAAAAATGGGATTGATCTTAGGTTCCGGCAAACCAATACCCACAAAGACGGCATCATGACCACTAGAGAGCAGACCCTAAATGAAGATACCCTTTAGTTTCTGATCAAGAGCGGGTAAGATAGAGAAACCTACCTTTATGGTCAGATCCTTGGTGCTCAGCGAACGATTCGTCTCAATTTGCACACCCAAATCTTTGACCAAATCAATTTCAAAATTAACCACATCGATGGGCAAACGATATTGTGGAATTTCCGCTGCACTCAGACCACCCAGATAGCTGCGACGCTCATAGATGGTAATGTTAGTATAGCCCAAACGACCCAGAAATGTGGCACACGACAGAGACGCTGGTCCACCACCCAGCAGAGCAATCTTCTTCACAATGGGCTTCACATGCGGCTGCAAACGCTGATGAACACCCATTTGCTTGAACACTTCGGTGGCATATTGCTGCAAACCACCGATATTGATGGGTCCCGCCTCCGAGGCCTGCAGATTGCAACCGCCCACACACAGATCACTGGTTGGGCAGACCATGCCACATGTTAGACCCAATGGATTATCCGAGAATATTGCCTTGGCTGCCCCATAGAAATTCTTATTCGCAATACTTGTGATGAAACTCTTGATATCCAATTGAGTGGGGCACGATTTCTGACACGGAGCATCGGCGCATTTCAAACAGCGGGCCGCCTCCTCCAGGGCACCGCGTTCCGATAGAGTTGTGTGCTTGATATCCTCGAAATTGTTGGTCAAACTGGTGCATGGCGGAGCCGTGTGATCGGCATTGCGTTTCCAGTGTTTCTTATTCTCTTTCGTCTGCTTGGTGGGCACCACAGAGCACTGGGTCTTGACTCGGGGATTAAGGGCCAAAAGATCCTACAAGTACAATACACAGAAATATAACAATCCAATGAGGCGCACGGAGTTATCTAGACCTACCTCAATATCGGGTGTATCTTTGCTTAGTAATATCGGTGGAGCCATCTCTTAGACCGACCCCTTTATATATCTGTCAATAAAAAGAAAAGTAAGCACTCAAGTTGTTAGAAATATTAGAAGTACTTAATCTTTATTGTCATCACTGATTAAGTATCTTGTGCCCCTTATCAACATGAAACCGAAACGAACCGTTTGGCTCTACTAGCCCTGAATTGTTGTCCACGTGTCTGTATCTATGCGGCAAGCCAATTTATATATAGACCTGGACTATACATACATATGTTCCGACTAGTAGTGGCCAGAGCCTTATCTTTTTTAGCTGTCAAGGCTATTAAGCACAGCGCCATTTCTTTGAAATGGATTATGGGTGTACATATATAACATAAGAGTTGTTGTGGACGCCACCCCACGAAGTGGTAGCTAGACACAAGGTCAAGCTAAGGAGGGCCTGTTTTTCATCAAGAATTTCTTTTTGATAATGGCGACTATTAAGGTTATCTCGCAAAAACACAAACTAATAAACACAATTAAAACCACATAATCTTTCTAGACGAAAATGGTTTTTGGCGCCTCCAAAAAGGGGTTTGGTCTTACATCCTTTGATTTACAATTTCGGATTGTGAATGAATTCATTTCATTTACAAAATGAGAACGAAAAAAAAACCACTATCAATCCAACTAGTTCAAGGTTTTTACATTGTGTAGTCAATTACCTCATGACGCAGCCCTTAACGGTCATTTAAATGAACACAAATTGTTTCAACTATATAGAAAACAAAACATTCCATAGATTCATTTAACACTAGACTAGCCATATACCCTATACAAATAATTGAGTTTGATTTAGGTTCTAATATGATTTCTCGTTAGATTAGGAAAGAATTAGACTATCTGTACAAAGAGTTTAGTTTCATTTAAGTTTTAATAGGTGCAACTGCCCCATATCATTCAATTGACGATGAAATTTGAAAACAATTTTCACTTCTTTGTATTCTTTTCTTAATTCGAATCATTTCTAAGCACTTGCCAATCAAAGAGTTTATATTGAGAACTTTATGTACATATAAATGTTGTATAAAAACTATTGAAGTAACAAATCTTTATGTGTCACTTGGGTTAATATACTCTTAAACAGTTTGTAGTTACAGGGTATCAAAAGTTATAACATTTCTTTTTCATCTCTCAGTTGATCATTTATCTCTCTCTCTCTCTATCTCTATCTGACTTGCTCGTGCCCTAGAAGTTGAGCATATTTGTTGATTAAATGATAGATCATGATCGTCATCATCATCATCATCATCATCATCATAATCGTCATCATGAGATCAGCTGTGACCCTATAAGGTTCTGAATGCCATACATTATCAGGCTTTATCAACGTTTCCAAGTAGTTTCGTTTATTTCGTTTCAATATTGTTTATGGATTATGTTTTGCATGCTAATGCGATTATTGTTATACATATTTATATACGGGTTTTCTGTCCACTTGTTATTTGTTGTTGATCTCAAAGGCCAGCTAATTAAATGCAAGATTTTTCCTATAAAACGAGAATAACAACCAACCTTTTGATTTGAAGCTTATATCTATATATATATAAGTAGTTTATTTGAATATCTACTTTGAAAATTGCACGCACAATAATAAAAAAACAAAAACCAAATTTGTTTGTTAGAAAAAAATAACACAATTTTGTTACACACACACACAGAAATAGAATAGAACAATTTTTTTGGTCTTCACACTGGAAACGCCAAAACTGAAATGAGAATTAAGAACAGAAATTGAACAAAATTTTAGTTTTTCTAGCGATCGACGCGGCGGCTCTCTGTGCGGCGCATTGCCAGCGTCCGATCGTGCCAGTTTCATTTGATAATCATTATCGCACACACACACACACACACACACGCACATATACATATGTCATATATAGATGTATAAACAATAGATACTTTGTTTTGCCTCCAGTTTTGCAGAAACTAAAACAAAAATGTATGCATATCTATACAAACATTAGGGTTCTCCATAGATTGCAATCTTGAGAATAGAAAATTATTGAAATTATTTTTTATTCTTTATAGGAATTTCGAAATTTAAAGAATCTCTTCTTTATGAGTTCTCACTATTTCGCTTTGTGACAAGAAATTTGAAAATATATTCATATTGAATTGAAAAAACAATTTATTTTTGTGGTTTAATGTGTAAACCAAAAGATCATTTATAATACTTATATATGCATATATATATGTATATATATATACACACTTCAACTCAATTATTTGAAACCAAATTCGATATTTATACCGATTATCATATTTAATATTTAATTACTTTACTTTTCAATTAGCAAAATATTCTGAAATCGATATACATTTGAAGAGACTTGGAGAATTATTTCTTATACTGAGGGGACTAACAAAATTCTCTTGAAAATAAGGTTGACTGAGATTTTACCCATTCCTTCTAAAATGTCCGAGGTTAATTTGTCTATTCCATAATCTAAACTTTTGCACACATTGCCCCCTGAAGTACACCCCGTTTCATAGCACTAGATCCTCCCAAGATCTATTCCTGTTACAATGTCATAAAAAGTGTTTTCTATAACACTCTAAGCAATGCGATCTTAACCTTCGCTATAATCTACAAAAGTCAAGCTATTAGGTAATAGTTTCTTTCCTTTTTAAACATCTATTTCAATTGTGTAACTATTTCCACAAATGCAATCACATTGAGTAACCCTAATACATGGGTATGACTGGTTTTAGCAAAAGGAAAGAAACGAGTTACAAGTGAGTAGTGCGTTTTACAATTTTACAAGAAATACAACTTCCAAATGTGCAAAAAGTGATATCAACTCTAAATCATTTTGCATTGAAAGCAACTGTTACAAAGGCTTTAAAGTTTTTAAGTGTTTCCTAGTAAACTTCGTACAGGAATTGATATTGATGGATTTCACAGTGGGACAAAGTTGTTAAAAAACGATATACAATATACTAAACGAAGTTCTGCCAAAAAGGCATTAGTAGTAATAGAAACTAAACTTGATCAGTTGTAAATTATATATCTTTCCATTGGCTAAAAATTAAGTTATAGATGCAAAAACTTTATTATAGTCAATAATTGATTGCAATAAGTAATTATTTATCAAGTCGTTCTTATTAAACATAGCGAAATATTATCAAATGTTAAATCTGAATTGATATTCAACCAACATTTTATGAAACTTCTGAATCTTTTCCTCTTCTTTCTCATTCTTCATGTTCTGGTCATAAATAACTTTATCAAATTGGATATAATCCGTTTCGACTCTTTATAGAGTCATATATCATATCATATATGGCAATAGCCCTTTTTCTTGTTGGAAGATTCATTTGCGTATCTTCTTTTAATTAAGTAATTAAGGGAACTTAAAAGCGATTCTCATAAAACTAAATATTTGTTGTAAGTGTATATTAACACTTATTAATGAGTGTATTTAATTTCATAAAGATTGGTCAACTATATAATGTAAAGCTATATTTAAAAACATTTGTTCATAAGTTTATTTTTCAGTTTTCCAATGGGATTATCACCAAATTAAGTTATAAAGGAATAGACACAACTAACTTTAAGTTTGTCCAATTTAATTGAAATCGAATTCAAATTAATGCCATGATATTTATTTATAGATGAGGTCCAAGTTCGGCTCTTCAATGATGATTGATTACATTGACACATTGATACAATGAAATCGTTAATCATTCTTTGAAAATTGTATTGAAATCTCTATGGTAAAACTCAACTAAGAAAACAAATATTTGAATTTAAATGCAACTAATTAACGGAAAAAACATTTTTCATTTGAATCCTAAAAGTATGCAAATACTTTTCATTGAAAATGTTTGCCAAAAATAAATTTTTATGCATTTCTTATTTTGTGTATACATATATTTGATTTGCACTTTTGATGACATTTTGGCCATTAAATCAACAACACAAAAATACAAAAACAAAATAAACATTAATTGAAAGTGGATGTAATTGTTGCCAAAAATGTCTCATATATTATATACATATGTATATGTATATGTATATAATTTGTATAATATGCGTTTTATCATCGACTAAAGATGCACATGCATGTATTTAGTATGCCAGATGCTCTGATCTTTGGCCGAGGAGAATTTGGTTAAAATTTATGGACACTTGTACATTAAAAATGCATAAATTATCCATCTGAACAAACGGGATTTTGATGTCTTGACGTTTGACGGTCGGGCGCCAACCGTGAGAAGTAAATCAGATCATTTTATTATTATCTATTCCCCATATCCATATGTAAATATACAAATACATATAGATTACAACGAAAATGAAAACGAAACGAACGCGCCAATTTTTCACACACACACACAGAAATTGTAATTTCAAAACAAATTTCATTTACAATTTAAATTGAATGGGCAATGAATTAACCTAGACACGTTCATTTTCATAGCCCATTAATGGGCCAATAGGCGACAGAGGGACATACCTAAAGTGGCATTGTGTCTCAATAATTAAGCGATCATCACTTAACCAGATGAAAAGATCACGACTCGAACATGACATTACCTTGTCTCCGTAAACATAATTAACTGCGACAGCTGAAAGTGTTACAACTTAAAAAAAAAAAAAAGAATACAACTACAAATACTAAAAAGTAAAAAAGAAATTATATACACATTTAAATACCCTCTAATAAAGTAGATAGAGCATCCATTCTGAGTCCTTGAAATGCTTCAGAAAATGTTAAACATGAAGAAGACGATCTTAGACTTATCTCTTTACAAATTGCTTGCTGATAATTGAGCTCATTAGCCATGGACTTGAATTTGGACAAGTGGAATTGATTTATGCCCAAGGCAGGTAATTTTTCTATGATCATGATTATCTTTGAGAGTATTTTGAGAATTTCTAGTCCTTTTAGTCTAGTCCTTTTTCTAATCATGATCATCCTTGAGTTTATTTTGAGAGTTTCTACTCCTTCTTTTTGCCAAAACATCTGTGAACCAAGTTCTTTAGGTAATTACAACAGGCTTGGTCGCTCTTTTACTTATATAACGTATACGCAGTGTGTAACTAATTACATTTAGGATAAGGTGTGAGTGAGGTTTTATGCAGTTAATGATAAAAATAATGAAAACGTTTTTAGGTGAAAGGTCGAAGGTGAACGAAAATCAGGAAAATTTCAACATTTCTAATCATTTTTTACTTTTACTACGAAATTTCCCAAGCCCCAAAAATGTTTGATGACTTTTTTTCCAGTTTCTAAGTAGGAAGTGTTGAAATATTTATTTACTGTTCATATTAAGTCTATGAGGCAAATCTGTAAGCTATTTCAAATCGTTTTGATTTCCGAATTCTTTAAACTAGAAATTTGTTAGAGTGAATATTGGTGAATCAAGTGGACCAAAAGAGACTAAATTTATTTGAAACAAGAGCAGATCTTCAGTATTTTTCCTGTTTTATACTAGTCAGTCTCATCTAAGACAATCGAGAGACCCTTAAGATATCGATATCGAAAGGAATTGGCATCTTTAATTTTCTCTTTATATACTAATTTCCCTCTGATTTCCTTTTACTAGACTCTTTTTCTTAAGCATTATTTGTTATTATGGCTACCTACAGTTGACATAATCTAAATGCTTTCAAGGAATCCAAGAACTACTGGGTATGCGCTCTCTAAATCATATATAAATATAAGTTTATGAAATATGCAAAGAAAATGCGTGCAATTAATCAAACAGCCACTGGGTGCAGGCCATGTACAAGTACTTATAGATATATATATACATATATATATGGTAGATACCACCTGCTCCACTTCTCCACTAGCACAGACGACAGGCCAGTTCAGCTTCAGCTCTTTCGTTTTGCGCCTTCTGATTTCTAATTTCTAGCAATATTCCCATTGAGCATTTGCCATTTGGTTAGTGCCCTGAGACTAAAAGCAATTTGTGATTAGGCGACACATGCGACAAGCTTTGCGATTTCAGTTTTTACGGAGTGGGCGGCGGCACCATCGACACACTTGCCTCAAAAATTTGGCAGATATATGTATGTATGTATATGTATATGTTTGTATTTAGAAACGGGGATCAGTTTGGTATCAACTTTTTTTCCCATTTTCCACATACATATATACTAACGATATAAAATTCTATATACATATACATATTATAATTTTATTATAGCCATAGGTGAGTGAGAATGTTTATGCAGTCATCGTGATTCTCTCTCTCTCTCTCTCTATATCTCTCTGTCTATCTCACATTGATTCAATATATGCAACATAATTTATTGAAATTTTTATTATAGTTTTATTTATGATTTCTCAGTCTTCGAATTTGTTTGGCTGGTTGCGCTTTTATTGTTATTAATGTTCTTTATGTACAAAGAAATTTTCGTCAACTATATGTATGTATGTATGTATGTAGATATGGCGATACGATTCGATGTTATACATTTTTCAACACTTTGAAAATCCATTATAAACACATCGCAACTCATCTAAATTCATAGCAACTCATCTGTATGTATGTAGAATCTCTGTGAACAAATTATGACAGTTTTTTTTTTTCTTTTCGATTGGCAAAAAAATTATACAAAATTCATTAATAGATTGGACTGAAATTGCCTAGCCAAAATTATCAAAGAAAAACACACAAAATTGAAAAAAAATGAAGTGATTTGATTCAAAAATCATGCAAGTTTATCCTTTCAAGCAGTCGCAAGAAAAGTTTTTCAGTCAGTTTCTTAGTTCTCCTTAGCTCTGTTCATTTTGGGACTCTTAAAAGTGCTTACAGATGATAGATTTACAATTGATTCAGTTCCAAGAAATGTCCTACAAAATGTTTGAGATTTAACGATTGAAATCAGTTTGCAGAACATACAAATCTATTTAGAAAATACTCCACAAAAAAAAAACCTTAGAATCTGAAATTCTGTTAATTATTCACAAATTTTGATATGCTTAAATTTTCTTATCTTTTAACTTGCTTTGAAACCTTTAAAGCTGCAAAAAATCGTTGCAAAATCTATCTAAATTCTTCAGTTTTGTTTATGTTTATTAATTGAGTGAGTTGTAGATCGCAAAAAAATTGAACGAAATCTCGAAGTTGAGAATCTCTCAACTTAGAACTTACCTATAAACTAATCAGTTTCTTGTTTTTACTTTAAGTTTATTGAAATAGTTTTAATCTGATCTTGATTTATGGTCCACATCTCACTTAGGGGAAGGTGGGGCCAACAAAATCTCACCAAAGGGTAGGGGGTATCCGCCCCTAGCCTTGACCGCAAAATGTGCCCTTTTTTTCGGCATTTCGCATCACTTTGCCCAATTGGCAAAGAACACAAAAAGGTTCGTGAAGAGAGTAGTTAGTCAGACATCTACTAAGGTGAATAGGAAAAAAGTTTCTGGTCCGACGTGAGGGAACACAAATATATAGCGTATCTAGTAAATTGGTAGAAATGACTTTGCCGTTGACTAGCTTATGGAGAAAGAGAATGCCACATACGAGCCTACGGTTGTAAAGTGAAGGAAGGTTAATAAGAAGAAGTCTGTCAGAATAAGAAGGTAAGCGAAGACTCGGGTCCCAATTAAGACCGCGTAACGCGAACTTAAGGAATTGCTTCTGTACCGATTCAATACTACTTATTGAGGGTTCCACACTGGCGAGCAATATTCTAGAGTAGGGCGAACTAACGAAGTGTATAAAACCTTTCTTACATAGGGATCATCAAATTTTTTGGCCCAACGTTTAATAAAGCCAAGAAGACTGCATGCTCTATTGACAATTGAAGATATATGAACATTAAATGAAAGTTTTGGGTCAAACATAACGCCTAAAACTTTGAATGATCTGTCCAATCTAACAGAACAGACTTATTAGAGTAATGAGGTAGAAAGGGCGACAAACGACTGAAAGTCATAAAAGAGCACTTAGAGTCATTAAGGAGCACGCGTGAATGAGCCAAGGCCAAAGGCAAATAATTTATAAACAAGGTAAATAACAATTCAAAAACATTAAATTGAATTCTTCGAAATCAAATGCGGCGTTATCTACTACAACTTTTTACTTATAGATCGGGGAAAGCTTTAGACATAATAGTATATATAACAGTAGAAAGAAGAAGGTTGACAAATTGAGTTTATAAACCAATTAGTTACTATTGTCATTTAATGCATCTAAGTCCAAGTTGATCTCTTAGGCTAATTAACTACCTCAATTCAAAGAGGATAAACTGTGCTTTTGTATTGAAAATCTCTGAAAGTTGTCATTGTTCCTTAAATTTTGGATATTCCCCCTTCATTTTGCCACGCGTTTTTTGTTTTGGATAACTAATAATTTGTTTTTGTTTGTGTTTTCGTTTTTAATTACAAGCATGAACCATTTTAATGTGTTCAATTTTGTATTTAATGGTCAATTTTCTGGTACGAAAACGAAATAAAATATTAAATACGAGGTAAGCAAATGTTTTTTTTTATTACAAATACATATACATGCATACATACATACATATATGTGGTATGTATGTATATATAAATATGCGAAAATGTATACATACAACTAATACCTGGCAAATGCACACGGATTTACATTGTATATATACGAAAATATTATTATGATGATGATATATATGTATATATTGAATATATGTTTGTGAATAGTAGAATCGTAAAAGTGCCACAGAGGCAGACCGTGTGACTTGCCCCAGGCCCGTTGCCTCGCTTCGCTTCGCTTCTATTGCCAAAAATAGATGCGGCCGCCAACTTTAACGTCCGCCCAGAAAGAAAACAAAAAAAAAAAAAAGAGAAACCGAAAACAAAAAATTCAATTGAATGAAAATTTGCGAATGAGTAATGCCAATCTATGGGAAAGTTATTACCACAAATCATTCACAAATAAAGCAAGAAAGTTGTAATCCTTTTGATTCCTTTGCCACATTGAAATTACTTCTGGACCTGAAGTCTTCCTTCTGTACCCACATAAATGCAGTTGAGGGACATTTTGACATTTAAACCTTTTTATAAAGAGTTTAGTTCAAAACTGAGTCCCTTAGGAAGCTTCCTAAAGGTGAAATGTGTACACATTTTGCAATTTTTTATCTAACATCACTCATGAATCCAAAGGGAAAGAGTCTTTTGTCGAATTAGTCACTAAGACTGAGGACGACAGAATGCAGCGTCCGTATCATGCAACTATATAATATAGTCATGCGGTATCACTCATATTGGTCGGAATCGTAAATCGTTTTATTGTTTTTCTGGAGTTACTGAATTGGAGTACATTGAAGCTTAAGACTTTAGTTTAAAGGGTCTACAAGCAATTTGCATTCATCCAAATGTAAAGATTGGCATATAGACAGACAGGCAGACAGGTTCGTTCTTTTCGCAGAGCTGAAATTTTGCTTGTAGGCTTGTATATACTGCAGGGATTGTATATCTCGGATTCAACCGGATCGGACCACTTATCATATAGCTCCCATAGGAACGATTAGTCAAAACCAGTGACTTTGATTAATATCTTCGTTATTTTCTATGCCAAGATTGTAGGCCATTCTTTCGAAAAGATTAGCACTTCTAGATAAAACGTTTTTCTACTTTGATGGAAAATTTGTTAAGTTATTATATGTCTTCAATATTATAGTTAGACATGTCTAGTCTCTGAAGAAGTTGTAGATCTAGGTAATCAAGGATAAACTGCATACCAAAAATGTTCATTTTAGCCCCAGTATTTGTTTTGGGGCCAATCAAAATTTCGGGTTTTCGTATGTAATTCTTGAGGTCCTTTGGTTTGACGCCGTTTTACGATAAAAAATTTAACCTAAAGTTCTTTTTTCTTGATTAACGTGTGAAAGTAAATTGAATTTGCCGGCAAATTATACATGTCTTATAAAAGTCCGACAAAAATTAGATCGAAACTAGGTAAGCGATATTGTATGTAGGTATATATTCAATATGGTCATATCCTTCTGATTGACTGTAGCCCCTCAGTTTCAAATCTATTGGAACGAAACTTGGTATTGAAGCTTCTTATTGCCTAACTGAAATCAAGTTTAACAAATTTTCGAATCAGACTACTATAACTATATATCTACCAATTGGAAAGGCCAACTTCATTGAAAATTATCTCACAATTGGATTAGACTTTGTGAGAATTTTCTCATGTTATAGAAAAATCTTATGAAATATTTGGAATTATCTAGAAAATTAAAGGAATTTCAAATCCTAAAATGGTTTCGGAAAAGCAAATGTTAACTTCTTCTCGTTTAAATAAACTTTGTTTGCATTTATCAATGTATTGAGATTTATTTGTTTTTAGAATCTAAAACTTAGCATTAGAATAAAGTCAAATGAAGTCTGAAGACTTTTAATATAGATTTTCGATCTCAAGTGCCTTAAGCACACATCTTACACATTGTAATCAAATCTTATATTGATTCGAAACTATATTCTCAAGTGATTACTATATGATATATATAAAATTTATAAGATTCGTTTTTAATGGTAAAATAAAATGCATTTCTAGCCAAAATGAAACCCAAAATTAAGTAGTAAAATGAATGAGTAATACTCAAAAAAAAAACTTTTGTTTCACATTTTGCTTAATTTTATATGTCTTTTTGTTGTTGGTGTTTTTTTTTTTGGATATTTTTCAAGAATAAGAAAAATATACTCGAATGCCTGACATTGGCGGGGGGATTATAAAACGTTTTGACGAATTGGCGCTAAGTCCGCTAAGTTCTTGAGCAATTTTTCTGCTGTTGATTTTTGTTTAATTTATTTTGTTTTTGCAAAAGAAACAAGTCATCACGTTTGTTGATTTTGTTGTTTTTTTTTTTTGTTGTTTTTGTTTTGTTTGTTTGTTTTTAATTTATTATAAATAAATAAATACAGATACAATTATGTTTAGTACACAGAGAGCCAAAGAAACAAGAATTTCATGGGTGAAGAAATCAGATGGGGATTGGAGTTAGGCCAGCTCAGCAGCTGGAGCCGGAGTTGGAGCCGTAGCTCCAGTTGGGGCACAAGTTGGCGCCGTTTCGGCCGCAATAATGGCCGCTGCCGTTTCATCACCATTTGCTGCCAGGGCGGCCAACAATTTATCGGCCTCGGCGGCCTTCGCCTGCAATTCGGCCAATTTGCGTTGTTTCTCCGCTTCGGCGGCTTGCTTAATGGCTCGACGTTCCTCCTCTTTGCGTACCTGCTCCTGCAATTGGGTGCGGACGAGTGAATCACCCATGCCCAGTTTGTCCATGATTTGCATGATATCTCTGCCATAACGTAATCGTGTGTTGGCTGCCAATTCTTCGCTGCAATCCTCACGTGACTGATTCAAACGCTGGAGTACCGACATTTTGGCATCAATAATCACATGATTACTATCGGGTATAAACTGATCGCTTTTCTCATTCAAATATTGAATCAATGTGCGCAATGAATTCGAATTGTTTTTGGCATTGATGGCGCCGCTGGCAAAATCTTGAGATTTCATCATCTGGGCATGGGTTGACTTTTGCTTGCACTCCAAGCAATTCCAATTTGGATGGGGCAGACCCGTGATCTCTGGAACAACCAGGCCATTGCAGCTTGTGTCACGGCAATATAGACCCGATATATAGGCGCCTTTCTCCTGCAAAGAAAAAAAGTGGATATCAAGTATGCATCATCAAATATTTCTAACTCAGACGACATATCGCAAAATTTATCTATATACTGATTAACAACAAAACAAAACCTCAAAGTTTTGGCAAGAAGTGAAATCATTTAAATTCTTTATCCAGCTAAAAATATCGCCATAAAGATAGTCAAGAAAAAGGTAATAAAAATGAAACACGCACACCCAAAACATATGAAAAACTAAATAACAGATCGATATATACACAAATATATAGATATATATATATATATATGTATGTATATATAAAATATATGTATCTATTATACAGAAGAAGAAAATATTTCATTTATATCCTATAAATATCATAAATAAATTGACACATAAAAAGATGTCGTTTATTAAGAGTTGGCGCGTTTTAATTTGCGCTCGTGCGATCAATAAATACGTATTGAATTGTGAATATACATATATATATGAACGTATGAGTATATTTGAATGTATGGCGGCTAAGGTAAGGTAAAGTGGCTAAAAAGAGATCAGCAAGTCTATCTAAATTCTCCCTCCCACCAAACGGGTGGCATTTGGCTAATTTGCTGGCCATAAATATCAATATAATTAATGGCCGATGACTTCAAGAGAACAGCGAAAAGGTGTATCAACAGGAAAAACAGATTCTAATGATCGGATGGGTAGGAAAACAAGCCAGAGGAAACAAAGAAAGATAGAAATAAAGTTCTTCTTTCTTTTTTGTTTGTTTGTAGCATACTTTTAGGAACTACAATATGATTTAATGTTATTGCGAATTAATCTTAGGGTCTTAGACTCATTTTTTATGTCTTACGGTCTTTTCAAATTGTGAATTTATCATGTTTTAATATATACATAAGTACATATAATTTATAAAGTGACAGATATAAAAGCTATGCCAAATTCTATATACCCTTACGGTCTTCAACTGTTTCTTTTACACTGTTTCATAGTTCAATCTCTTTCTTACTGTTAGCCTTTTGGGAAGAATACTTTATCCCCATGGTAAGAAGGCCTTAGATCTCCATGCTGAGCTCTTGAGACACTAGCTGTCCCTCTTTTTCCTTATGTTATAGTTATCTGATCGCTCAGATTCTGGAAAATGTGTTGTATTCCTACAAGACGAGACTAAATGAAAAGTTTACTAACCTAAGACCGAACAGACTAAACACTGACCCATTTTATTATACATTTTGTAAGGGTATACAATGTTATACACAGATCTTTGAAATCTTCAAAGCAAACTAAATAAAATAACACTTTAGTTAAATGACCATGCCTAGAAGGGATCTTAAACTAATTAACTAAAAGCCCTAAGGCTTTTCTTTTTCTTTCAAAAAGTCGAGAAGTAGACGAAAAGAGAAACAAATGTTTAATGGTGATTCATTGCCTTTGGCCCTAAATGGGGTTCAATGAACTTTACCTTCTCATCCTTCAATGCTGGCACATTATGCTAATCCTCCCCCACTCACCCCTTTGCCCCTTTAAGCACATTCTTCTCTCTAGTTTACGGCATATTGCATTTGATTTAAGTGTTTGAAATAGTTTTTATGATTGGCCTCTACTTTGTACACGAAAATTCGAATGTCAACCGGGAAATTACGATCCGAGGCGCCCATATCCGTGCGTTCATTGGTATGCTTGAATAAACATCTATGTATATGCATGTATATAGAATTATATATATATATAAATAACTGAATATCTCTGGCCATGGCCAAGAAAAATGTGTTTTCTGTGTGTTTGTGTAGAAAATGATGCGACAAGAAATCAAATCAATTCGAGTGCAAAAAAAAGCAAGAGGAAAACACACAAAAATGTTGCCAGGAGACATCTAGAAAAACCTATATGTACTTATATATCGGAAAACATCTATGTATATGTACCGACATATTTCGATATATATATATCTAAAGAAATGTGTGAATTCACATTCAAATTAAAAGCTTTTTTGGAATCCATCTATTTATTTGTGATTTAATTGAATTGTTTTCTGACTGCTAAAAATATAAACAACCAAAAAAATTATTTCGTTGTTTTTGTTTGCTTGTTATTCTTATTATTGTTGTTAATTATTGTTGTTGTTGTTGTTGCTATTGACCGAGGCAGCCGCCACTTGTTGCGCCTGGAAATTGGCCGACAGATAGAGAGAGAGAGAGAGAGAGAGAGAGTGAGAGAGTAGGCAAAATGAATAAATTTATGACCGCAAAACATTTTGTTGTAATAATAAAAACATTTGCATGAAATTGTTTTCGGATGAATTTTGGATGCTCACAGGAAATCCTTAATGAAAGTTTGCTCATATATATGTATATACGATTTTCCTCTGTTTTCATTGCCAATTTGCCCAAATGAAAATGAAAATTTGAAAATGAGAAATCAAAAAAAGAAAGAAAAAAAAACTTCGACGAATCTCAATAGTGCGTAGTGTTCAGGGGCGTAACTTAAAAGGGATGCTACAAGGGGTTGGGATGGGTGGCAAGGACTAACTAGAAGCCCCAGGGGGAAGATGGAGAGAGGGGTACAAAACAATTTATAAAATAAAATTGTGTGTTTTTTTTTCTTCTAATAAATCATGAGAATTTGCTGAAACAAAAGTCACACAAGAAAATATTGTGAGAAAGAAAAACTAAACAAGAAAATTAAGTTATATGCGAAATTTAAATTTCAACACGTTGGTAAATAAATCTTTTCAAACATTTTCGAAATATTTTAGATTTTCTTTTGTTTTGCCACACCCCCCAAATTACGCCCATGTGAAGCATTGTTAATTGTCTTCTGATGGATCATAGAAACACATAATGTGGCAAATTTATTTCATCTTTTTTTTTGATTATCCCAAACTATGCCACATCCACTTGAAACGAAATGCAAAGACCATGGAGGGGGGAAGAAAGGGGGAACAGTTTAGGGAGCATATGTTTGAGAGGGGATACAATTGGTGGCAATAGTTTATACAGCTGCCTCATCGTTCAACACTTCAGAAACGCCCTTCGATCTTCGATCTTGCTTTGATTTTTACAGATTTTTAGATTTGGTAAGAGTACCGTTACTTACCGTTGGATCGGAACAACGTGGACACTTGCAAGTGAAATTCTTCTTCATTTTTAAGAACAAATGTCTGGCTATATTTCCGGTAAATAGTTTCGTATACGTTGTGGTTATCTCAAATCCTTCGGGTATATCGACAGCGGCACGTACAATCATATTGTTGGTCTTCTCTTCGAACGTGTAATATGAATTGGGAATGCAATCATGATTCATTACCCCAAACAATGGATATAGAGCACGATAGTTGAATTCCTGATTATCATTGGTACGATCGGTGGTCTTATCAAAGCCATTTGTTCTTATTACAGCGACCGTGCGATTCATTATTTCGATCAGTTTCTTATCGGTTGGGAATTTCTTAAAACATTTGGCTGCATTCCGAACTTCGGTGCGATGGTTATTATCGAGATTTGCCTGCAGGCAATAGATCAAATCCCGTTGATCCTTATTCAAATTGATGGCCCGTGCCACACAAAGCAAACGGATGATAACCGAATTGGCCACCTCTGGCTCGTTGGGTCCCCACGATCTGAAGAGATCGCAGTCGGTCTTATGTTGCTTCTTCTTGGCGCATAGACTGCAAACGGGCAAACCGCATCCCAGACGGCACATGAAACGTGTATCGGGCAACAGGATCAAGCAGATGCTGCAGGCATTCAACGAATCCTCCTCATGGGCAGCCAGACCGATGAGCAGAGGACTGTCACGGAAGATGATTTCGCCACGTTTCAAATGACGTGTGGCCACCACACCGCGGCCGGCTATTTTCGAGATGCCGATCTCCCAAGCTGGATCCTTATCCTTGAATGGAGCCAAATGCAAATCCAACAGCTCCGAGGTACGTTTCGGGCAAATCATGATTACAATTGAAAATCAAATCAAACAAAAAGTACACCAAAAAACCAAAACAAAAAAATATGTATACAAAAATATCAAAATATTATGTGAAAATTGTTATAAACTGAATAGTTTAATTCTGTATTCTGTACGTGAATCGCGTTGACTGCACGGGGATTTTTAGTTCTTATGTACTTTTTGAATTTCCCTTTTAATTTATTTTTCTTTTTTTGATATCGACGCGTTTTTCGCGACTGCCGTTCGCAAACTGTCGCCTTTTCCAGCCTTACATGATTTTTATGTGTGAAAAATCGGAAAATTCGCTGTCGACGATTGCAAACGAAGACCACAACGATGACCAGCCCCAGCCCCAGGGGTGATCGTCAAACAAGTGCGAACTGCCTAAGCAAAGAGGAGGAGACGACTGAGTAGGGGGCATTGCCCATGCAATTACAACTACACTGAGAGAAAAAGAGATGGCAGCAGCAGCAGCAGCAGCAGCGACATCAGCAGACATTATAATTAATAGTTGCCTTTAAAATGAAATTAATTAACTAATTAATTAAACCTCTTGCACCTCTTCAGCTACTTATATATGTTTGCTTGTATATTTTACTTAATTAAAAAGCATGATTATGTTTTAGTCATTTATATTAAGTAATGTAAAAAACATTTATTTATTTACCCACCATTCAAGTGAATCAATATCTATTCATACTCAAGTCTTGTTAGTCTCATTTAAAGCAAATTATCTTTGAATCTTACATATATTAAGTATACGCCAAGATGGTAGCAGTTATTAAGGAATGATAATGGAGAAGGTGAAATAAGTTTTAGAATCAGAATTGGGTAATTTCTACTTTCTTTCTTCTACGAACCTGCTATCATATTAAGTATACGCACTGTGGTATCAATACTGAAATCTAATCTCATGAAACAGATAGATCAGTTTATAATCTAAATTGATTAAAACTAAAATTTATTGGGCCAAACAAAATTTTATAACATCCAAAAGGATATGCATCAACTGGGCGACGTTGAAAGATGGAAGGGAAGATGTCAAAAAGGTAGGCAAGGGGCTATCATTTAGTTTCTGAGAATGTAACGAGGGATGGCCACGTGTTCCATTGAATGTCTTGGAATAATAAGAAAATTGTAAATGAAAACTGAAACTAAAGTTTGTCTTCGGTTATTGATTGAAAGCTTTAAACGCATTCAGTATTTGTCTGAGTAATGGAGGATAAAGGTCTTTAAAATTAAGGAAATGCATATTGAAAACTATTTTTCAAGTGTTGAGTCATCTAATGATGATCAAAGAGCACTTTTCTCTCCACTAATTGAAAATTTTCCATTGAAGGGATAAATCTTTCAGG
This sequence comes from Drosophila equinoxialis, assembly GCA_018150345.1. Lineage (NCBI taxonomy): Eukaryota > Metazoa > Arthropoda > Insecta > Diptera > Drosophilidae > Drosophila > Drosophila equinoxialis. Next base: position 224,391 of record JAECWI010000238.1, on the reverse strand, counting down.
GTGATAGAAGTAGTTAAAGTTGAAATGAAACTATTATACTTACATCACATTAAGTATACATAACGATACTCCCTTTACCCCCCTCATACTAAGTGTACGTAAAATTGATGCAAGTGTATTTTTAGGGGCAGAGTAGGAGGATTCTAATCCCCCTTTTTTTTCGTGGGAGACACGTTTGCCAGAGTTTAACGGACGGCTAAATGGATGGCATCCATTCATCCATGACTGACGGATGTTCATCTCGATGTACATACATGTATGTATACACATGTATGTACACATGGCACGGGTTTTCTTTCTCTCTTTTTGGCTCTTATGCATTCCTGACAGACCGCTGGAGTTGCGCCAAGAATGCGTCGTTTCGTTTGACTCTGCGCTGATAAATGAGCTCAAAAGGAATGAGAATGGGAATGGGTTGCATGGGATTGGGGCAAATGATCAGGTTTAATCAATTGACATTGTTGAGATGTAATTATATTGTGTTTTGTTTGCTCCCCCGCTCTACCTCTCTGACCCATTTCGCAATGAACAATGATCCCAAGAGACGACCTTCAAAATAAACAAAAAATAAATAAGTTTCAAATTATATAGTTCAAAAAGTAATCAAGCAAGAAAACAAAATAGAGTTAAATATATCAATTTTAATCTAAATTAGTTTTGACAAAACGGTTGAATAATGGAAAAATGATAAAGACGACTTTAAATGTACCCTGCATACTAACTAGGTAAGTATAAAGTTATTATACCGAGCACTCAGAATATAGAATGGCATATGAAGGTGGCCAAAATGTATTTAACAACAGTCAGAAGGAAGCTTTTTCAATCTGTTTCAACATAAAAACATCCGTTTTCGAGTTTTTTTTCTCAAATTTTGAACATTAATATTTTCCATCAATTCCTAATAGCTCACCAAATTTCAAGACAATCGAACTAAAAATAGATAAGTTTTCAGTAGTTTCAAAATGGGGAGAATTGTAGGTGGCGCCAAAGTTTTCGTGTAAGCAAGATAGTGTTTCTTTTGTTTAGGACTTAGCACTAATTCAAGTGAATTATATTCAAACTTCTTACCACTTTTAATAAATAAATGCTTATAGAAGTAAACTTAAGTTTTTTATACCATACACCCATAGGGTGAAATGGTATATTAAAGTCGCCAAAATGTATGTAACAGGGAGAAGGAAGCTTTTCCGACCCCATAAAGTATATATATTCTTGATCAGTATCAACAGCCGAGTCGATCTAGCCATGTCCGTCTGTCCGTCCGTCTGTCCGTCTGTCCGTATGAACACCTAGATCTCGGAGACTATAAAAGCTAGAGCCACCAAATTTGGTATGTAGGCTCATGTAGTATGTAGAGTGATCAAGTTTATTTCAAATTTTTGCCACGCCCCTTTCCGCCCCCGCAATTCAAAAAAAACGATTTGGTATCTATATTTGCTTAGTAAATGCGCACATTTTGTATGTATAAAGTTTTTGCCACGCCCCTTTCCGCCCCCGAAATTTGAAAAACTCGATTATCTCCCGTAATTTTTTATCTTGTGCAATCAAATTTGGCACACTTAAATTTGATACTAATACCGAGCAAAATACCAAATTTGATCAAAATCGGACAAAAAACAGCTGAGTTATTCATATAAACGTTTTTGCATAAGGCCGGAGATGGCCGTTGGCGGGTGGGGGCGCTAGGGTGCTTATATGCATAAGTGCGCGAGATACTGAGATATGCTTGTAACAAGCATGTGAACAGAATTGTGGAAAATAGGCAAATGCATTAGTTATTACAAATTTGAAATATTTGTTTTACTGGTGTATGGTATACCCAAGTCGGCGAGACGACTTACTTACTTCATTTAAATATTAAAATCTAGCTCTAAAGGGGTCTATGACTTGAATTCTACATTCAATTTCCTTGTATATAAACTTTGAAGGTCAGATTTCGGCAATTATTTTTTGCCTGTTTTTGGCTTATCGCTTTATACACATATACTTATCAGGGTATATAGTTTGCATTGACTAGAGTTAATTGGGTCTCTTCATGATTTTTGGGAGGGGGTCTAGGTCAGAAAAGCATTGATTGGAGCTTCTCTTTTTGGGTCCAAACTGATAAGGGGCATAAGTATAAATTGAGTTACACTTTCATAGACGACAGCAGTTCTTGTCAGAGACTAAACAATTTAGAATCAAAACAAAAGCCGAAATAAAAACACAAACAAAATGTTCATTGTCAAGGTTATGTTTTTGGCACTGACTCTAGTGCTGGTCAATGGTCAGCCTCAAGGATTCGGTGGTTTCGGTGCTCCCAGGCAATTGAGTCCTGAGGAATTTCACCAGGCTGAGGAAATCTTACAATTCTCGCTAAGCAAATTGTCAGCTGGCGATGGTCCCCATTATAGGTAAGTCGAATTAGAGAGTTATTAGGAATTCATCTATAAACGATTTACTTTTAATAGAATTGGTCGCATTTTGGAGGCTAGCAGTCAAGTTGTGGCTGGCTCCTTGGACAAATATACTGTGGAGCTTATCGATTCCCATAATCATACCACAGAATGCAAGGTTAAAATCTGGTCACGTAGCTGGCTAGAAAATGGCATTGAAGTGACTATCGATTGCCCCAATCGGCCAATAGTGACCAAGAATCACAATGGTCCAAACCGTGTATAAAATGGAATTTCAAATAAAGAAAATTCTTCAATATTCTGTGACTTAAAAATAAAAATTAACGTAAAATTCAAATGAATCTAACTTTAAAAAGTATGTGAAATCGGTAAATCATTAAATTCTACTCTTTTGTATGAGGCTATCTGAAAGTTAGTCCCATTTAATTTCTTGAATGAACTGAACTTGAAGAACTTTCCAAAGACAATAAGTGCTTAAACTCACAACTTATCTTATCGTTATCAAGTCTTAAGTCATAATTTAACACCTCTGACTAATCTTTAATCTTTACGCATTCAGCAGTGGAATGGCTAGAGATGGAGATGATTGTGACTGCTGGGGCACACTCAATTCATTCAACGCCAAATTTGCCGCCATCTATACCTATATATATACATATATATACCTCTATATACCTATATATATATATATATATATATATATATATATGTAGCATGATATTGCGACCGTTCCGTTTCGCTGTAACAAAGTGGCGCAAAAATTTTAATTGCAAATTTCGTAGTTGGATTTTTTGTGATTTTTTCTTTTTTTTTGCTAGTTTTGTTCGTTTTTGTATGGTTCGTTCGTTTATTCGTTCGTTTTGTTTGTTCGTAAGTAAAATTAACAATTTTTAATTGACTCTGAAAATTAATAAAAACAAAAACAAATACACGATGAACACAAAAACAAACAACATTGGCTTGGCATGCATTTCATATTTTTCAACAAATTTTCAGTGATAAATAAATACCTAAATATATGTAAGTATTCTTAGCTTGATTTTGTGTATAATGTATAGAGAATGTGAATGAAGGGAATTGAAACAAATTAAGGTCCAAGAAGAGGCTATACTAGTTAAGACTAGACCTAGGACTCTAGTCAGATAGATATTCCCCTAGAGCTTTATGACGTCATATCTATGAGTCACTTAAGCTCTCCCCTTAGGCATGACCTTCATAAATTATAAAATTTATTGATTATACAGAAAACCGGCTATAAACAAAAACCATAGATCGTATAAATTGATTTGCTAGTTCCTAAAAGTATGCTAAGATTAAGTACAGCTAATTGGCCATAAACTTGTATTCCCCATACTAATTAAGGTTTACTAACTACTGTGTATCTATTTACTAACCATTTACTAACTGCTTATTAATCTAGTTTTTTGTTTATCAACTTTAATGATTTTATGATAAGAAATAAGCTTTGACCATGACGAAATTTCAATACCCTTGCAATCGATCTGATCATCTGATTTTAGTTTAATTTATTAAGAAACACAAGGACTAGGCGACGGGGGAGTCCTGTGAGACTTTACAATATGAATCTCTATTCATATTGTAAAGTCTCACAGGACTCCCCGTCGCCTAGTCCTTGTGTTTCTCTCTAGGTATCAGTTTGATTAAACTGTTTTTAGAAGCGTTTTTAAATTGAAATCCGATAAAATGAATATAAGAACTAATGGCAACTTAAATATATTCTTGACTTTGGTGTCTCATGAGGGGGTAAGAACGTAGACAGGGCCAGAAATAAGCTTACTAAATAACCAAGGGCGTAGTCAAGGTCCAATTTAGGGGGTCCTGAGCAAAAACAAAAAATGTATCAAGTTGTATCTTTAATAGAATGAATACATCAAAAAAATGTTAAATACAACGCTCTAAACGGGGACTAGTGGTGAGAAGGGGCCCCCGTCTACGGCCTTGTTAATGAACTTTACCTATTTGGTTTGCTTAAAAACACATGAACTTTGTTTTTTCTATGAATTTCTTGATTTTAGCTTCTATGGGATAAATCATAATAAATTTGGGATGGTTTTGAAATTCCAAATACACTTCATTAAAGCTTTTAAAACAAATGATTTAATGCCTTAAAGAATGTCTCTCATGAAATGGAAAATGGACAATTATATCTAGGACTTACCTTTTTAGCACAAGGAAAAGGAGCTAATAATAGATAAACCTATAAACCTTTTCAGTTGATGATCAAATAGTTGAGAGTTTCAAAATAAAGCAAGCCTTATCAATTCTTTTTTAGAATGTTAGGGTATTTACATTTCGTTTAAATGGCATTAACTTCCGCTATGGGTCTTCTTCTTTGATTTCTGTGTGTGTGTGTGTTTGTGTGTGTGTGTGTGTGTGTGTGTGTGTGTGTGTGTGTGTGTGTGTGTGTGTGTGTGTGTGTGTGTGTGTGTGTGTGTGTGTGTGTGTGTGTGTGTGTTTCTGTGTATTTTTGAGCTTGCATCAATTTGCTGCACATGGCGTATGCGTGCTTTCTCTTGAACGAGGCGGAAACATTTGTCCGCCTGCCGATCAAAAATCTGATCATGAGGATGTGATTTGTTTTTTTTTTTCTTTTCGCTTGTGGGTGAGAAATCATCAAGCTGGAGCAAGCCAGCTATGTATGTTCTATATATTCTATATGTAGAAATGATATATCTTTTTAAATTGCAGGTGGATTTTCACTTATTTTGTATCGTTTTTATTAATTTTCTCATTTTGGGACGACGACGACAACATCGACGACATGGCAGAGGCAATGCTCTGGCGATGGCGCCAAATTCTTCATTGCCAGCGGTGCGCAACAAAAACGCGTCAAAGCGCCAAAAAGTGCAGATGAAACAAAAAAATTAAGGCAAAATATTCTATATATTCTGTTCATTATTGCATACATTTTGATTGCGATTTGCACATATTGAGTTTTTGCATAGGATGATGAGGAAGAAGCCGAAGCCTAAGTACAATATGTAAGTATTATTTTATATTTGTCAACTTTTTCATTTTCTTTGCTTGATTTGTTTGGCATTATTTTCTATATCATTAAATTAAAGTAGTTTTTTTCGTATTTGTTGTGTTGAAATTTGGCAAATTTTCGAGCCAATTTGCTTGGTTTTTAGGTGAGGATGGTAAAATAATCAAAATAATGCACGTGACGATTGTCATCCCACCATGAGGATGAGCGTCAGCCAATGAAACACACACAAAACCCCAAAGCAATGGCAAATTTACAGATTCTCTTAGATTGGGGGAATATCATTCGTATCCAACTTAGTCTTAACTTTTGCCCATAACTGCAGTTCAATTCGGAATTTTTACAAATTCTCATTAACAATTTGAAAAGTTTAAGAATGACCTTAAATATGAATAAACTGAAGTAAGTGATTCATCGCTTCGTCTTAGGTTTGGATTAGGGATGAATATAGTAAACAGATGGAATTGTAAATTGTCATGGTCAGTCTAAGATATATATATATATACTAGTAAGCGAATTCCTTTAGCCACCAGATGTTTACTGAGTTAGAAGTGACACCTGTAGACATCATGCCCATGTCGATATAGTCGCGGTCTGCTACCCTTCCCCTATGCAGTTCACTTCTTTGCTGCGGCTCCCAAACTCTCATACTCAAGCCTGGCTGCACGGCTTTCGGCTGGTTCCATAACAATCCTCTGCCTTTGCCTTAGCCTCTCCGTCTTCCGTAACAATTCCCGCTCTTCTTTAGGCCTATTCGAAACTTAATCAGAAGAATGAGAGTACGATGACCCAAATTCGCTTTTTCAGGAGGCATTATTTCGTTTGTAACTGAAACAGGAGAATTTGTATTTAATGAATGCCCCGCCTGCTGCGATCGACATACAAAATGTTGGCCGATTCTCATAGATACCGGATAAGCACAAAAAATTTCATCAAATTCGGTCAAGCCGTTTCGGAGGAGTATTTCTTACTTTCTAACTCATTCAACTCAATACTCTCCTTCCAAAAAATTGTACAAAATGCCAAAAAAATTCCAAAACATTCATAAAAAGAGTGCAAAAAATTTCAACAGACCACTAAATAGCAATGCAAATTCTAATTCATTTTCAAATTTAAATATTTAGATTGGAAATTCCCAAGATTCAGGTGTGTAGTATAGTTTAGGCCAACCCTTAGCCTTCCTAGGACATCTATTAGAAGTTGATTAATATATACATAAATCCTTTGGCGACAGAGACTTAAGACTTGATAAACTTTTCAGTTAAATCTGTCCGTCATATGAGCTGATACTATATTTCCAAGTCCAAGTGATAATATTTTAGTTGAAATAATTGAAAAGCTTATTTTAGGTTCAGTTGTTGGGGATCTTATTAAATGTCCCACATAGATCGACTTAGCAGGATTTGCAAGGATGAGCTTATATCTATTACGATGAGCGTGTGTTTGGAGTAAGCCAAGAGTTGGTAACAACCCAGTTAGATAAATAGGCTTCCAGGCAGCTACAGTGGGGTACTAACGGGGGGTTTTGGGGATAAGACACAAGTTTAATCGCGTGAGTTCCTGTAAGGATGTTAAGGAGTTTCCACCGGTCCTGCGAGTTCCGGGTGTCCTGATACTGATACTAATTATAACGAAATACTTTGAAAACTTATTTTAAAGCTTAATTATAGATCTAAGAACTACAAGAACTATTTGTCTATATGTACCTACAGATACATATACCTACATACAGGGCCGCAGAGAGAAAATCTGGGCCCGGAGGTAACCATGTTCGGGCCCCCTACTTCCCTTCAAATAAACCCCCCTCTCGGTGGCACTGCCTACATACATATGTATACATATATACGAAAGATGGCCTACTCTGTAGAATATTCCACAATTTGGGGCATGCCAAACTTCATTTGCTTCAATGTCAAATGGCAAGAGGCATGGACATGGACATGTGGGAAACGGTTTTTTAAAATTTGTTTTCCCCAAATTTTTTGTTGGTTTTTTTCTTTCTTTCATTTTTTTTTTGTGTTGATTTCAATACGCTTAGGCGCAATCAATTTTATTGCTTTCGTTGCGGTTAGGCTGTCCAATCGAATTCAATTTGATTCGCATTTTGCATGTGTGCGAGAATATTTTCCTGTTTTTCGTTTTTCCTGTTTTTGTAACATTTCGTTTTTGGTTATTGCAAGACCCCCTTCTAAGAGAAAATATTGAAATATGAAAGAAAACCAGAGGGCCCTCAACGAACAGAAACAAAAAAAAAACCAAACATTTTTCGACCATTCGAAATTGTTGGCTCAAATACCCATGTATATTAAATAGAGTGAGTCCTTTGATCTTTTAGGAGACAGACAATTGGCTAGACTGATGACTCCTTACTAAGAGGAGGTCAAAGGGGAAAAGTTGAAACTTTTATTTAGTCTTTTGTCTATAAAAATTGTTCATTCCATAAATTGTTCATTAATCCTCTAAACTGCAATTTACTAGTTACAATTGGTATACATTGTAAGCCATTTAATGGTCCCCAATAATTATTTTATCTTTTATACATTATTGGATTTTGGCAAGGGTATAAAAATTGTTTACAACCTAAAGGCGAAAAAAAAAATAGCCAAAAAATATGCGATTGTGGAATGTTACGAAAAATTGGTGCGCAGCACATGATAATTTGGAAATATTGCCATTATAAGTAGGTATATACATAGATATAGAGAGATCAGGCATGTGCTTGTAGACTCAATTTATATAGATCTCCCCATGACTTATGTGTTTAACATAAAACAGATGACGGAACGGCAGCTGTGTCTGCCAATTTGATTTCATCAACTTGGATATGCATAGAGACATACATATATGGAAATGGAGGTGACTACGTTGGAGATGATAGAGGTGGAGCTAAGGGCGAAGATGGACTGACGCAATACAGAGCGATTAATATCATTTGATAAGCAGCAGCCCATTATTATTATCACACAATTGTCATCGTCATAGTCGTAGTCGTCGTCGTGGTCGTCGTCGTTGTAGTCGTCTCTGGATTTTCACTGTCAGTGCATTCTGGAGGTCACAATGCATCTGTGTTGGATGCTTGCTGTGATACTGATGCTGATGCTGGGGGTAAGTATATTAACAATTGATTACTTTTAATTGAGTGTAAACCGGTTTGCTTAGAAACTAGTCTTGGGAATTTCACGAACTTTTCATGCATTCCTTTTGCAGCTTCTTGTGCAATCCATTGGCTTGGAGGGAGCACCGACTTCATCTTCAAGACGTTTGCTCACAGCACGAGACTATTGCTTTCGTTTGGGGAAATTGTCAGATCGTCAACGTTTGCGCCTGGATCACATGGCGTATGAGAATCAAGAGTATGCACATCGTTATGCACATTGCTTTTGGACTAAACTGCAACTTTGGCGCGATCAAGACGGTTTTCAGGCTATGCGAATTGTCAATCATTTTGGAGGACCTGACCGTTTGAATGTCGAGCAAGCTGTGCCCGTCATCAATAAATGCAATTTGTCCACCAGGCCAGGAGCGGCATCCAATTGGTGCTATCGGGCATTTGTATGTGTGTTGAAAACACCCGTGGGTGAATGGTTCCGTCGTCATATGTCCGATGTGATCAATGGCAATGCCTAAGTAGGCTCTGAATGAGAGAAATAAAGCTTCGACTTTTCGATGTTCCTTTTTTTGGATCGGCTTTTTTTTTTTTTTTTTTTTTTTTTTTCTTTTTGACATTTGCCTTGGTTTGGAAATTTGAAATGCTATGGTAGTAGGTGACGGAGGCAAAATTCGAAAGTATGTTTCAATAGATTAATTTAGTCTGAATGCTTTTAAGTGAGAGAATTCGATAAATACTGGCAAAAAATGAAAAATCAAAATAATCGTAGTCAGACAAACAAAGACTCTATGGATTCCGTTGCAAGTGGCACTGATGATTGCTGTGTCACAAATCCCTCATCCACATTGAATCCAATGACGGCTATTGCCTGCGATCTTTGCCCGAATAAAGAGAAGGATGAACCGAGTAATGAACAGCACGAGCAGCAGGAAAAGAAGGCTAAAGGGTCAGTTGAACATGAACAGGAGGACCAAGCCGACCATAAGGATCAGGAAGAGTCAAATAAAAAACAACAGGAGGAGAAAAAGGACGATAACCAGGACGGTAACCAAGACGGTAACAAGGACGACAAAAATGACAAAGACCAGAACCCTGGCAAAGCCAAGGAGCCAAAAAAAACGTTGTGATAAATGTGGCAAAAAGCTTGGAATAATTGGAGGTTTCCCATGTCGCTGTGGTGGCACATATTGTGGCTTTCATCGCTACAGTGATCGTCATGAGTGCAGTTTTGACTATCGTGAAATGGGTGCGAGCGAGATACGACGTGACAATCCGGTTGTAGTGGCCAGCAAGTTACGTAAACTATAAGATACAGCGGCCGTAAGCCTAAACGAGGCTCTACCATGCAGTGGCATGAGCTTCAAGAAGCAGTTTGAGAAAGGAGCAGAACAAATATCTCGTTATCGTTCTATATATTTTTTTTTTATACATCCATCCATTTAGATTCCACAAGCCTATATCACATTCTGGAACAAGTTGAACATCGAATCGAAAATACAACACCAAAATTAAATACTTTAAGCAAATTTTGAGAGAATAGTATGAATTATAGTTAAATATGCAAAAATGTTATATTCTGTTTCAAAATTTTAATTGGGCGGTAAAGCTGGGTACATGTACAATCGGTTATCGATAGTCGATGGCATAGACACATTTGGTGTGCTGCCGTTTGTTGCCTCTGGTCACACTTTAGGCGAGCACATTTTAAAAACATGCCCAAGACTAAAACGAAAACGAAAACAAAAGGCAAATTAATGGCCATTGATGACAATGAAGTTCTACCCAATGCCCCAGAATCGATGGAGGACAACGAAGAAGCAACAGAAATTGCTGATGCTGACAACTCCACCGACAATGAGAACGACGACGATGATGAGGATGAAATGGACTTGGCCAATTTTAAGGCCAACACTGACAGCAGTAAATCCCAACTGAATGCTCCGACCAAGAAACGCAAGAAGGGTATCATTTATATATCAAATATACCCAAGCACATGAATGTAATACGCATTCGGGAAATTCTGGGGGAAATGGGCAAAATCGGACGTGTTTACTTGCAGCCGGAGAAGCAATTAGGTAAGTCCATTTAGTTTACATTGCAAATTATTACTTCAATGGCATTGCATTGCAGGCAACAAGAAGAAATCCAAACGCAAGAAATACAATATACACTTCACCGAGGGTTGGGTGGAATTTGAATCGAAGCGTGTGGCCAAACAGATTGTACCCTTGCTGAATAACAAGCAAATCTCGACGCGCAAGAAATCCCAATTCTATGACTCGCTGTGGAGCATGAAATACTTGCCACGATTCAAATGGGTTCATCTAACCGAACGCATGAACTACGAGCAGGCTGTCCATAAGCAACGACTCCAAACTGAAGTTTCACAGGCTCGCAAGGAGACGACATTCTTCCAAAATAATTTGGACAAGAGCGAGTATCTGAAAAAGCAAGCGAAGAAGGCTAAGCAAACGCAAAAGAAGGAAAAGTCATAGAAGGCAAGGCAATTAATATAATTAATCAATAAGACTGTATACCTAAAATCCAATAATCAGACAATGCCAATGAAAATTGAAATGTTTTACAAATTTTTCTGATTATCTAACAAGTGTTTAATTTACTAATTCGAATTTAAATGAATCTACATTCTATTTAATCTCAAGATTATAATGACACGATAATTAATGGGATCTAATTAGATCCAAGTTTGCTAAGATCCCTTGGACCACGGGGTCTTACAGTGACTACACTATTGGAAGACATGGTGGCCATAAGCCACGGTATATAGTGCTCTACTCTTGTGAAGATCATGGGACGATTGCGATTATTACAAGAGCTCCAGCCGAGAGAGATTAGGCCAACAAGGTAATAGCTTTGGCTGCCAATGCCATTGTCGTCCAGCAACATCAATGGACCACCCGAGTCACCATGGCAGGTTCCCGCCTCAGTTGATCCGCCAACACACATTTGACCAATGTCTATATCACCATAGACACTCCTGCAACTGGCACTGGATAGACATTCAACACTAGTCCTCAATTTAATGGGACTACCACCATAACGGATGTTCTCTGTATTACCCCAACCCGCAATGTCCATGGAATAGCCGCCATAACGATGATCCTCATTCGCATTAGCTGCCGGCAGGCAAACGGGCATAATGTATTCGCTGAAAATCACAACCCCCCTTCAGCTTCAGCAAGGCTACATCATTGGCATAGTTGTCATGACGTCCTAGATTTGCTTCGTTGGGCTTGTATTGCTCATGCACTATAATTCGCTCTATTTGGAAATCCTGATAAGCAGGAGCGCAAATCCGATCTTGCCTGAATTGCTGACAATCTGGATTAGTGGTAACATTCCATTCACCTAATCGCACTTGCTGTAACCGCGACGTACTTGTCGCATCGGGCACACAATGGGCAGCGGTTACAATCCAACGTGGGTGTATGAGGGATCCGCCACAGCGACTCGTATACTCTTCACCTGGGAAATGTTAATGATAATTAGAACTTCAGGCCAATTGGTGGACTTCAAGCGGACATAATTACCATCTGTGGTGTAACGGAGCAGGGCCATCCATGGGAAATCTTTGATATGAGTCACCTGACCCATAATAATGCGATTCCCAAATGAATATCCGCATAATCCAGGCTGGGGCAAGATGAACTCTGATGTTTTGGTCGATCGTTTATTTGGACAACAAACCAAATTTGTTATAACTTTACTCTTACATTGACTGTGTGTTGAATTGGGTAAACTCTCTAAATTCTCCTTGCACTCATCTTGAGGCAGACAAAATCCAGAATCGGCCGCATCTATGCGACAGCGTCCAAAGTGTTTAATTGGCTCTAGAAAAGGGAAAAGGCTAACACCACATAAGAAAGGAGCATTCTGTGTTTCACTTACAATTTTGTATATTTCTTACTTCCTTCAGTACTTCGGTTCACCGTCAGCCAGAGGCAAATAATGCTCAATCCAAATAATCGCAAATTCAAGCAGCTCCTGCTCATTGTTTTGTGCTCAACCATTAATTAGGGAAACCAAATAAACAATGAAACCCTAGTACATAAACGTCTTATCAATCGATCGAGCCCAGTTCAGTTCTTGCTCACTTGATCCGCTGATGTTGCTGGCTCGCTCTTTTATTCTGACAATACCGGTCTCTCAAGTGATTCTCATCTGCTCTTACATATACCAAACCTATGTATGTACATAAATATACATATATAAGTACATATACTAAGTAGTTGCGTAGTTGAAGCTGGAAAAACCAGATTTTAAATATGGAAGGTTAAAATGCAAACGCAGCATATTATCTAAGCGATTTATAATTTCCCCATGTGCACCATCAAACGAATATTATTATTTTCTTTTTCCTAGTTTCGTTTCCCAATCAAATATTGAATAGCCAGAGTATACCGTTAAAAAATATAAACAAACAACACTTGTCAATAAGCATGCAGCATAAATATTTCTTTTAAGTTGGCATAATTAAATAAGTTGCAATGAACTAGCTAATTTTCGACAAATAGTTATTTAATTTTGCCTCAGCTTCTCATGCTGATCAAGAATATATATACTTTATGGGGTTAAAAAGCACAGCCCATTACATCCATACCACAAAATATTTTAAATAAAATTGAATTTCCCTCACTTGGCAAGTTCGTTCAGACCATAGGACTTCCGGCTCAGACCTTAGCACTTCTGGCACAGACCTTAGGACTTTCAACTGGGACCTTAGTGATGGCAAAAAATATTCATTAATCGTTTATTGAATCATATGATTGGAAATAATCTCATCACTAGTTGTTGTAGTTTTAAAATTGGAAGCGGGATGTGCGGCCGCGTATCGGGTTTTTTAAAAAATTTTTTTGTAGTTTGTTAAATTCAAACTTAATTCACTTCATTCAACGTGTAATAAGAATGTATGAATATTTATATAATTTTACAACAATACTGCTGTTATCGATAAATATCTGAACCCAAATATTTTTCAAATAAATATTTCGAGTTAATATAATTTTGTTTAACTGTAAAAGGCGCACAGGAAATCGAAGATTTCGAAAAGCACAAATATTTGTACTAAAACAACGTTGTTGCAATTCAGGGCCTCCTCACCAGAATGTCATCACTAAACGTCAAAATTCTTTAGGGTTTTCGTGCTCCAAATGTTTACTGGATTATTGCATTGACTTGCTGGTCCGCCCCTGGACCAATATGTGTTTTTGTTGTTGTTTAAAAACACCGCAAATTTGTTAGAGAGTTTATTCTCGATTTATTATAAATATACGGATTTTCTAGACAGTCATAATTTACAAAATGACAACAACCGACGAGAGTATTATGGAGCAAATGCTAGGTAAGCATTAATTTGACAATTGCCAATATTGGATTTACAAATTTCTATTTGCGGCTTCTGTCGTTCCGTCCCTCTCTTTCTTTATGTTCGTCTCTTTCTGGGCAGATCGCGCAACAAATCCAACGAAGGAGAAGGTAGATGAGTTGGGCGTACAAATGTTTTGCCTGGTTGTACGCAGCAATACCCAGCTAGTGCAGAAAGCCCAGGAGATGATTATGACCAAAGTGCGATCTGCAAATGTGACAGAGGCGACTCGAGGCATTGCGGTAAGTAAGCGGGCGGGCATAATTGTGGGTGGTGGTTGGGTTGACGGGAGCATTGTACGACAAAGGCGAAAGAAGAACACGCAGTTGTGTGGCTGCGATTAGTAACAACTTTTTTGTTTTTATCAATATTGATAGGCCACAGGGGCGGAGTAATCATGACCCTCCAGCCCATTGGGGCCGCATATTCGGAAAAGCTAACCCCACTAACATTTCACCATAACAGAAGATTGCACTCTTTCATATTTTCTATAAAGAGTTTCCCTTCTTCTAAGGCTTTCAATGCTTCTTTACAAACTCTTAAAGTTACAATGTTTATCATCTGGGATTGAAACGTCAATATATGCATATGAGCTTCTCTTCAGCCCTCTTTCCAACAAGAGCTCATTCTAAGACAACATTAAAATAAATCGGGTATTCCCCGCTAAATATCGACTGCTGTCTCAATATGTTGAAGAGCAAAGCCTAATCAGGCAGCTGGCAAAAACCGGTTTCTCTTAAGGCGAAGCAAATATGTGCATATATAAAGATCCGCAGATAAGCTCATTAGAAGCTCATATTCTTCAGTGGCGGATCGACGGAGCAGGAAATGAGGAAAACTTTCTTTTCCAAGAATGTCACTTCAAAGAAATATGTAGAAACTTCAAAATTCATTCGGAATGTTAATTAGATAAAAATTCTAAATTTTATGTACAATTATCAAATTTTAGCTACTGGAAGAATGCATGACTCAATGCGGTGACGTTTTCCAAGATGAGGCAGCTAAATTTCGTTTCCTTAACGAACTCATACGATTGGTATCAAAGAAATATAAAGGGGATGATACCGCCATTGAGGTGAAACAAAGGATTATGGAATGCCTGCTGCTATGGACAACGGATTTTCCACAGCGTCAGAAGATTCGTGATGCCTACGATATGTTAAGGAAGGAGGGTGAAATCGAACATGGCCAGGCAACAGTGTCTGTGGCCAAACGTGAGAGTGTCCTGGGCACTATCGATGAGGCAATGTTTGCCAAATTGGTAAAGAGCAAGAATCCGGAGAATTTTAAGCGTGCGAATCTATTGCTGCAATATCGCATGGCGCAGGAGGCCAGACGCAATGATATGCTGGCCCAGCATCGTCTCGTCCTGCGCGAAGTGCAAGAGACAATGCAATTGCTCAATCAAATGTTGGACACATACGATCCAAGCAATCAGGATGTCAATGAGACTATACATGAGCTCTATCAGAGTTGTAAAAAAGAATAAGCCAATCTTTCAGCATTTACCACAATTGCTAGATGATTCGGATGCTCAGTTAACTGGTAAATTTTGGATGGGCATCTCTAATGAATTTCACTAAACTCTATTCTTGTTATAGCTGACACATTGGACGCAAATGTCGCCCTAGTGGCAATTATGCAACGCTATAAACAATTGGTACCTTCATCCTCTCAATCGACAACTTCATCATCGCCTTCTGCTCCAGCTTCAGATACTGCTGTTCCTCTTCGGACTACTACTACTACTGCAACAGCTGGAGTAACTTCTGGTATAAGCTCCTCCTCTTCCAATAATGTACAGCTTCTTAGTGAATTGTTAGGCGATTTAATTGTTGATGATGCGACACCAGCAGCAGCAGCAGCAGGTGCGACGCAACCTGCAACGGCAACAGAAAAAGATGCAACTTCTGCAGCAAAAGTATCGGGTTCCTCGCCTTTTGCTGATGCCGCGGCCAATCGTCTGGCCGATTTGAATGACATTTTCAGCACTGCATTGGCTGAGGGCCAAAACAATCAGGATTCGGCCTTTAGCAATGGTACTACTCTACTGGAGCCACAAATTCTTAGTCCCAATTCAGCAGGCGATGGTTCAGAAAATGGCAAATCCTTATCGGCCACAAGCTCAAGTGCTGATCCTCTTAGGAAAACACCTGGCACAGCTCGCAAAATGCCTCAAATTGATATGTTGAGTGAACAGCTTTTCCAGCAAATTCTGCCATCGTCTCAGGAGCGTATGGCTAGCTTTAAGCGTGATCCGGAGAAGGTCACTCTCAATGATTTGGCACGCGAACGAATGCACGTGAGTCCGGCAAAAGTGACGACCTCCATGGTAACAACAAATGCCGCCGACTTATTGGCTAACCACGATGATGATCCATTGCTCAGCGATGCCCCAGCCATTGGGCAGGAACAATTAGAGCCGGAACAAGAGTCAAAAGTAATTGAACAAGAGTCAATAGCCAAACCGATTGCCCAATTACCCATTAAACATCTCAGTGAGATAAGCATCGAGCTGGATGAGATAACGGCCACTGGAGAACAGCGTGTGGTTCTCGATGACGATGATATACAAATGAGTTTAAATTTTACCGAAGATCGACCCAGTCATCAGGTGTCGGTAATTGTGATAACGGTTCAAAACAAAAGCCGTCAACCAGTCAAAGATTTCCAATTTGAGGCGAGCGTGAAAAAGGTTTGTAAAGAGAAATTGAGAGCAACTTGGAAAGGAAACGATTTTCAACTCCATTCATTTCAATTCACAGCCCTGCAAGGTGCGTCTTTTGCCGCCTACGGAGAGTGCAATGCCGCCGCATAAACCTTTTCGTCCTGCCACGCCGATCAATCAAGTGATGCTGCTGCTTAATCCTACCGGCAAATCGGTGGACATCACCTGCATTGTGGGTTACAAGCTGGGCGACGATCCTGATCCCATTAAAGAGTCAATTGTGGCTCAAGGCATTGACTATGTAGAGTAAAACCAATTTCCACCCATTACGTAGCCAAAAAAGAAAAAATACCCGTCCTTTTGGCAACAACCCAAGGTCAATTTACAAAATTATTTGAAAATTTAATTTTCTATAGTTTTTTTTTTAGTATTTGTTTATAACATTTGCCCCACACCCCCCTTTTGTCCATCTCCTAATCTTAATGCCATATTGCATTCTATGGTACTTAAAGAAAAGCATAAAAAATATATATTTAATTATTCCACTTTATTTATTTCGCCTTTGAGGTTTTATATTTTAAAACTTTTTAGTCGCCAACAATAAAAACAAAAGATGATATCAAAGATTTATAAAAAAGCCATTCGAATTTCTTTACGACAAGTGATTAAAGTTAGTATTAATATATATGTTTATTGTTGGCTTAATCGATTTCAAATAATGCCCCTTCCCCCTCGCCTTACCCACCCACTCCACTCCTTCTTTCGCATAGATTTTACAATTTATTTGATTGGTTCTATATACACAGACATAGATATCGATTAGAATATAAAAGTAAATATATTTAATTATGGAAATTTTACAGTTAACTAATTTAATTGCATTTCATTTTATTAGGTCGTATTGCGAATCATTTCACTATATACATAAAATCCAATTACATCTTCGTTTCTTTTTTGTTAGGCAGTCATTCTATTAAATGAAAGCGACTTTCAATTCATTTATTCAATATCCGAATTGAATATAGACTTGTAACAAAAACTGTCTGTAAGGTTAGATCTTGGTTTTCTGTCTTGTGTAGATGATTTCAAAAAGTGTGGAAACATCTTTTTTAACCTTCATATACACACAGATTCTATATATATATGTATATATATATAGAATGCCGAATAGTACATATTCTTCATTTTGTGTGTTAAACTATTTACTCACAATCTCATCCTTAAAAGATAAAGCTGTAATGGCCTTGGTGTGGCCCTTGTAGTCGCGTATTTGACTCTTCGTGTGCAGTTTCCAAAGACGTGCCACACCATCGGAGGAGGCGGTGAAAAGCCATTTGGAATCGGCTGAAAATGCTGCATCCCAGACCCAATAATTCTCGATGGATAACTCGCGCCATTTCGTAAAATCTTCGGTCTTCCAAATGCAGGCGGTTCCATCGCCCGATGTGGTCAACAGAAGACGGGAGTCCGGTGAGAATTTACAGCGCAGGATATAACGTGAATGGGCCGAAATTTTCTTTTTCGGGCAAAGTGTGCTCATCTTTTGGTCGGGACTACTTGTAAGTGACCATATATAACAGTTGCCCTTATTATTGCCAGCGGCCAGATAATGGCCATCCGGCGATATTGCCACATCCTGTATGGAGGCATCCACTTCGGGCACAATTCGTTCGTGCTTCTCCGACTTGACATCCCACAGATAGACACTGCCATTCTGTGAGCCCATGCCAATTTCCACCTGATTGGGATGCAAACAAGCGGCATTGACGGGTGCCTGGCAATCGAAAACACGGGAACATTGTGGTGGAGCGGCAGTCATATCCCAAATGCGGACACGATGATCCTCGCCAGCGGTGAACATCCAATTGCCATCCTCCTGGAATCCCAAACGTGTGACATTCTTTTGCACGCTCTCGAAATT
Organism: Drosophila equinoxialis; assembly: GCA_018150345.1. Taxonomy (NCBI): domain Eukaryota; kingdom Metazoa; phylum Arthropoda; class Insecta; order Diptera; family Drosophilidae; genus Drosophila; species Drosophila equinoxialis. The sequence continues at coordinate 205,903 of JAECWI010000238.1, read as the reverse complement.
AATAACCGGAGCCGTACAATTCGATTCCAGATCATACAATCTTATGCACTGATAGCCACAGGCGGCCAGACGCGTTTTATCTGGTGTGCGATCCAAGGCATTCACTTGCTGGAAAGCAGAATGTAATTGTAGTTAAAAATCCTCAATTCCCCATTATTTCCACCCATCACTTACAGACGTCTCCACAAAGCGCATGGTCTTGATGCAGTTGCCGGTGTGGGCCTGCCATACTTTGATTGTATGATCATACCCGCCGGTGGCAAGTATTAACTGGTTCATCGTTTCCATTAAAAAAAAAAAAAAACTATGCTATATTTATATGTACTCTATATATGTTACAATGGTATCCTTCGATTGGTACCCGGGGATCGCGCTTGGACAGAAAATGTCACCACATGCGTTGCACTTTGGAATTAGATTCACCTGTAACCCTAGGGTTCAGGGAAGGTGCAATTCATTTAATCACAGTTGGCTGAATTACGACTTTATAATTATCCTAATATTTATTTGTGAAATATTATTTTGTATATAGTATAATATTAGTTCGTTTCAGTGTGGCCAGTCTAGTAAACATGCGGCCCAACCGGTCACACTAAACAGTCAAAATACGACACTCGCATATCGAAATTCGATAACATTTTGTGGGCGCCATATTCAAGTTTCATTATTCATTCCGTTATCAAGTTTGGCCAGAAATGCGATTGAGTTTTTTAGATTTCCATTTATTTAATCATTAACCATTATTTTATGTCTTCAAGTCAACAGCAAATGGACGTTTTAATATTGCTTTTAATTTTTTCTGCCAATAATAATTTGAAAAACTCAATTTCACTTCAAAAGTAAAGAAATAGTGTAATACGCAAATATTTTGTTAAACATATCAATATGTATTTTTCTATATATGGTTTAAAAAAAATATATATTATATAAAGTGTGGGTGTGTTTCATGATTGCGAATTGCGCATTTTTTTATCCAATCGCAATTGTTTAAACATTTATCAAAATACATTAATGTATATATATATATATATATATATTTATATATAGATAAACCGTAGTAATAAAGTAAATTCACACGAAAACTTCAAATATGTTATATGTAGGTTCATTTGGTTATTACAATTAAATAGTTGATGTATTTTAATCAAGTTATATTGATTAAATAGTATCATGGTATCTGTACGATTAGGCGATAAAATGGCTGTGTTAGTATAATACATATTTATATACTTAAACATTTAACGAAATCTTAACTAATATTATGACAAATATTAAAATCAAAAAAAAAAAAAGAATGAAAAATACAGTTTCTTTGACTTTGGTCCAGTACTGAAATCTCGGATTTCGTTAGTTTCAAAAGAAAGTATGTAAATGTTTTGTAGGATGAACCTAGGATGTACATATGTTTGTTTGTAGTCCTTATTGTTTAAAATTGAGCTTAAAGTTACACTGGGGAAGTAGTAGTAGTCGTATATGTATATAGTAACAGTAGTTGCAAAAGCTTTTTCAAACTTCTCTCCGTCTGGATTTAATAGTCCAGATTACCCTGGGCTCCGGTTATAATGGCATCTATCCAAATACGTGCCGCCGAATCGGAAGCTGCCTGTAGATTATAGCTACGCTTCTTTGTTTTCACAATGAATGTGCAATGCGGCCGACCACTTTTCGAGGCATTCAAATGATCCAAATAGACTTCGTCTATGGTCTAGAAGATGTGAGCGAAAAAATACATTATAGATTGCATTTGATTGAATTGATATGGATATTGGTACTTACCGCAAAATAGGCTCCTCCGCGTGGCTTTCTCTCTGATTTATCTGAATAATAGATCAAAGCACTTCGTTGTCTATCTAAAACAAACCAACGTCGTGACCAAGCATGAAATGTAGCTCCCAATTTATGAAGATAACTGCCAATAGAAAGATCGATTGTAGAGAAAAAGCAACAAAATGACGCGATATTCTCCCGCACTCACCCGCGACAACTGTGCGCATCAACAAAAACATGGGGACAGAGATCAATTTGATGACCAGCTGTCTCGATATGATGACGCAAATTCAAATCCGGCGAGAATATGGGCAGGTAACGTGTCAACGGGCGCTGATGCTTGGGCAAAGCGGAGCGTTTCCTTTCGCTGGTTGTGGTGCTTCCGCCACTGCCGCCAGTATTGCCACCGCTACTGCTTGCTGCACTTCCTCCACTGCCCGCCGATGCAGTGTCCTGATTATAGCTTTGACTGCTCGAACGTTTGTTATTCTCCGATATGGGTGATGCAGATGAGGCTGAATCGAATTTGGGCGCCTCAATTGCGGCATCACAATTGTTGGCCTCAGATAGGGGACGCGGGCTGCGTGCTGGGTTAACCAATCCTCCGGTAGTGCCAACTCCCATCGCAATGGCATGATGCTCTAGTTCGGGTTGCGAATGACGTTGCTAGTATATGTAAAGAAATGAGAGCAATCGAAAAACCATTATTTATTTTAGCCGAAACTATGTATTAAATACGATTTATTTAAAGCACATCAATGGAATTCTCTTGTTAACCCCAGATTATATATTTAATAAGATCCAATGGAATGCATTGAGTGTGTATTTATGTAACTAACTCAAGGTTAAGTGCCAAATGCTAATTAGATGGTTTTAGTTAATCACTTACTAAATAATACAACTCCATACGTTGTCGTGCATTTGCATCTGTGCGGCGATGCTGCACATAGGTCATCCAAACGGACATGATGGCGATTGTGCTCCTTTAGCTCTGCGATCAACGCACAACGAAACGTTCTCATACACACGAACTCAACGCAATTTGGAAACTGAATGGCGGCAAAGTGTATACGGCGGAATACGGAATACGGACTGCAGAATACTGTGTTCCCTCCTCCTATCTATCTACCACTCTTGCTTGTTAATGCTGATGATGAGTCTTCTGACTCTTTGGTGCTCGAAATTTTAAACGAGGCGCACACGAACATTGTCCAGCAGCAGCAGCAGCAGTGGCAGTGGCAGAGGACGTCCGAGGTGATTATACTCGTAATGGTCAAAAGATTTGTGTGTACTGGATCGAGCTATGTAGAGCCATAGTGGCCAATGGTGGTCAGGTGCCGATAGATGTGTAAACACAGGCCAAAAATTGTACACAGAACGCCAGAAAGCAAGGTAAACCCAAAAGTAAACATTAACTGAGCGAGACAAGGGGCCAATAACAAGAAAAATTTCAATTCGCGCGCACAACACACACGCACACACACACAGAGAGAGAGAAAAGTCATCAACAGCAAATTATTATTATAAACTTATTAATAAGTGTATATAGAAGTCCATTTGTGTGGGTGTGAGTATATTGGGAAGGCAGATATTAAAATAAACATTGGCCAAAATGCCGAAATAGCAAACAAACGAAAAATAAAATACCAACAACTTGTGACTAACAAGCTACCGATAGATTCTTATGACCATCTCTCTCTCTCCCACTCCTCAAATTGGAAAGGATAGATCGAACACAGATACAATCAAAACAGATGCAGCGTGAGAGCGCGAAAAGGAGAGAGAGGTAAGAGAGAGAGAGCACAGTTTACAAGTAGTTGACAACTTTTACCGTTGCAATTGAGAGGCATCTTCAACGTACTTAAAGATATTTTAATATCTGCAACTAACTGGTTATTACCAATTATTATTGGCTCTAGTGTTAAGAGGAAAACCTAATTTAAATGTTTTGGTTTATGCATAATTACATGAATTTTATTTTTGATTGAACTAGTTCCGCAAAAGTGAAATTCGTAACGGCTAGGTCAAGTGTAACGAACTAGTTCATTAATTTGAAAAGTTTTCAGGTGGCTTTTTTTTCGAGGTTTGCCCTTATTATAAACAAATTTGTTTAAGTTCAAATTTGGAAGACACACAACAAAAAGGCAAAAAGTCTTTTGTTTACTCTTACATACATAGATATGTATGAAGCACTTTGAGGTCAATATTTTAAGCGGAAACAATAAAATAAACTTTCAACATTTTTTCTGTTTTGTTTTCCCCTTATTTCTTATTGTTGTGGTTTTCGTTTGATTTTGGCACTCTTTCACTCACCTGTTGATTGGTTGACGTTGTTATGGCATTGCTGCCGCTTTTCTTGTGTTGCTGCTGTTGTTGTTGTACATTTTCCTTATCGTTTGATTGTTGTTTTTTCTGCTGTTCATCTGATTCGTTTCGATTTAGTTTTTGCAGTTCGGTTTTCTCAAATAACTTGGCATCCTTGCCCCCACTGGAACAGAGAGAGAGAGAGAGATAGAGAAAGGAGTGGTGAGAGAAGTTAATGTTAATTAACGATTTTCCATCACACAAATCACAACATACCAACAGGGAATTATTGCATTAATCCGATTCATAGCTATTTCACATTTATTTTGCTATTCGGGCGAAATGACTCATTTGAGAGTATTGCCGCTTCGTTCGAACTGAAGACTCTGACTAAGCGCGGGCAAATGAAATGCACACACAAACGGGGCAAACGAAGGCAAAGTTGGCATCACAATCACACACACACATGCATACATACATAAATCGCTCACAGATAGACGGCCAGAGGCAGGCACACACATGCACACGCGCGACCATTCGCAGCTGATAAGCTTTATCAGAGCTTCGTCAAGTCACACAAATTGCAGCCGACGCGAAGTACGTATGAATGTACATACATACATATGTGTGTAGTAAAAGGGTGTGGGGGCGGGAGTGGAGTCAAGGCGGGGGTGTTGGCCAGCGCGGTTGCTTGGCTCGGGGTCTGGCCAGGTAATGAAGCCTCCGTTGACCAAGACAAGTAAATAAAAGCATATACTACATCTAAATATTTCATCTGTACACAATAATAACCTCCAAAAAATAGCAAGTATGAAATCACCCTATTATCATAGGGTATATTAACTACAAGCTACTTGTGGCTTATCTCTTGGATATGATAGTTTCAAGCAGATGAGTAATGGAAAGCTAACAAACTGTATACACCAGTTAACATGCCATTAAATTTCAATTACAGGGTATATCATAGTCGAGATTAAGGGATTATTCACTATTTGTCTATTGACTGTGTGGTGTGCCTCTTGTTGATTTTGCTTTGTAAATTGAAAAACCAGTTTCGCATTGTTTTTGTAATTAACAAAATATTTGATTAATTATATTTCAAGAGAGTTGTAGTTTTTGTTTTTTTTTTTCTTTTTTAGAGAGACACAGAGAAAAGGGAGTAAGAGAAAACGGAAAGACTTATGAGTCTCCAAATTACTTCAATATTTACACTTGACAACAAGAGTTTGGAATCAATATGTAAAGTTATCCTATACAACCCCGTTCTTATAACCAGAGAAGTAAATTCCCCTCTTTTTTGGGAATTATCCGAACTGACCCTTGGATTGAAAAAAGCGAGTATAACTTCGTTCTATTGTAGCCAACGTAGCATGAATTGTACATCATTCTTGTAGATCAGTGTAAAATTGCACTTGAAAATAACTTTTGTCAAGCTGCAGAACTAATTAAAAATGCAATGGGCCACGTATGTATATGTATGTATGAACGGCGGAGGGCGTTGATTCAATTGAGTATTGGATACTCTACTCACTTATCGTCCAGATCTTCCATGGAATGTTGGGTGGAGAGCAAATATTGTGTGCGGGCTTCGTCATGGCTCTTCTTTTTCAGATCGTACATCTTTTGACGTTCATGCTCAATGACCTGATGACCTAGGAGGGGAGGAGGGAATAATGAAGTGTAATGCGGGGGTCAAAGACACAAAATAATGTAAAGACTTACCCTGCTGGGCCAGCAAGAGTTTGCGATTTCTTTCAATTTCCTTAATGCTATCGAATATTTTAGTGCTGGCTCCCTGACTGGTTGATATGGGTGCATCATTGGCCACTTTGCAGCTCCGATCGATGTCATCCTGTGATGGCACGCGACGTTCCAATGGATTCACTTCGAATCTATCGCTTTGCAGCGATAAATTGAAACTTATCTGCTCACAACTGCCGCCAGCCTCATACAATTGAAGGGGCAGACGTTTGGGTGTGCTTGTGGTTACTTCGATCTTATTATTATTATAAAACATATTCTCATTGACACTTTTGGACATTAGATCCTCGGCTTGATTATGTCGTTTAGGGCAAAGTAATTCAGCAGAGCCAAAAAGTGATTGCGACATGACGCCATTGATTAGATTGCTATTAATAGCAGGGGCAGGAACAGGAGCAGGAACAGATGGAGGAGGAGGAGGAGTTATTGAATATTGAAGTTGTTGATGATGCTGATGATGATTATTGTGTAGATTGTTTGGCAGCTTCTCGGCTAATGCCGGCTGCTGCTCCTCCTCTTCATCTGGTCCCAATTGTATGCGCAATGCGGCCAATTCGGCTTCTAGAGTCAAACGTTTCTCTTGTCGCTTTAAATCCTCATGGCTGGCATGATGTTCAGATTCCTCTTCAAAGTATTGAAATTCCAAGTCCTCAAAGGTTTTTCGATCACTTTCCAGAGATTCACAGACCAATTGCAACTCCTCCTTTAGGCAGGCATTATTTGGTTTTTGCTTCAACATAGCGCGTAGCCTGAAAAATAAATTTAAAATTAAATTTTCATATTTAATTTCCCATTGTTTAGCTTGGCTTACTTCTTCAATTGATCTTGTTTCATTTCAATCGATTGCTTTAACTTTGCCTGCTGATTTTCCTCCATCACTCGTGTGGCATTCCGTTGCGCCTCCAAACGGTGTATCCTATGCTGCAGAGCCAGCAATTGTTGTCTGGGTGGCGCCACCATTTGGCCACCACTTGGCTCCATTGACGTGATCTGAGAAAGACAAAAGCCGAGGCAAGGCATTAATGTTAGATGTTAGAGATTTAAAGAGACTTCACACTAACCTCTTCTCTATTCTCCTGTAAGGCGGACAATTCGGCCAACTCTTGCTTGAGTTGTTGTCGTCTTTGGCTTAACTCACGTCGCTGCCGCTGCTCCAGGTGAATGGAACGTGGTGCTGGTGCAGGCTTACGACTTGGCTTCGGCGATGAACTATTAGTATCTAAATTTAATGTTAAATTATTTATATTCTTATTGGGTCGTTTGCTTTGATTTGTCATCGGCGGCGATGTTAGACGATCCAATTGTTGTTGTTTCCGTTCAAAGGATTTGAAAAGTTGCTCATAGTCGCGTTGTTGATTGGGTGCCGGTGGTTTGGGTGCCAATGGTGGCTTCACCACAGCTGCTGGTGTCGGATTGCTGGACGAGGAGGATGCTTTTGACCCTAGGGGTGGTGTCATGTTGAAGGCTTGCCCAAACGATAGCTCCTTTTTCGGTGATAGACAATTTGTACGGATTTTTGTACGTGGACTTTGGGGTACATATTTTCCTCCCGTTGTTGTTGTTGCTGTCAGATTTTCATGACTTACAGCTGAAGTATTTGCAGCAGCAGCAGCAGCCACATGAAGTTGTCCATTAATTTCCACACGATTGGGTCCCAAGAGCCTTACATTCTCATAGCCCGATGAACTGCTGAGCATTGAAAGATTGGTATTGCTGCCACTTAGCTGATGAAATGTTGATTTCTTATCTCTTGGCAGGGAACCATTCGTCTTGATGCGATTCTGAACAATGGGCGAGGAGGTGATGCTTAAGCAACCTGTTGATGAATTCGAGGAATTGTGATTATGTTGCTGTTGTTGTTGTTGTTGTTGCTGATGCTGGCGATCAGCATATTCGGTGCATATTTTGAGCATATCCTCCAGTTCAGCTCCACCACCACCAGAACCACCAGCACCACCGGCGTTAATAGGATTATTGATCTCATTATTTAAACCATTCATGGCATAAATTTGTAGGCCACTCGATTTGGGTGGATAACGATCATATCGATCATTTTGTACCTTGGTCAATAGTATATCCTGCTGCTGTTGTTGTTGATGATTATTGTGATCCTTGTAGATGGCCGCGTTGACAGGCACATTACAATAGCCTGAATTGTGACCCACACCGGGTCCTTTTGAATATTGATTATTTGATTGTTTCTCACTGCGATGATTCTCGGCCAGATTTCGTGCAAAGCTGGCATATTTCTGACCCAAAACATCTTTAGCTGGCATATTGACGGTAACCAAATCCGAGCTAAACACCTTGGGACATTCCAAATCATAGGATTTGCCACCACTACCACCTCCAACTCCATTATTTGCAACTTTGGGATTGATAATACTTTCATAGAAACTCTCCATATCCAGGGCTTGACTCATATCATGTGCCTGTCGTGCGGATTGGGTAAAATCTATATGTGCCATCGATATTCTCTCATTCGAACCCATCGCCGAGCGCATCATTTGCGCCTCATCTGGATTATTGAAGCGTAAATAATTTGAATTTCCAATGGTTATCATTGCTCCTTGACTTAGTTTCGCCTCATCTCCCTGTATGGCAGATCCATCGATCAACAAACGGGCATCCTTCTCGGGCACCACAGTCACCTCATTCGCATCACTTCTATAGATCGTACAGTGTAATGGACGCACTCCACCGCCATTCAATGAGATTGTACACGTGGGCGATGACCCAATTGTTGTGTCACCTAGAGACGTACAAGACGAAATGAATGTAAATAAATTTCATTTTTATTCAAATGAATTTCGAAAAAAAAAAACCAAATGAAATGCCGATCTAATGTTTGGCACTGTTAAATGTTTGTATACCCTTCCTAATTTACCTTATAACAGCGACAAAATGACAAGAAAAGTAAGTAAGTAAGCAAAGTAAGCGAGTTGCCTTAAAAAATTTTTTTTGACATTTCCCAATTTTTTGAGATCTTTTGATAAACAGAAACAGCTTTTATGCATGCAGTTAGAGTATAATGAGTTCGGTTTCTTGCTCTAGTTTTGGTTTACATTTTCTGCTTGCCCTCAATTTGGTTCTTATCTTAGTATTCACAGATTAGGCACTGTGGAATGAAGTACAACTTAAACATAAATAAAAGCCAACATTTCTCAGGAATATCTGTTCAAATTTTGAGCTTCTTAAGATCTGTCATTGAATTGGTAAATAGGTTTGGCTTTATTGGGGTTTAAATGAAACCCTTGAAATATTTTTTAGATTTTTCATTTATCACCAGGAGCAAATACTCGTCGTCCTTTCCCGAGAATTTCAAATTATTTTATATGAAAAATCTTTGAAGTTTAATTGAAATTATCAATTTTTTAAAACTAACGAAGTAATCTAATTCAAATGGGCTTACAAAACTTTCAATGGAATGCCCAAATAGGCGTGCCTCTTGTTTTGTTTTTGTCTAGACATTATCACTGAAACTTGCCAAATTCCTTTACGTATTTCAATAATCTTTGAATTTCATTTGAACTCGCCGGTTATCGTCTAACCTTTTATGAGCCTCTGAAATTTTTTGGTTATGGTTTATTTGGGCACTAACAATTTGCTCTTTAACTAATGATTAAAGTGAGTTTCTTCTATTGAATACTAGAAAAACTATAATAAATAATTGAAATTTCAAATTAGTCAGGGTATACAAACATTCGGTGTGGGACTTACCAATATGTATATAGTGTAGGGTAACTGCTGTACTCAAACGACCACCGCCCAGACTAACCAAGTGTGGATCAGAGGCGGCAACCCGCAGCGATGGATCTTTTTTCGTCAATGACATCTGAAAATGGGAAAATGGAAAATTCCATATGATTTTCTTGTTTTCTTGGTCAACCCCTGCAAATTTTAAGGTATAATATGGGGTAGGAAATCGATTGCAAATGGTTTACTACTAAACTAACCAATCGGCTAAAAGTACAGTACACAAAATGGTTAACTACCACTAAGCGGATGTGTTCAAGTTAAAAGTGTCCTTCTTATATGCACACGCACACACACACACACACACATGTCGCTCTGGATGAACAGCTGCTCTAAATTGTTATTGTCTTTGGCACGGCGCACACGTTTCCTCCTCCTCCTCCTCCTACTACTATTTTGAAATGATTCTCCTGGCTACGTGTGCCTGCAAACTTGTGTCCCAGGGATCAGGATCATCAGCAGCTGATTCAGACATCTGCTGGCGGAGTTTGTGCACTTGGTTCTCGGAAACGAAAATGCTAAAGTGTATATATATTGATATATTCAAAGGATATGCCTCATCCTCTTTGGAACCTTAGCTGCATTTACTTCTTGTTATCAAATTTAAGGGAAATCGATTGTGATCACGAAAGTTATAGACTATATGAGTTGAACTTTACACCTGTATAGAGCCGAATCACACTTGGAAAAACTGAGCCCTTTGAAAGTCAAGTGTTCTAGGGTCCTTTATAGTGAATTAGTAACTTAAAAGCCTATGAACCCACAGTTTTCACTTATATTTTCATCATAAAGATGTTCTATATAATCCAAAAGATAAAGGAGTATTAACATTTTCTGATCCTTTGCAGCTTTGGTGTAATGAAAGTTGAATGAAATTTGTTTTAGTGAGCAGTGTTTTTTTAGGTATTTACATTTTGACGACATTGTCAGATGAAAGCAATCTAAGAAGCCATTTAAACTAGCTTTTGAGAAAGCTAATCAATCAACAATGAGCAAACACACTCTCAAAGAATGTGTGGTGTTTGATAACATGTGTATAGACACACACACACACACACCCTCAAAATGCCTATGAAGGTAGCATTAGAGTTTAGTGTGTGTGTGTGTGGCGGCAGCATTTGAGGAAAAGTTTTTACATTTTTGTTTCAGGGCCAGGGGAGGGAGCACGGAAATGCTTCAATCCAAAGGTGGAATTGGGTCATAAAACACCAAAAGTGGACGTCGACGAACGATTACCCGGCATTTTCATCATCATCGTTAAGCATTACGATGATGATCATGGCAACGTGTGCGGCGTTTTCATATGAATACCTGAAAATGAAAGCCTATTGCCTGATAAAATCTTCAATATTACAAGCACACACACACAGACACAGAGCCAAAGGGCTAACATAATCTACAGTTTTCCATTTTCCATAACCATGCGCTACTCTATCACTCACATTTACACTTACACGAAAAAAAACTTGATATTCATATGATGTCATGCATAAGATTTTTGTTTTTTACCTTTCTTTTTTGCTATTGGGTACAGATATTTTGTCTTGCCAAATCACTTAATATCGGTGAAAAGCCCCCTCCACCCCTTACAAGGGAGATTTTTGAGGAACATGTACATATATATTTTTTGTTTTTATCTACTATTCAATGATAAAGTTGATATTCTTTACGAGGGTTTCTTCTTATGTTTCTTCACCTTTAAATGTTTGAAAGTCCAACATTTCCGCTTGACTTCAGATCTAATAAAGCAAATTTGAGATGATCGAGACCTGAGTACACTTTTTTAATGGTTTGTGGCAAGTTCAATTTGAATTTGAGGTTCAAATATTCTCATTCACTCTGCCTAAGATGATATCCCCCCCCCCCAAAAAAAAGGTATTGCAAACAAGAAGAAGAAATTCTCAAGGACAACTAGTCTAAGGATTATGGAGAAATCTGTTCTACCCCAACACTATTAATCGAGACTCGATTGAGAATCCTTTTGAAGTTGATCAATTATTGTACTCTCATTTGTAGGGCCTAATATGAATGATTGAGTTTGACTCAATTGTTAATTATATTATGATAATTACAATTTGTTAAGTATAATGAATTGCGTTTTCAGATTTGCTATTTAGCATCATCATCATCTCTTCTGAGGTACTAAATAGCAAAAATGTGTAAAATATAATTGAGAAAAGAGAAGAAATAAAGTGAGGAAAAAATGATTCATTCAGGGGGATGGCAAGTCGAAGATGTGTTCCACATTCCACACAAAGTTGTTATGCTGGCACACACACACACACATGCAAACATAGGCAAACAAGGTGTTAAGGTTGTTTTATTGTTGTTGTTGTTGTTGTTGGGGAGATAAGATAAAAGCAAAACGAAATCATTGGGAGATATGCACACACAATTGAGGCCTTAGCTTACCCATTATGTAAAAAGTTCGATTCGATAACATTAAAGTAAAAAAAAAAAACAAAAAGTGATGAACGGGAAAATTTTAATTAGCCAATACCACACACACACACTCGCACACACACACACATAGGCAAAACAAACATACATTCATCACAAGTGACACGTGCGGGCAGTGGGGCGGACGGTTGGTCGGTGGAAGGGCTCAGAAACAAGAAAACAAAAAATCGTCAACGCAATTAACGTTTCTTTCCACTGTTCAAACCCCCTCCCTCCCTCCCACCATTCTGGGCCACCCTCCCACTCACTCACATACACACACACACACGTTGAGACACACGCATACTTTTATCTTATTGGGGCTTCCTCTGGATAAAACATTGAATATACATTTGCCATTTTTAGTTCGCTTTATTTATAGAGAGCAAACACAGCTGTAAACATAGTTGGGGAGCACTGGATGGGAGACGGAAGGGAGGGCGGGATGACGGAGGTAGGTGGATGAGGCTGGAAGGGCAGGTTGCATCAATGACAAAAGCAGGGGGCCACAATTCCTGGAATAGCCCAGTGCAGGGCCCTCAAGGGTAAGGAAGAGGGTGAAAGTGGGACTATTGACGATGCATTACTGAGCCAACTTGTCAATATTTTGCAAAATGGCAAACGATGATGCTACTTTTATACACTTTTACTCTTTTGCAAATGAAGTCCCTGCAAATTAATAAGAAGTAAGCAAGAAAATGAGCCAGAGGCATTTGTCCTGTACTTGAAGAGAACTAAACTGCTATTAAGAGAAAAAAGGTGACTTTTAAGGACCTTGTTTTAGATGGAAAGCGGTCTAATAGTTAAGTCGTTACTTAAGTAAACTTTATTGAAAGACTTTGAGCACAAAAATTGACAAAAAACAAACAATTATTACGTTTGTAGAACACTATCTAGCTACATTTAAGTCCTTAATTTGAAATAGTGTTGGAAAATGGTATTTAATTCAAAGAATTTCATCTGCCCTTTGTGTAACTTTATTTTACTTATAAAAATGTTGATTGTAGCTAATCTTTGTAAATACTTTTTACCTATAGAACACCGATTTTTAATCAAGTAAAACACATATGAATATTATTTGCTATAGTCAACTGGAAATTCAGTTAATTAACTGAACTAATAGTTAATAATATTTAGGGGGTGAAAAAAACTTAGAAAAAGTTAATCAACTTATTCACTGTGTTTTCAATTAAATTTCACGAAAAGGAATCTCAAAGAAACATTGTAAACTAAACTAAAGAAAACTAAGTTTTAATAGCCAAACCATGTGAATATTGGAAAATATTGGAATATAATCGAATAGCAGATTGAATTATATAGACAAACACATTTGTATGTATACCTATAGCTATCTATTTTGTTTTGGAAACGTCAAATCAATTCAATTTTCGCCGCAAGTCGTTTGGAATATGGCCAAAACAGTCTGAACGGTTGAACATGTCCCAAACAAATAAAGTCCATTAAAGCCCAATTTTTCTCACTCGTTAGCTCATTGGAGATGAAAATTCTACTTGAAATTTATGAGGCAAAAAGGTGTGGGGCTGAGAAAAAGGACACTTTTAGCTATGGAAACCTCTAAATTGCTACAAGTTTTCAAAACCTATGACAACCCTTTGTAAGGGTATTTCAATGATGGTTTATAATATCGAAGAAGAGTCTATGTTGTGGGTGGGCATATCCCTTTGAACTAAAAGTAAATACGTTAAGTATCTATATGGAAATTCGTTCAAAAATTAAACCATAGAAGATTGCATTTTGTCAAATAATAAGTTTTTTTTGTGGCTTGAAATGATGAAATAGGGAAAAGACCTTGACAAGGGGGCCGTTGTCTGGAATTGTTATCTGGCCAAGTAGCGAGGCAAAATGTAATTTGTTATGCCTTTTGAAATATTTTTACAGGTTTTTCTGAGCCATTTTGGTTGTGTATGTTTTGGTTGTTGTTGTTGTTGTTGTTTCTAAATCCCCTTGCACCCTTCCTTTAGGGTGTCGCGGAATGCTGCTGCTGCTGCTGTTGGTGGAACCAGTTTGTAGCACTTGCCAAAAGTCAAATACATATGTTGACACAATTACGTTTTGTTTTTGTAGGTACAAACTGTGTAAATGTATGTGTGTGTGTGTGTGTGTCTGTATGTCTAATTATGTATAAATAACCAAACAAATTTTGGCAAACGACAATTTTGTTGTTGTTGTACGAATTAAAATAATCCGCAAAGCATAACAAAAAAAGAAAAAAAACATATTAAAAAATATCAACTAGAATATATATGTAGATCTTGGGTGTGTGTGTGTGTGTTGGTGTTGGTGTGTTGACAAGGTCAGTCAGGCGATGACGATTGGCATAGAGAGTGCATTTTTAGGTTGACAGGGTGTAGGTACTACGTGTCTTGCTGTGGCATAGCGTGCATAAACTTATGTGATATGGGGGGTGTTGTGTGTGTGTCTGTGTGAACGGAATTGACAATAAGGGAAATGGTCGGATGCCTAACTAGTTGGCTGGTTGACGCGTTGTTGTGCATACTGAAATGCAACCCACATTTTGCACTCAACCTGAAACAAAATGTGTGAAAATTATCAAGCTTGTTGAGTTTATTTACCCCAACTGCTACAGCAACAACAACAACAACAATGGGAATGGTTGAATGGAATGAAGAGTGAAAATTCCCCTCACACATACAAAGACTTTTAAACGCATTCACTCACCTCCAATCGCCCATTAAATGAGCAAAACGGTAAATTGTGGGCGCCACTTGTGTGTGTAAGTGGAACAAGTGGAAGCGAAACAAATGAGATCAAATCAAATTTGTTTCATTCCTCTGTAGTTGTTGTTGTTGCTGCTGCTGTTGGGTGGAGGTGGATATGCAGGAGGAGGAGGAGAAGAACAAGGGGAATTGTGCGCTGTATGTCAAGTGGCTTGTTAATTATGAAAAAGAAATAACAATCACTACCCACTTGAATGACCCAATATTAAATCTTTCATTGGTATGTATGTACATACACACATACATATGTAAGTATGTATGCATGTAGAGAAGAAGCTGCCGTTCTCTTTATAATTAAAACACAATTTTCATTTGTTAACTCTTAATTCTCGTGATACCCTCTAGACAGGGTGACCACTATTAGGGGGTTATCTTATTTGAGGTTTGTTTTGAAATTCTTTCTATTGACATACATATATATTGACGAAACAGTGTTGTAAAACGGTATTGCAGTGGACGTTTGACAAATGCATACAAAAGCTATAAGATATTACGTCTGCCTGAACAATAATGGAACCTTCAAATAAAATAGTGTTGGAAAATGTTTAAGAATCTTAGCTGTTGTTTATTTTTCAATTCCTTCATTCGATTAAGAAAAGAAAGAAACAAATCCTATCGATACACTACAATTTGCGAAGAGTTCGGTTCGAGGCAATTGGCAATTTTTGCAAGTTCTTTTTATTTTTGCCCCCCGAAATTGAAGTTAAATGAAATTGAACAGCCAACAGAAGCAGCACAATAAAAAGCCCCCACAATGAATCCCATCACGGGCATCAGGCAACCATTTATGAATCATTGCAATTGAAATTAAGTGGAAAGGGAGCACAAGCAATGAATACTGTGCCATATGCAAACTAAGAAGACAAGTAAAAAGTAAATCTACATACAAACACGAAGCATTCGTAGATGCAATTTGTGTGATGTCATCAACAACAACAACAACAATAACAACAAGAATAAAGCAATTGCATTTAACACAATCAGCAAAAAATAAAGCGCGTTTACATGGCGGTAAACGGAAAGACGTCGACGAAAAAACAACTTGACTCGATTCAAACTGATGGATGGATGACTTCATTAATGTGAGTATAGGCGAGGTAAGTACATAAATACAAATGATATACAAAAACTTGATAAAAGAGAAGAATATACATACATATGTATGTATGTATGTATGGGTTTAACAAGTCAAAGGAGTGAAGCCACTGGCAAGTGAGTTTGCAGATGAAACAAGAGATCTATTATCCCTAGAATAGCTTCATTTTTGTAACTCAACTTTATATATAAAGGTATATCCATTTCTTTTTAGGTTTAGGTTTGAAATTGTATTTAACAGGATTAGGAAAATTGTGTGGATACTACATATGTATGTACATACATACATACATACATATGTATGTACATATGTACATATTATATAGTTTTTTGTTTTATGTTTTCATAAAATAACTTTCAAGTTTGATTGATTCAATTAAATTCGTTAACTGTCTCTGTGACTTTTGTGGCTTTTAATTAAATACAAAGATGAAGGCCACACAAACACAGAAACGCAGCATACCCATATAGACACACACACTAATTCACATATGTATGTATGTATGTGCAAATGTGCGTATGACCCCACGCATTATGCGTGAATTGAGGTTCTTGAACTCGTCTGCCATTTAATAACAACAATAATCATACATAATGCCATAATAACATTGAATAGATGAAAACTATGGTTTTCTGTTCAGTTATATCTACATACATACATACATATGTATATTCTTTTGCACGGTTCCGTCTCGTTTCGTTTCCCCATATGTTTCGCAGTGTTCAGTGCTTAGGCCGGAAAACGGAAGTGCCTCTTTTGGTATTGTTTGTTATTGTGTCTATGTCTATCTATGCTATGGCTATTTGTAATTATGAATGGTGGAATGGTTAGGTAGCGATAGCAGGAGAAGGTGTAGGAGATGATGATGATGGTGGTGGTGGAAAACTGAAAATGAGGCCACAAAAGGTGTCGCCACACAACATAGGGTCTGTCTCTGTGTGTGCCAGCGCATCGTGTTGCATCGTCACTGGCAGACATTGAGTTTTATAGACGCACCATTAAAGATCACAGTCGCTGGCTCTGAGTAGCAGTGACAAAGTGTGTCCGGTTTTCAAAGTGAGTGTCGGATGCAAATGTGTTGAGAGGCATACAGAGAGCGAGAGAGCAGGTGGAGGAGGCACCGTTACGCTGTACGCCTTCAACACAATATTGGCAATAGATTTATATATATACATTTTGGTTGTTCTTTTTTTTTTTCTCCAGTTTCAGCCAACCAACTCAACTTTTTCTTGGAACAAAAACAAAAAAACATTAACACACAAAAGCTAAACGAATATTTATATACTCTCACTATTGGTCAACTTATCCGTTTCCGTTAGGGTCTCTTTTCGGTCTACGGTAATCTGCATTGAAATCCTTTTAAATATATCTGTTTTATGATTATTTTCTTTTGAGAACAGTTTGTCTTTTGTTATGCTACTTTTTCAGCCTTTTCCCAACACTGACTTTAACTAAGAACATTACTTCTGCAGTGGCGGATCCAAGTCTTATATTTAGGGAGAGGAAATCGATCATTTTGGGTGGCAAATTTAGGCTATTCCACAGCTTAGCTTATCAAAAATTGTCAACACAAAAGGTTAAACAAGTTAATACAATTTATCTCATCGACAGACATTCGATTCGACATATCTTTAGTGCTAAAATCAGTTGAGAATTGCAACTAAATGAACAAGTAAAGCTTATAACAATAGAATTCACCTAATTTCGACTGTCATCAGAATTCTTATAAACTTTGAATGATCTCTCATCAGCTGGATCCGAGAATATATTATTGAAAGCGTTACAAAACGTCTGACCAATTGAATAATACCCTCAACTGCATAAGGGATATTCAAACATGTGCAAGCACATCATAAAAAAGAAAATAAGGAGGAACAAGAACAGAAGTGTGAAATCGAAAAAAAAAAAACACATAAAACAGAGAAACCATATGCAGCAGGAAAAATGAGAAACGTTCATGCGGCTAGGTAGGAGTAGGAAAAACGACCGCCCACAATCGTTTGCACATTGGGCCAAGACATAGATGAAAAACGATCAACCGGAAGACACCACAAAAAGTCAACAGAATGCCCCTCCTAAGAAGCAAAGGCTTCTGGTTTTGTCCTAAACATTGCAGTCTTTGGATCAAATAAATTTTACCATTTTTCCCATTCCATCCAAACTTCATTCTATCATTAAAAGTTATTTAATGCTTTATTTTTAATTAGTCACTCTCTATAAGACGATTAAAATGACATAAAACCAAAAAAATATAATTAGTTACGGTAACATGAGATTGTTTTTATCTAAATATTTTGAATAGAATTTTCAAAAGTTGCGCTCTGCTAAGGCTGAAACGTAATCTGAAGACTCGGCCACAATTTGATATTTGTGGTATTTGTGGGTTGGCAACTTTTGAGAAATCATAATATCAACAAACCGAACCGGCAACTGAATTCTATGGAATTCTTGCACACAAATCCCCCACCCTCCTCACTTCAGTTCAGTTTAGAGCACTTTTCATTCCATTCTATTCTATTGTTCTGCAAATGTATGTAACTTGATAATGCAAGTGACTAACAATTGGAATGAGTGAGTGTAAATCGCATAAAATTTCGAGTTCGGGGGTTTCCCCTCGTAAAAGACACTATCAAGGCAAGAAACTAAAGTAGAATCCGCTAATGTCCGTCCGGTTATAGTGACTAAAGTTCGATGAGCTTATATGAAAGGGCCTCCGGTTAGTACGTAGGTCGTTTGAGCGTCGTCATAACCGGATTCTACTGTACATTCAAATGAATATTATTCGATAGATCAACCTTTAAATAAGACTAATTCCGGAAGACCATCATCAGCTGACTTCATAGAATTGTATAACGTTAAGGCTTAAACTAGTTGAGGATTACAACTTAATGAAGTCAAAAAAGTTCATATTAAGTGCATAATCTTAAATTAATGGACAAATTTTTCATTGAAATTCTCATTTTAGCTGATTTTCTTTCTTTTTAAACTAGGAACACGAACTTTTTGTATTCACTGTGTGTGTGTGTATATATGGCAATAAAAATCTGTTTTCATCTGTTTGTGGACAGTCCTAGCCGTCCTCCAATGTGGTTGGGGTTGGGGGGCTTCTGCTCATGTTTGTTGACACACAAAACTGCAATTTTGGCAATAGTTTCACTCTCATCTAATATTTCACCACCTCCCTTCTCAACCTCCTTCTTTACCTCCTTTTCTTTTATTTTGTGGCTCCTCTGATGATGATGATGTTTATACGAGCTGCCTAAATGTTATGTTGATGATATTGTTGAGTTGTTGGCCAATAATGATGACGACGATGACGTCGGCGTCTTCCGTCCCCTTCCATCGGACACGCATTAAAAGCATAAAATATAAGTTTACATCTCCATCGTCATGTTATACTTGGTCGGCAGTGGGGCGAGGTGTGTAAGGGGAAGATGTCTTAACTCATTGTTTTGTTTTTTCTCCATCCATTAAACTTAATTAAATATACAAGACAAAAACAGCCTTTAAAAACAATTTCTGTTTCTTTGCTGCGCAGGCGTCACTACATAAATAAGTGGAAATTGAATGAATATATTCGCCAAAAAAAGCCAAATAGTTTTTTAGCCCACATGGATTAAAGACTCGCCAGAAACTGCAACCAATTTAGTGGAAATGTAAGCAACATTTATCCGTACAGGAGAGGCTTGTCGACCAAAGGGGTTTTCACTGTATTGTATTGTGGCAATGAATGTTTATGATCTGTACGTGTTTTTCTTTAAGTGACTCATGATGGAATATATCCGTGTGACAATAAACTAAAATCTTCACGCTATGATCTTGCCCTCAAGTGGAATATTGTCGCAGGTTTACAGAGAGTGAAATAAAGTAAACTATAGATTCACGACTCTTTTTATACCATACACCCATAGGGGGAAATGATATATTAAAGTCGCCAAAATGTATGTAACAGGCAGAAGGAAGCTTTCCGAGCACATAAAGTATATATATTCTTGATCAGTATCAACAGCCGAGTCGATATAGACATGTCCGTCCGTCCGTATGAACACCTAGATCTCAGAGACTATAAGAGCTAGAGTCACCAAATTTGGAACGTAGACTTGTGTTTTAACTACGGTGGTCAAGTTTATTTCAAATTCTTGTTTTACTGGTGTATGGCATACCTAAGTCGACGAGACGGCTTACTTACTTCATTTTGAAACTATATTCCTTGGCTTAGAAATGTTTCACATAGACTTTATTATACGGTCTATAGTTTTAATATTCTCATTATAATTTTAATATTCGTATATATTTTGTTTGTTTTTGGTTTCTCTGTGACAGTGACAAAGGTGGGCAAAAAGAATGTTTATTGACAAACCTGATCTGCTGCCTACATTTTGGACGAGTGTAGCACCTGACAAATATGGTGGCTTTGGCTCTTGTTTTGTCCAAGAATTATACGGGAATGTATCGACATTTATACATATTAACAATTTGGAAAGTACTTTTCTATGTGTGAGCTAAGCTTGAAACAAGTTCTTAAGCAAACTTAACTAAATCCATACTTGTAAAGAGTTGCTTTCATACTCTCTGCACTAGAGGTAATATTTGCTAATACAAAGGAGATGTTTAGTGGAGAGTAATGAATCTTTCAGACTAGGAGAAATATATAATTAGGCAACTTGGGATCCTTAAACGTTATGTTCACTGTATTAGAGATGGCTATGTGCCAAATTTGTCTCACCACAAAGTTATATTTGACAGCCCCATTCCAGCCGTGCATCTTAAAAGAGTCCTCTTAGCTAGGCCCAGCATTTTTGAAAACTATTATAACTATGTATAAAGCATAGCAAACGATCCTTTTGAAGCCTTCGGAACCTCTCAACAAAGATTGTTATTTAAGGAATATAATGGAATGGCTTACGGAAGAAGCTAAGAAGTGAACGGAATGAAAGATAATGAAGCTTCCACACCTTCACAAGTCTTTCAATTTGTATTCAATTTAAATCGACAACATCTCATTTGAAGCGAAATTCAAATTACTTTCTTTACTTTTCAATGAAGTGTGATATCCAGAGGTATGGCATTCGCTAGCGCTGGAAACTCCAGACCCTTTGACCAGCACTGTAGACCAGAAATGGACTGGAGATTCTTTCCCGAAAGCACGAGAAAGTCGGACGACCTTCACCTACATGTCATGTATATCCTATCCAATATTTACTTATTGGTTATAATTATAAACAAAATATTAAGTTGCCTAGACAAGCACAAGTCACTGGCTATATATATTAAATTGATATTGGAAATGAAATCATAGAGCAAAAACGCTTTGAAGTATTTTGTCGGGTGGCTCTTCATTATGCTAATCAATTTTTGGGGTCTCTTGGGAGATGAAGTCACGAGATTTCATTTATAAAGATTTGTAAATTAATGTGTACAAATTTGTTTGCTTGTTATTCAATTATTGCCTTGGATTGTCTCAAAATTTGCATCATTTAGCAGGCAAAGTAAATAGGTTGGTTTTTCCCTCCGCCCCTCACCACCTTGCCACTTGAGGAAGTGGGGAAACCTATTAGTTCGATTGAATTTTTTTGTGAACTTTTATTGGTGGTCGGAGCGGGGCGGTGCGGGGTCATCCTCATCATCATCATGTTTGTCATCTTTTCTTTAGTTTGTTGGTTTTTCTAGGGATGCCACACCCCTAGAAAACAAAACAAAAGCAATAACAATAACACCAACAAAAAGACAACTTGAACTTTCGCAACTCTTTCTTGTTGCATTTGTTGTTGCTTTTGCTGCGGCTGCTGTTCCAAGACGAGCTCGCTGCGGCAGCGGCGACGGCGACTCTCTGACCCACTCACTTTGAGAATTGTCTGTGTGTGTGTGTGTGTTCCACCCCCCGCTGTTTACCCTAACACCGCGGCGCTGTTTCTGCCTCTGCTGCTGGCGATGTCTGGGCTGGTTACTTTTTTTTATGGAAACCGGCTAAATTCCATTTGATTTGGAAGTCGAAGCCTTGTCTTGCCATACATAAATACATACAAACACATACGCATCTACATATACATACATACATACATGCAAACGTATACGTATTTATGCATGTATTTGTTGTTGTTGTTGTATTTTTTTCGTATTTTCTTCTTCTCTGTCTTTTCACATCACATTTCACTTTGTTTGCTGCCAGCATTCGCTCGAGTTTTAAATGCGCGCACAGTGGAGCAAAAGGAGTTGTATATGTACATACAAATGAATACATATTTAATTTCAAATCATTTATGTTGCATAGTAGTTAAGGTTAATTAAATGAATTGGTTTTGGCTTAAGTATGGCTATAATTTATTTAATATATTCATTAAATTCACTTTGTGTTTAATTGAAACGTTTTTTTAAACTCCATTTTACGTTTTGTGTGTGTTTTGACTGACGGTTTGATGGTTTTGGTTGCAGTGTAGGCAAACTCTAGTTGGCAGCTGTCAAGGGCGTTGAGTTTTTTCCGCCTGTTTGTGTTGTTGTTGTTGTTTACAGCGGAGCCCGAGTTTTGACTCAAATACCGTTACATATGTACATATATGCACGCTTTAATTGATAAATGAAAATCCTTGCATTTGCATTTTGATGCTTGTGGCCACTTACCTTCACATTCGTCTTCCTCTTCTCGCCGCTTCCGCCCTCAACTGTTGCTGCTTTTTGATTTTATTGTTGTTGTTGTTAGCCCTTTGTTACTAGTGGTGGTGGTTTATGGCTTTTTTTGTACATTGAAAATACGATATAATATATATTTTTTTTTTATTTCATTTTTTCGTTGTTGTTTTCTTCTGGGTAAAAAGCCGCGCGTAAACAAACAAACACATACACAAGCATTGCGCTCACACATGCACACTCACACACACACACACACGCGCACACTCTCTCTCAAATAAACTTTAAACAAGTTTTTATTGTTGCAATTGTTGTTAACCGCAAATGGGAAGAGAATGAGAGAAAGAAAGAGGATTTTTATGCAAAGCTAAACCGAAATAACTCCTTTCGCCTCTAAATGCATTAAATTATTCCTTTGTTGTTCTTCTTATTCATCATTTGTTAATGCCAATAAAAAAAAAAAAATAAAAAAACAGAAGCACGAATTTCTCTTTTAATAATTTTCATTTGTCTATGTAGATTGAATAAGTTGTCACTTCATTTATTCAAAAGCGACTATTACTACATTTGTTTCGCGCAAATAGAATAAACAATCAAGTTTATAAAAATTACTAACGTGAATCCGCAACACGTCCGCTCACTTCAAAATTAAAAACAACAATCCCCCCAAGCAGTGATGACAACTTAGCCTTTTCCCCGCTAGATCTGGCATTTTTCAACTCTCGCACCCTTAGGATTATTACTCGCACCTTTAGGACTTTTACTCGGACCCTTAGGACTATTACTCTCACCCTTAGGACTATTACTCGCACCCTTAGGACTATTACTCGCACCCTTAGGACTTGGATTGGCGGTTATAAATTTGAATTCAAATTATTCCGCGCACCACAACCTCATATTTCTTTAAAGTACAATACAAGCCAAGTAAACCATTTGTTAGTTATAATTTATGAACTACTTTTGTTTTGAGTTTTATAGCTGATTTATATCTAAGGCAATTGATGGTGATGTACAATTTATTTACAGAAGAATAATTTGGATTTTGAAGAGCCAATAATTATTTTCTCAATCCCTTTGCGATTCCATGAAAATGGACCATGACAGTTTTTCCGCCGCAAAGTTTGCTATTCTTTAATTCAACTATGTTTATTTGTAAGATTAGATGGTTTTTAATAGTATTTTAGATATTTTTCGAAAATGGTAAACTATCGAGATTTTAATGCAGATTGAACGAATTTATTGTAACTTGCAATTACTTTTCAAATACTCTAATAATTTATAAATAATTTCAAAAATGGGTTAAAATTTAGCGAGACTCTTTCTGAATTGGTCAATCTACTTAATTTGCTCAGACTGTATTTTTGATAAATTTCAGAAACAATGACTCAACCAATCTCGTGAGACTCGTGGCATTTTTTAATCCTGCTATCTGACTTATCTGGCTCTGTCTGTTTCATTTTATATTACAAATAAAACTTAAAAACTAAAAAAAAATTGAAAATATTTAACAAAATCTTAATTGTTCGTAGAAAACTTAACTAAACAAATGCTTTCGTAGGATTCCTTAGTTTCCATTAATATATATATAAGTGTGTACTCTATTTTATTTATAGCATTCCCTGCACTTTCAACAGATAAAGAAAAATCTTAAGTAAAAAAAGAAGAAGAACCGATGGCATTTGAAGTCCTTTATATTACCCAACCCAACTACATTTTGATTTCAGAATGAGCATTAAGAGAAAAATGCATACATTTCTATTTTGATCACGTTATTTTCTTCAGATGTCTTCTGACTATTACTTTAGCATAATAATGTTGTTAAAAAGACGCAAGTTCGAATGAATGGCAGACCCTGGGATACTCTAACTTAAATTAAATACCAGTAGGTTTCTGGGAAACGTTGTAATTAGTCTTTTTCCAGGGAGCACATTATTGAGGAATGAATGGCATTTGAACCAGTGTTGGCAAGAGAACTTAAAAGCAACAAACAATGTGGTAAAGGAACATCCCAAAGGGAAGCTGAATAATATTTGGCCTGGCTGAGTTCAAGTATTTATTGTATATTGCAGGGTATTAAAATCATAAAACTGTAATTTAGTCAAAAAATGCAGAAATATAGAAGCACACACACACACACATAAGCATAGATGATGAGTTAGGGGGGTGTGGGGGGTGGTAGATCAAGGTTCAGTCGCTCATGCGTTGTGCACGGAAATGAAATGCATTGAAACGGAAAAGAAAATTATAATCCAACGAATGTCTTTTGACTTGAATTACAAATGGGCGCACATGCAAGGAGGAAGAAGCATGTTCAAGGGGGACGGGGGAGTCGTTGAGGCTGCCTGGCTGACTGCCTGCCTGTCAGGGACAATCAAATCAAAAGGGCGTCAAAGCGCACATCACACACACACACACACACACACACACACACACACACACACACACCACTCTCTTCATCTCTTTCCTCCTTATCATCATCGAAAACAGGACGATTTCCCGTTTCATGTAACATTGTAAAATTGCATTTGCTTTCTCCTGCTTACTCTCGTTGTTGTTTTTCTAAAAATTCAGAATATGATTTGATTTTCTTCTTCCTTCCAGTCAACACCCAAAACATCTCCCTCCATGCTAAGGCCTGGCCAACGGGTTTGTTAGTTAGTTTTAGGTAGCTCCAAGCCTATTTGTTATTCATAGATTGGGAATTACAAGCAGCCATTGCCAATTGTCAACATCTTTAGACAGAGAGAGAGAGAGAGACAGAGAAAGGGAAGGACGAGCAGTAAGCGCACGTGCCGACTTGTCAAATTACATGACATCAAGTCATACAATTCCTTTTAAATTCATGCGAGCTGCTGCTGCTGTTGTTGTTGTTGTTGTTGTCCTGAAAATTGCCTTTCAAATTGCTTTTTACTTGTTTACAGTGATTAACACGAATCGTCATCGAATCCAACATCATTTGAAATTTTACCATAATTTAGTTACTTTGTTTAAACTCCGGATTTTTAATCACTAAAAGCTTAAGTTATTGTCTTTTCGTTTACCAAATTACATTCCAATTTAATTATGTAAATTTTTGATTTCAAAACTTTCTAAAAACTCTTAAAAACCCTTAACTTTACTCTAATTCAATACATTTTTTAAGTCTTCATATCATATCTTTGATTTAACGCTACAATAATGTCTTTCAATCTGCATTAACATCTTGACATACAACTTAACATTTTTTAAAAATCGTGTCAAAACTTATCCATTCAAATGTTTGTTCCGATAAAATTAAGGAAAATCGGTTAGAGATTGAAAGGAATAGGCAGATTGAGCAAAGATTTAGTTAATAAATAATCCTTGATGCAAAAGTTGCTTATGTTTTCTTAACAAACAATTAATACTAGCCTACTTTAGGGCGCAAAGTTTCCGCTTTTCACTGCTTAAGATGCTGATCTATGAAAGATTCAGTTCAAAAGACGATCAGTTTGTAAGTTGAGAATGAAGTTTACTTTTCCTGTTTTTCAAGTGATAGAAAAATTAAGAAATATTATGCCCTAAAGTATGCTAGAGGACATCAAAAATAGTTGTTAGTAGTCTATTGCATATTTTAGGGGTAATTTGTTTTGCATTCTCTCACTCCTTTAGCGTTCTTCATGTCAGATACATATAAATCTATTGCTCCTGAGTTCGAGTTCCGATGTATGTAGGTGTCGTTTCCCCCACCAACCCCCCACCAACCACCCACAAAGGTAAAGAAATACTGAAGTAGTTCTATGGGAGATAATGAATTGTGGATTATAGTCGCTCGATTCTAGTTTTTATATCTTATGACTCTTTGTAATTAAACTGAAGAATATTATTTACAATTAGCTGTAAATTGAATATGATATGAGTTCTCCTTCAGTCAATACTTTATCAGATTTTCATCATTTTTACAGTTTGCCAGTTAGCCTTAATGGCATCAAATGGAAAAGACGCACATAAATAGTTGAGAGAGAGAGAGAAAAAACAACAAAAATGGCACAAGACTCGAACATGATCGGCATCTAACTGCTGCCATGTAGATTGAAAACCCAAATACACCCGCCCAACACACCTCACCCACCGCAATTCGACTCCATTAGTGTTCACTCCCCAATATGCCTGTTGGAGGCCACATTAAATGCATTAAACAATGGCACCCGCAGACAGTTTGACGCTCTTGGGCAACCTCAAGCTGCATTTGTCTCGTGTCCAAGTGTCCCAGTGTCCAAGAGTCCGAATGTCCGAGTGTCTGGGGCCTGTTCACAAGTTGGTGGTCGATTTTTATGAGCGCCGCCGTTGACAGCTTAAAAGTCTCTTAGCATGAAAAATATTGTCAACGCCAAATGGCAATTCCCTCCGATTGTTGTTATTATTATTTTTGAGAGAGAGAGAGAGAGAGCGAGAGGCATTCGTCGAGTGGGTGAGTGAGTGAGTGGGGAAACGTTTTTTTGATGTGTTTGCTGCGATAAGATTTTGATAGAGTTTCGATTAATGGCCAACTTCAAGATCTCATACCAAAAAGACTTTTTACTTATCTGCAAAAACTGACAATCAACTCATTTTAGAGCACGCACACATATATATACATATACTGTATAATTAGCCCAGTTCCACACACACACACACACTAGTATATAACCAAATAGACGTAAATTAATTTCACAAATTGTGCTGCGATAAATTCATTCATTCATTCAAAGAAAAAACAACAAACCGATGGCCTTTTAAACAAACATGATTTTGTACTTTTATTTGTGGCATTATTGAAATTTTGATTCCCATTGATTACAATTTTATGCATATTATTCCCAAATACCAACCAATCTCTCCTCCTCCTCCCTCTTGTCTTCTAACTTATCAAAACGTTAGATAGATGGTATATAAAGACGGCAAATTAACATAAAACTTGACATTTTTCCTATCGCCCAGGCACGTCTTGTGTGTTTTGTTTAAAAACTTTTTGTATTTCGATTTTGTCCCTTGTCATTTGTTATTTAGTATATACATATACACACACGATCAAGTCTTATCAATTTGATGTTGGCGAGTCTATATATTAGACCAAATGAAATGATAGATATGAAAAACAATCCATAATCATATCAGCTTGTGGGTTGGGCTTAAAGGCCTGACTTCAAAGCGAAAAAAATCCAACGTATGGATCTCTCTTTCGTTTAGTGTTGTTGAAGCCAAGAAAGGGACCATGAAAAACTTTCTTCGTGAATTCAGGATCCAAGTTTGTTTGACTATGAACTTTTAAGTTTGCCCTTCATCTCTGCCCGCTTGCTGGTGGAAAATTTTCACCTTTTCTCTTGCACTTGATAGTGATAGTTCCAAAGAATTCTATTGGGAATGTTTTTTCAACCTTTTCTATGGCTTTAACAGACTATTGTCAATTTTGTCCTCATCTGCGAATGGAAAGGCCTAAATACTACTTAGTAGTGTTTCTAGTGTTGGGTAGCTCATAAGTTAGTGAAGAAAGCGGAGTTGTTCACTCATGTGAGGTCACTTGTTTAATTATTGTTAATATTATTGAAAAACTCAATGTTATTATATAAATCAAATCATGCTGAGCAACTGAAGAAGTGAACAATTTAGCAATCAACTGAACAGTAAAGTGAGCAAGTGAACAAAATGAGTGAGTTGATTCACTTTGATAGAGAGAACAAGTGAACTAGTTCAGCTCAATGAGCAATGTTTACCCAGTATACTGGTATAATGTATGAGAAGAGCAGAATAACGATACCAAGGACCACCGAAACCCTTCAGTAGCATCATCTCAAGCCACAGGCCAAGTACAGCAAAGAAAAGAACCTACAAGAATACACACATATTATCTCTCCAAGTTTCTTAACAGTTTCCATTGCTTACCTTGGTTAAGTCATTTATCTCCAGTATATATCTCAAGTAAGCCCACTTTTGATCTTGGCTGAGAATTATTCATTACGCTGCGTGTCTCACAGCCCGTGTAGATGACTATGACTATTGGCCCAGAGGATATTCTTCCCACTCAGTCCAGTGTCTTCGCTGCCATCGGTCATACAGAAAGTGGCTATAAAGCTGTGTATATCATTCTGTGGGTTCTCCACATAGAAAATGGTGCAATTCGGCATTCCGATTCAGTTTCTGGGTATACGGCACGGGCAGTCGAGGTTTCCAATCAGTCTCACCATCCAATTGATCAGCTCGTACGAAAACCGAACCACTGCGATCACTAGTACGCAATAGAATCAAATCGGCTGGAACACGTTCATTCTTCTCCACAATTATGACATCGCCCACTTTTTAGTTTAGAACTTGGTACCAGCTCATAGCCATTGGCATTCGTAGCCGAGTTCCCCTCATGATCCCGCTGATGCCGACGCAAATCATCGACTGCCTCTCGACATATGGTGACCATTAGCACGAAACCTAATGGTCCCCAGGATGTATAAGACCAATAGAACGACCAACTTAAAGTTATAACTTAACACGATAAATCTAGAACGAAAAATGTATCTTTTTAATTTCATTATAAGTTTTATATAAGTCAGACCAGTTTTTTTATTGCAATTTGGCAAGAAATTAGGAGTCCTTGAAATTTTATTGACATTTGCCACCAAATAATTAAATTTAGAATTCGAATTAGAACGATAATAACTTGGTTCGAATACTCTGAATCGTTTTTAAATTAAAACTGTTAGTCAGTTATTAGTTAATTCTCACCAACTCCAGGAAAATTTTCTGTTCCACACAGTTTCTAATCGATATTTTTCAAATTCAAAACCAAAAAACTGTCATTCATAGATATAAGTAAGAAATGACAAAAATAAATGGAAAGTAAGTAAATTTATATTCAATTGGGTCGGGAACTATCCTTTAAGCCATTTTTATGTATATCTAGTAAATTTTGTAATTTCCTTCTTTTTCCAGGTCCGCTGATGTTTTTCAAATGGGAATTGAGTTTGAATTTTCTAATAAATATTTAATTATTATGAAAAAGTTTAAGTAATGACAACAATTTTAGTCTTTATCTCTTTTAGTTAACTCACAATCAATCTGAATACAAAGTCAATTTTGCAATTAATATAAGTAGAGAGTTTTTGATAAATACTTTCGTGTCATTTTGGTTTTGTTCTGTTTTTCAAACAAATCAGAAATCAGACAAAAATGAAATCAATTAATTAATTAAATATACATTGAAAGCGTAGAGAAACTTACTAACGAGGGTCAAAAAAGTGGAGTGGAGTCCCAAAACGTCAATATTATTAAATATAAATGCAACAACAGCAACAACAATAACAACAATCAACAAATTCAAGAGGACCTGATGAAAAGAGCCGCGCGAGACGCAAACGCGACATTGCGTGATGAACAAACGAAATGTCGAACGTTTTTCAATGGGATCAACGGAAACACAGTCAATCCGTCAATCCGTCAGTCAGTCAGGCAGTCGCCACGGTAGGAGAGAGGAAAGGTTCTGACCCGAAAACAAAATGAAATGACAAGACGTGTTGTTATTAAGCTGAATACGCGTATTGAAATAAAAACAAAAGCGAATAATCAAAAATTCAAAAATGTTTATGAATGAAAATTCACGAGATTTACCTACAAGCAAACAAACCGACATAGCAGAAGCAAGTAAGGGTGGGCCGAAAGGGAACATGGAATCATCCATTTCCAATTGGACAGTGGACAGCATTCAGTCTGATCTCATTTATAAATTGTATAATACACAAATTCTTGACAGGAAAGATTAGTAATAATAATTTATTCATAGAATTAATAACAAGGTAATAATTTTATCAAAAACTGATTCAGAAATTTCAGGGTGTTCCTATTCCATGTATTTCATATCACTTGTTTAGCGATACCTTTACCAGTTTTCGATTCAAATGGATGTTCCTATTCCACGCATTTCATTTCAATAATTTTTGAATACAGCTCTGAAAATGATTGCAAATTCGTATTGTCCTGTCCTTTTTGAAATTTCAATTCCCAAATTCATGAAATGACACATGAAGATCGGCTCAAAAAGTTTGAGTTTTGCATTAGATTGCACATTTATCGAGCATTTTTGGGGATCGATAACAGGACGATTTCATTTCGATTGTTATTTTAACCTTTTTTCACTCAATGTCAGTTCTTTCCTGACTAGATATCTCTTGTAAATGAATGATTAATGGGAAAGTTGACAATTTATATTCATTCCACTGACTGGAAAACAAACAAATCATGAGTTACTAATACCAACAAGCCCAAAGATTATTGGAAAATAATAGAAACAATTTGAAATTGGCTTTAGAATTTACTTGTTAAATTGGTTTTCCGTATGATTTATGCCCACTGTGGCGTGAACGTGGCTTATATACAGCCTGGGCTCTCGGCCTGGCCGGCGTTCTTCAAGACGATTAGCGAAAAGCGGTAAATGTTGTGTTAAACCTCAATTAAGATGGGATGTGGGGCTTCAGGTATAAGTCTCAAACAGGATGTTAAACTCACATTTTTGGTAATATTTTTGTTGTTGTTGTTTTTGGGGATATATCAATAAGTATATCTACCTAAGTATACATATATAAAAATATATTTCTCTTGTTGTTAAATTCGTTTTGACTGACGCCACACGCCAGGGTTGTGATTTGATCGCTTTTTGGTCTTTCATCTCATCTCAACTCATCTATGTACATATATATTCTATCTCAATATTCCCTTTTTGTGTGCTAAGTGGTTTTTAATTTGTTTGCATTCGAGAAAAAAAAAAAAAAACAGAAAAAATCAACAGAATCTGATTTCAGAATCTGAATCGCAATCAGTCGCAGTCCCTCTCAGTCCCTTGTGTTCCGCTTTTATCGAGAATCAAGTGAGTTGAGTGCAATTACGACACCTTCAAAAATGCCAAACAGGATACATCGCCATCATTATCATCATCATCGTCAGCTACTACCCCCTGATGAACATTCTCAACAGGCACTTAAGCTCATCCCCATGGGGGTTGTTTTCAGTTTGTTGTGGGTATGTGGGGATGGGGATGGGTATGGGTATGGGTATGGATATGGGAATGAAAATGGAAATGGGGATGGGGAATGATGTCCAAGGCCTAATTAAAATAACTTTTCACAGAGTGGAAAGCCAAAAGACCGAGAGTTGCTGGTGTGGAGTGGAGTGACGAGCCAACCACATTAATGGTCAGTTGGTCACTTTTAATGAGACTCCAAAGTTCCATTTGGCTGCGACCGAAACTGAAGCTGCAGTTGGGGGCGCTGGGAACCGACCATTCGAGCTCAAACTGCGTGAATTTGTCAACAATTTTTTGGCTTTTTTGCTGTGTTGTTTAATGTCTTTTTAAATCATTTGTGAAGTGTTGCTCATTACCACTTTGTCTTTGTCTTTTTTTGGGTTTCAGTTTTTTGTTTTTTGTTTTTTTGCTCTATTCATCTTTAATTAACTTATCTTGCTTCAGTGCCGGACCAGGCCATACCGGATCGCCGTTACTTACAACAACAAATGGCCATTGGTGAGAGCCAACCCAACGAGTTAAGACCCAATTAGCCCTTCCATCGCAATTTGTCTAATTTAGACATCATTCTCATAAATGTGACACAATGTGATCTATTTCAATATTTTAACCGACTCTCATGATTGTGGATCCAGACTCTGAATACCTGGATCCTTTTCTAAATTTGTTTGGAAAATATTTCAAAGTAAACTGTGAATAATCGATATATAAAGAAGTTTACATTATTTAATTGATTGTTTTGTGGATTTTTTTTTCACCTTTATGGCTATTCTATTACCGAGATGCATAAGAAATTTATACACATTTCGAAAGTGTTTATAATTTGTGAAGAGTATTACAAATGGTTGCTTTGGTTATGACAGACACAGAATATCATTACAAACAACGACAATATCATAAATCATTCAAGTAATATAATCCTTGAACTAATTATTATCCATTTTAAGTTATCAAAAATTAGAATTAGAATGTTTAAAAGTTTTTACACAAAATCAAGTTTTTTGTTATTATTATTCGATTTAATCTGAACGAGTCTAAAAAAATATAACCTTTCCATTGAAGATCTTATTATATATTTCTTGCCTTAACAATTACAACATTACAAACAGCA
This sequence comes from Drosophila equinoxialis, assembly GCA_018150345.1. Taxonomy (NCBI): domain Eukaryota; kingdom Metazoa; phylum Arthropoda; class Insecta; order Diptera; family Drosophilidae; genus Drosophila; species Drosophila equinoxialis. The sequence continues at coordinate 173,282 of JAECWI010000238.1, read as the reverse complement.
AGAAGCCAATTTATACCATCTAATAAAACAAAAAATTTCATTAAAACGTCAATAAATTTGAAACCATGTACATACATAAGTATATATCTTTATCTCATATTTGTAATTCTCATTTATAAATGAACATCTTGATTTTGTGTTTGTTTTTTTGTTAATGTTTTAAGTAAAAGGTCAAAGCTCAAGAAGCATAGAACTCCAAACTATTGTGGAATTTCAATTGGAAAGTCTTTTAAAAACTTATCTATGAAAAAAAAGTGCGAAAATTATAGATATCAATGTGTGTTTCATTTACATTTTAGTTGAAGTAATTTAAGAGCAAACAAAGCATCTAATATTGGAGTCCCCTCCCCCCACCTTTCTTTCGGTCAAGTCATGAGACCTGGTAGCATCCTTAAGCATCCTTTTCAGGAGCAGCAGCTACAACTTGAAGATGTTGCCACGCTTCAGTTATTCACTTGCACATTAGGCAGCAAATTGACATCGATACAGAGAAAAAGGAGCAGGACCAGGCGAGAGAGACAGAGAGAGAGAGAGAGAGAGAGAGAAAGGAGGGAGAATGCGTGTGAGTGAGAGAGCGAGCGAGAGAAACAGAAAGCACAAGCGGGCATCATTTAACTGCTGCCAATTTACTGTTTAAATGCCAAACAAAAAGTGTTAACAAGCGCAAAAATAACAAAAGACACCAACAATAGCAACAACTGAGCGAAAAAGAGATGCAGCGTAAGAGTGAGAGAGAGAAAGAGAGAGGGAGAGAGTGAGCGAGAGCGTGCCACAAATGTGCGTGTGTCCTAATGTGTGTGTGTGTAAGCAAGAATGGTGGGAAGAGTGTAAAGATTTTCTTAGGCTAGAGCGAGTTAGCCTTATGCTTGCAGATCTCCTTCTCTTTCGCTCTCTTGTTTCGCTCTCGATTCAGGCGCTTGTATGGGTAAGCGTGAACCAGTCAGAAACAGGGTTGGCCGAATTGGCATCCCAACAGCATCAGCAACAACAACAACAACATCCCAACATCATCATCCATCCGTCGTCCATCAAAACAAGAGCAAATATCCATGGTTGCCATAAAGCAACCATGTTGAATTTCCGAAATGCCATAAAAAAACATTTATAGCAAGTTATGGCAGATTTTAAAGTTGAAGTTTATCGTTTCCGTTTCCGCTTCATACAATTTGCGATTAACTAAAGCTTACTTTTGAAAGTTTAAATAAATTGAATTATTGTTTAATTAAATTTCTTTTCTATTTGTTCCTTATTTCTAAACTTGCAATTCACAAGTCATTTAGGGCTAAGATATGTTTGTACTTTGTTGTTGAATGCTGCTAACAAAATTGTTTGCTATAAAATATAACCGTTATCTAGCCCAAACGGCCAAGTGGGTGGAATGGGGGCGACAACTCACCACACACACACACACATACACACATGCTTAGCACTCACCCCATAAATAAGCGTTCTTCCACCCGCCCGCTTTGAAGTCTAATGAATGTCAATTGCTGCCAATTATGACCAATAAATGCTGGCAATAGACAGCACCAACAAAACTCACCACACTTCAGGCAAACACACTCAAGTGTGAGCGGGACAACGAGACAGATGCAGAGACAGAGAGAAAAAGAGAGAGAGAGAGAGTGTGTGTGTGTAACACACACACACAGATACATTGTGAAATAAGTCAGTCAACTGGTTTTTCTGTCAGTTTGTTGGCCAGTTTGGTTTTTGGGCCAAATACGGAGCTTCAGTTTCAGTCGAAAGGCAAAAGCGAACGGTTGTCATTATACGTCGTAGTCCGTACGTTAAAATTCAAATAATCGAGAAACACAATAACGAAAAGGAGAGAAGAAAAAACAAAGTGCAGTAGTTTTTGTTTGCCAAAAATATAAATATTTTTGGACGTAAATTTTTATGTTTTTTGTTTGTTTGTTTTGTTTGTGAGAGAGAAAGAATTGCCACAATAAGAGAGAGAAAGAGAGAGGGAGAGAGAGAACGAGCGAGAGTGTGGGAATCGACTGTGCTGAAGTGGTGCTAGTTGTCGAACCACATGAACACAATGCCACCGGAAATGTCCACAACAACGGTTGTAGCACCCGTTGGAACAACGCCCGCAGGCATCATTGCATCCAGCGCCGTCGGCATGCCGCGTGATTCGCCACCAGCCACGGTCGGAGCAGCAATTGGCGCCACAACCACCGCTCAGGCGACGCGTTCGCGTTTCATGATCACCGATATATTGGCGGGTAGTGCGGCCGCCGCAGCCGCTGCTGCTGCCGCAGCTGCGGCAATGGCCGCTGCCTCATCATCATCAGCCTCATCTGGGCGGCGTAGTGGCTCATTGACGCCTCCCGAATCCGATTGCTATGACCATCGGGATAGGCTTAAGGAACGTGATCGTGATCGAGAGCGGGACCAGGTGGCTGCTGCGGCTGCTGCAGCGGCAGCGGCGGCGGCAGCCGCTCATCAACATCATCAGCAACAGCAGCAACAATTGCAACATTACCTGGTGCAACAGCAGCAACTTTTGCGCTTTGAAAGGGAACGGGAACGGGAACGTGAGCGGGAACGTGAACGGGAGCACTATCGTGAACGGCATTCACCGACGGGCAATGTTCTCCATTCACATCATCAGATGGCTAACCATTTACCTCCCAGTGCGCTTTTGGCACATTTTCCGGCCTCCCACTATGCCATGCATCCGCATTTGGCATCAGCTCCACCGCCGCCGCCGCCCTTGGCCCCACATCCGCATCATGGACAGCATCCGCATGCTCATCCCCATCATCCGCATCATGCCCAGCAACAACATCATCATCTCCAGCTGCAACAATTGGAGGCACTCCATCGCCAGCACGATGAACGTTCGCGTTCACCTTTAACACTCCAACAATTGGGCAATAACAATAACACAAATACGAATAATAACAATATTAATAGCAACAACAATAACAATAACAATAGTGTCAGTAGCTCTCAAAATGGCAATGCAAGCGGCGTTCTTCTTGGCGCCGGCACTGGCAGCAGCATTAGCGGTGATCAGGCCAGCACAATTGATGACAGTGATAGTGATGATTGTGGTGAGTATTATCCGTCCCCCGTTCCACTTTACACCCCCTTCACCATCTATAGGGTGCTCCTTCAATATCAGTCAGCCATACAAACTTTTTGCAAATTCAAACAGAGGCTTTTCTATAAGTTTTAGTTTAAAATTTTGTTGGGTGTGCAAGTGTGTGTGAGTATGTGTGAATTATTTCTGCAATTCAAGGATTTCTAAAGAAACAATTTCCCTGAAATTATCAGAGCTTGTTTGCACTGAACTATTTAAGTTCCTTTTACAGAAACTCTGATACAATGAAATGTCTGTACTTTCTATTAGATACAATGTCCCTACTATTAACTTCTCCTAAATTCTAGTAGAGGATTTTCAGTTAGAAGCCTCTTGTAAGATTACTAAAATTGAGTTGTCTAAGTGGCCCAGTGGATTGGGCAATTGAACAATGAGGATCAGGCTAGTGTAGGGATGTAGTTTTCGTCTAAGCTCGAAGGAACTGGGTCTTGTGAAATACATGAAGTTAGCTTGATAGTTACAATCATATTCTATACTAAAAATAATAATTATATATAAAGTACTTTTCTTATGGTAGTTTCTTATACATAGTTTGCTTTAAATTTCGTAAGGAAGAAGGCAAAGTTTTCTTCATTTAAATATCCATTTCTACTTGTAATCGTTTGAAAATTGTGAAAGGAGCTCTTTAGAAGCCAGATCTGATCTGTATTTCCTCGGAATTAATCGGAGGCTTTTCATTAGTAACATTCATATATTGGAAAAATGAGAAAAATGAATACCAGATTGGCTCAATTTTAGAGTACAAAACATCAAATCTTATATTCAATTCATTTATTCATAAACTAGTAAGTTAAATGTCCGTTGTAACTTTAGTTCATACGGTTAAAAAGTGTTAGGCGAAATATTCTTATCCCTTTAATCTTTAAAAATTTATTTACTATAGAAGTTCCAAGGCTAATAAAATGTTTAGCCCAGTAGCTGAAAAAATTGAGTTTTAGCCTGGGAAGTCCATGCGTAAGAGGCCAAGTTACTTATTAGCAAAAAGGGTCGTCTTAACCATAATTTTTTATGTTTTGCAAAGGGCCTAAAGACCCATTTGGATCTCTGTGTGTTCCTCCTTCTTCTATTTGAAATTGAGTAACGTTTAGTCATTTCCATGTTGTCTTAGCCTATTTTCGACGACGACCACCAAAAGAGTAGTGAAAAATAAATTATTATTACATAGAAGTCTCAAAATTTTTGCTTCTTGGCTTTTGCATTTTGCATGTTTCCTCTTTCGAGTTGCTTGTCACCCCCTCCCCCCTCCCACATGTTTCTCTTTCGTTAGTTTCTTGTTGTTTCTTTCTGGCATAACAGTAAAAATACACGCAGTATGTGTGCAATAAAAACCTAATAGATTACAACAACAACAACCAGTGAGCTTACCTCAGGGCGGTGGGGTGGGTAGGGGAGGGTTGGGGAAAGGTGCATGGCGTGCGGTTGGCCAAAAGAAATAGGAAAAACTGACTCGCTTAGCTGAGCAATAAGTAGTGAAGAGGAAAAAGTGAAATGTTGCTTGGTTGGAGGGGGAGGCAATGGGAAGGTGTTGGTAAAAGACGACGACGACGACGAAAAAGAAGAAGGTCGAGGAAGAAGAGCCACCAATTACAAAATAACAGCAGGCAGGTGTGTGTGTGTGTGTGTGTGCCTATGTGTGTGCGGACTTGAGTAAATGCCGTTAATTACAAATTAAATGACGACATCGTGATACCCTTTTTCTTCATTAACTTTAAACTAGAAACAAACACTGCTAAACCTAAATACTTTAGATTTCAGTGTTGAAAAACGTTGCCAAAAGCTAAGTTTAGTTCTTTTATACACCCTTCCTTTCCTTTTCCTTTTTGGTTCTTAGCCGATTTTGTAATTAAAACTGATAGATTAACAAGATCGATTTCAACGACAAAATTTAAAACTAAGTTCCTCTATGTTTGGAATATCTTATGTTAACTTAGGAAGGACAAAAGGGATACCGTTTAAGTCGTAGAGTGGAAAGTGATTGGGTTGAATTTCAAGAGACATTAACTATAATCATTTGATAATATGTGGACAGATATATCGTCTATTAGGAGTTTATTCATTCAACTCAAATTGAATGAATAAACTCAGTTTTGGGTTTTTGAAATTCAAATTTCCAACTTAATAATTAAAAGCTTTAGCCACAAAAAAGAAATCAACCTTTTTTTGCAGTCAAATTTTATGCCATAATTTTTGCTATTGATCTTATCTTTTGATTTGTTAAGCTAACTCATTAATTGGTTTTTATATACTATTTAGCCTAGGTTTTTATCTGGCCTTGAGGGCAAGATTTTTAATTGATTTTCAGACGTTTTCTCTCTTTCATTTTTCATTAGTTATTTGTGCTATGCAAATTAGAACAAAATGCCATTAGATAATGGTAAATGTTGCTGAAATAAAAGTTAAATTTTGTTTTGATTGATAGTGTTTGTAAGTGGTTTTAATCCTTTCTTCATGTATTTCTTATTGTTGCTGTTGAACTTGTTTCTGTTGGCCTGCAGTTGTTGTTGTTGTTGTTGTTGTTGTTTCGACGTTTTTTCTGTTTTGTTTTTATGGCCAAGCCACATGCAACAATTTGAGGCAGGGCAGCAACATTGTTTGTTCTTTCATTATGCTGGTCTTGGACTTGAAAATGCCATTGCTAATTTGCAATTAAACAGTTTATGAGCACAAATTGCTAAGACAAAAAGAAGCCAACAGCAGCAAACAGTTAAAGAAATAGCAACAATTATGCAGATACATAATTATGTATACGTAAGTCGATTTTCCCTGCTCTTTGTGAATGATGAATTACTCTTCTCTTCTCCTGATGTGGCAAAGAATCTGTAGACAGAAATTAGAAAAATTTTAGATGCATTTTGTTCTGTTCTAATTTTCCGTAATGTTTGGCCATGTGTTTCTTTCTATTTTATTATTAAGCCATTATTTAGTATATAAATTAGTTATTGTAGCTTTAATCTAATCGATTATAGAAATTTTCAAAATATATTCATTACAAGATTCAACCAACTTTGTTTCAAAATTTAGAGTTAGGATATTTAATAAGAAATCGGCTGGAGTTTTCAACTCAACAATTTGTGTTAAATTTTGAAGTTAATGCTAAACAGAGATAACATTTTAATAAGACATTTTCTTTATTTAAGTTTAAGTTCTTGGTTCGAATCGAAGATAATACGATTTTATTTCATTTGTTTCAACTAGAACATATGGAAAAAATTGATATATTTGATATATATTCTGACTTAAAGGCAAACGACTCGTTAGCAAATTATAATTGGATAAATGAATTCTAAATCGAAAGCGATAACATTAATTACGAAAACAGACCTGATTGTGATTCATTTATATATACATATATATATATATGCATACTCTATATATATATATATACCTTATTTTTATCTATCTAAATCTAAGACTGGAATCATTTTATCAAGTTTTTCCAAAGTCTTCTCTTCATTTCATTTAAAGATCCTTTTGGAATTCCTTTCGAATTATGCTTCTTTTATTATAAGAATCAGCCACAAAATGTATTAATTGTCTTCTCATTTGTTTTAAACTAAATTGATGGTTTTTGGTTAATTGTTAAGTTCTGTAACTTTTACGTTAACTATCGCCCTGGTCTGGTTACTTCCCACACTTTTCTAATCGTCTCACTTCTTCTACATATAAATTCGTTGCCTGTTTTTCTTCTTTCTTCATTCGTTTCATTATTCGCTCTATTGCCTGACTTTGACTTTGCAAGTACCTAATATTAATGTGTGTATGTGTGTGTGTGTGTGTGTGTGTGTGTGTGTTTTTGTGTTGACTTGGTCTCTACCAAAAAGCGCAGTTAGCCAAGCATTTCCGCAATGTCTGCGCCACACTCCAATATCTATGAGAGAGAGAGAGAGAGAGAGATGGTTGCACTTTGTCTTATTTTCTTTTACTGCTTCAGCTTGCTCTGCCCTCCTCGATCTTCTCTATGCATCCATTCATTCATTCATTCACTCATTCATTTATTCATATTAGAGAGCTGCATGAATGTCAAAAAAGGCACATTCGAATTAACAACGCTCAAAATGAGTTGAATTGAATTGAATGCGAAACGTCATGAATTTGAGTGAGTGAAAGCGCTCGCGAAAGACTCGGTCGCACAACATTTAACCGACAATAGACGAATTGAATGAGTGAGAATGCCGAAAAATTTTCAACGCCAAATGAATTCATTCGAATGCCAACAATATTTTTTTTTGGCTTTGTCATGCTTGAAGCAGAAGAAGAACAAGGGAAAATGCAAAACAAAATTAATGTTTTTATATTTATTATTTTATTATATATGTAATACATATATAAATACATATATATATATACATATTATGTATGTATACATTATATTCTAATTATAATTAAATTAATGTATGTTAGAGTGTAAGAACATAATCTTATTAATGTTTTCTGGATTTGTGGTGATTAGTGAACGTTTATCTGTAATTAAATTTCTAGCTGCAGAAAATGCACGCTCAGATGCAGCGCTTGTTGCTGGAATGCAAAATATTTTGCAGCTAGCCTTAAATAACAAAGGGAAAAATTGTTGGTTCGTATTCCACCAAGCTAAAACATCAAAATTTGTTGTATATGGTACATTAAGATTAGAATACCCATTAATTTCTTCTTCTATTGGGTCCCTATTTGTGTCATGATGGTGTGGCTCAACGAAGTCAGCAAACTCATCACTAGGCGAATCAATTTCTGTTGGGTTTGGGTTATGTTTATCAAAGCTTCGCATCATTTTTATGCACTCGCCGAAAATAGATTCTTTCTCAGTGGGAGAAAATTGAATTAATTTGTTTGTCGGTGGGAAAAGAAAAAGGGCAATGTTGTGAAACTTAGATAAATTGGGGATAACTGTAGTCAGAATTTGGCTGTGTAAAGCGGACTTAAAGGACTGTATTATTTCAATGTCTTTACTATCGGACTGACATGCTTTTTTTAGTTTATTTATATTCGGCAAAACTAAATGTATAGTTGGTCGTTTACTGGCCTCGAGCTTTTTGACACACTCTCAAAAACTTCTAAAAGGGTTACAATACATCTTAAATGATTAATGTTAATTCCATCAATCTTGGCTGTTTGATTTTTATCTATTAGCGTTGTTGTAAGGTCTATCCAATTCATTTCAATAGATTTCAGCAAGTAATAAACGGTGTTCCATCGAGTGGGACAAAAGCTTTTTAAAGATAAACCTAATGCTGAATTCATTCCTGATTTTTTGAAGTACTTAACCAATTTGCTGCAAATTGTAATAATACTCCCCATCTCGGGCACAGCATTGATGGCTTTTTCAATAGCGTTGTTAATTAGGTGATCAACGCAATGCATTTTGTCTACATCTTGGAAGGCCTTCACCATATTTGATCCACGGTCTGTCACAACTACGGGATTGTCCACTTCAATTTGGCAGCCAAAGTCTTCGAGTATTTCATCCATCTTTGCTCGAATATTTAGGCCTAAACATAGACAAGAAAATTAAAATAACCTTTCGATTACAAGTGTAGAAAAACAAACCTGTGCACGACGTGTCTTTCATAGACTTCATGGCAATTAGTCGGTCAGCCAGTACACCTTCCTTCACATAATGGATAGTACACGACAAGTAAGACGTTTTCAAATAATTGTCGGTCCATATGTCACTTGTTATGGCGTAACCCAATTCCTTAAACTTTTGAATCTCGATCTTAATAGGACCGATATGGCACTCATAAAGCGTTTCAATGTTTCTCGATATTGTTGTGGGGTGGGGCAATAACCTTTTTATGTCCACGTTTTTTCCATAAGTTGCTCCTACGTTAATTAAGAAGGCTGCAAACTTTTTCAATCCTGAATCATCAACGATTTTTAGAGGACGACAGTTCGTCACAACCCATTCTGTTGCGACTGCTACACCCTCCTGCTTCGTTTCAGGGTTAACATCAATTGGGGGGCTTCATTAAATTTACTCGCGTTAACCAAGTAGCATTTATGTTTTACAAGGTTTGATGTGCTTCCTGTAAACTTATATACAGTAAAGCACATCTTACAAGCTACAAAACTCTGCAACTCGTCTCCCATATTATTTTTTATTTTAGAAAAAAATTCCACACCTCGCTTCGGCCTCTCTTTTCAATCAAAGAATACAGGCCACTCTGAAGCTTCTCCTTAACATCACTTGGATTATTAATAACCTATATATTTCAAAATCATTAAATTAAATCTGAAAAATAACGCACAAGAAACATTTATGGACAGGTCACAAATACAAGTTGATTAACTAAGCACAAATATATATAACAACTAGCAACAACAATAAAAACAAAACCATCAAAATTAGTTTGCCAAATACATACAAATTCGTCCGCTTGACTGTTTTCCATTATGCCTGCCACAATTGTCTCCAACGAAATGAACGATGCTCAAAATGTGTGTGCTACAAATAAATAATTCGAATGTGTTCGGCATTTCCAAAGTTTTCACTCGGCTTTACGCTTCATTCTATCGAATTCACTCGAGTGAGTGACCTTGGTTATGAGTTCCACCTCACAAGAACATTCTAGCACATTCAATTCATTGTGTGCGCCTCACTCACTCAATTCAATTCAATTCGAATGAATTCATTTCAGCGTACGTTGTGAGTGAAGCCATGCAGCCCTTTAATTCATATGTAGTTTCGCATTCACATTCGCATTTGTAGTTAAGTGCTTGTGGCTAAACTGTATTAAACATGCTTAAGTGTGCAGCGATGAGACTTCCTTTTTTGTGTTCATCATTTGCTATTGCATGAGGGAGATACTCTTTCACCATGAAGAGTATATTCCCATTTCCCATGGCTAACTATTTCATCTACAGAGCTCAATTTGAGGCACTTTAAGTCTAATCCATGCCTGTTTGTTGTGTTTGGCATGCTAAGAAAAAGTTAGGGTATGGTAAAAACCGACTACATTTGTATTCCGTTTTTAGCTCATTCCTTTTTGGCTTGCGTTTTACCTGCTTCTGGTTGCTTCGTTTGCTTCTTCTACATTTAATTGCACAATAATAGCTACGGCAGCAACAGCAACAACAACAACAGCAGCTTGCAATTAGTGTTTTTTTTTGCATTTTGCATTTTAATTATTGTTGTTGTTGTTGCTGTTGTTGCTATGTTGTCTATGTTTCTGCCTCGTCTGTTTTGCAGTTTGTTGTTAAACGTTTATCAACATTTTGATAATGTTTGCGTTTAGTGGGCCTTGCACACAGAAACAGTGCAGCAGCAACAACAACAACAATTACTTATTATGTAACGGTATTTTCTAACAAGTGAATACAATTATCCACATTACCCTACAAACAAATGACTTGAACAACAAACTTGCTCACTTCTCTCTCTCTTTTCTCACTCGTTCGATTCACATTCTTTTTCGATTCAATTCGTTTCGTTTCGTTACATTTTTTTGTTGTTCGTTGACAAAATATCAATTTCAATTAAGCAAGAATGTCAAAGCAAAGCAATGTTTCGATTTTTTTTTGGCACTTGGCTGCTCTAAAGTCGAAGGAGGCATTGATGCGTAAGCAAATTTGAAATGTGATTCGAGGCAATCGTGTTCAGTTTGCCTTGTCCCGATCGATCAGTGAACAGTTCACTTGCTCTCAAGCTTAGGCTCAATATCAACAAAAAATAACAAGGATCCATAGGCGGACGGCATCCTTTTTTGGGCAACAGCAACAACTGTTGCGCTCGCACGCGTCTCATGTGACACGCGAGTGTTTGCTGATAGGGGGTCAATACTGTGCCAAAAATGTTTGGATTCTTTCTCAAGTTAAAGTCCTTTTCTCCTCTCTCCACTCTCCTCGATTGCTTCTCTATCGATTCGAGATTTTTGCAACATTTTCTTAGGCGGCTTTTGAAGTGAGTTTAGCGGTATTGGAAAAGATTTTGATTTATAGAGAGAGGCTGCATATCACTTAAAAAGGGCAGCTCTTATTAAGGGGCGTGCCCGCATCCTTAGCCATAAAAAAGTTGTAACGACAAATCGCTTCGTTGTTGGCCTAAATAGTCTAATTCGTTATATTTTACTTTGTAACTTATGGATTTCAATAATTTTCATAGTGGACTCGGACTTAAATTTAAGTATTGCTTTAACTCTCTCTACTGTCTCTCTTTATATGTTATTCTAGCCCAAATCTAAGCCAAATATGTATACCCATTTAACACGGTAATTTTGTAGGGTATTAGATAGAAAAAAAGAGAGAAAATAATCTGATTGTGAGTCAGTCACACAGCATGGGCTAAAGCATGACAGGGAGTCGGAGAACTCTATCTATTTTTGGTTTGGGGTTTCGATAATTGTTTTTTTTTTTTTGGCTTGGCTTGTGTCTCGCATCAAAATGATTTTCGTTTTTCAATTTGCCGATTTTGTTTGTCTGTCATGGCAACGTTTCAAATCTAGAAATCTATGCTAATCTGTCACATTTTGCTTGATATATGGAATTGAATTTGATCTAAATTGTTTCTCAATTTTTCTATACTGATCTTTATGTTATATTTATGTAAATTGAATTTGTTGTTTGTTTTAGGTGGCAAAGATGATGATGGCGAGGATAGTATTAAGAATGGCAATGGATCGGCCAACGGTGATTCATCTTCACATTTAAGCTTGAGTTTGAGTAAAAAGCAACGTAAGGCACGGACTGCATTTACCGATCATCAGCTACAGACTTTGGAGAAATCGTTTGAGCGTCAGAAATATTTGAGTGTTCAGGATCGTATGGAATTGGCGAATAAGTTGGAATTGAGTGATTGCCAGGTGAAAACTTGGTATCAAAATCGCAGGTGAGTTAAGTTTGCAAAACCTATACACACACAAACACACACTCTTCTATATGTATGTGTCGGTATCCTTTGTAAAAGTCAACATATTACAACGGAGAGTAGATGATGCTGGCAAACTGGTCGCTAATCAGCGCCTTTTACGAGGCGCGCCCATTCCCATTCGCGCACTTTTCCAATAAAAATCATTTTAATGTCTTCTCTTCCTTCTGTTTATGCATTTTGTTTTTATGCTGATTGCTTAATTTGCTGCATTTTGCGCAAAGAATCGTAAAATGAGAGGAGTAAAGAATACTTTGCCAGTTTATTAAATGAGTTGTTTGGCTTTTTGCGCCCAACGTGCGCAAGTTTGTTGCCTAAGTCTTTCGTTTTTTTTTTTTGCAACTAGACGAATGGATGGATGGATGGTAAATGAAACTGACAAGGAAATGAAAAACAGAAAAGAAAAAAACAAATAATAATAAACACCGATAGGCATAGAGAGAGAAAGAAAGATAGTTCACACAGTTCACTCGTCTGACTGATTGACTGTCTGTTTGTCTTTCTGTCCATTTGGTCTGGCTGCCTTATTACGTTTAATAGCATTCTATTTTCGTTTTTAATTATTGCCCAATGACTTGTCACATTTCTATAAATTGTTTGTACAACAACAACAACTAGAAGAGTAAACAGAACATTTAGTATTTTTAGGTTCTTAAAGAACCAGAAACTGAGCGCAATACGTGATACGCAACCTTAACTGTAATCATAAACCAAACCGGATATGGAAAGCGTATATATGTATACATATATAGAGTAGAGAGTGTGAGATATAAAATACTTATAAGTGAAATAGACTCAAGATGTACTCTATCGAATGTGCAACTCAGATAAATTACAATCTTTAGATTAATCCAAGAAAAATCCATTAGACAAATCGATTTTGAGCTGTTAATTTATGTCTATAATATATGTAGTTGCTCTCAATCTAAGGATTTAGTTACTTCGTCTTAGTGTGACATCACTTTAACAAGTAATAATATATTTAATAATGGCACATGGAAAGATCTAGGAGTACATTTTGGGAGAATATGCTATTCATCAGGTCTTTAACTAGTTTTAGAGTTTCGCCATTGGCTAAAAGGTCTAAAAGGATATATAAAGAGCTCTTTTTAATGCACACCTTTAGAAGGATTCATTGAATTTCTCTACTTCCGTTATGTAGTTTTTCCACTTCTGTGATTCTAGATACATCTTTCAAATAGACTAAAGGAAAATTTTGTCTTTTCTAAAAGAATATACGATATAAAACTTTTCTATACTAAAATCTTATTCCTCTGGTTCGATTAATGCAAATCGATAGTTAGATATGAGTAGATACGCTTTCCTTTAAGAGTTGTGCTCCATTTTATCCACCTGGTTGACTCCATCCGTCCTAATACCAGCCACTCTGGTTTAGAAATTTAGGAATCCTCGAGGAGAGGCTTTAGAGTACGGTGTCTTATTGAGTGGGGGTAACCGTTTCTGGCCTATTCTTCAACTTGCTGCTTCTCAAGACCTGTTGAAAGGGAGTCTTACTCGTTCTTTGGTCCTGCTTGGTCTTCCTTCAGGAGAAATTCAAAGAAAATATCTCAAATTTAAATGGCAAATGACAACAAGTTTTTATTTGTGGTAGTTCATCAGATGGTTGAGATCACCAGAGATACCATAAACTATGCACACTTGATGTTAGAAAGACACTTGATTTGCTCAAAAATGTTACAGATGTTTCAAAGCATTTGAAGCGCAGTGATCTAAGTGTCTGGCGCCTGGAAGTAATTAAAGGATTTGCCAAAAATAAGAAAATTAAGGAAAAAGGAAAATAAATAAGAGAAACATAAGAAAAAGGAGGATGAGGAGCAGTTTAAAGTTGAAAACTCATTCTGGGCGGGTCGCTAGTAATTAGATTCGAGTTCAATTTTAAACGGTTTCAATTTTGTTGTTCCCCCTGTTGTTTTTTGGTGTTTTTTTTCGGGCACAAGATAAATGACAAAACAATTAAGTGCGAAATATAAACAGTAATAATATATAATGCAGTTGAAGTTGAAGCAGAGTCAGGACTAAGGACTTTGAGCTCTGCGGGGCTACCATGACTCGGCGGCATCCTTGGCTTTAGAATAATGATTAATAGAATTTTTGTTTGTTCCTCTCTCTCACTCTTATGTTTCGACATTGTGTTAATCCTGAAATAAAAATTTGGTGTTTTTTTTTCCCTTTTCGTTCTCGGCAGAACTAAATGGAAAAGGCAAACGGCTGTGGGATTGGAATTACTTGCCGAGGCTGGCAACTATGCGGCTTTTCAGCGTTTGTATGGCGGTGCCACGCCCTATTTGAGTGCTTGGCCATATGCAGCCGCTGCTGCGACACAATCACCGCATGGCGGTGCCCCGCCCTCAGCAATTGATATCTATTATCGTCAGGCTGCAGCGGCAGCTGCCCTGCAAAAGCCAACGCTGCCCGCCTCCGCCTATCGCATGTATCCGACCAGCATGCCGCCTGGCATGGCCATACCAGGAATGCCACCGCCACCGCCTGGCAGTACGGCCTCCATGCTGGGTGGCTACTATACAGCCGGTCAGGCCCCACCAGCACCACCCCAACTACCGCCGCCATCCTCATCGGCGGCAGCCAGTCAATTGATGGGCCAGCGATCCGAACGTTCGCCGGCCACCAGCCAGAGCGCCAATAGCGAAACGGATGGAGACAGGGAACGCGAAAGCGAATCGTTACGTGGCCTAACCATGTCTGATGGCGCGGAGGGCATACATTTGCAATCGCCCAGTCCACCACTGAATCCGGGTAGTCCACCGCGTCGCGAAAGGGCAATGTTATTGGAGCACGACGTTGATGACGGCGATGGAGAGGGAGACGATGATGGAGGCGGCGGCGATGAGGCTTTGGGCGAACGAGGTTCAAGGGAAAATACTGCGTAGCGATAACGATGATGAGGAAGATAATAGTGATGAGGACGATGAGGATCTGGCTCTTGAGGTGTGAGTGCTCGCTCTGTCTGTGTAAAAACAAAAACTGGCTTTAAGCTGGATCTCAGAATGTAACTAAAAATATACACAAATATCTATATATAGATACATACATACATACATGTATGTATATGGCCAAGGCATGGCAAAATTGCAAAAATTAATTATCAATCACAGTTAAGGCCCGTCCCCCCATCCCCCCCCTCTCCACCATAAAAATATCTCTAAGCAAGATTAGAAATATTTTGTACATTTTTTTGTAAATGATTTTTTTTGTACATAAGAAAATTTGTCCCCCCCAAAAATTTATATATTAAAAACAATTTTTTTTTTTCTGTTAAGTCCCAACAACGATATAGTATAAAATATATATATATATTTCTTTTTTTTGTATTTTTTTGTGCGTAGTTTTAAGACTTCCATTGTGTGTAGTACTAATAATAATAATAAAGAAAAAAAGAACAGTCGATGAATGAATAAAAAAAGAAAGAAAAAAATTCTCTTTGTTTTGAGAAAGGAAATCCCTGAGCCTAATGCAAGCTGACACACGAGCCGAAGAACTCTCCAATGCAAAACTCTCGAGAACTCGATTGGAAGGAATCATCTTGGCAAAAGGACACTTAAAAAACTGTTGCACTTTTCGCCTGGGAAGCGACCACTAAACTGCTCACTTAAAAATTGTTAACATTTTGCCATTTCGAGGAGCTCTAACCGCGTCAGAGGGAGAGCGACTGGAGGAAGGGAGAAATTGAGAAGTTCTTAAAGGGCTTGGCCTTCTCTTGATGTGAAGACGAAGCCGGCGTTGCCAACGCCGCCGCCGACGCCGCTGCGTAGCGCGCTTCAAGTCGAGTGGCAAGCCGGAACAGAAACGTTTCTAATTGAGTTGCAAAAAAAACAGCGAAGGGAATTTTAATCAACCCTCTATTGAAAACGGGGTTAAGGCCACTTCATAGCGATGGCCAAAAGACACAGTCACGACTCACTTGGCGATTAATCGGAAAGAATTTGCTTCAATTTCATTCGATTAACTAAATGTTATCGATCAATTGATCCTTACAGATCGATAAGTGTTTTTTGATTCATCTTTATGGAACATGTCTTAAAATAAATTGATCGATAAGTAATTGATTAAAGATCGACAAGTGTTTTTTGATATATATCGAGTGGTTTTGTGCTTTTTGATAGATCTTTTAAAACAATCTTAAAGATAAAGATTTGCTAGTAGAATAAAGGTAAACTATCCTCTTATAAATTGTGCCATCTCTAGGTTGCCCTACTCTGCTTTGTTTGTTTATGTAGCCTGTTTACATGCTGCCTGCCTGCCTGGCTGCCTGCCGCTGGCCATTTTCGTTACTTTTTTTTATGACAATTTCAATTTGATTTCACTCATGTTAATGATTTAATTTATGGGGTTGCCTGGCTAAGCGAATGCAATTTGCTCTGCCCACTGTCAGCAATCGAACTACCGGGGCCAAAGACCAACCCCTTCTTGAGATCCACCCGGAGGACTCGGAGAACTAGAATTGAAACTGAAACCGAAACCGAAACCAAAAACTGAGACTGAGACTCTGACTCTGACTTTTGCGGGTGAAGTGGCTGCGTCAACAGCGGGAAACAAACGAATCGCCCCGTCAAGTGTCTCAAATAGGTCGCAAAGGGTCTCTCTATGAATATTGTGCGTAATGTTCCTGTGACTCAGTTCCTCTGCCTGGGAGTTCCTCATTCCTTCGACAGTCTGGGAGTCGTCTGCATAACGCCTCTGTAACAAATTGATTATTTGTTGCGGTTTCAGTTCGCATCGATTTGAACAATTTTTTTATTTTTGAATTGAGTGCCAAAAAGCTGAACGAGTGCCGAATAAGAGTGTGGTACTTATAAATTTATGAGTGGCCCGTCAAATCGTCGTCAGACCGTGCGAAAGTTTTAGTTTAGTTTCATTTTTCCACTGAGAAATTTGTACGAGGAAATATTTATTTATGCGTATGAAATGGGTGGAACGAGTTTTTTTTTTTTTTTTATACTAAGTTTCAAATTGATTTGAATTGAATTATCACTAAGTTCTGACTCTGCCGATTTGAAGAAAAGCTTTGTTCATGAATCTGGAAGTTATAGACAGGTTATTAGGTTAAGCACCAAAACTAATTGAGAAATATACGAAAGAGAAATTACGTCATCTTAAGAAGTAGCCTTTAGTTACCATTAAAGTTAAGTTACCGATCAAAACTGATTGAGAATTTTAAGCATGGATGCTAATATGTGTATACTTGAAAAGGTTATAGTTCAGGTATCAGTTCAATTTTATTATAACAAGTTGAGAATTAAAAGTTACATCGTAAAATCATTAAAGTTACATCGTATGATGTGAGTTCCCTATAAATGTGTATATAGTTTTACAAATAAATTTTACGATTCTTAAAGTCTACATTTTACATCACAAGATATTTGAGTTTGACATTACTTTGAAATCTTACATCATATGATGAAAGATGCTATAAAATGTGTAACTTGATAAGCTTCTTTCTTGCAGCTCATTTGCATTTTCATCTTTAATATGGGGATGTCTTTTTTTCTTCCTCATTCTTCTATTTCGTTGGTGGCGGCGGCTTCTTTTGTGCATCCGAACTGACAAAATGCTTTCACACCGGAAGCTAGTGCAATGCGTTCGCCGTCGTTTGTCGCCGTCGTCGTCGTCGTCGACGTCATCTCCCCTGCTAATTGACAAGTTTTCCTTTGAGTCCTTTTCTTTTTATTATTTATGCTTTCGACTTCTTTGTGAGGCAAATTTGTCACAGGGCATCATGCATGGGGTATGGTATGGTATGGTATAGAATGGATGGTTTGGGTGGTCGGTTGGTTTCCCGAGTGATGTAGAGGGTGGTGGGGTCTATTCATTACACAGGCAATTTGTTGCGCACAAAGAACGCAAAACAGTTTTTCGTTGAAATGGCGGAATTTCGAGTTTCCGTTATCAATAAATTTTGGCATTTTTTGGTGCGTGTGTTTAACGAATTTAGATGCCGGAAAGAGCCGTAAACCCCCCCCCCCCACACACACACACACACACACACATGCAGAAAGTGGGGTAGATATTGAATAATGCCAATGAAGGGTTTATATAGAAATAATATATATATTTAAGATGTCTTCTATGTCTCTGTCTCTCTCTCCGTGTCTCGAATTTAGCTTTAAATTATTGTAAATGGCTTTGTGGCGCCAGGCTACAAAATCGATTTGGCGGTCGTCGCCAGTTAAACGTTGAAAATTACTGGCCAACCAACTAACTGACTGACTGGCTACCGATTACTACTGCCGCCGGACTACCTGAACTTCTGTTTCTTCTGTTTCATGAACCTGCAGATTTTTCACTGATGGGCTACTGGTTTTTTAGTTTTGGTTTTGTAACTTGCGCCGCAGCGGCCCAATTTGCATGCGTTCGATTTGCAATTCGCTTTGCAATTGCATTTGCGGTTTTAGGTTGCTTTTCGTTTGATTTTTCTCCTTTTTTTTTTTGCTCCATCTCTTTTTGATTTTTCAATCAATTCTAACTGTGTGTGTGCAACAGCACGTTTCATCGCAGTTGCTGTTGCTGTTCCTGCTGCTGCTGCTGCCCACTCAAAAAGAGAAAAGCCCAGTCATCTGCAGTGAAGAACTAGAGAACTAAATTGTCGATATGCCATCGGTTTATACTTATTTTGATCCCAGCAGCAATTGGAGTGAAAAGTCGGTTCCAGAATATTGCATCATTATGTGGAAAAATGATTGAAGTAAATGTAAACTCAAATGGCTCTCAATCCATCAATCTAATCTGAAATCAATAGACGATAAACATAAAGATTCTTCCAAATTATCAGTTTTTATCTAGGAAAAACATAGATCCAGCTATATTCAGGATCATGTGGTAGGCTTGTACAGATGTATAAACTATTTTTGGGGAGTGTCTGACTAAAGAATCAAAACTGTCTGACAATCAGATAATAAACAGCATATTTTTGAAGTGTTTTTTAATTCAGTTATTGCAAGAACGATTTCCTTATGAACAATTGATTCTGTTTAAATAGAAGTATTCTCTCTCTTGAAAGCGGACAAAGGACATTATCACTTTACCATATATTCGCAGGCACACGCCAATGTGAGAAAGGTTTCCATGTGTGTGTGTCTGCATATCTGTGTGTGTGTGCGGACCCATGATAATGATATCGTCTAGTGAAAGACGATACTTTTTTATTGGGTTACAAGTGCCGTTAGCTTTTTTTTTCATATATGTACATATAATATCTCTATGTGGGAGGTCCTCTGTCTCAGGATAAGAGATTTTTTGTGTGTGTGTGATTTTTGTTGCCCTTTTTTTTGGTTTCCTTTTTGTTTTTTCGTGTGCAGGGCCATTAAGGCGCCAAAAGTCAAGCTTTTGTTTGACAAACGGCACGTGGCCGATTTGAGTAACGAAACTTTGAAC
Source organism: Drosophila equinoxialis (assembly GCA_018150345.1). Lineage (NCBI taxonomy): Eukaryota > Metazoa > Arthropoda > Insecta > Diptera > Drosophilidae > Drosophila > Drosophila equinoxialis. The sequence continues at coordinate 153,900 of JAECWI010000238.1, read as the reverse complement.
ACAGAATGGTGATGTGGAGGGATCCGGGTACAAGTACGCGTACGGGAGGTGTAGGGTAGAGGTGTAAGGGTAGTTAAGGGGCCAACTGATGTGTGACTAAACGGCGCCCGCAGCAATGTAAGTGTTTCTTCTTCTTCGTTTTCCTACTACTTTGGACGTCAAGCTGGGAGAGTCGAATGCATTGGAAACCCCGTGAGCTTATTGGTTTTAATGCCCAAATGGTCAAACAAAAGGCAAGAAAGGCAACAACAACAATAGGACCAGAAAGCAAACAGTTGCCACATACATACACATATACATATGTACATATATAATTTTTCTTTTTTTGGGATCCAATTACGAGAGGACAACAGCTTCAACTTCAATTCCGACTCTGACTCCGATTCCTTGTCCGTCTCTGATCACGACTCTGAATCTGACTCGCTGTTAAGCCAATTTGCTGAACAAATTAAGAGGATCACCCCGATTTACTATACCCTATGCAGTTAATAGAAACAGAAATGATTCCTCTTACAGAATATGCCCCATTTTTTGGGTAGGGTATGGCAAAAAAAGGCAACAGCAGGCGATGACTGCATTTTTGGTCTGGCACGCAACACAAAGAAAGAGCTAGAGAGAGAGAGAGAAAGACAGAGAGAGAGAAAGGATAGGGGGGATTAGCCAGCGAGGGTAGGTCCATGAATTTCTTAAGTACTTGACTTGGCATTTGCATCTAAATTATACAAACACTTTTGCTTTTTAATTAACATAAAAAGTGAGCTAAGTGATTGACCTAAATATAAATTGCACAACTAAAGCAAATTATTTCAACTGATTTGATATATAAAATGTATACAAATATACCTATAAATATACCTAAATGGATTTGTTTTTTAATACTCCAAGTCATATAATTCGATATCATGAATTGTTACTGAAGGTCTATTAAAAAATATAGTTGATGTATTTAATATTTTTGAACGATTCTTAAAACTTCCCTCGCTGACATTGTCCTTGCATTCCGATCGGACTTGGTCTTTGCCGTTTTGTCCTCTCTTCTGGTTTGTACATATGTAAAATTGTAATTTCTGGCCTTAATTCCTTTTGTGTTTTCATCTCTCTACCCCCCTACCCACCCTTCGCTTGCTCGCCATGTCGACTGTTTCGTTTGCTAATTTGACAGTTGTCAGCTCGACAATCGACAGACTGTCAGTTGGCATCGCATTTTCATTTTCGTTTTCATTTCCATTTCCACATTCATTTCCATTTCCATTTTCATTTCCATTCATCAAAATTGGCTTTGGCTGTTTTATTTGGGTGCCCGATTGCCCATTGCCGAGTGGCCGCACAGCTCATAATAATTTGTCATCAATTAGCCGAGGGTGTTGATGTGCGCGGTAAACCAAGTGGAAGGTAAATGGGGCGGGCGGAATTTGGTATTGGAACGACAGCCTGAATGACAGAAGGAGGATGGGTGAGGGTGAGCAGGAAGAGTGGGATGGGGGGGTATATGGGGTGGGCAGCACCCCGTTGTCATATAACATAAGCTATACGACTCACTGACTGACTGACTGTTTTGGGTACATTCCTTTTCCCCTTGCTTTCCATTTGCCATTTACAGCTACTCAAAAGGATGTGTATACTCTCTCGTTCTCTCATCTCATTTTAATTTCTCTTCTGGTTCAAGCTCTTGCTGTTCGTGTTGTTGTTGTTGTTGCAAATTACTTTTGATGAACATTTTTGATGTACATTTCATTTTCAATGTTCAATTCCCACTGAGCAGCCACAAGGATATGGAAATGGTGTATAGAGGTGTGGGTAAAGAGCGTTGGGTCGGGGTTTAAGGTGGTTGGAAACTTTTGTAAGCGTTTCAAATTACCAAATGAATTGTCACACACAACATACTCTATATATTGAAATAAAACAACATTTCAAAGGCAAAAACAATTTAATTCAATTTAGTATAATTATACCATACACCCATAGGGTGAAATGGTATATTAAAGTCGCCAAATGTATGTAACAGGCAGAAGGAAGCTTCTCCGACCCCATAAAGTATATATATTCTTGATCAGCATCAACAGCCGAGTCGATCTAGCCATGTCCGTCTGTCCGTCTGTCTGTCCGTCTGTCCGTCTGTCCGTCCGTCCGTCCGTCCGTCTGTCCGTATGAACACCTAGATCTCGGAGACTATAAAAGCTAGAGCCACCAAATTTGGTATGTAGGCTCATGTAGTATGTAGAGTGATCAAGTTTATTTCAAATTTTTGCCACGCCCCTTTCCGCCCCCGCAATTCAAAAAAAACGTTTATCTCAAAAACTATTGTAGCTAGATACACCATATTTGGTATGTATATTTGCTTAGTAAATGCGCTCATGTTGCATGTATAAAGATTTTGCCACGCCCCTTTCCGCCCCCGAAATTTGAAAAACTCGAATATCTCGCGTAATTTTTTACCTTGTGCAATCAAATTTGGCACACTTAAATTTGATACTAATACCCAGCAAAATACCAAATTTGATGAAAATCGGACAAAAAATAGCTGAGTTATGCATATAAACGTTTTTGCATAAGGCCGGAGATGGCCGTTGGCGGGTGGGGGCGCTAGGGTGCTTATATGCATAAGTGCGCGAGATACTGAAATATGCTTGTAAAAAGCATGTGAACAGAATTTCTTAAAATAGGCAAATGCATTAGTTATTACAAATTTGAAATATTTGTTTTACTGGTGTATGGTATACCCAAGTCGGCGAGACGACTTACTTACTTCATTTTTTTTAATGTTTTTTTAGACCACATATAAAGTCTTTTTGAAACAATCTTCAAAATTAATGAAATTCCGATCCAACTTAACTGTTGGATGTTTAGGCAATTAGGACATAAATAGTTAATCATGAAATGGCATTAACTCGATTTCATTCGACATTGATTGAACAGAAAATGAGAACAATGTGTTGGCTATATCGTGATATATGGCTAATTTGTCCTACAGTTTGAAGCTAATTTTGATGCTTTTTGATTAACATAAAAAGCGAGTTGAGTGACCAAAACGATGAATGAATATGAATCAATGTGGTGGTTTTTGTTTTTTAGTTTGGTTTTGGTTTCTTTTCTTTCGACTTCAACCGTGCCCACATATAGTCTGATCTGCCATTCATATCCTACACACTACGCTCTCTATATTTGTATTTAATCATTTTCACAAAGCTAAACAAAAGACCACATAATAAAATCGTTGGGGTGCTATTGCTAAACACTCAAAATTACTAAAAATATATATATATATATATATATATAAACAAAAATCACAAAAAAAAATTAGATAAATGTTGTACAAATCGTTAACTGCTTTTTTATGTTAATCGAAAAGGCATACTAAGTATATTTATATCAACAAGAAAAATGACAAAATCAAAACGCAACGTTAAAGCAAAAGCTAAATCTGACCGTGCTGACAAGTGGACAAGTTGCCCCAAGATCTTGTATCGATCGATCTATAGAGGCAAAGTAAGGGGAAAAGAGTAAGAAATGTTTCATAGTAGAAAACGTGAATCGAAAGATCATGTCACAGTGTTATTTGGCTTCACATTTGCTAAATTTGAAGAGAGAAAAAAAGAGAAAAATTGAAAAAACAACTTTCAAAAGGTTCTCCCTAGTCTAATTTCCAAAGCCTCCAAGCCAAAACCAAAGAAGTCAACTAATAACTCATACTTATACTTACATAAATAGCCTTTAGCCTAGTTTCAATACTTGAATAATACTACCAACTAAACCATAGAATGGTTAACATATAAAATATATCCTTTTTAGCGGCATATCCTTAAATATATGTTCGTTTGTAATTTATTTTTTTGTTGTGATCTCAAAGTTTCAGTAGAAAAAATAAAGCGATTTCTGACTAAATCAAATGATTTGGATTTCGATTTTGAGTATATGGGCTGGGACTTTGGTGGAACTTCTGAAAAGTTGTTGAAGCACTGCGGGGCAGTGGGCGGGGGTGGTTGCCGGAGGAGGTGGGTCAATGTGAAGAAGATTCACTCGGCATCGTCTTGGCAAATAACTCGCTAAGTGGTTTTAACACTTTTATGGCGTTAAGTTTTTAATTTTATTCGCTAATAAATAATTTAAGTCAATTCACCCAAACAATATAAAAGATTGTGCATTAATTAAATTTCAGATGGAACCGACAGACAGACAGACTGACCGACCGACCGACCGACCGACCGGCGACAATGACAACGACTCGTTTTGTCTTCCAACTCGATTCGAATTCGATATTCGTTTTATGTCTGCGTGTGCTCATGCCCCAATGGTTGTCCCCCCTCCCCACTCCCTCTCTCCACCATTCCCTCTCTCCACCACTCCCTTGGTAGCCAGTTGATCACCCATCTTAACTCTTTTGGCCATGTGTTGTTCATTCACTAAAAGCCTCTACGATTGAAATTTTCAGTGTGGGGTTCGGGGTTCGGCGTTCGGTTTTGAATTTGAGTTTTTGGGTTTTGTTTTGTTTAAAATGACATTAAAGTAATTATCTAATTAAGTTAACATTTTGCTTAAAGATAAGTGCTAAATTATTTTTTGTTTCTCGTTTTGTTTTCGTTAGTCTTTTAGTGGTTGTTTAATTTTGTTGGTTTTTTTTTGTTTGTGTTTCCGTTTCTTTTGTTATGAGATTATTGATTATAATTGGGCAGGTTCCAGGGCAAACAGATTTAGTATATATTGAAATTTCTAAATTCCTTTTAAGCCAACGACATATAACGAATGAACCACACACACACACACACACACACACACACACACACACACAACACTCACATACAAGTCACCCAGCCTGTTCCCATCCATATACATAAATCAAATAGTTCGTTGCGAGTTGCCCCTTTTTGTTTTTGTTTTTTGATGCATTAGCTCCTCTTTCTCTGGCTCTCTTAGGAAATGCCTGGATTCTTTTTGGTTTCTGGCATGCTTTACATTATGACGCCCAAAAAAAAAAGAGGAAAAACTTTTGGACGAGCGATAAGCCCACGCCATGACGACGACCACGACCACGACGAAGGAGAAGGAGAAAATGACGACGTGCGCCAAGGAGATGGCACATCAATTAGCACACCTACCTACCTTCCTTTCTCGGCTCAGTTGGTCTCTAACTCGACACAAAAAACTGGGTCTTAAGGTCTTCGATTGCATTTGGTCCTCATCGTTTGCCCACCCCCCGAATTACCTCCCCCGAGCATTCATTAAAGCTGGAAGTGCCTATCAGTTGTTTGGTTCTTGTGTGTGATGAATATATTTAAACGAAATATGCAAACAAAAAATAAAACAAGGGAATCAAAAGTATAAACCGTTTGATGAACCAACTTGCTACCTTATATTTATTCTATATCCATATGGAAAAATCAAACAAAAATCTTTCTGTGTGTGTGTGTGTGTAATACCAGTTGACTGTGATTTAATGGCTAGGTGACTAATTGGCAATCAAATAAATCATTTAAAAATGAATAGAATAGAACATTTTACATTCTATAACGGATTTTTGCATTCTGGCAACACGAAATTTTATTGATTTTGTATTTCTAAAGGTCAATCACTTGATAGATAATATCGATTGCTTGCTAAACTAATGTTTTTAGATCCACTACTTGTTAGACAATTTACTAGAACAAGGAAAAAGTACGAGTAAAAAAAAGGTTCACGCAGAGTTCACCAAAATGTTTCGTAAGTATTGCAAAATATTTTTGCGATTCAATTGTAATTCCCAACTAGTTTCAACGTTTTTTTCTGGAGTAAAGTCTGCTTAGGATGCTGATGGTTAATAAAGTCTGCTAAACTTATGATTTAATCTTCGCCCATGATCTATAAACCTTAAATTTTAGTTTTATTTTTATGTCAAGAACTTGCAGTTTAATCTTTATAATAGTGTTAGAGAGTTCCAAAATGGCCGGGGCAGTGAAGAAAACGTAGACGCTTTACATATTTTCAAATATTACCAAAATATGTGTATGGAAATTAAGGTTCTCTTAATTTTTAGAGGATTTTATTTTCGGAAAAAGAGATTAATACAATTTATTAGACATTTCTGCAACGACAAAAGAACATATATAAAATTTAACGACCAACAAAAATTTATTTCAACTGTCCCTTTGTATATGCGAGCTTAAATTCTCCTTTAAAGTACTTCAAATGGTAAGTTATAATACACAAAATAAGAACTCGAAGAAGAGAAGAGCTTCAATCTATAGAATAACTTAACTATTTTCATATCCGTTAAACTCTATCGATATCACTGAGGTAATATCGATTTCCTGCAAAAAAAAACCAAATCAAATGTCCGCTTTCCTAAAGAAAAAGCTAACGAAGAGAAAGATCTGAACAAGAATAAATATAATTGAATAATAGTACCAAGTTTACTTCACTTCGACCTATACTCAGCAATTAACCGTTATTCGAATGTAGATCCCATAAGATTTCAATGGAGAGAACCAATCATAAATTTGCAATCAGCAGAATGAATCAAAGATGTTGCTTATCTCATTGTATGGAAAAGTGTAGAATGTAAAATGTTGTAAGTGAATGTTTTGGATGCAAACACACAGACACAAACACCAACACACTCACATATCCATGTTGGTGTAATTTACATAGCACTGCACTGATGCTTATCTGAGCTGAGGTAAAAATACAACCCACAATCGGCCACCCTCTCTTGGGGTCGTTCTCCCCTGCTGCCCTTCCTGTGTTGCATTTGTGTTTGTTCGCGCCCTCTCTTTCTGTCTTCCTGGCTGGCATCAACAAAAAGTTGCATCAATTAGCCCAAGTTGGTGTATTATTCTTTTTCTTCTTTTTGGAGTGCCAGAGATCGTTTGAAGGTGTTTCTTCTTGGTTGCTTTTTTTTTTGTTTGTTGGACCGCTTTTGTTGTCGCTGCCACTAAACTATAACGATAACGAGAAACAATGTTAAACTTAAACATCAACACCTTTTAAGAGCGTGCACACAAGGTGAACTCCACACAGCAACAACAACAAAAACCCAAAAAAAAAAACCTGAACCCAGACATTCAGTCTGTGGGGATCGGGATCACTCTCGATGGAGTTCTGTTCCGTTTCGTTTCCCCGTTCAATGTCTTGTGATATATTAAAATGGATCTTGGCTTTTCGTAGAGCCCTTAACACACACTCTCTCTCTCTCTCTCTCTTTCTGTTCCTTTTGAACTGATTCTCCTCCATCTCGGTGTTGGTCTTGTCCCCGTTCCCGTTCTCGTTCTCGTTTTTTATGGCACAGTTTAGGAGATAACAAATTTTTGTTACAAGCAAATTAAAAGGTTTTCTTTTTCTTGACGTTTAATGCAATGGCTTTTAAAAAAATTCAATCTCTGTCCGACAAACGGCACACACTCAAACACACACACACACACATATATATATATATATATATATACATATATTCCTTTAGAGAAGAATTCAGTTTTATCGATTGTTTTTGCTTGCATCGTTTAGTCGATAATTTTGGTCATAAATTTTAAAATAAACAGGGTTCGGCTTTTCGGGTCGTTTTCTTTAAAGGAAACAACTTGAAAACAACTTCAAAAATCGAACGAAAAAAAAAAAAGAATCCCCCCTCCCGCTCCCCATCCGAGTAGATCATGAAACCCGCTGCTCAATGTGTGCGCACGCGTGGCACATCATGAGTGCCTTTTGGCTTTTGCCTCGGACTGGGCCTCGGGTTTGGGCCTGCGCCCCAAAACCTAAAGACCTGGAGACGAGACGCCGCCTCAAAATTCCATGGCCGCACATAAATTCAGAACATCAGATTAAGAAAGTGTTAATGTCGCAACAATTTCCTTTTATCTTTCAAACATAATTGAGCGATAGAATTTGAATTTAGCTAAAAGCCAAACATAAATTTAACAATCCCAAAACCTGCATCTGATACAGAGCAAGCGAGATGCATAGAGACAGAGTCAACTATAACCCTTTAGACAGAGAAAGAGAGAGAGAGAGATGGAGAGGTAGAACAAAAGAGTATTCCAGGTTTCTTAAATCTCTTTGTTACCTTCCTCTCATAAATTTGTCACCCTTTTGCGTTGCGGTTCACTTTTTGTGCGGTCCCCTCAAGTGGTGCCGAAGCGGTGCCCCTAGAGCCACCACACACATGGTCATATTTCGAAATGAAAAAAGATACAATCTCTCATAATTGTACACACTAACGGATATATAGAAAACTACTAATCGTATGTTTATCGATAACTTGCCTAAACGATTTCATGAATTTGCCCATGAAGCAAATTAATAACATTCGGAAATTTATACAAATCATCCAACTATTATGAATAGTTACAAATAATCGACCTATAAATCGAACAATATACTTTAGCAGTTCTACCCTTCGGTAAGGGTATACTAGTGTGTCTAACGAAATGGTCGATTGAAAGACAATAAATTATCATATTTTTATTTCATAAATAATGCTGCAACAGTTTAAAAAGATGATATATGCTATATGCTATATTTAGTTTGTTTCTAATAGGTGTAATCTGAGGACTGAGTTTTTCTCGGACACAAAGTGAAAGTCGGTGGGGGGAGGGACCACCCCACATTCACATTCATTGTCATTATCGTCATCATTGTCACTGTCATCGTCAGGTGTAGCTAAATGTGAGAAAAACCCTTGAACTTGGAAGCCAACGAAAATTGGAAACAACAAGCAACAACTCCTACATCTTCTTCTTCTTTGTGTTTGTGGTATTAATGATTAATGAATGAAATCAATTAAGTTTCATTAACAAACAATTTACGCTAATTTGGCCACGAAAAGCAAAAACCAAACCGAGTTGAATTCTTCTCAAGTGTCAATAATTTGGGTATGAAATAGTTGCATATCGAACAAGTCTTCGCATCTTTCTTTAGATAATATGCAAAATCATTGTTTTGCCATAAGCGAAAGTCTTGCATACAATAGATAGTTAAATATCGTATATACATACATATATATAGCTATTATAACTCGCACACACACACACACATACACTTGCAGTTGTTCACATTCACTTTGAACGAGTTTGTTTGGTAATTTAATAACAATTAAAAGTCATTCGGTGCATGTCTTTTGAAGCCAATCTCCGTGTTACGCATTAATGAGCATTTAACTTGGTCAAAAAGCCCTTTTGCCTGCTCCACATACCACTCGACATGACTCCACTTCACTTCACTTCACTCCACTCCACTTCAGTCCTCTTCAATCCACTTTACTTACATACATATATTGGTTTCGGTTACGCATCTCGCATTGATTACATTTTGAACGTTTGTCAATTTACAGACACACACACACAGAGTGTGAGAGAGAGAGAGACAGAAACAAAGACACCCATTCACTTGGCTCTTCAACTTGGCTAAATTGCTTGAAATTATTCAGTCGTTAAGCGTGCGAAACATTAAGAAAACTATGAAAAAAAAAAAAAAAAAAGAATACTGTGAGGTCTACATAAGAGAAGACCATCTAGTTCAAAGGATCCAAAGGTGGGAATAAAATGACCTCCATCAACTGCAGTTGATTAAGAAAAAAATGAGAGAAAAACAGAAACCGCATTAAGATGACCAACTAGAATAAGGCTTTTCAACCTTTTTAACAGGCGGGTCAGACAATCGTTCCTTTGATTATTTCACTTATTCTCAGTATTATACACAGAATTGTTTTTAAACTTACATCTTATTTTAATTCACAGTTAAATCGCTCTTAACATCATTTTGGGCCATTGCAATTTGGAACTACTATCAGTGGCGGATTTTGGGGGAAAAAGAAGTCAATACATTAAAACGGATCCGAATCCCCTGTACTATATTCCTGGATTCGTTAAAGTTTTGTGTTTCGACATTTTCATAAATATACAAATATAAAGAGATAAGAATGTTGGCTGCTTAGCATACTCAGCAGACTTTGCTGAAGAGCTCCAGAACTAACGCTAAAAGTAGTTGAGAATTACATGAAGCGAAAATCACATTTTGATTTGCTACATACAGCGCAGTGAGATAAATAGATGACTATGAATCAAAATCTAAGCTTAAATATAAGAATTTTTCTCTATAGAGACATCATAAATTTACGACATTTCAGTTTCTGTTTTTAAACGTTGTGGTTAGGGGGTACATAAATCATAAATTAGGTATCGTTCAAGAACGTAATCTCTCTATCTCTTTCTTTCTGTTCATGGACTAATTTTGCGTTGGCGTGGCGGCAATCATCGATAACACCAACGCACGATTGATGATAATTTGTCGCACATTGGTCGTTGATCAATTAAGAGAGTAGACACAAGACTAAAGGATGTGGTCATAAAAATTGGCGGCTGCGCTCTAATGCTTCGTCTCTAAGCATCAAATCCAGAAATCGGTTCAGGTATAGGAAGGTAAACGATTGTCAAATGGCACAGTGGTTGTGATTTCAATGATTTGGATTCAATTTTGATTTAACAATTTGTAGTTATATGGAATCGATTTCAAAATTAAATTGAATTAATATGTTTCTTATAGCAATTGCAGATATTGATTATTTATCGACCATAATTGAGATGTGAGTGGGCATACCACTGTGGATGATTTGCTTCGACCCGGATTTGAAATTGAATTTGTATTCGAACTTGGCCCAATCGGGCAAGCGACAGACGGACGGACAGACAGACCGCTCGTTCGGTCAAGTGTGCATGATTGATGAATTATTTCGTTTTGCGGTGAATCAAAACGATTTCAATTTTATTTTGTGTATCGTATTTATTTTGTGTTCTTGTTTTCCCCCCTTTTGATGACATATTTCACTTTAACTCCTCGATCCGCACTCCAACCCTCAGACCCCCGAACTCCATCTCCATCTGCTTCGGTCAGTCTAACAAAGGTAAATTGATATGACGATGACGATGATGTCGTTGATGATGACGATGTTGATGATGATGTTGTCAAGCCTTTGCTTCTCTAATTGCAAGCGGAGCTAGAAAAAAAGAACATATTAAGTGAAATGAAATGAAATAAAAAGGTTTGGTCAGCATTTGTGTACCTCTGTCTCTCCTCTTCTCTCCACTCCTTTCCTTATGCTCGACCCTATCAATATAAAGGATATCAATGGGGCGATAACATGGCCTAAAGTTGATTGAATTGTTTTCGTTGTCGACGTTATCGACGACATTGTTGCTGTTGCTGCTGCTTGGTTTTTGTTTTGACGTTTTTCGAATTGTCCCCCCATCGTGTTAGAAAGAACCAAATTGAATTGTACTATATGTAGGTAGAGGCTAAAAAAAATACACACACTCACACACACAACACATCATGAGAGTCGCTTGGAAGGACGCCACTCAATAGACCAAAAGTAATTAAGATAAATACGCAACGATAAAAATATATAAAAATAATTGTTTCGTATTTCTTCTGGTTTCTGTTTCTCTCTATATATGTATATATTTTTTTTTGCTGAGTATTTGACAATCAATTGGTTTGCGTGCCTAATGGGGTATATGATTAATGAAGTGATGTTGTCCATGGTAGGATAGGAGTAAATTAGAAACAGAACAAAAATAAAAACCTAAAATTAATGGAATCAGGCTAACTAAGAAAAAAATTACAAACATTTGTAATATACAAATACAAAAGGATTATCCATGAATTAACCGTTTTATTTCTTGTTTTCTGACTTGCTCGATAAATTCAGCAAATTTACACAAAACCTTATAACTCCTCAATTATAATTTATTCGTCCTTAAGCTTTCCGACGTCAATAACACATAATAATATACAATTTATATACAACAAATGTAGGAATTTATTTGAAAACTCAATGTAAAATCCTAATTATTGGAATTACTTTTATTACATTAAACATTAAAGTTTATAGTAAAGACAGAAGAAAAAAATATTATAATAAATATTCTTTCAATTGGTTCTTCCAAAATTCGTAAGAGCATTTTGTTATGAATTAAGAACATATATCAAATAATAATTGAAAATTTCATCAGTTGGTTCTCTTTATACCCTTGCAAAAAGGGTATATTAATTTTGGTCAGAAGTGTGCAACGCATAGAAGGAAGCATATGCGACCATATAAAGTATATATATATTCTTAATCAGCACGACGACGACGAGTTCAAATAGCCATGTCCGTCCGTCCGTCTGGATCGACGCAAACTCCTCCTAGACTGTATGAGCTACAGAAATTTTGCATGTAGGCTTGTATATACTGCAGGGGTTGTATATCTTGGATTCAACCGGATCGGACCACTATATTATATAGCTCCCATACAAACGGCAAAGCCACGAACAGTGACTTTTCTTAATAATTTCGTTATTTTCTAAGCTATTGTTGAATTTTAACATAAGTAATTTTATTGTAGCTATAAACGACTGTGCCAAATTTCAAGATCGGGTGAGTATATCATATAGCTCCCATAGGAACGATCGGTGGAAAACAGTGATTTTGATCGTTATTTCGTATGCTAAGATTGTAGGCCGTTCTTTAGCAAACTTTAGCTTTTTTAGATAAAACTTATTTCACTTTGATGGCTATAGGAAAGAGTAACCCAAAAAGTTGCAAGGGTATACAAACTTTGACGCGGTCGAAGTTAGCCCCGGCCCTCTGGTTTTATTTCAAAGAAAAGTCAGTAATTTGAAATTTTCGAAGACCTTTTTTAGATCCTTATACCATAAACTAACGAGATTACAAAGTGGTCAAGCGATCCCGATAAATTCTCATACAGACAAATTGCCATCAAAATACCTCTCCGAAAATATTATTCCATTCATGGGTTTTCATGATCTTCTTTGCATAAAAGATCCTTTAACCAGTGTCCCGAAAAATTTCTTCAAAATTTTTGTGTGTCTCCATTAAACTGAATATAGAGTTTAAGTTATTTTCCTGTTTCTATTCATATATTTTTGGCCATAATCAATGAAAATTTGAACACAAGAACGCAGAAAGAAAGGCTACTAAATATATATATATACTAAGTAAGAAATACTAAAAATAAGATATTAAAGATTGTTTAGTGGTCTCCAGTCTTGATGACTAATTAGCAAAGCTTTTAACTTCTCGAGGATGAAGGCCAAATTAAAAATACATAAACATAATACTTAATGACTTAGGGATATGAACAACAATTGTTTGAAAACCCTAATTGAAACCTCTGTGAACCTCTGCTAACGATTATTAAGTCATAAACTATATCTAATGACAATTTATTATACTCGAAAAACAAAAAAACTACAAAAAAGGAGAAGAGGTGGTCATCATAAATTGTTGTCTTGTGGCTTTAAATCATAACAAACAACAGAAATGAATAAAATAAAAAGGAAAATGGAAAATGGAAATTATTTCATACATACATAATAATGAAAACCGAGTCTCATTAGTGACAACAAAAACAAAACAAAGAGACAACTAAAAGAGACAAAAAATCGCCGTTTGCCGTTATGTGTGGCTATAATAATTTTTATGCGTCAATTACAAACAGATTCAGATTCCGTCTGAAGTTGGCATGGGGAAGGGAATGGGGAGTTGGCCACAGTTGTTGATAGTTTTTTCTTCTGTCATGCGTAAATATCAAACTTGGCCACACTAATTAACTTAAATTTCAATTAAAATGTCTTTTGTTATGTGATTTTTAGTTGACACACGCATAGATGATGTGTGTGTGTGTGTGTGTGTCGCCGACCTAACAACCAACGACCATTAGTTCATAGCCGTGGCCAACCGGAAACTTTTGTCACCCAAAAAGATATATGCACACAAAATACATATAAATATATATACATATATATGTATATATACCTGTGTCTACATGCTAATGAATGCACACACGTCCGTTTCCCCCTTCGTCTCTTGGCCGTAATATGCCCATTCTTCCCCTCAGCCTTACTACAAGTTCGAGTATATAGCTCGTTATATTCATTTCATTTCATTTCGTTTCATGTCTCGTGTTTATTTGTTAATTTTTGGTTGGTTGAAAATTTCTTCATTAGCGCATAAATTAAGTTTAATTACATTTTAGTTGGTGTTTTTTACAAAATCATCTCTCACCTACTTGTTGTGTGTGTGTATGTGAGAGTTAGAGAGTGGTCAGTTAGAAAAGTTACGGCCTAAATGCCCCCCACCTTCTTCTCTTTCTAATCTATCCACAATTGGGTCATAAAAATCTACACAGAAAAATTATAACAATCTATTATAATATTATAGTAAAAACTTTAAAGTATTCAATTAATATTGAACTTAAAACAAACTACAAGTTTTGGTGTGTATTTTGAAATTATTTTTTAATAAAGATTCAGATTTGATCAAAATTTTATAATATTTTGGATTAAAAAACAAGCTTAAACTCTTCTTCGTTAGGATATCTCAAACTTAGTTTGAACCTTTGACATAACTAATAGAAATTGTAATTTGTTTTGTTTACAGTTGTATCCTAAGCTCCGACTTGAATGATAGAACTCTTTAAGAAATGTTTTAATGTATAAATGTTTTATTCTAAAGAAAAATTATTCTTTTTACAATTTCTAATACATTATGCCCTTAATATACCTAATATAATACTTTTCACAAATGATAAAAGGTTGTACATAAAAATATTTGAAAAAAATTAAGTAAGTAAGTCGTCTCGCCGACTTGGGTATACCATACACCAGTAAAACAAATATTTCAAATTTGTAATAACTAATGCATTTGCCTATTTTCCACAATTCTGTTCACATGCTTGTTACAAGCATATCTCAGTATCTCGCGCACTTATGCATATAAGCACCCTAGCGCCCCCACCCGCCAACGGCCATCAAAGGCCTTATGCAAAAACGTTTATATGCATAACTCAGCTATTTTTTGTCCGATTTACATCAAATTTGGTATTTTGCTGGATATTAGTATCAAATTAAAGTGTGCCAAATTTGATTGCACAAGGTAAAAAATTACGGGAGATAATCGAGTTTTTCAAATTTCGGGGGCGGAAAGGGGCGTGGCAAAAAGTTTATACATACAAAATGTGCGCATTTACTATGCAAATATACATACCAAATTTGGTGTCTCTAGCTGCAATAGTTTTTGAGATAAACGTTTTTTTTGAATTGCGTGGGCGGAAAGGGGCGTGGCAAAAATTTGAAACAAACTTGATCACTCTACATACTACACGAGTCTACATTCCAAATTTGGTGGCTCTAGCTTTTATAGTCTCCGAGATCTAGGTGTTCATACGGACAGACGGACAGACGGACAGACGGACGGACGGACAGACGGACAGACGGACAGACGGACGGACAGACGGACATGGCTAGATCGACTCGGCTGTTGATACTGATCAAGAATATATATACTTTATGGGGTCGGAGAAGCTTCCTTCTGCCTGTTACATACATTTTGGCGACTTTAATATACCATTTCACCCTATGGGTGTATGGTATAAAAAGGAACTAAATAAATTGATATAATAAGATGACGGACCAGGTTTGGGGAAATATATTATACAGTTCTAACAATGTTATCTTAATCTAATTCAATTTTAATTGATTTGATAGATTTCTGGTAATTAAAGATGCTAGTTTTTTTGAAAAACATAGAAAAATTGTTGAATATCTAAGAAATGTTTGTTACTACCGTATTCCGCTTTAAAAAACGTCTTTAAAATCGGCGGTAAATTTATTGAGAATATACCAAATCCAATTATATATATATATATATATATATGGAACTTTAATGGGCTCTCTGTTTGGATAGTGAATCAAACTTATCTTTTAGATAGATATGAGTTTTTAATTGCCCTTCTTGATTTTAAGATCTTTAGTTTTTGAAGCAACATTCCAATTCAAAAACATTTGATTGAAAAACTTATCGAACAGCATCAAGTTTTGTACTAGTTTCGATTACCATTTTGTATTATTGTTATTTGTAAGCAATTTCAATTTGGTTTTTACATTAACTTTGATTCGATTTCATTGTAAGCATTAGAATGCAATTAATACATTAACGCCCACCTCATCCCATTTGAGCACCTTGAAGTGCCTAATGACAAAGTTGGCAAGAAGAAAATTAAGACGAAGTTATTTTCTGAGGACCTTTTCAAGTTTTCCACGAAAGAAAAGCAAAATGAGTAAGTGTGAATGAGAGAGAGAGAAAGAGGGAGTATAAAAAGAAGGAGAAAAAAAAAATGCAAAATGTTTTTAATGTGAACACTTTTAACACTAATGGTGCCGGAATATTTAATTTTGAGTAACAGAGAGAGATGGGCGAATGAGTGAATGAGAGAAAGAGGCAAAGAGAAAAGTTTCGGGAAAAAGGGCCCCAAAAGCGAAAGTACATTAAGGACACGGACACACACACACACACACCGCAAAACATGTCAAATGTGAAGTTCACCAGTCCCCCATTCCTCTCCCGAACAACCACCTTCTCCTCACGCCTCCCATGCCACCCACACCCATATTTCCCGCACTCCTTGTCACGCAGCCCACTTGCGCCTTTGAGTTGGAGATGTTGGCGTAAATTTGTTAATTTGCCACCGATGACAACCAACCAAAGGAGGAGAGAGAAGGAAAAGCCAGAGCCACCCCCTTAGAAAACCAGGAGCTGACACCAACAGGACACGTATCACCAGCCAGCAACAGGCGGCAGCTTTGCTTTTTGGTGGTTGGGCCATGGATGCAAAATGGGCTGGTGGGTGGTTTGTAGTGGGTCGCTGTGTTTGGGGGGTGTGGACCACACTCTCTTCTGTTTGGATTATTATTTTTTTTGTTCTTGTTGTTGCTGTTTTCGTTCTGTTTTTTTTTTTTTTTTTTGTTGCTTGCTCGTTTGTTTGGTGTTGCGAGTTAAAATTGTTTTAATGTCGAGGCAAATTTATGCAAATTGCGCTCTTTTTGCATATTTAAAAAGCGAATACACGAGCACTTTGCCAAAGTAATTTGTTACATAATGGTTAGCCAGAGAGAAAGAGAAAAGGCGAGAGAGAGAGAGAGAAAAGAAAGAGGGAGTAAGAGTGAGTGAAAAGGACCAAAACCCGAGGCGAGATGCTGGTGAGCCCCACATTGGGCGCCATTTTTGTTGCAAAAGTTTAATTTGGCATAAGTGCGCGCCATTTTGTAGCATTTTCTTCAATTGAACTTTTTTTTTTTTTCGTTTGTGTCTCTTTTTTCTCTCTTAATGGAACCTACAAAATAGCTGGGAGGTTGGAAAAGATGGGTGGTGGGTTGGGGGAGAATGGTGCTGAGGGTTGGAGTCCTTCACAAGTATTATGTAAATTCCGTTTGGAATTTTTAAAATATGTTGATGCTGGTCGCTGGCTGTGTCTGCTTGTTTGTTCTTTACATTTGTTGGCGAGGGCTGCTTCGTAAATATGTCAACAGGACAGGATATATTACACATATTTCATTATATCAAATATATGGGCTATCTAAATTAACATCATGTCAGGACAGTGTTTAATTTATTGAACAAAATCTAGTTTATTAAACCTGTTGCATACTGTAAGGGGCGAAAAATTATATTATATATGAAAATATTACAATTCTTGTTAGTAAAGATTTGCCAAATGAGGGTAAATAGAAATTGCCTTTAATAGATCCAATCGTATGCGTTTCTATGCCTTTACTTACTTCCGACTTTGGCTCCTTCCTCAAGTAATTTAAGACAGAAAGTGGCGTTAAATAGTTTGTTTCCACTGTCTGTGAAGGAGGAAGAGGAGGAGGCCGCGGCATTGGATAATGGCGATGATCATCATCTACTTGCATCACATTGATCAAATGTTAATTTGAAAATAAATGAAGGTTAATTATACGTTTCGAATTTTATGTTTTGTGTGGGGGTGTGAGAATTGAAATTTGTCTGCACTTGACGGACAAATCATGTCTAACCTTTTGATGTTATCGTCGTCCCGTCGCCTGGTCGTCGAAGGGTCGGTTGCTAGGTCGGACGGTCGGTCTGTCATTAATGTACATATGTAGAAGAGACGACGAGGATGATGATTAGGATGGATGGAGTATAGCACTAGAAATTGTAAATGTAGCAGAGAGCTAAAGGAGGTGTATTCATAGTATGAACTAGGCTGTCTCTTGCTGACAGCTGGTAGCACTCGAAAACCTAAGAGAGACAGAGATAGTGAGAGAGAGAGTGAGTGAGTGAGAAAAACTGGCTCTAATGAGAGTCCAGAGTCATGAGGATGGATGGAGTGAAGGTCGACTGCGTGTGCGTCTCTAGTGACAGCTGCCCAAGCCTTGTTGTCCTGTAGAGTGCACCACGCACTTAACTCGTCTCACACCTTTAGCAGTTGTTGTTGTTTTGTTTTCGTTTTTTTTTTTTTTTGTTGTTTTTGTTTTTTGGTAGGTGTGAAGCGGAATTTCCAGTCCAGTCTCTGCTTGTGGCCGTGTCTCTGTGGCGTCTTATCTAAATTGCTTTTCAAGTATCAATATTTTACCTCAAGTGTAAATTATACGCACACGCTGACGACAGGATGGACTCGGACTCGAAGAGTCTCCGTTCGAGTTTGTGTTTTCTTTTCTTTCTGTTTTTTTTTTTTTTTGTCCATCTGTTGCAGTTTATTTAGTGCTAGGCCATAGATAAATCTAAAAGCTTTGATGCTGTTGCTGCTGCTGCTACGGCGGTCGTCCAAATACCAATTAGCCAAAATAACTGAAAACACAAAAAAAAAAAAACCCTTAAATTATGCACGCCAACATATTCATAATTCTATTTCCGGCAATCATTAGCAGCAGCGCAAAAAAGAGATGAGAAGATAAAGATAGACCTACAGAGAGAGAGAGAGAGAGAGAGAGAGAGTGGAGAGAGAGATAGAGAGAGAGGGAGGTCAAAGAGAGATCTTGAAAATATTTTTAAGATTTGTCGTTGGCACGCAATCCGAGGCCATAAAGAACATGCCAACGGGATGTTTGCTTCATTCATTAATTGCCTTTCCCCCTTCTGACGCCTCCTACCCACCATGGAGAGAGATCCACATAAACGCAACGAACTAAAGACAAAAAAAAATCAGGTAAAAGTTGTTAATAAAACGAAAACTAAACTAAAACAGACTCAAACTGAGCGCATTATAATCAGATTATGAACACTAATGATCCTTTAATGATCGACGTTTATGGTAAGGTTTCGGATGTTGCTTTAGCTTTGGGTTTTCGTTTTTTTTCCCCCTCTGGTTCGCAGAGATTGGTTTTAAATTGAAATGGAAACAAAACAAAAACCAACTATAAAAATTAGAAATATCAAAATGAAATCAATTCGTAGCATAACACATTTCCTCTTCGCCGTTGGAAATTTTGTGTGATGGAAAGAGTATATGGAGTATATGGACTGGGAGAAGGGACTTTGGAATTGCATGACGATTTGGTCTTAAGTTAGAGCATTTAAGGGTCGGCTTGACCTGGCCAAAAATAGTTTGAGTTTTATGAATGAATTGTATACAGTGGGGAGACCTCGAGGCAGCCACGATGACGATGTAGCTACTGTACATTTTTTGTTGTTCCCGTTTTCTCCTAGCTAATTATAATCGCCGCACTGGGTTAACCCTTGGATCTTTCACTCTCCCACTCTTTCGACCTCTCTCTCTCTCTCTCTCTCTGTATCTCACATTTCCGGTAAGTTAGGGCCTCCTGTGAGATCTAAAATGCGGTAAGCTGGTGCGCAGGCGCGTTAATGAACTTTTAAGCGTTCATAGTCAACCAACCAGCCAACCAACCAAAGAGACAATGGTCGAATATAAGAGAATGAGGACAAGGACCAGACAGAACAGATACAGGGACGGGGACAGGGAAAGGACAAACACAGGCACACAGCCACAGGGACAGGTGTAATTTAATTATGCAAGCTAGTAGGTGAATGTAGAGCGGGTGTTCTGTTCTGTTCTGTTCTGTTATTGTTGGCGTGTTATTAAACAAAGTGCAGCAAACGAGAACGAGCAAGTGGAAGGACTGTGAAGGAGATGTAGGACACAAGGTGAATGGAATGAGTGCCAGCGCGTCCAATTTTAATGACACATAAAATTGGTCACTTATGTTGGCCGCAATGAAAACAAAACTGGCCAGGACATGACAGGATAACACACACTCACTCACACAAATGAAGAAACAGGCGGAAGAGCTACCTACAAAGGTTGCACATGTTATACACTGAGCCAAAAATCTACAATGAAAACATGAATTTTCCTGTAAACATTCCAAAATTTCCTATAGAGGTAAATAATTAAAAGTTTTTCCCTAAGAGAGAAACGTTCAAATAATTTTCTGTTTCATTGATTTTTTGAGCAATTAAATGCTTGAGGTGTGTCTGACGAAGAAGATTATCAAAAGTAGTCTAAGGCAAGCATTTGGTGCATGTTTCGCTTCGGTTAATTATGATTCTCAACCAGTTTAAGTAGATTACTTTAAGATTCTGAAGGCTTTATCTGTTGATTTTAGAACTTGGAGGTTTTTGATAGTTTTTGTAAGCTTATAATAAATTAAAGTTGTTATTCAAGTTTGTTATCAGAAATTATCAAAAATAGATTCAATTAATTAATTAGGTTAATAAGATTATTATTATAATGCTTCATCTTCTACCTTCCAAAATATTTAATGAAATGAAATCTAGTCTAGAATTTTTTGTTGCAGTGTTCTTATGTCGTTTTTTGTTGGTCTCTGTATGTTTTTTTTAGGGTTTTCTGTGGCGTCATTGTCCTTGTCCTTGTTGGTTTGTTGCTTGGGTTTTTCTTTTTTGGCGAAGGTAGCGAGAGTGAGTAAGGTAGTGCTAGATAAACAGAGACGTGTCCTTTAAAGCCGCTTAGCGAGCGGTAGGACTCTCCTGGCCTCTTCTTCTGGCCTTGTCTCTTTCGCTCCTTCTATTTAAGTAGGTAATGTGAGCCCAAAACAGAAAATGAACCTGTTACCCGTCCCTCCCTCTAGCCATCTTTCTGTGTGTCTCTTCTAAGTAGGTTTTCAGGTGTGATGCTTTTGTTTTGCTTACGCAGCTTATCCCGTCACCTTTTCTGTTATTTTTTTTTTTTTTGGCTCTTTTGTGTGGCTGCTCGACAGGCGTTAAAATCATTTATCGCTGACTCGTTTAATTAAGGTTACACGTAAGAGCGGTTCTTCCAGCTAGAAAAATATATATATAAAATATATAAATATAACAGAGAGAGAGAGAGAGAGAGAGAGAGAGAGAGAGAGCGAGAGAGAGTGAGTGATAACAGTAGCAGGAAGAAAAGGAAATTATCAAGTCTCCAGGTGTCATCAGTTCTCTTTTTATTGACAGATTGACAGAATGTAGAGTGTCTCTCTAACAATTAGCTAATCCATTTCTTAAGATCCTTAAAGCAATTAAAGGATATTAGAAATTTTCGATTCTCATTACTGATCCAATGAGCTTTTAATCTAACTTTTAGTTGTGTTTCTAAGTCTAAATTGCTAAAATTTTTGTCAGAAATGTTTAAAAAATGCCATCGCACTCGTTTTCCAGTTAAAATCGAAATAAAAAAAAAACAAAATTGTCTTTTTGGCTTTTGTTCTTCTGTATGAATTATTAATGCATCAAAGTATCTGAAAATTAATTAAAAAATAATCAACATTACGTGAACAGAACACAACACATAGAATATATTGTATGTGTGTGTGTTTGTTTATGCAAGATGGCGTGACAGTAAATCATATTTAATAATAGTCCCATAATATTTATTTGGCCAGTGAGAAAGAGAATGAGAATGAGAGAGAGAGAGAGAGGAGGGAGAGAATCTGCCGTGTGTTGCCAGTTGCCAATTGCCAGCTTTGCCCCATGCCCGAATGAGTGTGAGTTGTGATTGCTGCCACCCAGCTTGTTGCATGGCCGCAAAAATTAATTGCACTTAAATTGTCATTGGCAACAACAGTGAAATTGTTGTTGTTGTTGTTGTTGCTGCTGCTGGTTTTCGTTGTTGGCATTGCTGTTTTGTTGTCTATCATTTCATTTTCATTAGTTGACCATTTAAATGCAACTAATTAATGGTAATGGGTCATTTTGCATGGCCATCGGACACAATGCAGTTTGTTTGTTTGGTTTGTTGATTTTGTTGATTCTGTTCGTTGGTTTTGTAAGCAATTTTATCGATTTTTGTTTTGTTTTTATCATTGTTGTTTTTGGTTCTTTATTACATACATACATATACACTGTTAACATGAAATATTTGTAACATGAACACGAGTAACAACAACGACAATATTTGACTAAGTAGATCTTAGATTGAAGAGTTATTATATATGTATTCAACAGTCATTGTTGTGAATGTTGAATTTCTGATAGAGTTCTGAGTTGCGAATGGGTTGGAAAGTTAGTTAGTTTCATTTGGTGTATTTCAAAAAGGATCTATTACTATTTTTGTATGGCAAACTGAGTTTTTATCGGAATTTAAAATTGGTTTCATAATTGGCCAAAATACTGTCTAAAAATGGAGAGATTATCCCATAGCTTTGAGTATCTTGAAATATGTAAATCATTTGTTGTTTAATTTGGAAAATGTTTTTAAATTTTGTTCAGTTTTGTTCCAGTAAACCTTAACATTTTAATTTGTTTAACAAATTTGACGCCTCAAATATGTTTGCATTTTCTTATTATGTATGTATGTACTTCTCAGACCCTCTTCCCCTTCCTCAAATGGGGTGCTGCCCCACATGTATTCCCGGGAAATTTCGCCTGTGTGTTTTTATTGGAGTTTACTTACAAAATTCTTCCTAATTGCATTCATTTTTGGAATAATATTTACGGTTTATGTTATGTTTATGGTGTTTTATGTTCTGAATATTGACAGATTTATTAGAAAGTCGAAAGGAAGTTAGATAAAGCTTATCTATGTAGTATGTGTGTTCATTTGCATTGGTGTGTAGGTAGAAAGAAATAAAGAAAGAAAGAACGAAAAGAAAATCTTAAAGTCAAAGCCCGCACATTTACTCTAATTTAATCAGTTTTTGGTCTCACAATCAGAGAGAATGTCTGGCCGAAAACTACACACACACACACACACACACACACACACACACACACACACACACACACACACACACACACACACACACACACACACACACACACGTGTCTAAGTCATCTCTTTTCGTGTGTGTGTGTGTGTGTATAGCGGGTACAGTGTGGCAAACCAAGTTTGTTCAACCATGCTCAACCTCCACCTACATCTCCCTAAATTGTCTTCCCTTGCGTCCCATCTTCACACTCATCCCCACCCTTTCTCCCTCTCTCACTCTCTAGCTTTCTCTCTCTCACATTTCGCATTTTCTGGCCCGGGGCATGCAGAAACATGCCACGTACTTTACCATCCTAATTGTATAAAAGCGTTTCCCGTTACGTACGCCATTTTCACACCGAGTGCGAGCGAGAGAGCATTAGAGCCTGAGTAGATGGAGATGGAGCACGTATTAAAGGAAAAACGCCAAAAAGAAAACAGCAACAGCAACAACAAACAAACTTCTGACTCAAAGTATCTAAACGCACAGTTTTTCTGTATCCAAAACTGCATTAAATGCCATAAAATAACTTTTAAAATGCTTTTTACTAGAATATCCTGCCCCAAGCTGATCCTGGTTCGGAGTTGGACGAGCCGCCGACGTCGACGCCGCGTCGTCGCGGACGGCAGCCGAGCGTCATCATTATGAACGTCGACGTCGACGGAGCGGCAGCATCGCTTGAGTGAGAGGGAGAGAGGTGCGAAAATTTCAGACAAGAAGCATAAAGAGAGGTGGAGAAATGGCCAAATTCAATGAGTAAGACCAAGAGCGAAAGAGATGGAGCATGTCCATAAAGATTAATTAGCAATTTGGCTTTGTAACACAACAAAACAAAAAAAAAAAAAAAAATAGAAAAATTAAGAGGGGCGAAAAAAGAGTAGCAGAGGCAATCACAAGCGTACGAAGCTGAGGCTCAGAAGGGGTGGAAATTCCTTAGAGTAAAACATTTGAAATTGATTTTCAAAAGTTTTCGAATGTTTCATAAGCAAGAAGGAATATGAATTTCATTCAAAAATTGGATAAACTATTCACTTTTGGGGGGAACGATCCTTCGAATTTTGTTCTAAGAATATGTCTTGACACTTTTCCAATAAACTAACACTATCCAGAGTAAATTCAGTCCCAGTTGATGCCCAAAAATGAAAAGGGAGTGGCAAATTATTCAATCCCAACTACGCCCATGATAGAACTGTCTTAAGTTGTTACTTTTATTTTATTTGATATTTTCTTTTACTTTTGCTTGTTTCGTTTATTTTGCTCGTTTTTGTTTTTTGTCTGTTCTGTTCTGTTCTTTTTGTTGTTGTTTTTTGGCGCTCGTCAACAGCAAACAACGTTGACGTCGCTGCTTATTGGTGCGAAAGTTGAGAGCGAGACAACGCTCTTGCCTGCAGAGTTAGAGCGAGAGAGTATGGAGCATAATCAATGTGCAAGCGAGAGAGCACATAAGAGCGACCATCCCAATGAGAGAGATAGCGAACGAGAGAGTTCCAAGGCAAGAGACAGAACGAGAAAGAGACACACTGAGGGACAGGGAGGGACAGGGAGAGAGAGAGAGAGAATTTTTTTTTTTTTTTTTGACAAAAATTATCGACAGCGGAAGTTAACACACTTTAAATCAATTAGAAAATAAAAGGCGGAGTTTACACCCAGCAAAGGTTTATCCACCCAAGTCCATGACCCGTTAGACATGGGTTCACATTGGAATGGATATGCATGTGTGTGTGTGTGTGTGTGTGTGTTGATGGGGAGAGGAGACCAGACACAGACACAGGGACAAATGCGTGCGCAGTTTTTTTTTTGGATTCTTCTTTCGTTTTTGTTACCTTTTTTTGTTGAGTTTGTTTGTTGCCGTGGATGATGATGATAATGTTGTTCTTCTCCAAATCCCCCATGGACCCCCTTACCCCTCCTCCTCAGAAGACAGCCCACCTGATGGGCCACCCAAAATGTAACGAGTGTTGAAATTTTCCTGTCTTTCTCTCTCTCTCTCTCTCTCTCTCTCTCTCTTTGTTTGTGTGTGTGTGTGGTGAGTTGCCTTTAAATTCTTTTGCCATTGTTTTGCGGTGAATTCCTCTTCTTCTTCGATTCGTTACTGATTTTCTTTATGGCATGTTGGCCCATCGACAAAATTGGCTTAATAGAAGTTAATACTATTTAGCTTTGGCTTTGGTTTTGGCCCCAAAATTCTCATTCCCATAGCCAAGCAAACACCGAAATCATGAGATTGCATTTTCTCTTTATCAATGAATCGAAAGCATCACAAAAATTCTCTCAATGAAATATCAAAATTTACGAGAAATACTGGTTTCAAGTCTGAGAGTTCTCAATTTAGGCATTACTCTTCTGTAATATTTCATATTTTCTGTTAAGACTGCAAAATTTGTTATATATTTATGGATACTATTAAGTAATTTGTAACTAAACTAAGCTCAGTAAACGTTTCTGAATATTTTTTTGCACTTGCAATCATTTAATTGTATTGAAATTATCTCCAGTGCTCCAGAAAATCCAACCAAGGACAAGTATTCAAATGGGCTCCAAGGATTCAAGTGCGACTCAATGTTAAATATTTCGATCAAATAGATTATAAATCAAAACTGAGATTTAGCTGGGCTTCAGGTCAATGAATCTTACTAATTTATACGATTTCAAATCAAAGGCAGCACAAAAGGTGAGCGGGTTGTCTATTTCTATTTGACTATTTCAAGAACCACCAAGTTCTATCATCAGGAGACTTTGCTAAAGAATCCACAGTTGTAATGGCCATATCATATCTTCAACGCTAAAATTAGTTGGGAATTTAAACGACATGAAGCGAGAAAAGAACGGCAAAGCTTGCATACCCTTGGGCGCCATTAGTATTAGTAAGATTTATTGACCCGAAGCCCAGCTAAAACTCAGTTTTGATTAACTTCAATAGTCGAAATCTAGACAAATAGATTACAAATAAATGAAAAAATCGACACATTTCCATTTGACCATTTCTTGGACAAATATTGAACCAATTTTGAAAATGATTATTGATTTTTATTACTGATGGTTACAAATCAGGTGTTACTTGCACAAATTTGGGGGGATTACTTACACATGTCTGTTTAGGCATTCAAAGTAAGTAGAAATAACAATCAATATTTGGTCAATGGGGGACAGGATTTTGAATTTCAATTCAAAAACTAGAATTACCAACAATAATTTCAGCAATTATTTAACACGTTTTGTAACCCGCACCTCTTCACTCCCCCCAAGCACGAAATGTGTTGCGTTCAGACGGGGGAAGGAGGAGGGAAGGGAAGCCAGTGGAGCAAAAGTAAGGCAATAAGCGCAGCTAAAATGAAGAAAAAAGGTCTATGTAACTGTCATAATTAAAGTAATTTGGTAGAAAATTTTTAGCCAATTAACCAAAAAAAGACGCAGAAAATGTGACGCGACGACGATGACTATGACTATGACTGAGGGTCCCAGACGAAAAAAAAAAAACGACAAACAAAAAATTGGTGCTTAGTTTAATGCTTTAAAATGCCAACATAATACTAACAGCAACAACAACGAGATAATGACGCCAGCAAAAAATACAAAAAAACGAACAGAAAAGACCAAAATTGACTGGACTTGGCTAATACCCAGTACAAATCGAAAAGTGGGATGAGTTTTCAACGTTTTCTGGCGCCGATTGTGGCAAAATGCCGCCTTCACACTACCCCCTTACCCTACCAATCCAAATACAGACTATATTTTGATATAAAACCCAATTTCAATCCCAAAACAAAAGGAACCTAATATACCCTGCTTAGAGAATTAATATCTAAAACATCTACATACTTATTAATTTACACTGATTGTGAGTATTAAACTAACTTGAATCCAAGCTTAATTTTAAAATGAATATTATTAAATATTTTATTCTCTGCCGACTTACTGACTGTGAGTTTGGCCCAACTCATGCGACCAGTTGTAACTGACCACAAATTGCTTTATTTTCATTTTGTTTTAGTTTTATTGTGGGCCCAATCGAATCAGCAAAGCGTTAATAATGCCTTTTGCCTATTTTTTCTCTCTATTTGTCGCGGAATCGACGTGCCAATCAAGTGTCACAAGAAATTTGTCAAAATGTATAAACAAATATTTTGTAAAATGTTTCCTGTAGATTTAGATCATGTAGAGGTTTGAGGGGGGGACAGTGAGATGTAGATGATCAGTATAGGCTGGTTATTTAAATGGCGTAGAGATACCCTAAGGGATCATAATATAGATTTAAAGTTAAGGATTTCTTTATATTAAAAATTTGGAAGTTTAAGGGATTTATGGAAACTTTAGCCTTTAACTAAGAAAAAAGAATTCCTACAGCTCTTAAACCAAGACTCTTTTGTGGAGTTTTCTAATTGTAATCTTTTTCAAACCAAAGTCGAATCAATCATACAAATTTATGCAGTGTCAGATCTAGGTTCGGTGGGGGAAATTTGACTCAAGGATTCGCCATTAACTTATATTATGTTAGTCAAATAATATAGGCAACCATTTCAGGCCTGGATTTCAGATTTATGCAAAATATTAGATACTACTAGAACGAAATAATTGAAATATAATTTGGTCCCTCTTCTTAGTTAGCTCACCCAATTGCCCTCTCTATTCTAATTCAGGTAAGAAATATCTTGTAGAACCTTATAAAAAATCAGCGTGACACTTATAGAGGATCACTAAAAAATGGTTCCACAGCGAGAAATGTGTACATGATAAGAAGTTCGATTAGTTGTTTACAAAAATCTCTCCTAATAGCTAAGATAATACTTACGAAACTGCTCAAAAACGGATTTCCCTCTAAAGCTAGATCCGCCACTGTGTAAGATTCAGTAGCAACATCAAAATCAGCAAAATAAATATTTATATATATCTTAAACTGAATACTTGTTGTTAGAATCGCAATTGATTATGTATGCGATATGTATCATCCACCTATACACATACAAATGTGTAGATTGTGTGAGAGAAAAGAAACTAATAGTAACAAAAAACAATAACAAAAGGAAATGTTTAAACAAATTATTTCAAATTAAACCGCAAGTATTTATTAATGTTTTGTGCTTGGCCGAGCGTAAAGTTTTTGTGCATTTTCAAGTTAAGTTTTGGTTTAATTTTTTTTATTTTTAACACCGAGAGATGGCTGGAACGGTGGGAGGATGGAGGGTGGTGAGGCGTCTGTTGGGTTGGTGGGTGAATGTATAGAGTATCACATAGTTAAGTTAAGTTATATGGTATGTATATACATATATACAAGTTGGTCTTGTGCCTCAGTGACTACGAAAACGTTTCAATCTCGTTTTGCCAGTTTACGGAAGTTTGTTCGGTTGGTTCCTCTCTTTTGGTCTTTTCGGTCTTTTGGCAATATGCCATTTTTTTTTAATTTAATTTTTTAATTTTTTTTTTTCGTTGCTCAATTTCGTGCAGCATGCAAGGCAATTAAACTTTTAAGACTCTTATGTAATATCAATTTTGCTATTAACTGCTACTACTTACGATTTAACAAAAAACTCCAACTCCAAAATAAATAGGTACAGTCTGTCTGTCTGTCTGTCTGTGTGTCTGACTATGGCTGTGGCTTCGTCGTGTGTCTGTTCATCATCTATTAAATGTATAGCGACATGTGGCTCTGGCACATTCACCCAGAAACTCAACCAAGTGCAGCTAAATCAACTTGTTTCAAGTCCGAGTTAATGTATTTTATACCCTACAAGAAGAAGAAGGGAAGAAATTCATTTTGACTCCTTTATGTTGTTAGCATCAGTTAGATTAGCTCAATAAATTTTCGTCTCTGTGTCTAAAACGTTCAAAAGGTAGTAGTAAATACTTAACTCGACAACTAATTTCAGAAAAATCATATGAAATATGGTTCGGTTAGGGTGTTGGAGCCACCCACAACTTTACAAGCCTTCCCCATTCAAGGTGGGGGGTGGAAGGGGCTTCTGAAAGAGGGCTCTGAAAGCTCAGCCAGATTTTTGTTTTTGGTTGCAGCATAACCAATTTAATGGGTTTTGCTTTGATTTGTAATTAAAATGCTCAAGTTTCTTGGCTTGCCCATTGAAAATTGAATTGAACTGAATTGAAAATCGTTTTTGTTCTGCTTTTTTATGTCATGATTATACACACATCGCATGTATGTATGTATGTACCTACCTTCCTACATATGTACGTACATATATACATACATATCCGTATGGATAGTTATATATATATGGATATACTGGGCGCAACGAAATCTGTTTTGACTTTGCGCAAATAAGCATTAAATCTTACAGTTTTTGTTGGTCGTTCCGCCGCTCTTTGATGTTCTCAATGATGCTGATTTGAATTTTTATGCATTTTGACATTGGTTTATTTATATATATATTTTTTTGTTTTTGTTTCTTCTCGACTTTGGCAATGTTCAGAGACAGAGTCTCTGGCAACTGAGACTGAAACCGAAACCGAAACCAGAAAGATCACGGTAACATGCCATCAAAATAAATGTTTAAACATGCTTTTTCAATTTTCGGATAAACTTGTACTATTTTTTATTGCTCTATTTCAGACTGATCTAGTTTATATATAAATTGACTGACTAACTGACAGAGAGCGAGAGAGAGAGAGAGAGAGAGAGAGAGAGAGAGGTGCCTATAATTAAAGTGGGCAATTTAATTTGCCATTTGCCATTTGGTTTGGCCATTTCCCACGATGCTGGTAATGCTGATGATGCCGATCCCGATCCCGATCCCATCAGCAGTGTCACATTTAACTGGCGAGTTGAAACATTAAAGACGACAAAAAGCCAACAAGTTCGCTTTGCACTTAAGAAATCTGATAAAAGTGTGAGCAAGGAGAAAGGCAGGGAGTGCTTCATTGTGAGGTAGGACGAAAGTAAGGAGACCAACCGACCGACCGACCATCATCATCATCATCATCATCATCAGCGGCATCAGCAGCAGGAGTCGTTGCACTCGTCACGTGAGTTTTAGCGCAAAACGATTTGAACGATTGAATGCATCGCATCGCATCGCATTGGACTTAAGATCCAGAGTACTACTACAACTACATACTACTCCTCGGGGTTTTCGATTCTGTGGTTCTTTCTGTGGTCCCTTTTGCCTTCTGTCTTTTAGTTTTTTTTTTTTTTTTCCCAAGTGTCACACACAATCCGCTTGCATTTTGGCATTTGTCAACTTTTCCTTGCGCTGCGCTGCGCATGGGTAACAGCGACTTTTAAGCCGCTCCACAACTGCTGATCGACTGCGGCTGCTCACTTTACTTTTTTCTGTTGTTGTTGTTGTTGTTCTTACTTCCCCTTCTTAGGTATTCTTTGTTGCTTTTGTTGTCATCTTTTTTTCCTTACGTTTGTTTTGTTTTTTTATCTAAAATGCTTTTTGCGTAAATTGTGTATTGAGTTTAAATTGAATTTGCCAAGATTAAGATAAGAAATGCAGTTTGCAGTTGCACTTTGTTCCTGATCGTGGTCCTGATCCTCAACCTCTTTGCCCTCGTCCTGCTGCTGCGATTGCCTAGTCACTGAGGCGTTAAATGAGTCAAACGAATTGCAAAATACTCTAACTATTTGTATATCATAATTGGCAAATTGCTTAGTTCAATTGACATTACAAATTATTTATCAACAAAATGTTTTCTTCACTCTTTCTCTCACTCTCTCTCTCTCGCTTTATTTCTCTCACTTTGCAACATGCCACTTAACATATGTAATGTACCCGTTAAGTTTCTGAACCAGCTTAGAGTATACCAACTAAGAAGGCTCAACTTTTATGGTAAAAGTATTTTATACTTTTTGATATTTTTTATTTCATTTCACAATTATTTTACAAAAATAATTCAAATTCTATATTTTTCCCATCCAAATGAGGATAGTTAGCAGGAACCCAAAGTACAATTTTGAGATCCGGTCCTGTCCGTATTCATCTCTAGTTCGAGTCATAGTCATATTGAGTCTAAAGATAATATCCCTGAGTAAAATCGGGATCCAAATCGGTACTTGGAAAAACCTAATAAAAATTTCAATTCATGAGAAGAATCTGCAAGGCTATAACTCGAAAAAGTTTCAAATCTTATTAGTAAATGATATTTGGGGTAGACATTTTAAATTGTTTGCCTGATGGATGGATGTAATTGCAAAGAGCATTCAAAGTGCGGCAGAATAAACCTTTGTTTTCTTTTTTTAATTACTGCCACTTGATTCTTGAACAATTTTTAAATACTCAAATGAAAGTCAGAAGAGGGAGCCAAGGATGGGGCAAGGACGTTAGCTGGCTACTGACAATCGGACGGCTACTACTTTAGCTTTTTGAATTGTTGTTCTTAAGGTTCTTCGGTTTTTGTTACTCCTTAAGTTCATTCGGTTGGTTGGGGGGCTGGTTGGGGGGGATGTATATATTTCTAAAAGCGGCGCATGCACTTCCTTCCCCGATACCTATTTATATAGACCAAAGATAAGTGTGTGTGTGTGTATGAGGCGAGTGTGTGTGAGTGAGCAACGTTAACGTGTCAAATGTCTCGAAACACTAATCCCCTAAGCAGCTTAAAGATCGCGATGCGCGTTGCGTTACTCCTCAAGAAGTAGGGTGAGGGTTAAGGAAGATCTCTTTGCCCTCTTTGCCCATGGGTTTCTTTTTGGGTTTTCTGGTGGTGCTTCTACTTCTGTATCGATCGATACCTACGTTTGGTCGTTTGTTTGCTCGCTCGTTCATTTCATTGATACTTAGAGTGTTTTGGCCTTCATTCATTCATTCATTGATCAGTTTCTATTTGGCTTTCTCCCAGCATTTACAGCAGCAGCAGCAGCAACAGTAACTGTTTCGTTACAAGACTCTCTCGTTGATCTCTTTATTGATATCACTTTTGATTTTTGATCTTTTTTTACGATATTTTCTTTCTTTTTGATAAGTTGTCAGAAATTCGTCGTATTGGTAATTGAAAAATGATTTCTAATATGCAAGAAATTAATCACATTTTGGATTTTTCACTCAACATTGATCGGCAGTTTGAGCGACAGCTAACAACACGGTAGCCACATAACCGAGAAGGGAAGTATTAGCAAGAGGAGGAAGGAGAAGAGGGAGGCTATACTCGATACTCATATGGTAGATTTCTTTTGATTTCTTGACTCTTGGACAAAGTAAAGTGTTTGCCAAGTGCTTAACTGTTTCGATTTCTGGCTACGGTGCTTGACGCTTCGAAAATTAACTCGCTCATTGGTGTCTGTCAATTGAAATGTCAGAAACGATTTATAAAACTTCTTTTTTTTTTGTTTCTGTCCCCCCAAGATGCCAACAACAAGTTTATTAAGCGCTTGGAGTTTGCCCTGGCCCCACGGCTGATCTTCAAGCTGATCGTCGGCCAAGTCGACGACCAACTTTAGCAAAAATGAAATAAAAAAATAAATACAAAAATCAAACATCAATGCTAATAATTGAAAGACAGAGATAGTCGCGAAGAGACAGACAGAGAGAGAAGTATAATATGAAATTGATTTTGGTATTTATGATTTATGTACTGCAAAACTTGTGCACTGAGAGAAAAATTTGAAATGTATTGAACTTTATACAAAGTTATTCGATTCATAAAGATCTAACAAGATGGTCTTGAACCATCATAATAAGTTCAAATACTAATTCAGTCAAGTTTGTGTGAAATTTTCGGCAAATGGATAAGATAAAAAAGGGTTCGAACCAATAGAAACTTCTTTGTTGCTTCTTTTGGAAAATTTTATATAAATATTTCAAAGTATCCTCTACTAAAATAGTTACCCAATGGCCTCTTAGACTATTCATTAATCGAATAATACTAACTGAGCGTATAAACGAACGTTCTGAATGCAATTTGCAATGATATAAACTTGAGTTTTGAGTTAAATTTTTGTATTGGTTTTTGTTCTTTATTTTTATTTTTATATATATATTTTTTTTTTGTAAGAGATCATTAAGCAAATGTCTCGGCTGTTGTCAGGTTTGACACTTTAGGCTTATATATACAGAAACGACATATGAAATGGCTTAACGAAAACTGACAGCAAGCCCAAAAGTGTCTACCGATTGCCTTCTCTCCGCAATCATCTTCGAAGCGTTGGTTCGAACGTTCATTCGATCGATCGATCGATCTCTCACAAGAGGCACAAGAGGGGAAAACAGAGCGTGATTGGGACAGTGGGATGAAGGGAAGGGTGGCAGCGAGGAACGAGAACAAAGCTGCAAAAATTTCTGCAATCAAGGCACAAAAATGTGTTATGGTGTTAAAATGCTCTCGAAACGATAAAATCAATTTGCATCATTTACACAAGCAACACGTTTTTTTGGGGTACAGTCAGAACAAAAACACATCTCAATTAGAAATTTTGAAGGACAAGTACGTAAATATAAGCACAAAATAATTACTTGTCTAGGTCCCATAATGAACTAAAGTAAAGTACTGTGTATTGGAAACTCGTCGGTTACTTAAATGAACTGCGAATTAAGTAGTCTTTCTTTCTCCCCTTTGTCTCCTTCACAACGATCCTTGTTGTGCCCGCCCCTTTCAGTGGCTTGGGCTTAATTAGTTACAATAGATTAAATTACAAAAGGAGATTTATTAACCGCAGTCTCTTTCTTCATTCTCTACCAGTTCCAGTTCCACAAACAAAGGGAGAAAAAGCAGCAAAAAGAGCGATGCGTACGTGAGGGATTTTAGTTTTAAAAGTCATTGTAATAACCAGAAAGTGGGGCATATTCATTTTTTCAACAAGTTTTAAGAATTAAGGTAATATATTAACCTTTTTTTTGGAATTTTATACTTTTTGGGCTTCTTTAGTTCCAGCGTTTCCAGCTTATAATTCGTAACTGGTTTAGGTAAAGAGTGAATGATATTTCACTAAAGAACCTCGCCAAGTTCGCAGTAGTCGTTTATAATTCGCAACTGGTTCAATTTTGAACTCTTCTGGGACTCGTAAGGTTTTGGTTAACAAGCTTTCTTTTTAGTTTTTCCTTAATACAGCTTGATATTTAACAAAATGCAATTTCATAACAATTTTCTCACGTTGACATCTCTCTGTGATCTTGCGATTGCGAGACACAATGAGTTCATTTTTTTCCTCTTTGCATTGAATCGCCTCGCCTTTTGGCAAGGTCACCAGCCAACCATCCATCCAACCATTCGAGCTATATACAAAGTGTGACTATGACTAATCATTAGCTGTGGGTCCAGGATTCAATGGGTTAGCTCATTAGTAAGAGTGGCGCACAGTTTTGCATCATTGCAAAAAACTTAAAAGGTAATAAGACCATGGTTCGAGAAGGCTATCCAAGCTGCAGTTTGTGTGTGTGTGTGAGTGTGTAAGTGTGTAAGTGTGTGGAGTAAATTAAATTGCGGTGGCGTCAGTTCATTACAGGTGGTTGACTTTTATGCCGTTCTACTCTGGGCCTGCTCTCTCTTTCTCTCTGTCTTCTGATGAAGTTTAGGTCGACGGTTCTCAGTATAAAGTGCTTTTTGTTTCTTCATCGTTTATTTTTCCTTAAACATTATTTTTTTGTTGTTGTTGTTGTTTTGTGAAGAATTTACGAAGCGTTAACGAAGCATTAAAGCGCGCATTTAACAAATTTACTTAAAACTGCATAAATTTTCAGTCTCAAGTCTGAGAGCAACAACAAACGGAAGTGGCGGACGAGCGTCGCGTCGTAGTCGCTTTTGCGCATGCGCAGCTCAGCGCAAGGGCAGGAAAAATCAGTTTTTCAACCATTTTAAAGCGTGGAGTTTGTCTTTGGGTGTTGTTGTTCCTGTTACTGCTGCTGCTGCTGCTCACTCAGGCACACCAAGAGTCGCTTTCACGTCTTGTTGGGTGGAAAAGCATAACCCCTTTAGACAACTTAGGAGGTCGCTCATCTTCATTATCATAAGTCTTACAGATATTTACCCAAAAAGGTAACAACAAAATGATTTTGTTATTTTCAAAACTAACTTACTTGCACAGTGTTAGGAATTAAGTTTTGTTTTTTGAGCCCAAAGTTCGCTCAACTCTTCAACTATTCATACTCAACCTATGCAATTTGCACTTAATTTTCCGCATCAGCTGCAAGAGTTTTCACAATCTAATTAATATACATGAGAAATAAACGCTGAAAGATCGCACAACCCTCAAAAAATAGCGGAACATTTGAAGAACCTTCACTTGATCCTAGTTAGGCAGTCGGGAAGTCCTTTAACAATCCGTAAAAAAACTTCATCATTAGTTGCTTCTGTTCTTTAATATTTCCGTTTTGGTATTTAGTTTCTATTTAATTATATAGGGCAACGGAATGATCTATTATCAAATCTTATCTATGAGTCTAGATCTGCTTACTACATGCTTGCATCAAGATAATTGTAGCTACTTGTTTGCCTTAGAGACTTGTATTCTGCATATATAGTTAATATGCATATAAAATATGACTTAAATTTACCTGTCTCCGGTTCTCTTGCTTTCTCTCTCTCTCTTTGTTTCTCTTTCTATAACCTGTGCATGATTAATTGTAGGCAAAATGTTCGCTGAGGCGTTACAAAAAATTAACTAACTAACAAAACACAAAAATTCAAATGCGCGCACGGACCTAACAGTCCAAATAGTAAAAAGAAGAAAAAAACAAAGTGAAACCTAAACGGGGATACCTAGAAACTTTGCTAATTCATAGGGTCGTGAATTAACCAAAGAACCGAAGTTGGCCAGAAACAAGTGGTCAGTCATTACAGTCAACTGAAGCGCATCTATTATTACCACATTATTCAAATTTGCCTTGTTTCGGCCCTGTCTTTCTGTTGTTCTTTTGGTCGCCGCTGCTGCTGTTGGGCCAAAAGAAGAATACAACAAAAAAAAAAAGGTGAAAAGTGGAATTTTTGAATGATTTATAGTAATTTGGTTTAAGAGTTATGTTCACACTAGCTACGAGAGCGTTGCTCGAGCATTGAATTTAATCTAATCTTTCACATTCTCGCTGTTTGTCTGCTTTGCCTTTAATTTTTGTTGCTGAGTTTTCTTTTAGACCGAGGAAGAGCAGCTAATACACTGAGAGAAGGAATGTATTTGGTTATTTAACTCTAAAGAAGAAGATTGCATTCTCAGACACTATCTCTTGTATTATTCTTTTCAGTGTATTTTTGATTTGAAATTTACATTTTTATATAGAGGAAGATAAACATATTTTTTTTTTTTACTTACTCGTATTTTGTTTAGATTTGGGGGTGGGACCCAGTGCGCTGCTCCTTGGCCATTGTGTATGCAAATTAATGACAAATTAAGGTGTGTATTTTGCAGCTCCTCCTCCACCTTGTCCTCCTCCTCCTCCTGCTCCTCCGTCTTCCAGTCATGGGCCTGGCGTGGAGAGCGTTAATGAGGCGACCCATCAAAAATGAATCTCTCGTCGTCCCACTAGCACCAAGTGTAGGCTTATCTCTTTTGGCCTAGGCTTAAATTGGGTGTGAGAATAAATTTCTCAGTTTTATGGGCCGGTTAGCTCAGTCGTTCAGTTGCTTTTTCAAACCGCTCATTCACTCGCTGCTTGCGTTAATAATGGCCACTCAATTGGTTTTTAAGCCTTTTGTGAGGGCCGTTAGATTTTTTATTCAAGATTAATTGTTAATTTTATTGGTGTGTGTGTGTGTGTGTGTGTGTGTGTGTTTCGGTTTTTATTGTCGGTCTCATTTTCTTGTCTTGGCCAAAAAGAAATTAAGTTGAGTTTAAGTAGTTTCAAGTTTTGAGGCAAAACGAACGGAAATGTTATCGCCGGAGCCAAAGTACCATAATTTGTAGTCATAAATCTTTTAATCTAAACACCAAATAAAATACAATTTGGGGGCATCATAAATGTGATGTGATGTGGCCTCATGGAGAAGCTCTTTGCTAGATAGAATGGCCTAAGCCAACACAAACACCAGAAACAAAACCAAAAAAGATTTAGATCAGATCAGAGGGGGCGTGGGCGTGGTTTTTCAACCATAAACCTACACCTGGTAGAAATCGTAGTAACGTATCCATTTTGAATTCGAAAACATTGTAAACATTTTCCTATTACTTACTTATCAACGACGCATTAAAGCGGAGAAAATTGATCTTTAGCACTTCAGATAATAACACTGTCCTACACAAAAGTTTTTACTTTTCACATATGTACATATATAGAAGAAAGAAATTCAATCTGAAGGCTGATTTTGATTAGGTAAACTCCCAAAAATTAAAATAGGTTAACAATTGACAAAAATTACAGGCAAATTGATTGAATATTTAATTTGAATAGTTCTACTAAGCCATTATCCTTGTAAATCTGTGAATTTGAATAAAAATTCATATCTTTATACTTATATCTTAACATGGGAAAGAAATCTTCTTATTTACATACAGATTCATATTGCATATACAACATTTTAGTTTTTTGATTGCTCCCGTCCTAACTTAATCCGGCACTGGATCGCCTAAATTTTTGAGAATTTCTCTTATTGTATCCTCCTTCTAGGGCTTACAAATTTACAAATTTACTGATATCCTCAAGCAAAGTAAATAGAGACCGTTGTCTTGCCTCATGAAGACTGGGATATTTACTACTACAAAATAGAGGAACTTGAAGGGAAGTCCAACTCTGAATGCGACTACTTTAACTTAACAGTGTTTCTATATTATACTTTTCAATAGATGAAAATAATTTAAAACAAATCTTTATAGTTATAGTTATAGAAATTAACTTGGTTTCTTAACAACTCATTTTTTGCTGGGTGTTTGAAATAAATGTTTTTTAATTCTTCTCTAATGTACCATGTAGAAATTGTATCTCGTTATATCTCTGAATCGGTAAACTCCTTAGTAAAGATGAGATCAGTTTCCTTAATAAAAACATCTATTTTAGGCCAATTAAATAGTTCATAATAAGATAGATATAGTTATCAAGTTCTGTGAGAGGGAGATGGATTCATCTGTTCCTATTGTTCAGTTATCAAAAATTGTGATATAAAAGCTGCTTCAAATCAGATTGGAAATTATTTCTTGAGTTTTTGAGCATTGTTTTAGGTTTAGTCATCGACTATAATCAAATTGTTGATCTAAATCGATCATATCAGTTAAATCTGGTTTCTTAATAGGCTTTGAAAATATTCTGATTTCTCTTTGGTTGTTAAGTGGCATAGAAATGAGTTCTCGATGGCAAAAGATTTGACAAATATCCAACTGAATGGACCATCTTGCTGACCTCAAAGTCTAATGAGGCTGATGAGTGTTTAATTTAATACTAAATTAAAGTTGCTTTGACAATGCAATTCCTCAAGTGTTTGCACTTATCAACGTGCATGTGTGTGTGTGTGTGTGAGAGAGCATGGTTGGATTTTCTTCTTGCATGCCAATTTTAAAAATGGCAGCGCCAACAAACCATCAAATTAAATTCAAGAAAAAACGGGGGCGATTTAAACCGCAAAAAAAAAAAAAAAAAAAAATAGCAAGCGCGCTTTTAATTGTTGTATGTCGTGTCGAGATTGCCCTGCCCCCCTAAACCACCACTCCTCTTCGGGGCAAAAATGCAGCCAACAGCAACAATAACAACATGAATAACACGCATAGCCAGTCAGGGGAGCCGCCCGCCTTGGACGGTCCGAGCATTTCTGTGTTAAATGCGATTAATTGCGATATTATATTCTTATGTAATCGTAAACGTAATCATAGTCGTAAAAAAACGCTACACAAAAAATTATTAGAAGCAAAAAGTTGGCTCAATGCGCCAGCGTCAATGCGGAGGGAAACAAGAGGGAACTACAGTGGGTGGTTTGGGTGGTTAAGCATAAGTGTGTGTGTGTTTGTTGGTTTTTGCCTATCAAAACTCAAAACTGCTAGAGTAAAGTAGTGCAACTGCAAATAAAAGTTTATTTGGTTTAACATTTCTAGACTACTTTAATCTAATTCAATCTGATTGTTGAATAAATTACTTAAACAAAATTTATTCCCAAAATGATGAACCATACAAAATGAATAGACAAGGTGCTTGATAATTTTCAAAAACAAACAAAATACTTGTTCTGATTGATTTTTTAAGGACTATGTGAAGTCAATAGCGTTTCCTTAAAGTAGCTAAGAGTATGTTTTTTTGTCTAATTGAGGCCTAATATTCACTTTTCCGTTTTCAATCAGCTATCGCTTTAAAGTCAATTAGAACAGATAAAATTATCAAGCATCTATTGCTCTAGGTGTCTGTATATAGAGATTTCCATGAATGTTATCAAAACTTCAGAACTACAAGAAATACAGTTATCTGGATATAAATGATTGATTAGAAACTTCAAAAATGAATGAAACCGAGTGAATGTGGACAAATGAATGAGAAAATGATCGAAATACTCTTATGTAAGTATTCATAGTGTTTTGAGTATTCATACTTCGCGCAATGAGTGATTATCTCATTGATATGAGAATTCAGTGTACTTCAAATAATACATATATTAATAATTTCCAAAATAAATAAGTACCTACATATGTATACTCAATCATTTTTTGGTCATTTTTCAATCACTTAAACTTCACGTAAATGTTTTGTGGAATGCTCCACAAAGAAACCTGCTAGATCCTAATCGAATTAGCCAGTAAACAGTATTTTCAGGTAACTTCGTTTATAAGCTTTAAGTTTAGTTTAAGCCAAGCTCGCGACTTTGACTTGGCTTTATGTATGTATGTATGCTGCACACATGCATGCAACATTGCTTTATGACTCATGACAAACATGCAACACAAAGTGAAACATGACGTTTGGAAGCAGAATAGTCAGTCAGTCAGTTGGTTGGTTCAACATTTGCTCTCGTCTATACAGTAGTAAGCAGATAGATAGGATAGGGCCAAACATTTACTGTTTTCTCGTTATTCGCCAGTTCGTTGACTTTTGTAGCCTGTTCGATGGTTCTCCCACTCGTTGGCTGGCTTTATAATTGCCAGTAAAAATGTCAGGTGCTAAACGCTATCAGCCAACTAGAACAGCAACAGCAACAACAAAATTATAATGACAATAAAAACAAATTTACAGATTTCCATTTAACATAAAAAGTGAGAGAGAGGGAAAGAGAAACGCAAAATGAAAATGTACCAAAAACAAAGGTAAGCCAAAGCGAAGGGAATAGCACACACGCACACACACACACTCGCACACTCACACAGCGCACAACAATGAGATAGACGACGCATTTTTTTGTGTGTTTTTTATGGCCCTAAAACCCAGGGGCTAGGAGGTGCTACAGACCCCATTTGATACACACGACTAACCTCAGCGGCACCAGACCAAATACCCAGACTAGACTGAGAGACGCAAAGCCAGACCCAAACCGGAAGCGATGCTTATCGCGTCCGTCCGTCCCAGGCCACAGCAGCAGCAGCAGCAGCAGTCCCGGCTGGTCAGCTGAGGCCAAGTGCAAGCCATTTGGGGATTTGCCAAAAGGCAAAGGCAGCATATAGAAACCAAAAACCTTTTGAACCCATGCGAACCGAAATACTCAATGTTGTTCATAGACTAGAATCCAAGGAAATGTAAGCATTCATTCGTAGATCGAAAGCAACTCTATTTACTAAAGTGTTCAATTTCTCATAGCTTCTCTATAAGAAGGATATAAACCCTTTAAAGACAGAGGAAAACGGTTTTGTAAGTAGTTATTTACTTCAATGTTCCTATGCTAAGGTTTTCTTTATAAAGTTACAGCATTAACCACAGTTAAGACTCAAGGGACTGACATAACAGTGAGTAACATATGTATTTATCCTCATATTTCAAAACGATTGAATCCAAAAAATTCCCATGCCGAAAACACTTTACAGCGGCTTTTGCACTTTTCCCGTCCATTGGTAAGTGAGACACATACATACATAATTGAGTTTTCTGCAACATAAAAAATAAAATAAAGAAAAAAAAAACACATTTAAGAGCACTTCGGAGTCAGTTCATTCATTCACAAGTTGGTCATGCAAGCTGCAACCCCATAAAAAACAAAAAAAAAAAAAAAACAAAAAATGCCAAATTGTTACTCAATTTTTCATTTGTGGTTGCGGGTTCCTTTTGTGTGTTTCAAGAAAACCGATTAAAATATTCAAATTATGTGAAATTTGGTTATTTTTCATGCACTTGCGCGCCTGCGCCGACTGATAAATGACACAATTTCCCTGTCACTGAGCAGCATTTAAATGCAAGGAAAGAGATGGCGAGAGAATGTGTAAGCTGGAGATAGGGTAAAGAAGGAGATTTGGTTGTAAGAGGGGACAGACACAAAAACAAAAAAAAAAAAAAAAAAAAAAAAAAAAACCAGGCTGCTTTTGGTCATGCTTCGGTGGTCGTTTAATTGTTCCTGTCGCGCGAATTTCCAGTTCCTGGCCTAAAAGTAGCAGCCAGCCAGCCAGCCAGCCAACGAACCGCCTTGCGTGTTGCTGTCCGCAATTATTTAAATCATTAAACGAAAACTTAACCAACTGTTAAAATATGAACTAAAATGCATTTAACTGTTTTGGGCTGTTTTGTCAACAAAGCGCTGTCATCATCATTGGAACCATCATCATCAGCATCGTATGCCATGTTCCTGTTCCCATTTTTGTCACTGATTCTACCTCTCTCACTTGCTATCTTTTTGGCGTTATTATTGTCGTGACGTTCAGTCTGTCAGCACTTTCAACGCAATTATCTGGCCACACTAAATACACACAAACACACACACAACACACACACTCGTACATACTAGTCACGATGACATTTTAAATGTCGTTTTGAAGAGATCTCTCTTGAAGAAGGAAATTGTATTTGTACAGGAAATGAGTGGTGCAACACACTTCACTTTAGCAGCGATCACTCAAAAGTTATCGATAACATTTGTTTCATTTGCTTTCAAACTAGGTACAGCCAGTATGACACGATTTGTATATATATAATTTGTGGTAGTTGTTGGTTTTTTTTTTTTGCTGTTGTTTAAATTTAAAACATTTTTTTTCTCAACATGCGCACACTTAAAAATGAATTTAAATAAATTTCACGCTTGGTTAAGCCAAAAAACCGACAGCGACAGATACAGATACACACTCACACACACACACACAGAGAGAGTGAGAGAGAAAAAGATACAGATAGAGATATGGATACAGATGCAGTTGCAATTATAATAATAATCATTTACATTTGACATTGACAGAGACAGCAAACGACAACGACGACGACGACGACGATGTGATAATTTATCATTTGATTTTTTTCGTGATCTCTCGACTCTCACAATTAACGTAGAGTGCCCTGCCGCTTGCCGCCGCAATGCTAATGATCCCCGCAAGGACATGGACACAAGGTATATATGAGAGAAAGAGTCCTGTTTCAAATATTTGCATAAAAAACGCATAAAATTGCGAGCGAGCAACAACAATTGCAATATCGTTAACTAATTGA
This sequence comes from Drosophila equinoxialis, assembly GCA_018150345.1. Classification (NCBI taxonomy): domain Eukaryota; kingdom Metazoa; phylum Arthropoda; class Insecta; order Diptera; family Drosophilidae; genus Drosophila; species Drosophila equinoxialis. The sequence continues at coordinate 111,538 of JAECWI010000238.1, read as the reverse complement.
GCAGTCAACTGAAAGATGTTACCTCTCACTCACACTGCCAGCTCCCTTCCCCCCCCACTCCTCATTCTACCACCTCTGCACCTTCTTCATTCATCCGCACCCCTTTAACGCTCTTTACACGTGCAACATTTGGTGGGCAATTAATTAAATGAACAAATGAAAAAGGCAACAATAAACGAACACGAAAAAAACAAATTATAATTGACAATTGTTGCTTGTGTATCTATGTGTGTGTGTGTGTGTGTTTCTTGTAAATGTAGTAGATACTTTATGTTACTCGATTTATTCTTTATTCACTCTTTTTTTTTTGTAAGTAGCACCTAATTATAATTATATCAAATTTTTCAACCATTTAAAACGCATTAAACGCGCTCAACTTGAGGTTTTATAGCCCCCCCTCAGATCCCCTCTCTCGCAGTCCCCCTCTTGCCCCATCGTCTATTCTTTTTTTTTTTTGTCGAACAAGACTTTAAAAAAGAATAATTACATTTTTTTTTTTTTTGGGTTAGGCACAATTATTTATAGGCTAGTTGTTCATAAAACTTTAGGGGGGAAAAATCAAAAAACGCATTCAATCACTTGAGATTTATTTGTCGAATTATGAGAATAAAGGCTTTTAAAAGATCGTAAAGGAAATGCCGAAATAGTCAAACTATATTTTATAATGTTTATTCTAAATAGGAATGTGAAATAAGCAAAGAAATTAAGACAACTTGTCCAGTGAAACTTTATGGTTTATCTCAGCTATACTTTGGCCGATTTTCCAACGATTTATTTAGCTTCAATTGGAAAGGGAGAATGGCCTGGAGTGTTGATTATAGTCCAAAAAGTTAACTGCCAAATAATTATCCATTCTAGAAGAGTATTGACTGCTAATATGCTTAATTTGTTGTTGATTGGTTGGCACATTATCCTTTTTGAAATCTCTGCAGGATCTCAGGGTTGAAAGAAGATGTTGTAGTCGAGAGTTTAATAACATATTTTCAGATTAAGGAAAAGCTTGTTTGTTAGGGTAGCCAGGTCATTATATCGATGGTTCAGAAATAGCTAGCCACTTTCAAACCTTTTGTATATACATACATATGTAAAAAATAATACATATAGAGGCTTGGCATTATCCTTCATAGAACAAATTTTATATTTACACGATTCAAGTTTTTTAAGAATTATTGATAAATTTTCAAATTTCCTTAATTACTTTGCCTAATTTTTATGATTTTTGCTTTGGCTAAGGTATTTGTATTCCGATTTCGAAACATAGGATAACTTTTTGTAGGTGCCGGGACTCCTGCTAAGTGGCTTAAAAAAGATAAAGTTAATAAATCTCCACTTAAGGTTCCATTTGATACCAACTAAACTATATTTTTGGGGGACATTATAGACATTTATTAAATGGAACATAATTTTTTGCTAATATGTAAAAAATATTATTGCCAGAAACTTTCCAGACTGAAAGTGTTTCCGATTTTGTGTGCAGTCACCCCATTGGGCATGCCTAATTGCAAATCTGATATTTTACTTACTCACCAAATCGATCTATTATCAGATTTCACACATTATTGTTGGTAAATGAATGTATGTACATACACATATACATATGTACATGGATCTAAAGAGTAAATGTATACATATATGCATATATGTACATATGTTTGTGTGAAGAGTAACCATTTAGGCTAATGACTTACGCAACTCATCGTCATCTCAGCATCTGTGTGATCTGATGTGATCTGATCTTTTGCTGATCTTTAAGGCATTTTGGCCATCATCATCATCAACGGAGCATTCCGTACCGAACCGATTGGCCATTGTGCGTCTGGTTTGATGGTTGTACTACATATCGATCTGCATGATCTATGCGTTTCTTGCTTGATCATCGTCAGTCGTCAGCCGATGGGGCACTACATTGCCTTGCGTTGCGTCGCGTCATTGTCAGTAGCGACTACCGGCTGACTCTCTAACCAACAAAAAAACAGAAAAACAGAAAAAATAAACTCGGCATAAAAGTTTTACGCCTGATCAAAAGGCTGGCGGCTGTCAGAAGAAGACGACGGAGATGGAGACGGAGACGGAGAGAGTGAGAGAGAGAGAATTGGAGGAGGCGAAGGCGGTCGCTTATGAACACAAATAAACCAAATCGCACGGCTTAGATCAAAAGCTTCATTTGGCCAAGGTGCTGGCGGGATAAATGCACGTTTGCCGCATTATAATTTCCAGCGGTGTGTGTGTTTTTTTTTCATTCGATTTTTTGATTTTTGGTGGCTGCTTTTTTCTAAAAAAATAAAATTAAACCAATGCGGAAGCATCAGCAGCAGACCAACTTCTGATCTGAAGTGGGCTGAAACCACTTAACACAAATTACGCAGCAAAATGTCGAAACGAATTGAAACGTTTGAAGCGATCAATGAAAAATACAGAAACTCAACTCAACTAAAAAGCAAAAATGAAATAACAAACTGTAGATGAACCGAATGTTTGATACCCTATCTTATCTATCTATCTAATCATTTGAGGTCCATCAAGCCAGAACATTTTGTGGCTCGAAGTCTGGCAGAAGTACATAATAAAACTTATATTTGAAATAATTGCTATTTTAACAAGATTTTTATATATGTACATACGTATAAGTCTATTTCGAACTATTGGCTGCGCTTAGGGTATAAGAAACCGAATCAACTACCAAAATTTTCACATACCCAACATTTTTATTCCCAGTAGCATTCATTGAGAAGTTGCTTCTATTTATGAATGAAATGCTATATAAATTTGTATGGGTTGTATAAACAGACAGACACACAAGTCTTACGATGATAGTAAGTAACAAAGTCAACAAAATGTTACCGAACAATATATTCTAATAAACCCTTGTAAAAGATTAACATGCTTTCATTTGTGTGTCTCCCCTTTTTCGGTTTTCTTATTTTCCTTCATATTCATTTATATATACATATATATACATATGTATGTATGTATGTATCTTATTTTATTTTTAATTATAACACCTCGTTAGTTATTTTTTGTTGAACCATTTAAGAGGAGAATGAAGTGTACAGTGTGTAGATTAAGGGGGTGAGAAGAACTGACTGGTGGCAAGTGGAATGGGGGCAGGGGATAGCAGCGACACTTCCCTACACCCCATTGATTGATCGTCGTTTTTGTGGTTTACTTCTGTGGAAACGATCACTTGTATGTGATCTTACAATGATGCGGATTGTTAATTGTGAAGATTTCTTTTCAATGCTCATTCACTCTGTGCCTCTTTCATAATTGTGTAAAGGTGCGAACTAATTTTTTTATTTTTATACTTGCTCTTTTTGCAAAATGATCGAGGTTTCGTTGATTGTGCAACTTGTAGTGATAACTCTTTGGAGATAGATCAGATGAAAAGATCAGATACATTAATCAGCTGGACGGCTCATGCGGAAAGACCAGAGAGCTCAGATGGATTTAATGAGTTGATAGATCAGATACATACATAATTTAAATAGATAGATCGGATTAAATCTTCAGATAGATCAGATGAATAGATTATACAGATAGATAAGATTTGTATCAGTTCATTAAATAGACCATCTAGGTAGATCATCCTATGGGATAAATAAATAAATAAATATATACAGATAGATACATAGATCTCATAGACCATAAAGATCAGTTAGAACAGATCGATAAGATAGGTCAGATAGATATGTATATATATAAATAAAAAAAATTAAAATAAATAGATCAAATTCTGATATATGATATATCAATAGATCAGATAGGTCGACAAACCAAATTGATAGATAAGATAAATAGATTATATGGTTAGACATATATTATCTGGATAGATAGATCAGATGTACTTGGATTAGATGGATTGATCGGTTGGATAGATAAATCTGTTAGATAGATATACATTCGTTCTATAAATAGTTAATAACTAATGTTTATGCATATTTATTTGAAATGCCAACCAAACATAATTTGCATTTTTATTTAACTCTTTCTGTCTGTTTTCATTTCTCTATTGCCGGAAAGACCAGTAGATATTACTTAAGCTAAGCGAACCGCCTTAATTGAGTAAAAGCAGTCAAAAAAAGAGAAGAAAACAAGAAAAAGATAAAAATTATGATTATGATAATAATAATAATACTAATAGGCAATATCTAAAAACAGAAGAGAAAACAACGCCAGTGGCTCAAACGCAACAAGAGTCATCCCAATCATAGGCTCATTTACAGTAGCCAACCATTTTTCAACAATTTTGCATAAATTTTTGAATTGGACATGAAAAAACACCAGCAACAAAATCAAAGAAAAGAAAGAAATTGACGTTTTCACAACCAATAATCAAGAATAATCCCCGACTCTATCTGGCACATTGATTGCCATTGAAAGAAACGAATCAAATCGAAATGAAACGAAACGAAATGAAAGAAAACAGGCAAAAAAAAAAAAAAAAAAAAAAAAAAACGAAATATAAGGGGGAAAAAGATTTAATGAAGTTTAGCACGATCATTCCCCTAAGAGATATTTTGCTGATCTTTCGCCCTAATTGGATGCATAATGGCAGCGGGGGAGGTGGCTGGGAGACAGACAGACACACAGACAGAGAGAGCGAGAGACAAAGATACCTTAGTTCAGCCCCCCCGAACCAGATAAATGCTCGAAAAACTGTGGAATAATGAGATAAACGCGAAAAATTAACGATCACAACTACCATCGACCATCTCGAGGATCGATCTGGCCCGGCGATGCGAAGTGCGGAGGAGAAAAGATTTAAAGTTTTAAGCCAATCAGAAGCACGCAGCTGCATTTACTTTACAACAACAGCAGCAATAACAAATTGTTAGCCTAATTATACTTTTGATCGTTTCGTTTCGTTTGCATATTTCCCGAATTGTTATCTTACAAAATAATTGGCCATCATGGCAGCCATACAAAATGCGTTCAGCATTCAGCAATCAACAATCTGGAGGCAAATCGAGCAAATTTAATGGTGGCCCCTGCACACACCATTTTGCCTCACATCTTTGCATAAACGAAAACGTTTTAAGCTGCGTTTTTCATATGGGCCCCCTCTAGTTTGCTTTAAAAACTAGCAGAATATCGACGTTTGAGTACACTCATCATCAGATGATTGAAGCTTTTCAGTGATTCAGCGCAACTAAATCGAAGGGTCTCTCTTCGGCAAAATTCCCCCAAAACCAAACCAGAACCATGAAACTGATCAAATTGGAATATCCAAGAAAGATTATCTCTCCAAAACCCCCTAAATCACCCACCGATATTCCTTACCAAAATTATGACTCAGATCTTAACTGTATCCAAGTTCCATTCTCAAGAGTATTTTTTTCCAACTTTTCATGGTACATTAAAGGGAATTAAATCAAGTAAACTTAATCAAAATTCTTAAGGTCTATTTTGATGAGTTTCCATCTCACAGAATTTTCTAGTTTGATATCTCATATGTTCTTTAGTTTCCTTTTCCATCTTTTCATAGCCTAGTACAGAAATTTTCCAAAGGAATTTAATAAAAATTCATTGAGTTTTAGGTAAAGTAATTAAATTTCGTATTTAGTAAAATTTATATGTAAGGTATCTGCAAGTCGATAGAAAGATTAAGATTACGCTTTTTCATTGATTATACACTATGAGTTGAGTAATTTTATTTAAGTTTTTGTTAACAAGTCGAAAATTAAGTGAAGTATCAGTATCTCTCCTTTTCTCTCTCTTTTTTAATTAATATTCAATTATACTCGCACTTTGATTTAGGGATTTACTGATTCAATAAGTCGGACTATCATGCTTAAAACAGATATATGGAGTGTTTAACTAAGAATTTTGAAATTCTATATTCGTTTGAGATCATTCTGAGATTTTGATTGATATAAAAATTATAGACGAATCATGAAAATGTTATCAATTAATGTAAATATATGTCTATATTTATTGTGTAGGATGGAAATTGTGTCATGTAAAAACAAAACATTAGGCATCCCCTCCAGCCCCCTTCCCTCACTCTCTTTCTGTGTGTGTGTGTGTGTGTGTGCCCCACTCCTTTATTGTCCATTTTGATACCATATAATTTGACACGCACGATGCGACGATACCTGTGGCAACTCCAATTTCAAGTGCAACTCTCTTACTTCTATATGGATTCCGTCTGTCGAGCACTTTCAGTCTAGTCGGTCGGTCGATTTACGCTTCACTGTGCCCATAAATTGCCCATTTTGAAAAATGTTTAAGCATTTTTCTAGCGAATTTTCTGTCCGTTGCTCTCTTTCTCCCTCCATCTCGCTCTCTCTTTCTCTCCTTTTCTATAACCAAACGCAGTTTCTAGAGCATTTTGCTAACTCCCCCAATTTCCCAAGTCACAGAACGGAAACTGGTAATTTGCTAAAAACTACAAAACAAAAACTACATACATACAAACACAAACTAATGTCTATATGTATATATATATATGTATATGTTTATATATAAAATATATAGTACTTTTTTTAAGGCCGCTCACGCACCGCGATTGCAACTTTAGATTCATTCATTTGGTTTTCTGTGTCTGTTGTTAGTTGTCAGTCAGTCAGTCCATTGACATTATACGTTTAGTTACGCACATTTTATCCTCGTACCCACTTATTGTTGGCTAGATGACATTTATAACACGCAATGTACAATTTTGATGCCTAAACTGGACAATTTAGTGGCACTACATCAATTTGTTATTGCTGGGGACGAGCCGAAGCAATTTGCTAAATAACCAGCTAAAGCCATCTCATATTCATTCTCATCATCCATATTTTCATGATGTTCATGATGATGATGATGATGAAGATGACGATGATGATGAATTGTAATGCGTCAGTGCATTTTAAGACATTCAAAATGTTCTCCCCACAAAGTCATTTTACACCTGAGTTAATTCAGATTCTAACTGGAAAATAGACTTTTCTAAATCGACAATATGAATGTCCAAATGTAATTTAAAAGTAGCAAACAAAACATAATTTTGCATAGAATGAGATTACTAATTCCATTTATTTAAAATCCTCTTCAAATGAGAATCATTTCTATTAGCCATAGATATCATAAGTTAACCTTTTCCAAAATTCTTATTTTTTCCAAGTAATTGTTTACTAATTTTTTAAAAACCATAGTCAACTACAAGGGAAGGAAAAGTTATTTGGGAAAGTTTCGTAAGGGTTGTCTTAGGGACTTTTGACTTTCGCCTGGGAGTGAAATTTGATCTCAAACTTGAGTTTTTGGTTTAAAGGATCAAATTTTTAGCTGTTCGATAAATAGTTAGATTTTTGGGAAATTTATTTGTTGACATTTCAATTCAATTCAACTATTTCACTCTTAATAACTTAACAACTTAAGTAAGTTGGAAAAATCAGAAAAAAATGTTTCTCAAGTTTAAGGTTTAAAAATATATAGTAAAATAATTATAGGCTTTGCAGATCTACAAATAAGCATTTTCAATTATTTGAATCCAAAATGTGAGATAATTCATATTGTTTTCTATTTATTTTGGTTTTGGTTTTCGTTTTAATTTCGGTTTTTGTATTTCGTTTTGGCCACTTCCTGTAAGCCACAGTCATAATCAAATCAAGAGCCGTGCAATTAACAACAAAAAACAAAAATTAAAACAACATTTCAACACATTTCCGCTTATGATTTTTGGGGGAGCAGGTTAATTGGAGGATTGAGTTCATAATGTTTTTGGCAAATCTCTGTAAAACAAAGCCCAATTATCATTTTCATGTCTTTTTCAAGTCGAATCTTTTTCGTCTAATTATTTATTTAAATCATAAAAAATAAATTGATAAACCAAAAGCATGTCAAGGCGAAACTATCAATTGCTCTATCAGTTAAACTAAAACCTTTTCCTACAATGGGCTAAAGGCTGGTTGAGATCGACGACGATGGGGGAAATGTTTGTTGGCCTAGTATATGGCTTCAATCTGACGAAAGAAAAATGCACATTTTTCATTACAATTAAGTGTCGCATGTGGCGAAGGCGTCAGTTACTTATTCACCTGTAAGTTTATAACTATGCACATAATAACCCAATTTGAGGCACATCTCGACTTTCGCCTAGATGGTTGGATGGTTGGATGGCTGAATGGGTGGGATGTGATGAGGGGGGTTTTGGCATTGCTCTAGGTTCAGTTTGGGTGATGGGAACAAAAATCTGTTGCAATTAGTAGCAAGAAAAACACGCAGCGAAAACAATTTCTAAACGCGCTCAAAACGACTTAATTATGAGTGAGAAATATGCGCGGCAACTGTATCTGTCAGTACATACATACATACATATATCTATCTGTATCTGAGTCTATTCCATAGCATATCTGGCAGTGCTCCAGCAGCTTAATTGCGCCCACTCAATCAAAGCGGGCCAACTTCATTAGACACATTTGCGGTAAAAAGCCTCGGAACAAAACCTACAAACCGAGTTCACACGACACCAGCGCCAGCAACGATGAACCTGGTTGAATAATTAACCAAAGACCTCCATACCAGAGGATGGGGTTTCACGCGACGAACGCGGCAAATGAGAATAAGTAGTGCCAACTAAAGAGAGACGGAGAGAGAGAGAGAGAGAGAGTAACAAAGGGACCAGTGCAAGTTAGCTCCAGTAGTTGCAAATCTTAACTTCCTTCAAACCATTGAACTAATGAGTAATAAAAAGTAAGGAAAATTATCCAATTAATGTTATATACCCAAATGATTCACAAGCCTTTATATATAAAACTATGTCAACATAGAGATCTTTAGGACTAATCAACTGTCTTACAGGATTAATACTTGGCTAGCCTCTCTTTACCAAGTTTACTATGTACTTGAGCTACTCCATACTTTCTCTACAAGATTTGTTACTTTTATTTCGTAGACTTGAATTTGTGTTTAATTTTATGCGTTTACTTAAAAGCACTTGAAGTGGGAAAGGTCAGAAGACCTTCTCTTTCTAGTTCTCGCTCTTCTTCTTTTCATTTCTTTCTTTTTCAATATTGAACTGCGCTTTTTTGGCCGCCCTGCCTGTTCTGTTCTCTGTATTGGATTTCATATTTCGTCCATTGGGAAACCCTAGAAAGTATTTGTGTTTTTCTGCTGGTTTTGTCAGCATAAATTAGTTAACAATGCAAATAACAGTTAGTAGCTACTTAAGTATCGCTTTGCCAAGACTCCTGCACCCCCGTAGACAGTGAGAATGGAGGGGAAAAGAGGAACCCCAATCCGAGACAAAATAAAACTTAAACTCAAAACTCCAACCACAAGCATGCCCATGGTATTGGTCTACACTTCATTGCTTGCGGTCAACCCAAGACAACTTCTCCTTCAACCTCCCTCTCCCTCTCTGTCTTTCTGTCCTGGTCTTTGGGTTGGATTTTGTTAAACCTTAAAATTAGTTTAAGTATTTAGTTACCAATTTAGATGGGGCAGCAATTGACCGCTTGAGCAATGCAAAATGCAAATGGGAATGGAAATTGAGAATTGAGAATGGGAACTCTGCGCCTCTCTTTCGACTTGACTTGACTCGACTGGATTGGATTGGAGTGGACTGGACTAGACTGTGTTTGTGCGGTTTTTGTGGTAACGACGGCATCCAAAGGAATGACGGGGAACCTTTTTCGTTTCGGACTCTACACCATATGTTTAGGGTGGGTGTCTAAAGCGGTTTGTCATCAGTTAAACCTAGAAAATATCTAGATCCAAACAGTTAATCTCACAATTAGTTGATTATCAATTTTTGTAAAGTTTCAACATGTAAATAAAAATTTTAAAATTGCCTAAGTGATTATCATTTGCCTACTCAAATGACATTTTGAATTGAATGTTTGATTGGTGGATGATTGCTTGACATCGACTTAGGTATACCTTTTTGGGTATATTGCCTACGAAATCGGTCGGATCAAATTTCCATGCATTTTCAATCATCCCTCGAAAAGAAAATCAAAAGCTAGGCCAATAGATCAAATAAAACAAGAGTATACATACATAGATAGCTTTTATACTGTTGCCTAAATGGGCACATTTACTATGCTGAAATCCATGGAATCGTAGGTTCCTTAATGCCGAAATGGCTTAACAAAAGTTAAGATATCAACAGAAGGTAGGATACCCTCTGAAATGAGATAGAGATGAGATGAGAAATGAGCAAAAGGCCCGATCAAAAATGCCAATTTAAAATCCAATTCGAAATCTTACCAATTTTTCAATGTTTATAAGAAAAATCTTAAATTTTATATACCCCATTTATTGTAGTGTACTTAAAGTCTAGACTCTAGAGAATTTTAGAATTATGACTTGAGTATTTCAAATTCAAGACCAAAAAGGGCATTAAAAACTTCGTCATTTTCAGGTCCTTTGTTTCTTTCTTTCTGTAAAATATGTTTCTTTTGTATTAAATTCTGCGGTTTGTGTGTGCCAAGCTGGTTGCTGTTAAGTATCACACATTTTATGTTCCTTTACAAGAATTTTCCACTTGACAACAGGAGCAGGTCAAGAAGCAGGAGCCGTCATTGGATTTGGTGCAGGGAAGCCAAAAAAAAGAAGAAAAAAAACCGACATAACAAAGGTAAAGACGAAAATGTTCAACGATTATGACCAGAGAGTTGACCAGCTGAATTCAGTGAAAAGGGGAGCACTCACACAGTGAAAGAGAGACTCCACTTAAAAAGGAGCAAATTGGCAGATGTACATACTAAACCACATCGTTGGGACGTAACTTCAAATCGCTGAAGCGCGGCTAAATGTGTTGAAAACCGGCAACAAAAAAAAAAGTGAAAAAATACGACGACTCTTTGATTGATGATTTCAACTCAGGGATGCCACAAAAAACGAGAACAAGAATAAAAATGAAATTTGCTGTGTGTTCCGTCGCAGTGGTCGCTGGTCGCAGCGGCCTTCTCAGATCATGGCCTCGGGATTAAGCGCCAAACGTATTCAAAAGATTGTAATTAAGGCCACAAAAGCTGCAGATCTGCAATGTGTGATAGCCGCTTGTTAACACCGGCTCACCCTAACCAACTTCCACTCTTGCCCTCTTCACACACTCTCTCTCTCTCTCTCACTCTGACCCAATCTGGCCATCAGCTTTTGAGCTGCTGACTCACGATGACGCACAATTGATTCTTGAAACATAAATTTTCAATGGTTCTTCTCTCGTGGCCTTCCATTGTCGCCAAAACGAAACGTTAAATTAGTAACGCAAAAAAAAAAAAAAAAAAAAAAAACGACGAACAAAAAAATACATAACTTTGCCTATGGATCTACTCTACATAATGGCCCTGCCTGGGTGGCCGCCAGTTGCTCCATCTCGATAATTTTTTGGTGAAATTTTGTTTGTTAATATTATTTGTATACGTATTTTCAATCTTATTTATCTTGATTTTAAAACTTTTTCGTAGTAGAACTAGTTATGGCCTTCTTTTGCTGTGGAGCTAAAATGTTATGCAAAGCATAAAATATGTACTACATATCAGTTGAATATTAGAATAATCGACCTCTATATCCAACCCAAAAAAATATGCATAAATATTATTATGAATCTCTAAAAGGATAATTAGCGATGTCCTGACAATTTCGACGATGAAGTTCTTCTTAGTTTGATCAATACTAAAGCAATTAGAATAATTTAAGATGTATTGAACATTAAACCCAGGATAATCAGGATTGATCGAATGGAGATTCGATTTATTGTTAGATTTATTTGAACTTTTGTATATCTAGTTTAATAAATTTTTTTTATTGGCAAATCCATTTCTATATTAAGCAATGGCATCCGATAGAAGATGCTAAGAAACTCGTTCCAAAACTTAAGCCCATGCTGAATCTGCCAAGAAACTAATATCCCACATAAGTTAAAGTTAAAATTGGGTTACCTCTAACGTCCTCAAAGCAATTAAACTATTATAAAAAGAGCTATTTGAAAAAACTTCACTTAACTATCCCTGAACTATGTTTTGGTATCTAGAAATAGAATCAGAATCACATTATTGATTCTCTTTCTGGAATATACCCATAATAAGTCGTTAATTCCTTTCTAAATACATGTAAACTCTTTCTTATGACTTAAAAAATAAGAATGCAACTAACATACAGATTAAAATAAGAGAATACTTGTTAAATGTTCCCAGGCTTGAGTTCCTAAAGGATAACACAAAAGTCCCCACAAACATTTAGTTTAATAGAACATTTTATTTAAATTGAATTCAACTTTCAATAAATAGAAAATTATATTTATTTATTTTCTAATTTGGCACAAAACTTTTAAGAAGAAACTTAAAATATGACAATTCATCTTTATTGTCAAAATTTGAAACATTTTCAAGCGAATATTGAGAACTTTTTTAAATTTCAAAATTCTAAACATTTCAAAACGTATATTGAGAATGTTTTCAACTTTTTTAAACCAATATTTAGAACGTTTTAAAATGTGTAGAAATTTGATAATAGAAATGTATTGCCAAATTTTACATTGTGTAAATCAAAAGCTAAAAATACTGTTAATTTCTTAGAACTAGAAAGTTTCATCAAAATATTGAAAGGTAGCTAAAGTAACTCGACAGCATTTTTCATTTTCAATTCTCAGATGTCTTCTACTTTGAAGAGAAAATTTAAAGAATATTTTTTTTATGGATACCACCCACAAAATATACACGAAATGTGTGTAGCTGAGTGAATCGAAATCCATTTCGATGCGGTTTACGCTTTTTTCGCATCACAATTCATAGATGGGGCTTAATTTGGTTGGCTTTTTCTATTCTCGATTTCATATTCGTTCTTAACTTCTGTTTGATTTCGGCCTTTTTAGGTCGGCATTTGGCTTTTGTAGTCTGTGAGGTTTGTGTGTTTTTGATTTTATTGGAGAGGTTGGGGGACTCCTTCCCCCTCTCAGTTCCACCCTCGGCTTGCTAGTCATATAATTTATGCAAATCATTGACCGATCGATCAATGGACTGCCAAAAAACACAATCTAAAAGAAAACGAAGAGAAAAAAAACTAACAAAATACCCCACAGGTGCGAGGCCGTTCGACTGCCATGCATTTAATTGGATTATGAGCTAAATCCTGTCACCGCAAAAGGTAAGACGCACCCACACGACTCCTGTCCCATGTCTTCCTTACACTCTGTCTCTCTCTCGCTCTCTCTCTCGCTCTATTTCTAGCTGGCATGCAACTAATTGCAATCGAATTAGTCAAGGAGCTCAGCAGCCAACTTTTCCCCTATGGTATGGGCAAATGGGAAAAGCGTCAAAAGAAAACATTCGTTTGCCTATTTCCGGCTGGCGTCAAGGTGGCGCCTGCGCAGCGCTGAATGCCACAGAAACAGAAACCGAATGAAAATAAAAAAAAAAAAATACTAAAAAAAAGTGGGCGTGCCTGATGACTTAAAAGGTTTTTAAATGGGCGCCTTCTTTTTTTCCGACTTTGCACCGACTTTGCTTTCGGCTTCTTCATTTTTAGGTCTCTGTGTTTTTTTGTTTCGGTCCAGACTTTGCTCTTTGCCGACAGCAACGCCTTGAGGTGCCCCTGGAGTTGGACTCAACTTTGGTGTTTGGTTCATTGATCCATTTGCTTGGTCAAAAAAAAAAAAAAAAAAAGAAGAAAAGGTAGTCAGTTAGCAATTATGAGAGGAACAAATATTGAAATTCCTTCCTGTGGCTGTGTGTGTGAATGTGTTAAACGGTTTGACTGAAGATAAAAAAAAATGAAATTTACTTTTAGCCCATTTTCATTTTTTGGCTTATAAGTGAATTTCTATGATTTTTCGATGAATTTAAATTGTATCTCATTTTAATTTCTTTGCGTAATTACTCTACCTGTTCTATCTCTCTCTGTCTTTATTCTTCTCTCTCTTCTTTTTTGACAAGCATTCATTATCTTTTGTCTGTGCACACATACATGCATACAGTCACCTACATATATATCTATACACATAAAGCAATATTTAAATGAGCTTTTAAAAAGTTGTTGGCTACTGTTTGACGCACTTCGAAAACAAGAAGCGAAATCAAATGAAACGAATCGAAACGAAACGATGCCAGTTTGAGCCAACTTTTGGTGTCTTGTCTTGTGAGAAGGCCCCCAAAAAAGCCTGCGGGTCGAAACTCTTTTCTCTATGAAAAAAAAGAAAGAAGAAAAAAATTAGGAAATTGCTATTATTAATGATTATAAACGTTTTTGTATATATTTCTCCAGAGTTTTTTTTTCTCTCTTTGACAAGCGTTTATTAACGATTTTATAATAGCTTCGATTTGAGCGATCATTGAATTCATTATCCTATACAACAGCCTCCACCCCACCGTCTGGTCCCGTCAGCGTTTAGGCCAAAGTGAAAACGTGACGTGACTGTCGGCAAAAATCAACCGTTTGACATTAAATTGCCCCAGCAACTAATGGACGAGAGTTATAGATATACATTTACATAGATGTATGTACATACATAAGCATATACATAGATAATTTCAAAAATCCTATGATAAATTCCAATCTCTGAAGAGTTTCTTAGCAAACTCTAACAAATCTGCCACAGCTATTCAAATTTGTTGACCCAATGAAAGGCTTAACTTAACTTCATGCTGTCAAGGATCTTTTTCCGTTTGGTCTTTGCTAAAAATAACATTTTCATTTTATTTCAATCTCAACTCATGTTCCGTTTTTTAGGTAGGCAAAAGTCAAACCCATTATGATATACGAAAAGGATTATACTGCTTAGGTATCAGGACAATGAAGCCATTAGATAGCTTATAATATTAACCCGCTCTTTTCATGTCATCGTGCTGGAGAATGCATCCCAAACCCCTAGCAAATGTATTTCCACCCCGGAAAGAGATTTTCCAAACAGGAGCTCATCTAGATAGATGTACATTTTGTGGGATGAAATTAGTTATTTTAAATCGAAATTGGGAAACAAGAGTGGAATAGAACATTAAAACATTAGAACATGTTTAATCTAGCTCTAATCAAGCATATATACTTAATAATATAAATAAAACACTGTAACATTTGTAAGGCATACGATAACAGACGGATTTGGACCCCGCTAGATCCGTCACGACTTTCGAATTGTAATTTCTGATCTATAAAATTAATAAATTTTCCAATATTTATTTCTTTTTTATATACAACAAAGTAATCCTGAGTTGCTTTAACGATTTAAAATGAGGGTAAAGTAATGGATCTATGTATATCTCATTCAAAAAACAAATGCTGAAGTAAACATCAGTTTAGGCACAACCAACAGCTGAATTTATCTTTTTCTAGAGGGTTTCAATTGGGTATCCATAGAACCCATGGGGACGGTGTTACTGGGGGGACGGATTGGGTTAACATTTAAAAATAAGAGAAGAAAAAAAAATGGAGCAATGTGTGGATAAATTAATGTGTTATGCCTCATAAAGAATATACAATAAACGGGAACAACAAAAACAACAGCGGCAATAAAAGCAATAACAATAAGAAAGAAAAGAGAAAAAAGGCAACAACAGCAGAAACAACAACAATAACAGGAACAAAACAGCCTCAAATAACGAGTATATCGTGACCAAATATGCTAAACAGTGACAATTTCACAAATGTCTATTGTGCTGTGACTGTGACTTTATAATTGTATATAATATATATACATACATACATACAAATTTATATACTTACTTAGCATAGGTGGATAATCAAAGTTACAAATACAAAATGTATCTCTCTGTCTCTCTCTCTCTCCCCCTCTCTAGCGGAATTTTGCCAATTAATTTGTGAAAAGCTTTACAGAGAGACAGCAAAAACAAAGGATAGATAAAACTTGGATAAAAAGCATAAAAACTAAAAACTGAAAACTCAATTATGCATGCACCTCAGTCACCGAGTCCGAGTCCGAGAGTTGATGGAGATGACTGGAATGAATGAGCACCCGCATGTTTACCCATTGTTTTAATGCGACTCTTTATCTGCTTTAATTAGTTTTCGCTACTTAAATTCCTTACACTGTGTGAGAGATCCATTGTGATGCAGATGCATCGGCATCAGCATCAGCATCAGCATCTAGCAGCTTCCCCTTTCCGTGTTGCCAACAAAAACAAAAATGGTTTACCTGTGATTGAGCATACACAACACACAACACATCGTCATCATTTTCATTTCGAAAACAAATTAGTTTCGAAAATTATCAGGTTACACAAATTAAAACCAAATAAAACAGAGAAGAGTGTTTGTGTGAGTGAGGGAAAATGATTTCATTATACATGGCCTGAAAATGACTTCCGTTTAAATGGACTTTGTTTTAGTTTAGCCACCAACCAACCAACAAACCAAACCAAACCAAGCCAACTTACCAGGCGGAAATCTAAAATGTTTTGTAATCACCTTTTACATCGGAAATACAAAACAAAAATAGAGGGTCAACTGGCAATTAAATGGCAACGAATTATCCATACACTTTAACCTTAATCCTCACAAAACAGGAAGTCAATACAAATATAGATGTTTCAAACTATTTTTCTCTCTTAGATTAGATAAGTCTGGGAAAAAAAGCTCACACTTTCTTCTTTCTTTTAGTCATAGCTTACATTCCCTTTAAGGAAGGGTATGCCATAAAAAGGGATTTAGAAGCAAAGGGCCTAATCACATTTTGATGACTTTATTTAAAAAATTTAACTATGCTTGCGTTTCAAATTGAATGAATTTAAATTTTTATAACCAAAAGATAACAAATTTTTATAAATACCACAAGAAAACAAAATTATTGTCAGCTAGGTGGCCTTTTAACTTATAATTCACAACTAGTTTAAGCATTAAAGTTATGCAGTTCTTTGAAGCAAAGTCTGGTGACTCTTAAATTTGTTGATTCCTGCAATAGCTTTACATTTTCGAATATGCCTTTTAAGATTGTATTCGAGCAGACTCTTCTATGTAGACACATAATTATAAAATAAATTGCATATAATGTCTCTAAAATCTTAACTAAGTAAACACAATGTTTTTCAAAACAATTCAAAGTAACTATTAGACCTTGTTTTCTTGTCTATTTTCGATCCCTTTTTCCTTTACCTTTTTTTGTTACTTAAGTCCCACATGAATTGTTGCCAAAATGCAGCACTTAAACGTAAATTGTATTTTGAATGTTACTCTAATATTTGATAAATCGCCAATCTATACAAAAACACACACACACACAGTCATTCACTTACAAACGGAAAGGGGAAGATAGATATATAGATAGATGTAGATGGCAGATAGTTGACTAAGCACATCAGGACATCCCTCTATATATTCTCTCTCTCTCTCGCTATCGCATTATATATCGAATGGCACATCAATTGAATTTTAATGGAAATCGACGAGGAATAAAAGGAGACTAAAATGCTGTAAAAAAGAACGAAATGTACTGTGGGTGCGGGGAGAGAGTGCTCGGCGGCAACTTTTGGGGAAACTGTTGGCCAAAAAAAAAAAAAAAAGGGAAAATTGAACGTGAAATTAAAATGAAAATGGCAATGAGCAAACGGTTTTTAAAAGTGCAACGGCTCGTGAATTTGCCAAGAAAGAAAAAAAGTTAAAAGAAAACTATAAAGACATACGTAATACTCTAATAAAGACAAGCTTCAGTCTTAACCCATCGAGCAAAATAGTAATTTAGTAACAAGGAAAAAAACACCTCAGCATATAAATCTCTGTGTCCTTTTTAAGGGACAATAGTTATTTGTTTCTCAATTCTCTGTAGAAAAAAAAAAAACAAAATACAAAATGACAAACGCTCTTTAGTCAAGGAAAATGTAGTCTTTGATTACTCTTTATAACCTATTCTTGGCGAAAAGGATAAAGGTATGTAGTGTATCTAAAATTCTTGAAGTTGCTTCACTTGTGAGTGTCATACTCATGGCCAAAATAGTTGTTGCTATTCGCAATTGTAGGGCATACATTTGGTTTTGGTTCATGTTCATTTGCCAATGATTTTTTCCAGCCGCTCAGCGGCAACGTTCTGCTTGAATGCAATCAAATTCTGTTATACCAGAGCCAACCCATATATCCTTTGCCGCTTCGCGTCCCTGCGCGTCGCTGTGCCGTTCGTCCTTCCCAGTCAGCGTAACCAAAAAGCTAAAATGGCCAATTTTACAATTTCAAGTCTGGTCGCTTTTTTTTTTTGGGCGACAATTCTTCTACACACACACACACACACAAAAACACAAAATGTTGGTCCTTTTTTTCTTTTTTTTTGTTGATGTTATTGTTGTTAGCTTGAATGGAGAAGGGCAAAGGAGCTTGATTTTGGACAGAGTTTGCTGTTCTTAAATGGGCTTTTTATGCGCGGCAGATCAATAATACATACATTTATATATATGTATATATATAAAAAAGAACGAACATAGAGAAGGAGAAGAAGACGGAGAAGGGGCGGCTGGCTGGGTAGGAAGCGCGGACAGGATATGCGCGCCAAGCGGAAATGTGCACATTTATTTATCCTGTTTCGATTTCGCTTTGATTTGGTTTGTCATACCCTGTACAAAGGCCAAAAAGGATATACACGACATTAGAATAGATTTCATCCAACAATTTTCCTGTTTGGAAATTAATTTCTTAGAATTTTCTAGCAATTTATGATTTTGGACTATTTCTTCCTGATCTAGGGTGTGTCTGGGTCGACAATTTGCAGCTTGAAATTTATGATTTTTTATTTCGTTTGTCTTCTTTTTATTTTTTTGATAGAGAGGAAGAGGCATGGTGGGTGGGTTGGGTGGCTGATAGATGGGATGAGAATTTCTGTTTGTTTGGCATTTGTCCTGGGCCGCTAAACGAAATTTTCAAATGGTTTTGCCCTAAAAGTACATACATACATAACTAAAGAGGGGCAATGGATGGTAGAATGGTTCACTGTTAAGTGGAGCGGTACGCCCAAAAGGATACTCACATGAAAAACATATTACATATACAAGCATACATAGATATGGACTGTTTATATATGTGTATGTGTGGTGTATGTATATGTAGGCACAGGCACGAAAAATTGTTGTAAAATATTTGAAAACGAGATTTTTCACGGCTGGTAGTTTGCATGTTCAGCACCGTTACAGACGTTAGTAGGACTAGATAGATAGATAGAAAAAGAAAGAGAGAGAGAGAGAGAGAGACAGCAGGAAAAGCCGAAAAAGGCATTTGCATAAAAGGATATTCCAGGCTAAGCGTAGATTCAAGCATAAAACAATTGAATTGAAAACGTTTTCACTGTATAAACCTCAAAAAGGCCCCAATATCCATAACTATATGCAAATAATCCTTGACTAAACTAAAAGGACATGAACATCAATGAAGATCCAGATTATCGCTAACTTAGTTCCTTAAAATTCAGTTCAGATATAAATTTATAGGATGGTATTAAATTTGGTTTCCTAGCCACAATATCAAAACTACGACGACATATACATAGATTGGGCAGATCTCTTCCTAAATGAAGCTATCAGAGTCTTTCTTCTGATTCGATAGTTGCTATAATTAAACAATGTATTCTGACAATAATTTACAAATCGAAACTTTTCTAAAGTAAACACCATCAACTTATATCATTTTGATTCCTAGACACTTGGCATTAGTGCAATCGAACATTCAAAAACTTTGGATAATGTAGAAAGAATTGTTAACTGATGGAAATATCTTTTTATGAACTGAAATTCAACTTCAGTTTGAATTGTGCCGCTTTTTTTTTTTCTCTTTTGTTTTGGTTCTTCTGCTCTAGAAAAGGTAATTTCATTTTGTATTACCCAAGCGGCTACTGACATTTGTTACTCAAGGCGAGGACAACTGCTGCAGCCATAAAGATGCAACACGAGCAACAGCAGCAGCCGAAACAGCAGCAGCAACATCAGCAACGATTAATGAAACGACCTCTAACTGTGCAACGCCGCGTCGTTGAAAAATTAATGATCAATGTAAAAGTTATTAATGAAGTGCTGGGGTCGGTCTGGCCGCCGTTTTTGGTCTTAAGGCAGACTTCATCAGAGAAGCAGCTGGCTTCCGTTTGCTTGTTGTTATCGGAATCTTTTAGCCAAATGTGGCTACTGTGCTACAAGGCACTTGAAAATTGACTAGAGACAGAGAAGTCATGAAAAATGTTTGCCATTTTTAGCACAGAGAGGGATCACCCTGAAGTTGGCTTTGACTCTGATCAATTAATAAGACATTTTGTGGGTGGGCAGTATTATGAATGGCTAAAGAAATGCCGCAATGAGACCTTATCATACATACATATCCACATGCATATATAGTAGAATAGTTCAGTTCAATTAACTGAAGCGTGTTGCGTGGTTGGTTGGTGGCTGTGATGCCATAATGCTCTAACACGATTGTAATCTGAGATTTGATGAGCCAGTCAAGTCATTTATGCCATAATATACTTAACTAACTAAAGATTGAATTACTTTCTATTAGCATTTGTTGTATTTGTTAAATGTTTAAGCGTAGCGATTACATAAAGAAAGAAACGATTTCAACTGCCAACTGCCAAACCGCAAAAACACACACAAACACACACACACATACACAAAATCACATTTTCATTGATCTATGTCTAATGAGCTGTAGATCGATTTACTATGTGGGATCATTATTATAGCCCCGAATAACCCGAATCTGAATCAATGTATAGTGAAACCGAAGCCACAACAATTACAACAATAACATCTGTTCAACAGAAATGGGCGTTTGGTGCTCAAAAGCGATTCAAGAGGGGGGTCGGGAGATGTGAAGAGAAGTTGCCGTCAAGATTTTGTTGTAAGTAGCCCGAAACAATTTTGCGGCCTAAACTGTTCAAGTCAGACACAACACTGAGAGAACCAAATGGTCTTTAAGTTGTACATGATTGGGTATTGTGGGTTGAAAAGTGTTTCGGGGGAGGTTAGAAATTGTTTACAGTGTAATTCCACTCACCGGCTCGATGATCCACAACACGCTTCATTTCGCTGATGCTACCTTTGGGATGATTAATGCAAGGCAATCAGTGCCCCTGACTACTGCAAAAGCCGCCTCCAACTTTGGATTCCATCTACCCATCTCTCCATTTCCATCTCCATCTCCATCTCCATCTCCATTACAAATGAAGCCAGTTGACTTGTTTTGTTTGGCGACTGATGAGCGCAGATAAAGCTCTTTCATACACCAAAAAGGAATGCCTTTGAAGGCCTGCGCCATCTCCTACGAGATGGCCAGTAGGACAAAATGCGCACAATAAAAACTCAAAGCAAAACCAAATGAGAGAGAATGGCAGGCAGGCAGGCAGTCAGCCAGCCAGGGTGGGGCTGGTGGTGGGGGGTTTGAGAGGTGGGAGGGGTGAGATGAAAGAGCACTTGACGAGCTGCTGTTAATGAAACCGCTTCTTGAACAGCCGTATTCAAGTGATTGATGGACTGAGGTATCCACTGGACACGCTCCCTCTTACTCTCTCTCTCTCTCTCTGACTCTCTCTCTTTCTCTCTGTCTGTCTGTCTCTGTCTCTATGTTTCGAGTGGCACTGAAAATTAAATTGAAATTAAATTAACGCATCTTCAGGTTGAGGCTTTCAGAGTTTAGAGGAAATGCGATCAAAGTGTGAAATTAACATTTTGCGCTAATCAGCCGGGGCACGCGTTTCGGAACTGGATCGGATCGTCATCGGTCTCTGGCCATTCACCAGACCAACAACACTATGAATTTATAGAAACAGCGGGCGGTAAATGTATCCAACAGCAACTTTTGAGTGCTAGAACAAATCTCTTAGCTGCCTTCTCCATTGGATGGGCATGTGGCTGTCATTTAGTTTAGCGCGGAACACCAAAGTTGATTTTATCACAAGTGAGAGAAAGGTGAAGAGTGAGGAGAAAAGGTTAGGTAGGAGAGGAGAATGGCTCATATAATTTATTAAATTTTAAATTCTGTTCCACATGAATTCTCTTCACTTTGAAGTCAATATTCACTAAGAACTTTTGACGATTGTTTTTTTTTTACCACTTTTACCATAACTTTTGAAATAAGGTCAAGGTCAAGAGGCATCACATAGGATCAAAGTTTCTACTTTTAACCATAGACTAAAACTATGTTTCATTAACTTGGTTAGTTTGGTTAGTTTCCTAATAGAAAAAACTAAAAGTAAATTCGATTCCTTGATTCGTTTGATTGAGTCGAGATTAAAAAAATAAATTAGTTCGACTACAGCCTCACCTTCATTCAATTCATTTCTGCTTTCTGAATGTCTCACATTTTGATTTGAATATATTCATGCAGCTCTCTTATTCATCTCTCGAAAATTGCTGAAAAGGATTGATTAATGGCACAAACCTAGTTTGATTTTTAGATTGTTTTTTCTTTTAATATATGTATATACATATGTTTAGTTAATATAGGATTTTTTTTTCGACACGATTAGCAATGCTTGGCTTGGTTGAGTGCATGTCTATACTCATTTTAGTAAATTTTGGTTCACACAATTAAATTCATTTAAGTGCTTCATTATATACAATAGATTCCTCTGGTTGCTCTACTAAGTAAATCTTGTTGTCTAATTGTTGCATCAAAAGTTTCTCCGTATATATCTGCCTCTCTGTCTCCCTCTCTCTCTCTCTCGGTATGGCCCCAAAAGGAAAAGGTAAACAATTCTGTAGAGCATTTTCCAGCTTGGCCGATTTTCCAAGTCGTGTTGTTTGCATTTTCAATTAGACTTGTGTACCTCATCTTCCAACTACCAACTTCATCTCGTCAACTCATTCATAATTAATTTTTATCAGGCAAAAGATCTGAGATTAGACTCTTGTGTGTGAGAGAATACATAGTGAGTCTTGTTGCCCTGGAAACGATGTCAGATGATCATCATAATGATGATCTGAATGATGATGGCAAATGATGATGAGCAGCTGTCGGAAATAAAAACAAAAAAAAACATGGCCAATTCTTCCAATTCCATCTCCAATTCACAATGCCAATTTGTGGCATTTAATTTTCTTATAAATTTCTTATCTCAGCCAGTTAATCTTTTTCCCCATCTCTCTGTCTGTCTGTCTCTGTCTTTATGTTCTTTCAAGACATGTTCGTGCAATTTAATTTTTCTTAAATTTTCTCATAAAAATGATCGAAAATGGCCAAATTACAGTTCTCTTGCTGCAAATGAAAAAAACAAGAGGAAAGAAAAATAATAATAAAATTCATTCCATACCAATCTCTTCTCATCCGCATCCCCATCCCCATCCCCATCGCCATGCCCGATTCCGCTATACCCGAGACCGATCCCCGATCTTGGGACATTCGAATTATTGGCCAGTTGCGTTTGATTGTTTGACTGATTGCTGCTGACCGAATGGCTGACCGAATGCCTGGCCGACTGGCTGGCTGAATGGATGGCCAAGGCATTTAATTTGCAACATTACAACCGATAATCAATACAATGAAGAAATATTGTAGTCAGTCTCCCCTCTACCCACCAAACCCGTCAACCCGCACATTTCAAAATTGTTAAATTTGCAACATTGATGGCTGAAACGTGATTTCTATGTTTCCCACTCAAACACAGAAGGAGACAGAGGCACAGAGCCCGAGTCAGTGCCAGTGCCAGACACGGACTCGAACTCGAACTCAAACTGAAGAATCGAAACCAAGAGACTCCACAACGATCTGACTTATAGCAGGCTAGCAGTAGGTTGCTTTTACATACATATATACGACTTGTCAAGTTTACGATGATACTGAACACAATCGGCCAGTTGAACCATAAATATACCCTACCTACCGACTCTCTCTCTCTCTCTGTCTCTATAAAACGTTGTTTAACTTACATATTAGGTGAATTTTAGAGCTCCATCATAGAGATTTTAAATATATACACCACCAAGTTTAGGATAACTTTCACTAAAGTTTACAAAATATCGAAAATCCATTTGCTTTTTTTTGCAAAAAAAGAAAATAAAAGAAAAAGAACAACATAATTGTTGTGTTTTAATTCGTTTTCATCTTCCCTCCATCTTCTTTGCCTTTTCATTCCTTTATTTCTCTAAATTGCAATTTGCGCAAATTATATAGGCAAAAGGCAAAAAGGCAAAGGGGCTCAAATGTTCCATTATAGGATGGGTCGATGTTACCACAGGACGTGCAGCAAAAATGCATTTTATTTAGACTTTAAATTATAGTTGTGGAAAAATACAAAATAAAGCAGATAGAGCAGAGAGCCAACAGGGAAGGCGACATTGACTGATACCCTTAAAAAAGGACTTAAAATAGCCAATGCTTAGAGTTCTTGAAACCTAAGAGTAGCTAAAATACCCATCCATAGGCAGAGTATAAAAGTGTCTGCAGAACGTGGCCCAAAATGCCTCGAGCGGCCATCAATGGAACGATCGGTCCATCGATCGATCCAGCCATCCATCCATCGATCAGCCATTACACACAGAGCCCCCAAATCTTGTACTCTCAAGTCGAAACGTTACCAGTATAGCAATTGCCAATTGGCAATTGCCAATTTGAGGCCAAAACGTTGGACGACCATAATGCGATTGGTGCATTTACTTTGTCCACTTGTCCAACTTGGCTTCGACTTGAGTTGGCAGCCATTTTGGAAAATGCCAACGGGCCAACGTTGCGGCAGTTGCTTGGAAAAAGCAACAACAAAAAAAACTGGCCAGCCGCCATCAGATAGGAGCAGTCCGGATAGAGCGGATATGGCTGGCCATAAAATTAACAATTTCCGTGCATTTAAAAGATAATACACAAAAGTTCAGCAAAAAAAAACAGGACAGAGGCAGCAGCCTCAATCGATGAGGACAATGGTTGGAAATTCGGAGGGTGGATATCCTTTTCAATTTAATAAAAAAAAAAAAAAACAAACAGAACACCAAAATTGCATCAAACGGACTGCAACAGATTATCGGCTTCTATATGGTATTAAGAAAATTAGTATAAATTCTAGTTGAATTAAAAAAACACACTTAAAGCAGAATAATTGCTATATTTTTTGTGATTGGTTTATATACCTGAGTAGTTATATATGTAGTTTAAGTTACTTGTTGGTCTTGATTAGATTAGATATTTATTCCGTTTACGATCCCAAAAGGTAAGGTAGCTAAAGATTTCATTGACAAAAATTGAGCTTTTTAAAGATTTCTTGTTAAGGTCGATCTACTGTAACTTACATATACATATATATAAAAACAAAGATGTGTGTGTGTGTGTGTGTATGGGGGCGGAAAAACAAGTATGTGTGTGTGTGTGTGTGGAAGCAAAAGAAAGAACAACTTTTCTGCTCTGGCAAAAATATCAATTTCCCGTTTTGCCGACATTTTTACCACCCCGCCCTTACCCCGTCACCGTTTCTTGTTTTACCCCCTCAACCACCTACTCCTGTCCTACACTTGGTCTTCTTCTTGTTCTGCTTGTGCTTCTTTTTTTGCGTCATAAAAGGGAAAAGCATAAATTGTTTAGCATTGAAAAGGCAGTAAATTGTATGTGAAAGAAGGCTAAAAGCACCACATTATAAGCGTCAAAGGATAGTAAGAAGAAATGAAGGATACAGCGATAGCGAAAAAAACTGACCGAAAGAGAGAGGGAGAGAGACGCACACGCAAGAGGGAGAGAGAGAGAGACAGAGAGAAGGAGAAAAAACACACACACAATCACAGAAAGAGAGCAAGAAAGAGAGAACGCATAATATTAGATAAAAGGATAATGTAGCAAATCCTTTGAGTCGAAGGCCGGAAATGTGAGCTAAAACGAGATGGCGCTCTCATTGTTGGTAGAATGTGTGTGTGTGTGTGTGGGTGTGTTGGGTGGCGTTTTGATGGTTAGAGGGGTGGTGGGTGGAGGAGTGTGCGTGCGCCATTAAACTAAATTCCAAGCCAGCTAGCTCTGACGTCAGATATTCATTTTAGTAGCAAAGAAAATGGAAGGCATAACTTTATTGACTATGTATGTGTGGGTGTGTGTGCGTGTGCGTGTGTTGGTGTGTGTTCTTGTAAGTGTTATTTTTCTGCACTAGAGAAATCGTCATAATAAACGTGAATAAATGTTTCAGAGCAAAAGAGAGCGAAGCAATGAGACAAAATGTCAAAGGAAAAATGGTTTTTCCTTTTTTCAACCTCACACATGTACAAACACATACTCATCCCCTGCTCTTGTATATATGTGTGTGTGTGTGTGTGTGGCGCTAAGCAAATAAAACTAAATCAGTGCCACTTTGTGCAATTTATATGTTAATATCATTTCCCTTTGTTGTGTTCCCCGAGCCACCCTTTTTTTGGCTTGTCTTGTAATTGGCCATGGATGAAAGAAATGGAAGGAACGTTGAAGTGGGGCAGGGGAAGAGTATGGTATGTGAAAATAAAGTCGGAAGGATGCTTTGCTAACTTCATGAGCTTGAAGATTATGGCACATACACACACAAACACACACTCACACAAAGACACCGACACATTCATTCACTGTGACAAAGTAAAGTCACTAAAATTTTGTTAGCTGCAATTTCAATTAAAAGACACAAATTGGCTAAATCAACAGAATACAATGAACCAGCTGAAAAAGTGGAAAATGAAATTGAAACATAACAAACAAAAGATGCCGCAAAGTAAAGTAAAAGAAAAGGAAATACACACATAGACACACCGACACACACACATTCAAATATTTACACTCTTGACTTTTTCAGCATATACCTAGAAGAACATCATGAAAATTGCCTGTAATCAAAAGATGATCATTACATGAAACTATTTCAAAAATCGTCTGCTTCAAATAGAAAATGTAAACTAATAATTTACCAAATAAGTTTCTCTTTAATCTAACTCAATCAGAAATATAATGGAAAATCTGAATCAAATATAACAATTTGAACAACGTTTTCTTAGGAAAAATTCACCCTTTTAGGACTCAAAATAGAATTATGAAGTTCATAATGTTGGTAATAATTGTAATTAAAATTGGAATGCCAATATATTAGGAAAGGTAATAAACATAAAAGTGACTTTAATCGAATAATTTGTTTGAATAATTTATTATTATACCTACATATGTACAGTTAGTGGCAAATCAAAATAAAAGTCAAACGGATGTCGAGTATACGCCGGGCCGGTCATGCGATCGCAACGCCCACATATGTGAACCCAAAATCTGATGACGAGGATTTCAGGATAAGAACGTGCGTGGCATAAATGTCCCCCCCTTTTACACACACACACACACACACAGAGACACACGCACATTGATAAAAGGAGTAGAGGGGGGGCAACTCACACGTGCCAGGAAGTCAAGTGGTTGGTCATAATACGGCTGACACTCATGAATCTAAACAAATGCCAAGGCAAATAAACGCACAGAAAGAGAATGAGAAAGCGAAAGAGTCCACCAAAAGTTGCAAGAGTAACGGCATCGGGTGTATATATGTATGTATGTGGAAGAGATTGTGGTTGCATATGCGTTGGCCATGACTAATTTGCATTATGAGCCAGCCAAGGCAGGACGACGTTGTCGTTGTCGTTGTCGTGGTTGCCGCTGTCGCCGGTTCCCATAATCTGCCTGAAATCGTTTTTATTGTTCGCACTTAAGTTGCGTAAAATAAAAATCATGTTTCTAACGCCAGGCTCCAAGTCCATGCCCCTCTCCAGCCCCACTAGCCATTCAGAATGGAAAGAAAAAGGCAGCCCCAAAACCTCAGCGAAAGCATGTGTGCTAAAGTTTGTGTTACTTTTTTTTTTTTTGGTCCTGGGTGGCTTCTTCATGCCGTCCTAAGCTCCATTTGCCTTGAATGGCATAATTTTTATGTGAAGCCATCACGCATGCTATCACCCCTCACCTCTGACCTCCTGTTCACCGCATCCCCGCAGGAAAAACCTTCTTTTAGGGCTTTGACTGACTTAGTTGCCTTTGTTTGGGTTACGTAGAAAATCTGGGGGACACACTTTATGACTATGTTTTTCTTCTTTTTTGCTGCTCCACAAAGTATTTTTATAGCTCAATTAGCATATGGAGGCGGGGTTAAACACCAAAAGGCTCCCTGGAATCACCCTCTTTTCCCCACTCCACATTACCCCCTATGCTCTGCGATATGTAAAAGGGTTTCGTTTTGGAATTCTGTCAGACAATTAATCATGGTGAAAAAGTTTCACTTTTTTTTTTTTTTTTGATAGGGAACAACTCGGTTAATTGATCTACTTTTCTAAGTTTTCCCTAATGGTTAGAAGTCGATTTTTGAACTGAAGTGCAGACTATGAGATTTCTTCCTAAAATTTTTGATAGCTCAATTGGTAATCCAATTCTTATCACTTTGTTTACTTAAGACTGTGGAATTTCTTTAATGGAGGATTAACAACTTCAAAATTCTCGAATCATTAACTAGATATCTATATCTAGAGTTTTCTAAAGCAGTTTTCTTCTGGATTTGACTAAATATAGTCAAATGATAATAAACTA
Source organism: Drosophila equinoxialis (assembly GCA_018150345.1). Taxonomy (NCBI): domain Eukaryota; kingdom Metazoa; phylum Arthropoda; class Insecta; order Diptera; family Drosophilidae; genus Drosophila; species Drosophila equinoxialis. Next base: position 83,152 of record JAECWI010000238.1, on the reverse strand, counting down.
ATTCTTAGTCAAACTCAACGCAAGATCTTAGTTTAGTCAAGTATTTTGAAGACTGAGTTAATATCTAGGAAAGGTGTGAATTGAATTTCAATGACTCTTAACCACTTTAAAATATGTATGAATACTAGTATTTAGATTTATTTCGATTATATAATATTTCAAAAAGGATTAACAGAGAATTCAAACTGCAACTGACTCACTTTTTTTAAATCTACTTAATTATTATATCCAGTTGATACCCTTTTGACGTAAAAGGATCAATTTGATAAAGAAACACTACCATTATGTCCAATTTAGTCTATTTTCAATAAATTCTTAATAGCATGAAGAGTGTTTTTTTTTTTTTAATATGCATTGCCTACATTTGGGGGCAATTAGAAAGCAATTTGAATATTGTGAAATGAGTGAATGTGAAGAGGAAATGTGCATGAATGGGGAATGAGAATTGAGAAATGGGAATGGAATGTGGCCGCGTGTTTGTCGAGTGGGTTAAATGACTTGAACCACTTGCTTAGCTCAACTCAAGACGGGAACTTGGACTGGGAGAACCCACCACCAACCCAACTCTACTCCCAGTGGCAGTGGCCCACTATGATTTATGCTCTTTTCGGGCCAATGGCAACAATAACAAATCAACGGAACTGTGGGGCCACCTTTAGCCTTTAGACGGCTGGCAAACGTCAGAGAAAAACTACAAACGGAAACAAAATACCGTTGGAAAAGCACTTAAGGACCTTTTCATTAAGTGTGCGCATACTCTCCAGCAGCGTAAAATTCACTTCAATTTCTTTTCTAGTTATTATTTTGTGTATGTCTGTGTGTGTGTGTTTTTTTTGCCTGATTTGACATGTTCACAGGCAAATTAGTGTCGCGTTTGGCTCTTGCTGCCAGCACATTAATTTCAACACTCCCCTCAGACCACTCGACTGAGGCCAAGAGGATGCGGGAGAGGGAGAAAGTAAGTTAAGGGAAAAAGGTTGACTAAAATGTTGTTTAGCGCATGTTTTAGCGTTATTTATTAAACTAAAATTATTGTTAATGAGGCAGCGGCGTCGGCAAGCCGAGTCGGCTTTCTGTTGTGTTGGATTGGGTTGGGTCCTTGGTGACTTCCAACGCCTTTTCGACAAGCAACAACAACAAGCAGTTAATTTCGAAAGCGAAACAACCAACAACAACAACAACAAGAATAAGAGCCAACTGACCACCAAGTCAAACCTTATCGCTTATTTAAACGAAGGCATTTGATTTTTGTGCCGATAATGCCATCAAAATGATTTAAGCGAAATGACTTCAACACGACAACACAACACAGCTCGAGAACAAGAAAAACAAAAACAAAAACAATAATCATAACCAACATTGAATGGGATGGGATGGGAGCAGTGGGAGTCGGAGTCGGTAGGCTTAATGTTTCTTTGGGTCTCAGCTGGGTCATCTAGACATACATAAATTGCCTTGACTTATAAAAACTGGAACAAAAGGAAACTCATTCAAGATATTTATGAAGTACTTAGCCAAAAGATTTGATATAACTACTAGGGTTGGAACGTTTGTTTTTTTTTTTTGTGAATATGAATATGTTTTCTTTTATGATTGTTGTCGATTGACTTGGTCGTTTCGCTTGGCCCATTTGCCTGGAAATTGTTGTTAATGCGTTGTGGCTCAAAGACTATTCTTTCTCCATTCACCATGAATACAAATCATAATCAAATTTAATAACCCAACCCCCACACCCCCTCACATGGGGCTAATATATTTATATATGGAAATTTTTCTTCTATATGGTGTTTGTATTTAAAAAGTACCCAATGTGCCTAAAGGTTGGCTAAGAGAGAGGAGAAAAGAAATTCAAATATGGGAGACGATCTCATGTCTTCAGTGCTAAAACTAGTTGGGAATTGTCTCCAAATGAAGCGAAGAAAGATTGTTTCCTTTATTGAAAACAAATGCTTTCCATGCCATGATATCTCTTGACGATTTACTCTAGAATTCTTTTTCAACCCAGATTCGATTTCTTTAAGAATCATTGGATGCAAAAAGGATTAATCAAGGTGATGATTGATACCCCAGCAAAAATATGCCCATTAAAGTTGTCCCTTCACTATTTATCGATATTGCCAGCTTTAACTTGATACATCATCTTAACTTCAAAAGGGATATCCCACTAGTTAGAGTTATTATAAATATATAGCAAATTCTATTGGCAACGATTAATTGCCTTTATTTCTATCGATATTAAGAACTCATTATTAGAACTCATTATACATTTAAAAACAAAATTGTACTTTGAACTTGGATTTTTGTTGAGTGTGTGTGTGTGTGTGTGATTTGAAAAGAAACATAATTGGAGTAGCAACTTGGCGGATGTGATTGTATCTTAAGTCCAATTATCCTGCATGCCATCACTTATTGTTAGTATGTTTGTATTTGATATCTGTCTCTAAGCATTTCGCTGGAACAACATAACTTTATCTTTCAAAATACCAACTTCCTTCATTAGATTTCAGCTAATTTCAAATATTGCGTGGTTGTTAAGTCAAGTTTCCCACACACAAGCTCAAAATATATGCCACGCCCATTCATTATTGTACACACACACACACATACACGCACACACACTCCCATATGGAAGCCTATTTCCTAGCCCAAAGACAATGGCTGACTTGGCCCACACAAATTTAAAAATTCAAAACTTAAAACTCAACCACACACGGCGCCAAAGTGTAACAGAAAATTGTTTTGGCAATTAAAAGAGAAGAAGAGACGCATTTCGGGGGAAGCAGGGGTAGGTTAAAAGAGAGACACACACACACAACCAAGAAGATGAGAGTTCATAATAACCATGGCAAAAATGGGAAACAGAAAGGTAAGGTGGGGTAAAAACTAAAAAAAAAAAACGCCAGCTAAAATGGAAAAAATTGCCGCATCATTTGAAATTCATTAGGCAGAGGAGTGATGGGCCCTTGCTTTTGCTTCCTTTTTTTTCATTTTAGGGCATAAATAAATCAACAGCTATGAAAAAAAGAGATAGAAACAAAGAGTAAGAGAGAAGAAGAACACGCAAGTGGTCGTCGTCGTCAATCATGACAGCGAAATGTGTCAACAAACGTCAAACAACCTCAAACTCAAGCCACAACTTCATCAGCTGTCAGGACGAGCGAGCCAGAATAAAAGCAGGCAATGGGGAGAATGAGAATGCCACAGGATAAGCGCGCCTCTACATCAAATTGAGTGATGATCTCGCAATGATTTGTCATAAAAAAACACACGAAAAACGCGCAAAACAGAAAAAAAGATTTCAAGTTTTGCCACTCAAAAAAACAAACAGCAAATGCAACCGAAACTAAAAACTAAACAATGATTTTGACTTAACCATTAAGCGATCTTTAAAAATTCCAATTCAACAAAGGATATTCCAAGTGGTAAAGTACTTAGACCTTCTTCTAATATTAGACAGCAAACTATTTTCAATTTCTTTATTAACCTGCTAATTAGAGCAGCATAAGACTACTAATTGATGAGAATAAATAATTTAAAAATCATTAAATTATAGAAACTAAGAGATTTTAAAGTAATTGCTCTTCCTCTCTGTCTCTCTTTCTCTCTCTATCTCTTTGTCTTCTCTCCATGAAATTTAATACCTAATGAGTGAAATTGTTTAACCGTTTCGCTTCTGTGAATCGAACCCTTTAAGCACTTTTGATAAAACAAAGTTGATTATATATGTATGTGTGTGTGTGTGTGTGTGTGTGTGTTTTTGTGTGTGTGGTTAGTTGAAGGTTCGTGTTTCTATTTGAAATATCAGCATTTTCCTGCATTGTATTTCATCTCTCGCACTTTTCCAACAACATTTCAACATTTTATGCATTTATGAGAGAAAAACGAAACGGATTTTAATGCGTTTTATGCGTGCGCGCATTTTAAGTGACTGAAAATGCTAATCGGACAAATTAAATGGCACGCAAATACGACCCTTACCCAAGGGTCCACTTCTCTCCCTGAAATTGACCACGGGCGTTGTGAGAGGGAAGCAAAGTAAAGGTTCTACACTTACTTTTCCAATGATTAGATTATAGACTACACCCATGACATTCATATATATCCCCCAGAACGAATATATAGTTTTATATTGAGCAGTGGGAGAGAGAGAGAGAGGGGTAGAGAGGCTAAACGTCGGTTTGTTTCGGCAACAAATGAAAATGGAAATGTGTTGCGCGTGTTATTGTTTCTGTTGTTGTAATTTTACGCCAAATGTGAAAGCAAAGTAATGCAACCTATGATAAAGTGCGGTTACTGAAAGGAGTTCCGAGACCGAGTTGAATGTAAAATGGAATGGGTTGCTAACTTTTGCATGACGACAGAACCGACAGAATGTTGTTGCTTTTCCTTTTCTGTGCTGTGCGTGTGAATTATTTTATGTGAATTTGATTGCAAGCGTTTATGGCGGAAAACGCGAAAGAACCGCAAAGAACAAAAAAAAAACCAACCGCTACTGAAGAAACCCTCCACACACGCACACACACACACACAAACTATGAAGTCAGCCAAGTAGGAGGAAAACTTAAACGGAAACGGAATTCGGCATTGAGTTGCACTAGAGATGTGAGATAATAGGGAAATAACATATAAGTTATTCAGAAGTCACAGAATGTCCAGTGTCAAACTGGACTGTTTGACTGTTATTCAGGAATATTATTTAACAAAATCAGAATCTTTTAGAAGGATTAAAAACTAAATATTTATGTATATTTTGTATAAATAGTGAATAAGTTAATAATTTAGGCATATTTTATACTATTTAACGAATTAAAGCCCTTTAAATCAATCTTTTCCCACTCTTTTCCATTTCTTTCGTTCTCTCAAAATGATTTGTTTCCAAATCCATTTAAATGCATGGATGTGCTGAAAAGTAGGCTATAGTGTCTCACAATACCCAAAAGTAACAAAAAAAACATATATTCTTTGAATCAATTAAAACTTTGACACATTTAGGAAGATACTGCATCAATGAAAACTCTCAGAGAAGGCTTGGGATACCTTTATACCGATATTGTTGTCGTTGTCGTGAGTCGCAGTGGACGCAGTCACGTCACGATATCTCCACTTGCTTAGCTTCAGCTAACTAAGGCGAACCTGTATTTAAAATTAAGTTTTTTTTCGCCTTCTCCTCCTTCTTTACTCAAACCAAACTCCCGCAAATACCCCCCCTCCGATCCCTTTTCTGTGTTAATCATAATTATGCAAATTTTGTATATTGTAAGATGGGTTAGGTGTACGTTTGTTTGCACAATTTTCCACCTTTTATAGCACAGTTAATTTTCGTGCTCGTTTGTGGCCGGGCTATGCCTTTTGCTTTTCACTTTTTTTTTCCTATTCTCTCTCTCTCTCTGTTTCTCAGACTCTGTCTCTGTTTCTTAGTTGCTGTTGTTTTAGCTCGTGTTTGCATAACATGCGAACAACAGCTGAGGAAGAGAAGCCAAGAGAGGAGCCAAAGCGAAATTGTGAAAATGGTGCAAAGAATTTCCCAGTTCGTTTTGAAAACGTTTTTATGCAATTTATTTAAGTTGCGATTAACGTCGGACCGTTCGCGATATTTGTTGGCTTAATTGCTTTGGCAGACGGCGACGGTGCGAAAGAGACGCGTTAAAAAATGCTTGTAGAAGTGCGGCCAAGTGCAAAAGGAGGTGGAATGTTCAGTCATTGCAGTTGCATTTGCAGTTGAGGATTATCAAAGGGGTGGGGTGTGTGGGGGAAGAACGAGTGAGAGGGAATTGCACTGTAAAAATTGCATTCCAAATCTGAATGAGACTCATGTGTGTATGTGTAAAAGGTGAGATTTGAATTTGTTTCTCTTTAGGCGATTAGTTCAAACTAGTTTCCCTGAACTAGATCTGCATTGCAGAGAGAAAAAAGAGAGTAAGGCAGACATAGTACATGTTTAAGGATTTTCATTCCATAGTTTGATTGTTTAAGCCTTTCTATGGCTTTTTAGTGTGAACTAAATGATTCGACAGACTTTGTCCTTTCTTAGCTATACCCCTTGAGTGAATTTCAGAAAAATTGTCCTTTCGAAAAGTGAAAATTAAACCAAAGATATTTCAAATATTATATTTAGAGGTAAACTTTATACATGATGAAATATCTTGACCTTTAGAAATGCAGGCTTTCTTAAATGAAACAGAATACCAAATATTTCGTTGTTTTTGTCAGTTGTTTCGCCTTTTTTGAAACTCTTTGAAAAAGAGAAGAGATCTAATATTATTCAAATTAAAGCTTAATCTCACCTTAATTGATATCTATAAAAGTTCTAGAATAAGTAATTAACAGCAATTAGTTTAAAAGTCGAATGAATCTATCTAGCTAGAAAGAATTGAATGCATTTGTGCAGTGTTTAGAAAGTCAATTTGAAGCAAATTTTTCTGTGGGAAATAAATATATAACTGGCTATATTATAATTTATTGAAATTGCTTATACAATGTACACATAAAAAAGCTAAATTAATGGGAGCATAGTTTTTATTTTAGTTTCGGTTGATCAGCTGATGATCCCACACTTGGTGCCTTGGTGCAATTAGTTTGAGGTGTAAATATGCCCCACAATGTGTGTCTCTTCCCCTTCCGCATTGTCTCAAATGGCTTATTACAGGGCGTACATACAACATATACATATATAAATAGGCGCATATAACAATAACAATCACAAATAATAATAAACTAATTAAAAACCCAGCAGTAAGCAAGGAAAAAAAAACAAAACAATAATAATAATACGATTAACTCTACTTACAACAACAATTATGGCCTCTGAGCTTTTCCCGAAGCTAACAATGTGTGGCAGACAACAACAGCAACACAGAGAGAGAGTGAGAGAGAGAGAAAGGAAAAACGACGATGAAGAAAAAGAAGAGGGCAAAAAGGGAGCCTGTGAAAAACTGAACAAACCGCAACAATTTTCACACAATTTGCAATGCGAATAAGAGCTGGTAGAGTGAGCTGGCGGAATGGGGGAGCAAGTGGGGGAGAGTCTACATGGGTATGAGGAAAGTTAAGCTTTTAGGTTACCCACACACATACAATTAAAACGGTTCCGTACTTAGAAAGTACAACTTAAGCATTTTCATTAATCATGATCGACGGCTAAAGAGCCTAGGTGAAAAGGTCAAGAGGTCGCACCTTTTATTGCCCAATACACACATTGATTGATTGACCAGAATTTCGCCAACTTAATGCGCCTACAATATGCCATTAATCAAAAGCAAAACGAAAAAAAAAACCAACAATAAAATAAATAAATATTGAATAAAATTAAATGGGGTTGTTCCCAAACCATTTACTCCCTCAAAATAAAATGGGTGATAAAGTTTACAACGGTCCAAGGATCGAATAGGTATACTAGTTATACATACATACATATTATGTACATAAACTTGTGTGTACCTAAATACATGTCTGTAAGTATTTCGATTGACGTGACTGTTTGTCTTTGACACCAACAAAAAAAAAAACCAAAAACACAGAGCTGAGTAATAGTTAGGCTAACAATCGAGTATATATTTTTTACCACACTGTGACAAACTTTGGTTGAGGAACAAAAAAAATTGAAAATCAAAACTCACTTGCAACACATAAGAGGTGAATAGAACTAGTTTATCTTCACACAATTACATTAATCTTTGAAAACCAATATTGAAGGAATTTGAATAACTACATTATCTATATATAAAATATGGGTAGGTACATTCATTTTGATGAGTAAAGACTCATTGTGCGATTCCAAATACAGATTAAGCATACTTAGTTTCAAACTGAATGTCTCAGTATACATTCTGAGTTACATTTACATCATTATGACATTATAGTATACATCATTATTAAATCTAATTGATTATTCATTCACTTAAGAGTGTTAAACTTCTACCAAAAAGGGTATATGAGGTTCTTATACTTACCTGGTTAGAAGCAGTTCCTCTCCCCAATCTGAAAGTTATGTTTTGATACTCTTAGTAGCAAGATTACTATAAGAGTAGAGATTCTAAAGGAGGGTTGACAATAAGAGTTTTTGGGAATACAAAAGATACGTGATCAACGATTTAGTATTGAAGAGTTTCATCCTAAAAATACATACATATATTTATATCCTAAAGCATAGAAGGAAGCGTTTTCGACCATAAAAAGTATATATATTCTTGATCCGCATGAGGACATAAAAAAGTTAGTATTCCCATATTTTATTTACTTTTTACCAAATTCACTTTGAAGCTTGAGTTCAATTCAAATTCCAAATGAATGTATGAATTGACAGGTTTTAATTATTCGAGATAACTTTAGTATTTTCCAACACTATTTTGTTCTCAGTGCTTACCATCCTTGGCGATCCCCTTTGCTCCGTTTTAGTTTTTTTTGTCGTTTTTGTTGTTCTTGTAAACAATTATGAAGCTTGCGTGCTAACATTATAATTGATTGCCTAAGCTCAAGCCTAGAAGGGGCGGTAGGGGGCCTTGGTAATTTGATTGCGCAATTTGCGCGCATTGTGTTGCATAGTTTTTGGCGCGGTAACTTGCATGCCGAACGGGAGGCAGGCTTCGGTTAGGGTTGTTGTAGTTCTTGGTGCCACAAAAAGCAACAACTACAACAACAACAACAACAAAAGAAGCAGAAATTGTAAAGAACAACCACACACGAAAACAGTCAACGAACATGACATGCATTTATGTCACGTCACATGTGCAACACGAATAAGTATCACACACATACACACACACACACACACACTCATCTGCAACTATTTTAATTGGCGACATTCCGCAATTTTATGACTTTTAAAATTCTACATACTCGAATTGTATGTACATTGCATGCATGCAACGTTGCCACACTTCAATTGGCTTTTGAAGGACACACATAGCGGCACAGCAAGGGTATGGGTATGGGTATGGGTGGTGGTCGCGGACGAGGTAAGGGGTAGGCAGTACGAGCTTAGCCTGGCTATTGAGCAAGGGGCTCTCTCTCCCACTACCCGCTCCTTTTTTTTATTGTTGTTGTTGTAATTAGTGAGCTGCATTTCTTTGGCACTTTTGGCCATGGCAATTAAGAAAACGAAAAGAGAGGTGGCAAGTGTGCGACTATACGTACCAATGGTGAGGGGGGACCGTGGAGAGAGGAGAGCGGAAAACAGGCTACATGGTTAGCTGAGCAAAAAGGCAACGAAAAGGCTTCACACATACAAAACACACACACACACATTGCCGCAAAATCGTATATAGAATTATGTAATTAAGCACCGAAAGAGACGGAATGAAAGTGGAATGGAGTGAAGTAGACTCAAGTGTAGTGTGCCAGAGGGGTGGGGGTGCGGGGGAAGAGAGAAGTTAGGTATTTGGTTGGCAAGTTGTTAGCCATACCATACATAGGCCAAGGGCAAATGGGCGTACAAAATGCCTGATTGGAACAATGCACGGTAGCGAACATTGCCAGGAATGACAAATTTGATAAAGGACTCGATGAATTTTGTGATCAGTGAAACAATAAACAAGGCCAACTATATATATATATATACGATCCAAACTGTCTATATATATGTATGTATATTCCCTACATTTCTGAACTCAGTGGTTTTTAGGGCGAGAAAGTTGTGAATCTTTTTTCAAGGTGAATAATACTCATACTCGTTGTCTTATTATTTTGAATCTGAATAAGTACTTTTTTTCGTTCGAATCACTTTTTATAAAGGGCATGTAAGGAAACGAAATAAACTTGGAGAAAATTGGAACTGTAAAAGGTAACTACATTACTTTTTTAATAGAATTAATTAGTATATTAGACACTTCCTGCCATTTGTTTTTTAAACATTAAAAAAATAGAAAGAGAATCACACTTAAAAACAACATATTAAAACCTCCAAGTTTATAGTTCAGTTTATTTGTTTATTAGACAACATTTTGTTACGGTTTTTCATCTACTTATACATTTTTCTAATATAATCTCTCATCGATCGTAACTTTGTTGTCTGTGGGAATTGAACAAGTTTTAACAGATTTAATGATGTTTACCATCGCTTGATTCTAGATTAAAGATTCTTAGTACGAATACTAGGTAGGAAGTCTGTTTAGGAATAGTTTTCATTTCTGTATAGTCAATAAATTGATCTATTAATTAAATTGATCATTTTTAAGTCGTAAAGAGTTGAAAAAGATATCATTTTGTGTGTGTGTCTGTGTGTTTTTTATGCCATTCAGGGCCATAAAAAATAAGCAACTTGAAAAAATAATGACTAAACACTAAGTCAGTGGTAAAAGTTGAATACATTACGATATTTTCGTTTCCAATGCATTAGGAAAATTAGAAACAATTAGAAAAACCATGTCCTATCGTCCTGCGGCAGTATTTGTGGATTCTAGAGATAAAAAACGAATAACGGATCATTTTCTCGTTACCATACTAAATTTAGCCAAGAGTTTAATTCGTTTTGAATGTAGTTATTTATTGAACATACATACTTACATACATATATACATATATATATATATATTTATATTCAGAAGCTTCTTCTTCCAACAAATGGACAACAGTTTAAACGGACTAAGCGTCTGCACAGCGGGAGGCCATCCCATTCCATCCGAACCGATCCCCATTTGGATTTGCATCTGCATCCGTGTTCTGGTCTGGTTTTCTTTATTTCTTCGCCTTTGATCAGCAAGTGGCAGCTGCTGCAGCAGGTCGAATCCAGCAACTACCAACACCTTGGCCACATTTATGATGGGGTCCCCATTGATGCCTCCGCCATCTCCTTCGCTCTATCATCAACACCAGGTTCACAATGTTGCGGCCGGTGCTTTGTTTATTTTTTATGGCAACGCATTTTGCAGTTCAATTTAATTTAAAACGACTTAATTTCGGTTTGGATTTCATCGATCCCCCCCGTTCCCCACCCTCTCTTCAGTCCCTACATCAATTATTATCAGGAGATAGGGGGGCGAAAAGAAAAGTCACCTTTTGTATTTGGTGTTATAAATGCTCAATGCGCGTAGCCGATTAATTGCACATAAAAATTAACAACGATCAGGTACCAACGGGTTTATATGTATGTAAGTATGTCTGTAGCTATATCTAGAGATGAAATCGTGAGAAGTATTTGTTAACCACAGTGAGAGATCCTTCGCTTCTGCCTTTGGTCTCTCATACCCAATTTGTGATCGTATCACACCTTTTTCGTTTCTTTATTTTTCGTTTTTTTTTTTTTCTTTCTTTCTTTTTAGCATCGTTATCAACAAGTCGTTCCCGGCAACAATGTTGTACTTTGTATTGGTCAAGAAAAAACTGAAATGATATGTAAAGAGAGGAAAAAAAAGGAGAAGAAAACATTTTCTCGGTTTTATGTGCACCAAATTGAGTCATAAAAGATCCCGGAAGCTAACCTTGCCCCAACTCGAAGTCTCTATACCCTCATTTGATAACAGTCTTCAGTTAAAATATTGCCTTATTGTTGTAAGAGTATCCATTGGTCGACTAATAACTGCCACACAACATTTAAGTGTTTCCATTTCGTTAATGCCATTCGAATGTTCATATTTCATACAAAAATGCGCAAACGTTGTCTGATCCGTCTAGGCATTATTGTTCCAAAGATGAAGACCAGACCAAGTCGTCTATGCCAATAAGCAATGAAACTTGGAAAGAGAGCACCAGGGGAGAAGATGACGGTAACAGGGATCCTACAAAAAGGTTTCACAAATGCTAAAGGTTGCTTCTCTCTTTCGGTTTTTGAAATTTGGCACGAGCTTTGCTTATGAGTATTTGGTATAAGTATTGGGTGTGAATTGATATTGACCAATTTATGGCCAGGGTCTTAATGGGCTCAACGACAAGCAAGAGTTAAGAAAAACCCAACAACAACCGACACTTGAATGCTCTAATAAAAAAGAAAAAAACTTGTACAAACAGGAAATCTAATGATGATGGCTAAATTTGATTCCATCGTGGCGTTATATCTTATAGATAAAATGGTTGGAAGATATTAAAACTTTTTCTGTTTGGTAATGAAATTTTTGTGGGTAATAGTTAATCGAAAAGGTGTGATGTGGATGACCAATAAAAATAGGTAATAGGTCAGAAAAATAGAGTCAAATTTTCTTCTTTTCGTTTTATTTGAAATTCAAACTAACTTGTTTCCAATAAGAGGTCAAATGAATAACTTGTATACATACATTCCTTATTGGAAGCGATAGCCAGAAACGGAAACGGAAAGTTGGTGTTACTTTTCGTCCTCATTACAACTCTCAAAACTGAAAATTTTGATAGTATTAGAAAGAACAATTTTGAGTTAATCATTTATGAACTTTCCAATTTAGTCTTAAAATACGTTTCAGTTGTTTAGTTATTTATAGAGCTCCAAGTTAAAAGATAAATTTGGATTTCATATTACTCGATCATTTTTTACCTCTTTGATTTAGTTTTTAAGTACTTTTTAGTGGATATAGTTTAAAAGAGAGACGATGCTGAGAGAGCTCTAACTAAGTTGAAAGCAATAAAAAAAATATATACATAATACAAAATTGTCGCACAGGTGCCAAAAAGTTATAAACACAAAAATAGGAAAAAGTCAAGACTCCTTTTCTCTTCTTTTTTTTCCTTCTAGGACTACTAGAGGGAAAATTTATGATGACATAGAGGCAGTAAAAATTTAAATAGCCTCCATTTAGTGGAGCCAATTGTCATCAATTTTAAGATGAGCGCCGACACCGCCGCCGCCGCCGTCGGTTCGTTTCGAATGAAGAGTTTGTCCTGTATATAAGTTTTTGTTGTTGTTGTTGTTGTTGTTGTTGTTGTTGTTGTTGTCGTTGTTGACTGATCTGGAGCAACGATAAATTGCCACGGCGGGCAGGGCACATAGGTACCTTTGTTGGCAACGTTGTTGACAAATCAGTTGACGATGGCACACGCGACCAGCATCCAAAACAAAAACAAAAAATGGGAAGGTAATTATAATAAAAAATACTCTACACTAATTCTGTTAATCGACTTTAGAGATACCCTGTAAAAGACAGGCAGAATGCAATTCCTTCTCTTTAAAATGAATTCTATATCTCAAAAACTTCAGACGTATATAAGAAAAAAACTTGGATATTTAATCGTATTTATGATGTGCATCATATAAGTCCACTTATCATGCCAACAGGGTATTAGAATCGAATTCTCGCCAAGAGTTGCCCCATTGTCACCTACAAGCCATTTACCCCCACGTTGTGGACCGCCGTCGATCGCTTGGGCTTAGGCTCGAGGTTCGTCGAGTCAGCGTAGGGCAACACATTAAAAGTAAATTAACTTATCAGCGACAACGATCAGTTATTTTATTACGTTTGTCCACGCAGTAACACGAACATTATAATATCAAAGATGCCGATTAAGATTCCACCAAGAAGAGCAAAAAAAAAAAACCAAAAACAACAACAAAAAAAAAACAAAAAGGGACAGAGTCCAAAAGACCCAGGACCCAAGACTCATTCCGAAACTAAGACTGCGACCAGTCATGGAGAGAGAGAAAGAGAGGACAGATGCTGGATTCTGAATTGTGCAAAGGAGTCAATGAGGATGACGATGTAAATGTGTGGGTTGTTGTTGGCCTCACAAAATATATGGCGTTTATATATATACACATACAAATGTGCCAGATCTTGTGGTCGAAAAAAAGGCCATATTATATATTGGTTTTAAATTAAGTATCTATATCTATATATCAGAGACAAATGTAGGCCCTTTCTTGTTTACCAATCGTTTTGTAATTGAAAATATAAATATCTGTTTTAGGTCGATATAGCCACAGGAATTAGCAATAATAATATTTTTGTAAAACATGTACATAGTCGTTATAGAACCTTATATTTTGAAGATCGTATCAATTAGAGTTATAAGATATACTAGTGGAATCCAAAGCACATAAGACACTGTCTTCTACTGCTTACAACGCTGCAGCTTCATTTTAGCTTAAAAGGTTCAGAAGGAGTCCATTGATCTAGAAAGAAAGGGCAAAGGATTGACAATTTTCGAATAAAAAGTTTGAGAACTAACAAAATTCATCTCTAAAAGTCAAACATCCTTCAGAGAGAGAGAGAGAGAGAGAAAAAAAAAACTATCTAAAACAGTTTCCAATTTACCATTTACCACATTTAGAAATGAAAAGTTCTTAATGCTCATTTCCTCATTTCAGATGCATGAGGTCTCGAAATACCTTTTTGTTTTTTCTAATTTCTAAATTGAATGCAAATTATTTATAGCAGGTGAATTAGAGTTAAAGTAAAGTAGAGTTAAGGTTGTCCTGCAAATCGGTGCCTATATATCAAGGATCAAGTACTTGTACTCAAGTACTCCAGAGGTAACGGAGGAAAAACTTTTCCTGTGAATTGCGTCTATAAAAGGTAAGCTGATTGATACTATATACATAGACTAATTGAATCATGTTTATAAGCAACTTTTCCAAGTAAAAATGTTTGAAACTGTTGATTTTCAAGTACTTTAAAGAATAATTAGTATACTTTAGTTTAAGACTTTTAGGGTATATTTTCTTATGGCTTTCCATTACTTATTTTCATCTGAAGCCCATTAGAATATCAACTACTTCTATGGCTCTTCAAATCGTGACTTCATTTGATCCTTTGTTATCAATCGATTGCTGTGTATAGCTACAAGTAATAAAGAATAATCGATTATAGGTACAGTAATAATCAACTTTTTTCGCCTTTGTGTTGTTGTTGTGGAGTTTTTTGAGGTCAAACCGTCAGACAGAGTAAGGACAGGCATAACGGATTGCGGATGTGGCTAAGAGCAGTGTAAATAGACATTTGAAATTGATAAAAGTTTCATTAATATTAACATGGCAAACAACAAACAACGCTAATTAGATAGTTATTAGATATTGAACGAAAAATTCGCAGAAGCGCAGGCTTCCTGCGACGACCGGAAAAACTACTGGCAATCGTCCAGTCCAAAACCAGTCAACAACAGATCGACCATCGATGTCGAAGTTGAAGTTGAAGCTGAAAAAAAACTCTCAAGTCTGAAGTCGAAGGCGCCTGGTGAGACAGACAGAGAGGGACACAGAGAGAGAGAGAGAGACGTATACAGAGTCTGAGGCGGTGGACAACTGCGCATTGCGGTTTTCATAGATATTTATTTATTATTATTTCTCATTGCTGCTGCTGTTGGGCGTACGTGTGTGTGTGTGTGTGTGTGTTTTTGTACAATTATTATAAGCATTCCATTGAAAGTTCGAATTCAACCGCAGAACGCACGAATAACCGCAGCAAGAGGGCAATTATATGCATTTAAATGCAATAACCGTCATCAGGATGTCCAAAGGACTCTGACTCTGGCTCCGAATTCAACTCCAACTCCAATTGCTCTAGTCCGAACATGTCTAATTATGTTTAATGTGTGCGCCTCTCGCAATTGAAGCGCGCGCATTCCTTTTTGCATCCTTCTGCCGCCTGCCCTTCTGTTCCTGCAGCCACTTTGCCACTTGCCACTTGCCTTTTGCTCTGCTCTAATTTCGTTGCGCCTTTTGCCAACCGCATAGAACTAATGACCTGAGACCCTTTATGTTGCCTCTTTCTAGCCACTCACCCATTACTTTTTGTTTTTTTTTTTTTTTTTGGTTCAAACGCAAAGTCAGAATCAATATCAATCAAAAGGATAGCCGCTCGACAAATTGCATTTTGCCCTCTTCCCTTTCGCCCTCTCACTCCACGCTTATTCTAGCTCATTTTCTCTTCTTCCGGTGCGAGAAGTAATTAGTCCAGTGCAAAGAGTGTGGAGAATATCGAACAAATGCTGCACGATCCCAAAGATCCCATATAGACAAGCAATTGAGGATCTGAGCGATTGGCGTGAAATTTTAATTGCGGCTTAAAGGTTAGCCATTTTCTTTCTTTTCTTTTTGCTTAACATCAATAATTTTTCGGCCAAGTGTTCCTAAAGATAATTACAAAATAGACATTTTTAAGTTATTATATTTTATATTTGTTTCATGGGAAATAAGCTCAGAGATAATTAAATAAATTAAAATTCTGACAAATTGAAAATAAATAGTTACATCAGTTTTTGGTTCCATTTTGGAATTAATAAATGAAATTAAAACTTAAAAACTTACGATTTTTAAACAAAAATATGAAAAATGTGGCCTCAAGTTAAAAAGTTATAAACTTATACTTTGATAGTTTATCAGCAAGACATTTTGTTGTGTATATTTCAAGATAGATTGGCAATGCCGATTACTCCTTGAATTCATATTCAAAGTTAGGTATTTTCCATTAGTTTTCGACAAATTTCTAATAGAAATTTAAACTTTTGGTTCTATTCGTTTCGAGTTATCTATAGACTCCCAATATGATCCCATGTCTCATGTTTAGCAAGTCGGAAAAGACGATAAAAGAAAACAGATTGAACTTTCTTTTTGTTAAGAAAATTCTAAACTTTCGTTCTAAATTCTGAACAATTATTTTACTATAATTATTAAGGGTCTTAGAAGTTTGCCAGAATAAAAGTTCGAATTGATTTTGATTTATGTAAAACCCAATCATTCAGGTCAGACATTAACCAACATTAAATCGGCGTTAAAAATATTTGAACATTATTGATGACTATAAATCTATTTCTTTTCAAATTTCAAATGGCATTTAATTTTATGTTTTTTTTTAGGTGTTTTCCATTAAATTTGGTTTCAATTAGAGCGACATTTGATTATACAAAGTTGTCACAGAACTTGCTATAAAAATGGACAAAGTCGATGTAAAAATTCACCATGGCGTGGTGAATATGGGCCGGCTAACATGGCGCTAAACTCTAGAGTAGGATAGCCATACATGAACCACGAGGGCGGCCAAAGAGAGAGCGAGAGTGCGAGAGAGAGAGAGAGCACGTTTGCTCAACATATTGCGTACACACTCTAACGCACATGAAATGTGCCCACCACCAAAAACGTTTGTTGCTTTTTTTTTCCCTCCTTTTGCCCTATAACAAAGTGGCAAAAACGTGGCTTGGCTGGCTGCTGCCTCCTCAAGCTGCGAGCATTTTGCAGGTGCGTTTAGTCTCGTTTTGGCAGCCAGCGAGCGCACAACGTAACAAGCCAAATCAAATACAATAAGAAAAGAGCAAATACAAAAATTTGTAAAAAGCAAAAACCAAAAAAAAAAATTAAATAAAAATATAAGAAATATTACGAACAAAAACGGGCAATAACGTGACGGGAAAGAAATCAATTCTAACGAGAAAAAATAAATAAACACAATCAACAACAAAAAAGCGCAAAGGAAAAATAAATTTGTGTTCGTTTTATTTATTTAAATGTTTTTTTTTTTTATATCAAATACTTTTTTGTGCAAGTGTTGAGCATTTGGAAAGAAGTGAGCCACTGTGAGGCTGTGCCTGTGGCTTTTGGCTGGGCCATAAATGAAAGACTCAATGAGCATACTCACTCAGACACCGAACGAAGCGAGAACATCGCCGGTAATTCATCCGCATTTGCTGCAACATCATCATTTGCATCATTATCATACGTTGCAACATTATCCGACGGCCATCAATATGTCGTCGACGACAGCAACAGCAGCAGCAGCAGCGGCGGCGGCAGCAGCAGCAGCAGTAGCAACAACAACAGCAGCAGCAGCGACATCACCGCAGACATCGAGTCTTAAGCCAAATCGTTCGCGTTTCATGATCAATGATATATTGGCTGGCTCAGCGGCAGCGGCTGCTGTTTTCTATAGCAAGCAACAACAGCAGCACAACAACAACAACAACAACAACAACAACAACAATAATAACACTAACAACAACAATAATCTAAGCAATGACAATAATAATACCAGCAACAACAACAACAATCATCATTTGGAACTTTTAGAGCCAAACAATGTGGGAGGATCATCGATAGCAACATCACCAGGACCAGGGCAAGGACCAACAGCACAACAATCCCTTCATACGCTTCACAATCCGCATGCACATCCGCATGCTCATCCGCATACGCCAACGCATCATACGCACTATCCGCATCCGCATGCACATGCCCATCCGCATCCGCATCATGCAAAAACTAAATGTGGCCCAATATGCCGCTGCCATGCAACAACACTATGCCGCTGCAGCGGCTGCAGCTGCCGCACGTAATGCCGCTGCCGCTGCAGCTGCGGCCGCCCATCAGGCTCAAGCTCAGGGTCAACCCGTTGGCCCAGCATCTTTGTCCCACCATCACCATCATCATCATCATCACCAACAACAACAACAACAGCAGCAGCAACAACAACAACACCCACTTCTATCATCATTGCCACCAAACTCAGCCGAATTGGATGACAGTAGCGATTATCAGGAGGAGAATGACGATTGCGATAGCGATGATCCTGGCATGGGCAATGGTGGTGGACGCGGCGGAGCTGGAGGGGGCGGTGAAGGCTCCAGCATCGGTGGACACATGGACGATCACAGCGTTTGTAGTAATGGTGAGGTGAGCCTCTGTACTTATTTGGGGGCGGGAGCGGGAGCGGGGTCGGGGAGAGCGGGAAGGCTAGTCTCAGGGTCGCGTAACAAATACCTCTAAATACATACATATGTATGTATGTATATTATAGGCTTTTCTCTTAACGCTAATTTAGTCACTTTGTCAAGTTCGTTGCCTAAGTCTTTTGTTTTGATAATTTAAAGCGAAAATTGAGAGAATGCAAGAGAGTCAAAGGAGCGGCAAGGGAAGGTCGGGGGAGCTTTGTTGGCGCTTTGAAAAACAAACTGTAAAAATTATGGCATGACTTACATGATACTCTAGGCAATGTGTGTGTCTGTGTGTGTGTGTGTGTGTGTGTGTGTGTGTGTGTTTTGCCATTTTCCAACAAAAATTGCATTTTCACGCTTTACTTGCGTTGCCCCATCTACTCACCGCTCTCTCTGCCTCTCTCTTCACTCCCACAATCTCCGCTCTGGAGTAGCGAAATTATAATGGCAGCAAAGTGGGCGTGGTCAACGACAAAACGCAAACAAAATAAAACAAAACAAAAATGCTAAAAAAATCTAAGCAAAATATAATTATCTATCCCCCCCAAAACTCTCTTCCGACTTACTTACACTCCAAGTGCAACTCTCCTTCGCTCTCCCTCTCTCTCTCTCTGTCTTTTACTCTTTGCATTCATTTAATCGCGGAAATTGTTATAAAAGTGCTTTAAAAACCCTTTTAAAGTCTGCAAAATGCCCAATGGCATTTTTTTTCTTTACTTCTTGACCATTTATTATGCCAATTTCCTGTTGGCAGTTTGCGAACAATTTTGTTTTCTTTATAAACGGTAGTCGGCGGCAATTACATCTCTTTGTCTATCTCTCCCTCTGTCTCTTTCTCTTGTCTGATTGCAGCTTCATCCGCCCCCCACTGCCCTTATGCTCTAAGTAAAGCTACAAACTTAAATGGGGAAAAAGGTTAAAGGATCTTGACTCAAATAGGAAATCTTTTAGCGAAACAATAACAACAGTTTTAGAGTTACAGTTGGTTTCGTTTCGTTTATGGCCACGCAAATACCGCTTCCGTTCACAAAGCGGCCAATACCCCTTACCGCTAACTCATTTCCTACATACTCTACCAATTGACTAGTGTCTGAGTCTGGGTCTGGGTCTAGGTTGTAAGTGTAATAAAAATGTGTATACAAAGAGCCAAACGCTCTCTCAACCCTCTCAGAATAAAGTATATTCTTACCACCTTTACTTCGGTAAAATTTATGTAAATTCATTTTGATTGTGGTTACCCGATAAGCGTGTGAGAGAGAGAGAGAGAGAGAGAGAGGGGGGATAAAACTCACAAGCGTTAAATTATTTAAAGCGAAAATTTGCCAAGTGCACATTTAAGATATTTAGCCGTAGGCATAAGTTAATAAGCAAAGAACATAAAACGGGGAGAAAAAAAACTAAAAGAAAATACAAATAGAAAACTTGGCATGCACCTGGCAACAAAAAAAAAAAAAAAAATGGGCAGAATAATCTCTAAGCAAACCTTTATGAGAGTAGGGGACCGTCCTATGAATCTCTATCTTATCTTATTTAATGTTTTCTTCTCTCTCGTGTTTTTCTCAGGTGCCAAAGATGATGATGGCAATAGCATTAAGAGCGGCTCCACCAATGATATGAGTGGATTGAGTAAAAAGCAACGAAAAGCTCGCACCGCCTTCACGGATCACCAATTGCAGACACTGGAAAAGTCCTTCGAACGTCAGAAATATCTAAGTGTCCAGGAGCGTCAGGAATTGGCACACAAATTGGATTTAAGTGATTGTCAGGTGAAGACCTGGTATCAGAATCGTAGGTAAGTTCACAGCGAAAGAGAGAGAATTTTGAAAACGAATTTGTAATTTTAAAACCGTTTCTCACCCCTTTTCTTCTCCCTCTTCTCACCTTATTCACATAGAACTAAATGGAAACGTCAAACAGCTGTGGGCTTGGAACTTTTAGCCGAGGCTGGCAATTTCGCTGCCTTCCAGCGTTTATATGGCGGCTCACCGTATTTGGGTGCCTGGCCGTATGCGGCTGCTGCCGGTGCTGGGGCCGCTGCTGCCGCCGCTGCCGCCCATGGGGCACCGTCGCATTCGAGCATCGACATCTATTATCGTCAGGCTGCCGCAGCGGCTGCCATGCAGAAACCTCTGCCCTATAATCTCTATGCGGCGGCCGGGGTACCCTCTGCGGCTGCCCCCTTCTCTCATCTATCCGCCTCCAGTTCATTGTCATCGTTGAGTAGCTACTATCAGAGTGCGGCTGCTGCAGCGGCAGGTGCTGGAGCTGTGGCCGTGGTCGGTGGTGCCGCCGGCGGTGGTGCAGGAGCGGCTGGTCCGCCAAATAGTCTTACACCTGGCATGAAGCCATTGACATCGACACCGCCGTCGGTGACAGCATCGCCACCACATCCGCCCTCAACACCCAGTCCCACATTGAATCCGGGCAGTCCACCCGGAAGATCGGTGGATAGTTGTTCGCAGGCTCAGTCCGATGATGAGGATCAGATACAGGTGTAAGCTGGACAAATTCATGGGATTGAAGAAATTTGCACATATCCTTAGCAGTCCAGTGTGATGAGTACGTGTGTCTCTCTGTGTGTGTGTGTGCGTGTGTGTGTATATAAATAGCTTTAATTGTGCTTGTGTGCGTGCGTGTGTGCTTATTTATTAACTTGCTTTTAGTAATTTATTCAAAATGTATTATGTGTATTTTTTTTTCTATTGTTTATTTCATTGTCTAGCATTAAGCCCTCCCCCCTCCATCCAGATATTGGATAAAACAAAAGTATATACAAATTCTATCTGAAAATTTGTCGAAATCAACGATAGTTGTCGATCTTATCGATCAGCAAATCCTTTAATTCTGCACTTGATGTTCAAATAGTAAGAGAATAAACTCTAATCTCTTTCCCTCTCTTTTTCACCCCTTTTCTCCCTCTACCTCTCTCGTTCAAACAATAATTGTGCCAATACGAAACTCTTTTCGATTATAGTGACTCTCTCTGCATGGATCGATAGATCCAACGATTTTCTTCCAACTCCAAAAATATTTCGTTAACATCGGGACTAAATTTTCAGATAGATTTTGTCTTCACATATAGACATATACATATATATATATATATATTTATTTGAATGTTGTATAAATTAGCAGCCAAAATATGAAACAAACAAAAAATAAAAAACACAAAATGCCGTGGCAAGTGTAAGAAAGTTAGTCCACAAAATGTATTACCCTAAAATTAAGTAAAGAAACAAACAAAAACAACAACTTTTAAATAAAAAAAAAAAAATATATAATAATAATATGTGACATTTTTTTGTGTGTGAAAAAAGAAAACAAAAACAAAAACCTAGAATAATGCGTCGTGTCGTTGTAATTATAATGTAAATTATTTTTTTTCTAAGCGATAACTTTTTTTTTTTGTCTAATAAAAAAGCATATTTAATATATATATAAACAAATAGAAAACAAAACAGAAAGAAAAAAAAAACGGTGAAAAAAATTGAAATTCTTGTTGTTACTTTTGTTTCTGGCTACGTGTCCAAAGGCAATTAAAATAATGACCAACAGAAACAATTTACAAACGAGACTCTGCATCCAAGTTGCTGGGTAAAAGGGCGAGGTGGGGGCGTGGCAACAACGAGAAAAAAAGGGGGAAGGGATACGACGACGTGCCAGCCAACCCCTAATGATAATAATTGCATGCAAAATGCATTTAACCGCAATTAGTGCATTTATTAGGCCAAAAAGTTGATGTATTGAATAACTGGCAGTTGGCCCAGAGAGCGAGACCGACAGAAAGAGAGAGAGAGCAAAAAAGAGAAGTTATGGCCATTGCGTGCAACGGGAGTTTTATTGCCACATGCAAGGACGCTGCAGGCGGCCAAACGAGCCTTGAAGTTGAGCACATGCAGCTGACTGACCGACTAACAGACCCAAAACTCTCCTCGCTCTAAAATAAAACCAGCCAATTAAGTTTAGATTAGCACATACATATATAAGATGTTAAATTAAACCAAAATGTACAGTTCATAGGAAAAAGGGCTAAATCAAATTCTTTCAATTCAAATTAGATAGTTATTTAGGCTAGAAATCGTCCTCTGGATACCTCAAAGCAGAGTATGCAAAAATAAAAACCAGAGACTGGAAATTCCTTTAAATAATGTTTCAAAATTTGCAAAGCCAAACCTGTTCAAAGAGACCATCCAATGTTGTTCTGTAACTGGTTCTAAGAGTACTTGACACTGTGCCATGACTTAAGGTTGTCTTTATATTCGCCTGCCCTATCATCATAATGGATTGGACAATGGATCAAATATTTGACGGTTTAAATCGAGTTTTATACAGCAAACAAAAACTTATTTACTTCATTTCTGGTTTTACTCTAAATAAACTAAAAGAATATATCAAACTCATCATCCACAAACAAATTAGTTACATATGTATGTATTTTACAATACTTTCAATCGAACTACGATTACAGGGTAGCATGTAGTCGATTAGTTAAGTGCGGTTGCAGTTGGTTTAAAACAAAAGCGAAGCCTAGGGACGACAATAAAAATGCCAGCCCTTCGGGCCAGACCCAAAGGACACTAAAATAGTGCCTTGCTCTCCGATCTGCTCAATTAAACACCGATACAATGGCTAAAGGGTGGGGTAGTTCAACCACAAATGTTGCTAATTATTGGCAAAAAGACAACCAAAAACAAAGAGAAAACATATATGAAACATTTATAAGCTACATGTAGATACAAGATGCAAACACATGCGCTCAACATGGTTCAATTTGAACACATTTTAGTCATGGCCTTTTTTTCTGGTTTAATTGAACACGTGCAACAAAACAAATGCGACATACTACTGAAATGAATATGGTCAGTTTCCATGATCCACGAAGAACATCCTTGACTGTTTAGCCATATGAAAATCTGTTGTACCGGCTAGAAATTCGAAAGACCAGTTGACCAGATACATAAAGTAGTAGATTTCTTTATGAGTTTAGAAAAATGTACCAACCCAACCAGGCTACTGCGCCCAAAAGTAGAAACTAGAAAAAAAAAACCAAGAGCTTCTTTTCTGGGATTATAGAACTATAAAAAGCAGTTGATTCCAGTTTCGTACTTATCATTTATTTACACCAGAAAGTATTTGAGAAAATGTTTTATTTCCTTTTTCTACCCAATAAGTATGCTACGTTTTAAGTAATATATGATAATTATTTTCAAAAATTAAGTCGAACGTATTTACTTTTAAAGTATTCGATATTGAGTGAAATTTATGTTAAACTGACTAAAATGACTAAACATTTAATACTCCAAAATTCTAAGAAAACCTCAAAACCGCTTTAGGGCTCTCTAAGTATGACATGTTTTTAAACAGTTTTCAAATTTTACTTACCATTTTTCTTAATGGAAATCTGCGTTACCTTGAAGTGTATTAAAACCTTATTAACTTATATTTAGACTCATCCTTAAATTTGACAAATTTCTTAATTATTCTAAAAACGGAAAATTAGTTGGAATATTATATTTTACTAGGCATTCAATCCACAGAAACTAATATTTTGACTAATTTTCGCTATATTCGTAATTTTGAAGGTCGAATCGAAATTTTTCTTAAGTGTTTGTCTTACAAATGCAACATACATAGTTTTTTCTCATGTTGCAAAGAATATCGAAGTTGAGAGACCATATATCCTCTGATCTTTGTCATATTTTCAATTCCGTTAAGTTGCAATACCTCAATGCATATTCCCTTATATGTTCATACATACTTTTGATGACAATAATTGTGTAAATTTCATGTATAAATTAAAGAAAACCAAGCAGGAATTGTACGAGTATCTTCATATTTGTCACCAACATCATCATCATCATCATCATCATGGTTGTTGTTGTTGTCAACGATGATGATAATGATGATGATGACGAGACTGAGAGTAATGATGATTAACCATCTCGAAATTCTTTGATATGCAAACTTTGGCATCTGATGGATGGCTGGAGGCCATCCGTTGGGGAATTGAATGAATTGCGTTGTGGTGTGAGCTGGTTTGGTGATTGGGGAGTAACATTCGCCCCATTCTCCGTTCTCAGTTCTCCATTCTCTGGACGCATTTATGAAATGAAGCAGAAATATTGCCTGCTTACTGTGCTGTAACATCAATTTGCATGGAAATCAGCCGCCGACTGTCAAAGTACCTGCCAATGTCAATCTCTCTCTCTCTCTTTCTCTCTCCCACCCTCTCTATCCAGCCCACATATCACACCACCCGAAATGTCACATGTGTATGTATATAGCGATATACACATCCAATTAGTCGCACATTTTTGTGGGTGGACCACAAATTCGCTTAAGCAGCCAATCAACAAGGGTTGGACTCACCCACACACGCACACATACACAACACAACCGTATCTGTTTCTGTATTTGTGGCATGTGTGTGTGTGGGCGATGCGCTAAAGTTGTCAAGTAACATCCATAATAACTCTCACATTAGATGGCTATTAAAATGAAAACTTTTGCAACTATTTCTCAACTCAAGATTGATCTATCGATTGACTGAATATATATTTTAATTAATTGATTAAACCCTTAATTTTAAGTCATCAAATTTCATAAAGCTATAATGTGAAACTTCAAGCTGTGACCAAAAACTTAGCATATTAAGATAATATTTTCATTAGAACTATCAAAATTATAAACAAATTTGATTGTCATTAAAATGCCAACTTTATTTCAATGAAACATTTTCTAGCCATCATGAGGCTACTCAAAGGCTTGAGCAAGTCTTTTTCATTACAAAAACATTGTCTGGAGAGAAAAGTTTAGATTATTAGATAGTGAATTGAAATTTCAAATATATGTAGGTACCCATCCAAAACTTAATAAACTATCTAATTAAATACAAATCATTTTATCTTTCTGATTGATATAGTCCCAAAAGAGATGGTTTTTGTAATAACTTTGTCAGAAGAAAAAATAACCTTAGCCAGAACTTTTCTAAATTAGTTGTTTAAGACGTTTTCTTTTAATCAGTTTGAATAGACCTATTTTGCAGATATATTTTAAATTATTTGCAATCCTTTTTCGTATGAATATTAATCCACAAGAGAACTAAATATAGACTCAAAACTTTATTTCAAATCAATGGAGTATAATGGAGTGAAACTCTTGTTTAATAATAAATTTACTTAAATGTAATAGTTCAGAGATGTTTTGATACTAAAGTAGAGTTTACTGAAGCTTAAAGTATAGTTTAAGATGCAAAACTATTCCCTAATCCATGATGTTTCATAGGATGAAAATTGTACAGAGTATTCTACTGAGATGGGCGACTAAATATTTATTCAATATTCACAATATATTTCAAACATAGTTAAGTACTCGAATAACAGATGCTTTATCCTAATATAATCGCCTTAGATGGTAGGGAAAGGGTGTTGCAGGCATTGTGGGATTGTTTAATACCCTTGACCATTGCTTAACAACCCCTGAAAGAATTGTAATGGCTGATCTATTGGTTTGCCCATTTTATAGTAGAGAAAAATTTGTACATTTCAGACAATTGCCAGATTAAGAAAGCAGTTGGCAGTTGATAAATATAAAGATTAAATCAGTATAATGAATATGGAATGTTGAATTTATATGGCACATAGTTTTAGTTCTTTGGGAAACTTTCAAAGTCTATCGTTCTAGACTACATTTGGAATATGAGTGTTGAAATTTCAAATCGATCTATATGACATTTAAAATTTCACACTTTTTAAGAAAAGAACTAGAATCTTAAATCTCATGTTCTATATTTATACAAATGATTTAAATGCAACTAGGTATGAATGCCTTTCTAATATCCACAAGAAACATTCGAGCATTTGCAAGCACTTCGAAACTAAAACAATTGAAGAAGATGAAGATGAGATAAAGGTCATTTACTGTCCTTAATGGATGTTTGCCATGCTTTTTTGCCATGCGAGAAAGAACACTTTGCGGCTCAGACAGTTATTCATTTCATTTCATTTAGAGTTAGAGCTGAAGTTGGAGTTATTGTCGGCGTCATCATCATCTTCACACTTTGAGTTTAGCATTTGGAAATGATTTCCTTTTTGATTTAAATTGCATTTCCGTGCTGACATTTGCATCTTGGTTGCATTGTCGGCAGCCCAACAGCCGAGCAGCCGTTGCGATGATTTATGTGGATTTTCCGACTCTTTTGTGTATCCTCTATGCGTATCCTCCCATCGGACTGTGTGGCTAGGCATTATCCTAGCCACGTGTGCGCACAAATTGATCCTTTATGAGTATTTTGCGGTTAATAATGTCTTAATGCGATGCACGTTGCACGTGCCGGGGCAGCCAACTGGCCACTGAGCCGTTAAGTGTAAATGATAAGCTAACAGTAAGTGAGTGGGAGGAATATGTGGGGGAGGGTAGCTGGGGTGAGGGTTAAATGCTTGCCATTTGTTAGTTTGTTTTTCATGCCTTTTCCAAAAAGCAAACACAAAAAAAAAGGAACATATATATTGTATAGCGAAGATGTGTATAAGTAAGTACTTATGTATGCGATTCCAAAAGGATCAGAATGAATGAGACTGAAGGTCCTTGACATGTGACACCTTTTGTCAACTTTTTGTGTGCCTTCCTCTCGTTGATTTTAAAGCGCCATGGGCCGAGGGCTGCTTAAGCGCTTAAGCAGTTTTCTCCATCTACTCTGTCTATGTGTGTGTCTGTGTGTAAATCCCAAATGCCACTTCACACTTAATTTGCTCATAATGCCCAACGTAATCCGTTGACAGAGGACCGAGTGGAGGACAAGGAGCCAACGACAAGGACAACCCCTGTTTGTTAATATCCTGGCAATTACACTGACAACAACAATATTATTGTGAAAATTATATTAGCCTGTCGTCGGTCCGATCCGAGGTCGATGCCAGGGCCGGGGCCGGGGACGGTGCCGGGGCTGAGTGAAAAATCCACCACCAGTTTTGAAGTAGCCTCAGTAATAGCAGACATCCGCCTTTTGTCCATGATCTTATCAGATTCATCCTCACATATGCGGCGATAATGCCGCCTAATGTGACAAATTCATCGAGTCCTTTATCAGTTGTCCTTTTTGCCAGAGCTCAAGCGCGCGCGCACACAAAATGCTCAAATTCTCATCTCTGATAAGACGCTTGCCAATCGAAAATCCCGACCCAATGATTGCCTCTTCAACAGAAAAGGAAAAAACAAACCTTCCCATCTCATCGCTTCATTTGTATCTATATATCCTGCAATTTTCCTTTCCTAACGGGTATGTCTGACAGTCATTCAAAAAATTAGTCCTAGAAAAGAATCTAGTCAAAAAACGGCGGTCATATATAAAATTCAACTGATGAAAAGTAGTGTATATAAATATAGGGTATTACAAAGTCGACAGCTCACTAATCAAAGGGGATTTGTTTTTTTAGTTTTCTGCTTTTTTAATCTCCCTTTCATGCGGAGATTGAAGCGTTTCAGATAGAAAATGGCAACAAATGTTTGAATTTCCTTTTTTTTCCTACAGTTCACGGATTATAAATGAAACTCACTTTTTTTGTAGATTATTGAGCTGTGAAATATGTTTTGCTTACTTTTATTTTTTATTTTTAATATTTTGTAGTTTTTTTTTATGTAATCGTTAATCGCTTGAATGCGTAGACAAGTCATGGTAAGAACATTTGTATGAATAAAAGGATCAGCTACTGAAAGGAAAAGCTTTTACACATTTCCCTTTTAAAATCTAGTGATAAGCTACTAAAATTTCAACTTTTCAATTAGTTGATTAGTGTCATCATTGTAGACTTTAGTCGAAACAAACTAGCCCTCTCTTTAGTTAACTTAATAAACAGGCTCAAGGTCATAGATTGGATTGAACACAGATGAGCAGGTTGTCAAATGACTCTTGAGAAGAGTAAAAACTTGAAAAAAAACTGATCTTGAATTTAATATTGGGTACCCTCTATTATATGTATGTATGTACACACTTCTAAAGAACAAATTTGTAAGCCAACTTGCAGTTGGTAAATTTGCATAAATATACCGGGCAATTGCAATATAAATCTTCTATATGCTTTCTATTTAACTTTTACTAAAGACTTCCGACACATTTCTGCGCCGACAGCCAATTTAGCCCCTCGCCACAACGACCAGTGCTTGGGAGTCCACAATCGACCATGGCAATGTTCCATGTGATGTGATGATGATGGTTTGTTGGTGGTGGTGATGGTAGTGGTGGTGCTGCTGCTGCTGCCGTGGTGGTGGTGTTACTCGCCTGTAGCTACTTTCAACACCTACAACACCGTCGCAGAGTGTCTAGGAATGAGTCGAGTGCATTGTGTAGTAGGGTGCGATGGCGTGACTTGAATCCATTTGGCTAGAATTGAATCAGAACCAGAACCAAAACCAAAACCAAAGCCTGAAGTGGCCTCCAGTATTCGGACTCTATAGGTGGGTGTGTGTGTGTGTGTGTTTAACGTTATTTGTCTGTGGCCCTCGGGGTCCCTTGTAACTTATCTAAATGCACACAATTATTGAATATAATCGCTGGCAAAGTAAAACAAACACACGAAACGTAACGAAACCGAACATTTTTGCATGCCGCCTTTTAGGCGTTCTCCAAACTTTTACCTTAAAACAAACAAAAAAAAAAAAACCAAAAGACCTTAGACTTTTAAATCCTTAAACAGCTGTCTCGTAAAAATTCATTTTCTTATCAAGTAAATGTGAAAACATATATTGGTACTTAAGGTAGGAATATTACGATAAGATCTTGGGTAACAAGTGAGCTTACCTATCTGCATTAGCGGTTCGATCTGGGCAACTCAAGAACATTATAATAATAGAAAGCTTATGTATCAACTTTCATTTCAACAGCTTCTAAATGAAGGATGTAAAAGTGATTGAAACAGACGGACATGGCTTCTCATGATATAAAGAAATGTCTGTACATAATAATAGATCACCAATATCTCTTTCTTTGCATTACAAAGATCACATACTCATAGCCAAAATAGACAATAGTTAGGACTAGATCTAGAGCTGTGAAATGGGAAAAATCTGCATACTTTAGGGAGCAAGTTTTTTAATCAGAATTCACATAGAAAGATGTTTTATGACTTAAATAAAAGTCAAAGTCTTTTAAAAAAAAAAAAATAAATAATTTAAATAAACAATTAACTGCAAAATAAAGCAAAAGAAACAAAAAAAAGGTTATTACTATATTTATATTTGCATGTTAAATGAAACCTCAACTCAAATGCAATTAAGTGCAATTTCCGTACTCTGTCAAACGATTATTATTTTAAATGCATAATATAAGTATATGTGAATGCATGTGTGTGTGTGTGAATATAGGTTTATTTGTAGTTTATTTTAAAATGAGAGAAATTACACACAACAATCTAGACCTACATAGCAGACACATACACTCCCATTTGTGTTCTCGGCGTTTTTTTGCTTTTTTTCGCTAGATGCATCATTCAGAAAATTCACCATTAATAACACCGCCTCCGACATTTATATATAGCCACGCCCACACCATTTGTCTGTTGACATGGCCCATATGCCATGTGTCAAACGGAAATCCAATAAGCCGAGTTCAAAAAAAAAAAAAATAATAACGAATTATATTTATAAACAGAAGGCAGCAACAAAATGAATTGAATTGTTTACAAAATGTATTAGCTTTTAAATGGAGTTGAGTCATTGTCTTTGGATTTCTAACATGGATCTACATCGATCTTCTGGTTTTGTTATTCCAATGCCCCACACTGATTTTGGTTTACCTTTTCTATACACTTTCCCAACACTAATTTGGGCATGAGATTCACAGAAGGGCGCATCCTTTCAAGTTTCAGTAGTAAAATATCGGTTTTGTCATTTTTCCCCACCCGAAAGTCGGATCTTTGACAGTGCCGGATTAGCAATTTCTACGGTCCTCACGACTTCAGAGCTCTATTGAATCATTCGAAATAAATTTGAAACAAATATTTATTCAACAATTCTGAAAGAGTTTACGAATTTGGGCACGCACCTTTACGCCTTTACTTACTCCCCCTTTCTCACTCTTTCTCTTGAACACACATATGTATGTATGTATGCACACTCTTTGTCTGTCTGTGTCTCTTTAGACATATCTTTATACTCTTTTTTCAGGGCAATTTCCAATTTCCAATTATAACGCAATGCGATTGCGTGCATAAAATGACAAGCTATTATTAATATGTATGTATAAGAAGTCAAACGAAATGACTAAATGCTTTCAAGTTCATGTATGAATACCCTTTCAGATTACCCTTAAGAACATGAAGAAATTTCATTTGAAAGTTATAAGTATAGACCATTATAATAGAACTTGTATGAAATTACATAGTTTTCGAGCTCTTCATTTCCGACATTTTATAGATAAACTCTTTAGCAAATTTCTTCATTTTTATTTATTCCTTTTTGAGTAGAGTATTTAAAATAAAAAGGAAAATAAAAAGTGAGGAAAAAAACATTTCGCTTTGGTCGCGAGACGTTAAATTATGATTTCATTTCATTTCGCTGGACTGTGGGAAGCATTAAAAGGCAACACCCCCCGCACGGCCATTTCTTGGTGAAGACCCTTGGCCGGAAATCAGGATGAACTGAAATTATATTCCATGTTTGCCAAGAATATAGTATATACTCATGCCAATGCCAGCCCCAAATTATGGTCATTAAAATGGCATTTGAAATGGGGCAAAAAAAAAAAAAAATAAACCCATTGGTTACTATATATGAATAGAGAGTGAAAATCGGTAGCTTAGCATTTTTTCTTTTTGCTTAAGGCTTAATTTAGCTTAATTTTAATTCAATTTGTAATTGAGGCCAGGCAATGTGCAATGTGCATTGTGTAGGAGAGAGGGAGAGTGAGCATTTGAGCAGAATGAACTCGCATATATGTAGATACAATAGTCTGTATAGTCGGACTACCAACTGTCATAAAAATCACAGAGCGGAAATTATTTTGTCACCATTTATAATTGCATTGTCATACCAACAACAAGAACAGCAGCAGCAACGAGAACAGAAAACAGTGTAGTTATTATTGTTATTATGATTGGAGGGTGTCGAAAGTAACACCCCGCACATTAAATCAAGTGGCTCGTCGTCGTCGTCGTCGTCGTCGTCCTCGTCGTCATACATAAATTATTGAAAAATCATTCTGCAAATAAATTCAGAACGCCGAAGGAACAGGCCGACAACGACGACAAATGGACAAAACAGACAGTCAGTCATTCAGTCATACACAACAACTAAATAAAATTCACAACCACCACCAAGGACAACAACAAGTCGGCAACACACAGGACACAGATACACAGGACACGGTCTGGCTGTGTTGATTGCTTTGACAAGACCGCAAATAAAGCAGTAAATAACTGACTGACTGCAAATGGTTGGTTGGAGTTGGAGTTGGAGTTGGAGTCGATGATGTGAAGTGCGTGGAACGAGTGGCTGGCTGGGTGACCTGCTGCTGGGTTAAAAAAGTTTGCGTTGGCTTCTAGCTTACATTGCGCATACGCCGCATGGTCCAAGTGGAAACTGTGCAAAAGAGCCACGTACACTGGTTCAGTTGTCTCTATAATAATTATGTTACCCTTTCTTTTAAAAATAACTTGGTTCTTTACGATTTCGCATTTGCTACCTACAATATTTTAGACTAATCCTTAATCTTAGAATAGTTTTGTCCTTCATGGAATTGTTTGTAACTATTCATTTTATAATCCTTGCTCCTTAAAAAGCAATCGATGTAACGTGACCTCCATTAGATAATAACGTCTGCTCATTTAGTTAGGGGGTAAATGATTAGAAAATCAGGCAATCAATGTCGTGCAAGATTTGTTCTAAGACCGATTCTAAGACCATACATTACTTTTACTGTTACTCTTAAGATTCTTAAGATGTCCTCTTAGATAGAAATTCGCTTAGCACGGTGTTTCCTAGGAACTTATGCCTTTAATTTGCCAACTTCAGGACATATGTAAGTATTAGTTCAATAAACAATAACTTGAGAGTTGTTTTTGCTTTCCAATATATTTAAATCTTCTTTTGAAGATTGTCTGGATCATTCGAAACAGCCCGGCAACAGGCAAAGGATAACATTTGCCTATGTAATGTATACATGTTTGCCTGTTTCATTTCACTGTGGCACTACATCAACTCCTCTGACTGAGTGGGTGGATGGTAGGGG
The DNA here is from genome assembly GCA_018150345.1 of Drosophila equinoxialis. NCBI lineage: Eukaryota > Metazoa > Arthropoda > Insecta > Diptera > Drosophilidae > Drosophila > Drosophila equinoxialis. The sequence goes on along the minus strand of JAECWI010000238.1, from coordinate 50,394 downwards.
GAAACATGATGATGGCAGAAGGAGTGAAAGAACGGGCCAAATCCAATTAATTTCATAGCGCCTAAAAACTTTAAGCGTAAGCGTCGAAGCAATGCTAATATCACAGCTACCCCTAGCTGAAACCCCCAACCACGCCCAAAAAGTCCTTGCCCTCTCTCTAGAACTCTTCAACTCTGTCAGTTCATCCCTGGTCCTGTGGTCGGTCTATTGGCCACGACCAGGACCAGGAACAGGAGCAGAAGCAGAATTCGTATACTGATTTTGGAATTTGGATTCCGTGGGCCGTCAGTTTACGTTTCCGTTTCCGTTTGAGCGATCAACACAACGACTCGACCTCGACACGACTCGATTCGACTCTTGTCTCTCTATTTATTTGCAAATGCAACTTGTCGAATTTGACAGTTGTCGCTTGTAAATGTCACAGAGAATGGAATGGGGGATGGGGTGATTATGGTGGTGCTTGCCACCACTACCACGCCCACTGAAGCGTAAAGTGTGAAAGCCTGTAACGAGCCATATTGCGATTGGATTTTGTGTAAATTTATTTATGTTAATTAGTTTCAATTTGATTTAATTTGCGCTTAGTGAATGGAAGAGTAGACTACACAGCCTCACAACATGACAGAGGACAGGGACAAAGAGTAGATTGTGGCTTAACGCTGAATGATTTGATAAAACACCCAAGCAGAGAGGGGAGAGTGGGGAATAGAGGGGGATATACATACATACGTATGTATGTGTGTATGTAGGTATAAACGTCAACGAACTGACAATTAAAAGCACGTTAAAAACGCATTTAGCAAACCGAGTTTGAAGCTGCCATGAAGACAATCTGACGAACTTGACGGACTTGGGACCCGTTTAAGTCAAAGTCAAAGTCGAAGTCAAAAAAATAAAAAACAACGAACCAACGCCTAATGACAGCTGCATCAATCCTGTGCGCTAACAAAGCGTTGAAGAAATCACTTTACCAGCGGCGTCAACGTCGACGACGACGACGACGATGACGACGACGACGACGATGACGACGGCGGCGGCGGCGAGGATCCATAAAACCAAACAGAAACAAACTCGCAAGTTAGTGGAGCCCCCAAAGAAGATGCCGCTCGCGGAGTCATTGAGAATTGGTAAACCGCCACCGCCGCCTCAAAACAAAAAAATTTAGCAAAATGACAACGAGACATGCAAACAAATGGTCAGACTTTTCGACGAAAAGTCTAATTTGTTGATAATTTGCGAGCGACGCCGCCGCCGCCGCCGTCGGGGGTCCCTGAAAGATTGAAGCCAAGGATCGCCAAAAGAGAGAGAGATACATACACTTCCGCTCTCTGCTGATACTTGGATGTAAGTGCTTATAAATGAAATGGCAAATACTGTTTATTCCTTTTGCATGGGTGCGTGGATTTATGGTGAGCAGCGCCAACTGCCAATTTAAAGACAATTTGGCCAAGAGGCGAGATTTCAGACTAAATTGCAACACAAATGCAAACAATTAGGCGAAGTTGGAGAATACGAAGATGGGGCCACAAAATGGGAGGTGGTACCCACCACCCGATCGACACACACACACACACGCACACACACACCTTATGACTAATGAAACGGCATAAAACCCCAAAGGAGACTACAAAAAGATCGCCCCAGTTGAATGTTGAAATTAATTGGTTTTTGAAGGCGCATCAGAGTTGACGGAGTTGACGACGGTTCACAGTGATGATGACGATGACGGGGCCACACGATGATGATGGCAATGGCTATGGCAAATCTGAAAACGCGTAGAACAGAAGCAACAGAAAGGAGACCATCAGAACTTTAATTAAGCGATATATGTATGTATGTATGTGTGTGGTTATAACTTGTGTGTGTGTAAGTGTATTGGCAGAAAGTATTCATTAACAATTTTAGAAAGTAAACCAATTAGGCTATTAGATTAAACCAATTAAGACTAGTGTTAATGCAGATAAACTGACTATGAAAAAACGTATCCTTCCATTCGCCCCTAAATAGACAAAAATGCTGACAGCTGCTTGGAATTTTATCCTTATAATTATTATTATTATTATACGACTATGACAAGGAGTCTATCTATATGTATATTCTTTTTCAATTTCCCCAACATTTTCACCTGACCACAAATGACACTCGAACAATATCCACAACAACAATTTGTATACACTAGGAGGGGGTTGTGAAGGCGGAAATCCCTTTCCACTTTCCCCTTTCCATTGCTGTTAAAAAGCAATCGGCACCACCCGCCGGCACTCAACTCTCGACAAAGGGTCAAGCCGCAGGCCATAACGGTGAGTTGGCTTTTTCCTATATAAATACATACATACGTATACAATACCAAAACAGTCCTCGTTACTTTACTCCCTCTTGTTTTTTTTTTCCGTATTTTTCGACTTTACCATTTCCCATTGGCTGCACATTTGCTTGGATTCGGTTAACAACCCCCCCGAGGATGTGCATGAAGCATTTTAATACACTCTAATGCGTCTATAATTCGAGCCATTAATGCAATCACATTAGCAATTTTCTATGGCCAACCCCTTGAATTGTTAGTGGAGAAACAAAACAGAGACACAACGAAATTCTGTCATCAATTCATTATTTGTAGTAGTCACTCAACTAAAATTTGATTTCTTACGGATCTTTTATATAATTACAGACTAAATGTAGCTGAGAAGTTTTTCAAAATAAGTTAGAAGACAAACGAAAGGAACTTTGAGTTCTCAAAAACTGATAAGCAATTTAAGAGCTAAATCTTTAGAAAACTTTACTATAGTATTTCAAGATTTTCACCTCTGAAACTGGTCAAAATACGATATCTAAAAACTAATTTCTTTTCAAAGTGCTCGATTTCCCATTAAATCTATTCGGAAATGTCATTGGTCTCCAATAATAAGCAACTTTCCAAGTTATTCTATAGTAAGGGAAAGCAAACCATGTTCGATTAGTAAGCGAGACTCATTAAATGTAAACCCGACGTTTACTTTAAAAACAAGAAGTTACGATAAACCGAATAATTAAACCTATTTTCATCTATTACTCAGAGAAACTTTATAGAGTTGGGACATCCTTAATATCCTTTTAAAGACAAGTCGCTGATTCAAATTTAAATTTTTAGAGCTGTAGAGAGAAAATATCAATCTTTGAACTATGTTTTCTCTTTGACACAAAGAAGGACTTCAAGTTTTCAATATTTTTTAACAAAAATTTGTATTTTTTTACAAAAAGGGTATTCAGATTATTATTGATTCGAAAACATTATAGTTTTTAGAGAAAAAATGAATACTGTCCCCTTTCCGATCTGTTTAATCGATCTGTCAATTCGGTGATTTATTGTATAATACAGTGAAACCTCGACATGACGAATTTAAAGGCCTATCTATTGATTTGCTATGGATGATTATTACTGCTTATTAGTTTGTCCACGGGATTATATTAGGTTTTTTCGAGCTAACTTCTCCAAAAAGAAAAGAATTTGCTTTGGGATTAGGTGGACATTGATTTCAAAATCGAGTGATAAGCAAGCTAAGATGTTGCTTCGATCTTAGTTTCTTTTTGTGGAAATCAGATCGTAAACGATTGTCAGGCCTGTCTTAAAAGTTGAGATAACCTTCCATAAAACAATTCGCGATTCATGAGGAACTTTCACTGCGTTTGTGGACAAATCATGGCCAGTTAAAGGTTTCTTGAAACCATCTAATAGTCCTTTGAAAAATGCTTGGAAATCTTAATTGGATATCGATATAAATATATGTATATTGGTTAAATCATTTGCTAGAGGGAGTTTCCCTGCCCCACGAAGCCTTTCATAACAAAATATTATTTCATATGTTGACACTCGCATGTAATTAGAGGAAATGAACCGTTGTGCTTATGGTTCATGCTTGATTGGCTTTACCATGGACTTTCACTTCCTTTTTTGGAGCACTTTGACTTTGAGTGACAGGCGTATGAAAGTGAGTCCTAATTAAAAATCAATCGCTGACCGTCGTCTAATTGTCTAACTGACGGGAGGGGGTGTGGCCCGCAACTGAGAGACCACAATTAAATGGTGGGGGGAGTGGTGGGTGCGGACCCAAAATAATAGCTAGAACTCTTTACCCCCTCGCTTACCATCAGGCACGTGTCCTTCACAAATATTGACCTGAAAAAAAGAGAATAAATGGAAATCGTTTGATTTTCTACTTTTTTCCTATGTTTTTTTTTTTTTGATGCTTTCTATTTATTTATGCCTTGTCCAACAAATTATGCGCTTCAGTTGCATAAAAAGGCAAGCGGTGGCAGACCAACACGTGCCTCATCCTGCCCTTCCCTCCCCTAGGCCCAGGCTACACGCATCACTTTGACAAGATGAGGCGATTTTCTGAATGAACTGAATGAATCGTCAGTGAGCGGAAAATGGATTTTTAATATTTTCTAGTAAAACATATTACATAAAAGAGAAAAAAAAAAAAACATTAGCTTAAAATATGCTAGAAGCGCGTTCGCTGTAGAACTTTTCCCGCAGGACGTCCGGGCTTAAAAGTTGAGAAAAATGAAACTTTTATGAGCAATTTTTTTCTCATCTCACTCTCTCTTTCTCTCATACACTTAAGAAAAGACAATTTAAGGATGTGTGACAGATGTGTTCAATGCATTTTTGTGAATTTATAATTCTTCTATTCTTATTATTATTATCTTTTTTTTGTAACAAAATATGTATGTTTGGTTTTTTGTTTTGAAACTTTTAAATACATTAAAATTTCGATTTTATAGTGTATGATAAACTTCGTTATTGTAAAAGTTTTTGTAGTTTTATATTTGCTGTTAGATTTTACTTTTTGCTCTTGCAATTTTATTTTCGATTAAATGCTTGAACAGACATCAAAATGCTCCTCAAATCAGGATGACGATGGATGTGGATGTGAATGTGGATGATGGCTACTGTTTGCGCCTCTTGGGCTGTCCCGCTGTTGGTAGACCACTATCAAACTCGGATATATTCAGAGCACGGGATTTGCTTAGACTTTTCATGAAACTGCTGCGCCCGACACCGACGCCTTCTCTTGGTCCTGGTCCTGGTATTTTTCCAGCTCCTGCTCTCGTGGCTCCTTCTCGATTTTCATTGCTCTGCTGCTGCATTTGACGCACTTCACCACTCACCGTTGTGGTAAAGAGTCGCCGCTTATTGCGTTTCTGTTGTTGCATTCTCTCGGGATCTCTGTAAATAAGTGATTGAAATAGAATTTCAAATAGAATGATTATGAAGTCTACTTACCTTTCTGTATAGGTTAAACGATTCGTTGGAGGTGCTGGTTTAGGTGCTGCATGTTTGCTGGCAAATTTACTTGGTGCCTCTTTCAGGGCAAAACTTTTGGCAAAGTGGCCCATATGAGCGATGCGTACATTAAATATGGGTTTCAATTCCTTGGGAAATGTCGAATAGAACTTCATCCATGAGACAAAAGCTGTAAAGACAAACAAGAGATACAGAAAGAGAGAGAAAGAGAGAGAGTGAGTATGGTTTTAAGAACTGGAGTTGGAGTTGTGGAATGGTAAATTGGTAAGCATGTTAATGCTTTCAGAATTAATTGATGTACTGGCTTAAGTGCCTGCTGCCGTGTGTGTGTGTGTGCGGCATTCATTACAAAATAAATTTGTTAAAATGACAAATGAGCAGTGTCAGCAAAGGATTTCACATTGCCATCGCTGTAGTCGACGTCGTTCTCGTCGTCGTCGTCGTCTATTGTTATTATTATTTGCCTTGGTTGTGGGCATGTCCTTGCTAATTACGCAGCACTTATGCCAAGGCAATGCCAAATTATACAACAATGATATCAAATTACCAACTGCGGTTGTCAGCCACCAAAATAGGAAAGAAAGAAAAATAACAGCAACAACAATAATAAGCCACAATTGTTCACCCTGTTGGTGTGTGCGTGTGTGTGTGTGTGTGTGTCTACCCTGTTTCACTGATAAACATCTACTGAAAAGTATCAGAATGCTATGTAAATTTGATGTGAAATGAAAAATGCTATGGAAATTGGTAAAGAACCGTAGACAGATGTCTATATGTAGATGGAAGAGGAGGGTGGCGGCCAACCAACCAACGGAATTGACAATAAAGATAAAGATACAACACACAAGGTATAAGATAAAGTCACCCAACTGGGTGAACAATTTATTTTTTAATCGTTTGAAAAAAAAAAAAAAACCCTTCAATCGTTTTCTAATTGCAGCTACAAATTGCCATTTTTATTTTTTTAATATTGTACAACCAATTTTAAATGCATCCTTTAAGTGTGGCAGGACTTTAAGCGTCAAAAAGTTTTGTAAGCAATCTAATTTAAGAGTTAAGAATTTATAATTTTGTTTGACTAGAAATGAACGATTAACAAATTTTGTTTTATAATCATCATTACATATTTGCAAATCTGAGATCAGATTAGGGATTTTTCAATATAATTTTTAATTGTTCTAACTCATTGGCGGATTTAGGACTGTGAAATGGGAGAAATTTGCTTTGCGGATATTTTTTGTATTCAAAATATTTCAAATTTTATTTTGGCATTTCAAATAAATCATGCCAATTCAAAACAAAAGTAAACGATTTGCCTTTTCGAAATGGTCAAAAAAACTCATTAACTTAGAGGTCTTAAAAGTGAAAGATATTTGAGAATTTTGTTTAGTTTGATCAACAAAATTTGTGTCAAACAATTTGCAATCAATTTTTGAAAAGTTGACTCTTAATTAAATCTTCATAAACAAAAGTGTCTAACAAGAGATAGTACATAATTACAAACTTAAAAACAAAGTTGAGATAAAGAAAACTATACAAAAACGGATTTTAAGCTTAAATTCTTTAAGATAAGAAGATGATTCGTTTTACTTTGCTGTCAACAACATTTAAGTTGAATTTTCAAGTCGAAATCAATCAGATAAGCAACATAAGAAGAAGGTATTAATTAATTTTCATACCAACCACATATTAGAGTTAGGCCGACCAACCATTAAGAAGCCACAAAACCGACAATTCTGAAAAACCCTTATTGGAAACCTTGAAATCCACTTCAACTAGAGAGTTTAGGAGAGAGAGAGAGAGAGTAAGTAACATTCCTGCCCAAACAATTAACTCCCCCCGGCGACCCCGAATAAGCTCCAGACGTTTTGGATGCTGCCGCATCCGATCCGTATCCGTATCCGTATCCTTAACTTGACTTTGTCCCTTTTTTGTGTGCACACTAAAGAGAAACACTGAAAAGTCAGCACGACGCCCTGTGTGTCTTTTGGGGCTCTGCTTAATTGCCGCAAATGCGATTATAGTCAAGTAGCTGGCTTAGACAGAGAGAGAGAGAGGCACACAAACACTAAGTGAGTGAGTGAGTGAGTAAGAGAGAGAGAGAGAGACAAAGAAAACAAAACAAAAAGTATCACAGGGACCGGATGTTTAGAGAACGTCTGCAAGCCGGAAGTAAGCGTATAAAATAAATGTCATTCGAGACTTGCGATTATTCTCATCCTCCCACAATCCTCCACCACCCTCTCCCCTCCATTCGCAATCCTCAATTCCAATTCCAATCCCAATTTGCAACCACACAAAAACCGCAGAAAATGGCTTTTTATGCCACTTTCTTCCTCCGTTTCAAATATATATATATATATGGCCGGAATGGATGGCTAGATGGATGGTTGGATGGCTAGATGGATGGATTGGTGGATAGAGGGTGGCTGACTGACTGACTGGCCAAGGTGGGTCGGACGCTGGTGGGCGGGGTTGTTGCGCTTTTGGGCTTAATGCTCACATCAACGGCTCAAGCGCGTGTCCATGTGGTTTTTGTGTGCACCCACAGCAAGACAGAGAGAGAGAGAGACAACTTTTTCCATTGTTTTGTGTGGGTGTGGGCGTGGCAAATTGTTGTGATTGTTTTTCACATTTTTGTTTTGCGCCCTTCGCCTTTTGTATTGTTGTTATTGTGTTGTTAATTTAAGGGTCGTTGCCTGATTTCAAATGGTTTGAGGCTTAAGGTTAAGGTTTGGGGGATTTTGGCAACGTTTTTCGCAACGTTTGTGTGTGTGTGTGTGTGTGTGTGTATTGGGAGCCATCCCGAGGCATGAATTTAGTTTCTATGACTTGCCTAATTAGTTTTCCCCTTAATTTTCTTGTACGTTGAACTTAACATTCCATTCAAAAAGTGAATTTTAAGTTACGAAAATAGTTTCAATTACTCCAAACTTTCGCTCTCTCTCTCTTTCTCTGACTCTCTGCTTCTCTTGCTCCTTGGTGCTTGAAGAAATCTTTAGAAATCCTTTTGCCGTTTTGCCTCCATTTTGTTTCGCTCCCCTTGGACTTGTTCTTTCCTTGTCCTTTGGACTATCTTTTAGGTGTATCCTGTTGTCTTTCCTAACAGGCTTGGGCTGCTTTGTACTGGGTTTTGTTCAAGCGTAATACTTTTTAATGGCATTTTGATTGGGCGAACAAACGAGAAAAAGCCGAGTCATAGCACAGAGAGTATCGAAGTAGAGTCGAGAGTAGAGCAATTGCATCATCATCCATTGCGCCCTCCTCCTGGTGTCCTCCTTAAGTTTTGCCAAGTGGCTTCCTGCCTTGACGCTTGACTCGGCGCTTAAGTGCAATTTGAGTTGCCATTTTCAACGGTGCTTCTCTTCCTTCAACCATCTACCAACTTTCATTGCCCTTCTCTTTACGTTTATCTTTATTTTTTTGGTTTTCCTTTCTTCGTTCTGAGTTTAGAGTTGGTATGTATTGCCATTGTTTTGTAGTTGCCTTGAAAATGGCATTTGGGTATTACAGTTCAGTTTCCGTTTCCTGTTTCAAGTCGCCAGCCATCTACCAAAAGTCGATGATTCATTTGCGTTTATTTTCTATATATGTATAGTTTTTATTTTAGTCTGGTCAGTTTCACAAACAGAGAGAGAGAGAGAGGATGTAAGCCTCGCCTGATGTTTCAATCAAAGGCGTGTAAATGTTAACTCCATTTTCTAGCCTTAACAACACGGCAACCCTTTCAATTTGATGGTTAGCTCTCGAGTCTTACAGTGGGAGACAGTGGCCAAAATGGGGGCAGTGCCAGCCTTGGTAACATCTAATTAACTCTTTTTTCTGTCTCTCTCTTTCTCTTTTTTTCTTTTTCAACCAACCCATTACTTACGACACTTGGAAAAAGCAAATACGCAATGGGTGAAAAGATTACAAAGAATTAGCCATGCTCTAAACAAATTTTAACAATCTTTTTGGAACACTTTTCAAATTAGTGTCCATCATCTGAAGGTAATTTCATACTTCAACTTTTGAATGTTAATCTCATCTGAACGCTAAGTCTATGAGAAGCAACATTTCTTAGTAATTTGGCGAAAAGATTTCCAGAACTAAAGAAAGGCTTTCTATATAGAAAACCAAAGCAAATTCCCATACTTTTAAATGGATTTATCCTTGACAATGCTCTACCTATTTGTTGTATTGCAAATTTGATGGGAAAAATTGATTATTTGAGAGGGAAAACACCTTCTTGTATATCGAAATTTCAGCAGTTTGTGGTTTTAAAGCACAAATTCTCAAGGATCTAGTTTAATCTGATGCAGAAAACCAATTTAAACTGAGTCTCTAGACATATCTCTGTACCTATCTAACGAGGTCTTAGAAAGTTCTGTAGACACCAAAACCAACTGAAACTGATTTTGCTTTGACATCAACTGGTTTAGGTCAATATAACATTTTCCCAAGTTAAAAAATTCTTTGATTATTCACAATAAGAGGACACATTAATCTTTGATCTTTAGTTGTATCTGATCAGTATTAGATGTTTGGGAATTGAATTTCGCTGATTTTATGTTCTAAATTGTTCCACTTCTTCTTTGCTATCGACATCAGCGATATTTTTTAATAGGATACTCTGCAAATGGCGGTTCCCCTCCTCCAGCTCCAGCTAAACCAACTAATGAAACAGCCTGGCCGATGAACGGAGTCATTTTCTCGTTCTCTCCTCTTTTTTTTTTTACTGACGGTTTATGATTTGACAGACAGACAACACGCAATCGAAATTAACTTTAAATATGAAATAATTTTCTGTGTTTTTAACGCGTGTCCGCGTCGCACCGCACCGCACTGCGCCGTGTCTAGGACCGAGTTGTGTCAGTGGGCGTTTTTAAGGAGGCGTGGCGCTCACGTCGAAGTTATAATTGGAAAAATAGCAGAGAGACGGCAGTTTGCTTTATTTCCATTCATATTTTTTTTTTTTTTTACTCGTCTTTTTTTTAACCCCTTTCGAGTTGAGAATTGTGTTGTAAAAAATCCTAATTACAAAGTAAATGTCCTTTGGTGAAAGGATTAAATTGGTAGTTTGTACAAGAGCTCATTTTAGAGTTGGAGGCAATTGGAAAAGTAAGTGCCATGGGAACTAGCCAGAAGAGGGAGATAGACTAACAGACAGACGAATAGATGGATGTGGAAGGAGACTTACCCTTGCAGGACTTGTCATGCAATTCCCGATCATCCTCGAGAAGTGACTGAAATTTATGCTGCAAGTTGGAGGCCGCCTCCTGCACAGTACGCGCCTCATCGTCCCGGGGAAGAAGGGCCTGCAAATAGGCATACATATCACCCTGCTGTATGCGTATCCTTTTCTTTTCCAGATGCCGCACAAACTGAGCCTCGCTTGGGGCCAAAAAGAGTACGGCTCTGCCCTTGCGTCCAGCTCGTGCAGTTCGTCCCACACGATGGACAAAATCAGCCGTTGTCTGCGGTGGAGTGTACTGGATCACAAGCTTGACATCGGGCACATCGATGCCACGTCCGACCACATCGGTAGCCAACAGGACACAACTGGGACACTCGCGGAAGCCATGAAAGACGCCCTGTCGTTCTGTTTGTGTCATGGCACCATGCAATCTGTAAGCAGTATTGAAGATCTCTTAAAATGATTGTTTCTGTAAAAAATGATCATTTACTGGATCCTACTTGAAGAAACGTAATCCCTGCAACAGTGGCGTTCCATCATCATTGTCATCGTCGTCATCATCGGATTTTTCGTCATCCTCGTCGAGAACACGCTGAGTGAGGGCCTCATTGAGCATATCATGATGAAAGTTAACCATTTCCGTTGTGCTCATAAAGATAATTGCCTTAAATTGCTTCGGACTAGCTGCCAGCTCTTTGGCCAGCAACGCTGAAATGGCCACCAGACGTAACTTTGGCGGCACAACAATATAGCTAAGATGCAGATTCTCTGGTATGCTAAGCACTTCGGTTACATCCTCCTGATATTCGCCCAGGCCATCATCAGCCAATTGCGCCTCAATGGACTCTTTTTGATAGCCACTTTTGCCATTAAGGGCCAAACTGGCGGCCTCATCGCTATTGTCAATATAGAGCGGCTCCTTGAGCGTAAGCCCGGCCAACTGTTGGACTTGTGTCGTTAATGTGGCACTTAGCAAGAGACGCTGCATCTTCGTGACAATTTCATTTTCAGCTCTTTGCTTATCTATGGCCTCCACCAGCTGTTGGACATCGCGTTCATAGCCCAACTCTAGCAGGCGATCGGCTTCGTCGAGGACAAGAAACTGCAACGATGTCAACTTAAATGAAGCTGTGTGCAGGAGATGATCAACTAGACGGCCAGGTGTGCCCACGAGTATATTGATACCTTTCCTAAGGCGCGCCTTCTCACTCTTACGACTCTCGCCGCCCAGCAATGAACCTGGCACTATCCATGTGTAGGGTTTCACTAGCTTCTGCAAGAGCTCATATGTCTGCATGACCAGCTCTCGTGTGGGTACTATAACTAGAGCCATTACACCATCGGTACGCTTTATTTTGGGCACTTGTGCCTGCAATTTTTCGACTAAAGGTAGGGCATAGGCCAATGTTTTGCCGGATCCCGTTTGGGATCGTACCAGGACATCTTTGCCAGCCAATATATGTGGTATGGCTTTCTCTTGGACTGTAGTCAGGTCACGTATGCTAAGTAAGTCCTCGAGATTCTTCACCGCATGCGGATGCAAGGGCAAACTTTTCACTTTACTCGTGGAGAATATCGTCTCTTTGACTGGCTTAACGGCACGTTGACCCAACTGCTGGAGCGCCTCCACATCACTCTGATCGAAGAGACCAATTTTTGGTGTACGAAATCGATTCGTTGGTTTTGGCTTTTGTGTCTCCTCCTTCTTGGATTCGGTCTTTTCCTGTTGCTCAACTTCCTCAGCTATCTTATTCTCTGCATGTTTCTCTAGGACTTCTTCGTTCAGTTTCTTCTGTCGTTTTTGTTCATCCATTTCGGCCTTAAACAAATCACCGGGTCGTGGCAATTTATTGGGATTCTGTGGTCGGCGTTGTATGCGCTTTAATTGCTCATCCGTTAACTTGGCCAACGGCTGCTGGCCACGCTTCTTCTGACCCAGGCGTTCAGCTCGACTCAATTTGGCCTTGGGTTTCTGGCCCACGAGAGAAGATACTTGAGGCTGGCTGGTGGTCACATTTATGATCAGATCCTCACCGTGTGTCTCAGCGGGTTTGGAAATGTTCTTAATCTCTGGAACTTTTTGGTTTTGTCGACACATTGAACATTAAATCTTCGCCCGTGCTGGGCTTGAGTGTGGCACTGGGCGTAGAGGCGGTGGGTAAACGTCTTCTCCTCACCACTATAGCCTTTGCCTTGGGCTTATCCGCCGCATTGAATTGGAAATCAAAATTCTCATTAGCTCCTCCAGTGGGCATGGCAACACGTTTTTGTATTGGCGTCTTCGTCAGAGGCTGCAAGAGGATTTTAGTTTTTAGATACATGAAATCATTTACTCCTTATCACTCACCTTTTTAACCTTTCCGGGTCCCACATTTACATTTAGCATTAAATTGTCCATCATTTTGTGGCAGTTTGGCAAAATTCAATTGCCAACGGAATTTGTAAATAAAAAAGAAAAACGTGCGCGGCGTGATACCACAGCACAGCTGATTGAACAGTGTTGGAAAACTTCTCCAATAACAGATGGAGATGACGCACTGAGTAAATCAATTCACAGAGAGAACCAGTTCAAAACTCTATAGAGAAAACGCTTCGAAAGTATTTTAGCAAAGTTTGTTTTATAAAAACTCATCTAAAAATTCAATACTCAACTTATTAACATAAAAATATGTATGTTCTAAGCTCAACTAATCCATTTGAACATTTACATAAGTTAATTATTTACTGGAACCACAAATGCATGCCCTGCTAACACTGCAACAATGCTCACTACTTGTTGTCAGTGTTGAAAAGTGCGTTCAGTGTTGTTGGCGCTTAAAGTGAGCGCCAATTTCAAATCAAATATTTAAATCAACGATTTTTCACTTATTTTTATTTATTATGTATACGTTTAATACTTATTTATATATATATATATATATTAAATGTTCATATACTTATTTGTATGTAAATATTTGGCAAATTCAGTAACATTTTCTTTTATTTTGATTGATTAATTTATAAATAAATTATTTAAATTGTATGCAAAAAAAAAAAAAAAAAATATTTCGACATCTGCCCTGGGCCAATGTGGATTGCGTGTATTTATGTATATATTTGTGTGCGTGGGTGGGTTTTTTTTTTGTTTTTTGTAGGTTTTTTTACATTTATTTTTTCGATTCTTTGCCGACAAGGTACATGTAGTATGTACATACATATCTATCTATTCCTTTATATATGTATTTAGGGTACTTAAGATACATGTATGTATGTATGTATTCTTTATCCTTTTCTGTCTATTGACTCTGTCACCATTCGTTTATAGAAACTAGTCCTAAAGAAGTTATAATTTCTTTATTCAGCTCATAAGTGAAAGTTCTTCACTTAATGTTCAGGAACAAAGAAAATTGTTCCCAACGGACTTTCCTCAGGTCTATTATCCTTCTCTTCTGAGTCACATATCTGAGCTCAGAACTAAAGCATTGTATAACTGTTTAAATAAAGCATGTCCTGTTTATCGAATCAATTTCCAGTATTGTTTCTTTCGCTCTCCATAAAACTTTTCAAAAGGAAATCCTGTCACTTGGCTTTCCTCTTTTGTTTTTGGTTTTCTTTCTTTCTTAGCCCCAACTGCGAGTACCGTTAATGTCGACAGCAGACCATGGCATGACGGTGACACCAGCTTCAGCCTCTGGTACATCTCGTACATGGCACTGCATTTGACATTCTTGGTCCTTTTCCTTATTCACATTTACATTTGCCATACCGACACCGACACCGACACCGACACCGACACCAACACCAACACCGTGCTCATATCTGGCCCTGTCATTCACGTGATCTCCTCCCTCCATACGCATATGTAGGACGCATTGCACTGCTCTCCCATCCGTTGCCGTTGTCCTCTGATTCGTTTCACTGCAGGCACAGGCTGCATACCACAACTATGCAGTCACATAATATTCTCGCTGTCGCTTTTGGCACTTCTCTCGTGCAATGTAGCACAGGGCTATGGTAATTAGCAGGGCAATGGTTACGCCCATGCCAATGCTCACCCACATAATCTCCTCATTGATGCCCACATAGGAACGTCCTGTCGTCGCCGTCATCGTCGTTATCGAACAACATGGAACAAATGCAACATACAAATATTAATGGCAATTAAAAATTTTCACAAATTTTAATTAAAAAAGTTTCAAAAGAATGTTTAAACCATATCAAAAAAGTCTCTACTGTTATTAATGGCTACTGCAAAGGTCCTTACGTAGTATTGAAACTAAAGTATTAAAGAATCCTTTGATTATTGATTTTCTCTGTTAATAGTTCGTTTTATTGCATTAAGTTTCAAGCATTTGTTAAATTCCTGTCGCTGAAACTTTTTCGCAACTGCATTTATCTTGCATACAATTTATAGGTATATAAGGATTGTATACAGCTGAAGCCAATCAACCGTGCTCAACAGTTTTTCGTATTAATAACACTTCACGGCATTTCATCCGAGTGGGCACTCGATTCGCACAAAATTGTGTCATCAGCTAGTTATACTCTGTACGTGATGCCAATTGATTTAAATGGAATCCACCCACTACAACACATAGTTTAAATGAATTCTTGATACCCACTTACCATTGTAGTAATGATTGGAGTAGCCAGCTTTGCCAGCGACTCGACCCGCTGGCATTCTGAATCCTTACGAGTGCGAAGAGAGCCAAAATCTAAAAAGGATATTAAAAAACAAAGGCTGTTTGCCAAAACCAAAAACCTAGTAAACTCTTCTGTTTGTTTTATTGCAATTGGAATCCTTCTGTCTCCTTTCTGGCTGCTTTTAATTACGATTGGTTCCAAGAAGTAATGCAATGTGGAAACTGGAAAAAAAAAACGAAAGAGAAAACAAAATTGCGGCATGTAATAAATTTAACATGATTTATCAATTTTCTGTATGCATGGTGAATGTGTTTCTTACGCAAGAATAACTTTACATAAATGAATTTGTTGCTGTTGACTTTAAAAACTGCAAGTCATAATATTGTGGATAAAATTTCTTACACATAAATTTAATCAAACAAAAAACAAAAACATTCAACAATTTTGTTTTCTCAAAGCTTCAATCTTTGTTGGCCTCTAAAGAAAAAAAACATGGTATAAATAAGTTTTATGTTGATTAAATTGCAATGAAAACATTGTGTTTTATTAGACATTTATCTAATACAAATGCTTAAGCGAAGGGACGTCCAGTAATTACTATCATTACGTAATTAAGATCCCCCATTATTTATCCCCCTAGACTTACAATTAGACTAAATATTGTTCATTTCCCCAAAACCGAAAATTAATAACTAACTAAGTTTTATAACCTTTAGTCCGAAAGAAAATTGATTCAAGAATCTCATCCAGATAGTTTAATCAACTTTATTTTACTTTCAAAGATTTGGTATAACCAAAATTTTCATATTTGGTAAGAAAAACCGTTTCATCAGAGAATAACTAAACAAAACGACTTAAATTGAGCACTATAAACAATAAGCACGATTATTTGACCATCAAGAACAGAGCTTAGAATTTTCGAAAACTTAAATTTAATAAATGTAAGAAACATTATTCATAAAATTTAAAGGTTCACAAACATTTTAGCTTTATTTACGGATCGTTCCACCTTGGGGAACTAGTTCCGAATATTGGGACATCACTAACAACCAACCCCGGCGCCAATGAGTTGTCAACAAAAACATTAACAGCTGATTCGTTTTCATTGGAATTCATAAAAACGTTTAATTTATAGTTTTGTTAGAGTTTTAAATTAATTCGAAATAAAATTTAATTATTGTTAAGCATTCCAAAATCAAGTTAAAACGAAATGGAAACGGCTCCGTTGAATAGAAAACGTAAATTAGACAGTGAACAAGCCAAAGATAAGGACAAAGATGCCGGCATATTGCAGGACCAGCTAGAGGGGCCGCAGCAGAAGAAGGAGGTGGAGGAGGAGAAAAAGGAGGCGGAGGCAAACGAACAACAGGACTTCGTGTGCTCGGTGGAAAATTGTGAAAATTCTGCCACCTGTGGTTGTCGTAAGTTTTCTCTTCAACATTGGCCCAAACTATTTTGTTTTCGTATGCATTTCGCAAACAATGTGAAAACTCTCATTACACTTTTCCACATGTAGTAGAAATAAATTTTCCAACAGCCACAAATTTTCATACATAAATATCATCATTATGCTGCAAAGTTTTGTGCATAAAATTAAAAATTAACTAACTTATAACAAATACTAAAACAACCGATAACTGACAAAATATACTAGTTAATATACACACAGTTATTAGAAAGTATTTAACATAAGTTTAATATCACAACTTGAATTTATGAACTGGATGCGAATATTTGATCCTTGATCTTTCTTGGGTTCTTTTAGAAGGATTTATAAATGAAATTAAGGGGTATTTTCGATCCTATAAGGTATTCCTGCATATATATTCTTGATCGGGATGATATGTAGACGTAGCCATATCCGCCTGTGTACATTGACCTCCCTCAATTGGAAAGCTAACTTGGTATTTATTAGCCTTTTTATTGGCAAATTAAGATCAAGTTTGAAAATTCGTCAGATCAGACCACTATAACTTATAATATAGCTGCCTTTCGAAACCAGTGATTGAAAAGATTAGTTTACCAAATAATGTCTCACAATTTAAAAATCTAAAAAAATGTTATTGAAAAGTTTCCCTGAAAAATATCAGAGATCTAAAGCTCTTCATTAAGACCGTTTTTTCCCCAGTTGGGAGTTATATTGGTAAAAATGTCCGATCTTAATGAAATTCGGCACAAACACATTAAATGTATGTACAAAATTCATATACTTATACACTCCCGGACAGCCGCTTAGAACCTGTGATTGAAAAAAAGCGTTCTTTGCGGTCAGTCGAATAGCACCTTGTAGCCTATACCATAAAAATACATATATATACATAGGTTAGCACACGCGTTTCTCCACGATACGCCGACTCCTACAGAACAAGTAGAACCGTCCCTGCACCCCGACCAACTATGATGCAGCAAGACATAACGCTATACCAGAAACTGCTGGATGAGTTTCGGGTAATCTACCCGGCCCCGCGACAACACACACATGCCATAACCTTAAGTACATTGTGACCCACATTAATCCACACTGTATCCACTTGTTCCATTAATGACTTCCTATAGCTACTCTAGAGTAAGCACTTTAACTTCCTATCACATAGCACATAGCACATTTCTATTCTTTGCGACCTACTCCCAACATCGGCTCAACACCCTCTTGAGGTATATTTAAGGCTCCGATCTCTGGAAGAGCCTCAGTCTTAGTTTAGTCTTAGTCTGGTCTCGGAGCCAGAGGTACATTCAAGTAATAAACGGATTATAACTTTCCATCAAGCTTCTGTGTAATTAGTTTCATGGTAAACTAGTAGTTAAAGAAGGAGTCTTGTGTGTCATCTCCCATGTGTATCCAAAGGATAATGCCACAGTCCGACATGGAAACACGGATGATAGACTCGTAACTTGCTCCACAGCAGGGACTAGATTCGTATCCATAGACCATACTCGTAACTTATATATACATATATATATCGTATATATTGAATATAATTTCTCAGGATATCTCATCTTCTTTACAAAGACTAGTAAAGAGTTTACAATTATTTAAGCTCGACTGTAAGAAGATATTTATTCGCATATGTACTAATCAGGGACAGATCTTCAATAGTTAAAACCCTTAACAAAACAATGGCAAAAACAAGTTAAGATCTGGTTTTGTGTAACAGAAGACAGAAACAGTGAAAAAATGTCAATGTTAAAAACGACATCAAATTTCACTTAGTACATGTTACAAATCAAAGTCATATCGACCACTGACTTTTGATTTGCTGTTCATATTTGTAAGAAGTTATTTATCAAAACGTGATTGAAAAAGTAATTTAAAACATTTCAATAATTTGATTTTGACCTTTATATATACATATCCCATCTTATTAGATGGCTGCATTTCCGTTTTGGCCCTTGAGTCTCATTGATATTCTTAGCGTAAGATGCACCAAGATGCATACACAAAACGTATATGTATATGTATATCGTGTCGGACAATGATAGATTAAAGTTACGCCCTGGCGCCTTTTGCCCCTCATCCGACCACGCCTCCCACCCCAAAAACGTGCAAAAACAAAAAACTATCCCACTGAAATGATTAGAAAAGTTTTGTTGTTGGATGCATACCAGCTGCAAGTGCAGGATAGGAAATGGTTTACTTTCAATTTTATTTCATCTCTTTGTTTTTTTTATTTTTGTTTTTGTTTTTACCCAAATTGCAGATTTCAAAAGTGTACTAAAAGAGACTATATACTTGGACAAAGACAATCGATTAGCGCCCTAAATCTTTTTTACTTTTAACTTTAGTTGCACATTTCAATAAACACTAACAAATTGTTCAGGTTTTAATGCTTTTGGTCCTTCTTTTCTTCTTTCAATTGTTGTTTAAATTGAAATACTTTGTAAAGTGACCAAAGACAGAGTTCGAATTGGGGAAGGGAGTAGGCAAAGGGTATTTGTTTGTATTTGTTCACTTGACCCATTTAAATTGTATGCATTGGCAATCCGATTTGTTGTTGTTGTTGTTGTGCACATTTCCCGCCAGATAACACCGAGAAAAAAAACAGCATATAGTATGTATACAATGACGATAAAATGACGAGAATTGAATTTATAATCGCCTATTTTATACCCTTTCCAAAGCCATAAGCACACAATTTAAACTTCTTACTTATAAATTCCCAATAAAATCCCAAATATAACACAAAGAGAGATCAGAAATATTCATTAGGAAAAGGAAATTATATGTGTTTATACTTAAATTTTGCAGTTTAGTTAACAACTAGGAATTTGTATTTTTAGCTTATGTTTCCTTGAATACACTTTAAATTTCAAAAAGGTCGGTCCTATCTATGAAACTAGAACACATTTGATCTCATTTTGCATTGTGCACTCATTCGGTCCGTTTCAACGAATTTGTTAAGATGCTACATTCAGAGTTTCAACTAACCTACGAACTTGCAGCCCAACTGGAGGCAGAACCTTTGCGTAACAATCAGCAATTATTGGACTTTCAGGTGCGTAGTCGCCACATCCGATGGCCCGAGTATGTCCAACCCCTGGACACTGAAGTCCGTGGCCAGTCGGTCTATTTGGATAAACAGTCGGACTTTGTTAGTAGTTTGAGACGTCGCCTGGATGCCGGAAATCGCCGTGAATTACTTGTCTGTCACGACATGATGGGTAACTATCTAAATGATCGGTAGGTCACATTCAAAATGAGTCAGGGTCAGGATTAATCTTCTGCTTGTTTTCTCAGACATTTCCATAGCTCGGAGAAATATGATGATTATCGATTTCTACATTGGTCGGCTGTGGATTATTTTTGCTATTTTAGCCATCAGTATGTAACAATACCGCCAAGTGGCTGGCTAAATGCTGCCCATCGTCACGGGGTTCCCGTTTTGGGCACTTATATTGTGGAAGGTGATCAAGGTAGTCGTCTGCTGCACGAAGTCCTTGCCAATGTTGAGAGTGTGCAACGTATTGTTGCCGCCTTGACACGTCTCTGTCTGCACTTTGGCTTCGAGGGATGGCTGGTTAATGTGGAGTGTTGTGTGCGAGCTGAGAGCATGGCAAATCTTTAGTGAGTATAAACGCCTTAAACGATTTCTAATCAATAACACTTTCTCTCTCTTTCACTTTAGTCGCTTTGTCGAAGACTTGCGTCAGGCGACAGAGAATCAAGTGCCCCATGGCCGTGTCATTTGGTATGATAGTGTAATTGATAGTGGCGATTTGTCCTGGCAAAACGAATTGAATAATCGCAATGTACGTTTCTTTCGATTGAGTCATGGCACTCTTATCAATTACAATTGGAATGATCGTTCGCTGGAACACACTGCGGAAATTGTTAGCCAGGAGAAGACATCACCGCATCGAGTCTTCATGGGCCTGGATGTGTTTGGGCGGGGACAAATTGGACGCTTTCAGAGCTCGCAGACCTTATCGCGCATAGCGGCTAAGGGATTCTCTGGTGGAATTTTCGCTCCAGCCTGGTGCTTTGAGACTCTTCAGCAATTTGGCTATAATATCAGGCAAACGCAGGGTGATGAAACTGTAAATGCTGCATTCCTGGACCGCAACGAACGCTGGTGGTCACGTCTGTGGCCCTGGCTGGCCACACATCCCTATCGTTCGTTGCCCTTCTACACGGATTTCTGTGTGGGCTCTGGTAGATCCAACTACGAGCGTGGCAGACGTCGCACGCATCGTTCGTTCTTCAATTTGGCTCAACAATCGCTGCAGCCGTCAGTGCCATTGGTGGGCAATGCCGAGCATTGCTTCGATAGAGTCTATCAGGGTGGCAACTCCCTACGTATTATCAACTATTCCCGAGCTTTTAGGCTGCTCCTCACCGACTTTGACTTGCCCCATGGTGTTCTCTTACTTGGCTATGCCTTTAGACAAGATCAAATGGATTCGTCTAATACTTTTGATTTGGTATTACGATTCTCTCCAACATCAGATCAGAACGAGGATCTTTATGTCTTCTGTGGCTTGTATGATGACATTATGGTGCCAGGACGCTGCTATATATCGCCATTGGATCACAGCTTAGATGACAAGTTTAACATAAAGCAGTTGTCTTCTGACCAAAGCCCAATTTCTGATGATTGGCAAGTGCGTCATTATCTGGTCAAATTCGATGGATCTGTTCGTCTACTGGATATTGGTGTGAAATGTAGTCGTTCTGAGCTATCCACTGGTGACTCATATCTGGGTGCTGTCTATGTGAATTCCTTATCGACTGAGGATTCTCAGTCAGTTCACCGAAAGACCGAGATTAATGTGTATACCCAGAAATTGTGGCAAAAATAAACTAAACTCTTTTACTCTTTCATTTGATTTGAATTTTGATTGCCAAGCCCAAAAAGAAACACCCAACTTGTCTTCATTTATCAAGTCTTGTCCTTAGCTCTTAGCTGACCTTTACCAAGGATCTCCGATTACCAAGAGCTTCTGAAGTCTTTGCCAAAACATGCACAGAACTTAATCTGGCTGCCTATCACTCTCTCGCTCGCTCTCTCTCTTTAAATTGTTAGACACTTTTCTGGCACTTTTCCACCAAAAAACCAACATAATTGTTTAACTCACCGAATTTTCGAGGCCAAAAACTGCAAGGTCCAAAAATGTTTGCTAAAAATCTGCAGTTATAAAAAATATTTTTTTTATTTTGCCAACATTCTCGTGCCTCGTTTGGTTTAGTCTCGGTTAACAAAAAAAAAAAAAAAAGTAAATATTTGTATTATTTTTAATGTGCAGAAATTCTGTTCCTATTTTTCTCTTTTTACATTTCTATGATGCATTCTTGTTGTTGTTTTTATTGTTGTTTCCCGTTGACATCATTTTTTGCATGCATGACAGCACTTGGCCCCCATCTTCGTCCTCGTCCTGCGTCCTGCGTTTGTCGTCCTTCTACTTCTAGTTTATTCGGCTCAGACTTTTTCACAGCTTTATGCCCTTTTTTATTTGTTTAGTTTACTGCTTGGTTTTTTTTTTTCTTCTTTTTGTTTGTTTTTGTTGTTTGGCTCGACAACTTTTTGCGTGGGCGCCGAGGCAAAAGTGTCACGGCGGAAAGGGAAGTAACGCCTGTGCGGGGGACGGCGGCAAGGGCATACAGCAGCGAAACTGCAAAAGTCATAATTATTTAAAGCATGGCTGCATGGGTGGTCCGCTGTACATGAAACTGTATGTAATTAGCCACGCCCACCATCTACCAGGCAGACCACAGAGAGAAAGAGAGAGGGAACAATCACGAAGCATTTGGTTATAGGTTCTCTCGCTGCTTAACCATTGACCACCAACATGATGATGAGCTTTATTCAATTTCGATTTCAGCCTTCAGGCTGGCCTCCCCCCCCCCCCTGAAGCATCTCTTTTATCCTTACAGTTATCCGTTCATTACGCACTGGCATTTTGTCGCATGGAACAATGGACGGGGCAATGACAGTAGAGGAGATGCACCACATTGCGGCACAGTTAATGAAACGAGCCGGGGGGAGAAAGGATTTATGTGTGTGTGTGTGTGTGTGTGCGTGTATCCCCAGTTGGTTGGTGGCTGCTCACTTCATAGAATTTATGGGCCAAATGAATGGTTATCTTGACCTAGATTTCCATTTTTTGGTTTACCCATTCGACATTTACATTGGAAATTATTTTCCCCATGCTGATTTAATACACATTTTATCTCGATTCCAATTTTTCATACATAACAAAATTGGTTTATATTGAATTGCAAATGTATGTATGTACATACATATATATCAAATTGCAATCAGCCAGAGAAGTGCCCTGTTCCATTGTATCCATAAGAACATACATACATACATATGTATATACTAGCTAAGGTCAGCACAAATGTAAATCAGTTTACAACAACACCAGCCATGGCCATTTACATACATGTATGTACATATGTATATGTTTCAATAGAGACTCTTTTATTTGAAATTCGTATGAAAAGATGTATATACACAAAGACGCCTTTCATTTGCTTTATGGACCAAGCAAATCTGCTTGAAAACAAGCGAGTAAAGCTAACAGTTCCAAAGAAAGTAGCAAATCTATTCAAAAAACAAAATGTTGTTAATAAGTTTGAGTAACAAAACAAACAAAATATTGCCAAGCAATGTGAAACTGTTCAAAGTTTCGTAGACAATTGGTGATTCTAGAAAAATCGAACATAGAGACAAAGTAAAGACATAAAGTAAACAAATTAATTAAGCTAATGGCAAAGCATTTAAAATATATATAATTAAGTTTCTTTTTGGTTCCTCACTATAGGTAAATTTGTCTCTTATAAATGCATCACATGTCGTATGAGTAATGTAGCGAACTGAAATTACGTATACGACATGAGTGCTTAAATTGGTGGCATTTCTAATTTTTTCTCTGCTTAATCCAACTATTTTTTTTTGTTTGAATTTATTTTATACATAAAGAACTAACAAATAGTATAAGTAAAAGTCTAGAATTTGTTTAATTTGAAACAAACTGGGCCATAAATCTTATAGTACATAGATCTAAAGCCCTTCTCGCGTCAGTCATCACAAGATTAGTTTGGATATTGCCCAGAAATAAGCTAGAGTTACAGTTTGTTTTCTATATTATAATTGATAGGTAGACAAAGTGGTGAATATTGGAAAGATCATCTTAAACTTTGAAAATTTTAATATCCATGACTAATTTGCTTTGGTTTTATCCAATTTGGAGAATCGAACAATTATGCTGAATCAAAAAGGAATGACTTGGAATATTTTTATACAATTTATTTAAATGTTTGTGAATTTTTAGTGCCTTTTCAAAACTTTTGGTGCTTTAGGTCTACGATCATTCACAATTCATTCGAATAGTCAATATTTTTTATCCCTTTAAATAAAAAATTAAATACTTGAATACTTAAAAATTTATGCCACTAATTGGCTTGTGGCATATTGAAGCAAAGTTGTAAAGGCTCATAAAGTTGAAACATTTTCCTAAGAACTTTGATCTCTCTATGCGGAAAGAGTGCGAGTGAGTGAGAGAGTGGGAGGAAGAGGGTGGATAGGTCATGTCAAATATTGAGATTGCCTGAAAAACGACTTGAAGTAATGACCCTTTCCTACACACATGTACGCAGTAGCCCTTTAACCTTAAATTGAAGCAGGTTTTCTCTGGTCCTTGGAACTGATGCTTCAAGTGAGTTGGGCTCTGTTTTTTTCTCCTTTTTTTTTTTTGGATAACTGATAACTTTTCCACTTGGCCAGCAATGGCGTGAAGGAAAGGCAAGGCAAGAGAGAGAGAGAGAGAAATAGATGATGGTCGTAAACCAACACCGATGAGCAAACATGTAACTAAATTTGTCGGCCTTGTGCAAAAAAGGATTTTTTTTTTGTTGTATTTTATTTTCGCCGTCGTAGCGCGAAACATTCATTTTTCTTCTTGGTTGTCGTCGTTGGTTTAGCTAAACGTTCATTATTTCCGCTTTTGCTTTGTTCAGCTCGTTTGGTTTTTGTTTTCCTTTCCTTCTACGGTGATACGGAAATCTGTCTTTGCTTTCAAAAAAGAAGAAGGAAAACGAATTGATTCCTTGCTGAGATGTCCTTGAAATGTGTCACTATCTCTCTGTGTGTGTGTGTGTGCGTATATGTGTCTCTGGGTTTTGTTTTTCAATCAGTTGAGCAAATAAATATACAACACATCTCCTGCCTGCTAAATGAAGCACTGTGTACGAAGTGCAACAGGCAAACTGAGGCAACTTGGCACCTGCCTTCCTTCCAGATTGCATTTTGATTGAAGGAGCATCGCATTCTTCTCTTTAAAACGTTCTCCTCTTTGAGGAGCCCAAGGGACTTAGTCACAGTTGAGTTGATGGCAACATCTCGATTCTTGTACAGTGACTGACAGCGGCAGCAGCAGCATTCGATGTCATGTCATTTATCACACAAGGGGAACCCAACTAACTACACTCCTGTCTATCTCCAGCTAAATTGACACACACACACACACACAAACATAGGCTCAATGTGTTCAAACTGTCATAGTTCATAATGTTTAAAGTACACTTTTTTGACAGCTTAAATCTAAAAGTTGATAGTCTCAAGAGTCATCTTCAAATTTAAACCTCAACATTTAAGCCAAATGCTTTACATCATTCAAATTTGGTCTATATAAAGTAATCAAACAAATTACCTATAATATTTTATCTCAGTTTCCTCTTCATCTTCATCTGCTATCAATTTTGTTTCCCAAAACAAACAAATAAATAAATCATTGTAAATATATATGTATGTATTTAGTTAATTAGTTTGCAGACCCGATTTAATATAGCAAATTTCATCCTATACAAACAATTTAATATTTGTGTCAATATTTGACAGCAATCAATAAAAAAAAAAAAAAAAAAGCATTCGTAAAGCATTCCTCTGCATAAACATTTGAAATTCTCATAAAAATTTAATGTTGTATTTAAAATTTATGAATGAATATTGACAAAGAGTGCCACTTTGGTTATGCATTAAAAAATTATTAACCGCATTTCGATTGAATACTCTGACATTCAAAAAGAAACAGACCAAAAAAAACTAATCCGATATTTTTAGGGCTTAGTCTATATCTAATAGCTTAATCGACTAAGTTATCTACTCAATGGAAGTTTAAGTTTAATAGCTGAGAGAAATGTCTGAAACGAGATCCAAAGTTACAAAAGGCCTTAAATAAAAGAACGTTTAGGTTAAGGAAAGTTTTAAATCAAATAGCACAAACTTTTCAGTTTGTTTTATTCTGACAGTTTGCAAGACGATCTTTCTTTCTTTTTTTTTTTTTTAGCAAATTTATATTCATTTTTAGAGTATACATTTTTTGAAGGTTTTTTTAGCCAGGAGCGATTCAGGATGTTCTCCTTTATCACACACACAAACACAAACTCATCGTTCTCCTTCGACATGTTTCTTCTTTTAGCTGCTTTCTCAATATTTTAGTTGACTTTGATGCCAATTTGCTTGAGTCTGTTGCTGAGATTATTTATTATTATATTTTGTGTATGTGTGCTGGTGTTGTTGTTGTTGTTATTGTTGCTGTTGACGGGACACGCACACGCATACGCATTCTGCCATAATGAAATATGTACAAAAAAAAAAAAAAAAAAACAGGAAAATTCTCACTATAAGCTTTTGCATACCCTTTAAGATGATATTATTTATAGCTGAATCCTCCTAGACGAGAGATACAAACTGAATGTCAGCACTAATAAGCCTTATACTTTGTAGAGTATATGTACATGACAATAGGCAACCATAAATAAGAGCTTAAAGTGGGTCTGACTTTGGAACTCGACACTGTTTTCTGTGACATGAAGATAGGCTGGGCACAGTGCTGGATCTCTCTTGAGAGAGAGAGAGAGGGAGAAAGAAAGAAAGAATATGGAGGCAAAATGACTAGAGAGATTCGCCACCGGCCTGAACATATGCAAAAGCAAATACGGAAAAGAAAACGAAACGATTGTATAAATCAAAACAGAATCCTGACACTGACTAACTGTCATGGTTGTGTGGCTTCTATCTGTCCAACCCACTTCCGTTCAACCGGAAGTTGGTAACGCAAAAATGCTGAAATAACTAAAATGCAAACCGGATGTGGGACCGGAAACTGAAGGTGCATTGCTGCACGTATGTAGTAATGCATTAGCCCAATTGTCCTTGTCACATTTTATCTAAATCATCTAATTTTTTTTCAAACATTTTCCAATTAGTTTTCATTCACAGCAATTTGATTTCGAACTTCTGTGCGTGTGTGTGTGTGTGTGTGTGTGTGCTTATCTTTGATTTGTAACAATTGTATTTCCATTCTATTGTCCTTGCCACGCATGAGTTATGTACTTGTGATTAAAAATTTGCAGTTAGGGTCCAAAATGGCTAACTACAACTGAAAAAAGGAGTGGTGCTGAAACTGCTGGAAGGACTGCTAACAACAAGGACAAGGAAAATGCATTTAGAGCTGTTGAAAAAGTTAATTAAAGCACAATGCATGGCATGGCCCCCATTTTGGGTTGCCTAACTGGCAGGCAATGGGGATAATCTTTCTTAATGTTCAATGGCCAATGAGGGGCGTTTAGCCAGTTGCAACAGATTCAATTAAAACCAACACACACACACACACACACACACACACACTCATACGCATAAAGAGAGGAAGAAAATTGCAAAAACTTTTGCCAAAAAGTTGTAGATGACAAATGCTGGCTAAAGAGACAAAAAGAAAAGTAAAAGGAGTAGAGTATAAAGAGAAAAATAAGACGAGGAAGACGTAGCAACGAAAGCCACTTAAAAAAAGTTTATTTCATTTTCCATTTTCGTTGCCTACTTTCTAGGGCCATGCCACTGAAATTCTAATTAAAAGCGACAGTCGCTTATGTGTATGTGTGTGTGTGGGTGTGGGTGTGGGTGTGTCTGAGTTTGTATGTTACTCAAGAGAATGATAAAACTCTGCCGCTTGTGCTGAGACTTAAGGTCACGAATTCAAAATGACAGGACACAATTAACATTTGGGTCTCAGAGTAACAAAAAGGTATGCGACAGATTCTCCCTTTTTGTTGTTTTCTAATTGGACATGTTCATACACACATTTGAGATATCATAGCTAAGAATAGTAAACAAGATGAAAGCGAGATCTTTTAACTTCATCTTTGCAAAATGAAAATACCACACATCACAATTAAGAACTAGACCATTGGATGGTTAGAAGCAGAACTAGTTACTTAGAGAGTAAGGCATGGCTACATATATTCAAAGATTTGGCTCTAATTGTGAAAAGTTTTCAATTGTTTTCAAGGCAAAACAAAACTAATTAACATTGAAAGAAAATAATACAAATAAAATCAAGTGTCAAGAGCTAAACAAGAAAGAAAAAAGAATATATCTTTGCAAATTTAAAAACAAAAAGATTTTAACATTTATTTATTCCATGTCGAAGTAAACAACATGCCCAATGCCCATGAATTACTTTCAATTGCAATGAAATTGTTTGCCAAAATGTGTAGAATCCCAACAAAGAGTTGATTTTCCCTCTGTCTTTTCGTGTGGACTTAACTGGAACTTCAGACAGCTCAAGGATCTGGCAAATTGTATAGTCATCCAGCATCGCAGACAGACACACAAACATTGCATAATGAACTGCACTGAATCACTGCTGCTCAACTAAATTAACTTGTAAAATACTTGCTTACAGCCACTACAAACTACAACTGCAAACGGCAGCCACAAGAGATGCTTGAAAACAATTAACAGTCAAATGAATTGTAAGAGATCTGGTAGCAAGTGAGCCGGAAAAAGGGGGCAACAAAAAGGAAACTTTATCCCAAAAAAAAAAAAAATATATATATATATATCCAATGTGTGTGAGAGGGTTGTGTTATCCTCGTTTGGTCAATTTGGAGCTACTTGGCAAACTCAACAGTAAAGCAAATGCTCTAGTCGAAAACATGACTTTGAAATCTTTATTTACCTATTTGAAATGAAATCAGAATCTCGTCCTTCTCCTTTATAAATAAATGTAATGCCGTTTTGGGTTACAATTCAAACCAAAATACTTTATTAAAGTAGTCAGGCAAATTTTCTATTACGTTTTCAATTAGCAAAATAAATTGTTAACAAAACCAAACTATTTTAAAGCTAAAAACTAGCATTTTACTGCTGAGAATAGTGTTGTAAAATACAAAATAAGTATAATTTTGAAGTAAGTTCTTTTTAACACTCAAAAGCAATATCTGTTCTATATATATTCCTAATCCTAAATCTTTTCCTTGATCTTGATTAGTCGAATGTAAAATCATCTGGGATAATGGAAAAGAATTTGGATTAATCCTAATTATTTTCTATATATTGGTTGAAACTTTGTGACTTTCAGATTTAAGATGTAAGTAAAAAGCTTGACATGAGAAATGCTTTTATACCTTCTTCAGATACACTCACTCACACGCACACTACACACTCACATACACACACACATGCTCAGAATATATATTACTTTAGCAAATCATGGCATAAATCAAAGTTTAATTGACAATAATATTTATTTATTCATTAAACAACCGACAGCAGGCAAACAAGCGACCATTCTATGAAGGTGTATAAAATCTTTGCGGTCTCCAATCTTCCAGTCAAGTCAGTTTGCCATTTAGTGTGGTGCCAAGACCGTAAATGGGTTTTACGTAGGCAACATAAGCACTCGAGGAGCGTCTATCCCTGACACAGGACACAAAAGGCAGAGGCGTAGCTGTGCGGGGGATGTTACATACATTAAAAAAATATAGAGAATAAAGTGAATGCTGAAAATATTGAATTCATGTCTTGCCTTTTCTTAGGTTAAGCCTATTTAAATGTTTTTCCTTTATCGTTCTCTTTCTAAACATTCTTGCTTTCACTATGCCCTGCTAGGCATTGTATATTTTTTTCCCGTTTGCTTTTCTCCAACTATTCTTGAATGCCAGAGATGAAGAGAGATAGAGAGAGGGAGAAAGAAAACTATGTACATTAAGGCAACCTTCCTCAAGCTAAGGATATACATACATTGATAGAAGTGTTTCCTTCTATCTAGGATTTCTTTTAGCACTGTGTCAACAGTTTTCCTTTCGCGTTTTTGCCTTCGTTTTCTTTGACTTTGATTCCTACACCCTCGAAACATTTTCCATTCGTTTTTCCCTTTAAATGTTAGTTGTTTACATTGTTATATTTTGCATTATCTGCAGGTTTCTGCACAGATGCCCCTGAATAAAATAAAAACCACAAAATAAAAGTCATCACTTTAAACATATTTCCTTTTTTTTACCACACATTTTATGTATTCTTTTCTATGCCTTGATTCATTCCGATTCCCACCATTGTGATGCACAATAAGTATTGCAAAAATGAAATATATTTCCATAATTCTAGTACATGGGCGGGTATTAAAACGGGGAAACTTTTCTGTATTGCAATCATCATAAATTAACTTGCTTTCAACAAGCGGCCGCAACAAGAAAATCGACAATCTGCTGGGGAGAGAAAAAGGAAAAGCAGAAATAAACGAAACGAAGAGCTCTGGCTCAAAAAGTTTTCCAAGCGAATGCGAGTGCGAACTGTGAGAGAAGCAACTTTTTTTTCACTCCACATCTGAACGTGAATGCTTTTGGTATTCAAGAAAATATTTACAATTTCCACATAGATAATTGAAACATTTTCAAATAGTTTTCAGGTTTCTCTACTGTGGATTATTAGAGATAAAAGATATGCTTAATATTTCTATAAACATATTTGTTGGGTTTCGGTTTTGTATTCTCACCGATTCTGTGTAATTTTAAATTACCGACGCGCTTTTGGTCTGGTAACCGCATTTATCCTTTTTCTTTACGCCAAAGGCGGACAGGAAAAATACACAAACATAAACCCAAATAAAAAAAGGAAAAGGCAGCAAAAATAAAAGAAAAATGGAAAAATATACACCTGTTTGCTTTAATTAAGAACAATTGCAACAGTTGAAAATATTCCACGGCTTTGCCAAAGAAAATGTTAATTATAAAAACAAAATGTGAGTAAACATAATATATAATGGCTTATGGCATTGAAATTTGTTTTCCTTTGTAGGTAAAAATAGATGCAATGCTAAATATGTTGCCTACTCATTGGGGCTTTTATCAAAAGTCAGCTAATTTCTATTGCCTATTTATTGGAGGGAGGGCCAGGTGCTTTAATGCTTGACGGACGAACTGCAAATAAAATGTAACCATTTCACAAGAGTCCCCCATATAAAACCTAACAGAAAATTCCAAACATAATAAAACTGGAACAACAATAAAGACAAAAGACAAAAGCGAAACCTAAGGCTTGGAGGGGCATCCAATCTAAACGATAATTTGATGCGCAGGGTTTTACAATGCTTAAACGATGCCGCGACTAAACAAAACATACCAACATAGACAGGCATAAGGTCAATGCTCTTAGCCTAGCTAGCTAGTCCTCGGGTCGTCGTTGTCGTTGTCGTTGCCGTCGTTGTTGCTTGAGCTCAAGTTAAGCCAATTAAATTAGGCATGTGCTGGACGTGCTTAAAGAAATTGTTGCATATCTGCAGGGGCTTCCATTGGGGTAGACAACACCAAATGGCTAACATGGGAGACATACAAATAGCACACACAATGCACATCCACTTGTAATTCTGGCAATTCAGGTTAATTTCCATGGGCTTTTCTTCTCGTTCTGTAAACATTTGCATGCCAAAAAGCATGAAGACAGGAAGAATGTTTCTATTTAACTTAATTGACGACACAAGCAAATAAGATTCAAACGAATCCGCATAGCAATTGGATGAGTAGGAGTTGGAGTTGGAGAGCTAGTTCTCCAAGAATATTGTTTAAAATGAATTTAAACACTTGAATTTAATTTGATTCATCAATAAGTTCTCGAAAGGGAAAGTCTATAAAGATGAAACTTGATCACAAATTAAACAATTTTATACGTTTCAGTTCAATTTGGCCTATGGCTGCATTGTATTTTGCCTGTGGAATACTTTTCAATTATATTCAGGGAAGTCAGTGTCAGTTTCATTTGGCATTTTGCAATCCTTCATTCACATGCCAATTTTTTTGCATGTCCTTGTAGTTAATATATACAAAATGTACCTGCTGTCTCGCGATCTGTCCTCCTCTCTTTCACCCCCCCCATTGCTATGGCTTCTCACGGCTGATTTGGTATCCTTTATATGAGGCCAATTTGCAGCTGTTTCATGTTAGTGCGTTGCGTATGTGTGTGTGTGTGTGTGTGTGTGGTTGTGTTGTGGAAGGTAGTGAGGATGTCAGGAGGGCAGTGAGTTGTCAGTTGCCATGAAATTGCAGCATTGTTGCACACGGCTGATTGCCGAAAATTGCATATGACAGTAGAAGAAAAAGGCTCGTTGTCATAAATATTAAGTGACACAAAGATGGAATGTTTAAAATGAAGATGACAAACGCACACACACAAACGCATAGTCACACACACACACAAGCTGAACTCTATCTGCTTTGTTACAACAAGTTCTAGCCCAAAGAAATGGGATCAAAAGTCTCCCAACCAACGAAATTACGTTTAAAAAGGCATCCATTACCTTTATTTTACTTTTATGATATAAAAAAGAAACGAATTTCAGAAAAACCAAACTAAAATACTTATTTTTGAAAACTTACCGAGACAACGCCTAACACACTTTTCAAATTTCAAACTGAAATTCGGTTTTGGATATGTCAAAAGAATTCTAAGCTTTTGCTCTGGGTGTCTTGGAGAGTCAACTACAAGAATGACCTGCCAGAAAGCGAGACAAATGCGAACTGAGCCTTGCATGATGCTGCAAGCATGAAAACGAACGACACCACGACAACGACGACGATGCCACGAGACAACGATGAGAATGCCGCCCGGCCCGACGACGAGTGGCAACCGATTGGAATTTGTAATATTCTATGTGTAGACAGTGGCGGAGGGTGTGGCAGGGAGAGATGGAAGAGTTTTTTGCCTGGTTGTCTGACTTACTAACACAACGTCACTAGTGAATAACTGACCTGGTCATACATATGGCCTGCCGTCTGTGCTTACACTCGAGGCCAGCTAAAAAGAGACAAATTGGACTTACGAAAATCAACAATGACATACTAATATTTTTGGTTTAGTGTTGTAATATTTGCGGACGCCACTGTAAGTACTTAGGCCTTCTTTGACTAAGCCGAAAACTTACTGCCCTACCCCAACCAAACTCATGGCTCATGGATGTGTGCCATAAATATACATATACACACACACACACACACACACACTTTCTGTGTGTCGGTTACTTTTCCTTATTGGAGGTCGACTGAGAGGCGCCAACTTTGAACATTTCTCCTTGGCAGTAGAAAATGTTGTCTCTTATTTTTGGAACATATCATCATTTGACACAAAGTCAACATTTAATGTCAAGCGAGTGTCCACTCAAAACCTCACCTCAATTGCACCTGTTAACACAAATATATTGGTTCTTTTGTGTGTGTGTGTGTTTGTGTGTGCCTAACAGGCAGCTGTCTCCTCTCGGTCTTGAGTGTTGTTTATGCGCGCAACAGGGCGTATGAGTACTATCTAATTGGTCAAAAGGTGTTGCCTGACCCAAGAGGTTGTTGATTGTGTGTGTGTGTGCTTAGATATTTTTGCAATTTTGTTAATAAAAAAGCAAATCAATGTATACAATTGACACAGCTATTTAAGGAACTATTAAAATATCCATATAAATTTAACTTCTTTAAGGATTGTTTTCTACATTTTAAGCAATTAATTTAATTAATATGTACAATAGACACCGATTATAAGGCCATCGACTTTTAAACGTTGACAGAAATTGAATTGGTTTTTTTTTTTATACAAACAAAAATTCAAAAACAATTTCCACATGTAACGTTGACAATTAAAAACGAATTCCTGAGAATGAGTCTAACAAATTAAGCTCGCGGATGGGATGATTTAAAATTTTCACTTTGAGCAAAAGCTCCTGAAAATTACCTTTTCATTTCCCAAGAATTGAAGGATTATGCTACAATCAAGGGCGGATTCAGTTTTTGATACATTTTTCATTGCATCAGATTCAGCATGACCAATTGTCCGTGTTTCCTTTTCCTCCAGCTTTTAATCCCTGCATCCGCCAATTAACGACGATTTCAAAGTATAAATGAACCCATCTGAAGAGAAAATTTTGAGAAAATTATGATGGATATTAACGATTGGTGGAGAGACCATAATATCTCAGCTGAAATGTGTTAACAATGTGTAATGAAATATGTCCTATATATCCTAAATATGTATTTAGTTACACACTTAAAAAAGAAATTATAATTGAAATTTAGAAGAAGAAAAAGTTTTGGTATATTGAGTAGCTATTTGTATGAATATCGATTAGAATAACATCAAATTGTTTTCATGCTGTTACCTTCTTTAAGTTCACATGAAAACTGCCGGGAAAATAACTAGCCAAAACTTAACTAGGTGGCTCTTTTCAGAGATTTTCACATGGATATTTGGTATGCTAAAAAATATTTTATTTATATTTTATAAAGTTAGCTATAGTACATTAAAGTTAACAATAATATAACTAATTGTTAGGAGGGGGGAGCGCTAGCATCGAGGCCTTCGGTTCTAAGATATACCTATTGGGTTGACTCAAATATATTCAAGTAAATTACAATGTTTGAGGAAGTTATAAATTCTGTTAATGTTGTCTTTAGATATTATGGAAAGGTGGGTTGAGGGAAGAGTGGATGGAAAATGGGTATTCCTGATACTCTCTATTCGTTGGCAATAGTCTAGAATGTGGGACACCGATGTGCTTTGTCCGCAAAGGTGACTGTGTGCTAAAAAAATAAGAAAGTAACATTTAGTTGTAAGTCTTTTCCATTTACCCATTTGATGATTCTTTGAAAATTGGCTTGATGTTGATCAAGAATACCTTTACATACTTAAGCATATATCCTCTGTAGTTCTGTTCAAAGAACACGCAAGATATAGATTGCTGGCCTCATTCGAGTGGCCCATCTTTAAAAAGCGGCGAGAGTGACACTTTTTGGTTACCCTCTTCTCTGCCTTGTCGCTGTCCTATTACTTTTTGGTTATTTACACCAAAAAACTATTCAATCTAATTGACATGCAATGTTGTTCTCTTGCTTTTGGCTCGACGCGTTGTTTTTTTTTTTTTTTTGTCTGTTTCTTTTCTTTTCTTTATTGCTGTTGGCCACTTTTTTAATTGGCGTTTGACCACACATTTTTTTTTTTGGCTTTTTGCTTGCCTGCATCGCTGCCGCTACCGACAGAGTTTTATTTTTGGATTTTTTTTTTTTTTTTTTTTTGGTTTTTGGCAATTTCAGTTGGAACTTTCTTTCCGCAAAAAAAAAAAAAAATTATCAACAAACAACAACAACAACAATGAAATACAAAATACGAAAACGAAAACAGAAAAGCGCAAAAACGTGTAGCGACCTCAGCTCTGCCATTGGCATACAAATGAACAGTAGGAGCAATCGTTTGACCATGCCACCAGCAGACCCAATACCCAATAGCTGCACACCCCCCTCCGCGTCCCCCCCACCACCCTTTCGACACTCGATTTTGTCATTCACCCACTCCACCTGCGCCGATCTGTCCAATTGTCCACCTGTCTGTTCACAATGCGGTAAAAATCCAACACAGAAATTGAACTCACGTTGCGCTTATGCAAAAAGAAAGAAGAAGATACAACAAAAGGCATTAAGCGAAAATGAAAACAAAAGGAAAAATCAACACAAAAAATTATGTGAAGAAGACAAAAGCAATTAAAAATTATTAAAAAACATTCGTAATAATTGTCGTATAATCGTCGACACGGCGACTCACCGACACATCGACCACTCGACCTACCCAACTCCAACAAAAAAAAACTAACACCGAAAAACACAACAACAAATAATTAAATAATTTTCACAGCTAGCATAGGAATAACAACAACAACAAAACAAAACGGTAGCTAAAAATTATATAATATTGCTCGATTATGACCTGTTTCTGCTACCTCTTACATTCGTAATCTTAAAGTTAACCAAGTTGTGATGAAAATGAAATAGATTTTATTTGAAATGCCGCCTTAACCAGTTGGGAATCGTAAGCGCATCGAATTACAAAAACCAGCTGATAATTTTGAATAAAGCTTGACATTTTCCTTGTTTGGAATTTATATTTAAGATTAAGATATTGAAGTAGAAACGAAAAATGAAATGTAGATATCAAAATCAAGTGAATCAATGAATGAATGAAAAATAAGTAAGGGTATTTGAAATACTTAATCCACTGCCAACATGTCTTTTGGTTTTTAGCCAATCAAGAGGAAAGTGTAGAAGGCAGAAAACAGACCTATTATTATAGAAAAGTATATATGCCATGTTTTACAGGGTATTAACAGATCGTTGCCATAATTTTTGTTGGCAACAAATTGAATTTTTAATTGCGCCTTTCTTTTGTTTTGTTTTGTTTTCTCATTGCTTTGGTTTTGTTGCTGGTTTCATTTTTTGTTTTGCTAATTTGGCCATTGAAACATTTTGTGAGTGTGTGTGTGTGAGTTTTTCCGTTTGTTTCGTCGCCGTCGACCAACAAAATATTTGGACACCAAAATTTTCCAAAAGGTGTGGGCGTGGGAAAGTTCAGTGTTAACCCATTTGTGGCCACAGATTAAGAATTAAGAAAGTGTCAGCAAATGCTGCATTACATAAGCAGAAGAAGAGGAAAAGAGATACACGATATAATGGAATGGAAATCTTGGGTTTTATATGACAAATTGATCTAATTGATATATTTGTTGAAAAGGATAAAAGGGAAATTTGGTCATTTTTAATACTTGCTCTACTGGTTTTCTGAGAATTCCAAGCCGATATTATATATATATTCATCTGATTCGATTGGCGATTATATGTATATAATTATAAACTTGGACCAAAATGTTAATTCATGTTGATTGGTAAGGAAAATAAAAGGATAAAGAACCAGAAGGTTGCTTTAAATTTGATCTGATTTTGAATTTTTTTTTTAATTTCTAGGAATTATCTTTCATTTTCAGTTTGAAGTGTGAATGAAATTGTATTGCGTTTAGCAATTTTGTGTTTTTCTCTTTCTCTTTTGATTTGTTTATTAACCAAAATTCATTGTTATAAATTAAAGTGGTTTTTGTGGTAATTTTTTTATTGTAAGACTTTTCGATTTGAAAATTCTCTGCGAATGTCTTGGCCAAGTGCGGGAGTGATGACTCCAAAGGAGGGTGGTGGAAGTGGTGCACCGTTGGCCAGTGGTTTGGCATCCGATTTAAAGCCTTGGCAACGCATCGATTGGCCAGGCTGTGTCCAGGCTCGTCTCTACAATGACTGGGGTCAATATTATACCCGCCGATTGCTCTATAAGAAGGCTCTGGAGTGCTATGGCCGAGCTCGTGTCGTTTGCAATGAGGAAGGAGTAGGACCCACAGGGACTTCATGTGTAGCACCAAGACCTAATATGCCATCAGAAATGCGTCATTGTTTTAATGCCGAGGAGAAAATCTGTCGATATCGATATAGGACGCTCTTGAAACAGGCTCGATGCGAACGATCGTTGGCCATGCCTCAACAGGCCTGGTTAACGGCTGTACGGGCTCAGGAGTTAACGCACGAACAACCTGAAGCACATGAAGACATTATACTCGAACAATGCGATGCTCTTTACGATGACAATCGATTTGAGGATAATTTGTGTACACTCTATTCGGAGTTTAATCGTTTCAATTCGATGAACAATAAGCAGCGTCTTGAAAATCGCCTGACTAAAGTGAGTTACACACACAGAGAAAGAGAGAGAGAGAGTAAACTTATCTTAACTAATTCATTTGTTTTTCAGACTGTAAATGTTTTTAATGACACTGTTGGAGATACCCTAAGCTGGTTCTTTAAACGGAATTTCGCTATGGTTCAGGAAATCGATCGTCGCCGCAAGACATTAGCTGCCTTTGTGCCACGCCCCCTGTGGAAAGATATGAAAGAGCAAAATAAATGTGATGTCCAAAGTGTTATCGATAAGCCAAAAGTTTATCTAACACCATTGGAAAAAGCCCGTCGTCGTGTCTGTCAGAGTGTATTTAACTATCAATATCTAGGACGTAGTGCCAAGGATGTGGCCATATTGAGAGAATTGCAAGAGAATTCCAATTTTCTTAATCCCCATCTACGAGAAACGACTCCTTTTTTGCGACAATTCAGTGCTGAACAATACAAAACAGTGCGTAAATTTTTGGTATGTTTGAGTTTGAGCATCTAAACATGAGCACTTTTCATTTGACCTTTGCCTATTCAGAGAATGATGCACGCCCGCAATCCTTTGTATAATCGTAATCAATTAAAGGGTCACGGTTCGCAGGCTTACGAAAGGACACTCAATAAGTATTTATATCGTCTGGAATATCAAACAAGACGCGATTGTTTCCGCATGTTACGCGAAGTGCGTCAACGTCGGAGGGAACGAAATATCGAACAGATGACCAACTATGTGGAACATATAATGTCTACGTATATCGATTTGAAGACCCATCGCATATTACCCTGGAAATTTGAGTTTATTAACGAGGTATACAATATATTGGCCTTGGCCCATATCGATCGTTGTGCCGTGCCGACAAATGTTGATTTTCTGAATCCGAAAAATCGTGGTCTACTCTATCAATTGCCACCGGAACGTATAAAAGATAAGGCCATCAATTTCTGTGCTCCAAATTTATATATAGACATACAAAAGGATGAAGAGCGTCACAATCGCATCAAGTAGGTATTCCAAATTGTCAACGAAAACTATTTTCATGTGTGTGTGTGTGTGTGTCCTTGCAGTCAGAAATTAGATAGTCTGGAGGATCGATTGCGTCACTCTCGTTATTCCATCGAAAGATGTTATCTTTTATTTGAAATGGCTAGAAGTCATTTTAACGAATCACGTTTCGACAAATGTCTGACTATGGCACGCAAAGCAGTCTATGGTAAGCTTCTTTAACTAAATCCTAATAGCTAACTAACTTTTTGTAATCTTTCTTAAACAGAGGCTCGCAATTGCAACAGTTTAATTTGGCGTTTTAATAGCATTTTTCTGGTCTGTCAAGTTCATGCCACACTCAGTCGTTTTGAACGTTTGAAAGAATCATTGGCCAAGGCCAGTCAACTGGCCAATGATTTGAAATCACCCAAATTGATGGCTTATTTATCCATTTGCATAACAGTTAATGATCATGATCTGGGCGTGAGGCGTATGCGCTATGCCGAGCAAAATGTTCGAAACAAAAAATCAAAAGAATAACGATGATTCAGTCAGCTCAGTTCATTCAGTGGGCAGTCAGTCGAGCACTAATAAAGTAGTCCCACGCAATTGGGCTAGATCAAAGGACAGGGATGCTGACAGTGGCAGTAATTTGGGTGTTCAAGTTAGTTTTTAAAAACCATCCAACTTAGGAGGTCTTAAAGTCTAACTTGAACATCTAAGTCGCTGCTTACCGATTCAATGTATTTGACTGATTTTAGTTTTGTCTTTTCTAACCAATTTTATGATGATATAATGACAATAAATCTATCAATCTGATTCGAAGTAACTCTATGATTAGAATAGTTTGGGCAAAACAGTTTTTGGATCAATTATTTTGGGCAAGGCAGTTGCTGCTTGTGATGAATCAAATTATAGTTCAACTTTGAGAAATCACAGAATATATATGTATGTATATTTTTCTTTTGTTGTTAAAAATCACTTTTTATTCCGGTGTCATTTGTTTTTTTCTTTTTTGCTTACTTGAGTTATTCAATTGATTTCAATAAATACATATTAATTAACAAAATTATTAACAATTCATTAACAATTACAATAACTTACAATACAACTATAATAAATTAAATGGTTTTTCTTTCTCCCTCACACACATATATACAACTTATAATCGTAATCGTCGTCGTTTGGATTGGTTAAAGACCTCATTAGCAAGGTCATCAACAGCTTGGCGACTGTTTGAGGAGCTTTCATTGCCATTAGATGACTGATTTTTTCTTTGCCTCCTTCGGCTTGCTATTATTGTTGTCCTCCTCATCGGCTTCAGCACCAGCATCAGCATCATCCTCATCATCATCTTCGTCATCGTCATTACCTTCAACTTCACCTTCATCATCGCCTTCATCATCACCTTCTGCATCGTGATCGTTGTTGTTTTCGTCCTCATCTTCATTTTCAGTAGTTTCGTCTATATCTTCTCCCTCTTCTTCATCTTCTGCTGCCTCTTCTTCTTCTTCGTCTTCTTCGTTTTCGTCATGATCTTGTGTTATTTCGGTAGCCATTTCAGTTTGGGACTCAGTTTCAGTTTCTATAACCTGCTCTTTCTTTGCTTCATCTTCAATTTTTGTGTCTTTTTTGTCTGCATCATCCTCATCATCATCATCTATATTTATTTCATTTTCGCTCACATTTGCCAATTCAGGTATTGTGGCAGTCTCTTGCCTCTTCTCCTTGTCCTCCTCCTCCTGCTGTTGCTGCTCCTCCATCTCTTCATCTGACTTTTGTATCTCCTCCTCTGGCATCTTCTCTTCATTCACCTTTTCTCCATGTGCCGTGTAATTGTGCATCATTGTAATTGTTTCAATTACTTCGTTTGGCTTCAGGTCGCTCTCGCCAGCATGGTCAGGTGTCTCCTCCTCTTCCATCACCATCATCTCCTCCTCCTGCTCCTCCGCTTGCTCCTCTATATTCAATTGATCGTTTGCCATTAGCATTTCACTTTCAATTGGCGATGGTTCACGTTGTTCCTCCTCCTCCTGCTGCTGTTGCTGCTGTTGTTGCTGCTGCTGCTGCTGTTCCTCCCCCTTCTCCTCCTCCTCTTGTTTTGTCTCTTCAACCCCATCATTATCGTTATCATTATCGTTAACGTCATCGTTGCCGTTATCATTCTCATCGTCCTCATCATCACCATCATTGTCATCATTATCTTTATTTTGGGTTGTGGGCAAGACTGGTTTACCATTTTTATCCACATACTGCAATCCATCCAAGCCCATTCGCATGCATTGGAAATGCATCTCAAATAGATCGGTGGTCGCCAATCTGACCACAAAATCCATACACATATTCAATTGATTATTCATGATGGCCACATCAGTCATTTGCACACACATTGCCATCGGGACACCCATCATGACAGGTATGCAAAATGGTATGGGATTCCGAACCGATATCCCATATTTTGATGAGGGGCGCTCATTTAGATACACTTCCAGTTGGGCCTCTTCCACTTGTGGCACAAACGTGACATTAGCACAAACTAAAAAATGAAAAGAAATAAAGAAAACAACACAGAAAAAAGAGAGTTAATGGAAACAATGAAACAAGAAAATTCATTCGATCAATGGAATGAAAGTTGCGGGTGGCATTCGCTCATGGAATGGAATGAAAATGAAATGAAATGGAATACCAAGCAAACGAATTGCCTCCAAGCGCCAAACGATTTGTGGCATTTTGATTGGCAAATGTAACCATGTCACGAGACGCGACTTAAAAGTCGCTTGGCTTCATCCATCCATCCACCTATCCATCTATTTCGTTTCTCTGTCCGTCTGTCTGTCTGGGAAGTGTGAGTGTTAAAGTGTGGGTGGGGATGGTATGCCATGGGGTTGGTGGGAGGGGGTGGTTGGTTATCTTTTGCCAAATGGAAATCGCAAAACTTAAACTATTTAGGCAAACGACTTCTGCTTAGGTGAGAGACTAGTCTAAGCACATTTCTTTGCTTTATTTTCTTATATAAACAGTTTCATTTTCAAGAAGATTATTTCAACATCAAATTTAGTTACTTTTTAAGAAATTTTCCAAGAGTTTCGCATTTAAATTAAGCTACCTTGATTTGTTATACATATAGTAAAGTTCTTCCTAGAGTAAACTATTTTCCCTACTGTTCCAAACTGTATATTTATATAGGCAATTATAATTGAAGTTGATATTTTACATTCTACTTCTTTTAAATTAAATGTGTTTTCACTCTCAAAACTTAGGTTTTTTATTCACCTGATATATACTTTGATTTCATTTGTCAATTTCAAAAGGATTCGGAAATGAATGCTTTAAAAACGATTTGTCTGGTCATGAAGTTAGACTATATGTTTATTTAAATTTACTTTAAACAAGAGAAATTCACGATCTTATTAAAAGGGCAACTGACCACCACAACAATTCATTGACTTTAATTTTCACTAGCGGCATTGCTTACCTTTCTGATCG
The DNA here is from genome assembly GCA_018150345.1 of Drosophila equinoxialis. Classification (NCBI taxonomy): domain Eukaryota; kingdom Metazoa; phylum Arthropoda; class Insecta; order Diptera; family Drosophilidae; genus Drosophila; species Drosophila equinoxialis. The sequence continues at coordinate 8,552 of JAECWI010000238.1, read as the reverse complement.
AATTTATATTGATCGACCTTTTAGGCCGGCACAGCAACCGCATACGGGACCGCGACACTCGCATGGCTGACCAAATGTTGACCAAATCGAACCCTTTTCCGAATACTTGACACTAGCCAAATTCCGACCACGAGACACACTCACTGTGGGCGGCAAATACGGTGTGTGGCTGGCCAATTCATAGAATATCAAACCATTGCTATAGCTTCGAGCCGTTGTTAATGAGATAAGACATGCGATGAATAGAATTAAATATGCCAAGAAACTGGCACTGGCTCCAGCCTCAATTGAGGAAAACATTTAGTTTTTGGTTTGAAAAATTCTTTTCGTGAAAATCAAAACCAAAATATCACAAAAAAATAAAACCAAAAAAAAAAGAAACACACACGCACAGAAAAAACACTCACACACACACAAACACAGTTGAACCGATGGTGTTTTTATTTTAATTATTGGTGTGATTTCTGCTGCTGCTGCTTTGTGCAATAAATTGTCAACGCTTAACAAACAACGTTTTCAGCTACTTCTCCGTGGCAATGGCAATGGCAACCGTTCAGCAACGGCAACAATTAAATATTAAAACGCTGAACGCGACGAGCGTTAGCTTAAAAATGAAATGGAAACTGCCGGCAGCAGCAGCAGCAGCAACAGCAACGGCGGGAGCAGCAACATCAACAGCAGCAGCAACAGTAACTGAAACATAACCCAAGACGAAGAGAGTGATAAAGACAGGGGCAGAGTTAGAGGCAGCGGGGGCAGAGTTCGTTAAGTTGTCGCTGCTTTTTCTGTTGCTGTTGCCGTTGTCGTTGCCGTTGCAGTTGCCGCTGCTTCTTGTTTTTTTGTTGTTTTTTCGCTAGTAAACCATTTCTACACTACATTTGACTAGACAACACAGACACAAGCATAAAACAGACTAAAATGGTTCAAATGATGCCTTATAAGTACTTCTCTCTTATTAAGTACCGAGGTCGCGTTTAAAATAGACATGGTCTCTCTTTAGTCTGAACAATCAGGTATCATTGAAGTTCTTTCGAATATAAACTTGTCGAATCTAGTAGGAAATGCTAGGAAATAGATTTGGTTATGATATGGAACTTAGGTTACTTTGATTGAGGAATTTGAATCCGCATATTCCTCGCCTTCTTATCACCTTTGAAAAGAACATTATTTCACTTACTGCCTTCTGCATCTGAATTTTGTTACTTAATACTTGGTATTGCTAATTATTTACCACGATCAAATGTAACAACTCTTTATATATCTTTATATATCTTCTTTATGTTTTCAAATGGTTACGTATATTATAATTTGCCATTATTATCCATTCTTTAATTTATAATGTGGTTATATCTGAGTCAAATGGTTATCTACATATCTACTAACTTTTGCTAGAAACCTCTAGTTTCAAGGAAAGAGAAGGGAAGGAGTGGGGAGGAGCAGCCAATAAAAAAAGAGCATTCCGAATTATTTTGTTCGTTACTTTAAATCAAAATAAACACAAAAAAAAACTACCAAACTTATAAGTTTTCTCGAACTATTTCAAGGTCTAAACTAGTTGCGAATTGCAACTGAATCAAAAGAAAAGAAAGCAAACGTGACTTACAATTCTAAAGTTTATCACAATAAAGGATCATTTTATTAGTTACAAACTAATCTTGTCAGTAGATATGTACGAAGAATTCGATTGTTCCCTTGTTTGGCGAGTGTATACTGTAATTCGGCTTGATTTCGTGTTTACTAAAATGGTTTTTCTTTCTTTTCTTTCTTGTTATCAGCATGCTGCAATCGTTAGCCAAGTTGCTTCTCTGCTGTTGCCATTGCCGTTGCTGTTGCTGCTGTTTGTTTGTCTGTTTCCACTTGGTCTTGTTGCGTGAGTCGCAGCAAAGTTTTTTTTTTTTTTTTTTGACAGTGACAACAAAATTGCGACGATCGTGACTGGCTGGGAAAGCCAATAACAACAATAGCAGCCGAAAAATATAGTGACCTCTTGTATTAAGTGAACCTCTATTCCCCTCCCCCGCCATTTCAACGACAACTGTTCATTGTGGTTCCTATTGTTGTTGTTACGCAAAACACCTTTTCTGGTGGCAGGTCATGACTTTCGTCTATGAATAAACTGAAAAGGTTTTTAGAAAATTCCAAAGGAAAGACATCTTCTTCTCTTCTACTCAGATTCCTTTTGAATATGCCTATGAGATTGCATAATTGCATAATACTCATCGTCTGGGTCTCGAAATTGAGTCAATCTAATTAATCATTATTAAGCGGATCCATAACGTGCCAAGTTCGATTTGGATGATTGAAAAAAAATTAAAAACGAAAACAGACGAAAAATAAGAGACGAACAAAAAAGAAGAAAGAGAAAAAAGTGTCGCCAATTGGTTGTAAGCAATTAAGTTTAATAAGCCGCTGCCACAGTTTGTCTAGAAGCAATGCGCCGTTTATGTAATGAGCCGTCACCAGCCACCGGCCAACATCAGCCCCACCATCATCATCAGCATTATCATCATCTTCATCATCATTATCATCATCATTGGAGTTGTCGCAGTCGTGGTCGTCTTCGTCGTCATTGTCATTGTCGTCGTCATAGTCATCACGGGTTGCCGCTTATTAGGCACTATTATTCATTGCTGATAATATCAATTTTTTATGGCTCTGCACTGAGACAGCGGCAACTGCGTCTCTCACCATTCATTCATTTCGATACATTTCTTTTAGCGTCATTAGTTGCGGCCACATTTTTGGTGGCACTTACGCAAAAAAATTCAAAATCAATCCACACCAAATATAGTCGAACCATCCATCCATCTGATGGCATCTCGGTTGCATCTGGGTCAAGTAGTGATTGCGATCGAATGGATGGTGGAGCACAGTTATGGCATCTCAACCAGTTGAATCATCAGCTGAACATTCGTAATTAATTGTTATACTTATTACACACACAAACACCTTGCAGATAAAATGAAGTAAGTAAGTCGTCTCGCCGACTTAGGTATACCATACACCAGTAAAGCAAATATTTTAAATTTATTAAACATATGCATTTTCACATGCTTTTTATTACAAGCATATCTTAGAATCTCCCTCACTCAAGTATACGAGCACCCTAGCGCCCCCACCAGCCAACGACTAACTACGGCCTTATGGAAAAACGTTTATATGCATAACTTCGTTGTTTTTTGTCCGATTTTGATTAAATTTGGTGTTTTGCTGGGTATTAGTATCAAATTCAAGTGTGCCAAATTTAATTACAAAAGGTAGAAAATTACGTGAGATAATCGAGTTTTTCCAAATTACGGGGGCGGAAAGGGGCGTGGCAAAATCGTTGCATATACAATATATGCGCATTTATTAAACAAATACACATACCAAATTTGGTGCCTCTAGCTATTATAGTCTTTAAGAAAATCAAATTTGTTTAAATTTCGTGGGCGGAGGGGGCGTGGCATATTTTTTTTGCAACAAATTTGTGCGCGCTTACTAAAGGATTAATCATACTAAATTTGATGTCTTTAGCTATTATAGTCTTTAAGAAAATCAAATTTGTTTAAATTTCGTGGGCGGAGGGGGCGTGGCAAATTTTTTTTGCAACAAATTTGTGCGCGCTTACTAAAGGATTAATCATACTAAATTTGATGTCTTTAGCTATTATAGTCTTTAAGAAAATCAAATTTGTTTAAATTCCGTGGGCGGAGGGGGCGTGGCAAAAATTTGAAATAAACTTGACCACCGTAGGTAATACACGAGTCTACGTACCAAATTTGGTGACTCTAGCTCTTATAGTCTCTGAGATCTACGTGTTCATACGGACAGACGGACGGACGGACGGACGGACGGACGGACGGACGGACGGACGGACGGACGGACGGACGGACGGACGGACGGACGGACGGACGGACGGACGGACGGACATGTCTATATCGACTCGGCTGTTGATACTGATCAAGAATATATATACTTTATGGGGTCGGAAAAGCTTCCTTCTGCCTGTTACATACATTTTGGCGACTTTAATATACCATTTCACCCTATGGGTGTATGGTATAAAAATCAATCAACTCCTTTTCCTCGTAGGTTGATATCGACATCTAATCATAATTATTATTCAAGAAAGCGAAACGTAATTCAAGAAGATTTCATTCCTCTCATTTGATCATCAGATTTCTTGTATTAAAATTTTGTTAACTTGTCCTTAGCCGTTTTTTTTCAACGCCCAGAATCCAGTCAGTACACAATTTCTTAATTTTAAAGTATTGAATTTTCTTACGAACAGCGTATAAACTTAAGAAGTAATGCAGATTCCGAACAGCAGAATTTATTTGAACAGTTTATTTCAACATTGTCCACAGTGTGAACAAAAGTCCACTGTGGACAAACCGTGAACATTTTTGAGAATATCAACTGTGGACAAACTGTGCACAATTTTTAAAAAGTTTACAGTTTGTCCACAGTGGACAATTTTTAAAAAGGTTTGTCCAAAGTTTGTCCACAGTTTGTCTACAGTGGACATTTTTGAAAAAAAGTCGTAAGGATGTCCACTGGATATTTCCCACAGGATGTCCTGTGGACAACATCCAAAAAGTCCATAGTACCATAGTATGGTACTATCATAACAGTGCAGATGAACAGTGTTAACAACGTGTGTTATTTAATTCCATAACATGCCATCTCGCTCACTCTTATGATATTTGTAAGGCGCTATGTATGCTGATATGGGAGCATCACACTGAAAACTTTAAACCCATTAAACATTATCCAATCGGCCCCAAAGTTTGGGAAATCACTTGATCTGTAGTTTCATCGGTGTTAAATATAATTTATATATGTTAAAAATGTAGTACTGGTTTTTCAGTTACTTATATTTGGTTTTAAAGTGTCTATACAATTTTAATTAACGAACATTAGATTCAACTTTAAAAATGACAATTTCAGTCGTCACAACTTTTGGCCGACAAAAAGTCACTGCCCTTTCATTAATTTGGGCATACTATTTTGTACTTGTCACAGTTTCTGTTCGATGTTTATCGATTTCGATAGAAATAGAAGCAGATTTTTCTACAACATAGTTGGCCATTCCATTAAGCAGGCCTTTGTAAAGAGTTTTCCTTATAGCTTTTGTTACAGTGTTCAATCAGATGACTCCAAGCACTTCAGGAGTAAACATCTCAATTATTTTTCCTTTTTAATTACTGAAAATTATAATTAAAATGGTTTTAAGACCAACGCTTTAACTTTTAAATAAAGCGGTAAGCGTTTGTTATTTTTAACCCCAATATTTTCCTTATTCACCGATTTCAAAAGAAGGGAAGAAAAGAAACCTACAAACGCGGAGCCAAATTGAGTTTAAAATATTAACGAAAAAAAAGTATCTATCCATATAATAATAATATTATATTACTTGTGACTTGAATTATTAAAGCATTACTTTTGTGAACTAAGACATAAATTATTAACAACAAATTTAGTTATTTCTTTAGAAATTTGCATTGAATTTTGGATCTAGGAGTACGGTAGTGCCATCATCTAGTGTTGGTTGAGTACACGGCTAATTTTGATGATCCTGTTGGGAAAGACTACGACCAGAAGGTACAGTAGGTTGATAGGTCTTGGCAACGCCACATCTTGGGCCAAGTCACCAAGGAATTAAGAATTAGTTCAAGTACTTTTTTTAGTTGGTTCTCCAATAATGAATTCCGGTCCTTTTTAGTTTTTATATTGTGTCGACTAATCTCTAAGTTTTCATTTGCCTTATCCAAGCTAGTTTGCATGTCAGTATTGCTGAAATTGTTGAAATAAAGATTTATTTAAAATATGAATTTATTTCTACAAACATGGTTTAAGCTTCTCAGTCAAAAGGCCATGTAATTCTTTCCCAGTGCGATCAGTGCGGCCAATACATCCGATTGAGCTAACACCTCCTTTCAAGTTTCCACTAGGCACTTGGTTACACCTCCAACAACCTTATTTATTTGTTCTGTCCGGGTTTGCTTATTTGTAAATTGCTTTACTTGGTTCTCCAATTCAGTAATCTTCACCTTACTGTCTAGGTAAAGGCGCTTGAAGTGGTCGGCTCTCTCCTCGGATTGGCGACAATTGTCACATCTGCCCAACTCTATTGACATTGACACCGTATGTTCCATTCGCAAGTTATGAATTGTTTTTGTATGCTCTGCGGAAACTTCCTCTAGTTGCCTATTCTTTCCATCGGCTTTAAGCAAGGCATCCTTAAGATCGGATATGTTCTCATAATTTTTGCACATTTCAAGAGATTTACTCGAAGATTCATTGTGGCTGATCTCTGTGCGCGATTTGTCTATCTTATATTATTGGATCAAACGAAATAAAAATGATACACTTACGCATGCCAACTAAATTGTCTTCCTTCACAACCAATTTGCATTTCTCATTTATTACCACGACCACAAATTTATATTGCTCCAATTTGTGATGTCCTAACTGACCCAAATTGCTCATGAATTCCGATTGAAAGTCCTGCAACTTTTTGTACTGGGCCTCGAGATGCATTGGTTGATGGGGTGGCATTCGGCAAGGGTTTTCCATGGTTTTCAGGAACTGCATTGGCCTTCACATTTCTATTCCTTCCCGAGGAATAGAAATTTGTTTTGGCCGGCGTTGCAGCTCTGGCGCGGCCTTTGCGCTGCTCCGTAATCTTACTGGTGCGTGGGTCCAATTTCAGATTGTACTTTGTTTCCGACTTTTCCATTCCGCTTTTGGTAACTTTATCAGTCGGCACGCAATCCGGTTTCTTTATCGCCGAGCGTCTGAAATTTATGACGAGTAAAACTTGAAATGTGCGAAAATGATGAGAACATATCCGATCTTAAGGATGCCTTGCTTAAAGCCGATGGAAAGAATAGGCAACTAGAGGAAGTTTCCGCAGAGCATACAAAAACAATTCATAAGTTGCGAATGGAACATACGGTGTCAATGTCAATAGAGTTGGGCAGATGTGACAATTGTCGCCAATCCGAGGAGAGAGCCGACCACTTCAAGCGCCTTTACCTAGACAGTAAGGTGAAGATTACTGAATTGGAGAACCAAGTAAAGCAATTTACAAATAAGCAAACCCGGACAGAACAAATAAATAAGGTTGTTGGAGGTGTAACCAAGTGCCTAGTGGAAACTTGAAAGGAGGTGTTAGCTCAATCGGATGTATTGGCCGCACTGATCGCACTGGGAAAGAATTACATGGCCTTTTGACTGAGAAGCTTAAACCATGTTTGTAGAAATAAATTCATATTTTAAATAAATCTTTATTTCAACAATTTCAGCAATACTGACATGCAAACTAGCTTGGATAAGGCAAATGAAAACTTAGAGATTAGTCGACACAATATAAAAACTAAAAAGGACCGGAATTCATTATTGGAGAACCAACTAAAAAAAAGTACTTGAACTAATTCTTAATTCCTTGGTGACTTGGCCCAAGATGTGGCGTTGCCAAGACCTATCAACCTACTGTACCTTCTGGTCGTAGTCTTTCCCAACAGGATCATCAAAATTAGCCGTGTACTTAACCAACACTAGATGATGGCACTACCGTACTCCTAGATCCAAAATTCAATGCAAATTTCTAAAGAAATAACTAAATTTGTTGTTAATAATTTATGTCTTAGTTCACAAAAGTAATGCTTTAATAATTCAAGTCACAAGTAATATAATATTATTATTATATGGATAGATACTTTTTTTCGTTAATATTTTAAACTCAATTTGGCTCCGCGTTTGTAGGTTTCTTTTCTTCCCTTCTTTTGAAATCGGTGAATAAGGAAAATATTGGGGTTAAAAATAACAAACGCTTACCGCTTTATTTAAAAGTTAAAGCGTTGGTCTTAAAACCATTTTAATTATAATTTTCAGTAATTAAAAAGGAAAAATAATTGAGATGTTTACTCCTGAAGTGCTTGGAGTCATCTGATTGAACACTGTAACAAAAGCTATAAGGAAAACTCTTTACAAAGGCCTGCTTAATGGAATGGCCAACTATGTTGTAGAAAAATCTGCTTCTATTTCTATCGAAATCGATAAACATCGAACAGAAACTGTGACAAGTACAAAATAGTATGCCCAAATTAATGAAAGGGCAGTGACTTTTTGTCGGCCAAAAGTTGTGACGACTGAAATTGTCATTTTTAAAGTTGAATCTAATGTTCGTTAATTAAAATTGTATAGACACTTTAAAACCAAATATAAGTAACTGAAAAACCAGTACTACATTTTTAACATATATAAATTATATTTAACACCGATGAAACTACAGATCAAGTGATTTCCCAAACTTTGGGGCCGATTGGATAATGTTTAATGGGTTTAAAGTTTTCAGTGTGATGCTCCCATATCAGCATACATAGCGCCTTACAAATATCATAAGAGTGAGCGAGATGGCATGTTATGGAATTAAATAACACACGTTGTTAACACTGTTCATCTGCACTGCTATGATAGTACCATACTATGGTACTATGGACTTTTTGGATGTTGTCCACAGGACATCCTGTGGGAAATATCCAGTGGACATCCTTACGACTTTT